>OW121709.1:5022500-6272500 GCA_933228805.2 Hipparchia semele | reverse complement strand
TTTTTTCACATAACCTCAAAATTTATGTGAAAAATTCAAAAAACCAAGTTTTTGGTTTTTTATTTTTATCTTTTACAAAAATTATTTTTTTTTAACGAAATTTGGTGAAAACTTACATTTTAAGTCCCAAATACGCTGTAATTTATTTGATTAAAAATATTTATTTTTTCACCTTATTTTGAATTAATATCGAAAAAAACACCCTAATTTTCAATCGAAAAGTCACCCGTCAAAATATCAGCTTTTTTCAAAAAATTAGTATGTTTTCTGTTCGTTGAAATCTCTACTTTCCGATGGTGAAAAAAAAAAATATGTTACTACAGTAAATCTTCTCAGAAAATAATTTCAATCTTTAGGTTATGTTACGTTAAGCATACTATTTTTTAAAGAAAATATTAGATTTTAATGTTTGAGTTGATTGATACAGATAAAAATTTTTGTTTTATTTTTTTAAGTAAACTTGTCACAATTATCTTCAAGAAAATCAACTCAAACATTAAAATCTAATATTTTCTTTAAAAAATAGTATGCTTAACGTAACATAACCTAAAGATTGAAATTATTTTCTGAGAAGATTTACTGTAGTAACATATATTTTTTTTTCACCATCGGAAAGTAGAGATTTCAACGAACAGAAAACATACTAACTTTTTGAAAAAAGCTGATATTTTGACGGGTGACTTTTCGATTGAAAATTAGGGTGTTTTTTTCGATATTAATTCAAAATAAGGTGAAAAAATAAATATGTATTTTTAATCAAATAAATTACAGCGTATTTGGGACATAAAAAGGTAAGTTTTCACCAAATTTCGTTAAAAAAAAATAATTTTTGTAAAAGATAAAAATAAAAAACCAAAAACTTGGTTTTTTGAATTTTTCACATAAATTTTGAGGTTATGTGAAAAAAGTGTGAATACAAAAGTTTTAGATCTTTTTATTACCTACAACTTTGCCATTTGACTTTTTTCGATAGGACTTTTAGTTTTGCCGGAAATCGAGAAAAACCGTTTTTCCCCCTTAAAAACTCACCCCCACCCCTTCCCGACCTCAGATCGCCCGTAAATTATTTTTCCTTTCATCTTTATAATATTCCCCTCCTTTTCTAATGGGTTTCATCCTACTACTATTTTGTTTCGTTTTAAAAATTATCTACACTGGTCTAGTAGGGATCAAAAGCTATTTAGACACGTTATTCGAAAATTTCTTATGAGTAATTAAATATAGATTATATCGGTTAGGTTGAAGCGGAGTTACTACGCATAAACCTAAGTACCTAACCTAGTGGTTTATTACTGTCTAACACTATTAACTTAGAACTTTAAGAAATAAAACTATGCGGAAAACGCCTATTTCCCAGATACCGTAATTTTCATGACCCGAAAGCTCGTATAGTACCTACCGACATTACTGAATAGAAACTTATGTATTTATAAATTATAATTAAATTTGTTTGTTGAAATGACATTGTTAACGTTCAGTTAGTAGTATAAATGAAGTCCGCTGCCTGACGGGCGACTAAAACGCGTAACACTGGGTATAATTTGATGCAGTGACGCTGACGTTTCAATTTGACTTGCGCTCGAGTTTGTTACTACTACGGTGCGGTTTTGATAGCAAGTATGTTGGTGACAGCCACAAGAAGCATAATTGCATTGTTCGCAGCTATTTCATCTAAAAGTAGCTTTTGATTGCTTTGGATAAATAGTGCAAATGTAAGTAGTAGCTGTAGAAATACTTGAAATTGGATATAGCAACTACATTATATCTGAATAAAGGAACCGTTACGGTGTTTAAAATCTGTCTAAGAAATCATGCCATCGTGTCTTATTAAACAATAGCAGCTATTGAACTAATTCTTAAGCGTTTATTAAACATAATTATACCTTTATAACTTTAATTATAGTTCTTATATTATTTTCATAATCAAAGGCCACATTAAAATTTGCTGAATTAAATCAATAGAATTATCATTTCATATGCAACAGTTTTTAGAAAAGGCATTAAGTATTTATTATAGCATTGTATAGAGTTTTAAAAACAAATTAGAACAAAATTATTTGGCTATAATTCGACAAATTAGTAAAATCTGTAACGCACAACAAGCATCCGTATGACACCACTTGCAGGAATGTGCACCATCACCATGCAAAACCACAGAAAACCATCTCTAAAATACACTCTACCCACATTACTCCAACATAAGAACATCCTCGGGATATTTTGACTCTACAATGGACAATCGCAAAATCTTTGCGATTGTAGTGCAACGTGATGTCACGTATCGCTCATTTTCATATCCTAGTAACCTGTTACTAGGGCGGGCCGTGCCAGTACTTCGGCAAAGTAACGCCTGCTTTTATGAAATAAATTTTAATTGTTTTTAATTCTCTAGAATTGTTTATCTTTGGACCTTATCGTGGACTAATGGTCAAAATAGTTATTTTATAATCGATTCTGTGGCAGGTGAGTACACACAATTACCTTTCGATCAGGCGAGCGGTGAAGCGCTGCGTACCGGCGACGACGGCGCGTGTGGTTGCCCTAACTAGATTACTGGCCGGCGGCAGGCCATGAACCTATCCACAGCCTAACATAGTTTTATAATTGAATTGTTTGACACACTCACTGTTCTTAGTGTTATGAACTTTTTATTTAGCAACAAGTGAACTTTTTATGGCAATGTAATCATTGCTAACTACTTATTTGAACTACTGCTTGGACACTTTGGTGGCTTTCTTTTCGATACTGAAAATGCGTATCTGTTATCAACATCAAGATTGGACCGCATTGGCCTCATAGAAGAGTTTTACTTCCTTGTTGTATGAAGATAAGTTTAAAGAGTGTGTAACGTTGCGAGCTGTTGATGTTGCATTGTTTTTGCCATTTTGTTCTATCACTGGAAGAGCGGCAGTGTACAGTGCGAGGCACGTTGTGTCATAGAGATTTTTTCTTATTTGGCCGATTATAGCGGTGGAAGAACTTTGTTTTTCCCTGTGTTGCAAAAGTAATTTGACGTCTATACTGGCTACGCTGTGGTTATAGCCGCCGCGACGCCGCCACGCAAATAATTTGATACAGATTCATCAGCGTCTGCACGACATTAGGGATGAACCCTCACGTCATTAAGCAAAATTAATTTGAAAACGACATCCTGATGAGACCGAAATCAGAAAAATAATTTAATTGCACGGCCCTGTAGGTTGATAATATTCCTATCCGAAGTATTACGTTCAATTTAAAGATACTTTTGGAAAATTTTCTTTTTAATCATTTTGTAAAATTTATTATTCTCAATATAATTTTTTTTCAACTATTAAGTACTTCTTTTCACCTATCTTTCACTTCTCTCACCAAAGGCTATGGTAGAGATTGCTTTGTAAGCAATAAGGCCGCATTTTCATACATAGTTTGAAATAATCCAATTTCTTGTATTCTATTGTATCTATCGATATTTTATAGTCAAACTAAATGGAATTAAGTATTAGAAAAATAAATTCTGTTGCAATGACCCGTAGGAAACTTTAAGAAGTTTTTTGTAAGTTGATGTAGGTTTTGCTTTAACTCAAATTGATTTATTTCTTGTGGACTTAGAATCCTGTAAAAAGAATCTAGCACCGGTTCGATAAGCAGAACTTCCCTAAAAGAGCCGATATAAAACAAAATCTTACAACTTTAAGCTTCATCAATGAAATAAATTAATTTTGAAGCCTCAATAGCCCAACGGTTAAAGGTGCGGACTGAAAACTGAAAGGTCGTAGGTTCGAGCCTCTCCGTTGCACTATTGTCGTACCCACTCCTGGCACAACCTTTTCGCTTATTTGGAGGGGAGAGGAGAATATAAGTCAAGTTCAGCTTGCCTAACATTCTTTAAAAAAAAAATTCGTATGAAATAAAAAACTCAAATCACAAACCTACTCATGCTGGCAGGTCTAGTATATCATACATAGCCACATGTAAAAATGCAATGAAGCATCTTGGAACTTCCAGTACCTCTTCAAATTTTTATACCGGCGCTGGAATTATTCTCGGGCCTTTATAATAAGGGGAATCATATTCATAAGTCTTCAGTCATCGTTTCAATACAGAGAGATCCTGAGCCATATTACACGTAATGAAGCTGAAATTATAAAAATTACTTGATCGTGAAAGTCGCTGTAGCTTATTGTACAGATTCTACAATAGGTAATCGAAGACTCATTCGATTTCCCCGACTCAAAGCGCCTTTTCATCGGCGTGCAAGCGAAGCCGCTTGCCTATTGTGGAACTAAGGTGCATTACTTCGAGAATGTTGCAGGCGTGTCATCGATCTTACGCCCAACCATTATTGATGGCTTTCAGTATGGTTTAAGCGGAAAAAACCTCTTTTAAGACCCGCAATTCTTAAAAACAAAGAAGCGTTTAACAACTCGTTTGATCCCATAAATGCCAAGTGTCACTACTTCTTCCTAAAAGAGCCTCAGTCCCAACGAAGGTTTAGTGTGAGTGAACATTAACAAAATGGGGTATCCATTTGAGCAGCCACTGCTTGCCTCAACTCGAAGCTGCCCGCTGCAGCTGCTACGACCTGAGCTAACCAGCTCAAATGTGGGGGACAAAGATGGATCTTGAACCCTAAAGGAACACTTAAATTATATACATATTGAATTATTTATTGAACGAAAACTTAATTTCCGTTTCTAGGATCTAATGCTGAGATTTGTAGAGCATGCTCTGACTTAGCTCAAACTCAAACTCTGACATAAATATGTCTCGTTTGAACTCTGTCTTGAGTCTGAGCAGAAGGAGAGTGTGGTCTATAGATTTCAGCCTAAAATATAAAGACTATTCCTTCCTTCGAAAAAGAGCAACTGCTGAGTTTCTTGCCGGCGCTTCCACTGAGCGACAGCTTGGCCTGCTTGAAATAAATAATATAGAATTTTCAAAATCGGACGACTTAATTAAGTCTAGGTAGGTATATCGTATGGATACGAGCAAATATTTTTCTTTTTAAGCACGGAATTCTTGAGAGTCTAGTTAAAGACTGCGCCCACCGGGTTTTAAAAGTTTCGTGAGGAAAGTTTGTTTTTACTTGGGGCATTTCATGAAGCCCGAGGCACGTAAGGGAGGTGCCTGCTTCATTTAGGACGAAACTTCCTTGTTTTGCATTTACACGGGGAAAGTCACCCTAGAGAACTGAATATTTCATAAGTAGAACAGTGCCTGTAAGTGCGTCCCTACATAATTCAAACGGCTTATATGTTTAAATTAAAATATCATAAAGGAACGCAAAGTGAAGAGAGTATTATGATAGATAATCCGAAGAAAATGGATGGGTGGGGTCTTTTGGAAATGGAAACGTGGTTTATGTTTGATATGGAGGCAGCGGCGGTCAGTTTCCCATTTCCCAGTGCACCGATTCATTTATCCCCGAAATCCACGTCCGCACCGCTAGATATCAATGTCAACACGGGCTTTGTCTCCATAAAATGGGCTAAGTAAATAACCAGATCACCAATTGGCTCGTGCAATTTGGTCCGACGGCCGAATGAAGTTTGCACTTTGTCTGATTCACATTTTAATTAACGTTGATCCATTTTCACATAGAACTCCCTACGGGTTAGATTGCTTTACTTAAAAGGACTGGAGTGTAGATGTTCGCAAAAAATTTACTGCTATTTACTTTAGGCTAAAAATGTTTGCAACTAATTTATACCATTTCGATTGAAATAAGTTTTCAATTCCTTACTAATTAATCGAGAATCACCACAGAATACGATATTATGCCGCTTGTATCCAGGGGCTATTCGAGCATTATGAGACCTCAACGTCTATTAATTTTGCGAGCTATACCGCTTCAACATCGCGACTCGATGAGTTATGCCGGTAACACTGACAAATAATAGTAAAAATAACAAATAAAAAATTCAATTCGTTGGTGTAATGAAAAGATTCTCATCATAAAGCATCGCAAAAAATATACTTAACTGTTTGAACTTATTAAAGCAAAAGCTATTTACAGAGGCTTTCGAACAAAGCAACGTTGATATTATCTACAATGCTATTAGACTGAAATAAACAAACGAATTCACGAAAGGTCGTGACCTTTCGAAGTAACATAATATAGTATACTTATTACTTTAGTTTATTTAGGTTAACTGAACCCTTTCAAGTTGTCATAAACATCCTACTAAAGTTACTTATTAAAATTGTTACGAGGCAAGTAGGTACTCGGCTTGTTTGACGTTTTAAATAAATGTCGGTTAACTTTGGCATAAAATTATTTATTAAGTATAAATAGAGAAGGCTTAGAATTGCCTTGAATTTTAAGGACCATTATTAAATGGCTTTGAATTCTAAGCATTTCTCAAAATTATACCGACTTGTATTTTACTGACTTTTGGATGGGCTATTATATAAGTATTTTTTATTCTTAAAAATCAAGAAGTAGAATTCAGAAGCAAGAAGATAAAAATATTGCGGTATTTAGATAGCACTTTTAATCTGAGTATAGTTGTATAATTAACATTGATTGATTAATTTCATTTCATTGATTTAATTGATGTTCTTTTATATTTATGAAATCTCTTCTGCAATGTCCATACGGCTTAGTTTTTCCGAAAATATTTATTTAAAATATTATGAGTAGATGATGATAAAAATACTTGTAACATATTATGTACATTTATCATATATGCGGATATTCATTAAAGCAGTGTTGCTAGATTATCTTTTTTGTTTCCTTTTCTCTTCTGTCATGGTGGTCGGAGAATGTTTTAGGTCGGTAATATTACATTTTTGCTCGACTAAATTGCCATTGCAAGTAAGTACGAGTATTGCCTCGCCAGACTATCGTCATACCAATTACGGAGCGCGTGATCATAAGTCATAAAGTACGGGGAAAGCTGTATCAGTTATATGGGAAAGAATTCATGCATATATACGCGAGCCCATACTAAGATATAGCTGTAATGGAATTTCATTGTTCGGGTTCAAAATTAATGACAGACAAGGGGGAGATGGGGGAAGAGATTGTATTGTAAAAAATTTTATTCTAATTTTTTTATGTACCTACTGTGCGCGGGTTTTTCGAATAAAGTTCAAAATATATTCAAATACTTAAAAATATTTATTTATTTATTTTTATTTTTTATATTATGCATATTATAAGGAATTACAAGACGATATATATTAGAAGAAGTAGACAGGTGAAGCTTATCTCTAAAAAAAAAATTCAATCAAAATCACTTGATATCAGGTGACACGCCTGCTTTTGTGCTTGCAAAAAAATATATAATTTTCAAAAAAATATCGTGATTAGTTTTTCCAGTTTTCCGTCTTTATCATACGTAACTGTCGTTACGTTAGGTACTTTGTATTCAAAAGAACATCATTTCAATGTTTGTTCGACTATCAGTATTTCCACGTCGATGCCGCTGCCTGTTGGTGTTATTTTTTGTGAAACAAACCAGGCTGCAACAGGCTTGCTTTGTAGTTTTTCTTTGTAGATTTACATGCAATGGTGATTGCCAATATCGTTTCTACTCCTTTTTGTTTTTGTGTATCTATTTGTGTTCGGGAGATCGCACACAGCCGTTAGTTTGCAAGAGCCGAATAAAGCTAATTTTTAATAAAAAAAAATTTTAAGAAAAAAGATTGTCGTGATAACGTAATGTGACAATAAACATATTATTCCTTACTACCATAAAAACATGATAGACACATGGACTGGGCGAAACTATAAGGATTCCATATTTATACTACGGAACCCTAAAAATAGATAGGTATCTATAACTCTTGCGGCTCATCGGGTTGTCTTCGGTAGATATTATAGGACTTGTATCTTGGAATATTTACAAAACCGTTCTAAAGAACAAAATCGCAGTGGTTAACTTCAAAACCCTGGCAAAACCACATAAAGTACGGAGTGAAAATGTAATTATTTGTAAAACAATGATCTCACATTTAATAGTACAAACGTACAGTAATAATTAGTTACCTACCTATAATTAAGTTCAATTTAAATAGCAGATAATTTCGATTAATACAGCTTGTTGGGCGATTGGTTACGTATGCAACGGTAAACTATATTGTCCGTTTCGTGGTCAGCTTTACTATTATGTGTATGAAGGGGAAATGATAACCACCACATAAACCATAGTAATAATGTACACCCATTTTCGTTACGGTATTTGGTTTCTGTTTTCTGGTTTCAGTTTCCTCCATGTGCATGATTTTATCTGGGTAGTCTAATAAACGGTGTAACTAATAGTCTGTTTACATTAACCAGCAGTAAATATCACACACTTGCTACTTCCTAATTCAACTGTTACACATCTTTAGAAGAAGATATTTGGCCAAATTCTGCTTCTAAGAACGACGTCTCTGTTGTGTGTATAATTGTATGTGCTCTGTTCTTTTTTTCTTCTTCTTAGCATTTTCTAGAGGATTCCTCTATTAAAGAATAGATCACACATTTTTGTCTTGACCAAATACGGTTGGTCAAGGTGTGTGAAGTCTGCCGAAATGCACTTGGCCATCCGCATTTCACCCTTCTCATTCTAAAGACCGATTTCACCAACGTAAAATAAGTCTTATTTTGACAGTTTTTGTATTGAAAATCTGCCAAAATATACACTCGGATAAACTTTATTACACGTCGGTAAAATCGGCCCTATAAGTAACAATATTTTATTCGGCGTAACTATTACACAACCAAACAAAAAACCAATCAAAAAATATTGTTGAATCCAATGCATAGACTTTTATTGCACACATTTCCAATAGATATTTGTTATTCCATTCACGAGAATGCCAGCAGTGAAGCACACAGCATCCGAACTGGGACAAAAAAGACCTAACCTACCTATTAACTAGAAGAACTTTTTCGATAAAGCGAACGTGCGCGAGAGAATTCCAACAACAACGAAACAAGCAAGCGGGACGATCAACTATTATCTCAATATAACCCAGTTTTACCTGATGGTGATGAACGAGGCTAAATTGCCGACAAGTTATTTTACAATCGAACTGTTGAAAAAACGAGGAGCGCAAGTTATGTAGAAACGCTTTAGTGCATTTAGCAATTTACTCTTCTTTTTGCTATACATTCTTCAGTTAGTTTATGATTTTATCGTTTTTGTGCCTGTAAATATCAGTACATCAGAAAATGTGTTCATTTTCTTGGCCATGCATAACACAGATTCCGTTTAGTACAAAAAATAAAATAAAAAATTCTCAGTTCTATAGGTATCATCAGCTTACTCAAGATGCCTAGATAAGAGTATTTAACCATTCAGCTTTTCTAAATCTCAAAATGTGGAGATAATAAACCAAAAAGAGTAAATATACAGAATACTTAATAGTACAGGTAAAGGTCTATCTACGTAGCTTAGTTCAAAGTTGAGCGCATGGCTAAATCAAACCTACCAAGTCTGAAGATGATTGATTCTGTATGATTTATCTTACTAAAATAAACACATACCTTTGAAAACACCCGTTTCTCAAAACACCAGGGGATCTGAAACAAAAGGAGATCTATTATTATACGTGGTAAGATTATTTATTCTCCCAATCTCATTTCTCTACTAGCTTTTGGTCGCGACTTCATCCGCGTGGAGTTAGTTTTTTCTCCGCGGGAACACACTACTACCCTAAGTGGATCTACGGGGAAATACGAATTCGCTGTAGACCCACTGATGGGAGAAGCCGGTGTGTCCACGGGCCATCGGCCATTTTTTCGGGATAAAAGGTAGCCTATGCCATTCTCCGAAGCCTCAACTATATCCATGCAAAAAATCAGGTCGATCCGTTGATCCATTGCTGCGTGAGTGAAGGACAAACCAACAATACAAACAAAATAATACTCGTAATCTATAAGAAGATAGATCATAGCGAAACATGTACTAGGATTTGTTCACTCAGCCTAGTCACAGACCCTACAGCCCCCTAGTCATAATTAGTAATAGTTGTCCCATCGTATTTGTCGAGAGCCCTGGTATCGTACGCACTCTCCACCACAATAGGCACTCAGACGCCTTCACTTTTTCGCCTCCTGAAGTATCTTGAGTAAGTACAATGTATTTACATGTACCCAGTCTGTAAGCGACTGCACAATAGTTATGGCTCCGTACATTGCAGCGCACGTGTTCAAGTGGCTCCGATTCGTCGGAGTACATTGATCGCTTACGACTAAACTTTACCTTCTACAGGGGGAGAGGTACATAAATGTTTCGCCGATAAACATATTGTATGCATCAGTTACTATGATGGTGATTTTACTATATTTTCTTATCATATTGTATGCCTATACTATGTACTTTTTGTTACGTTTTAGGGAGGCCACATACGATCAAGTTTGAGGTCAAGTTTGCATGATGCTTAGGGATTCGAAAAAAAGATCGATACCTAAGTGGTGTCGATACTTTTGGTTCGATACCTGAAAATGATTATAGATCCAACCACCACCAATTAGGTGCAGGATATTCCCGAATGCTGTACCCCTTCATCGAGAGAGATAACGATAGAAATGTGTATGTACCCTCCCTAATAGTAGTGTCATATCATAAGCGTCATTTTTCGAGAACAGTGAACAGTTTATCGATCTCGATGTTCCCAGAGAGAGAAATATTTTTTTATGTGTCCCATCACATTATCGTAAGGAATAAAGGCAGCGGTCGTAGAAATGCATTAGTACTATCAACTATAGTTCCACGACGTCACTGTAATTTTTCTAACAATATAGCATTTATCGATCTCGGAGGACTAAAAGCGGCTATCAAATGAGTATATATTTCCGATCATATTATCGCGGAAGCGTCTTTATGATCCTGTCACATAAATAAACCTCCCTGCCCATTAAGCTGCGACCACGGCCATATGAGCCTACGAAATATTACTAGGGAAGCTGAGAGGAACCTCCGACACATCAATATCTGTCAATGGCCAAGTAGCCAAATAAAATTATCATGAATGGCCTGCCGATGCGCGTATGACGTAAAGGTTTCTATTTGCTTCCCCATGTTACACGAGATGACCTAATTCGATATTCTTCACGTCATGGGAACTGTATGTGTATTAATATGAGCCATATTTTTCCGATATAGGGTTTTTGTTAAAACAATTTTTTTTATTTTGATTATAGTTTAATTGGTACAGGATATTCTTTATATCCTAACGAAAACTTTATGAAGAGGCTTATAATGCCTGTAACGAAATTACGAATACCACTTATGTATCTCGAAAATGATGGGACCATCGATGTAATTATTGTAATTATATTGTAATTATTGAGCGCGCGATGTATCGCGAACACTGCGATCATAACGATCTGTGATTGACCAACGCTGATATACCTACTACACATCGCAAGTGGCGGTTGTACTTCATTAGACTGTAGAGCTGATCGCGCGTGGTAGTAATTTAACATACATTGCTGTTTTGTGTTAAATTTCGTCCTGTCCTTATCCTTCCTTATCCTTTAATTATTTGTTTTTTATAGCAGCAACAGAAATACACATTCTCTGAAAATTTCCACTCTCTACCTATTACAGATCATGAGACCTCGCCGACAGACAGACGGACGGACGGACAGCGGTGGCTTAATAATAGGCTCCCGTTGGTTACCCTTCGGTTACGGAACCCTAAAGGTTTAAACTCTACCTACCACATCGCGTATCATATTCATTATAATGTTTTTCTCTCGCCCCGATTCGTGTGAAACGCTATATCCCTTGTTGTTTTTGCGAAAAATTTTAATACTGTAATGAAACAATGATCCAGCATATACGATCCCGTCTCCGGCGGGCTTTGCAATTGTGTCGTGGGTGATAAGCGGAAAAACTCTTTTCAAAAGCGAACGCGGCTTTACCTCGCTCCCATAATATAAGTAAATGGTTCTAACTCCTGTATCTTCCGACGTATCTGGCTGTGGGAATAATGGCGAAACAAAGCATAATGCCTTTTCCCAACCGTATTGTTTGAAGAAAAATAGAATGGAAATATGGTTTCCGGCTTTAGTGATCTTCGAATAATTTAAAGCATGATTCAAAAGAACAATCGGTTTAACTTAACAAAAAATTATGATGTATTACACGAATATGTACCTACCACGATAGATGTTTTGGCTGAAACTTGTTTCGTCTATATTTTGATTGAGATGCATGGACCCTGTTCGCGACGGGAGGGATTGCAAGATTTGGAGATTTTAAGTTGAACAGTCTATGCAACAGAATGGAAAAAAATACTACGTTTCTGGAAAAAACAGAAATTCCCCGCGCAGTTTTTTGAACAACTTCACGCAGACGATTTCGCGGGCAAAAGCTAGTTAAAATTATAAATTACGTAAGTACTGTAGGGCTCAGACCGTAAAATAATAAGCCTTACATTCATTATATTCTGTTGATTTCAATAAGTCTCTACGTACTTTGTGATATACGTTAATACCGTTAATACGGTTAAACGTAATTTATTCTAATGAATACCTACAATCTACATCATCACTGGGTTGAAAAGGATTATCTAAATAGAGTTGCCCAGTTGGAATACAAAAGCAAAACCTTTTACGGACAAAATCAGCGGAATTCTATAAGCGGACGGTGCCATTATTATACTGTTATATCAGTGTCTTCGGGAGCTATCAATAAAAACAAATTAATCATAAACATTCATGAATAATTCATTAGCCAGTGGCACGAAGCCAACAATCATAGCTTGAAGAGACGCTGCCCGTAGCACATGGCTGGTATATCCTCCTTTATGTTGGCCGCTTAATTACGGAAATAGCTCATGGTTTAAAAATAAATTGAGCAATTTTTTGGTTAGAGAAATGGATCAAACAGTAATGAGATGATTAATGCGTACCAATTAAAATAAATTAATTCCGATGCGATTTATTATAAACTAGATGACGCCCGCGAATTCGTCCGCGTGGATTAAGGTTTTTCAATTGCCGCGGGAATGCTTTAATTCTCCACACAAATTTAAAATTGAAACATTAAAATGTACAGTGTGGTATGTGAAGTCTGCCAGTCTGCGTTTGGCTCAAATGTGGACTACAATATAAACCATATTATTCTGAGAGAACACCTGTGCCCCCTATAGTGGTCATCCTATCTCAACCCATTTAGGTTTGAATTTCAAAATTTGTAATTTTTTTTCAAACTAAACCCACGCGGCCAAAATCGTAGGCGTCTAGCTATTATATTCATTTTCGTCTCATTCTACATAATGGAAAGATAAAACGATTTTTTATCAAGTAACTTCTATCTTTGAAATAAGAGAAAAAGCAACCATTAGGTATGACGCTTTTCAATTAAAGTGTACATCTAAAAGTAGAAGGTTTAAAATTAGCGAACCACGTAAAACCCATTAAGTGCGACCACGATATTAATGTCCCGTAACCGCACGAGTGTCGTAATAAAATAAAAATATATTGCTAATTAGAGATCCCTCTACCGTCATTATGAAAATGTTTCGCTATTGACATTATAAAATTAAGAATTATTATTATAGGGACAAAAGCAATAAGGGAGTCCTCTTTATTTAAATTATTATTATTTATTTGTATAGATAAATGTAGGTTCTTCCCTAAATCTCCGGTTTAGTTAGGCACATGTCGATTTTTCCTTTGGAGTTTTAGTTTAGTTTACCTTTCAAATTCAAATTTATTTATTTCATGTAGGCCAACCCGTATCTCTTATGACACGTCATGACCCTACCACGGGTTCGGAATGCTGATTCTTCCTTCTTTTTCTTCCCTTCCTTAGGTCTTTGACCAGTAATGTACTAGATATGAATAAATAAGCTCTCTCCAATGATCACGAGTCTATTTTCAGTGAGAAATGCTATGTAAACAATCATATTTGCTTATTTTTCGAAAATATTTAATGATTTGTAATTTTGTTGGACAAATCCACTGGGAAAATGGGAGTCCGATTTTTATTTAGGTAAGTACGAGTACCTACTTGTCAATCTATTATTTAGAGTCCTTTCCTTTCTTAGGTCTCCGATCAGTAATATGCTAGATATGAATAAATAAGCTCTCAACAATGATCGAATCTATTGTCAGTGAGAAATGAAATGTAAGCAATCAAGTTAAGCAATCTTTGTTTATTTCCCGCAAATATTTATTTATTTGTGATTTTGTTAGGTAATTAATCCATATGGTTTACATTTTCGAGGAGTTACTCAATTAGTATTTAATATTTATGTCCGTATTACGACTTACACGCAACACCACAACAACGGAAGCAAAACATTTCCTCACTCATTAGTTTCATGTGTTATGAATTATACAATATCGCGTAATGCAAGAACACGTGGCGTCGGGGGTCGGTCATTGACCTGTAATTTCAGGGTACCGTTAATCGCTTTTGCGACCGGCTACGGTATTCCAAACAGTAGGGTTAGTATGAAATTAATTTCGGTTATTCGTATTCGATGACATTAGCGGCAAAGTAAAATGAATCATAACAGCATTTCACTAGAGCTCAATTTCGTGTATGCATTCTTATACGTTTACGTATACGGACAGGCTACAAATTAAAATCGGTCGTACCGCATTTGTGACCTTTAATCAATACACTTAAGGTTCATTTTACTTTGACGCTAATGTTATCGAATAAGAATACGATCAATCGAATTAAATCTTCTACTAGCCCTACAGAATATTTCTGTAACTTTGGGTGTTGTTTTGCTTCCCCGTTTTAATCTTACTGCACGAAAACTCATTAACTAAAAGCAAGTTGCCAAATAAAATTACTGAACTGGATTTGTAATGAACGAATTCGGATGCAGTCCATTTTTTAGGCAACAAATACCTAAATATAGAAAGTAGTAAAAACCCACGACTTTTGTTTCGAAGTATCTATTTAAAGTTTTATTTCAACCTAAGCTCTACCTTTTTTGAAGGAAAGATAATTAATTAAATTAAAATAAATAAGAGGAACTATCCTCCTCAAGTGTTCAAGAGCGTTCCCTATACGATCGATTTTTGATTCTTATTTTAATAATAGTTTTTGTCCGTGACTTCATCCACACGGAGCTAGGTTTTTAAAAAAACCCAAGATAAAAGTTGCCCTATGCCACTCTCCAAGTCCTCAACAATACCCATGCAAAAATCACGTCGATCAGTTGCTTCGTGATTAAAGGGCAAACCAACAATACCAAAGAAACAACACACTTAGGTAGGTAGGTACATTATATTATTACAACAATAGACAAACAAACTTTATGAATTTTGTATAAGACCTGTGTGTGTGAATCTGCAACCCGAACCGGATGGTAGAGTCTGTTTCGGCGTATACGCCATGAACACGTCGGTTGTGTACTTGCTGTCAAATTGTAAATGTCAAAGTGTTATAAAGTCAGTTGTCATTCGTAATCGCAAATTCATAATTAAAGCAACCAATATCCAAAGTTGGTCTATTATTTTTCCGCCCCATTGTTTGCCTAAACAGACAGAGTCATGACGTGTCATAAGAGCTACAAGTTGGCCTACATGAAATAAATAATTTCGAATTTTGAATTTTTTAATTTAATTTTGTGTTTGTCGTATTCCATATAGATTTATAAATACATATCAAAAATTCCGAGGCCGGCGGGATTCGAACCCACGTCTCTCTGGGAATCGCGCCCAAGTGTGTTAACCGCTACACCACGGCCGAAACATACGTCAGCCACGAAATTAGTGATATGTATCTACTTTTTCAATCAGTTTTATAGCAACTGTTAGCGACATCTAGTAGCGACACATTACAGTTGTCGATCTACTTTTTTCCAAGACACCATATTACAATGGAGCTCTTAAGAAATTATAGATGCCACATTGCTTGTTACAATTTTTAATTTTTAATTTTTATTGAAGTGTTAACCTACACTTAAAGGAAATAACCTAATAGATTTATAAATACATATCAAAAATTCCGAGGCCGGCGGGATTCGAACCCACGTCTCTCTGGGAATCGCGCCCAAGTGTGTTAACCGCTACACCACGGCTTGATATGTATTTATAAATCTATTAGGTTATTTCCTTTAAGTGTAGGTTAACACTTCAATAAAAATTAAAAATTAAAAATGTCGTATTCCAGTAATATAATAAGTCCAACTATATCCCTAAAAATGTGTAGTTTCAAGATAACACGGGCTTCAGGATTTGTACGCAAATCTTTGAACCCGGTTTAACATATTTTATGTAAATCTGACAACCACAGCGTCACAGACAGATATACAAGTTTCTAGAGCGTGCATATTCAAATCAGAATCAAAATTAGTTCTAAGCAAACAGGAAAGAAAGTGAGAGCTAATGTTGAATACAATGTCATATTATCACACGTCCGCTTAACGACTTATATCAATATTGATAAGCGCACGCCAATTAACCGATAAAATATTAGGCTACCGCAAATAAGAACAAAAAAGATCGATATTTATGACTTCACTGAAGTGTGCGTATATTGTTTATACGTTGCGAGAGACAACCCTACTGTCATTCAATACGCACGATGATAAATATACCATTTGTTGCACCCATAAATCTAGTATCTGTTGACCCAACTATTATTTTGAACAAGATATTTACAGAAAATTTCGCCATTATAGAGTCAAATCCAAAAACTATAAACACTACCTATGAATTTCATTGCTTTACGAAAAAGTATGTATTTTTCATATTCTCATATTCTTTATTTTGCATTTCACATGTAAAACACCCTGTAAGGGTATGGCAAACAAATATAAGTATATTTAAAAATAAAATTAAAATTCAGTCCAGTAATACTTCACATTTTTGAATGAATGTTCCTCGCATACAAACTTTTACGCTTTCTTAATTATTGCATCAACAGATTAATAAGTGATTCGAATTATATTTTACTTAGCTTCCTTCTTGGTGTTATACCAAAAAAAAAAACAGGAAATTACACAGATAGTGAATAAGTTTAACTTAGCCCACAACTTTCTAAACCTTTAAAGGCACTGAGCTAGAATTTCTCTTTTATGCTAGTCTATCAATCCTCCGTAATTATGTGTAGCATTCATTAAATTAAACTTTTGATCTTATGTAAAACAGTATGTTAATAAACATTGGAAAAAAATCGCTTTTTATTTTATTAATAGAGTTCAGAAATGTACCTACTCTTATGGCTTAGGTAGTTACTAACGTTAATCTGAATAAGTAAATATGTAAAAGGAAAAAGTGACTGACTGATTAACTGATCTATAAAGCACAGCTCAAATTACCTACTGAACGGACCGGGCTGTTTGACGTACATATAGCTATTATGACGTAGGCATCCGCTAAAGAAGGATTTTTGAAAATTCCCTATTTTACCCCTAACTTAAAAAATTGAATTGTTTGAAAAATTGAACTTAACGTGAGCAAAACCCGCGGGCAAAAGCTAGTATTTTATAGGTATTTAACAGATTTAATTAATATCTTCTCTACAACAGAATTTCTTTCTATCTTTATGGTTTTGAGTTACTAATATGATTTTATTATAATCTACCATAGCTAAAGAGATCGCTCAATATTCTTGATGACTAAGATTAATACGTATGACGAAAACGTTGATATTAAGTAGAAATTGAAGTTCCTTTACTTTATGGGTACAAGGAAACCGACAATGTGCGGACCTGAAGGCATCAAATATGAATAGAATGAGGTGTGAACCGGAGACGAGGGTGGGCCTCCGTTCCTGATTATCCCCATTTTACATCCGCGTCACGTGCACCGTCTTCCTCCTCAACTAAGATATCGCTAGAAAAGGTCTGGGAAACCCACCTCCACACATATATATTAGTTATGTTCAGCGTTTCTAGGAAATTATATATTTGTGTTGCGAATGTCGACATCAAAATATTTTAACAATAACTGAGAAAAACTGTATACATAATAGGTAAACAAGACGTATTTTTTTGCGAAATCTAACTGCTGCATCAATGTAACAGAAACGTTCTTTTGTACAGTCCTATCACATATCTAATTAAAAGTACCTATATGTGAAAAATGAGTTCCCACTCTGAAAGTAATATGCAAAAATATATGTAAACCAACCTAGAGCTTGGTATTTTGACAACTTTTAAAAGCGCATTGTGATAATATATATCGTAAGATATAGCTTTCTCTCTGAATTTACCTACTTCGCAATCGTAGGTGAGAACTTGTATTTCATGGATATTGGATATTTATATTTGACAACCGAATCATGTTTAGTATTATGAACGAAGTCTTAAGTTAAACTTCTGCTTTTGTGAAAATTTAATAAAAACCGATAAGAACCTGATATCGAACACGACTTGATAAAGATGCAATGAAAAATTTTAATCGATCCAAGAAAGCTTTTAAAATATACCTACTGTAAGAAGGTACCTATTACTAAAGACAAAATATGAAATCGCGTGTTAGAAAATTGTTCCAGTCCCTTGAAGTGGCTTTAGCATTCTTTTCATTAGTGGGAAGGTATTTCCCAGAAGCCATTAAGCATGCCAAACGATTGCTTAAAAATCGTGAATCAAAACGTCCCACAATTTTAAAGCGTTTCTTGTTTTCTTTAAAGTCTCTGGCGCAATAGAATTTTAATAAACCAGGAAATGTACACCTGTTCACATCTTAAAATCCTGACTCATTGGGTATATTTTAGCAAAATATTGGCTTTTTTTAGCATACTTAGGTTTATTTACTACAGTATCCGTTGTGAGTATTTTTATTATAGTCACGTCCTACCTACTCAACGCGTTATAGCACACGTTATCGCTTGTAGGTCAACTATGACATAAATGGTCAGCGGCATTGAAAATAATATAAACAGTTATAAATTAAAAGCTTTTGCTTTTGAATACTAAATCGAGACATGCCTTTCAAAAATAAAGCCTGGTTGCAAAATAACAAATATTTTCGAAAAAAAAATATAAATTAAAAAAGCTAAACTATGAATAAATAAAAACTAGTTTCCATTTAACAGGACATATTTAATTATGTAGATCATTAGCACGACGGCGCTGAATTTGCATAAAAGTGTCCTTATCATTCAAAAAAACTTGGAAACCTTGGCTATATTCAAATTTAAAATATGCTGTTTGTTTTATATAAATAATAGATTTCTAATATTTGAGTGGATACTGTTCTTGGATTGCTTAATTCATAATTATAACTAACTTTTAATTTTTTTTTTTGTTAACTAAGTCTTTGCCAGCCGTTGTAAAATTAAATTGAATAATTGACTGATATAGATTGAATGCGTCATAAGTCGCTGAAGTCTCAGTTCATCTAAATATATAAAAGGCAAAGGTGACTGACTGACTGATCTATCAACGCATAGCTCAAACCACTGGACGGATCAGGCTGAAATTTGGCACACAGATAGCTATTATGATGTAGGCATCCGCTAAGAAAGGATTTTTAAAAATTCAACCCCTAAGAGGGTAATATAGGGGTTTGAAAATTCTAACTTTACGTGAGCGAAGCCGCGGGTAAAAGCTAGTCTTTCAAATACGAATGTAAGCCGTGAACGTAAAGCAACAAGAATATTTGTTTTTAGTTGGCAAGATTACTCCTTTCTGCGATAACGTGGCTATTTCTGTTGTTTACAATCTCTAAACTTAACTAAAGTGACAGTTCTAATCTAGTATTATCCATGGTGTTATCCATTTCCGCAAGGAGCGTTTATGAGAGGGATAGATAGACTTGTCACTTTAGTTCAGTTTAGAGATCGTGTACAAGACAATTAGCCACATCATCGACGCAGGTGGTTGTCTTACACTTGGCTGTAGGTATAAGTCGTCGTCTTGGCTCAGACTTGAGATAGAGTTAAAACGGTATCCACTTATGTCCTTGACATAAATCTGTCTCGTTTTAACTCTGTCTTAAGTCTGAGCAGAAAAAGAGTGCAGTACTATATACTTTGATCCACTAGTAGAGTAGTAGAGTGGAATACTATATACTTTGATCCACTGAACTGCACTGCAATCTGTACACTTACAATCTATGCTTTTTTGTTACTTACTTGAACATTTGGATTTTCATTTCACAATTGCTCATCCATACATCGCGAAAGTCTAAGCCACACTATACATAGTATATATCGATGTTTGAGATGATAAAAATGGTCTTCTTACTACAGGCGTTTGTAAACTGTTTATGAAATATGTACCTACATGTAATTTACTCGTAAATGTAAGATGTGTGTACATACGAGTTTACTACAGCATTCTAACACTATTTCATTAGAATGCCAAAATATTGCGAAAGGAACGTGGGTACTGGGTAATGTTAACCGTAATTTAACAGTGATTAAATCACGTCACGTTTAATATTGCATTGTTGTCTTACCTCATACGGTATCTTTACTTGTAGAGACCGACTTGCAGTTATGTCTCGTAACTTTTTAAAAAATAACACTGTTCCGCCTTGGATGGATAAATCCTTACTTTTATACAAATCCCTGATAAATGCAAATAAAAAATAGCTGAATCATGTTTTGTATAGTTTTATTTTCGTCATTGTATTATTTAAACAGTTTTTGCATAATGTGATCTAACTCTTTGTACCATTTACTCTTCGGCATGGCACTTTTAAATAAGAAAGTCAAAAAAAAAAATAAGTACCTAATGAACATTTATGCTGAAATCTATAGAGCGTGCTCTGACTCAGCTCAGACTCAAGATAGAGGTTAAAACGAGACTCAAATATGCTCTGACATAAATGTGTCTCGTTTTAACTCTGTCTTGAGTATGAGCTGAGTGAGAGTGGAGTCTATAGATTTCAGCCTAAAATTCAGCCACTTCGGCTGAGTGATGCCGTCGAAGTACCTATTTAATTGTGGTAGAATTAGAGGATTTTTTTCGATCAAAGATTTGTATACTAACGTTGAGACACCTATAATGTGAAAAAGTGTAAATAAATAATTGACAACCACCTCATGTTCTAAAAGAAACATATTTGAGTCTAAAATCTAAGTAAACATCTGCCGGTAGGAGTAAAACTGTCGCGAATGGCCCGTATATACCTACTTGTAACTTATAACAATTATTCACATTTTTTGTAGAGCAATATGACTTACCAACTTTAAGTGTAACAAGAAGGAGAGTGGACTTTTAAAATTTGGGTACTCCTGGGGAAGAGCATTAATGACCAGGGAGGCCGTTTCAAAGGCTCTTAAAGAAAAATCCTACAATCCCTCCTCACGCTCGGAGGCCGGAGGGGAAGTAATGCATTTTCCTTTATCACCGTGCGGACAGTTTGCGCGCTTCGACAAGGGGGCCCTTTTTACGATTATTGTGTTCACATTGTTACAGGCAATACGAAATAAAAATCCGCAAAGCGAAAACCGTCCTGGGATATGCATCCACAATGGCCCATAAAGCACAGTAGTTTGACCATTAAAATGTAACTTTTTTGACGTCTATACCACATTGTTAAGCATAGGTACATCGTTTATTAGTTTACTGTGTGGACGTGTATTTTCCTATAATAAAAATAACATGTTCCACCATATAAAATGCAAAGAAAGCAATCAGAATTGTTGACTATGTATTGAAACAAGGTAATACTATCTTAAAGTGTTATATCATAAGTTTACGCTCGACCACGGCCAAACCTTACAATAAGAAGGTTTACTTGAAGGTAACCTTCAAGGCAAGAAGGCCTTACCTTCAGTTTGGCGGTAATGAATAGGATTGTGGCTCTATATAATAGAGTTTGAGAGCTGTCTTAAAATCTAGCGCAATCGAACACACCCACTTATAATAAATGGCTTCTAGATCTGCTAGATTCACTTGACGATTCAAAAGAACTTTGTAAAACTTTATTTGAATAAAAAACTTTTCTATTCTATTGTACAGGATATCATACCAGAGTTCTATTCGTGGTTTTTCTTATAGTTTTAGTTCATCGCAGGACTTTTTCATATGAATCACCAATAATAATAACAATAGGTATTGCTGCAACGTTCGCGAGAGGCTTGACATTTCGAGAATAGATGACGCAATCAATATTGAACTATAAATGTCAAAATCGTGGTCACATTTCGCCATGGGAACGACATGATCGCATTCAGTGCAAGCTGCGCCGGAAAACTGTCATCCACATGATACGTTGTTCAGGGCCAAAACATATGCGATACTTATGCTTATGGGCTATTAGCGATTTGATTGCTATTCTGTAGCTAAAAGCTGCGAAAGACTATGACTCCGCATGATATGAATTTATCGTAGAAGCTACGCAGCGACTACGATATTTCGGATAGTTAATCAATAATTTTAAGAACTCTATCTAGAGTCTCTGTATGATGATGGCTCTGTTTTGACCTGTTAGACGTTTCACTCCACAGTCTGCACAAACACCAGTCGCAGCGATTTACTAACCTCGCTCAACCGCAACAGTCGCTCAAACGCCAGGCAGGATCGATGCAGTCGCAGTCTGAATGCCAGTATCTATTGCAGTTGTCGCTAAATCACTGATCGCCGATGCTAAAAGTATCGCGTGTGACTTGGCCCTAATGCACCACATGTTAACATCGGTAATTAATTACATCAAGGGAAAGCGTAAGTGTTCTCATGCGTAAGAAGCAAAAACTGCATAATATCAGATAATGGTAAATTGACGAGTAACGTGCGGGAGGGTGCGCGGGTTTATAATTACATAGGTGGTTGGAGGGGGTTATGACCTCCCGCTGCCGGCACTCGAGCCGCATGACTGCGCGGCGGCATGCGGCATGCATGCACATGCTGCTGCTTTCGAGCACACTCCGCGAGATTCACAACCTGACCCGATAAACAAATCATTCACAACAAAAAACATTCATGAATCATGACAGGCGGAAAGGTGAATCGTGATCTAATTAGAGCGATTTATTTTCTCACGTTACCATAATTGTTAGGGATTTCTCACGTTAGAGTTCAATGCGCTCGCGTATTTGCTTAAAAGATAAAGATATTCCCGACGTTGTCAACGACGGATCTACAAACAGTGATGTTACAACTCTTTCCATTTTAAGAACGTAGAAAGCGACATGGCGTGTCACCGTTTCCTGGGAATATTTATAAAATTAGATACTGTCTCTAATGGCATCGCACGGTTGCGTTGTAAAGCTTAAGAGCCTATGCACACGACGTATTTTCTACGCGCCAACCACGCGGTGCAAACGCGAACCATACCTGCGCCGGTAGCATGCAAAAAACTCTGCAGACATCCAAAATTCAGCTACCCGTTTATAAGTTATTATTATTGTTGATACGTAAATGCAATTCAATCAATCAGTTTTTAGGACTCTTAGGAATAAAAACGCGCAGCGGCGTCTTACATAGATATATCCTTGGTATGCCAGATGCGTGGAGGTGAAGCTACGGTGCAGTAAGGCGGAATTGGTTGGGAAAAAGGATGTGGTAATTTTTGTATTGACAAAATTTTTTGAAACTTAAAGTGATTTCAATCATCAGTTTACTCTATTATACGTAATAGCGTACAACCGCGCGTTCCGTGTGATATCCTGCCGTTCTTATCGCGCCGCGCGGACGTTGTGTCTGTTAAAACCTTTAAAAATGCTATCGATAGCTCATAATGTTGAAAGTTTCGTTTACGTTTTGTTGTAGGGCAGTCGTGCTAGAAAGTGCAACAGCGCTTTCGATACACTGCGAGGCGTGCCGATAATCGAAATGGAACGCCACAACCGTTCACTCGATACCTACTTATTGGCAAGAAGTTATACTTTAGGTATAACATTTATTTTATGAAAAAAAAAAACTTCACTCACCCGAAGAAAAACATTTCTACACATACGATTGATTACTGATAATATTTTTCAATAAGAGCTTTATCGTTGAGCTACGGTTCACTTAACCGTTTAAAAATTTCCTATGAAGCATTTTAAAATATTAAATGCTTAGATCCTATTTTGTCGGATAAGTAATTAATGTCGGTGAATATCAATGCGAGGTCACGGCTGAATGTCGGCCGCCGGGTAAGGATTTCATTAGAAAGCTTCATACGACACCAGACACCGCTAATCCTATTTGAAAATGTAAATCTGAGAGCGAAAACAAACGCTTTCTACTCTGTACAAGTATAACAATTTAGATATTTATTACAGCTTAATTAGTTTAGAAGTTTACATTACGTAAGACTTGGAAAGTTAAAGAATTTATGGACAAAGTAGAGGGTAAACATAATATATCTATGCATATAAACAAATAAATAAAATCTAAACTAAAAATGTTAAAATCTGAACAAAAAAGGGCTACAAAAAAGGCATTTTTTGAAATAATTAACCTGACTGTTCAGAGCGGAAAAGCAGCCAGCATTTTTACATATGAATTCGTTTTGATGAAGATAAAAAAAATGTATGAATTCTTCTCAATAACAAGTATAAAATGAAAATTCAAAACTACCCCCAATATGTGATCTATGGCTGGGCTATGTACGATATGCCTGACATCCTATTATCCAGTTTTCTGCTCCAACATCAGATCTTCCTCCTCGGTCCTTAATCATCATCTACCTAACAGGCGTTACAGATAGATGAGTGACTCATTGAGGTCATTCTACTGAACCCAAACACACTATATCTGCTGTATGTTGCTAAAGAGTTGGATATCTCGCCGACTACTTGATGCTGCAGCATCAGCTCACGGTTACCATTGCCTTGAAAATAATACGAAGTAACAGTAGGTACACCAAACAAATCAACCGCACCCAGTTTGTAAGAGCCTTTATGATCTTAAAGCCAAGCTCAAGCCTGAGCATCTTCATAAATTATAGCTAAAATCCGCCTCACGTTAACTTTCAACAAAAAAAACCGCATCAAAATCGGTTCCATTCGTTAGATAACTATGAGGGAATAGACAGACATACATTCACACGACAAACTTATAACACCCTTCTTTTTCCGTCGGTGTTGAAAAGAACTTCACAGAATACTCATTAATAGTAAGTACAACGTCAGACGTTCCATTTTAAATATAGAATATATTAAGATATTGAGTATGAAGGTTTTCAGATCAAGATCAGATACAGACAACACATTTCATCTTTATACAACCAGTGACCGTGTTAAAGATATAATTAAAACAATGGAATCGAAATAGAACGGATAGGAACATCCGGCGGAGGAGGCAATAAACAATCGAACGGTGATCTACGTACGGAGATAAATTACTACTGTATCGTTTTGTCTTAAAAGGAACTAAAAGGGGACTCGTAGTGTAGGTACAAAAGGTTAAGGACTTTATAATACGATTTTAAGCGGAAACGTGAAAAGAAATCTGCTAGAATTTTCTCTATCCTGAAGAAAACACTTTAAGTGCCTACTTATGTACCTACCTAAATAAGTCTTATCCGTAAGTCTGAAAATCTACCAAACTGTCACGCATATAAGACCTATTTATATTTTTTTAAAACGGCCCTAGTTGAACTAACTAAACGCAAACACCTAGAACGCCTTTATATCGTTCCATCAAAATGAGCCTGAAATGGCAAGTTTTACTTTGCACAAACAATATTCTCTAATCAAACATAAAATCAATACAACAAATAATATAGCAACAAGATTATTGATAGCTATATTTAACTTTATAGCAGTACTCGTAGTACGAGTAACCAAAAGTCGCACGAATGGTTATCGTGACCTCTACCGCCTCTACGCAGGCGAGATATATAACCTCGTACTAGACTAACCTCGTACTAATCGTACTCACGGGCTCCGAGTACCCACAAACCCCACACACACATACACACACACAAACACACACACTCACACACAAACACACACACTCACACACAAACAGTAGTGTGACCTACGCCGCTATATCGAGCTTGGCAGTCGAAATCTATCAACGTTGTCGAGATTTGTAAACCCGTTCTTACCCTACGGGACTCAGGAGGGCTCCGAGTACCCACGAGCCACACAAGTGGTGAGAACGTGACCTCCGCCGCTACAACAAGCTCTTTTTATTATTCTCTCAACGGGCCCTTGCCCTTGCGTATATGCAATTTCATACCATTTCATATCTCGCTTCAAATTAGCTCATGTCTCAAGGGAAAATACAGCCAAGACCAAGTATCAATATCGCGGTCTCGTAATGCAACAAGTAATGAGCTTTATTTTATTTGGGTTAAGGTGTATTGTTTTCTAACATGGGCAAACGTATAGGTTATAATAGGTATATCATAATATCAAGTTTCATAGCTATTCAGTATTTATTCTTACTACAATATGGACTGATTATTTATTTATACTGGCTCTATGTAGAGTTCTGATAGTAGGTTGTACCTACGCTTAAAAGTAACATTTATGTAGTCACTTTTAAGCATTTAGATCGAGCTATTTATTAGTCAGTATAATAATAAATAGCTCGAAATGCATATTCTACACATATTTTAAAATTAAAGACATTGCATTGTTAATATCTCTCCAGTCTCCGTATTCTGTGGTAATGCCATGTTATAAATTAAATTGAAGTTTACTAATGGCTGAAATTCTCGCATTAGGTTTCTGTGCGAGTTTTTTGTTGTACTCTACCCGACGACCGACGTGACTCTCTTATAACTTAAGTTATGTACCTACCTGAATGATTTATTGTCCTCACAACTTTTTCTTATTAAACCTTAGAGCATTTAATATTAAACTCAGTCTAAGCTCAAACTTAAGATAATATTTTTTTGGGTTGGTCATATTATCTTCGGAATATCCTCTAGTATATCTATCCCTTCCGGAAGAATGCCAGGTTTATCGATACAGCTCATTTAAGTTTCTAAACTGAAATGGAAATGGGATCACCTGGGAAGTATACCCTTTTAAACAAAAAAGGAATTTTCCAAATCCAGGCGGTCCAGGCGTCTTCGAATTATCGGAGAACATACATAAAAAAAAAGATTCAGACAAATTGAGAATCTCCTCCATTTTTGAAAGTCGCTTAAAAATGAGAAAAATGCTCAATCGCAACACTGCTCCGCTAATCCTGCTTTTCGTGTAAACCAATATTTGTTTTTACATAAAAAATACGGCAAAAGCAAAACATTTTTCACTTTTTACCATAAAAATTGGAACTTTTCGCCTTGAAATCGATTTCCACGCTTAACCGCAGACTAGCTTGTTTCGATTTTCCGGCTTCCGCTCAAAAGGCCGTCGAAAACTATTTTCTGTGTCTACAGTTTACCGTTCCTTTATTTTATACACGGCGTTGCTTCGGCGCTGCCATCATGCAATCAAACGTATTGACATCCTTACTATCCTAATCCTTCCTTACTAATATCCTTTCCTTACTTAATATTATAAATACGAAAATGTATTTGTTTGTTGGTTTTTCCTTCAATCACACAGCAACGGAGCAATGGATCGTGATTATTTTCATAGGTATACGTGAGGACCTGAGGAGTGACATAACCTTTTTATTTCGGAATAACGAAAGATTCCCGAGGAATTTTAAAACCTAACTCTATGCGGATGAAGTCGCGGGCTAGTACACAAATAAAATATTGTATACTAGCTGATGCCCGCAACTTTGTCCGATTTAGGTCTTAAAATCCCGCGGGAACTCTTAATTTTTTCGGGATAAAAAGTAGCCTATGTCACTCTCCAGGTCGCCAACTATATAGAAGATCGTGATCTGTGGCGATCCTTACAAGAACGCTACAGAGATTTTTCTAGCTGTGGACATCTGTAGATTGAAACGGGAACCTTACTTTATGGCAAGACAAACATAACGCAGTCAAAAAGAGCTTAATCTGTCTGGTTACACCAAGCGGATAAGCGGCAATTAGTCAATCACCGAACTTCCTCGCAAAGCTTTTATTAAACGCCTCCTGACCATGTCGGCAACACATCCTTTAATCAGGTGTTTCATTAAAAATCGGCTATGTGACAATATTTTACTATGTGACTCGACGTAAAAACAAAAACACAAAGATAGAAAAAAGCGTGCTCGCAGGCGGGATTAATCATTGCTGATGGAACGTTGCTCATCAAGCCGATGAGTGGCAATTTGTCAATCACGCAAATTCCTTACAAAGCTTTAATATACGCTACGTCTCTGCTGACATCATTTCGCCTTCTTTATTACTATTATTATTAATCTATATACATAAAATTCAAAGTCCTGACTGACTGACTGGCTGAGATATC
This sequence comes from Hipparchia semele, assembly GCA_933228805.2. Lineage (NCBI taxonomy): Eukaryota > Metazoa > Arthropoda > Insecta > Lepidoptera > Nymphalidae > Hipparchia > Hipparchia semele. The sequence goes on along the minus strand of OW121709.1, from coordinate 6,244,412 downwards.
AACGCACAGCCTAAACTACTGAAGTGAGAAACTTGAAATTTTTACAGTTGGTTACTTTTATGACGTAGGCGCACACTAAGAAAGGATTATTGGAATTTCCACCCCTAAGATGTTTAAATAGGGGATGGAAGTTTATATGAAACTCCGTCATATTTCAAGCTGTTTCCATCAAAGTTGGTATTTGAGCTTTCAGTTAAAAATAAAGAAGTACGTGTGGCACAGTTTTTGAAAATTCCACCCCAAAACCTAATTCCACGCGGACGAAGTCGCGGGGGCAAAAGCTAGTTTTGTATAGTATTATTCCTTTCTTAAATGATCCCTCGTAATAAACGATTCTATTTTAATTTATATTATGTTCAAAATATCAATAAAGTACGTCTAAAAAATAAAATTTGTATAAACGTTTACAAAATCAGGATTAAAAGCTACATATTAATCTTTATTAGCACAGTGTTAGATGATACTCTATCGAACGGGATAAGCGGTTTGTCACTACGAAAATATCTATCTTCCAAATAATTCTGTAAACGCTTCGTCTGCTGGCAATATCAACATCGCCATTATTCTCCCTAATCCATGCGTGCTCTATCTATTTACTATAAAACCGAATTTACACTGCAAAATTAGTGGCATGAAATTAGTTACATGACATTAATTTAATGAAACTAATATTGCGTGCGTGCGTGCGTGCGTGCGTGCTATCCTTTTTTGCAGGGAGCATGAAAAGGATAATATTTGGCCGCCAAGTCCACCACATAGCTAAGTGCGGTTAGACTTTACTCACACACCTTTGAGAATATTGTGGAGACCTCTCAGGCATGCAGTTTTTTCTCACGATGCTATCCTTCATCGTTTAAGCAAGTGATTAACAGTTTCCCTGTCCAGACAACAGACACAATAGTTAAACAATAACCATGCTCACATCGACCGTTCCGTAGAACAAAGTCTCATCTACTAAATTCATAACTTGAGATTTGAGCCTTGCAGTTGTGGCTTTTAAGGCTCAAATTTCAAGTTGTAAATTTAGCAGATGAGACTTTGTTCTACGGAACGGTCGACATGTGATTCATGGGACAGGGAAAGGGTTAAAAATAGTAAGAGGTCTAATATTCAAACAATGGACCCAAAATCCCAACTAAGCTTTCATCGAACTAATACCGAATCATGTACTAATATCTAATTAATTTTATTAGTCCATTCGAAAGTATTTGCTCGTTCAAATTGGAATTATTAAAAGACGTAAATAAAATTGCAAAATCATAATGATATTGCTGAAAGCTGACGATTAATTTTCTGACACCAAGTATACATAATAGCCGAGAAGCCAAAAGTGCTGATAAGATCAGAGATCGGGATAATCATTGTTGACGCAATTTAGCCATCGAGCGCGATAAACGCTAACTCATCAACTAGGTAAGTATAATATCTTCGACTAAAGCTTACAATTACCGTATTAAAGATTTAACACTTGATTCGTGGTTTAAATGACGTTCCTCCAAAAAGATCAAGAAGGCGGGTAGATAGATTCTACCTATGATAGCTTCAACCACAGGCTTCAACTTGACGTATCGCAATACCGCAGTCTCGTCGTGACCACGGCCCATGCAATTGGATCGAAATATCCACAACCCCAACTAAAATAATTACCGTGGTACGTACTCGTATTATTTTATAACAATTACCGTATTTATGTGCCGGCATCATCACGAACATCACACTAATATTATAAAGGCGAAAGTTTGTATGTGTGTATGTGTATGTTTTTAAGGCGTCAATTACAAAAGAAGAATTTCTCGAATGCGTGCGGCAAGAAATAGTTTGCAATTATCCTATGCGAAAACTTTCCATGCAATTTTCAACCGCAATCAAACATTACATTATTATGCATTATGGCAAAAACTCGTATCAGTTGATCAATGCTCCAATGTGAGTGCCAAAAATTTCGCTCGCATTCGAGAAACTCTCCTTGTGTAAATTTTTCACACTTTCACGCAAAAACTACTGAACGAATTTAGCTGAAAATTTGAATGGAGATAGCTTTTACCCCGGATTGACACTTAGGTTACATTTTATCGCAGAAATTGAAAGAGTTCCTGCGAGAATAAAAAAAATCTAAATCCAGGCGGACGAAGTCATGGGCATTATATTAATGTACGTATGTACCTAATAATGCAAAAGTAACTATGCCTGTCTATTTGTCTGTGGCTTTATGTTTGGTAGAGATAACTTGGATAGCAAAGACGGACGAAGGCTTCTTATTATCCCGTTTACAATACCTAAATCCACGATTTTTGTCTGAAAAAGTTCCTTATGCACGGCTCTGGTTTCACCATCAACACTCGTTTAATATAATGCTTTCATTAAAAGCATCAAGCCCTTACATCACAAATGTTATACTCTCATTAGCTTACATATGTAATTAATGTTCCTTGCATCACAATGACTGTAATAACCGTTAACATGCGGTTGATAGACAGATTTTCATAACACAACCATAAAGTCGGTCAGAAAAGCGTTTTATATTTATTGTATCGTTAATTCGAGCGTTAAAACGCGTTAAGATTGGATTATGAAAGAATTTATGCGTTTATAAGACAATGGGATTACATATATTTTCTCTATTTCACCATAAATATTGAGCAAGCCGTGACTTTGATAGCCAACGATACCAATATAAAACGATCACATAACACTTCGCACGGTCTTGTTATGCGGAGATCAAGGGATTTATTTTATCATTCTAGCAAAAATATAGAAACCTTGTAAGATCCTTCAATATTATTTCTTCTGCTTCTTAAAATCCCTTGGGAACTCTAATTTCCAGAATAAAAAGTTATCTAAAACTCTAAATGACTCCTTTTATATAGTCATAACTCTACCAATCTGCACTTGACCAGCCAGTGGCATGGTGCACTATGGTCTAAAACTTCCATCCTATTCCTTGACAGCAGTGGGCCCGCAAAGATTTGCGATCAGTGAATGAATGAATGCCGGTGAACGTTCTGTCGAAAATAGTTCAGCTCGAAAATACCATACAAAAAAAATATTGAAACTTTTAATTTATTTCTTTTGAAGTATTTACAAAGTGAATTTATCGTTATAAACCGGCCTAGTGCGATTCAGTCTCGCACATGAAAGTTTCCGTACCATCGTAACAGCAATTGTTAATAAAGTCGAGCGAAAAACGCTGAAAAAATAACGTTTCTTGTATGAGAGCCTCCTTTATTTTTTTAAATATTGTTACAGCGGCAATAGAAATACAATATATTCTGTGAAAATTTCAAGTGCCTCTTACGGTTCATAAGTGTGTATTGGTAGTAATACAGTGCGCTGAAATACAGGCGGACGGACAGCACCTTAATAGTAGGAATTAGGATCCCGTTGAAACCCATTGGGAACGGAACCCTAAAAAGTACTTTGCCATCAAACAAACTTTAACCACCCCGTCAGGAATGAAATGTAAAATATATTCCTTCCTCAATATTCAACTCTAGAGTACCTACTCAAGGAATACTTCCTCCTTTCAACGTCCACTGGTTAAGTTTTTTTGTCAGTCAGATTGTCATGATTTTATTATAAGACGTTTAAAGTACGTACGTAACTTAACTTTTTCTGGATTTTAAACGAATAAAAGACACATACAAATAAAAGGAATGTGTTTTAATTAAGTTGATCGTTTTGCTCCTATACACATAATAGACCTGTCCCGGAACAAGTTTATGTAAGAGCATGAATTGTGTATTTATTGCGTTTATTATTACATAAATCGTAATTTAATTTGTATTACGAAATAGTATTATATTATTATTATATATACTTTACCTATTTATTCAATAGAAAGTTATCACGTTATTACGTTGTATTATTAGATATATATTACGTTAATTCCGAAAAGATACCAAAAGAGAGAATACATATCGAGGTTACGAGTCAAATGTTATGTTATGGCAATAATGGCTGTATATCAATAAGCATTGTTAACTACATATTTTGTTACGAGTATGTTTGTATGTCTTTTGGAATGGTCTACACAGATGTAAATATTGCGTAATTAACTATATTTGGACACAAAAGATTTAGCAATAACTACAAAATATGTTTCAGCTTTTCTGCTCAATTTATTTTTATATCAACAATCAATTTTATAATGCGAAAGTGTGTTTGTTTGTTAGTATATATCCTGCAATACCGCTGCAACAGAGCAACGGATCGACCTATTTTTTTGAATGGATGTAGTTGAGGATCTTGAGAGTAACATAGGCTACTTTTCATCCCGGAAAATCAAAAATTTCCCGCGTTATTTTAAAAACTAAATCTACGCGGACGAAGTCGCGGGCATCAGCTAGTTTGAAATAATTGTGTGACCGATTCGTCAGCCGGTCTCATCAGTGTTCGCCATAAAATCATTGCAGAATCGGTTTAATATTGCAAAACATGTACTTGCATAATTTGTATGCTGTGATTCAGTCATCGTTCGTTACAGTACCTAACCAGTTTTATTTACAATCATCGACGAATGATTCCACTGGCCGTGACCTTGACTTGCCTTTTGATGACTTCTAAGTGTCAGTATAACATTATGTAAATATTATTTTTAAATGTTGAATACATTTAGTGGGTGCTTATTGTAGATGCAGACAAGTGGATAATTTATTGAAGTAGGTACTAACTAGATGATGCCCGCGACTTTGTCTGCGTGGATTAAAATTTTGATTCCCGTGGGAATACTTTAGCTTTCCGGGATAAAATGTAGCCTATGTGTTAATCCTGGGTATGAGCTATTCCAAGTTTCAGCCAAATCGGTTCATTCCTTGTGACGTAAAGGAGTAACAAACGTACACACACAAACATAAAAACTTTCGCCTTTATAATATCAGTGTGACTAGTAAAAAAGTAGCCTAAGTCACTCTTCAGGTCCTCAACTATTGCATGCAAAAAATCACGTCAATCTGTAGCTCTGTTGCGGCGTGATTGAAAGACAAACCAACAAACACATTTTCGCATTTATAATATTAGAAGGAAAGTTGCCTTTTAGAGAAAAAAAAATATTATGTAATTAAAAGGGGAGTGTCACTCGCTAAAATCTATCCCGGCGTATTGCTATTGGGTGTTAACAGGGATAGACTTTAGCGAGTGACTTCACGAATACCTACCATTCGTCTAATTCGCTTTCGCTGGTATAACTGAGCATTCAATGCTGATTGTATTTTATCTTCGCAACGTTCTAACATCAATAAGTAAGATAGAGGTTGATGGGACGGCATGACGAAGCAGTCGACTATAATTAACTTTTATATCTGCTTCTTGACAACAATAAAGCTTGATATTATCTGCTGTCTCAATAGCACAGAATATATTATAGTCATCGAACTATAAAGCTTAGAAGCGCAATAGTCGACGCGGTGATAAGCCATTTTTATTAGTAAGCCTTTAAAAAGGCCCACTTTGCTGTGTCAACGCGTTAATACGACGAGCTCGCAGAAAATTATTAAAAAATGACATAAATACTGTGCTGTGAAAGGGTGTCATAGTTCATCACAATAACCATCAAAAACGTAATTGGACGCACATACGCAATAATGAGTCAACCCACACAACTTATCAATTGAAAAGTTAACTTTATTCTTTTACATTAAGTATGTATGTATTTAATGTGACAAAAGTTTGTGGGTTGAATCGTTATTGCATATGAGTATGACCGTCCAATTATGTACCTGTACAGAAAATGGTATAGCACTCACACATTTATTGGTTAATTTATTGGTTTTGAGCCTATTTTGCTTTCGTTTGGAGCGGAACTTTATTAGAAACTTCTGTTCTAAGCGTTATAGTTCGATGTTTACAGTATATTATAGTCAATAGATACGAGGTTCACGAAATCACGATCGCCGTAGGATCGATTTCAATTTAAAAGAACAAACAACACCGCCGGCCGCTGCTTCGCTGCAGCCGGCGAAGCTGATAAAATTGAATGTACGTGTCACATACCAAACTATCACCAGGAAAATCGTGGAACCAATTATTTTTCCGATGTATTTCACCTTTTCACAAAAAACCCTAAAAAAAAAATTAGAACCGCCTCCTCCTTGAGACATTGAGATCACATGAACGAAGTCGCGGGCTATTTAAAAATAAATCAATAAGTACCTAGTGCATTTTTTAAATCAAACTATCGAACGTAAGTATTTAATAAAAAGCATTACGGATGAATGAAAGAATCATTTAATGATTGAATTGTTTCAACACGCAACATTCCTATCTGCTATAGTATCTATTATGTACGAATGAATAGGTACAAATAAGGCGTTATTAAGGTCGATAGCCTTTCCGATAGCATAATGTCTAACAGCATACGCCGCTAGCAAAGCATTTTTTCAATAGTTACTGGAAAATGGAAAAGCGTGCTAATCAATGTTCTAAGTATATTCTAAGGTTCTAAGTGGTTCTAAGTTGTATTGGCGAATCTGTAGTTGATAAGTAAACAGATAAAATTTGTCAACACGCAGAATGTACATATATGTACATATATAATACGCAAAATGTTAAACTACAGTTCAATGAATGATCAATACGCATGATCAATACGCATAAGATCATTATCACAATTTTGTAAACCACTTGACATTAAAAACCTGTATCCTGTGGGCTGTGCGTACCTAATATAATATGTAGGTAGATTAATAATACAAATATTATATTTAAGCACCTATTTAATATTCATCTTCAACGAATATTCAAATATTCAATTTTGAAGTACATAATCGTCAACTACGTGGGTCAGCGTTGGTAACGTTACTTAGTTATTTAAGCAATGTAGAAGCATTTTCGCTTATCCGAAATACGTGACCCAACTACCTCCGTCCGCATATTCGGGTGACATTATTATAACTTACTGTAGCCAGTTGGTAATTATTAAGTTAATAAGTATCTAATAACGAATTCTTCATTTAACAGAAAGAACGAACTCTCAAAAAAGTGCAAAGGCATAACACAAAGACTAACAAATTATAACTAATAATTAATTAGGTAGTAATTCACAGGTACGTAGTCAAAGAATATTTTTATCGAAGTAGATTGGTTACCTAACTTGTACACTTTTAGATTGTCAACAATTATTTTACAGTAGATATTTTTTTTTTTTTTTTTTTTTATTCTATTACAAGATAGCCCTTGACTGCGATCTCACCTGATGGTAAGTGACGATGCAGTCTAAGTCGTATTAGTGTACGTTATTAGTGTACGTTATACGTAGTACAATACAATTAAATATTTTTTTTTAAATATATAGACTAGCGCTTGACTGCGATCTCACCTGATGGTAAGTGAAGATGCAGCCTAAGATGGTGCGGGCTTTCCTAGAAGATGCCTATTGACTCTTGATTTAAAGACACCCACATTATAGTTAGTTGGAAAAACGGAAGCCGGAATATCAATATTTTAGATACTACTATGTATATTAAAAGTTATTAAATTAACTAATAGTTATTGTCAAAATATAGAAAATAAAAGGGGGTTTTATAGATATAGAAAATAAAAGAAACGCGGTAAGTTGGTAGTAAAAGCTTAAATCCATAAAAATAACACATTTTTATTTCTCACAAGATGATGCCCGCGACTTCGTCCGCGTGAATTTAGTTTTTAAAATCCCGCGGGAACTCTTTGATTTTCCGGGATAAAAAGTAGCCTATGTTTTAATCCAAGGTATAATCTATCTCCATTTTAAATTTCAGCCAAATCGGTCCAGTAGTTTTTGCGTGAAAGAGTAACAAACATACACACACACATACAAACTTTCGGCTTTATAATATTAGTGTCCAAGGTATAATCTATCTCCATTTTAAATTTCAGCCAAATCGGTCCAGTAGTTTTTGCGTGAAAGAGTAACAAACATACACACACACATACAAACTTTCGGCTTTATAATATTAGTGTGATGTGAAGTGTGATTAGTGTGATTCACTTGTAAACTTTGTACGTAACATTTATTGTGTTAAAACGTTTGTGTTTTGCACGATTTAACCTGAAACAGTAGCGACAAAAAATTGCTATAAAAACAGATTAGTCGCTTAAATTATAATGGCGATAATATTGTTGAACAACGCAACAAACAATGTCTATTATTTGTATGAATGAACCATGAAAATTTAATGATGTTACGTGTCTATCGTGTCGTTATGTTAATATTCTTACGCATATCCATTTTTTCTCTACATTTGCTGCTAGTTCAATAACCCACATTGCTTGTACGCGTTTCCCTCCGGAATTTTTCATTTACTTATTAATACATCTCCAATAGTTTAAAACAAGGACATTAAAGGCATACCCTGTTTAATGACCTTGTTTTAATTAAAAAGGCTTTTTTTTAATTCGATGACAAGATAGCTCTTGACTGCGATCTCACCTGATGGTAAGTGACGATGCAGTCTAAGATGGTAGCGGGCTAACTTGGAAGGGGTATAGCAGTGTAAATTCAACCCACACCCCTTATCGGTTTCTACACGCCATCGTGCCGGAACGCTAAATCGCTTCGCGGCACGTCTTTGACGGTAGGGTGGTAACTAGCCACGGCCAAAGCCTCCCACCAGACAAAACGTATGACAATTATACAAGTAAAGAAGTGTAACCAAGCGAGCTATTGTTATGTGAGTATACATATACTAGCTTTTGCCCCCACAACTTCGTCCTCGTCCAGTCAAAGTTTTTAGTACGCATAGGTAGGTCTCGATGTTGTACCTATAGGTACTTTTAATTAAGCGTTTAGATAGTAACTGTTCCTACATATACATTTATGTGCTTCGAAAAAGATTTGATTGAAGCATACGTACAATATTAATGAATGTTGAGAAAAATGAGACTACCTATACTGTAAAACAGTGAAATGTACTCGTATATCTTTGAAACTTTCTCACGGTAACCATAAACACTCTAAATTATCAACCATTACTGGAATAGCTGTACTTATTCTTCTACAGTTACGCGTACGATAGGTATAAATATCTGTTATAATAGCAACGTTTATCATAAATACCTACTGACTAGGTAGAATAAAATGGATTAAATAAAAACTTTTTCAAAGGAACTTTCATGAAACGCTTGTGTAAAAACGAACACTAAGTACCATTGGATAAAGTTATCGGATTCCTAGAGGTCCTTTCATTCAGTTAACTTATAAAAAAAATGTACCTACACGTCAAATAAAAGCTGACCTTCTACTCGTATCTTCTATAGTAGATCCTACCTAACATAATAAAATGACGTCATGTTCAAATTAATAGGTTAATTTAGATAAAACACAAACATTTATTTTATTAATATTCATTGGTTAAGTAATCATTTATATGAAATATCAACATATGGCGAGAATTATCAAATGGATGGAGAGAATGTAAAAAATACAGCATGAAAATATCATTTACGCAAATGGATTTTATGAATAATGATCGCATGCCTACTTTACACTCAAGGGAAGTAAGTCAAAAAATCAAATATTTTTTAGGATTACTAAGCCGATCTATTTAATAAAATACGTGTGGTATAATGCTTAATAAATAAATAGATAATTTCGTTCAATACTACTCGTTCATTCATAAATGTATCCATATTGTTCATGCCCTTCTTATGTGAAAGGCAATAATTATGTTGTCAAGATCTAGTTTTTTTTTATAATAGTGAAATAAAGTTGTAAAAAAATTAAAAAAAAATATTATTAGAATGGTCTAACGGCTGAACTGATAGGCATAGCGACGGTTAACTTCCAAGAAAGAGCTCCTATTTGATATTCAAACTGATTTTTCATTGATTCTGCATAAAAAAAATCTATGTCACACTATAGAAAATTCTCCTACATAACATAAGACCTATAGTAAATATTAAAATATTTTTGTTTGAGAGAGGACATCATACCTAACTATACCTACCCAATAATAATGGCCCGGCTAAGGATTACGATGAGTGAAGAATTTTAAATGTAGAATGAAATCGCCGGCGACTCCAATTAAGTAAAATAATAGTGTAATTAGCGGAATTATTGTGGTCATTAAACAATGGAGAGAGTTGGAAGGCGCTAGTGACACCTACGTAGGTGAGTCAGCGAACATCTGGGCGTTATGCAAACCGCAAATAAACCGTCGCAACTCGGACCTCAGGGGATTATAGAGATTAAACAAGGATTAAACCGATATACCTAAATAATGTAGTCTTTGTTCATGCAAAATTAGTTTCAACGGTAGAGAAATCCTTTTTCTTTTGTTTTTCAACAATGTTGTATCGGATTATCACTGGCAACACGAACTGTTCGAAGACTTTGAACTTCAGACACTGACTGATTTTGACTCACTCAGCGGGCGATGAAGAGCTATGCTCGGAGTTTTCCTGCAAGATCTAAACATGATTGAGGAAATCCGTAGGAGAACCAAAACCAACGGAATTGGGCGGGGCACATAATTTGAAGAACTAATTGGTCGGTGACGGTGACCCAAGGTGCTGCAGTGGAGACCTCGTACCGAAAAGTGCAGTGTCGCAGATTTCACTCTAGGTGGATTAACGCTACATAGCGTCAGACGAGTCGCAAGGAACCACTAGACCCAGAAAGATGCCTGTAGAAGATCCCTTGGTCTGGACAAAAATCTATTGTACTTCTTTCGGTTACAGTCGACGTCTAACGATTGATAAAGAAAAAGATTGGCATCTCAAGCAATTAGTTGCCTGTTAAAATAAGCGGAAAGTATCATACGTACACAAATATTATGTAGAGATAACTACCTGACCCGCTATTTATTATTTTCATAATAAATCTGTCGGTTTAAGCAGCTTTCGCCAGTAAAGCTCTCGGGCAGCCGACGATTTTTTTTGTGCGCACTGAGCTCAGAATCTATTGCAAAAATTTTCATTCGGTTTTCACTAAAGGATAACCTGATTCCGCGAGAAGGTTTAAGCATATAATTTACGACGAATTAGTGTTAAGTGGTCGCAGGAAAGCTCTGAATAAACCATAATACTATTATAGCAAATAATAAGGCAAAAAAATTAACATCATCATTATACGTATAACTTCTTGCAAAATCAAGCTATCGTTTGATGGTAACCACATGAAAATATTTACAGTTACTAGTTTTTGAGATAGGCGTGTATGGGCAGACAAACTTGGTGGAAGGATTTTGTCTAATTAAATGTAGCAAAGAATAAATAAAATACTTTACCAATGAATTTAATCTATAATGCTATGCTCGAAATATGTATGAGAATTTTGGATAAATAGGTACGGGGTTAAACCTGTTATGCGATAAGTAAACGTCACAAATCTGTTTCAAATTAGTTTCGTATTTCATCCCGATGAGGTATCCGGAATACTTCAATATACCCTCTAAATCCCCGTTCAATTGGAATTTTAATGTTTGCGGTGCGATTTCCCCTCTCCCAAGGCGCTTCCAATCGCTCAAATTTTATGAAACTATCTTGGCGTTTCCTAAAGAGGAGTTTACTGCGAACGCACCCCACATAACTTCATTGGTTCATTTTTTTTGATAAAAATAAAACTTCTCTGGTATAGGGTGTGCTTCAAAGCGCTCGAAAGAGATTTTCCGTCAGATCTATAATTACAGCATATTTTGACGGTATCAGAAATGCGCTATAGAAAATCATGCAATCTTAACACGATTAACTACAAGTCGCGACAGGGAGCCGCTGGATATAGGTAGCGCAAGAATGAGGTATGTTGAAGTCTATTTGATAAGGAAAAGAAGAAACGTTTCAGTGTCGTCATTCGATGCTACAAAGCGGCCGTTATACTAGGGGCGTTTGAAAAGTTCGTAGCCTTACGTAGATCGGAACGACATATATTTTTGAAACTGTTCTAATTTCAAAGTTACATTATTCAGTAGTTACGGTATTTAATTTCATTCTTTTATTTACATTCGTTACGATTCCTCACGCGATCTCGTCGAACAAGTAGTTACAATTTTTAAAAATGGAAAAAATCGAATATCGTGCAGTGATTAAGTACTTGAATAAGAAAGGTTTAACTCCAAAAGAGATTTATGACGACATCTTAAAAACTTTAGACGAATCAGCGCCTTCGTATGCTACCGTGAAAAAGTGGGTTGCGGAGTTCAAACGTGGTCGTGAAAGCGTTGAAGATGACCCACGTAGTGGTCGACCATCAACGTCAACCACCGACGATAACATTGAAAAAATTTGTGACATAATTTTGTCTGATCGGAGATTAACTGTTAAGGAGATAGCTGACACTATTGGCATCTCACCTGAACGAACGCATCACATAATCACCAATGAGTTACACTTTTCCAAGGTGTCTGCGCGCTGGGTGCCTAGGCTGCTTTCAGTTGAACAAAAACGCGTTCGACTGACAATTTCCCGCGAATGCTTAGAGCTGTTTGAGGCTGATCCACAGGAATTTATTGGAAGATTTGTAACTATGGATGAAACTTGGGTACATCATTATACTCCCGAAACAAAAGTACAGTCTAAACAGTGGAAAAGACCAGGATCTCCTATCCCAAAAAAGGCAAAAGTGGTTTTATCCGCCGGAAAAGTAATGGCTTCAGTTTTCTGAGATTCAAAGGGTATAATTCTGGTGGATTTTTTAGAAAAAGGTAAAACCATAAACTCTGCTTACTATTGCAATCTGCTGCGGCGTTTAAAAGAAGAAATTAAAGAAAAACGGCCCGGTTTGCTAAGAAGAAAAGTTTTGTTTCACCAGGACAATGCGCGAGTTCACAAATCAGTGGAAAGCATGGCAGAAATCCATCAATGTGGCTTTGAATTGTTACCCCACGCCCCGTATTCACCTGATCTAGCTCCATCAGATTTTCATCTATTTCCAAAGTTAAAAATACACTTAGGAGGTCAAAAATTTTCCACAAATGAGGAGGTCAAAGCTGCTGTGGATGCATTTTTTGGGGGTTTAGATGAACAATTTTTTAAAATTGGTATACAAGCATTACCAGGCCACTGGAAAAAGTGTGTTGAACTCGGAGGAGAATATGTCGAAAAATAAATAAATTAAAAAATTATAGCTTCTCATTTTCCTGGTTAGGCTACGAACTTTTCAAACGCCCCTCGTAATATGACGGCAACACTATCCAAAAAACTGATCCTAGAACGGTGGCTATATTCCTTTGACAAAATTGTATGCTACCAGGACTTATCCTTTGTTGCTAACATGCCGAACAACGCAAACTATGGCAAAATAATATCTATAATCTATAAACTAGCTTTTATCTGCGGCTTCGCTGTATGCCTAGTGTGGATTTACATACAAAATCACCAATTTTGATTTTTTCGATTTTTTCAGCTGTTCTTTTGGGATTTATTTTTTTCCGTTTTAAACCACACCTTTTTTAAGGTGAATAATTCAAAAAAAATATTTTCAAATCGGTCAAGCCGTTTTTGAGTTCTAGCCAGATTAACGAATAACAATTGATATTTATAAAATTCAAAAAAATCAAAATTCAAAATTATTTATATCATGTAGGCCAACTCACAAGTTAGCCTACATGGAGTTGGCTCTTATGACACGTCGAGACTCTACCACCCGTATAAAATATATAGATTGGATAAACTGCATAATTTATTACAAAGTCTGAATAACGAAACTACGCACTACGCATAAGACCAAAGGTAATCGACACGGCCAAAACGGTGGCACAAAGGAAGTATGATAGTGGGCGAACCACACAAGTCGTTGATTTAGATAACAGGTGCGAAAAGAAAGTTTTGAAATGTAGAGCCTTGAACAGAGCGATATTGATATGCCGTGGGCAGACAGAACAGAATATGTAAACATGATCTGGTTACAAGTTGCTCATACAATTCATTCGAGAGGAGAACTGTGTCTGGTAGTGGATTGAGATGATGATGATGTTGATGATAGAAAATCTAAAAGCAAAACACGGAATAGATTTTTTGGTTACGTGCTTAAAATGTAGGCCGAAGCAGTTGAGCTACTCATACGATGAGATCGATATTTGATACGCACCACTCAAATAACCACGCGAGCGGCTCCAGATTCATCATAGATACTTTTTCTAAAATAAAACAACCAATTGACTGACGAGCTGCACTCGTGCTCCGAAAAGTTTTAGGTAGATGTATCGCGTTGTTGATGTTATATTTGACAGAGCTGCAATTAGAAACTTGGGATCAACATAGATAGAAATCGAGTAGAATAGAATAGTTTCTTATTCAAATAAACTTTTACAAAGTGCTTCTCAATCGTCAAGTAAATCTAACCCTGCACGCCCGCTTCCATTATCTGATCAAGGTAATCATACAAATTTTATAAAACCATACCACTCATCTAGAGTATAAATTATTTCTTTATTAGACAGATTAGATTTATTTAATACTAGCTTTTGCTCGCGGCTTTGCTCACGTTAAGTTCGATTTTTCAAACCCCTATTTTACCCCCTTAGGGGTTGAATTTTCAAAAATCCTTCCTTAGTGTGCGCCTACGTCATAATAGGAACCAGCTGTAAAAATTTCAAGTTTCTAACTTCAGTATTTTAGGCTGTGCGTTGATATTTCAGTCAGTCAGTCAGTCAGTCAGCCAGTCAGGACTTTGAATTTTATATATATAGATTTATTAGCTTCCCCTCGCCTACGACTGTCTGCCTGGTTTTAAGAATTTTTTAGTAAAATAATAATATAATTGAACGAACATGCATACATATAAGTAGGTAAGTAAATTATTTACTGTACGATATACAGATTTTATCAAATAAATAGCTAACTCAATATCTCCAAAAATAAGTGGGTACCTACCAATACATACAAATAGATATATGTACGTAGGTAGGTACATCTTGAACAGAGAAAGTAGCTCATAAATGATAATTATAACGAAATGTAAGCAATAAAGCCGGGAAGTGATAAAATGAATTACGAAGCTGACCGCACTTAGCAAATGACCCCTAAGCAGATAGTTAGACTCCTAATCCAACTTTTATCTCCGTGCCGCCACAATCGTGAGAGGGGTCCAACAGAAAACAAAATAGAATGTAATCTCCACGTGTAGCTTTGAGTGTCGGAGCTTTAATCGATTCCATTTTACACTTGAGCTGTTTACACTCGGACTCGCTAAAGGAGGGAAATGCGGAAAATGCTTTCCATGGAACTTATCGATTTCGGCATCTCTATTATTGTTATGTCTCTGAAAGGAAAATATCTAGTTTAGACAAACGTATATAAATAGTATTACCAATCTGTAGCTCTTGTGGTAAAGTTTAGATAAGATACGAAAGCCTATTTTCCGTACTTCCTAATGACATAGGATAGATAACGGCAGAGGATCGTGTTCTGTGGCGATAGTTTCAAGAGACCTACGTCTAGCAATGGACGTTTATTGGTTGACTTAATGATGAGATTGGTTGAAAAGTTATAGGTACTAAACCCACTGAATAGCTGATCCAGACTATTAAGGATAATATTAGTCAAGTTCTTTAAAAAAATGTAATGGCTTATGGGTATTCAAACCTTTATTTTTATTGCTCTGAATAGAAAAATTGGTCTGGTCTTTAGTCTATCTTTTTATCTATTTCTTTTATTGATAATCTAGTCTAGACAAAGGCGAAATTGTGGTTATGCAGATAAGTAATTGTGATTGTTTTGAATCTTTATTGCTTAATTTAAAGCCATAAATATCTTCGATCACAGAAAAAAATATGGTAACTTCAAGTTGACTCGTAATACTTGCATTGTTTTATTAGAGTTTCGTACCCGAAAGGTAACTAACAGGACCCTATTATAAGCCTCCGCTGTCCGTCCGTATATTCAGCCATCTATCCGTCCGTCCGTCCGTCTCTGTCAGCATGCTGTATCTCATGATCCGTAATAGGTGGAGAGTTGAAATTTTCAGGGAATGTGTATTTCTGTTGCCACTATTTTTTTTTTTTTTGAATACTATTTTTTTTTTAATACGATAATATCCTTTGAGACCCACACTAGGTATTCCTGTATCGTGGGGCCCAATTCACCACCATTAACAAAATTATTATTTATTGTTAAAAGAACAAAGTTTGAACTACTACTACTATTCAAAGTTAATTTAAATTTAACTATAGCAATAAATAATAAAAATAAATTAGAAACGTGTTTTTTTCGGCGTTTTTGGTACCGAATCCTTCGTATACGAGTCCGACGTTTATTATACCTTACACAAATTGTATATCAATTTCGAACCCCAATAAGGGACACGGGACTTTCACCAGAGTAAATAAGGAAGAGAGAAAGTCTGGGCAGTCGTTATTTATGTTAGTGAGTCTAACTAATTACACACTTAATTCAGTGTTTACACAATGTACTATTAATTAAACATGATGTACTTATTCATAATGTTGTTTAGGCACGTTGCGTCGACAACGTTTAAAATGATTTGTAGAAAGTAAGTTCATTAGTTTCCTTGTTGCATGATAAAAAGTGTAAATTAAAAATTTAAAACATCCCCGACATGTGAATCTATAGCCGGACTACGTAGGTACGATATACCTACCAGAGGCCCAAATCTGCTATTGCAATTGTAGTTCAATTGTCCATCAATGACATCCCAATTGCTACTTTTAGCAATTTTGGTAGTCTACTAATTCAATTGCGTCCCAATTGTTTTCCGATGGTTTGCCACTGACACTTTTAAGTCGGTTAAAAACATAAATTCATAGCGTATAACGTTTTTGATAACGACAAACTCGTTTCGTAGAACGCTTTTTTAGTTAATGGCAATACCGAGGAGCATTGAATTACAATCCAATTACAAGACCATCGAACGACCATTGTGAATTTAGTAGACTACGAAATTTTGGACCAATGATAATTGAATTGTAATGGCATTGCGGTTCACTGATAATGACATGTAAAATAGCAGACTCGGGGCCCTGACATCCTGTCACCCAGTTTTCTGATCCATCACCAGATTCTTTTAGGTTTTCGATTATCATTTATCTGACACCTACACATTGAGACCATTCTAATGAGCCAAAACACGCTATGACTGCTGTAAGTTGCTGATGAGTTGGGTACCCACTAGGGTTGCCAGATTTTTTTCAGCCCATAAGGGACAAATGGTTAAATGGGCAAAAAATAGGGGATTTCAGTTTTTTACCCGGGACAAATAACAAACAAAATTATTTAGTGTCTTTTTTTATATATATTTCCGAGGATCGAGTCAGTTTTACATTGTCATTTTGACACTAACACTGTCGTTGGTCGATGCGGGCGGCAAGTACAAGTTACTTCACACTACACAGTCGCTCGAGCCGAGGCGAGTCACACAATTAAACCGTACCTACGTTTTACGAACGTTGCATGTGTGAATACTTAGATCGATTTCATAAAACGAAGTACGGTTCAAATACGGGACAGAGTCAGTCCCGCCGGGACATTTTAAACTATGCCTAAAATACGGGATGTCCCGGGAAATACGGGACGTCTGGCAACGCTAGTACCCACATACGATGTCGTGGGGAAAGGCTAGTTTTATTAAACAAAGGCTTTATTAGACTTATTGAAAAAGCTTAATATTAAAATCAGATTAAGCAAATTGAGAAAGTAAATATGTAGGGAGGTGCTATGGTCAAATCGCATGTCAGATTTGCGTTTTCTTTCAAAATATAGCCTAGAGCTAAAACAAAACGAGCATTTCGACATTCATCGTATATATAATATCCGTGATTAGAAACAATCGTTTTTTTTCCTAATCTGTACAGAGAAATCTCAGTGCAATTTTAGATGGTCACGCAAACGTCAAAAGCGTATCTCATAACTATCAATTTGAATAATTTGGTGCGAGAGGAAATTTCATCATGATATTAAGTAATTTTTTTATTTTAAATGTTAAGTAGTAGTAGTACTCGTATACATTTTTAAACACATATCAAAAATTCCGAGGCCGGTGGAATTTTTGGCCCCACAACTCTCGGGAATCGCACTCTGAATGTGTTGACCATTACACTACGGCCAAGTGAACCACTTGTCAGCCACGAAATTAGTGATATGTATCTACTTTTTCAATCAGTTTTTTAGCAGACACAGCTGTTACCAATTTCGGCGACATATCCTGTCACCTGTGTTGTGTTGTGGATGTTTTATCGTGGTACGTACTCGTATATCACAATTACGTCATTGTTACCTACCTAATTAAATATTAATTGGTCTGTAGTTGCGATTCAGCTACGTCAACTGCAGTAGAACAGGTGTGGGATTGTTTAAAAATATTTGCACGAGTGTGACGATTGTAATCATTTCTGATTGACTGTTCCTCTCTCGCTATTGATAAAAATTCATGAATACAGCAAGAAATTAATAAATTCAGCCAATCAGAGATGACTGCGAGCATCACACTGATACAATTATTTCATAGATAATAATTCCACAGTTACATTCAAACTGCACTTTTGCACAGGGCAGTTCAAATGCTACTCATCTGCCTAGTGGGAAAAAAATTAATTTCGAAACGCTTGCAATCATTACAACCCTAACTACCTACCTATTGTATTTGATATGAATAGATAAAAGCCCCGTATCTGATGTAAAGCACCATATCTGACTAAATCTAACATGAAACATGCAATTTCAACGCACGAATATTCAAATCACTTGCAGTATAATTTCGCTGATGAACCATGAATCATGATAAACAGTTTCCCATAATAAGTACATAACTACTTACCGCACTCGGAACAATAGACTAACCCGTTACACGTCACGCTTCATTTGCAGAGCGATTCTAAACGAACGTTTTGCTTACTGCTTAGCAAATCATTTCCCATTGAATTTCTCATTTCATTTAGAGAGAACCATTTTGAAAACAATTATTTTTGAGTTTATAAATTACTTGGTAAAACCACATCACATGTTCCTGAAGTGGGTACAATATTTCCAGAAGTAGCAAGTTTTTTAATTCCATGCATATTTTTTTTTAGTTTAGACGTAGTGAATTACCTAGATGCAAAAGAACAGCGTCTTTTAAGACATTCGCTTTATAGTTTTCAAGTTATCATTTACCTAAAAATCGCAAACTACACAATTAGTCAGTCACAATACATCGAAACCTATCGTAAAGCGAGAAATAACTAAAAAAAGTGGTCTTACAAGCTGTGTCAAATGCAAAAGAACTCTACAATACTTTTTGCCAACCTCGAGCAAAATGGAAGTAAGACTTTAAGGAAATTCGGAGACACTTTTTGTGATGGAAACTTTTATTTTGTTGGCGTAGTCGATATTTGATTGATTATTATTATTATATTATGATGATCTAGGTATGTATAAGTGATGTGTCGGATCGTTACAAATGTGTATCCACAAATATGGATCCGAATACTGATATTTGGTGTCGATCCGTAAATGGTTACATTTACGGATCTTGACACCAAATATCCACATTCGGATTCGAATTCCAAAATGTGATAATAAAAAAAATATTATAAGTTCCTAGTGTATAATTATTTAGTCGCTATTTAGATTTAATTTTATCATTTGTTCATGAAAATAAAAGTTACCTACTTATACCTTTTTAAATAGGTACACAATACAACGTGTCAGACAAAAATTGATGAAATAGGCTCTTAGTTCTTAGTGTTACCTAAGAATTATATAATTATATACTAACTTATATCTATTTCTTTCCTGAAATATTTTCTCAGGTAACTTTCTATATTGAAAAATTACATCATAATAATTTATTCTATACTTAATAGGTATTATTATTAACAATTTACAGGTTATTTCTTGAAGTAGGTATTATTACTATATACTTATTATATTGCTATTAAGCGTGTGGCCTTGAAATGATCGCTCGGCTGCACCCAGCGGTTCCGGCCCGTCTCAAACCAAAGATTATAATTAAGTGATTACAGATACATAATATAATATAAAATATCTTCTTACGTAATTCTTATACGCAGCTTTATCCCGATAAATAAATAATAATTTAAACTAAGCTGGTCAATGCAGTCACGTAAAAGTGCCTGCAATACATCTACATCGATCAATAATAAACTAGATATTTATGCCGAGTCAAAAATTGTCCGGGATAAGAATCCCACTCTCCTATTATTATTCCCAAAGCCATATTTTTAGTAAGAAGTTTGCTCAACGTTACTTTATCGATCCTCCGTGCATTAACGTTCAAGGAAAGTGCTGAAACGACTCTCTTTTCAACCAATTAATCTAAGAGATGAGAGGGTATTACTTAATTTGACGCGTATATTTGAAGTATGATTAATTATTCACGTTTACCGCAGCAAAATTCGTTCAAGTCAAAATGTTTTAGGATTGTAGCACGGTAAATTAGTTAAAACTGTTAAGTAATATATTTTATAAGAATTTTAGCAGAAATTTTAACAAAAATTGGGCGTACTATACTTATACCCATACCTATGTAAATTGTAAGTTTATATGAAGCCGCTTGCGTCTTTACTGCGTATCGAGTTGTTTATGTAGCAGTAAAAAAATCTATCTATCTTGAAACAACTGTTGAAATTGAAAGCTAAATTACAGTTGCTGAAAGATTTCAAATATGACTTCTATTTATTCCAGACTGTTTATCGGTCTACTACGAATGAAAAGCCACAGATATTTTAGAGATAAATTCAAATAATTTAGGGCTTCACAAGATACTAAAATCAAATTGGCAACTTCCATAGTTCTTATTAGATAGTTAGCCGTTCCCGAGATTTAGGTATTTATTTTAAAGCGAATTTACAATTTTTTTCTGATTATGATATAAAATAACGTAATCTTTTCCCTACTGTTGAGCGAGGAAACTAAATAGATAACGAACTGTACTTACTATGATTCTGCATGAAAAACCTAGTTCATTTATAACCAGATCAGCTAACAGTAACACAACGCTAGTTCCACCTTCGCGTTTGATCCAGAGTCAGACAAGTCATGCATTAACGAAAGTAATCAATCTAACCTCGACCTCCTTATAAGAGAGAAACTAGCCTTAGAAGCATGAAGTCCCGAGAAAACTAATTAATCTTTGAACTACTGCTTTAATACCTATAGGTATATGAGTAATATGTAGCTCATATCGTATTTAGTATTACCGGCCTTGAATTCTCTTTTATTTATCAGACAATACATATACTTACCTACTTAATTTTGAATGAACATATTGTAAGGTTACGTAGCTATTTGTAAAAGTAAAATGTAATTTTAAGACGATTGTTTAAGTGAATATCAATTAATAATTTAATTTGCAATCATAATGCGTAAACCTGTATGATCGTTGCACTTCCACGTTTGAAAAATAATATTTTAAAATGCAAATGTCGAGAATATTCATGGAGTATTTCAGGAACGTGCGGAACAAAATTTCGCAAACTGTATTGTAATAAAAAGTAGTTTGTCAGCATAAAATATTCATCATTTAAAGCATTTAAAGCTATCAAATTTAAAGCTCACATATCTACGTTGTTATAGAGATGAAATATATCTACAAAAGCTTTGGGTATGATTATTTGAAAATTATATATATCTGTTGCTTTTATGTCACAGACTTTATGAAGTTGAACAACAACAAAATAGCGTTTCAAAACTTTCATTTTTGATAAAAGCAAAATGCAAGGGCCGATAACATTTAATCTTCTATTAGCAACTGTAACAAATAAAAGTTAGCAAAATAAAGTAATAATTATAAGGCCATTGGACGATTTTTATTTTACAACTTTCACTGTGGGCTCAAGTTCTTTTCTTTCTTCTTTTATTAGGTGCAAAGGGACAGCTATTAGAATTACAAAGGGTATGGCTGCGATAATCCTGTTTCACAGCATAATAAAGTTTATTACTTATCATTTTAAAAGGTCATTATGCCAGAATAGAAAAAAAAACCTCTGTTCAAAGAGTTTCACATCAGTTTGAAAAGAATATTCCTCGGAGTTTCATACAATTGTCTAACTTTTATGGTGGGATAAAATAGGGCGTTTTTAAGATAAACGAAAACGACCCCTTGAATATAAATGATGAGATTTATACGTCAACGCTACGTCATTCCCTTTATCGTAGAGATGTATTTTTACAGTCATGCTTTTTTTGCGTTTTGTATCCCGATCGTTCAGAATATCATCGGTCAAGATCTCAACAGATACTTGTAGATGTCAACTCTGAAGATAGAAAGTTTAACAGGTTTTCGTTCATAACAGAACAGAATTAGCCAAATCAAATTCACAATGTCTTATTTTAATTCATTATATTAATGGTAGGAGTTTTTCTTGGGATAATAATGCGGTGGGCTCTCAGATCAGAGACTAACTGAACGAGATTTCAATTCTTAATGCCCGCGACTTCGTACGCGTGGATAAAGGTATTTTGATTCCCGCGGGAACTCTGTAATTTTCCGGGATAAAAAGTAGCCTATGTTTTAATCCTGGGTATGAGCTATCTCCATTTCAAATTTCAGCCAAATCGGTTCATTCGTTGTGGCGTCAAGGAGTAACAAACATACACACACACACACACACACACACATGTGTATGTACACATACAAACTTTCGGCTTTATAATATTAGTGTGATGTGATAGTGGTACTAAGAAAATTAACATTATTATGCACCTATATACATACGTAGAACATTCTACATCTTATCTATAAATAGGTACTCAGAAAAAGAGTAAATGCATTTAAAAATTAATTACGTAGGTAACTAGTTAATATGCTAGAAAAAATACAAAATTTGCCCTTTGTAGCCTCATTGCGACTTGCGTAGAAATTTATTACTGCAGTATAATTTCTAAATGAACATGAATTTCAAAAGCTTGTAGAATCTTTTTAAAAACGACTAACGGCAAAAGCCACGCAGAATTATTATTATTGGTCAGACAGAAAAATTTAAAACCGTATAAAAGAGAATACTTATACTTTTTTTGGTTGTTTGTATTATCCTTTTAATATTATAATGTAATATTATAAATGCGAAAATTTGGATGTTTGTTCCGCAATCACGCCGCAACGGCCAAACCGATTTGGCTGAAAGGCACAGAGATGGATGAGAGAGTGTGGAATTATGGAATAACACATTTGCTTTTTATCCCAAAAAATAAGAGTTCCTGCGGGAATTAAAAACCTCAATCCACGCGAACGAAGTCGCGGGCATCAACTAGGAATAAATAGAATATTTAGAAAACAAAGCTGAAGGCACAACAGTGCTTGTTCAAAGCGATGGGATAAAAACTATAGAATATTATTATGTCAGCAAATAAAATATTTTTCAACACACTTGCTCATAAAGTGGCTCCCGGTTCACCGCAATTAGGCACACAATGACACCTTTAACTCAAACTGTGACTTTTGATTACTATTATTCACAATGTGAGTTATAGATTTTTTTTTTTTTAATTTTATTGGTTGAGTTGCTTTGTTCTTAAAAAAGTTTCTATTACAAAAAAGATCCTACCTATTGCCAAGATACCTATGGCTTGCTCATTTCATACAACTTCGTATTTAAATAGATAATTTCAACTTGTACGTGTTTAATAAATAAAACTGTCACTCAAATATAACTTTTGTTTTTTCTGTAATAAAGAAAACTGGAAATTCCCCATTTTGTACGTGGCTATAAGAGAAAAGCCAAAAAAAAAAAGAAACCTCATTCTTTTAGTCTATGGCCATTAAAGGTGCGCGCGCATTCCGGAAAACTAATTAAATCAAATAAACACCTGAATAGTCTATATAATAGGCTGTATGGTTGTCGATCTTTGTCTGCCCTTAAGAGCATCAAGAGGGCGAACAAAAGAACAACATTAATTTTTCCCGCCATTGCGAAAAAATTTTCACAACTCGTTTTCACTGTTTTGTACCATAATGTACTATTTTAGTATTATTTTCTTCACAAGTGTGTTGAAAAACGTCGTATGATACACGTGTACTTTGATGATTACCGTCCTCGGCTACCTTAAGACCCTCACCTAACGGCTCGGGTCTCAATAGCGCCTCAGCGGTAATCACCAACTTTGACACTTGTACCATAATGTACTATTGATTTTTTGCTTAATGTAATTTCTTACCAAGATAAGTAAAACAAAACAACCTAAAAGTTACCTTGTGGTACTCGTAATTAAACATATTAAAACAAGGACCACTACTGTCTGATTTTTCAACTGACGCGTAGTTTTTCTTGTTCCTCATTACGCGTATGTGGAAATGTAGGATGGAGGATGGAGGCGTATTGTTTTCCCTTGAGAGGGCTGGGTGCCAGGTAGATAAGTAGTATATGCATACAACGCATATTAGCTAGCATAACTACCTACTACTTCTACTCGTATAACACTCACAGGCTGAATTTTTAAACGTCTTTACATATTTACGGTAAATCGCGCGGAGTTAAATTCTTCTCATCTCGCGAAAATCCTCTATTGCTAGATTTTATTTTTTTATAATACAAATTAGTACTTAAATATATTAGAGGATTAAAGAACAACATTTAATTTAAGTTATTTGCATGACTTCAACTCATTCGAAATTATCGAAGCATAAATATGCGGTAATTATTTATTAGAATCTGTGCTTCAAATTAATTAATTTACTCAATGATAAATATTATTTCAAAACATATTTAGGTAGGTACTTATAGATAAGTTTTATGCGAAAGCTTAATAATTCAACTCATTTCAACTATGTAATATTTAATGAAATGTGTATAATATGTAATATTAAATGAAGACATTGCTCATTAGTCTTATTACATGAGAATTTCATAAAATTCTCAGTACCTAAATAAACACCAGTTTTTAATTGAAAGAATTCAACCTGTATTTATTTTCCACTCAAGACTTAAATTTTTGCAACGAAGACGATAAGATAAGACCTTTACAACACAGTGAATAAACAAAAATTAAGATATACCTTACCAAGAAGTAGGGTTTTAAATTCCTGGTGGATTGGTGATGATTCCTGATTGATATTCCCGATGAATTTTCCTACCTGATAATTTATTTGGCGACCAACTTTACGTTTTTTCAAAGTCGATAATATCACCCTAATATTTCGAGCTCCGAATATTTTTTCCCAAAGTTTCCTGCAGTCAACACCTCAGTGACAATATTTTTTAATTAAACGCTCATTTCACTAATTAAGTCTAAAATATGCTACGAACGTACTCACTCGTACAAAAACGTTGTTAATTACGTAACACAAGCCCATGCTCTGTATGCTGGGTGTTGAACTTTTCTATCCAATTTTTTGAGTTATAATATTATGTGAATTATAACTTACAGTATAGGATGTTTGTTGGGTGCCTGGTTTTCCAGGAAATTATGTAAAAACATTAATATTCTATTGAAATATTTTATTTACTAATATCTTCTTCTTTTATTGAATTAAATCTGAAGATTTAAATCAATAAAAGAAGTTAACTTATTTTTTCATTCAAACTATTATGTTATATTTTAAAAAACTTCTGTGTTAGAATTGAAGAACCGATCGTACCTAGTCATATTTACATAAGAAACTTTATTTGGAAATAGAAGAATTTTAGCATATACACATAAATTGTGCTTTAAAAATACCTATTGCATAGCGCGTGCCCTCAAAAGATGGCATCATTCTGACTCAGACCCTATTATACCTACTTGACTCCATGACTTCATCTTTCGTCACGAGCCGTTTTGTTTACAAACAGATCATGTAATCCGTTGCTCAGAAAAAAAAAATCAGATTATTTTAATACGACTAATTTTGTCAACTCGAACTCAAGCTACATACAACAGCATGGAGGAACTGTGTAGGTAAACGTTTATTCAACTAAGAATAATATGGCGAACGAAAATTAAATAACAAAACACTTGTTTACCATTGTTCGGTTTTTGCGATAATTATGAATATGATATTATAGTAAGCAAGTAACATTTATTTATAACGATGTCTTGAAATAAATGCGAAAGTGTTTTTGTTTGTTGGTTTTTTTTTTTTTGCATGATGGTTATAGTTGAGGACCTAGAGATTGGCATAGGCTAGATACTTTTTATCTCAGAAAAACGAAAGGTCCCCAACTCCATGCGAACGAAGCCACTGTTCGTCTCAAAATCTCGTGTTCACATAATTCCGAATCCCAGAGAGGCTTTACCAGCAGCCTTATCCTGAATAAATTATAATCAGGGTCCTTCTGAACATATTACGCGTAACACAATAGACGTATATGTGTTCGTATCTAATTCATTCTGATTTCCCAAGAGACTAATGGTATTCTTAGTACGAATAGATATTTCTCTACGTGACACTAAAGCTGGATCTCAGAGCAATTTGGCACAGAGGTCTTCTTCAAAAATCGCATCTGTGCTATAATTACAAGGATAGTAGGTACTTATATCAAGTCAAATAAATAATCCTACCTGTTAACCTATGAGCTGCTGCTCATAGGGTAACAGGTAGTTTTAAGTAATTATTCTTATAGCAATTTTATGAGCTCTATCTTAATTCACCACCGTTCAAAGAGATTATTCATCTACCCCCTTTTTAAATTCTTCAAATGTGATGAATAATATTTATTATTGAAGAAGAAAAATCTATGTAGGTATATTGCACTAAATTAAAATAAGGTCTGTTTATATTCAACTGTACAATTTTAAAATTTTAAAATATCCTTTTACAATAGCACGAGATGTAGACCTGTTTAGACAATTTAGTTTAGAGATTGTGTACAAAAAAATTAACCACATTATCATAGGACAGGAAGTTTTAGTTCGTCGCGAACCACCAGTATACCTATAGTAAGTATAAGGAGTTAATTCAAACTAACATTAAAAAATAGGCTAGACTTTAATACGTGTAGCTAAAAGCCACGCTCGTCCGACGACCTCATCGCGACGCCATTGTGGCTCAGACCGGTGCTCATGAAATATGAATGCAGCGCCTGAAAGACCGGCTAGTCCCAAGCTCGTTTTCTCTAGAGGCGCCCTAATATTGACATAAATGCTTATAGTTACTGTCACGGTCATTGTACAAATCCTTGTATTCAAATATTTGGAACTAAAAGGAGATCGAGTAAAAAAATTGGCAAAAACGAGAATTTATTTTCTGATTAAATATATCTATTATATTCATTATCTATGATATTAGACATGTTTAAGATGTAACTATATTTCATAGCCAACTCCGTAGGCAGACATTATCTGCGCCTTTTGTCATACTTCAAAAAAAATTCAAAATTTATTTATTTCATGTAGGCTACCCTGTAGCACTTATGATAAGTCAAAAATCTACCACCGGTTCGGAATGCAGATTCTGCTGAGAAGAACCGGCAAGAAACTCAGCAGTTGCTCTTCAACCTTTTTAACCGGTATCTCGTCTCTCATACTGGTTTTACACCGATAATAATTAAGTAGATACTTACTTCGATTTAATATCACATTTATAATTTTTATTAAGTTTCTAAAAGAAATTTTCTGAAAAACTTAATAAAATTAGACTAACGCACATAGTTACTCAAGGATCTCTTAAATACTTAAAAATTAAAAAAAACCCTCTTAGAGTTTAGAGTTATGTAAACTCTTGCTTTACAAATGACAGCTCTTTAAGAGGTTTAATAATAATAACACGATCATCATGATCGTGAGATTGGAAAATTCCAGAGTCAGTTTTGTTTCACAGGTACTTTCTCGTTTACAGTTACTGTATTATGTACAAAACTTGTCTTCATTGTAATCTCGAAAATCATTCATGTGTCAGATATTGGGGTTAATTTTTTAAATACATACGTAGTTATTATTATTTCTAGAAAATAGTGTTGTCCGATGTTAAGTATATGTCGATGTTTTTTGGACTGCGTTCATTTCATCGTAAAAAATATTTATATAATTTATGTTTTGCAAGTAGGTGATTTACTGCATTTTTGCAATGTAGGTGGGTAAGAAGTTACCTTTATAGTTTGCTGTCCTCGATATCGATATTTCTATAAATAAAAGTAGTTAGTGAGTGGTTTAACAAGTCTTAATATGGAAGCATCTAGGATTACAAATACGATTCCCAGGCCGTTGGTTACAGCAATAAAAAATACGAAAAGTCATATAGTTACCTGCTTAGTACCCATCACAATTTATATCTAATGCTTAACATTTTAATTGATTATAAATTCCACGAACGTTGAAAATTGATTTTATTTGCTATTCCATTAAAATTAACTAGAGCAAGTACTCAAAATAAAGTCTAAATACCTGAATTCTCCTGGAATTCTTAGTAAAAAACTAAATAAATAATCCAGCAATTTGAGGGAACTACATAATCGTACCATTAATAAACAAGCAAAACACTATCAAAAGAAAAGTAGGTAAACAAAAACAAAACTTTGCACACACACTTACCGATACTGTCAACTTTCGACTTGAATGAAAGAGATATCAATGGGGGTTTATTAACATGTATCACAGGGTTAGTTTACACAGTGCATCATATCCCCAAGGTAAACAAAGATTACGTAAAGGCAATTCCCACGCACGTCACCCTATCGATTATCAAACTTTCGAATACGCCCACTTACATTTTAGAAGAGCAACAAAGCTAGGATCAAGTTGACTCTTCTGTAACACCGCATCCAAAGCACAACTTGACAAGTTGTCTGTGCCCTTGAAGTCGTACAGGTTATATTTATTATCGATAAGCACAACACGCGCACTGACAGTTCTAACAAACAATCACAGGTCAAGTTCGGAACCGGCCTTGTTCAAATAGAATGAACGGAGCTGAGACGTTTTAACAGTTTGTAAATATGAGCGGCTGCGACGCGACGGTGTATGAAAGAAGTAGCTATGTGTGTGTAGGATAGCAATGCAGTCGTATCGGACTGGCGGCGAAACAGCACTAGCGCTCCGTAGACTAGCGAGTCGCGAGGGCGCCGCCGAGCGTATGGTGTACAGCGAGTGGCGAAGGACCCCTCACCCGCCGCGCCTCCTGCCGCTTGCCGCAGGCCTCCCCGTGCGCGCGCCTCTCCACGCACAATGGCATCCAACAGAAACATTATATTATTTCTCTAAATAACTATTAATATTTCATTTCAGTAGGTTTGTTTAAATAACAATAACAATAATTATTTAACTTATCTTAATTAAATTATCCGATATGAACCTCTTATTGCATAAATCGATAAGTAGTTAACTGAATTATCGATAGCAACACAACACTACTAAATGTAGATTTTTTAAGCAAATTAAAAATCTCTTTTTTGTCTTCTATTACTTTACATTTAGGTACTATTGTTGCTATTCTCTTTATGTCAAATGATTTGCACTATGCTTTTTTGTTTGTTTTATAACGTATAGTATAGAAATAAATGCTCTAAGGACAGTATAGAAACTGTAGGGTAGGTAGAAAATGTAAAAGACTATTTAAACGCAACGACAGTAAGTACACGCGATTCAAACCAAGGCAATATAGACACATAGGTAAAGTATCTCCGAGATTTTTTATTAACACGTTCGCTACATTCGAGGCTATAATGGCCCTATACCACCCCATTTTGTGCGTAACGAAAATAGAGCTATTCCCCACCATGCATAAGACGAGATAAATTTTTACCACCACAGTTTATAAGCCAACCTTATTTTTAAAGGAATCTCCATTCATGAAGAATATGCACGAATCCCATAACTACCTACTAGCGGAATATATTCCTTATAAGTACTGCCCTAAGCTACGCTTAAAAACCAAGTGTAGTGAATGTGTTTCATTTACCTACATAATAAAGAACTGTCAACCAAAGAAAACGAATTAGCCTATCGGCGTAGCGCACGCCTCGACTGAATATGACTACGAAAATGATAAATAACATTAATGTAGGTAGTCTAATTTTTTCGATACATCAACGGAAGCGTGCCATAGCTGTAGCTGTCAGATGCAGGATTGAGTTTTTATCTCTATAGCAATTATGGTGGATGAAAGTTTAAACTCTACGGATTATAAATGCGTCGACTGAAATATGTGCAGGGATGAATAACTCGGTCTTTCACTCCCTTTTTGCAATCATAGAGTAGGACAAAACGGATTTTCAGCAAAAAAGGGTTTAAAAGGACTGATTTATTCACTGTCATGTACGGAGAAAAAGATGTGTCACTATTGACTTCCGATCAAAATTTTAAAAGGCTCAAATGTTTGGAGCAGTGTTTGTTTGGTAATACTTTCTATTGAGATAAATTGTCTCCAATCATTTTGCGACGTAGTCGCAGTGAATTTAGATTAATTAGACTAAAAAATAGTTTTAAACATTAAAAATAAGGTTGAACTTATGGGGCTTAAAAAAAAGTCCCATAAGTTTTCTGTGCAGTCTTTACTTTTGTTTGTTTTTTTTACTTCCGGAAATATTGAGGTGGTACATAAATCGGAGCGATGCACGATGCTATATTACTAAAGGAGCAAACCTTAAATAATAAAACCGGTCAAGTGTGAGTTGGAGTTGACACGAGGGGTTCCGTGCCATCGTAACAGCGTGCAGCGATTGTTAAGGTCGAACAAAAAACGCCGAAAAAAATCACGTTTCTTGTATTAGGGGGGGGTCCCCTTTATTTTTTATTTTATTTTTATTATTTGTTATTTTAGCGGCAATAGATATACAATTATACACATTCTGTGAAATTTTCAAGTAGGTATAGGTAAACCTATTAAGGTTCATGAGATATAGCCCGCTGACAGACAGACGGATGGACGTAAGGACGGACAGCGAAGGCTGAAGCAATAGAGTCCCATTTTTTTTTTAATTTAATCACCATTTCCTCATACACTTTTATATAATGCACATCGAAAAAACTGCAAGGTAGGAGGTAGTTCATTAATAAAACGTGGAACTAGATAGCCCGTTGTTCTCTCGCCGTACGTATTGGCACCCTTTGCGTACGGAACCCTAAACAACGCTCGTATCTTATGATTACGGCGACACATCATTAAGTTTATTGCAGCCATATCACAGTGGTGTATGAAAATCCCTTCAAGAGACCCATTTGAAGCAATGGACGTTCATTGGGCGTTCACGAAGAAGCTTAGTGCTAATATTTTTATCCCACTGCAGCAAAGTCAAAAGGAAGGCTTATGTTTTTAGCAGTCTATGTATGTATGTATGTATGTATGTGACTATTTTCGAATGTTCCACCGTGGCGCTGAAACTACTGAGCAGATTCTGATTAATGAAGTTTCAATCGGTGTGTTATATTATAACTAGCTTTTTCCCGCGGCTTCGCTCACGTTAAGTTCGATTTTTCAAACCCCTATTTTATCTCCTTAGGGGTTGAATTTTCAAAAATCCTTTCTTAGCGGACACCTACGTTATAATATCTATCTGCATGCCAAATTTCAGCCTGATCCGTCCAGGGGTTAGAGCTGTGCGTTGATAGATCAGTCAGTCAGTCAGTCGCCTTTGCCTTTTATATTATTTAGATTATGTTATAATGTTAAATAAACTTATTTCCCTTATTATTTTTTTAAAGAATATTAGCCAATCTATATTCTCCTCTCCCCTCCAAATAAGCGGCAAGCTTGTGTTAGGAGTGGATACGACAATAGTGCAACGGGTGGGGGGATGGGGATCGAACTTGCGTCCTTTCAGTTTTCAGTCCGCACCTTAACCGTTGAGCTAGTGAGACTCCAAATTCAATTTACAACTCCATTTTTAAATTTTCTTTCTAAAGCTGGCTGCAAGTCAGTTAGTTACCTTTAAGAAAATTTAAAAATGAAATTGCTTCAAGAACATTCCATTAGCAATAACATTGGCGTTGTTATTACAATGCTGGGAGTAAAGCCGTCGATGCTAATGGCAGGTAGACAAGGGAGACAGGTAGCCGCATCCTTTAAGTGCCGAGAACGGGGCTTGGGACTTGGGATAGCCTACTAACCTCTCTTCCAAGAAAACTGTGGCCACTTGCCGATGGCTATTAATATTATAAACGACGCAGTCTTTCTTTAGGGCGCTTTCAATTTATGCGTTTCTTGTCGGCCTGCTGCGGTGCCGAAGCGGTGCGTTAGTCGTACTGCGCACGGACGTTCGTTTTTTTTCATACAAAGTGCGCGGTGCGGCTATAGCGCGGCGCCGGTACCGCGATCGCTCGACAACAAGACGGCAACGGCACCGAGCGCTTTGTATGAAAAAAACGAAACGTCCGTGTGCAGTACGACTAACGCACCGCTTCAGCACCGCAGCAGGCCGTCAAGAAACGCATAAATTGAAGGCGCCCTTAGTTTCACGAGTATCACAATGTGTGCATTTTTGTGCGTGCATGAGTAATTGAGTATTTCTTTTATTTTTTTTTACTAGCTCTTGTTTTTTGATGTTTTTAAAATACCCATGGGAAATCTCTGTTTGTCCGGGATACAAGGAAAGTAGCTTATGACACTCCAAGTCTTCAAACGCCATTACAAAGTATGTCAATTGTGCCTGTAGAAGAGTTCCCTTGATTTCTCTAGGATCCCATCTTCAGATCCTGACCTGATGACAATGGGACCACCTTGGAAGTATAACCTTTCAAACAAAAAAAGAATTTTCCAAACCGGTCCAGGCGTTTTCGAGTAATCGGGGAATACATATACATAAAAAATAAAAGATAAAAAAAAGATTCCGGCGAATTGAGAACTTCCTCCTTTTTTGGAAGTCGGTTAAAAATATGAATAAAATAGGTAATATAAAGTAGTATATTAAAAGGTTATCACGATATCAAATTCACTTCAACATTGCATAAATATTGGTTCTCTTAAGTTACAGCATCACAATTCACAATATCTACATTCTATAGCTCTTGTCGAAATATGTAGGTAGGTACTATCAAAAATCATGATGAGAATGTCACTTCCTTATTTACCTACTTGTGAAATTCGTACTGTAAATGTGTGTGTGGAATGACGTCTCTAGTTTCAACTTTCAATGGTTGTAGGTAGTGATTATGGGGATTTGGAGAATTGTGGTGAAAAGTGAATTTCGAGTGGGGTAATTCATCATTTTCTGAAATAAATGAAATGTAATAATTTCGGTTTAATCAGGTTTAATCACATGAAAAAATGAGGTTCCCCTTAAATAATGATAAGGTAATTAATAAAGGTGGTTACTTTTAGGGTTCCCTAACCGAAGGGTGCCAATGGACCTTATTATGAGGCCTCCGCTGTACGTCCGTCCGTCCGTCCGGTGTCTGACAGTGGGCTGTATCTCATGAATAGTACGTAATAACTAGATACTTGAAATATTCATAGAATATGTATTACATAGAAGACAAAAAAGACGTGTGGCACTCGGGGACTGCCGCGGACCGCGGTAAAGCTATTGCATAGCATTTTTTATCAACACCATCTAGCGGTGAGAGGAGTCCCGTGTTAGGTTATTTTCGTTACGGAATTTTTGGATTCGGTCTCCACGCTCAAGACCCGCGATAGAAGCTATGCAATAGCTTAAAAACGTTTTCGTGCTATGATGGCACTGAACCCTTCATGTGCAAGTCCGATTCACCCTTTGCTGATTTTATTTATTCTGTCACGCACAACAAGGCATGGAACTTGTCGTCAAAATATTTTACACATTAAACTGATTAGGCAGAAAGGGCCCTTCCGATACTCATTTTTTTAATTTAATACCAAGTCTAATAAAAAAGAAATTGTTAAGTATTTAGGTAGTAGGCACGCGATACCTCAACAAAATTGGGTTGGTAATACGTAATATGAAAATGATCATTTTTACACTGAATTTATTATTTCAAAATAATGTAGGGATATAATATTTCACACTACCCTAACTTTGTATAATATTATTTATAGTTTTACTAACTGAAGCCCGCGACTTCGTTCGCGTGGATTGAAATTTTTTAATTCCCGCGGGAAGTCTCCTATTTTCCGGGATAAAAAGTAGCCTATGCGTTATTCCAAACTATAATAATCGATCTCTGTGCCAAACAACCAAATCGGATCAGTCGTTGCGACGTGATTGAATAACAAACATCCATCCATACATACATCCAAACTTTCACATCCACAATATTAAGTAGGATTATTTTAATGTTGATTAAAATATGTCGAATTTGAGGAATAATGTCGAATGCGATATTATATACGTGATTCTGAAATAGAATAACGTAACGAGGAATGTTTATTATGAATATTGCTGACATGCTGCGTTCCCAATATTCGAGACAGAAATAACAATAACATAATCCGGGGAATAATCATATTATGCTCCGGATATTACAATTTTCTGTGAAAATGCTATTGCTGACTTTAATCATAATAACAAAATAAACATACTATACTAATTTCTATCAGTAGTTGATCTGTTAATTCATACCTAATAGCATTGATTAGGTCTGGGTTAGAGCGCGCTTGCATAAAAAATGCCTATTCACTCTTGTCTTAAAGGTACTCAAATTATAGGTCCGTGGCCGGAAACACAGACGCTGGAAGTACATTCCATACCTTAGCGGTTCGTTTCAGAATCGTTGACCTAAAGTGTTTCGTACGAGAAGGTTTATATTTCAACCACGTAAGGGTGTCATCGTTCACGATTTCTCTAAGTTCTGTGGTAGAATAGTGAGGGGACATAGTGAGGGAACGTTGTGAAGGCACAGGAAGAGCGCACTCTCAAAAGTATATCCGATAGAAGTCCAATAGACTGGCGACATTGCGTCGATGCTGTAAACTGAGAATTTTCGCCTGCGTTAGTGACTTATTGCCTGTAATTCGGCGGGCACGGCGATCTACAGACTCTAATGCAAGTCTAGTCTGAGGCGTTTTTTCATAAACGACATAATATGCTATTTATGTGTATCTAATACTCAGCACTACCCATAATTGACGTTGTCAGGCTGATTGTTCCGATCTACGAGGACGTGACGTAGGTCGCAGATCAGCTTAAAATTCTACCCAATTGATTTTTCCGTGATTGTATGAATAATGTGAGAGAATTTCCCCCGCCCGCGCCACTTCCTTTCAAGTTCAAAGATAAAATAAATATTTCTTTATTTAGTATCGGAAAAGAAAAGAAACCAAATTCAAATGAGCTTAAAGACCAGGGACAATTCTTACGGGAAAACGCGCGGAGGAGTTCACTTCAGTACTTTATTTTTCCTCTCATTACAACATACTGGAGTAAAGACTGGAGTAGAATCTCTTAGGTTGATTTTTAGGCATTTTTTCGTTAGATTGTCTGAAGTGTCACAAATTCTTGAGATAGAAAGTTTAAACACCTATTTGTCTAATCTTTTTGAACTACATAATTATGTCAATTAGGTTAAATTATTATTATCAAACGGTTACACGAACTTCCTGTTCTAAGATGAAATTATGTTTGAAAATACTCCCTATGAACTCGGACTTCCATTTTCTAATAGGAACCTTCTTTCAAAATTGAATAGACTTTTTTTTTCTAGGCAAGCTTCTCTCATAATATTCCTCATAATATTAATGATGTACCTATAGACTGAAATACAGACAGATTAACTGGATGAATTTTAATTTTTGATATTTTATTATGGAATGGTTGGAAAAAAATCTTATTCGCCATTCCACCGTGTTTATACGTATCGCTTTTCGCGTCGAGTCTCGTTACACATAGAATGTGGTGCCACTGCATGATATTCATCAGTTTGACATTATTCGCTCTGTAGAGCATACATTCCGCTTTAAATTGGGAAATGGAAACTTACTCGTAAAGACCTTATTAGTACCTACGTATGTTTTGTGAACTATCGTATACGTTACCTATTTTACTAGTGGAGTAAAATGACTGCCTATGTTTATTTTTGATCATTATTTATTTTATATTAGCTGAGACCCGCGACTTCGTTCGCGTGGATTGAGGTTTTTATTCCCACGGAAACTCTCTTATTTCCCGGGATAAAAAGTAGCCTATGTCCTATTCCAGACTATAGTCTATCTCTGTGCCAAACAGCCAAATCGGTTCAGTCGTTGCGGCGTGATTGAGTAACAAGCATCCATACATCCACACTTTCACATTTATAATATTATTAGGATTAGGATAAGTAGGATAATAGGAGATAGGATATTAAACTTGCTGTGAAAACAGAATCAATATTTAATTGGTTTAAATTCAGTCATAAAAATTTTGAATGAATGTGGGGGCCGAGCATAGGGATAATATGATCTCTATATGCTCGGCCCCCACACTGATACGTTTTTGATAGTTATTGTGATGAATTATGAAACCCTTCCATATATTATGTAATTCTTCACTTACGCCTTTTTTAATATTTTTCTGCTAGCTTGTCGTACTAAGACGACAATACTGCAGTCAGCCTTTAAAGGCATACTAAAAATGTCTTATCACCTCGTCGACTATTGCGCTTCTAAGCGTTATAGTTCGATGACCGGTCGTCAGTAGACATCGCAGCCAAATTGTCTGCTGAAAAAAGCTAAGTTTATTATTACATAAAACTTACATAAAAAATAGTTACTTACCAAGTTACATTCTCACCATAAATATTATGGTAACGGGGGTAAAAGTCAGACTTTACATTCTCTGAACAGAAATAAGTTGTTTCTAAACCGTTGTTGCATTGTGTGGGTACCGTGTACAGCACTCATTCATCTTAAACCTTTTCAGATGCGGAACTTAAGGTGTGATTTATTTTACACCATGACCCGTCCGGGCGAAACATATTGACTGTCCGGCCGCGATTCGCTCATGCCCGTCATCTGGATCATTATTAGTTCGGCCTGTGAACTCGAATTTCAACTGCTAGATTTAATTCAATGTGAAGTTAATCCCAATTGGAAAACCCGGTCTTCAGTCACTTTCTTTGAAATTGAAATATTTTTATTCAAATAAACTTTTACAAGCGCTTTTGAATCGTCAATGAATCTACCATTTCATTGGTTTATCATGCTGAAGATACACGCTGAGCTTAGTAATTAGATCTCGCGGTTTCCATAGAACTCTTCCAGTGTCGTTGTCGTTTGATAAATATCCAAAGTGTGACGTAGCGATCTTGTTGGAATTTCCATGCACCACTAATCACAATCTTGCAGTGTTTTCATCCAGCACAGCACGTCCGATTTTATTGATCTACCTAGTGATAGAGGGTTTACCAACATTGTGGTTTTCTGTGCAATTTTTGCAGCACCTTGGGACTCCAAAATTAGTTCTTCGATTCTATATGGTAGGTGACTGCCTAACTGGTAACCAATCCACTTTATGTCCACTGCGCGTTGAGCTATATCATCTCACCTCTTAGTTCATCTATGTATCCCCTTATTTCTGATTTGATCACTCAGAGAAACTCCGATCATAGCTCCCGGCCCGTGTGAGGCGTAAAATAAATGCGGCCTAGTTTTCACTGAAGCATGCAGGCGCGCCGCACGGCATGCCGGGAGACATAAAAACGTTTATTTGCATTGGCCTTCCCAACGCGGACCCCGTATTTATCCAGATTCCAGTGTTGCCCTACCGCATAATAAGAGAAAACCGCTTTGACTCACTCATACCCCTGAGTTGCTTTAAAACTATAATCGTTTGAAGGAAAAATCCCGCTTTTCATTACCGTTAATTAGCTTAATTATTGCGAATATGCGTGCATTAAATTTAGGAAGTTGCTGCAGCTTCACTGTGTACTACCTATTTGATTGAATAGCGGCGTTGAGCTTTGCTATCAGATGCAATATTATAAAATATACGAAAGTGTATTTGTTTGGTGGTTTGTCCTTGAATCAAACAGCGATGGAGGAAAAAATCGATATGATTTTTGCATGAAAATAGTTGAGGACATAGAGCTGACATAGGCTTACTTTTATCCCGGGTTCCCCGCAGGATTTTTAAAAACTGCACTCCATACGGATTAAGTTGCGAGCAAAAGCTATTAGTCACACTAATATTATAAAGGCGAAAGTTTTGTGTGTGTGTGTGCGTGTGAGTGTGTGTGTGTGTGTGTGTGTGTGTGTGTGTGTGTGTGTGTGTGTGTGTGTGTGTGTGTGTGTGTGTGTGTGTGTGTGTGTGTGTGTGTGTGTGTGTGACTACTGGACGGATTTAGCTAAAATTTGGATTGGAGTTAGCTCAAACCCTGGATTAACCACACATAGGCTACACTTTATCGCGGAAAATTAAAGAATTCCCGCGGGAAAACCGACGGACGAAGTCGCAGGCATGGATATAGTTAAAGGATAAATCATATACCAAAGTGTTTACGGGTACTTAGTCTGTCGAGGTTTACTGTAAATGATGCAGCTGTAAAGATGTGGTCGTATTGTCTCGGCTGTACAGTGTAGGCAATCGCCCCACGGCTCGCCTGTGATTTAGAGGCCATTTTTCATGTGTATTGCACGAACAAGGAACGGGGATCAGCTTTGCCCGCAGTCCTCCCGCACCGCAATCAATTGAATGCTTTTTATTACCTCCCGTCCAATAGGCAAACGAGGGCCAAGAATGAAAGGAAAATAAGACATTCCGAAGAATTTTATGTTCTGGAAAATTCTATTGATGTTTTCCTGATGTTAAATATTTTTTGAGAATTACAGTGATTTAGAAGTAATCTATGTGGATCATTAAGCCGAATCAGATTTTTAAATTCATATTCAAAATTATTTATTACATGTAGCTGTTATGCAGAGGCGTAACTATACCGTTTGAGGCCCGTGGCAAATTCATCGGATGGGGCCCTCTCTCCCCCAATATAAAGAAGCTCAACCAATGAGATAATATTTTTTTGCTTTATAATAAATCACTAGGTGAAGTAAGTACATACAAACACGAATACAATTACTTGATTTTCTAATAACCTTTAATTCAGAGCGTACGTCACTTTCAAAGATTAAAATTCCTTTTTTCGGGCTTTTGTTCAGCAAAGGTGTTAATGACATAAGAACCAAACCTTTTTATAAGCTTTTATATGAGTATTAATTTATTTTGGTTCATGGAGCGCCTCATTCTAAAATATTAAATCAAAGCTTAAAAAACGACTAAAATGTATGAAAATGTAAGAAAAGTAAAAGAAACACTCTCTTTTTGGGTAATATTTTCTGTAACTTACTATTTTTTTTATCACCTAAACTTTATATTAAAATAAAGTTTATATCTTCAAGTATATAAATACATTTACAATTTGTCGAAATCTGGAACTTTTTTTTTGAGTGTATGAGGGGCGGATTTTGTTGCCTTATCAACCCACCTCCTTTTTACGATTGTATTCTGCCACTACTCCACTAGTCCATATACTTGATGCTTAACTACCTGCAATACCAATCCACAACCGATGCTTTCTAAATCGTCACAATTTAGGCGGCCTTACCAAGCAGCATCAGGATTGAGGAGTTGGTACCTGAAGTTCAATGATGTAGCCCAGTATTAACGGCTGCACCGCGCAGTTATGTATTCCATACTTGTTACTCCGAAAATGTTGCGAGCGAAGCGAGCGCATAATTTTTTATGATTGCATTACGGCACTTAGTAGTCCATTCTTGGCACCTACAACAGCAACGCAAAAGTGACATTTTTGCGAGCGAAGCGAGCGCAAAATTTATGATTGCATTACGACACTCAGTAGTCTATTCTTGGCACCTACAATAGCAACGTAAAAGCGACAATTTCCTGAGCAAAGCGAGCGCGAAATTTATGATTGCATTACGGCACTTAGTAGTCCATTCTTGGCATCTACAATAGCAACTTAAAAGTGACATTTTCGCGAGCGAAGCGAGCGCTAAAATTTTTATGATTACATTACGGCACTTACTAGTCCACACTTGGCATCTACAATAGAAACGTAAAAGCGACATTTTCGAGAGCGAAATGAGCGCGAAATTTTTTATAATTGCATTACGGCACTTAGTAGACCATACTTGGCACCTACAATAGCAAAGTAAAAGTGACATTTTCGCGAGCGAAGCGAGCGCAAAATTTTTTATAATTGCATTACGGCATTTAGTAGTCCATTCTTGGCATCTACAATAGGAACTTAAAAGCGACATTTTCGCGAGCGAAGCGAGCGCTAAAATTTTTATGATTATATTACGGCACTTAGTAAACCTTTCTTGGCATCTACAATAGCAACTTAAAAGTGACATTTTCACGAGCGAAGCGAGCGCGAAATTTTTTATTTTGCACTACGCCATATTTAGTCCTGTACTTTTGACGCTTGAGACCCTGCGTTTGTATGCGCCGCACACCTGGCATCGTAGGTAAAGTCGACTCTACCAACTATTTAGTTATTGTTTGGGGTACCTATATTCAGTAATTAATTAGATATTTTATAAAATTTTAAAATATGTGTTTATGGACCTAATGACATTTAGGTACATACTTATACAAATATGTATCTTTTTCATTTCTGTTAGTCATAAATAAAAATTTTGGCCCCAAATTTACCGCCCCTAAAATCTGCTGCCCTAGGCTCCAGTCAACTCAGCCTTTTGGTAAATCCGACACTGTGCGAAACCTTTTTTGTCCAAAAGAATTTAGTTTATATCAATTTTAATTTTGAAAATGATCGCTCGGCACTGGCCGTAATCACAGGAATGACTATAAATGTTAGGATCATCTTGTGCTTCTGGCCCTCTCTGATCGGGGGCCCCTTCCAGCTGGGGCCCGTGGCATTTTGCCGTCATGCCACCCTGTAGTTACGCCTCTGCTGTTATGTCAAGGCAATTAGTCTCTACCACTCTACTCGGTCCGGAAAGCTGATTCTGCTGAGAAGAGCCGGCAAGAAACTCAGCAGTTGCTCTTAAATCCTGTAAGAAAAATTGCTGTTGTAACAAAACAAAAAACATGTGTTAAAAATATTTTTGTCACGAACTGACCGAAAAAATATTTGAAAGGATCTGACATGAATAATGAAAAAGGTAGAACTGAAAGGTCTCGCGAAAAAGTACAAGTTAATTTTGTTGGGGCGGTGAAAAAATTTAAGTCAGATTCTAAAACGGCCAGTGGGTCAAAAGCTTCTAATGGTGAACCCGAAAGCCAATTATATCAATTAAATACTTCACCGCTAAACTGGACCGCTCTCAACGTCAGTTTTTTTTTAGCTTTTTTTTTTACAACAAATATCTACTTATGTGAAACACCTCCCGGCGCTACGTTCGTTTTTCTTCACGACCACAATCTTTACCATTAAATCAGGAGAGAATAATAACAGACCTTTTAAGCTAATCGCCTCCTCACTTCTTTGGAATACCTACAGGTAGTTACCTAATTTACGGTGCTAAAGAAACGAAATTAAGGAAATTACTTACCTACTTACCAACTGGTACCAAGTGGGTTTTAAAATTGTTTTTAGTTCCTTAGACTTACTAAAATCCTTATAGTTTCGCCAAGGCCATCCGTCTGCCTGTCTGTCCCCGTCCTAGCGCAGAGACTATAGAACCATAGTAGGTATTAAAGAGTTGTAATTTGGCAATGCCGACAAAGTTGTAAAAAAAAATCTTGAAAAAAAAACCTCTTATTTTGGGCATCCTTCCCTACACGTAAAAAGGGGATGATATTTTTTTTGCTCGTCTATACCATTGTGTGGGGTATCGTTGGAAAGGTCTTTTCGCTATTATTAATTTATTACTATCTACGGAAAAAAACAGAATGAAATAAATACTTTACCTACCTATTTATTTTTATTTAT
This sequence comes from Hipparchia semele, assembly GCA_933228805.2. Classification (NCBI taxonomy): domain Eukaryota; kingdom Metazoa; phylum Arthropoda; class Insecta; order Lepidoptera; family Nymphalidae; genus Hipparchia; species Hipparchia semele. The sequence goes on along the minus strand of OW121709.1, from coordinate 6,202,898 downwards.
CCATTTGTATCGCCAAAGACAAAAAAACGGCGGCCCCTACATTTCCTCTTAACACTGAGAATTTTTTTGCTTTGTCATATTATAGACGGTCATAGCATTTGCAATTCCTACGGACATAAGCCACAACCTCCTGCGGATATGCAATTTAGCATTTTACGACTTTCTGCTGCTGCAATCTCGGTGGAGTTTCACAAAATAAACGTAAGGTGAACGGGGCGAAGTGCGCCATACTTTTTTCATAGTTGACTTTGGTGCAATATTACTTGTGCTTAAGTTCACGAGTGACAATAAATCATGGTACCATAAGGATCTGTGATGTTTTGCAACAACAACTAATGTCGTGTCATTGGAATCTGACGGCAAATTAATGAATTTTAGCATAAAATTTGAAAACAGTCTGACCCGGCGCACTTTGCCGACAAATCGGGGAAGTGCGCCATGTATTAATAAAACGCAATAATAAAGCATCAGAATAAAAACAGTCCTATATTATTTTAAGAAAACAAGCAACAAAACGCATGCCATTTTGTTTTTTTTCATAGCCACATTCTAAAAGAATCTATGTACTTAAAACCGAATTTCGGCTAAATGCGCCATACAATCTTCAGTCAGAGGCTATGAACCTTTTTTCTAAATATTGATAATCGAGTGTCAAGTATATTTTTTCTTTTATTTACGATGGGAATACCATGATTTGGAACTACTTATTTGGTATCAGTATTATAAAGGGACTGAAATAAGTTAAGTGGTCCGTTTTACCTTCCTTTCCCCTATTAGACAAAACCACCAATGCCTACAAAAATTAAATTAAAAAAAATTGTCGCGATCTTAAACTTGTGTAAATGTATTTCACTAATAAACGTATATAGTCGGCTTAATTATCAAATTTCGTAACTCCAAAATTTCCGAATTTTTTTGTTTTGATGCCATCTAGCGTAAAAATCCGTAACGAAAACGATGGAATCACTCGTATCTCCTACTTGATTTTAGTTTTCTTGCTATTTACAAAAATAAAAATACTTAAAAAAATAAAAAAGTTTTTTCTTCCTCCTGTAAAGTTTGACCAAACGGAGATACGAAGTTTGATAATTAGGCCGACGATATGCAAATTACATCTTAATCGGTTTAAGATAACTGCTTTACAATTCATTTGCAAGATTTCACCCGAACATACAAACAAACAAGTATGCAAACATTGCAAGTTAAATAAAAGCTTGTAAAAAAGACACATTTTAAAAAGTTTGTAACCTCTGGATTGCGGCGAAGTGCGCCATATAAAAAGTCAGTATGGCGCGCTTCCCCAACTATATAAATTTGAGGTCAGAATATTTAACTTGCGAGAAGTATATATATTTTACTAGATAGAAGTGAAATAAAGTCAGAATCTTAAAGCAAAATATTTAAATTGTGCCCTTACCTCACTCGTTTATCGGTAAAAACTCGATTTCTTGAGATTTACGACGATGATCACGCCATAGTCATCTCTCCTCACCACTTTGAATATCAGTGAAAATAAAATGGCGCGTATCTCAAACTCTCATGACTAGAGCCATCTATGAGTTTCACCAAGAACTATGATTTAGTTTGTACCATCGATATGTGTCACTACTAGTATCAAATCGGTAGTTTTCGAGATATTTGTGGTAGGTGCACTTGCCCGCTAGGCGCACTTTGCCACCTTCACCTTAACATTTAAATACAATGCAGCAGCGTGAATAATCCTGAATATTTTCTCTTTTATAATTAAAAAAGTGTAAGTATATCAGACAAGTAAAAAAGATTTTGCGGATTTATAATGCGATAATTAGGTACCATCTCGAAGTGAGAGATATCCCGGGCCGTCTTGTCGGAACTTCGAAATATACTATTACATATAAATACAAGTTACAACGTTGTATAAAAATTTCAAGTCAATTCATTCACTACTTTTCAAGTTTTGCGGTTCTGATGTTATATACCTACCTACTTCCTACTCGTATATAAAAATGTTGTTTTATATAACATATATTAAATGATACTCATTTTTAAGGGCTGGGGCAAATTACATTATACCTATATATAGGATCCTATGTCGTACCATAGATCCTAGGGAATAAGTAGGAAATATATGAAATATATATGATGATCTATATAGAATATAATCTATGGTACGACATAGGATCCTATAAATAGTATAGTTAATATGGGCTTAAGGCAAATAAAACTTCTTCTTTATTGTGTTAAAACTAGTTACGTTTTAAACTTCCACATACTCAAAGCATCATGGTCTAAATAAATGTACCTACTACACCATCAAAGACTATACCAAATACCAGTTCCCAAGACCTCTATCTCTGTCGTCGAGCCGCAGAGCATCACAGAGTATATTACTCTTGTGGAACAAATGTAGTGATGTATATTTAGTAAACGTCCAAAATTCCGGTGGCTGGCACCTTATCATAATATAATAGTAGAGGCTGCTAACAAACGCACAGTAACACAGAAGCACAAAGAGCCTGCAGTGGTTGCTTTGAATCAGATGAATGTTAGGAATCACACGCGCTCGTTACGCCATGAATGCCACGTAATTGAGACGTCTTCGTCGTCACATCATAAACATTACAACTCTTTTGCTTTAACCTCGTAAATCACTGGTCTTACGACATCTTGCCGCCTTTATATAAACAAAATTTCTGTTTACAAAGAAATTGAAACGACGATAGGAGCAACTAAAAAGGGAATAATAAAATATAAATCTTTTTAGTCTTACTAAGCTCCTAAACTAATGTAAGTAACTAATGTTGAGTCGGCGACAAACTCTTTAAAAGTTTATCTACGAGATTTATTTTTTTAAGCAAAGCATTAAAAAAAATGTTGGCTATATTCTGCTTTTAATTTTTTTTTAAAACAAGCACAAGATCGTCTGAAACAAAAGCATACCATCTTAGCATCTACTTTACACCTAAACCTATAATGATATCTATTCTGTACTTATAATTATCTATAACAACTTCCCTTTCTAAGCTTAGCGAAACTACAGACTACACAAATAGACTTAAAATCTCTTAGATTGAATAAAATTCTATTCAAAGCAAAATAACATATTAGCTCTTTGAAGTTTCACTAAGGAATTGTTAACAAGTTATATTCTAAGTCACAGCTCGTAAAAGCTCATAGTAGGAGTATCGTCATACGGAATCGCTAACGACTCTCGTACCATAAGCTTATTACAAAAGTTACCTACTGTCCTAATTTCAAACAAGTATATTGTGGACTGAAGCCTGCTACATTTATCAAGTTTTAGATAGTGCACTTTACTTAATAAACTGTAGTCTTCAACTTCCTGTACCTACAATTAAGTACCATAAGTAGTAACCTTATTATATTCCTGGTAGGCACTACCTATTAGGTAGATTGATGCGAAAGTATGTGTTCATTATCCATTCATGGGTCGAACTCTCAACAGCTGGATCTTGATAAAATTCGGCATTATATAAAGAAAAATCCTATAATTATAGAGTCGCACATTTTATTCTGTACCTTTACTTTTACTTTTTGTCCGTTAAAACCAAGAGCTCCTTCGATATTTTTAAATACTCGTTATCCCCGTAGACGAAGACGCGGGTATAACAACTCTCGTCGATTTTATACTATGAATGTTTAACTTGAACAATATCAGCACTTTGAGGAATTGTAGAAACTTCCCCTCTTCCTTATTCCTGCTCCGGAAATAGAGAGAACTGCCTTGTGTCTTTTAGCTGTCTTGTAAAAACCTTCGCGAACGCTTTCAGGAGGAGCATACGAGATTACACATGAGATTGCGAAAGCAAAACAATAGAAGCGCATTCTGTACGGCGAAGACGAAGCACATTCTGTATACGCCCCGCGTTAGACGTAGTGTCCGAAAAGAAAAATGTGGAACGAGGGCCCAGAATAGAATGAGGTCAACGAACCCTCAGGCGCCGTCTGCACCGCCTCAAGAAATCTTACATTATTTAGCACGATCTATGATAACTGCCAACTATATTCACACTATTACATAGCAGCGATAACGCTCTAAGAGGGAGCCCAATAACGATCGTAGAGAGGGTAAGCTTCCTCATGGATTCAATGATAAAGAAAATTGGATGAAAACCTGCGTATTTATTAAACCATGACTGATTTTATTCTGTTCCTGCATTGTTTATAATAAATTGCTGAGATCGATGTGGACTATAAATCTGTCCCTATAGGATACTTGAAGCCATTATTTATAACCTCAGACACAGGAGTCCACAGAAAGGTGTTTGACAAATGATAAATGCTCTACCATGTTATAACTTCATAAGTCGCCACCAAGACACTATATTGTTATAAGTAATATTATTTTGTATAAAAACTTGAAACGAATGCTTACATACTGAAAAATAGCACTTAAGTACCTAAACTTACCTACTCGTAAAATAAAAATTCTTTAACTATGATGACCTATTATCAAGTAACCATAGCATTTTAAAACTTAAAAATAATTTCAAGAGGTAGTCTGCTAAAAAGACCTTAAAGAGCAATCTTAAAATCTGACGTTAAATTAAACTTTACGGAAAGTTTGTCAGCTGCGAATGAGCTTATGCTGGTTGGACCAGATTATAAACCTCTATCTCCTTTGTAAACAAACCAGCATTGATTGGCAGACGTCTGTGCAATCAACCTTACTGATAAAAGCTGATAGATTTGAAGCCTATGACGACCTGATAAAATGTTAAAGTAGCTACTTGGTAACTTAATTATTATAACAAGTAAAATTTTACCGAAATGGCAGGACAATTAAGAGTATACATAATTTGTTTTTAATTTTGAACCCACGATGAACTGCGGCATCCACCATAATACCTATAAGACCTATTGTGAGTTAATACCTGCGTAATGCAGAAAAACGCATCAAAATCTGCCTAGTTTTTCAGAAAAATGACAAAATAATATTATTTAAAAACTTTGCAGGGACCTCTTGAGGCGAACAGCAACTAGTATGAAACATAAGAGTTGTAAGTTTCGCTTTCACTGCATTTTATATATGGTTTAGGCCTCTCACTTACACGTCGAAGTAGTGGACTGTACTGGTGAAATAAGCTATTATCTAAAGTGGAATTCAGGTCTCAGAACTCTACTTAGGGCATTAAACAAACCTCTATATATTTTTATACCTACCATTCCCTGGTAGATGGACTTCTTTAAAAGTAAATGCTATGCGTGTGAGAAGCGTGTTGCAAATAAACGGCAATTGACAAACAAGTAGGTATATATCTTCATTAAGAGAGTCTGGTACTTAACTCTAACCGTTGCTTATGTATTGCTTGCCTGTGTAAGCATCGTACACTCAGTTAATAGCGGCAATTCTTTAATGTCTGCCAATCACGCACATAACTTTACTGTTTGTTGAATTAAAGACAACTTAGAAAGTTGCTTGTTTCAATACAATGTTTCCGGCTAAATAATCACATAATTACGTATGTAGGATTCGATTAAATTAGTATTTTGATACGTAAACCTACTGCAGCTAAGTAGCTTTATGTATCAAACCACTATAGCTGTATCATGTATGCTACTAGCTTTTGCCGACTGCTTCGTCCCCGTGGAGTTAATTAGCTTTTTAAAATCCCGCACAAACCCTCTGATTTTGCGGTAAAGGTATACACCTATGTCACTCCCCAATTCCTCAACTATTCCGGTGCAAAAAATCACGTCGATCCGTTGCTCCGTTTTTGCCTCAACTCCAAAGACATTAGAAATAATTATATTAGGTGTATCCATTGGATGTCCATTGGGATATGCAGTTCTTGTCATTCCATATTTTAAAGAGCTGAGATATGGTGTTCCTTGCCATCCCGATGTGACCACGGAATTCTTGCTCGCAATCACCTTTGCTCTAATGTTATGAACGAGAGAACCCATACTTAGAGATATAATTTCTGTTTTTATGTACCTACTTGAAGATATTATGTTGCGATTTAGCAATAGCAATAAGTAGGAATATTTTTTGAAGACACATTAATCTTAGGAGTCACCAACACACGTCAATGGCTAACATTACCTCATTTTGTTGAAAATAATTTTGTAACAGAACCATGTATTGAATTAAAGATATAATTCGAAAGGAAAGCTACTTGAAATTCCGAGCAACGCAAACGCTCGCAGATGTCTATAATTTTCTTCCAATTATACCTACCCCCTAAAATATCTATTTCAATCTAGGGTTAGGTTAGGTTAATCTAGGGTTTGTTATTTACTATGTACCTATCGTAGTTTAAAAAAATCGTTATGTTTTCACCTAATGATTGTATAGTAAACTGTTAAACCGTAAAACGAGGGTCAAAGTAACCTACACACGAGTGTCGGGACTCGGGAGCGATTGTGTAGGTACGTCACATGTTGATGAGCAAAGTAAATAAAGACTGAAAATTGTATTTTTTTTAACTAGCGCTTGCCCTCTACTTCGTCACGGACACTTTCACGCTCATTACCATTTACTAAAAATTACTTAAGCTCCTTTATCAATTTAACAATAAATAATAATGCAATAATATTCTTGACTTTTTGTTTTAAAATCCACTATTGTAAAAATGCTAAGCATTGTTATACAAGTTACACAAGCTCAAAGATTTACAATAATTTTATGTGAACCCGTGTCACTTTGTATGGACCGCAATCGGGATCGCTTGAGGGTGACTTTTCTTAGATTACAATATGAAGAAATTGCGTACCTCCTTTGATAATAATAATAGGTACTTCAATACATGTCAGTGTTGAATCGAGTAATATAATAATATTTAAGCATTTTCATTTAAACGAGTTTGGACTCGCAAAATTTTCACCCGGCGACAATGAATTAAAGCAATCTAACTTCCAAAAGTCCTCCTTAATTACACTGTTCGAAGTCAATTGACGTCTGACCTGAATCTGCATTTGAATAAGAAGGCGCGAGTCTTCCAACAAGTTCAGAACAATCTCTCCATCTTAATAACTCAGATCTCGCAGTTTGATTGTAAACAAAGATGCTGCAGTGAGAGTTAGCTGACATTTTGACAAAGTCTTCTACTTGAAGACGTGTTCGTTGACAAAAGATATCTTCAAGACTTTGATCTATCCAAACTGACACAAGCAAAGCAATTGCTAATTCATTATCTATACTTATTACTTATGTATATGGATATATCTAACTTGTTCCAATGTTTTTACCATTTAAAATGTCTTAGAGAAACTGTTTTAGTAATTAAGAGTTACTAAATCCGTTGAGGCTGAATTCATCATTTCGACAATCTACATAAACAGAAATGATTCCCGCTTTCTCGTTTATTTGAATAAGAAAACGAATATTCTTCCTGTAAGTTTCGTACAATCGTTCCATCTTAATAAATCCAATCTCTCAGTTTGATTGTAAACAAAGCTACTGTAATGTAAGGAAGCCGACATTTGACATAGTTTCCTGTTTGGCGCCAAGTTCTACCCCAAGTCGACGCAACTCGCAAGATGACGGGCCTTTCAACTTAAATTAGCACAATTTCAACTTTGTTATTCATTTTAATAAGAAAACTGGTATCCTTTGATCCAAAAGCAGTCCGCAGAAATGGTTCGTAAAAAATTAAATCTCACCCGCCAGTAAAGAATCCATTGTTACTTAGTTCACTGATGGAAATACCGATCTAAACACGCGCAATGTGCTTTTAAAAGTTGCAAATACAATACTTACCAGTGTATACTTAATACAAGTGTACCTAAAGTTTAAAGAAATTTTTAGGAAAAAGTGAGTTTTTCAGGGACACTTTCAATTTAAGTTTATATGGGACTGTATATTTAGAACATTATTAATCAAAGACCAATCAAAGCTTCCAACCATACCTTAGCTAAGCTTACAATGGGTTGATCTTAATAACGTAACCGAATTCCGTAATCCGATATTGTGAATTAAAATGAAGTTATTTAAGTATAAGGAGGCTAAGATATACCTGAGATAATAATCAATCAGTCATTTTAATCATTTCAATTCGGAACAGACAAAACTTAAGTATATAGAATATGGCATATGAAGTGACATGTTACGTCCGTATGTCTGGAAAGCGCGATATAATAATATCGTCGAAACAAAAGCTTTTTTTTTTTGTTATCAATACATGCACGTCGTTCAACAGATCTTAAATCAATAAACCCATCTGAGATGCGAGTTGTGACACAATCTCGGATAGCCAATAATGCATTCTGAGCTCAATCTATCTTATCCGATTCATAAAACTTTCCGAGAGGCAAGATACGAAGGATCGAGTTCTCACAAGTTTTTCTTAGATGGGATTTCCTATACCGTTATTCGACTTTATATTATTATTTTCGTATTTTCTTTACAGATTTAGTATAGATTTAGTAGTTTCTTTACAGATTCATGTCTTTCAATCATATCGTTCTTTTATAAGAAAATACCTCGATTACTAATATCGTATAGCGTAGATTTAGAATCACAAGTTTTATTTTGTTCTTGTACTTGCAGTTGCCCCGATTTCATTCGTTAATATTTTTTTTGCCCTGTCTAATAACTAAAAGCCTGAAAATAGATCAGATCAGAATTTTGAAGTATCGTACTAAAAATTTTTAATAACATCGAGCTCGAAATGAAATACTTAATAGTTTTTTCTGGACTTGCCGTTTTTTCTGATCATGCCTATGACGCTCATAGATTCGAACTATTGCTTTGATTCGAAGATGGACGTACTCAAATTTAATTATTTCGTTCAGTAAGATTTATGGCAGAGAAATTCTCTAATATCCAATTACGTGATGCTGAATAACTAGTCTCGTGATCCATCACGTCCAGTAGTAGCCTTGTGTTTTAGTGGCGTGCCGACGCGCGACGCGACGGCCCAAAGTAATTCCTTTACTGTAATTACTTTTTTATTGAGGTTCTCGGGAACATAAAGACATGACGTGTGAAAAAATTACAAGCTAAATATTAGGAAATAAAATAATTCTTAAGTATTATTATTTTATTTACAGTCACGCTTATGTATACTAGTTACTTCGATAGCTCGATGGCCCAAAGAGGATCTTGGCCTCCGACACTAGAAGGTTCCACTTCTTCGTTAACTTTGCTCGCTTCGTCCAAACAGAACTGGGTCGCCCAGGTAGGTAGGTAAATACAAAAGCTTGCTCCTCGAGGTACATAGGTCTTTTGTCTAACAGCCATAATTGTGCTAACACATAGTCTACATAATTTCATGTTTTTGATATTATGTAGGTACCTAGGTATTTACTCTTTACTCTATTTAAGTAAAATAGCCGTCTTAAACAATGAAAATAAGCGATACCTGGCTAGGATTCACTATAGTACTAAATTAAACTATACTAAATTAAATTACTGTCCTTCGAACTATCAAATACACAGTTGCAATAATTAATTGAATTGTAAGTACCTGCAAGCAGTGTGTAAATGGGAATCAGACAGGACATAACATTGTGTTGTAAAGTGTATAAAGAGACTATTTTTCAGAGCATTTAACTTATTTAGTTCCTGTTTTTGTCAGGCCTTTTACCTATACCTATCTCTTTACCAATATTCCTTTTCTAAGAAGAAGATAAGGAGTTCTTTCCTAGATTAATTTTTTAAACCCCACTTACAATTTTTAAAAATTAGGTATGTTCAAAGTAGCTACAGTAGTCGGTCCTAATTTTTCCCGCATATTTTAGTTGTGAATTTGAAGGACAAGCCTGGTAGCCTATGTAGGTAATAACTTACTCTTGCTAACAAGGGTCGAAGGATCAGCGTGGCCAATAAATCTTCAAAAACTCGGTGGATTCTGTTTCAAAATGTCTTTTCGGTTCCTAATTTTAATTTTAATTTATTAATAAAATGATTTTACAAAGCTCTAAATCGATCTAAATAAACGTAATATACTTGACAGTTTCTCCATAAATTATAGGTAAGTACTTTATCCGTTGTGGATAATTATCTAACTATAGAGTCGTAAAAGGCGAGACTAGTCTCTAACTTTGCAGAAACTACTCACTAATTAATTTACACCACTTTCTCTGTTGTTCACTTAATTACTTAAGTTATAGTTTTGTTACTACTGAAATGCTGCATTAACTTACCACGTCTGACCACGAGAAATCGAGCAATATAAAAAAGGAAACTGTTCTACGATGATTAAGTAAGGATTGTATGGTAATTATACCTACCAACCTACCCTGGGTACATATTTTCGTAAAATAGGTCTTACTACCATCTCTGTCAAAACTGATGTAGAGTTTTACAGCACAGTTGGTCACATCCAAAATCTGTGCGTTAATTTTACCGCACTTGTGCGGTAATTTATAAGTATTTCGGTCGCGGCTTGACAAATTTATTGACATCTACTAAATTCACTCACTAATAATATTGGTAGCTTATGAAGCCTTTTTATCAAAATTTAGGAAATCAAAGAGTTTCCACGGGATTTAAAGAAAACTTAATCCGCGTGGAACAGAATAGATAAAATAAGTTTTCTATCCCGCAAAGAAGTCGCAACATAATCTAATTTTTTTACTATTTATCGTTTGAAATAATTACATTACGTGTATATTATTCAAAAGCTGCCTCCTCATATTTAGTTACCGAGCATCAAATAATGTGTTTCAAAGCCAGTTGAATTTGAGACAATACACGAGGAAATCGGCTTATCTTACTCAGGCAGGCTGCAACTAAGCAGAACTCAGGCCCAAGGCAGCGCGAAGCTCCCGATAACATTCTTTGACGTGGCATGAATGTAACGTGTGGTGTGTTTAAAATATAGCGTGTTTACATTCCTCCCTAGTGCAGAAAATATACGTTTCGTTGTCTCTTACAATTGCTATACTGCCCTCGTAATTTTTTTTTTTTGAAAATACAATTGAAAACACAGTAAGTTACATAGAAGTTACCTTTAAGTTACTGTGTTTTCAATTACGAGGGCAGTTTAGCACTGAAAGGACACGGCAAAGAGCCATTATATAACCAAGTTTTAGATACAAGTTTTAGTTATATTTTAGTCGTTTTAAGAATGGTGTCTACGCGGCAATGTAAACGGAAATTATGTATTGCTTAGCACAGCTTTGCGATTAAGGTGCGACTAAAAAAATATTAACCACTGGAATACTCAATCAGCTGTGTCTACTGTGGGTAGAATATGGTAAGACTCGAACTTAGACATCCCACTAAGAAAGCACAACCCATTGCGCCATGGGTCGGAGACAAGCCAAGCAAAATGCGAAGTAAATAAATGAATAAAAAGCTAAAATGCAAAACGAAATGGAAGTTTGATGTTGTGAATATAAACGAGAAAAACTAATTTGGGTAGAACGGGGTAAAAAGCATTAATGTTATTTTCGTCCGGCTGGATGACGCGCCGGACGGGTTGAACCCTCGCGAGATGAGAAAGGACCGCCAGCTAAGCTATTTATTCCCTTCATCACCACTAAACGTTATCTTCGCGCTTGAGTAAGCGATTTCGTTTATTAAAGAGGCTCCTACTGTTTTAAAACAAGGTCCATCTGAACCGTTTTACTGTCCGTCTTTTTGTTCTTTTTACAACGGCAAAGACAAAACCAAGGTTTATAATTTTAATATTCTATACTTTATATTTTTTTATATATTAGTAAACAAGATGCCTTATTTTTTAGGGTTTATAATAAAATAATAACAGGGCCCTTAATTTACAAAATGTTTCGTTTTCATTGGTCTAACCCAGAGATTATCAAACTTATTTCTTTTACCGCCCCCTTTGAAAATTAATTATTTTTCAGCGCCCCCAATTTTTTATACACTCCTAAAACTTAAAAACCACAATTTAATTACTTTAATTTAATTTAGTTATGGTCTGTTATTAGTCGATTCTGGTGTTTAAACTTACATTATACTTCATCGTTATATCCTCAAGATTTATGCAACTTTATAATATTAAAAATATATTTTAATCAAATTAAAAGAAACGATATAGATAGGTAATCAATTTTAGTTTTAAAACTAATCTAATGAGATGGATAAAGATGATTTTTAACAAGGTTGTTCATGTCAGGCTATCAGGTTCGATTTTACTGAAAAACAGAAGTAGGTTTTAATTTTAGTACATTTTAAAATATGAAGTAAATCTAAATGAAATTATAAATCGCCCCCCTAAACCACGCCAACGCCCCCCATTTTTTTCTGGGCCCCTTAACGCCCCCCTCTAGGTCTCCAAAGCCCACAAGGGGGCGTTATCGCCCACTTTGAGAAAGACTGGTCTAACCTCTGGTCTTCAATAACTTGATACTTGATAGGTTTGAGTAATTTCTTAATTATATCACTAATGGTTCACGTTAAGTTGGCCGTCTTCGACCGTTACAAAATGATGTCATAACTTATACCGTACCGTTGACAAGAAAATAATAATTGTACTCTGACAATGCTTTTCATGGAGGACATCTTGAATGTTGAAAGGCGTAATTTTTAATTTCTTATTTTTTCTGTTTGAAAAAAGTCATTATTTATAGTAATAGGCGAGGTAGCGGCCAACTTAACCTGAACAAGTAGTAGGTAATTCACGTTTAACGTTATGATCTTGTGGTGATCCTACTTCATATTTTGCATAAAAAGCTAATTGACTAACTAATTATGGTTCCACAATAATAAAAGTGAAACTTTTTAGTCATAATATGTATATATCGGCGCAACAACTCTTCAATATTAAAACTAAAATTAATCATAAGTTAAATTATAATTACAATTGATTACTTTAAGTTAAAAAATGATTAATTAATTATTACAAATAAGTTTCTTGCATGTAAAAACGTTTTTATAAACAAATCTCCTATTCTTGATTTTGTTATAAATACGAGTGTTTATTGTTGCTCGATTCATTCCGGCGTGAGTAGCCGTACAGTGCGGAGCTCTGTGTTATTATTGTGAATCACCTTAATTCCAATAAAAGGATCTTTCAAGTATCTATAGTTTGATTTTGCTATCACTATGCAGAGTAATGATAATAATGAAGAGAATGACGTCAGCAATGCTGACGTCATCATTTTTAATAACAACTCGGTGACAGTTAATCCGTCATATATATATTAACTTCAAGTAGGAAAAATTTCAGATATAGGATGAATAAATCCAGAAGCGCGAAATCAAAATGTAATTCCATTAGGGTACGTTAGAAGATAACTTGTATCTACGGTACAAGCCCGTGTTTTCATATTTTATCAAGATCTGGAAATGGTGTCGGGAGATAAAGAGTATAAATCATTCAGGAACATTATTTCGTTTCGAAAATTAGTGTTACCCTTTGACATTTTTTGCACTGTTTGGCACACATGATGAAAATGAAAATTTGGTGTGAATAATTCGAAGTGCCTCAATAAAGCCTTAGTAAAGCAACGGTTCTAGTGTCGAATAGAAATGGATACCGAAGGGTCGCTGGTTCAAACCCCACCGATTGCAGTGTTGTCGTACTTACTCCTGTGACGATATTTAAGTCAAGAGGAGAAAGACGAATATTAGTCAATATATGTGTAATAAATTATTACACATATATTGACTAATATTGGTCTGCAACGAATATTCGGTTACTATTCGGTATTCGGTTTATTCGGCTGCTTTTATTATATTCGGCCGAATACCGAATATCTACATATTATTCGGCCGAATACCGAATACTTAAATAATATATTTTGTCATAGAGAAATAATTGGTAAAATGAAAAATTAAAATCGATTGATTACATATATATTCATATTTTCATTTCTGTTATAATCATTTAAGTAGTCATTGGAGCATAACACAGGTACATAATCATCTTCTGAATTGGAAAAATGGAGGATTCTATGTATATTCTCATTTTTTTATAATCATTTATTATGTAGTCATTGGTACATAAAATAGGTACATAATTTAATCATTTTCTGTATTAAACAAGTTAAGAATTAGAATAAAACAAAGGAGCGCGAAATAATCACGTCTGTACATGTTTTTGGCGCTAAAATCCAGCCGAATACTTTTGCCTAATATTCGGCTATTCGGTCAGGGTTCTTGCCGAATATTCGGTATTCGGTATACTGCCGAATATACTATTCGTTGCAAGTCAAGTAATAATCATATGTGTTCAATGTTTGGAGCATCGGCGAAAAGTTGCCTGTCTCTCGGTATTCTACAGAATATATTTCGGAGAGTGTGCTCAGAAACTTTTCAACTTGGTTCCACCGTCACCATTCTACCATCGAAACGCAAGGCACAGAAAAGATCTGCACCCCTACGTAGTTGAAATCCCAAGGACGCGCAAAGCGCTTTGCTTCTTCGTTCCTGATACGCACCGCTATAATTTGGAATGCCCTTCCGGCTTCCGTTTTTCCCTCTAACTATAATTGGGGTACCTTCAAATCAAGAGTGTATAGGCATCTTCTATGCAAGCGCGTTCCATCTTAGGCCGCATCTTCACTTACCATCAGGTGTGATCGCAGCCAAGCGCTAGTCTATATATTTAAAAAAAAATGTGTGTTAGTGATGGGAGCCACACGTGACAGGATTCAGGTTGTTCCACCTGAACCCTGTCACGTGTGGCGGACAGATGCATGTGGAAATCCATTACAGAGACCTATCAAAGATGATACAAGCAGAAGAAGTAAGAAGTAATTACTTACGTACCTACCTATCTTTCAAATCGTTACCCTTCATTTCCTTCTTTTCCAGGAGACAAATCGATGAAAGCCAACAAAGTTATTGTATCACGAGGAATTACGAAAACTTCGATATATCAACATATCCCTATTCCGTCGACGATAGCAATATTCACGTTTGCTCTGCAATACGAATGTATCGACCCTTGATGTGCTTAATCCAGCGAAAGGATGTCAATCTGCCAAATCTAATAACGCACAATCCATTCACTTAGATGCTTACTACATTTCTTGCTCTTCCTTTTGCAACGTTTTTTGTATTTGTTTGTACAACCAAAGATATTATGCCCGAATGAAACTGAAAATTAATCCGCCTAAATCATATGAGAATGAGACTGTAGGTACCTATTAAAATAAGCTTTGAATCCTTACTTTCTCAACTAATTTTATATAATAGTGTGTTTGGTTGTTGGTATGTCCTTCAATCACACAGGTAACAGAGAAACGGATCGACGTGATTTGCACGGGTATTTGAGGACCTAAGAGTGTCAAAGACTTAACTTTTATCCCAAAAAACAAAAGGTTTCAAACCTAACTTCACACAGAAGTCACTAGCAAATGCACTAGCATTAGTCATTACATTATAATAATATCACACAGTTCTTCCAACGGGTGGTTTGTGCACGCTTATCTCAAAAACTCACAGAACACTATTACTGTAAAAACTACCTACTGTCGGGATTTTCATAAGTGTTCTTCAATGAATAGCCTACAGGAAGGTTACGGTGTATTATAAAAGTATGGTAAAAAGGAAATTAACATAACTAGGATAAATTACTATAAAGTTGGTGAAAATACCTGAGAGCCCTCCAGACGTATTCAGTACACCTACAGCATCCCATTGGTAAGATAGGTATACCAAGTCTTTAATGATTACACACCTAAACTTTCCCGTACGATCAGGCTATCAGTTGGTGAAAACTAAATAATAAAAATCTCGCAATAGATTCTGAAATAGCGTGCACAAAGATTAGTCAGCGAAAATCCACCTACCCAAGACTTCCAACAGCTTTACTTGGTCTTGGACATTTTACCGAAAATAGTTTTTGCACGCCAATTGAACCTGCTATTTATGAGGATCAAAAGATTGTCTGGACACATTTTTCTAAAATTGTTATACGTGCGATATCTTCCAAAGCCGGTACTAAAGTTTACCTATAACCTAGGGTTATAACCCTTAATCTATAGTAACCCCACATAGCTTAACTCAGTTTACCTGCTGAATAGTACCTATCTAGGTATATAGAGTTTTACGATTATTATCTATAGTTTTAATTTCAAGTAAAACCATTTCAACCCCTTATTTTTTTTAAAATTAAATTTTCTTTTGTACCTAAGTACGTAACAGTATTAAAAAGCCACTCAGGTAATGTAAAAATTAACGTTTTAAGTGTGAATGAAATTCGAATTTTTTATGTCATTTTTCATTCAAGCAGCTCTCTACTTTTCACTCGATTAGGGCTCTGTTCATTAAATTACACGATTGCAGTTTCCCAGTTTGTCGAGTAGATTGCACTGACGAACGGAATTTCAGAAAGTAAGTAAAAAATCGTATAAGTTGCAGGTTTTACAGCAAAATCTGCGACTGGTTTACATTAAATTTTTGGGTATATACCCTAAAATTTGTTTTAGAAAAAGAACTAAATGTTTAGTAGGCAATAAACTTTTATGAAACTTATATAAAACAAATTTTAATGTATTCTAAAGTCACAAATACTTAAACTCTTAGGCTGAAATCTATAGATCGCACTCTCACTCAGCTCAGACTCAAGACAGAGCTAAAACGAGACACATTTATGCCAGAGCATATTTGTGTCTCGTTTTAACCTCTATCTTGAGCCTGAGCTGAATCAGAGCAGGCTCTATAGATCTCAGCATTGAACTTAAGAATATCTATTTGTTTCAGTCATAATACCTATGTAGTTACTCCAAAATCATCTTAATAATAATTAATGATAGAGAATTTAAAGAAAGAAAAAATGATTTAACCAGCAATTCGAGAAATAATAATTGGAGAAGAACAGATAAAATCCCCAATGATTTTTGCCTATTAGATTTGGCACAAAACGGGTTGAACCCTTCCTTGACGTCTGACAGGAATAGACCGTCAGCTGAGCTATTTATTTCCGTTATCGCATTGGAGCATTATCTTTAAGCTTGAATAAGCATCTTTTGTCTTGTCAATCGATTCGCGATATAACTCCAATATGAGATTTATTTTAATAATCTTCTAAATATATAAAAGGAAAAGGTGACTGACAAAAAAAAAATTTGTTGACGACCTCCCTGGTGCAGTGGTGTGCGCTGTGGTCTTATAACTGGGAGGTGTCGGCTTCGATTCCCGGCGGGGGCAGTTTGTGAGTTTATAATTTCTTAATTGTCTCTGGTCTGGTCTGGTGGTAGGCTTTGGCCGTGGCTAGTTACCACCCTACCGTCAAAGACGTGCCGCCAAGCGATTTAGCGTTCCGGCACGATGGCGTGTAGAAACCGATAAGGGAATGGGTTGAATTTACACTGCTATACCCCTTCCATGTTAGCCCGCTACCATCTTAGACTGCATCGTCACTTACCATCAGGTGAGATAGCAGTCAAGGGCTATCTTGTCATCAAATAATAAAAAAAGTCCCTATTTTGGTTAGATCGCTTATATAAAAGCCTTTGTGAACATCTGCACCTCTACCTACGAGTATGTCACAATGCGCTTATAAAAGTTTTAAAAACACAATTTAAAGTATGATATATTTAATACATCTTTTAAATAAAGTATACTTTATAAAGTAATTTCAAGGATCATAATGGATATTTTTTCTTTTCCCGTAAGCGAGAACTCACATAAAATAAAACAGATCCATTTTAAATTAAGAAGGTACTCTTTGTAAGGAACAGCGTAATATCTGAAGCTTCTAAAATGTAAAAAGATATCATCACATCCATCAATAATGATCATGATGACAAATCAATCATCAATCAATGCTTGTTAGAGAAGAAAGAATAGCGTTTAGCCCAGAGAAAATAATATTTACCTACATGATCATTGATTAGTATCTATTCTAGGGAGGTACGATAACGAATAACACATTTCTCTGTGCAAGTTACAATACTCACGGCTTTCCGAGAATACCTAGTAACCGATCACACGTCAGCTCCGATATCCATCCATTTACGAAACGCAGAAATACGTACAAGATTGATGGGCTATGTGAAATTACGAGTAGGCCCTACCTATCTATATGCAGTGAAAAGGTAAGAAAAAGAGAGGTTCCTGTTAGAAAAAGAGAGCACTATTGCAGCACGACGTCACGTTTCAATAGATATCATCCATACACTGTCCATATAATGAATATCCACATTTTAACAACTGTCAAATACCTAATTTGTTTGTGGTGGAGTTCTGGTACCGTACTAGCATAGGTTTAAAAGTTTAAAAAAAAATAGGTGTAAAATCTAAGATAAATAATAGTGATGTTTAGTATAATTATTATTTTTATTTTAACAATATCTTAGCACAGAATATCTACTTGTATAACTAGGTTCTATATATAGGTACCTACATTTCAAATATAAATTTTGGACTGTTTTGCTGACTTTTACCATGCTAATTGGGGTTCGTCCTTCAGTTTTAATAAACAATACTTTATTGTATTACCGCAGAGTTTGAAATCCCAAAACTCGATACAGTACATAGTATCTTCAGTAAAATGTTATACCTAACAAGCATGTCGCTTAGTTGGCAATTTGCGATAAAGGTTTCAGTATTTATTTATTTCAACTTCTGAAATCGGAAATCGGTTTCGGACGGATGAGCTTTTCGTTAGCTCTATTTGTTACCCTCAAATACCTACATAGCTCTATAGAAAAATGGGTAACTCTACCGACGATTAAGGTACATATCTTCTAGAGATACCGAATTTGTCTGCCTGCATGTCCGCTCTAATCTCAAAAACTACTTTCTTTTACTTTGACTTTCATTCGGTTCTCACCAATGGGTAGCCTATACTTATTTAGATTTATAAAAATTTAAATACGCCTGGAAAGCTTTCAAAAATACATTTTCAACGACGAATCGACATTTAGGTATCATCATAATTCATACCTAACTAACTCTTGGATTAACTATTGGGTTAAATGAAATACTTCGTGGATGAAAACTCACTTTTATTACTATTTTATTAAGTACTATTTTATCCCAGAAAAACTTGTTTTTGATAAAATGTAGTGAACAAACAAACTCGGCGGAAGGACTTTGTTTTATAATATAATAATTATTATTTATTAGTGTGATACTGTGAAGAGAAGAGACTACCTATTTGAAGGATCTTAATCAAAACATCTTACTTTGATTGGAAAATCGAAGCTCATGGCTTCATGTGGTCTCATTTCTAGCTCTAAATTGAGACCTATCGAGATACGTGGAAACTAAATCTGAAAAAATGGCTATTCGTAATATTTTTAAAATGGCACAACGGCAGAACAATGAATTCAATCATTTAATATCCGCCATCCACGATTGTTTGATTTGACTGTTTCATTTCCGTTGGAGAATTTAACATAAAAGCTAATCGAACGGTAACAAAAACAAAAATAAAATACTCAGTAAAAAAAAATAGAAACTCTTATGACAAGATAGGACTGTTCGTACCTTACCTTTTTTCGGTGCTAGTCCCATTATAAAATTCAAAATATTTATTTCATATAGGAGAAGAAGAAAGGGAAGGAGAAGGAGAAGAAAAAGGAGAAGAAGAAGAAGGAGAAGAATCAGTCTCATCAAACGAACACAATCTCTAATTATTTGTTATATAAAACAAAACTAAATAATCAATAAAATTAAGTTAAAACTGAAATAAACGTTTAAACGTAATAAGTGCGACGCAACAATGGGAATCATGTTGTTACTTGAAATCTGCGTGCCTCTCCCCTTGTACCCTTTCCTGTGTTGTTTATAGTTTCGAAAATATTTGAGTTGTTTCAACTTTCAACCATACGCCGTTACAACCGTACCCAGTCTATCCTACCTATGGTATGTAATATATGTCGGTGGCTATTACTTATACTCCGAAGACGTCTACATATTATTTAGAGTTATACAATACATACTCATTAATACAGCCAAATGTTCCCGATGAGACAAAACTAAGTTTCACTACACATTTGAGTTGTTTTAGAGAGAATAAAACAAATAAATCACCAACAATAGCTTTAGGAACGTGCACTAGTCCTACCTACCTATATAATAGTATACCTATGGACCTAAAAAATTGTTTTGATAAGTCAAATTGTATGCCTTATTGAGACACGAGTTGAATTGCGACTTCATTACGTTTTTGCGCTGCCACGAGTCAAGAGCAATTTATGGACAAAGCACACGAACTTAAGATTTCCGCTGTTGCTATTGTGAAATTTCGGACTTTTTGGGGTTGGATGACTTGGTCTCTTTTGTTGAATTTGAACACAGCAGTCTCGCTGCTCAAGTCGATATACGAGTATTTTTACTAGCATGTTAGTTATATTTCTGTAGCTGAGTCGGGTCTCCTCGCTCATATTTTCCGAGACCTGACTATACATATAAGTATAGTTCTTACTAGTATTATAGTTACTAGTATAGCGGTAGTGTTATTTATGTACCTACTTACGACTTATCTACTTGTGTCACCATCAGCAGATAAACTTTGATCGATGAATAACTTTATGACAGATTATTTTTAAGCTATTGCATAGCTTCTATCGTGGGCCAGCGTGGAGACCGAATCCAGAAATTCCGTAACGAAAATAACCTGACACGGGACTCCTCTACAGTGAGCCGCTAGATGGCGCATATTTTATCAACGCCATCTAGCGGTGAGCCGTTAGATGGCGTTGATAAAAAATGCTGTGCAATAGCTTTACCGCGGCAGTTCCCGAGTGCCACACGTCTTTTTATTTGTATAGATGCAAATATATAGTTACACTTACAAGACTTACAAACTGTCAACTAATCGCATATAGTCACATCTTATAGATCTACTATACAAAATAGTTTACATAGTAGATTTTATTGACAAATCACTCATTAAGCAAAACTACCCATATTCCAGCAGGTACCAAAATCATGAAAGTAAGTACCTACAGCCATAGAACGTGTCATCTAGCTTAG
Source organism: Hipparchia semele (assembly GCA_933228805.2). Lineage (NCBI taxonomy): Eukaryota > Metazoa > Arthropoda > Insecta > Lepidoptera > Nymphalidae > Hipparchia > Hipparchia semele. The sequence continues at coordinate 6,182,110 of OW121709.1, read as the reverse complement.
TACAAATAGCGATTACTCCACAGAACCTCTATAGTCTAGTACTGAAAAATGTTGTCACAGGACTACTGTCGGCACTTACAACGCAAAGAAACGTGCCAGGGGACAAGCATTTTACAATTAGTACGTCTTTAGTGCGATACTTGTGAAAAACTCTTTATAATCAGGGCTTTTATGACGAATGCTTACATAAAAAAAAGCTGGGATAAAAGTTCCTACTATAGTTCCATAGTTCACTCATTTTATCTTCTACCCAACTAGCAAAATGTTCTTTTTTCTTCTTCTTGTTAAATACTTCTATCATACTGTAAAGGTAGATTTGAGCGTAGTTATAGGAGCATTTATTTCTATAACGATCTTATAATCTACTTATAGTCTACTTGTGCTTGTGAAATGCTATTGTAAATACAAGAGTGTAATAAGAGCCTTTATAAGAGCTTTATTAGTATTGATAGACTTAAGGTCTTTTTTATAGGACTACTTTGCTAGTTGGGTAGTATTTCTACTAGAGCTAAGTAGGTAACAGTTAGTAAATAAAGATTTTAATTGCACATTGCGCATAGCAAATTGAAGTGCCTTTCTGTGTTTTTAAAAAATAAAATTTAATAGTCTTTTCTAATAAACTCAAATGAATATTTATGAACAATGGCTTCCACACATTTTTATAATTTTTGTCTGTCTTATTCTTATCTTGACAAAAGTAGAAAGAGATAGCTTGCATTTTTTAGGAAAATTGTATCTACCCTATTAGAAACCCAATTAAAGCGTCCTAAATTACATAGAGCGTATTACTTATGGCCTAGAAGTAATACATTCTTCGTGCAAATAAAACACAACAGAATCTGTCTAGTAGTTATTGAGTAAAATGGTAACAAATATCTAAACGCACAAACAAACAACCTCCAGACGCTATTTCCTATCTCCGTTCAATTGTAAGTAAAATCTTCCCACATGGAATCGGAACAACTTTATGATAAATCGTACCTACTCAATTTCCTTTTTACGTGTTCTGTAGGATTAGTATAAGACTTAATTCGATTGATCGTATTCGTATTCGATGACATTAGCGTCAAAATAAAATGAACCATAAAATCATTTAATTAGAGCTTAACTTCGTCCATGCATTCTTATACGTTTACGTATACGGATACGCTCCAAATTAAAATCGATTGTGATGAATTTGTGACTTTAAATCAGTAATGTTTAGGTTCATTTTACTTTGACGCTAATATCATCGAATAGGAATACGACCAGTCGACTTAAATCTCATACTAACCCTACTGATTGAGGATCGTGACTCGTGACACGCATTCTCAAAGGAAACAATCTCGTACGCTACCGCAAACCGTTTAAGATCAGAATATATTATGCAATGCGGTGAGTGAGATTTGTTTATGACGTTTTAATAATATCAGCTTTGCGGTATCTTCCCATCTTTGAGTAGGTAGCTTCCCATCGATTAACCAACCTTACAAAGATTAAAGTGCAAGCCACACCAAGTAACTTAGCTTAGCTAACGTACCAAACTTTCATGGACTTTGTTTTTTTTTTATTATTTTGTAAGTACGACTCGGGTAAAAAATTAAAGAAGTTAGGCATCAGTCACAGAATACAATGAGTGAAAGTGGACATCAGACGTGAATGTCACAAGGTCCAGGGAGCCGCTGATTACAGGCGGCACAAGACCGATGCCTGTGAAAGTCCGTGCAAGAGACCTTTGTTCAGCTGTGGACATCTGGATGGATGAATAAAGGAGAAGACCAAAGAAAAAAAAAGATGATGTAAGGTATTGAGGATAAAATGGACTTTATTGTACTTTCTTCTTCTTTATCCACCGATAGACGTCCACTGCTGGACATTTTGCATGGACTGCCACAAGATACGGTCTTGTGCCGCCTGAATCCAGCGGCTCCCTGCGACTCGTTTGATGACGAGACGACTTTATTATTAATACTAAAATTATTTTGTTTAGCTTATAAAATGCTCTGTATATAATACCACTTTTTTTTTTTTTTTTTTTAAAGAATATTAGCCAAGCTGAAGTTGACTAATATTCTCCCATCCCCTCCAAATAAGCGGAAAGCTTGTGCTAGGAGTGGGTACGACAATAGTGCAACAGGTGGGGTTCGAACCTGCGACCTTTCAGTTTTCAGTCCGCACCTTTAACCGTTGGGCTATTTAATTGTATAAATATCATTTTGCAATTCTTTTATTTCGCCTTTTTCTGAAAATACAGAATTTTCTAAAAAAAAATATTACTCAAATTTTAAACAGAATTAACTTCTGGGTGTTCTACTCTAGCATTAAAAAAAGCTTAAAGTTTCGATTAGTATCATAAAAAAGGGATGTCCGATTTTGAGGTAAAATAACACAATGTGCGTCGGTCCACCTAATGGGGAGTCGGCCAGCACTGCGTTTCCCGGTGCGGGGTCGCCACTCCAGCACCTTGAGACCCTAACGACCATCAGCTCTTCGAAATATTTGTCCCGTCCATTCTTATTATTATACTTTCAGTACCTAAATATTATAATAGTGACATGTAGTAGGTATATATAAGCGTAAAGCGCGAGTCCGGAAAATGACTGTCTGTCAAAGTTTTTGATCAGTCTGATATAATAATAAGTCTACAAAAATGAGAGTTCATAATTAATAAAAGGAACAATGGACTTCGGGAAATGCTCGGTATTGGACACCATTGTTGCTTTACATAAATATTAAAAGGGAACGAAAATATTTGATCTTCAACTTCAAGCTTGTCCATTGTTGTCAATGCATTTTAATCAAAATTTTACAATTTAAATCAAAGTCCGATAATTTTAATTTTTCTAGGGGGGTTTTGTGTTTCAGCTATCAATAATATTCTTCTGTGTAATCACTTTTCTTTTCTATCACTAAGTTCAGTACTTATGACGTCATATCGGATGGCGTGACCACCGAATGCACCCAATAATAAATAGTTAAGTATAACAGTTGGGTAGGTGTATTTTGTTGGACACATAGAACATATTATAGGTAGTGTAGGTACCTACCTAGTTACCTAAAACTAAACCAAATCTTCACTTATAGGTAACTATCATTCATAATCTCTTTCTTTTTAAATAATAAAGGTTCTTGTAGAAAGAAAATTTTTAAGTTCTCCTCAGCACCACCTAAATAATAAAATTAAATGAAAACAAAAGTATAAAATAAACCAACTCCTATTTTAGTATAAGGTAGAACTGCTCGTAGTTGGACTGTTTCGGAGGCAGTCGCTGAATATTTCAGCAGACGTTATAATTAAAGCTCCTGAAAACTCGATGTAAGACTGTTGCTAAATCGGGACATACAATTTTATTGAAGAAAGCTATCCATTTCTTAAAATAGAATTTAAGTGTATAAGTATCTAATAATATATTAATTAAAAAAAAAAAATGAAAATACTTAATATTGACTTAAACAGTAGCGACCATTAAAAATCTAGATCGGTTAAAATTTTCCCAATAATGAGTCCCGTTAAGTCAATATTTTTTAACAGTATTCCATATTACTGGATTTTTTATTTTTATTTGGTACTGGATTTTTTTTTCGGTACTTCGGTATTTACGCAATCTGGGTTTTGATTTTTTTTATTTAAGTACTTAATTTTTTATAATGCTGTGAACATCGATAGGTACATAAAATTTAGTACTATTTTACATCGACGACAATGAAGATCGATATATTTAATTGTACGAGTATCTACCTACAGAAGTCTATAATAAAACGGCAATTTTAATATGGGTAATACCTAATATTATATCCTCTTTTTCATTTTTCGCTCCGTTAAAACTCACTCCTTGACGTAATTCATCACTCCTACGTGTAAATAAAAAAATCTTTGATGTATCCTTACGTAAATTCATAAATCATACGTCGTAATATTTAGATTGTGGGGTTAAAATTAAATCAAGGCGAAGCGCCGCATCTTCTCCGAAAAAAAAAATAATCTATCCCGCGTGCAAAATTGCCGGGAATCAAATTTTGGGAAACATCTCGTAACCGTGTCCTTTACTGTAGCTAGGCAATGTATGTTGGTGTTAGGAGTGAAAATAACTGACGCTCTATTTATTTACGAATATCATTGAAACGTTGGAAACGAGTTATGTACCTACCTATTTTGTTAATGTTGTTATAGTGCGGTCGCGGAACAGAAAGAATTTCGTACATTAACCTGTTACTACCTGTCTCTGTCACTCCCGCTTTAAAATAATGCGTCACGCTCGCACAAATGCAATGACCGCCGTCCTCGGGGATTGTAAACCTTTTACTTGCAAACCTAAGGTTTGTTTTTGTTTGCTTGTGAATTGAATTTAGGGAGTCTAGATCATAATGTAGACAAAACTGTACATTATTTCGTTATAACTGTGACAGGCGAGACGTCGTCGGAAAGTAGTTACTCCGATACAGAGAAATCGGACTTTGATTTTTGAATTTTCATTTTTTTATTTCTATGTAATAAGTTAATATAACTCGATTATAATAACTGTTTAAAAATAAATAATTTATTTAATAAGCTACTAATTTTTTTTCTCCTTCAAATATTTTATACTAGCTTTAACCCGCGGCTTCGCTCACGTTAGGTTCGATTTTTTAACCCCCTATTTAACCCTCTTGGGGTTGAAATTTTCCAAAATCCTTTCTTAGCGGATGTCTACGTCTTAACAGCTACCTGTATGCCAAATTTCAGCTCGATCGGTCCAGTGGTTAGAGCTGTGCGTTGATAGATCAGTCAGTCAGTCAGTCAATCAGTCAGTCAGTCACCTTTGCCTTTTATATATTTAGATAAACCGCACTTAATAGAAAAATGTTTGTGACCACTGTCAGTAGGCAAAGAGGTCATTGTACGAAATTCTTTCTGTTCGGCGACCGTACTATACATATTGTATATTTTGTACTAGATTTGTACTTGCATATTCTTATTGTATTAGTGTATAATTAATCTAAGTGTATTACTTACTTATGTACATATAAATCATTGGTATAAATCGATGATTAATAAATGTGGTGGAGTCCACCGCGTAACACGATACACGTGCACCAAGTGGACTCGACAAATAACGCCTTCAACAAAAAAAATAGGGTGGGGATGGTCACACTCTTCGACAGGACCAAAGGACCCAAACAACATAGCGAGACAGCTCTAGACTGGAACTCTCAGGGGACAAAGAAAGCGTGGCCGCCCTAAACAAACTTAGGTAGTGGCGTTCGTGGCGTGCGTTGGCGTAAGATTCTTCTGTAGGTCGCGAGGACAAGCTCAAAACTACTCGAACGGCGCAATAGGTGCTGAAAATACACTATTTGTTTAGATGTAGAATTTTATATGACCTATTCAAACCTAACGACGAATCTGGAAAAATCTAAAATTGCACGAATAAACAAGCAGCAGCCATAACTTAGCCCAGAAGAGTTGCTAAATGCTTGTCTGGAGACTATTGTTCCTATTTACATGATATCAGCAAAATATCATTCAGCACAATGTAAAAAGAGAACTCTTTCTAATACTTACCTAAAATGCTTTGGATAAAAAAATATATCCTATGCAAAACTTAATTTGGCAGTTTAAACTACCTTACCCATTACCAATATAATTATAAACATAGTATTACTTATGTACTTACTTAATGTACAATGTACATACCTCATCTATATTACTATATTATGATTACAACTCACAACTGTACCGTGTACATAAATGGTTGCTTAATTTTTGTGGCTAGGCTGAGTCGTCTCTGATTGGCCGACTCACTCGCTATTGGCAAAAATGTATTGTTTTAATGATTGTTGCAGAAAAACGCTATAAATTCAGCCAATCACCACAATGAGACTATATTACTGTAGCTTTACTGTAGCAACGATTGATGCAGCTTTTACAGAATTGGCAGCCGCCAGCCAGATTCACGTTGTCGTTACGTTCGAACTTCGATGGTCTACCTATACAAGGTGGTTGGAAAAACCCATTGTTGGAATTCCCATTGGCCCATCATTGGAAATTTATGTCTATTGACAATATTAAACGACTATAATCTATACAGTTAATGTGGGTAACTTTATATTATAAAGTTACCCACATTGACTGTATAGTTATTGAACGCAAAGGTAAGGTTTTAATCTGTGTAATGTTAGTCTATGATAGATTTGTTTGACACAATTGACAGCTGTGTTTGACAGTTCGCAGCTGAATGTCGATTGTCGTTTGCTGATACATTTTCTTTGAGTCGTAAAAGTGGAGTTTTTTATAATCAACTAATTTTATTAGCACCTTAAATAAATGAGATATCGTAGATGAAAAAACATACAAAATTACTTCACAAAATCATTACAATATGATTCAGGTAATTGTCTTTGTTTACTGTCAAATTACGATTACGAGTAATGGTTAACGCGTATGTATTTATTCTGGAGCGATACACTTTCAACCCTTTACTTGTTACACTGTCTTTTAGAAAATATAATAAACATTTACGTAACAACATCATAATAAATAGTAAAAGGACCGTAGTTTACCTACCAATGTTTTTGGTTGACGATTTTCAATATGGCTCACGATCGTTTTTTTTATCTTATTATTAAGTTATAATTAAAGCATAGAAAAGTCTTTGGTGAAATAAAATATAGTTAACTTCATTTAAGCTAAGTTCACCTGCAAACTCCGTTTAAATTTTTCGTATCTCATTTACGATAGGATATTTTTAGGTTGGAATTTATAGTGGTGTATTAAACGAGGGTTGGTCAGATTTATTTTGACATTGGCTGGTATTTTTAAAAATAACTTATTTTTCAGATCTGTTTGTATAATCGTTGTGACATCACAATTGATTAAGGTAAATATATAGTACTTCATCATCACAATTCCTTTGTATTGTAGATTTCTTGATCCTTCAATCAATTAGTTGCTTTGGGCAGCATTTACTGCATATAAGTCTTATATTATAAATATGAAGGTTAGTTGCCCTTTAACCACACATGAATCTATTACATACACATATTGTGACTTAGGATAATTTTTATCTTAGGGGTTTTGGTAAGTGTTGTCTGTACAGATAAACTTATGGGCAAAACATTATTAGACATTATATTAAATTGTATTTATCTATCAACTTGTCCCAGTTCAATTGCTAAATGGACCTTGAATGAATTTAGCACAGGAGCTTGTTTGCGTCTTGAATTCTTTCTTGGAAAAACACAGGCTGCCCATTGGAGTTTTAATCTTTAATCCACATGGCTGGTGTTAGGGAAAAACTAATACACAACAATATTTATTTAGAATTACAGAATCATTGGTCATATTTAAATTAATAAATTAATGATGAAAAATATAAATGAAAATCACATCCACCTGATGAACACAGCTAATAGGTATCCTTGCATAGATCTCTACTATGGCTAATAGGAAGGTTATGATTACTTTAGCAGTCTATATATTATGTACGTGTCTATTTATGTATGTTCCCCAGTTAGTTTTTAAACTTTTTTCTTGTTTAACACAGGTAATGGATCCAGTGTTAGATAGTGAATGGCTAGGATGCAAAAATGATGCGGTCGACGAAACTCCGAGTCTCGGCAATGTTGCCCGGAGCTGGCAGTGGAGAGAGTCGGGCATCAATCCGCCAAATTCACCTTGCAACAAAACAGTACTCGAGAATGTTGCCGAGGACATCCTTGTGCAGAAACCATTAAAAATAAGAGTAAGAGTCAAAGAAGTTAACAAAAGTAATACACATTTGATTTAAATATTTACTCTACTTGAAATTTATTATTTTTACTCCATTCGAAATCTTTACGAAGATTATAAATGTGAAAGTGTGTTTGTTTGCCCATTAATCATGCAGAAACGGAGTGATGGATTGACGAGATATTTTGCATGGGTATAGTTGAGGACTTGAGGCTTTTATCATAGAAAACCAGAGGGTTCCCACAGGATTTTGAGTTCTCACAGAGTTTTTAAAAACTAAATCCAAGCGGATGAAGACACGGGCATTGGCTAGTCAGAAGTTATTATTAAAGCTCTTTGATTATTTTCATTTAGATTGTTAGATTACAATTGTAGTTGTCTCCTAATAGCTATCTCCTAATAAAATGACTATAAAAATTCAGCCGATCACAGTAATTGAAATTGGAACAGGTGATAATCTCTTTATTTTCTTAAGGGATGATATTTAGTAAAAGTCACTTGAATGAATAAGGATAAAAATATTTTTTTTTAATACAGCTATTCCTTTATTACAGTGTTGCGAATTGCCAGGATATCCAAGGTCAACTTTTCTCATGGTTTTCAGTCCAGATGGGTATGTAGTTGTAAACTAGGCAATGAATAACAAAACAGGAGTTTCAGTAAATATAAATACATTTCTCATTTTTTAAGCACCAAAGTAGCATCCACACACGGCAATCACAATGTGTATGTGTCGGAACTGGCCAGCGGGAAACATGTGAGGATTTTGAAAGGACATCCGCGTACCCCGTGGTGTATCGCTTTTCATCCTTCCCATCCACAACTCATTGGTTCAGGTTGCCTCGGCGGCCAAGTCAGAGTGTGGGATATATCAAGTGTAAGTAAACAAGTGGAGATATTCTCTTAATTAAATTTTCGCCTATGAATTTTCACTATCAAAGTAAAAAGCTCTGAAATGTCCTATGTGACAATCATGTCCTATATGATTGTCACACTGTAGCAATCATTTTTAAATAATTCCACAGATGTTCCAACGAAACATATACAAACAGCTCATTAGTGAGTGCAAGTCTCTCAGAGAAGTGTTATAAGGCCATATTCCACCATGCTGGCCCAATGCAAATTGGCAGACTTCACATGCCTTTAAGAATATTATGGAAAGTTCTATGTGCAAGATTCTTCACGATCACATGTGTTGAGTCACAGGATTTTCTATCCTAGAAAAAAGTTCTATCGATCCATCCAGCAGTAAGGACAATACCAATTAGTATAGTTCTTACTACTGTAGTTTTTGATATGGCAATATGAAAAACGTCGTTTATTAGTTATCAAATGGCGTCATTTCTTTATAAAGTCCTGCATTTAGGATCATAGCTCGAAATATGGTTTTGGTAATGACACTTTAGCTTTAGGATGGCAGCATTCAAATAAATGAAGAAAAAAAAACCAAACAGATGTATAGACAAAAACATACTCTTACAAGCTAATCAATGAAAAATTAACAGTGTTTAAATTTTTTCTTCTTATGTTTGGTCGCAGGGTGGCAGTGAAGTGTGGAATGTATCTAAAGAAACAGTCATAGCATCCATAGCGTTTCACCCACGTGAACAATTGTTGGTCATTGCTACATACAATGAGCTTTATTTTTGGGATTGGAGCCAACCTGCTCCCTTTACTAAGGTTTCTACGAATAATATAAGTGAAAAAGTCAGGTAAGTAGTATTTAATATAAAAAATTAAACTAAATGTGTTCTGAAAATAAAAGTAAACCATTATTTTGTGTGTACCGATGGGGCTGACATAAAGATCACCTTTAAAAGTCCGGTATAAAATTATGAGAAAAAAAAGTAAACAGAGGCAAATATTACAAAATGATTTTTTGAGGGGAGTTCCTTTAAAATATCAAATGCATTAGTCATTCGAATTCTCAAGGATTCCCAAGTTTCCTCATCACATTACTTTTAAGTATGATATTATTTACATCTGACGTAGCGAGTCGAAAAGCAGTGGAGGGTAATCGAAAGTTGATTGACATTCAAATATCAAACATTTTATATTAATAATTTAGAATTCAATAATCTAAAATGAACAAATAATTTGATGTGCAAATACATTATTATCCTAAAATCCGCAAGTAGCAGCAACGATTGCCAGATTTACATTATGGCAATATTAAATCTATTTTATTAGTGCATCTGATGCGCTTCGTTATAATGTAAATCGTACTTTATATGTGGGTTCTTCTGAAGTTCTTTGAAAATATTTAATTTTTGCATATTCATGAATTTTGGTATTTTTATATAGTGAAAAGTTTTATTTACTACAATTGTATATTTTATAGAAAATTAACTGTCACCATAAATACAATTCTACTATTCTACTAATATTATAATTGCGAAAGTTTGTGAGGATGGATGGAGGAGGAGTACTGGACAGATTTTGATGAAACTTCACGATGTAATAGCTTATACATTAGAATAGCATACGGGCTACATTTTATCCCAGAAAGTTAAAGAATCCGCACGGACGAAGTCTCGTGCGTCAGCTAGTATTATACAAACACAGAACATGAATCAGCAATCAATTTCAGGTATGTGGCATTTGATTCGTTGGGCTACAAACTGATAACGGGAATATCGTTAAGACCAACGGCCGGTGGGATCAGTAGCAGTGTTCTCCAACAGAATCCAACTGTGAATCCAACAAACAATATTAGCAACGCGAGGCGGGACGATACCGACGACAATTCGGGGAACAATAGACCGCAAGATAACTCCGGCTCAACGCAGGATATTATTGTCAATTCTTATCAGAACTTGGTCCAGAGATATGACAACCTAGTGAGGAACTATCAGCGTCTATTTATGGTTCGACACAGACTCACGGTGACGCCGCCGCCGCCGAGTACGGTAAACAAAATTATTCATTCATATATACCTATACAAATAAATAAACTTGAAGTGTCTCTGTGATTTTTCAAATAATTGCCTCTTAATATTTTTTTTATTATTAAAGAATATTAGCCAAGCTGAACTTGACTTACATTCTTCTCTCCCCTCCAAATAAGCGGAAAGCTTATGCTAGGAGTGGGTAATAGTGCAACGGATGGGGCTCGAACCTGCGACCTTTCAGTTTTTAGTCTACACCTTAACTGTCGGACTATTGAGGCTTTAGAGCTCAAAAAAAAAATTTTTTTTTTTTTTGAAAAGAGTAACTGCTGAGTTTCTTACCGGCTCTTCTCAGCAGAATCTGCATTCCGAACCGGTGGTAGATTTATGACGTGTCATAAGAGCTACAAGTTAGCCTACATGAAATAAATTCATTTTGAATTTGAATTTATGATTATTTCGACAATCTTCTTCTCAGTCATAACACTCTTGTCAGAGCGGCCGTGACATATACGACGGAGTATAGATTTCAACAATAGCATAACCTAAATACACGTTACAACACGCACTTCTAGAAACGTATTTTGCTGTACCCGTAATAATAATGTTGAAATTGCTTTGAATACAAGCTGCTGGAGCTTGATCGAATGTTCAAACATTCGGTTTTCAGTCTGCGCCGCGACCGTAGCGATTTTAAGGTTAATTTTGAGACCCCCGCGACTCTGATCGCTGGCTGTAACGTGTTTAATTTATTGTAGACGGATCGCGGCACGGATCCGATGGAAACAGACCCATCGCCTGAAGCCAACAGCTACACGCGAGTTGCGCGTTCCTACACATCCACGCCACAGTCTGACAACGGTAGGTCAAGTTGAACTTTTATTATGTTTGTTTACATCTAGCATACCCTGCTGCCCTAGCCATATTACAAACGTGTCGTATCTATTCTCTTTCCATCATCGCTAACGCTGTAGAGCATGGGTTCCCAAGGTTTTTTATCACGCTTAATTTGTACAAGGATAGGACGTGTAATAAAAACTTTGCGAGCCCCTGCTTTATCGTTAGCGATAACGATCATGGAAAGAGAATAGATAGGACACGTTTGTTATATGGCCTCCATCTCTCAGTTTGGAATCCCGGCTGAGCAATTCGATGAAGTTTAGTGGTCCTTTTAAAACTCAAGACTTACTACTACTCCACATTTACAATCAAAAAAACATTATTTAAAAGAAAAATATTTTGATATTTTTTAAGTTTTGATTCCAAAGATTAAAGAATAAATACTTTTACTTTGTGTCAGAAAATCCTACTGCGGGCACATCTAGCAATAGACAAGAAACTGACAGCGGAGACGGCGAAGGGAGTAGCCGCCTGCTCAATCTTGATGCTTTGTCTTTTGATAGTGGCCCTGCAAGGTAATGACATGATGCGTGAAACCATTATGTTAGGGTTTCCCTACATTTATCGATGCGGAATTGGCTTGAGCCTAGTTTGTATTACCATACTAGTCTTACCTCCATTAAGAGAGATGCCACGTAGTGCACCGCAACGGTGTCCTACGTAGAATAGTCCGTATGACAGCCACACAGTGCGCTAGGGCACTGCAGCAGCCGTGCCAATAATCGGACAAAATATTGGAGTTGCACTGCTAAAACGTGCCCATGTCGCGGTGCTGTAACTCGTAAAAAAGGTCGCTTTAACGCCAATCGGTCTGAGTTGACTTGCGTTCAGCAGTTGATTCTTCTGGACGTGATTTTCCGGAATTATTACGCCGTGATTTGGCAATAATGACGTTCGGTCACCATTCCATTACCGTTGGAGACTGTCCTTTTTTGTAGACAAAGCTTTTTTGGATCAGCTCAAGCTGGTTCCGTGTCGACTATTGGGAGACTCGTAACTAATTCACAGAATCTACTTTACTGTATGCTATTTTCTTTATTTACAGGGATCGTAATTCAACACGTCAAGAACATTCCATATTTGGTTCCCGGCCTTCTGCATTCCATCCTCTGAATGATACTTCTGGAAGATCGTTTCGAACAGTCGACCAGAACGAACGAGCGTCTAGACTTTTGCCTAATCCATTTTCCTCAACAAATGGAACCCCACGACCGAACAGAATTTCATTTACTAACTTGGTTTCCCAACCATCTAACGATAATGTGGCGAATTCTTCTCGTACTAGTATATTTCCAGCCTACAGGCCGGATTCCTCGTCGCTCTTGGACTTATCTCTTCGCAGGTGGGGCAGTCGACGAATATTCGTTTCCGTACCGAGTGATAACACTTCAACTACTTCGTATAATGTACTCCCGCGAAGTTCCCGACAAAATATAGCCCCGACTTCGACAACTAACGCAACACAGACCACTTCTACTGCACAAATTCAATCTACATCTGTAGACGCGCAAACCATTAATGAAAGTCTTGATTTAATCCGTGATATCCTTAGAGATTCGGGTACGAGACTTCTAAATTTAATAACAAATATGTCTCTATCTACACTCAGTCCAGAAGAAGACATTCCACGTCGAAATAGCGAAACGAGAGCGCACTCTGACGATAATGAAAGTGGCGAGCGACCGAGAGCGTCGACGCGTCCCCGGGTTCGCTTGTTCAGTTCGAGCTTGCGAGCCGGTGTTGTATTATCCAGTTCAGAATCTGATAGCGATCAGTCGCCAGAAGTTAATATTTTTAGAACTCGAAATTCAACTTTTAGGGAAGACGACGCGAGAAATCCGGAACCATCAAGCGGTTCAGGACCATCGAACTCCTCCGAACGAACACATCCTACGGATAGGTTATTTTTTGAATTGGGAGATTTTGAGCTGCATAATCCTAACCATGAAACAAGTGGTATTAATGTATCCGCAAATAGTAGTCGATTTCGCGTACGGACCCAGAATAATTCCGCAGGAGAAGGCCCCAGTACGTCTACCACTGATAACCAAGAGGTTCCTGAAAACTCGGAACAGAACGATCTTAATGACACAAATTCCAGACCATCGACAAGTAGAGAAAGTTTCTGGGGATCTGGCCGGATCCCACCGGAAGAAGCCTTTAGAAAAGTTCGTGGTGGAGTTAATGCCATGCAAAAGCATACTGTCCTACTAACTAATATGTGGATTCGCGGTGATCGTACCACAATGCCAGAGTTACGCAATATGTGGGAAAATCTACGCAGGCGCATTTTGATGCTACACAGAGAAACAGGTCGACAAGATTTGCCTAGTCACTACACGAGATCGCTTTTGGAAAGATGTATGATGTTAACTGAAGTGACGGACAATATCACTCGAGCCCCTAGCAGAAATTCTAGAACCCAAAGTAACCAGGGAGAAAGCACCAGAAACACCGAATCAACAAACACTGAAAATGTGCCGTCTGATGAGCCCGAACAGAGTACATCTAGAGAAAGCCCAAGTGGCAGCAGACAATCATCGGCAAGCAAATCGCCTCAAACCAGATCCTCTAGCATTCGTTCGTCGCCTTCACTCAGAAGACGATTACAGTCTAGCTATCGGTGGAGACCAGAAGACGAACTTAGGCGACGAGAAGAACTGAGACGTCGGTCTCGTAATCCTGCTCCTAGTCGCATACCTACGAGAGTAAATAGACCTCGAAGAGATTTTGCCAGAGTAATGGAAATAAGTGCAACTCGGCACGAAATTCGTATGCGTGCTATGCAAGTGTTATCTATCATGTTTAATATGATGATGATGTGTTTGGAGGAGAGAGGTTTAAGTCAATTGATCATAAATATGTTACGCTCTTTGAAGAAGGCTTTGGCACTTACTTGCTTAATGTTAATGACGAATAGAACTAACGGACGTGCTAGTAATAACGGATCACCTCAACGTGTTGATTCGTTGAATGTTATTCGTCTAGAAAATGTCGATCACACAGGTCCTGTCAATGTAGATGGACCTGACGAGTCCCCACAGAACACTTCTTCTAATGAGGTGGAAGACGATCGTTTACACAGCAGTGCTAGTAAACGTATCAAGCGAAATAACTCCACAACTTCCCAATCAATATCTACTGACAACAATCCACAGGAAACCCCTACTTCTTCGCCTTCAACTTCTACTCAAAGTAATATAACACAAAGATGGAGTAATCGTCTTGCAGTACAGATTTCAGCGGCCAATAGAAACTATTCAGTGACGGCCAGAAACAGACGAGATTTATATATAGAGAGTAGACGACTGAAAGCGTTACATAAAACGAATCCCACAGCCCATCCTCTAATCAAAAAGAGAATTCTTCCACCTGTATCCTCTCACAGAATTCCTACCTTGCGTTTGCTACCCAATAGGGGTACCAAAAGGCCTTTAAGAACGGCAAGAACGGACTCTCAGAGTGCACAACCCGTCGCCGGTCCCTCGGGAGCTCTGTCCAGCGACAGTTCAAACTCTAGACCCTCCCGACTACCTCCAGAAATGATAAACGAGTTTGAGCACAGAATTAATTTAATAAGATTGGCCCACATGCAAGCTGTGAGGTTGCGTAACGCTGCAAGAAGCAGGTTCAGGCGTCTGCAAACAATCAGGTTGTACACACCTTCATCGGTGCGAGAGATGTTCAACTTGCCACCGAATAACGAAACGCCTCCCGAGAACCGTTCATCTTTGCAAGACCAGGACTCTGCTATTCGCCGTTCTTTCACTTCATTCGACTACAGACCGCTTTTACTGACTCGCGAGCGCATTTTATCCCGCGGAGCTACTAACAGGCCTACAGAAGTTTCAAGGCTAGAACAATTTCAGGCGGCCATAGAGGACGCGGCGGCCGCGGCAGTGCCTCTTTTGCAAGTGGGCGATCTCAGTATAAGCAACCCCGATGCGCAAGGGAACCCACCACAAAGACTACCGAGGATTCATGAATATTTACAACCAATCATACTCGCCCAAGTAAGTGTTATTTCTTAAGTATGGTATGAATACTTTTATTAAAAATGTAATTAAAAATTCCATACGTGCTCTCTTTGGAATTTGAACCAATGTCCATTTACTGTCATGGATAAAGTAGCGAGCAAATGGACGGCAGATATTCTTATTCCAAATGTTTGCGCTAGCGCATAATAGGTATGGCTAATACATTATTACTATGGAGATACTAGCCTTTTGAGATTGCTATAAGTGCAGTTTTCATCTAATCCTAAAGATCTTCCATGAGGTCCTGGGAGATTTTTAAACTTTTTTGGGATTTATCTTTTATAGTATTAAGTGAGATTTATACAATTATGAATCGTATTTTAATATTGTAATTCTGCCACCAGGTCCTTCCTGTCATATAGCTTGATTTTATTGGCAGAACGCTATGGTGATAGACGAAGATGGTAACGGCGAGGGCGGTGGCGGCCCCCCGGGGGGAGGGGGTGCGCCGGGCGGTGGCGGAGGCGGGGGCGGGGGGCTGGGGGGCATGCGTCGCATGGGCGGCATGGCGGGGCTGCTGGACGCGAGCATCATCTCCGAAGCCCTGCCGGCGCCCTCACATCGCGTGCAGGCTTGGGACTTCACTACGGGCAACACGCCAGATATTGCCGACAGTGAGTTTTCAAGTCATTTTTTTTTCTTTTTAAATAGGTATACGATCTAGTGTTTGACAGCGATCACACCCGATGGTAAGGAAAGATGGAGCGCGTTTGCCTAAAAGATGCCTATTCACTCATGATTTAAAGGTACCAAACTAATAGTTATTTAGTTGGAAGTCACGAGTAGGTAGCCGAAGCTCCCTGCCTTGTGCCCAACAGTTCTGACTATCCACCGAACCGAGAACAGACTACAACAAGCAAGTCTTCTGTAGTTACAAAATGTTTACCAACAGACAATCCAAACAATACACCAAACCAATTCAAAACCACTCAAAATAATAAATATCGAGTTGGAATCTGCGTTGCTTAACGAAAAGAATCAATTGAGGGTTTGGTTTTAATATTGAAGCAATTTCTGAGCTGCTGGGAAAAAAATACATTTTTGTTCAAACTTTCATAATAATATTCAGGTTCGAAAAATGTGGTCGTGCAGCGCTGCAGAATACACAACGATGCTAGCATTGATATATCAAAAGACGGAAGACTACTGGTTGCGCTGCATCCTGTACCGCGACTGAGAAATACCAATCACTGGTTAGGTAAGTTCTTTACACTGCTGTTACTCTAGTAATAAGTAAACTTTTAGAAAATTCTTCTTCCATATCAACCTGCAGACGTCCACTTCTGGACAAAGGTCTCTTGCATGGACTTCCATCACGATTCAAATTAATAAGACGAAAATCTATAGAGCGTTCTTTGACTTGCATTGGACTGAGACAAGTTAAACAAGTCCGAAAAAAATTTGTCCTGACGTCAATCTGTCTCGTTTAAAAAAGCTGAGAGAAGGTGTGATGTCAGGACTCTCTTTTATTCGTTCGATCCATTATTTATACACTGCACTGTGGCAACTTTTCAAAAGCATTTCCCAAGACTATTATAATTATTAATTTGTAATCAACTGCATTTAAAAAAAATATCAATACAATGTTATCATAAATCCTATACAAAAGTGTACTTGAACTGTTTAAAAATTCGTAGGAGTTTACTCTCTGGAGTGGTCGCGGCTGGGTCAGTGCCTGCACACGGCCATGCTGGAACAGAGCGCGGTGTCGGTCGCCCTGTCGCCTACCGCGCGCCACCTGGCCGTCGGCCTCGGCTCGCGTCGCTTCACGCTCGCGCCGCACGGCCGGAGCAGCGTCTTCGCCCTTCTCTACCGCCTTGACCCGTTAGGTAACTCAAGTGTTTACTTGCTGGAGTGTCACGATTGGTCAATGCACGTACAAGGCTATGCTGGAACAGAGCGCAGTGTCGTTTGCCCTGTCGCCCACCGCTCGCCAGCTGGCCTTCAGCTTCGGCAGGCTCGTGTCGCTTCACGCTTGCGCCGCACGGCCGGAGCAGCGTCTTCGCCCTTCTTTACTCCTTGATCCGTTAGGTAACTCTGTGGAGTGTAGCGTATCTACTGTGTAATCGATCGCCAATGTGATTCCGCCTGTTCTGTAAACGCTAAAGGATGTTGGAGCAAAGTGCTACTTCGCTCATAACTTGGTCATTACTTGTCGTATGAAAAAATCAATTACGCCGTTTAATTTTTTTTTGCCAAGGGCTACAAAACAGCATTTATATTTGTAAAATTTTCTGTCGTGTGCGTAGTCCTCATTCATCAAAATTTTTTTTCATGCGACTAAGTGCACGCACAATGATTCTCTTCAAAAAGCCCTTCAATAAAAGTCAAAATGGTTTCAGAGAGCACGAGCCGAACGGGCCTGTCACCCATCAAAGAGTTGGAGCAAACCTGGGAAAACGGTTTCACGAGCCTCAATTGCCTGCGCTGGGCGCCGCAGCCGGGACAGGGGCTCGTGTATGCCAACAACACCGGACAACTTATTATTATGAGTTAAGTTCATTAAGTAAATAGACAGTGAATTGACGCCCTTGTTCAGTGGCTACCTTATTGGGCAATCCAAAGTTATTGAAATTTTTTTTGCAAAGGAGTTCTCAATATCAGTCCGGAGGCGAATGCTTATTGTGTTACTTATATATTGCGTTGGTCATGATCTCTTTCCGATTTTGCCGGATTACCTTCCCATCGGATTATATGAGTGAAGAAGTAGAGAGCCCCCGTTGTACAAACACTTGTGCATTATAAGATCTCCTTCGTAGTGGGTCAGTCTTTGTTGAGGTTGGCCGTTGCTGAAATTCGACTATGAAAACCTTATTTTGATGTCCAGTTCTCTCTGAGACAGATCTTAGCTGTAAGGCCGGTGACGTTAGTTATAACGCGCCACTTGACCCGGAGTCTTGCAACGTGTTTTAGTAACCAGAGATCGTAGTGTTTCATATCCTGAAACACAAAAACCCCCGATGTGACAGGTGTACAAAGATGCTTCTGGTCAAAACAATGTTGCGAGGTTACTAGCAACATCGTGACTTTTTTTAACAAACGTACGTCGCTTGGCGTCAAATCGACGGAGCGCCAAAGTTTCCGCCATAACTTAGCTACCAAAGTTTCATTATTTCTCAATGAAATGTACAAAATAAGAAAACAGCCTGTACAATTGACAAATATATGTATTTAATAAGAGATAATACGGGAAGCACATGTATTTGAAATTAAATTGAATTGTGGTGTGCCGTATGTATTGATTGTTATAGAATTGGTGGTATGGATGGTTCTAACCATAGTCCAGGATAAAAATATTTTTTTAATATACATTTCTTTAAAATTAAGTGGAATTTTATTCCCATTTGTATACCTAAGCTTCATATATTTCATATTCCCATAAGCTCCATAGTTTTTCTTTTTAGTTACGAACTTGCAAAGTCCTATTCCGTATTTTTTAAATCACTCTGTGATTTAGGCCTTTCTTCTTTTTTTTTCATGGACTCCCAATTAAGTAACATTCAAACATTTTGTGCATTAAAATAGTGTGAAGCCATAATATATTTTATTGAATTCTAAATTAACATAGATTGATAGTGCTTATTCAGTTATATGTAAACTTGGCACTAAATTGACAGATCGTAAAATACTGCTATCCCTTTCATAATGTTCGTCGCTGAGAGGAATTGCACTATTTTTGGATCTGTCAATGTAAATAATCTTAAGAATAACATACAACCGAATAGACACCATGTGGCTCTTAATATTATATCAAATTTCATTACTAAAATGTTTCTTCGATTAACATCTTTACAGACATGTTGGTTAAAATTTTTATTAGAAACTTGTTTTTTTTGTATAATATTGATATACCTATTGATAACATCATAATGGTATCAAAATTTTACATTACGTCTGTTGTAAATTTCCTCATGGCCATTGTATAGTTTTTAAATTAATGTTAGTGCTCTTATGATTGATCTCTATATATCGTGCGGCTTTATTGTAGGCTTTGTAACATAACAGCGAATACCTATATCTACTTCCGAGACTATGCAATGCTGCGTTTTTCCCAACTGAAAATTATTGGAAATAATTTTCTCTGAATAAAAACTTTTTTCAAACACTGCTCTAAAGTTTTGATTTTGATTTAGTTTAAAAAAAAAGGAGTTATATTTTCTTTATTTGTATAAAATGTAGATAGTTGCAATTTTCAAAATTATGTTTTTGTCTTAAAACTATTTAATTTGATTTTTCGCTTACCTCCTGCTCGTATGTCTTCTCGCATAAGCGGCCCACGTATCTTTCTCGGTACAGTGAATAAATCTATCCTTGTCACATTTTTTGTTGAAAATGATGATCTTTGTAGCCCTTTAATTTCGAGTATAAATACATATCATTTCTTTCTTCTTAAATATACGATCATAAAACTTTTATGTACCTACCAAAATGCATTATATTTTTTGGCACTCGTAACACAGTTTACTCTTTCCTTTTTTTTCCTATTTTTTTCTGCTGGCTCAAAGCCATAAATAATTGTAAAAAACCTTATATGTTTTTATATTTATCTTGAAGGTTTGTCATATAATAATTTTGCTTTCTTCACGTCTTGGAACGAAAAGTTAATCTTTTTTTTTAAATTAGCCAAGCAGAAGTTGACTAATATCCTCCTATCCCCTCCAAATAAGCGGAAATCTGCATCGCACTTGAAAGTTTTATAGCGTGCTGCTATTATATTAACCCACATTTTGGTACAGTAAGTTTTCGCGATGACGTCATCCACATTAATTTGGCGAAATCAAAATAAATATGTACGAATTTTTTATATAATTAATATATTGCAGTCGTGTAGTCCTGGGATGGGATATAAAGATCATAATATTTTTTCTAACTATAATAATTGTACAATTTTTCAACTTCGTGCAAACAATAGAACATTTTAATACAATTTTCGCAACGCCCATTTGTTATTATCACAAAAAACCACTCAGATTTTAAATTGATCTCAAACAAAAACTAGATTCATACTCGTAACGTCTACTTTTGTAGGAGCGGCCATTTTTATACATATTTATTTTTATGAGCACTGATAGGTCTGTTAGAAAGTATTTAGATATATATATATATAAAATACTTATTTATATAACTCATAACTTTTTATATTACCAATAGTACGACAAAATGTAATACATACTTCACGTTTTATTTCAAGTTTTGAAAGTAAGCTTGCTATGCTAATTCTAAAAAACCCCCTATAAGAACCTATTATTTTAGCTCGCATATTTAGTTGAACACTAATTCCCATGAGCTAAGCTAGGTTAGCTTAGTTCATGACGTGATTTGCGCTGGTAAATCGTTACGAGTACAATCACGGTATAATTTTAAGAAACGAAATTCCACTCCAAAGTTATGGCTGCCAATATTATTCCTTATACTTAACACTATTAGCAACTATAAATTTTGATTATGGATCTAGTTTTTAGTACATTATCAATATATTCTTACATATATTGACTGTTTTTTATTTTATACTTAGAGTGTAAGTATTCTTTTATGTACGTATAAAAAATTGTAATTACATTCAGGGCGCTTAAATTACAACTTATATTATGATAAAACTTAGGTATAATAAATTAGGCTAAGATTTGTCGTTATTTTCGTTCCGCCACTTCACATAATATATTTTTGTTTGTGTGAAATTATTTATTAATACTATTTATAACAATATCATTTCTCTAAAATTGTGAATTCTATGTTAAGAATTAAAATTTTTATTTATAAACAAATTAAACATATTCTCTAGCAAAGCTCCTAATAGTATCCTCAAGCATGGTTTGAAGAGTCCCGGCCGCCATGTTTGATATTAAAATATACCTTCAATAGGTTATTTTACCGAAAAATAGCCGCTTATTAAGAGCGATTTTGAAAAAAAAAAATCCAAATGACGGCTTGAAATTCGGCTCTACCATATGAAAACTTTTGAACCCGTCTATCCTACACATTATTAACAACTATAAGTATATTAATTGAAGAAAGACTATCTATTAACTACCCGCAGGCAGCCGGTAAAAAAGTCACTTGTGCTAACGCTAGTAGGTAGTTAGAGTTAGGAAGTTGATGGCAGAAAAACAACCTTATTATCTCGGTGTCAGAAGTCGATTTGCTTTGTAAAAAAATCCTAAATTCAATTTCTGGTATGGTACTGTATGACCAACTAAATCGAACGCTGAAATCCAATCAAAGCAAAAACGTATCTTTGTTAAGATTGGATCATTTGTATCTGGATCAGTCCAAAGATTCGAATCAGTGAAACGCTTCATTGAACCATTTTCATCAGCGACTCTAAACTAGTACCTAAAGCAGAAAGTTTATTCTTGACTGTTAAATTAAATACCGCCAATTGCTTCCTTTGTTTTATTAGAAAAGGATAAAATGAAAAAATACATGATAGAATAATGTTTTAATTACTTAGATCATCAAAGATAAGGAAGTTCTAGAGTTCCCATAGTAATTCCCGATCTTTCGACTCTTCGTTCATTCGACGCGTATCGATTAGGTACGAGATTCAATTTAGTCAAATGTTGCATTAGTTGCATTGGTTTTAGTATTGGAATCAATAGATCACTTTGAAGAAACGAACTCACTGAGTCGTTTCAGTACGGCTACTGAGATCCCAAGATGCTGGAATGGCGACCCCGTACAGAGAGGCGCAGCGTTCGAAGACCTCCAGCTAGATTCAATATTTACTACACTATTACCTATCTATCTCATCAGCGAGCTAATCGTAATCCAAAAGTGTCACCAACTTCCTAGCTATAAGATGTTTTATATATTATACCTAAGAACCTAGATATGTAGTACGTACCTATGGTTTCAAACCAATTATGTATAACTTTATTGTAGAAATTATGTGTATGATGTGATACAAATTGTTTCTATCGTTGCTATCATTTTTAAAGTAAATATTTACGATTAACTTGAATGTCTTGTAAATAAGATTAAATGTAATATCCACTGCTATGCTATATTAAAAAACCTATGTAGGTACATAATACATTACAGCTTCGCCATAAATTACTTTCCATTTGAGTTCTTAAATAATAAAATATTTATGTTAAGATTTGTTCTTCCATTATGTAATGTTATGAATTCTCGTTTGTTTTTTTTTTTTAATATCTTTTTGGGAACTTTTAAGTAGGTACATTTAACTCCACAGAATTAGACCATTATTGTACAATATTCACACACCAAATCTAAGTGAAAAATCAGTTCGCACAGGCAATTTTTTTTTTAATGTTGTGAAAATACTGACAAGTATTTATATACGAATATTTAGTATATAAATACTTACTCGGTATTTTCACAACTTTTCATCGTAAGACGTTATCACATTGGCGTTCTCAGGTTCGCAATTTTCTTAGTTACCTTTGACATGACCCTGTGTAGCGCGTGGTTTAAAATAAATAAATAAAAAATTAAATTGGGTATAAATCATTTTTCCATTATAATTGTCTAAAGAAAATCACATGTAAATCATGCTTAATTATGTTATTAAAATAGGTAGCTACTTTGTTACTTGCATTCATTGAAGTCGTCGACCGATAATCGTCTAAAACGGCATAAGTAGGTAGGTAAGACTCCTCCACGTCTTGCGCTCCATGTATCCAGTGGCTTCCTGAAACTGAGGCGGTACTAAAAACTTACTGCCCAGGTTTATCACGGCCAATCGCAGTTGATCGTCGTATTGTAGCAGTTGTTCTTAGACAATCCCGCAGCTGGAATCCCGTTATTGCGGGATTCAGATACAAGCGTGGCTATTCTATACTGCTTTATATATACAGCAAGAGAAATCCTCAAACACCCAAATTGAGTGCCGGACTCATAGCGTCTAAAACCTTTACTGTCAGTGTCACCATGTTGGTCGTGTACCCGCTTTTAAGCCAACAACACTACTGCCATTCCTCTATAGATATCTTCTGTTTTTTTTTTCTTTTCCTTCAGAAGAGAAGATTCTATACCACTGAGAATGGAGAAGTCTAGTATTGATGTTATATTGTCAACGAAGTAACGACACATTAGCATTACTCCATTTCACAGTGTTGCACTGTGGAGTGCGGTATAAATAGACCTCCTGTCTCCCTCAAGGACTTAAAACGACCAATCGCGGCTATGAAGTGTGTATATTTAGTTGCTTATTTAGTTACATAGATTATTTTATAAAAACTTTCTTCAGGCAATATTGTATTACAAAAAACCATGTTACGTTCTTGCTTTTGAATATTCTTACTATGTATAATATATATTTATATTATTTTTTGTGATACGAAAAATTTACTTTAAAAATAGAGGTTTTATATTAACGAACAGTTAGTTGAGGTGTACAGTGGATAACAATTATCTAATAAAATAATAATAGTAGACATGGCTGTTTTAATTTATATAATTATTTATTATCCTACTTGGTACTTTTAAAATCTGTTGCAGGTGAAATGAAACAAGAGTATAATGATACAAATATTTTATTCAGTTTCAGAAATGTAATTGATTGCATTTATGACGCTGACAAAATAAAATAAACTAATATTGTACGACAAAATAAATTTCGACAATAAATAAAATGGGGAAAAATTTGCATATAATATTTGAATGTTTTAAAGCACTTGCAAACGTTATCAAAGTAATGATATATATAGAAAATATGGAACAATATTACTATCGCGTAATAAATAACCAATACTGACAACATATAAAATATATTTCCTTCATATTCAACAATCTATACTTCTGATAATGCGAGTACAAAATAAAAATAAGATGGCATATTTACAAGTCTTTAGATCTCGACTTTCCGATTTTTGTTAATGTTGTGATGTACAAAATTCGTAGGATAATGTTATAAAATATACTATTTCCGCTGTGACTTAGGAACTGTCACTAATCTGGCCATAAAAACTAATAAAAATTGTTTTAACAACTTACGAAACAAGTGAAACCATTAAAATAACACTAATTCCTACAAATCTTTAAAAAAAAATGTTAATTTGCTCGTAGCACAAATACACTTTCATTCCCTGACTCATCACAGACCGAATGTCAAATTCTCTAGAAATTCGCCTCTCTTCACACTGGTCCGACATTCCGGCCGGAATAGAGATTTACGCAACAACATAATAGCTTATTTTTTTTTTTTTTTATTCGATGACAAGATAGCCCTTGACTGCGATCTCACCTGATGGTAAGTGACGATGCAGTCTAAGATGGTAGCGGGCTAACTTGGAAGGGGTATAGCAGTGTAAATTCAACCCATACCCCTAATCGGTTTCTACACGCCATCGTGCCGGAACGCTAAATCGCTTGGCGGCACGTCTTTGACGGTAGGGTGGTAACTAGCCACGGCCAAAGCCTCCCACCAGACAAAGCTTATTTAACTTATTTATTTTATAACCAAATTCGAAAATTTCTTTATAGTTTAAATAGGTACCTATAGATACAGAACTGTAAAATTTTTGATAACAATAAACATGTTATCTTCCCTTATTATTCTAATAAAACACATACGATAGGTACAAATATACACAAGTGTACAATTCTGCCAATATCGCGGTATTCGGACCTGTGTGAAGGAGGCGCTACTTTGTTGTAGCGTCTCGAGAGCCCTATCTCAGCGCGATACAATACCCTCTGGTGACTTAGAAGCGTTTAAATATAATAGCATCTATAACTAACTTCTTTTGAGGAGGAAGTGGCGATTTTAATAAAATGCAATAAAATAAATGTGTTAGTGTTCTAATGGCTTGAGCTCTTTGATTTGCTTTATTAGGTAAGCTTTCTCGTCATTGAACTGTTCGTCTTCGGAACGGTCCGTGTGGAACTTGGTAAGGAAGTCTACCAGCTTGTCTTGATTCCTTAACAGAATGTCCAGTATTGGTTTTGGTTTATTGGGGTTTGCTACGAACACCTGCAAAGGTAAAGTATGATTGTTAAACATTAAAATAAATTCCTTAAAAGTTGCTTGTTTAACAAACATTGTGTAAGAAATCGCTCTATAGGGTTAGTCTAAGTTTTAATTCGATTGATCGTATAAGAATTCGATGACTCGCTAATCGCCAGCGAGTCATCGAATTCAGTCAGCTTCAAAGTAAAATGAATCATAATAGTATTGAATTAGAGTTAAATTTCGTACATACGTTTACATATTATACGATACCAAGATAAAATCGTGATTGTACTGAATTTGTGTATTTAAATGAATACTATTTAAGATTCATATTACTTTGACGCTAATACCATCGAATTAAAACAGGTTAGTCTTAGAGGATATTAAAAAAAAGACGTGTGGCACTCGGGGACTGCCGCGGTAAAGCTATTGCATAGCATTTTTTATCAACGCCATCTGGCGGTGAGAGGAGTCCCGTATCAGGTTATTTTCGTTACGGAATTTCTGGATTCGGTCTCCACGCTCAAGGCCCGCGATAGAAGCTATGCAATAGCTTAATAAATATATATAAATAATGTATTAAGTAAATAAAGTATTCAAAATTACCTTAAAAACATGAAAGGCTTCAAACTGTATATTACGTGATTTCTCTTTCAGCATGTTCATCATGAGCTTGAGGTTATCAGGGTTTGTGATGTAGCGTGTCATTATAGAAAAGTTGTGTCGATCAAGTAGTAATTCTCCTAGCAACTTGAGACTCTGCCGTCGGGTAACGTAGTTTTCAGAGTTCAATAACCGTTGATAATGACTAAACACCTTGTCATAGTTTGCTTCTAAAAACTCGGCACATAATATTTTGTGACGAGTTAATAATTCCTGTGAAAACAAACATGATAGTATAAACGTCAATATTCTATTTTTTTATTCGATGACTAGTTCGCCATACACTAAGTGACGCTGCACTACCTATAAGATGTTAGTGGGCTAACTTGGAACCGTTCCAACGGCAATGTACGGCGTGCAGGGGGTTGAATACCCCTAACCCTTTACTGTACGCCATCGTACCGGAACGCTAAATCGCTTGCTTAACGTTTTATTATAAAAAAACCAGTTGATGATTGTGACTTTGTATTTAGGAACTCATTATCCAAGATGAAAAAGCTCTAAGTTTTAGCTCAGCTTAAGCCCGCGACTTGGTTTGCATGAAAGTAGATTTTTTAACCAACTTCCAAAAAAGGAGGAGGTTCTCAATTCGTCAGAATCTGTTTTATTTATGTTTTCCGATTATTCAAAGATGCCTGGACCGATTTGGAAAATTTTTCTTTCGTTTGAAAGGGTATACTTCCCAAGTGGTTCCATTTTCATCAGATCAGGATCTGATGATGGGATTTTTACATAAAGCATGTCACTTTTCAAATTTTCAACTAGGACAAGATGGTACTAAATATTTTAATGAACATCAAATGATAATAACTATAGAAGAGGAAAAAAGGATGAGGAAAGTATTACAACAAATACTAACCTTAACTGACATTTCATAATAATGGGCCAAGTAAATTATTTATGAAGTACCAACCTTAAAAGTAGAAAAGGCATCGGAGGCAATATCAAAAGTAGATACTTCTACATAACGGAAGAAATTGTAAAAGTCATCTGAATACAACATTATCTTAGCTAGGGCTTCATATCTAGCGCACTCCCGCAACATCGTGCCACAGTTCGACGCTATTTCCTGATGCTCGTATCTGTAAGGAAATGTTGATTTAATTTTACCACTACAAAATATTAACCACTAGCATGTCATTGACTTCGTCTGTGTGGAGCTATTTTATTAAAAACCCTTGGAACAATCCGGGATTAATTTAAACTTATGTCACTCCAAGTCCACTTGCTATGCAAAGAAACATGTCGATCTGTTGCAGCATGATTGAAGGAGAAACAAACAGACTTTCACGTTTATAATATTAGTAAGGGTTTCAGTATTGATATAGAGAAATCTAAATTTAATTTCTTTTAAATAATAAGTTTGCTATTATTATTATGGAATAATGAGCTTCCTCCAGAACACAGTGTTGACTTATCTCCCCCGATAGCAAACCAATGACATCAGGCATGTTGCTGGGAGTCATCTAATAAGTACCAACAAGTATGCTTTGTCCAAAACATCAAATACAATGGGTGTTACATAAATACAAACTTACCCTGACATCAAAGTGAACAAAATCTCTGGCTTGGTACATATGTATTCAACTGTCGGGGAACGCGTGCCTATTTGACGCCTCAAAACATTATTGAACACTTGGGCCACATCTTTTTTCCCTTCAAAGTCAATTCGGTTTAAATTCTATAAAAAAAAAATAACAACATTAGGAAGTATGTTTCAATATAATATTATGTATAATTCTTGCAATTCACAAGTGTGCGTAGCCCACAGCTGTGTTAAGTCATATCTATATAAGTCTGAGCGAGAGCCTGCTCTGACCACTCCCTCTTAGCCTCTAAAAGGCGCACACACATAATGTGCATGTACATGATGTAACCACAAGTAAAGCTCACACACGCTCGTGAACTATGATAGTAATAATTATTATGTATTACTAGTTGATGCTTGCGACTTCGTTCACTTGGACTGAGAGTTTTTTTAATTTGCGTGGGAACTCTCTTATTTTCTGGGATAAAAAGCCTATGTGTTATTCCAGACTCTAATCTATCTCTGTGCCAAATTTCAGCCAAATCAGTTGTTGTTGCAGCATGATTGAGTTACAAACATCCATCCATACATACAAACCTTCGCATTTATAATTATTAATAGGATTAATAGGATAATAGGATTACTTGAATCAGTAGAAGCAGCAGATTTGTATTGTAGAGCTCCTGTGCCAGCTGAGCCACAATGATATCAGTTTGTGGTTCTGCATCAGACGTACCATACAGCATATTCTTGATTAGAACCTGTGTTGAAGAAGATTATTTTAATCCTGTACTGAACATAGAGAAGCATACCAGTTGTCAGGAAAAGGCATAGGGCAACATTTCAAAATACAATAACTGAAATGTCTAGATGTGTCTTAGGCCCATATTACACTAAACTATTTATAGGATCCTATTTCATACCATACATTATCATCTATATTCTATATAGATCATCATTTATATTTCTAGGATGATAATTAATCTATGGTACGAAATCCTATAAATAGTATATATATTATAATAGGATCCTATAAATAGCATAGTGTAATATGGGCCTTACTAAACAACAAACAAGTTACTACTTGTTTGTTTGAAGCCAGCATGTGTATTTCACAAAAGGGCCCGTACACGGTCAAACGTGATTGTCAAACACATAACATTTTTACATGTTTGTCAAATTATTTGATAATCTGTGGTCATGTTTGTTAAACTATGTGTTTGGCAAACAGAAACGGATGGAGTTTGATTGTGTTTGTGGTGTTTCATGACCTTGTTCAAACAAAAACATAAAATTTGACATAAAAATTTTACATGTTTGACTGTGTACGGGCCCTCTAATGCAAAACTGGCAGTTATCGCCTACTTGCTGAGACAAATTCCCAGATGAAGAAGAGAGTGTCTTCCATAGATATGATATGCCAATATATACAGCATCCAAGGTACTTTTCACTTGCATATGTTCCTGGCAAGTGGGTTATGAACCTAACAAATAACATTAGAAGAATAAAACAACTACATACCAAATTCTTGCTCACATCCTCCTGAGCTTTCTCTGCTTTCTTGTCCCCTCTTTCCAACGCAGTCACCGCATCTTTCAAAGATCTCACTAACTCCGCAGGGCTCTTCTGGGACTTACCAAAAAGAGGCATAGTATTTGAGTTACTTTCGCGTATGATCTGCGTAACGATCGTCTACATAAGATTGCACCTGCAATAAACGGCTACGTACAAAAACAAAAACAGACTATTGCAAGATCACAGCACCAAGTACATGCACTCGATGTTCACGAGAATGCGAGAAAAATAAAAGTGTGATTCCATTAAGTTTATACAACGTTAGCCAACCTGGCACAGAATCACTCGAAGAAAAATAATTCGAATGGTAGCTCTATTAAACCTGCTAATCGTTAGGAAAACAGAATTTCACTCACTGTCTAATTATTACAATAAAATTGTATCAAGCGACACAGAACACAGGCAGACGAAACGAACAGCTGTGATGTCAATACAAAATATTGCCATTATCTCAAAATCGATTGCCCAATGTCATGGTAGGTTAACCGTTAATAAATTAAAATAATTAATAGTCTATCAGTTGGCAGTTTAAATGTTTAATAACTATTTCTTAGTCAGAAAAATGTGCGATCCAACAATTTCTTAGAACCCTATGAACAAGACACTAGGTATTCTTATTAGTTGGTACCAATTTATAGGGAATATTGGCATACTTATTTGTGTCTGTGATATGTCTGTGGTATGGTTATGTGCTGTGTCTGTGGTATGGTTATTAGTGCTGACAAGTTCATAAAACCGGTTATTTGCAAAAATTTATGAAAACACCGTTTCTTTGACAGCACTTGACATGTGAAATGTCAAAAAGAAAAATAGTAGCCATGTTTAGTTTTTGCTTATGTTGAAAACAAACATGTTAATAATATTATATAACCTATTATATGAACTTTGATCAAGGGCAGGATACAAAAGGCGGTACTCCTTGAGACGGCACGCATTGTGAGGAGGTTCCTCACTCTGGAGCCCTGATCACTGGTTGCTTAGGTCCTACCCTGCAGCAAGTGGGACTCACGTCATTGTACTATTCTTGAAGATGTTATATAGATATAATATTGTATTTTTGTAAACATTTTTTTAAAATAATATAATATAAATGTGTGTGAAAATAAATGATAGTAAAATTATATAACATTAATTTTATTAAACTGACGTGTTGCTTTTATTATTATCATACAATTATTATTTATGTACTATTTCTCTTAATTTTTATTATACCGGAACACAATAAGAAAAATGAAACACTTTTTGTGACAACTCAACGTCAATAAATCAATGAATTTATAATTCTTAGTCTAAGACTCTAAACTTTTATTGTCCTGTGGTTTATGGTGAATTTCGTATGAATTAGTGGAAAATATTGAAAAGCGCATCCTACGCCTAAGCCGGGGAAAAAACCAGGAAAAAAAAGATACTTTTTTTGTTAAAAAAACAAAAAGGTTAGTTCTACTAAAAGTTAGTCATATTTTTCACTGTTTAAAAAAGTAGTTAACCGGAAAAACTGTTATTTTTATTCGGTTTCCTCCCTAATAGTTTCATCATTGCCAAATGCCAACAAGACACTAATGATTTTATGGAGTTTTGACATTAGCTTTGTCAAAAATGTCAATAAGTAAACCTAACCTACAATTTTCAAATTTTATACCCATTTCATGATCAAATAACGTGTTGTGGGTATTTACGAGATCCACGTAACAATATATATTACTTGAATCGTATTTTATTACTTAATCGAAAACAAATATTTCAGAAAAATGGCTGAAGTGGCCGGCGAAAAGTTATCCAAGAAGTGAGTATTGTGTGAACAATCAAACAATATGTTATTTTCAAGGAGTATCGCGGCTTTGCCTGTATTGGCCCAAAGGAATTTAAAACAATTGATGAAATATTCTTCAGTCCTAAATTCACGGTTGGTTTAGTTCCTTACAGATGTAATGTTAAAGTAGGTCTTTGATAACATCAAGTATTACTTTTACAGTGAATTAAAACGACGACTAAAAGCAGAGCAAAAATTAAAAGAGAAAGCAGAAAAGGTTGCACAACAGCCTGTTGTGACTGCTGAGAAAAAATCTGCCAAAGCTGAAGAGGAAATTAGCCCTAATGAATACTACAAACTTCGTACAGCAGCAGTTGCAGCTCTTAAAAATGGGTCAAAAGATGACCATCCATACCCTCATAAGTTTACTGTAACAATATCGCTTGAAGAGTTCATTGAAAAGTACAACAGCCTCAATAGTGGTGATGTATTGGAAAATGTTACTGTATCTGTGGCTGGCAGAGTCCATTCAATTAGAGAGTCTGGTGCTAAACTCATATTCTATGATTTAAGGGGTGAAGGTGTAAAAATTCAGGTATCCCTAATGCTTTATTAATATTTTAAATGAGAAAATATGTTTGTTTCTCCTTTAATCACAGTGTAATGTAGCAGTAGTATAGTAGATCAATGTGAATTTTTGCTAGGCTAGGTACTTTTTATCCAGAAAAAAAAAAGGTTCCCATGGGAACATAACATGTGAATGAATTTGTAGGAAAATCTAGTATAACATTACTCTCCAACATAGCTTAATATAACCTTTTTAAACATACCGTTAACTTTTTTTAAATATATATTATTGTAGGTTATGGCCAATGCTAAGATGTATGAATCTGAAGAGAAATTTGTAACAGACACTGATAAACTACGAAGGGGTGACATTATTGGCTGCATTGGACATCCAGGCAAGACCAAAAAGGGGGAACTCTCTATCATACCCAAGACTGTTAAACTACTGTCTCCATGTCTCCACATGATGCCACATCTTCACTTTGGTCTCAAGGATAAAGAAACAAGATTTAGAAAAAGATATTTAGATCTCATTCTAAATGATAAGGTATGACATTAGCAATGCTACGCAAAAGGTGCACCCATAGTTATTATTGCACTATTAATGATTTACAAACAAATAAGTGCTACAATGCTGCAGTTGTTGGATAAAGTTGTAAAATTGTGTCAATGCATTGCACCATATTATACTCAAATAACTAAGTATACAATCTTAGTATAATATCAATATATAGGATCTTATTCTGTTTCATTTCTTTTTGTTTATAAAGCTGATAAAATATTGCAAAAAGTAAACATGATAATTTAAAATTGAGTTTATGTGTTGAGTCCATTGATATAATATATAAGGTGCAGTATTTTCGCTCTGATGTGAGGTTGCTCTCTCAAATATGCAATATATTCTGCTGCCCAGTCCACAAATTTAGGAATTTATAATTTCTGAATTGTCTCTGGTCTCGTCTGGTGGCTAGTTACCACCCTACCATCAAAGACATGCCGCCAAGCGATTTAGTGTTCCTGCACAATGACGTGTAGAAATCAATTAGGGGTATGGGTTGTATGTACACTGCTATACCCCTTCCAACTTAGCCCGCTAGCATCTTAGACGGCATCATCACTTACTATCAGGTGAGATTGCAGTCATGAGCTATCTTGTCATCGAATTAAAAAATAATTATGTATTAGGGTATTATTTATGGGCCTTAGGTTCCCAACCAAAATGAAATGGTGCTTCACTTTGAAAAAATAAATAATTATATAAGCTACTGGCTGCACAAATGAATTTGATAACCCCAGGCTATTCCACAAAGTACATTATAAAACGTTTGGTAATACATCTTGGCTGTTTATTTCAGGTTAGACAAATATTCTATACACGAGCGAAAATCATTTCCTACATTAGACGTTTCTTCGACAACATGGGTTTCTTGGAAATTGAAACACCAATGATGAACATGATTGCCGGTGGAGCGACTGCCAAACCATTTATAACACATCACAACGATTTAGATATGGACCTTTACATGAGAATAGCTCCAGAACTGTATCATAAGATGTTAGTTGTCGGTGGATTGGATCGTGTCTATGAAATTGGGAGACAGTTTAGAAATGAAGGCATTGATTTGACTCACAATCCAGAATTTACGACTTGTGAGTTTTATATGGCATATGCTGACTATAATGATGTAATAGATATAACTGAGTCGCTGCTTTCAGGAATGGTTAAGAGTATTCATGGCACATACAAGGTAAGCACAATTTATCTCTTTAAAAGGAAATGTGTACTTACACAGACTGCTGTCCAGATTTGATCAAAGGAATTGAGGAAAGGAAGGTGCAGATTTGGCTCCTGATTTAGTTCGATTTTTAAAAAATATTTAAAAACAGTTTTAATTTATTTAAAATTACCATGGTTACTAAATCCTAAAACTAGTCTTATTAATTGATTGAGAACATTAATTTAATAATAATTCAACAGGTAAAATACCATCCAGATGGCCCAGATGGCGAAGAAGTAGAAATTGACTTTACACCACCATTTGCCAAGGTGCCCATGATTGCTACATTAGAAAAAGCACTCAATGTAAAACTACCACCAGCTGATCAATTAGATACATCTGAGGCAAATGCGATACTTAGTCAATTGTGTGAGAAACATGAGGTGAGTTAGGAAGTAAATAATTAAATAGGTATGTACTTTATATAAAGCTGTAAAGACATATCTGCTATACATATTTCACTAAACAATAATTCAGTTCAATTCCCAAGCCGTGGCTTTCAGGCGTGCCACCTGGGTACAGATTATTTTGCTCTGGTATCATGTTGATGGAGAAGGCACAAAGGAGATTGAGCGGTTTAAGATTTTGATCAGCTATCTATAAAGAGTTGTTTAAAAATGCTTCATAGAATGTCTTAGTTCTTAACATGTGACAAAACAAATGACACAAATATGATATGGACAATATTATATACAAAAGAAAGATATGATACTAGAATTTAATTTAATTACATTATGGCTAATTTTGTTATACACAATCTCTAAATTGACAGGTTTACTTAAATATATCATGCTGTCCTTTTCTGCAGTGAGCATTATGAAAGGGAAAGCATGCAATTTAGACCTGTCAATTTTGTTAAGAGATTGTGTACAGCAGATTAAGCCACGATGTCCTTTCCATATCCATATAATATGTACATCATTCACTATAAATTCTGTATAATAGTTTGAGGTATAGTATTTCTCAATGCTTGAATTTTCATTTTCAGATTGAATGCCCTCCACCAAGGACAACAGCAAGACTCTTGGATAAATTAGTTGGGGAGTTTCTAGAAGAAAAATGTATTAATCCTACTTTTATTTTGGACCACCCTCAGATTATGAGCCCACTGTCCAAATACCACAGGGAAGTCCCTGGTCTTACAGAAAGGTACAACAAAAATGTTTTTTTCAGTATATTGTTATAGTCATAATAATCAAATGTTTTAATGGTGTAAGAACATTGGATAAGAATAGTTTTTAAGGAAGCTTAAAATACAGACTGAAATGTCAAATACATTTTTGGGAAAAATCTCTTTAAGTTCTCAAATCATAGTGCCCCTTATATTGATACAGTTTATGTTAAACACTAATATTATAAATATGGAAGTGTGTTTGTTTGTTTTTTGTTTTTTTATTGGTTTGTCTTTCAACCACGCTGCAACAGAGCTACGAATCGACGTGATTTTTTGCATGAATATAGTTGAGGACCTGGAAAGTGACATAGGCTACTTTCCTATCCCGGAAACTTAAAGAATTCCCGCGGAAATTTAAAAACTACATCCATGCGGACGAAGTCGCAAACATCAGATAGTTATTAATAAAGAACAAATCTTTCTCTTATCTTATTAATGAATCAGCGGCTTTCACAATACTTAATACAAATGAATAACACAAATGCATGATATTGTACTATTAAAGATAACAATGACTTTGTGATAAACTTAGTTTTAGTTAAGTTTTATCGCAGTATTCTGTTTAATAGCCATCTAGAAAAGATATTTCAAGATATTTTTGAGAATGAATAGGCAAAACATTTCATTTATTAATTAATTATTTTTTACATACATTTTACACATATTAGATATTGCCGGCGACTTCGTCCGTGCGCATTAAGATTTTTAAAAACTGATTTCCTCTGATAAAAAGTGGTTATCTGTATCTGTCTTCAGGATTCTGAACAGACTAAAGTTTTAAAAGCATTAAAAACTCCTCTGAACTGAAAATCACGAACATATACTCATATTAAATAATCAAGTACGAATATTGATATAATGTACATATCAGCAACAAATAATAATAATTTGAATGATCTGATGAAAAAAAATTCTTAATTGAAGTGTTATTTTTCTGATTGCATTGGACAGGTTTGAGCTGTTCGTTATGAAGAAGGAAATTTGCAATGCATACACAGAGTTGAATGATCCAGCCATCCAGAGAGAGAGATTTGAGCAACAAGCCAAGGATCGCGCGGCTGGGGACGACGAGACACCTCCAACTGATGAAGCGTTCTGCACTGCCCTTGAATATGGGCTACCACCTACTGGTGGATGGGGCTTGGGCGTAGATCGTCTTACTATGTTTTTGACTGACTCGAATAACATAAAGGCAAGTTCTAAGGATGGATACAATACTCCAATTTCTTAATCAATAATTTAGAAGATTTTTTTTTAACTATTACATATTATACAAGTCTTAGAATAATATTATAAATAAATTATATAAAAAAATACTTGTAGACCTGTTGAGCTGTTTTACAGTGTATGATTAACTCCTTCAGCACGTCAAAGGCACAGATGGCAGTACAGACAGAATGTAGTGATTATATTATTATACTCCTGATAATAATTTTACGCTTGACTGCGATCTCACCTGATGGTAAGTGAAGATGCAGCCTAAGATGGTACGCGCTTGCCTAGAAGATGCCTATTCACTCTTGATTTAAAGACACCCACGTTATAGTTAGTTGGAAAAACGGAAGCCGGAAGGGCATTCCAAATTTTAAAATTTATGGAAAGATACTCTTGCATGTTTCACTGAACCAATGTCAAAATAAATGTTAAGCACCGATCTACACCGGAATGACAGCAGTAGTCTTTAGCGATTATGTTGATAAAATTTTAAATTATTTCACACTGTTCAAGTTCTCGCCGCGCCGCTGCCAATCCGGTGTAGATTGGCCCTTAATGCAGAACATCTCGACACAGTTGACAATACAAGAGAACATTAATCTGCATTGTACTAATCTCCGAAGTCTTTTTTTGTGATTATGATATTTTGTAAGATATAAATTTTTGTTTCCTTCTAGGAGGTACTCTTATTCCCGGCCATGAAGCCTGATGACCCAAATAAACATCTAAAAGAGGAATCAACTACAAATGAAACACCAATCCAAAATGGAGCATAACAACAAATTGTTTTTATTTTGTATTTAAGTAATTCTAATCGTACCAGTGTTTTTTTCTGTATTACTCACAATAAAGGATTTAAATCTTATAAACCTTTTTTTATATCAAACTGTCATTCAGGATTGAAAATATGGTTGAGCGAAGCAATGACTAGATCATGCGTCATGCTCGTGAACGGGTGCCACCAACAGGAATGGGTCTGCTTTGACTGCCCATCTTGACATGCGTTGGATTGGTGTACCTACGTATGCATTTTTGCATTTTTGAAGCTTTATTGTGGAAGCACTATAGGTATACATAGCATAGCTTTGTAAAAAAAAAATTTTTTGAAAAGAGCAACTGCTGAG
This sequence comes from Hipparchia semele, assembly GCA_933228805.2. NCBI lineage: Eukaryota > Metazoa > Arthropoda > Insecta > Lepidoptera > Nymphalidae > Hipparchia > Hipparchia semele. Next base: position 6,145,307 of record OW121709.1, on the reverse strand, counting down.
TTTCTTACCGGCTCTTCTCAGCAGAATCTGCATTCGGAACCGGTTATCACAAAATTAATCAAAAGTACTACAATCTATCACCAGCACATGTACTTCGTACTAGCTCATAAATGAGAAATCAGTCAGGTGATGCCTTGGGTCAGGCACCAAGTTAGCTCAACCTGCCCACAAACAATAGAATCTAATCTTCACTCAAAGCTTCAGTCGAGTTGTAATGTTCACCTAAACTATATGAGTATCTGTGGTATGTAATAACCAGCGAAGGGCCTGAGAACTCAGTCCCTTGTTCTATTGCCACAGGTCCTGCTGCCTGTATAACTGTGATTGGACACTCGAGACAATTTGATAATGCTCTTATCTCTACATGTCCACCCCATTCATTTGTATTAGCTATTTTATTACAATATTCATCAAACTCATCATCTGTGAGATTGAATCCTGTGTCTGGATGACACATGAATAGCATAAATTCATCTTTATTCTCCCTAATGTGAGTTGCCACTTCTTTGCGTAGTTCTTTTACAGATTTGCTCCTGTTGTGTTTAGTCTCTAATTGATGAGCCACTGCTCTATATAAACAGTCCCCATCTGACGGTATTAAATAAACCTTTAACTTCCTTTCTCGTAACCTGGCGGACATTTCTTGGTTTTCTATATTTCTAGGGCCTAGTAGATTTTCTTGTTCCTGCAACATGATAGCCTTATCCCGATCTTTTTCTTGTTGTAACTTTTTGTTTCGTCGCTTTTGTGCCTTAGAGACCTTTTGTTTTGGTATCATTCCGTTGTCTGTTTCTTCTGTCTCATTTTCTTCAGGCTCAATGGACTCTCGACTTAAACCATTTTGTAACTCTTCATTTTCTTTTCTATGACGCTCTTCTAAATCTGCTTCTAATTTAACGATCTCTGCTGTAAGTTCTTTCTTTTTCGTTTTATCATTTTTTGCAGTTTTTTTTAAGGCCTGAATTTGAGCTTGCAGTTCCTTCTTTTCCTTTTTATGTCTTTGTTCTATAAGATTTATATCATCATCCATGATAATATTTGCCATTTTTATTGGTTTTGTTTTCACTTTTATGTAAAATTCTTATTTTTATTTTTTGAAATTAGATTTTGGGGTTATCTTGTTCTAAATCTGACATTCTCAAACACAGTAGTGGTTTGCACCGGAGCAGTGATCACCGGTGGAAACATCGGAGAAAAACCGGTTATTATTGAATCAAAACTCAAGTAATTTTATTTAAATAAAAAGAAGTTTGTTGATCAACATTGTTCATTATTTAATAAAATTTATTCAAATACAATATTATAATTAAAGCTAAGTTTTTTAATTTTTAATAAATCTGAATGATTGTTTTTTTTAAACCTTGTTGTTTTATTTAAAACCTTTATGATACATTTAATATTATTTGTAGTTCACACAATATCGAATGCGCTTAAAATTTCATTGCATTATACTAGAACATTAACAGTTAAAAACATTTTAATTGATGCTAAACCAATGTTCGAGTTCATCGGAGATCTCCGGTGAATCTCCGGAGAATGGCAAATCACCGGTGATTTTCACCGGTGTTCGAAATTCTGCTCCGGTGCAAACCTCTAAAACACAGACTAGTGACTATGAGAGCATACGGCGTACCCACCTATTGTGTCTGTGACTCTGTCTGTTGCAACCGTAGACAGAGAAGTTGCAACAGCTTCCAAGTGTCAATGTCAAATTCACAAATTGACAATTGTGGACGATCGGTTCACGAATTTCACGATAGGTTAATTATAATTTTAAGAAATAATTTTTAATAGCATAGTCTAGAAAAGGGAGCGCACAATTACTATCAATTTAAATATAAATTTTAAACCATAAAATAAACTTAATATCATGAATCCATGTTCTGTGGCTGCTCCACAACAAGACACTGAAGGCGATGGCAGATGGAATAGCATTGTAAGTATATAAACTTTCATCTAAATTCCAAATTACTTCGGTGTTTCAAAACTTTATACACTTTATAAATATACTATATCTATTCTGTATATATAAAAGAACAGAACTGAAAGAAAATTTAGCAATTTTACAAGTTAAACATTTTTTTTTATAAATTCAAACTACTTAAATTAATTCTTAATTAATTTACAGCATAATAGATTCCTTTCGGACGCCAAAGGAAAAGATGCGGACGTTATCTTCATTGGTGATTCCATATTACAAGCTCTAGAACACACTGAAGTGTGGAATCAATGGTTTGCACCACTGCATTGCCTTAATTTTAGCATTCACAAAGATCAAACTCAAAATGTTTTGTGGCGTATAAAAAATGGAGAACTTGACCATGTTGATGCAAGGGTAAGTACTAAGTAATACCAAATACTTTTTCTTGCCTTAGCCACATTCTGTTCTACCAGAAGCTGCTAGCTTTAACTTAAGTAGAGGCCAAGAATTAATATAATTAATAATATAAATAATTCAAGATGTGTGAATCGCTGGTATTGAATCAAAGTAAGGCTGAATTTGAATTGTTATTAAAAGATGCTGCACCTCTGCTGCAAATCAACACAGCTCTATTTGTTGGCACAGCCTTAGCACATGCAAATTGAAAATGTTTAAGTACTTTGGTGTTTATTCATAGTTTTTGCTGGAGATTAAATCCATGCTTAGTTATCCTCTAACTCTAAGAACCCTCTACTTTTCATTGGATAAAAATATCCTTTGTCATTCTCTAGGTGTTTAAAACATATGTCATTGTATGTTACTAAAAATGAAAAATCAAACCAAAAAAATTTCAATTTCAATGAACAACTTTATTATTCATTTATGTAATCAAGTAGCTCAGCTTCCAAACAAGATCTTAAGGAATGTCAGGATGAAGGATTCTGATTATTGATGGCATCAAAGTGTAATAAGCTCTTATCTCATATGACTAATTAATAAACATATTATGAAATTTTTACAGGTAATTGTTTTGCATGTGGGAACAAATAATGTTGAACACACACCCGAGCAAGTATGCGAAGGCATCTTAGAAATAATCCACACAATCAGGGAGAAACATCCAAGCATTTATATTGTTTTACCTGTGAGTTTTTTCTCAGTTCTAGTTTAATGTTTATCATAATTTAATTCTAATAAAATTAATTTATAGCGTGTACTCTTCTATAGTTAGCAAGGGTGTTTGCGAAGTCTGCAAGGGTTGTTACCGCAAGCTTCTTACAACGCGTTCCGGCGCAGCTCGCCAGTTGGTTATGGGACACAGCTTTCAGCTGTCGCATCGTGCGTGCGTGCCTTCTTCCCGCTTTTATGCTGTCTGTACTTTTTGGGTGTGCCCAGATTCAACTGAATTCATCCTGACCAACTTGTCCCATTTAAAAAGCCAAGCTGTTGTCCCACAGCCACAAATTTGTATTAAATAAGGGACTATACCGCTTTATTTGACAGTGAATATTATAAAAACCAAAATATTATTCATGGTTTTGTATTTATGAACCAATCAAAACTTGTTTTCAATTTTCAACTACCTAGTTTACCTTTAATAAAACCTTTATAAAGGTTTTCTGTTCTTTTTTTTCAGAGTCTACTCCCAAGAGGACAATATCCTAATGTGTTAAGAGAAAAAAATGCCAAAATCAATCAACTTTTGCGAGAAAAAGTTGCTTGCATGAACAAGGTAGAAATGGTTACAATAGACAAAGGTTTTATACAAAACGATGGAACAATTAGTCACCACGACATGCATGACTACCTCATACCAACCAACGCAGCATGCCGGAAGGCTTTCGAACCAGTTTATGATCTCTTACAGCAGATATTGTCTGAAGGTGAACCAGAAAAAGACTTGACACCCTCAGAGTAACAATAGTATGGACAAAGACACTCTGTTGCTTTTTATTGCGCAGCGCAGCAAGCTTATTGTGATTAAAATATAGGAGTACTTAAATTTAGCTTTTTTATCTTAGACTTAAGCGTCAAATATTTTATATTAATTTATTCGTTTTCCTGTTTTAATTTTACATTCCAAATTGATTATTTTATAAATTGGCTGTGTTAATTTGTTGTAAGGGCCACAAAATTATATTGCATGATTAATCATTACTAATTAAATTACTGGCACATATTTGTATAAGGTCTAGTAGTGTTCATGAAATAATAATAGACTAAAATATTGTGATTATGAGAACTTTGTTATCATTTATGTATGTTCGAGTTCATTACTCTCAAACGAAAATAAGTCTGTATGTGTTATAAACACATCAAGATCTCATGGTCACAAGACTAAGGTATCCTTAATTGTGTAGTCTCAATAATTTATTGTATGTAAAGTCAAGGTTCTTTCTATATTAAAACAAGAGTGATATTATATCAAAGTAAATACATAAATTCAAAATTACTTTAAATCCCTTGTTTTGATATGTTATGGACTCCTGACTGCAGTCCTCTAATACGCTAGTAATAATAATAGCCTTGTAGGCTCTCATTTAAATATATTGAAATAACTAAACTTCCAAAAAGGAGGAGTCCTTTTTGGAAGTTGGTTAAAAATTAGTCTTATGTAAGTAATTTTCAAATATTTTTTACAATGTTGGTCTGAAAAGAAACCTGTTGTGTTCTACAAAAAACAATGATTGAATGAAAAACCATTTTATTAATTGAAAAAAATTATTACATGCATGTGACTTAAGTAATTCATTAACGCAAGGCATAATTAACATTAAAATCTAACTTAAACTATTTCATAGTATGAGTGATCAAAGGGTCATTTAAAAAGTAATCCTACTGCAGTACTTATTTTTAAGTGTTATTATTTTTGTACATACTTAAGAAAAAACCTAAAGTTCCAGTGAATCTATTTTTTATAGTTTTCAGTTTGTGAGTGAAATGATTGTGCCAGTGCTTTAGTAAAATGTAAAACACATGTTGAATTTTGACGTGACTGATCAGTTTTGGGATATAAAAAAAGATGAGTTTTTATATGGTTTACATGTCTTGTAGTGCATTTGTAGCTTACCAAAGATTTCTTCACTTTCTGAACCAAAGTTATTCAATCTGGATATCAAAATAATAGGTGATATACTTAATTAATAAATCTTCTGTCTTAATAGTTATAAGTTGAAGCATTTGCATTTATTTAGAGACGAATTGGAACAGGAATACATTTGATCAAAACAAGCATAGAGTAAGGGATACCCTTCTAAAGAAATCTAGGTACCTACTTAGGAATTAAGATTTTAGTTGCAAGTTATTGTCAGCTTTTACAATTACAATTTCTATCTTCAGTTAAACAAACTATTTGAAAGCATGTTGAAATTGTAACTTAATACTACTTGGAAGTTTCAGGGTCACCTTTAATAATAAGAAAAATCTTAATTTTTACTGAATTGTAAACTATTTATCCTATGGATATTAACAGCAATTATTTTATGGTACCATTGTAATATTATTATACTCAAGATGCCAAAACATGCTTGAATCTCATATGTGATTATTTATTTGCATGAATGAATAAGCTTGAAAGTAAAAATGCATCTTTTATGAAATTACTTTTATTTTTGTCTGCAGAATCCCAACCGTGACATTGCATCTGCCTGTATCAACTCATATTTTGTGTATTGAGTATTTTATTATCTATTTTGAATTTTGAATGAGGTCATATATTCTCCTTTCCACATCGGTTTTGCTTTCATATATAAGTAGGTACCTATAGAGATAATCATTTTCAAGAGATTCTAGTTGATGCAGACAAATGTGAATGCAACTTCAATCAGGGTTCAATATTTTTATTACCTACTAGCTGTGCCCGCGACTTCGTTCGCGTGGAATAGTGACTTTTCGGGCAGCATATTTTGAATTAGCGTGTAGTACGTACTCTGTACGTTAAAAATGTTCGCCGTGATTCTTTAAATTGACATAACTTTTTTATTTATGAACCGATTGACATGAAATAAACACTAAATGTTAAGTGAAGCTTACTACAATATATTAGTGAAAACCGTATCTAAATCGAATAAGCCGTTTCTGATATTAGCGTGCACAAATACACAGACAAACAGACAAAAAAAATTAATTACAATTTCGGGTTCAGCATCGATATAATAACAAACCCTGCTACTTTTTTTTTATATATTTTCATTGTACAGACACCACTTTTCTACAATTTTATATATATATATATATTATATATTATTATAGACTAGCTGATACTTCGTACATGTGGATTGAGGTTTTTTTGGAGTCCCGCAGGAACTCTTATCTATAATATAAAAATGAATCGCAAAATGTGTTGGTAAGCGCATAACTCAACAACGCCTGGACCAATTTGGCCAAATCTTTTTTTAAAATGTTCGTTGAAGTTCAAGGATGGTTTTTACGGCGAGAAAAATTAGAGTTATTGCTTGAAAAACCCTAAAAATAGCCCTTTTCTTTTTCCCATACAAATGATTTGAAACTAAAACGTAGTCAATTTGAGCTTTATTGCTATGGTATAAAGTTCATATTAAATTACAAGCACTCACTGTTGTCTAAGCAATGTAGGTGTGTTCCTAACGTCAAAGATCATATCTATCAAAACAATGTGCGTGTGTGCGTTGGAGCACAGAATACATAGTTGGAGGAGTTTAATGTCGCGTTCCGAAACTCGCGTTTCTTTTGTATTAGTTTCGGCACGCGAGATAAAATGCATCAGTTTCCACGTCATTACATCAGTCAAACAAAAAGCGAAGCATCGGTGAAAAATGTCGCAAAAACGGGGAAAATTATCCATATTTAAAATCTTTTAAAAACTTCTTAATCGCGATCATAATAATAGAAATTGACGCGGACGAAGTCGCGGGCGTCCGCTAGTTTATTAATAAAACTATGAAAAGAGATTTCTATTTTAGTTTATTATTTGCATTTAGCTATCAATAAATTAATTCCAACTATGCTAATATGTATACACTACCAAATAAATTAATATTTATTTAACAGTCTTCTGTAATACAAACTTAAAGGTAACATAGGACTACCTATTTTTAATGATTCATCAAAAACATTAAAGTTCTTCTGCTGTAGTTTCATTAAATATTTATCCACTGCAGTAGCTGGCAAAAATAGCTGATTACATATTTTGGGTACATCAATTTTTCTTGCCTGAAATTAAGAAGATATTTTGAAAATAACATAATAATGATATAGCATGAATCTCTTGCATAGATATTCAAATACACATTTTTTTAAATTCATATTTTATAGTACTTTTGCTTTCTATGCTTACAAATATTGTTGATGTAAGCTAAAAATTATTGTACTCATCACTATGTACCTACCTAAGTTTTTATTGAATGGTTATCTTACCTTTTCTAAATGACTGTTAGCTCTACTGGCTATTTCAAATATAACATTCCTCATATTCTCATTATCAGTCCCTCTAAGAACTGACTGTTGACTGACTTGATACTTCATCAACACCTCCATCGGCAAACATATTGTTTTGTGATAATTTGATACATGGACAGATCTGAAATATTAACACACACTTGATGCTAAAATTGATTTATGATTGTATGCTACAGCTTATTGAGCTAGTATAGGCTAGTTGCTGAGAACCCTGCTCAGTTTTAATAGTACTTAACCCAATGCCAACTCAACTGCTAGGTGTTCCCAATCTCCTTTAGGCCTCCTCTTGAATGAAAAGGGTTTAGGCCATAGACCTCATGAACCCCGAAAAGCCAAGAGAAAAAAGGCCAAAATCTTAACCACTAGGCTTTCACTATTAATTTAATCCATGATCAAATCAGAAATTAGATTTGTAGAACAAAGTATCACCAACAATAACAAGTTGCATGGCTAGTGTTTAGAATGAGTTGCAATACTGAGGTTGAAGTAGAAAGAGGGAGGGGAACTATCCACAAACCAGTGCTTCCAGTCCCTTGTCTTTATGTGAATGTGTGTATATTTTTAGGGTTCCGAAAAAAACTTCGGAACCCTTATAGGATCACTTCGTTGTCCGTCTGTCTGTCAGTGTGTCACCACCGTTTTTCTCGAAAACGGCTTATGATCCGAAGTCGAAATTTATACTGAATATAAAGTTCAATGGTCTCGTAGTGTTTTAAGAATATCAAGCTTATAGCTTAACTCAGTAAAAAGTTATAGCTTGAAAACCACGGTTTTCTCATTATTAAAACAAATTAAGGCACATCTTCAAAAATCGTTTTTTTCCATACCGAATTCTTAGTTTCATAGTAAGTCCCGTTATATTTTACAAACACCAGCCTTAAAATCTTACAAATTACGGATATTTTGATACCTCTAAACCTTATAATAGTACCTAAAACAGCCAAAAAAAACAAAAAAAAACCGATATCTTACTGTGAATTACAACTATTGCTACGCTTCTTTAGTGACGCGTCACGTAGACAGATTATAATGGTGCGGCCACACTATGGTAAACGTCAATGTCGATCATCTCAACTTATTATCGTGGTTATTTCCGACAATATTAAACGCGACAAACTGAGTGCTCACACTTCGTCAACGTCAACGCAAATTTATTTGGCGATAACGCAATAATTCTGTATTAATTTTTTAATGATGTATTTATTAATCCTGTATTAATTCATTGGCGATAACGCAATGTGAATGCAGCAGCGTCAGCGTCCATCTTGAATCAAGACACTTTAGCCTGGAAATACACGTCAGGTTTTTTCATCCGATAGTCTGATCCGGTTGCCTGATCAGGCTACCGGAAGGCATTGAAGCCATTACTTTGTATGAACAGTCAATACACGTCCGATCCGGTGGCCGGATCGGACGTTCGAGTCGGAAACGGGCGCGAGGCGTTTCCGATTTTACTGTCGGTCCGATTGTCTGAAGGCGCGATCTACATACTTCTAGTATGAGACACCAGCCGAATTGATAACCTCCTCCTTTTTGGAAGTCGGTTAAAAATAGACATCCGGTTACTCCTTCCGATTTTGCCAGTCAGGGTTCCCAACTTAGGGCTTTTAGCCCTAAATTTAGGGCGGAATTTTGCTTATTGGGATTTTTAGGGCCCAAAAAATCTAGCGCTAACACTGTGTGGACGCATCGTTGTGGTTCGAATAATGGGCGAAAATTATGAAAAAAAATTAAAAAAAAAATAAAATAAAATAATTCCTAATAATAAAATTATTATTATTATGAATTATTTTGGATGTTTTAAATAGAAATGACTCTCAGTAAGTCTTGTCAAATTGATTGGATGAATCCAAAATAGCGACGTTTTTTCTTTCTTCTTTCTCTTTCCTCTCTTTAAAATTTCTGTGACTGGTGGTGTCGTGTGGTGCGGGTTGTTACGTTCCCTCAAATATGGTTGAGCGAAGCAATCGCTGGATCCTGCGTCATGCTCGTGAACGGGTGCCACCAACGGGAATGGGTCTGCTTTTGCCTGCCTGTCTTAACATGCATTGGATTGTTTTGCATTTTTGAAACTTTATTGTGGAAACACTGTATACATAGCATAGTTTTGTTACCTATTGTAAAAAAAATTTTTTTTGAAAAGAGCGACCGCCGAGTTTATTGCTGGCTCTTCTCGGCAGGAACGGCATTCCGAACCAGTGGTAGATTCATTGACGATTCAAAAGTACTTGTAAAAGTTTATTTGAATAAAAAATATTTCTATTTCTATTAACTCGTCATCCATCTTCTTTTCTTCTGCTTTGCTCCAAACGCAAGCACTCGGGATGATAGCTCGGGAACGACTGAGTTCAGAAAAAGCCTGACGGAAAAATCGGATGTGTATTGAGTAAATACGATCCGGTAGCTTGATCAGACAATCGGAAACAAAATCGGACGTGTATTGCCAGGGTTATCGTCATTATCGGGCATTGACGTTGACCGTTCAAGTGTTTCCGCTCAATTTTTCGCATTAAATATTGGGGGAAGCTGCCGTGTTAATAGCGGCAACGTTAACCCTCTAATGTGGCTAGCTAATAAAGCTAAAACGACTAAAGTGAGAAGACATTATGTCAAAATATGTATGTAGGAGCAGGACAACGCATTGTGTTTCTATTTGGTACCTATCCATTGACGTGTAGAGCTGTCTCTATCTAGAGAGCCATGAAGTAGAAGCATAGAGAAGGATGTATATATAGACTCAAGACTGTAGAAGTCTGGCAACCTCGCAAGGTAGTGCGTCCGTGTTATTTTGTTTTGTATATAAATCATAATTATTTAATAAAAGTTACAATAAATTTAATGTACGGTTTCAGTCAAAGTGCATAGAAACCTAAAAATACATCAGTTACGACGAGATAAATCCATGTTTCGTACCTACCTATATGTAATATATAATGTATATCGACTGCAAAGTGCAAACAAAATTGCAAAGGTAAAAAGCTATGTTTATTACTAACTGGCTAATACTGTCAATATATTTTGGTGTAACAAATGAAGATATTTTCGTTTAAAGATGTTTAGTAACAAGGTACATAGTAACTTACTTAATTAAGTGCCAGACTCATAATTTAAATAAGTAAGTAATAAGTATCTAGGTTTGAAAACATAACCTACAAAACAAATACTTATATTTCATTTTGTTTATGATAATAAAAGTTATTTTAACTGTTTTAGATGCCAAGAAAATGCTGTGTGCCCGAATGCAAATCAAATTACGACAGTGTTATCAGCATTGAAGGAGCTAAAAGTACATTTTCTTTCCCGAAAGATGCTCATATCTCTCAAGCGTAGCAACCATTTTTCAAGAAGAAATAATCATTGGACGTGATGGACAGAACAGCAATTGATAAATTTTTAGAGTGACATAATAACATCATTCGCAGACTTAGTGTATAAATTCCAAGAAAATTTAAGAGACTAAATGGTTGTATCAAATGATACCTAATAAGAGGCTATATTTCTATTTGTTAAATCTTGATATTGAAAGTGATAATGGTGACAGCAATGTAATAGTGTGTTAATAGTGTGTTGGTGGATGAAAATCTAAGCATTCAGGTATTTGTAAAAGGACATTTAATGCATCATGAAGATTTGAGCTGGATATTACCTAGTGAACTTAATTAAGCTTAGCAGATGGTCACAGCTTGAAAATATACTATCTTGTTATTATAACAATAGTTGTGAACCAACAAAGTCATTTGACAAGACAATAGTCTTGATAGGTCTATTGAGTACTTGAATGAAGCAGTTAATCTTGAAAATGGTAATTTTGCTGCAGAGCTTGTTCTAGACCAAATGAAATTGCTAAAAAATAAGCAACGTAGATGTAGTGTTGAGACATCTCTATGAGACGGCTATGTGTATAGTATGTTAATGTTGGTATCGGATTTTTGTAGTGCTGCCAGGGATCGCAACTTATGGGGGTTTCTCCCCAAATTAAGGGAGTAAACAAGTGAAATGGGATTATTTAGGGGCTTTATATTTTAAGAGGTAGGTAGGAACGAAATTGCCGAATGAAATCAACCAAAAAAACGAGAGTATACAATCAAAGAAAAAAACCTTTCATGGGTAGGTAGCTAGTAAAACAACTAGTTTTATTTACTCGCATAAAGTATGTTAATCAAAGATTTATATAATAAAGGTCTCATTCTATACTATACCGGTGAAACACCAGAGAAAAACTGGTGTTTTACCGGTTATTATTGAATCATAACTCAAGTAATTTTATTTAAATAAAAAGAAGTTTGATGATCAACATTGTTCATTACTTAATAACATTTTTTCAAATACAATTACTTTATCATTATTTAAATTCAAGATCAGTCAAATTTTATTTTATTTTGTAAAAGAAATATTATAATAATTTGTGACCATGTATACTTACTAGTGTTTAGATTCGTTATAAGATGTCATTCTGTATTGGTTAACTTAAGATGTATTAAGTATGTATGAAAACTGTATTGTTTAACTTAGGTTAGGTGTATTAGTGTTGAGAAGGTATGCGAGGAAGTATGAATATGGTAAAGATGTATAAACGGAGAAGGTATGTCTGTGCAGGATGACAGAATGTGGGAAACGGAATGTAAGTGTATGACAGGGATGGATGTATGCGATAGAGAGAGTGGGAAGATATGGAGATAAAAAAGATTGGCAAGATGGCATATGGAGTTAAGACATGCTAAGGAGTGCTAAAAGTAGTTTAAATAAAAGAAGTTAATATATATTTAGTGTTTTTACTTTGAGCTATTCCCACATTTATTAGAACATACAATACTATTACTTGCTTGTTTAGACATGAAAAGGGTCACAAAGAAAATTCTATCAAACATAGAGAACCTTTTGATTGACTATCTCGAATGCTTTAAAGACAGCTTAGACTTAGTTTTACAGGTTATACATTGTCTTATGGAAGTAACTCAAAGAAACAAATAATGGGATGAAAGATGGATAGTGGGAACTGTGAGAAAACTACACAACCCCATTGAGTTTGGGCTTGTTTGATTCATCTTGACAGTACTCTAGTCCTAGATGATATGCAGGGTCTGATGATGAGACCGGAAGGCGTCTATAGGAACTGCAATAACACTGCGCACTTAAGTTGTCATCTAGTAGGTACCTAATTAATCCTAATTAATACAATGGTCAAGAGTTTCGGAACCCTCAGTGCGCGAGTATGACTCGCACTTGACCGGTTATTTATTTCCATATACAACACACATTTAAGGGATTTGAATGTACTCTCCCAGGTCACCTTCTAAAAAAATTGAATCAAACTGAAGCTTTATAAGAAACTAACCTTAGTATGTTAACTATTCCTTGCGCCTTCCCCAAATGAGATGCAGCATGATCAGCGTGCACATTGGCGACTCCAGCAATGCAAAGCAATAGGTAGTATATTGTAGAGACAGTATTTTCAGTGTATGTCTCTACATCTTCTAGCGATTTGAAATATTTAGTCTTGAGTAACCCAGTCCGTGATGAGATTAGTCTTTCAATATAGCGTCTTGGAAGTTTATAAGCTGAACATACCTGTAAATAATACTAACTATAACTATAAATGCAATAGTCTCTGTCTTTCTATTAATCATTAAAGCTCAATAGTAAATTTAATCTTGACAAAATAGCTTGCATCCCTGAAAATTAAAATAGTTCCCATATTTTTTTTTTAAACTAATAAGTGTAAACTAAAGTATTAAGAAAAAATATGAACCTTATTCAATTCTATAGTTACAGGATTAGCTGGTATATTTGCATTTTGTGGATCGTAAATAGCACCCACAGCATCTTGCCAGAATTGCAACCTCAGTGCTGCAGTCTGGGGATCCGTAGTTTGGTCCTGAACCCTTGCTATTTCTGCATTAAAGGCTCTTACTACCAATGCCGGAGATCTCAGAGCCTTTGTCAAGAGGAGAGTAGCCAAATAGTTCTCATAATCATGCTGTCTACCTGCAACAACATTCAAGTACGAGAAGAGTTTCTTATTTGTTTTTCTACTTATATTTAAGAAAATAATATGAAAAGCAGTATAGTAGGTAACACAAATTTGTTAATATATCATAATGCATTTTTTAGTAATTTATGAATATAAAAACCTTTATAAAAATAGCACAAAGATTAAATAAGTTATACGAAATCCAGAATGGCAGGTACCTTACAATGTTTGCACAGTAATTTATAGAATTTTTACTCGAAGGAGAAGATAATTGCTGCGTCAATAATCTCCTTAATGGGCTATTAGTAATGGAACTATATTTGAAACGCGAAATCATGTTTGAATTAAGTTACAATAGGTATCCTTGTTCCAATACAAGTAAAATATAACCTATATTATTGAGACGCTGATGAACGTTAGGTAGGTATTGTTCATGAAATCATTCTTTTCATATTTACATAGGTAACTTTAAAGACTTTCTTAATTATTTCTTGAAAACTAAACTAATAAAAAAGAGAATTCCAATTTTCAGTTTTCATTTTCACCTTGATCACCTATTCAAATCAATCACAGATAACAGATTTGAGCAGTGTTGCCAGCACGGTCATGTCAAAAGTTACCTAAAATAATTAAAAAAGTAACCTTTTAGTGTAAAAAATAACCTCTAATTTTTTTCTAATAGAAATGTATTAAAAGTTGTAATAACTTACACAAATATAAACGATAATGTAGTTGTATCTTCCATTTTAAGTTGCATTTTGCTAGCTACTTATTCAAAACACCTGAAATTGGTCGAGACGAAACGAGTATGAAAGAGAACGATGTGAAAAACGGAGTGATTACATTCTCTTTGGATGTGAACTAATATTATATTAATTTGTGGACGTGAACATTGCCCATTAGGTACACGAAGTTGCCATTTGCCAAACCACAGAGAGAGTATAAACAAAGTACAACCTACATACCTATAATAGGTATGTAGGTTGTACTTTGGTTAATACTGTAAGTTTTGCGTTGTTTCAATTTGCGTTCCGTTTCGCGTTGATTTTATATTTATACAAAATATTAAGAATTAATTCTACAAGATCCGAGAAATCACCTAAAAGTTACCTTTTGAATAGTGTAACCTAGAAGTAACCAGACAGAGTTAAAAATCACCTAAAAGGTTACAAAAGTAACCTTCTGGCAACGCTGGATTTGAGACATTTTGAGATTTCAGTACTTCATTCTGTAGTATACTCTATGGTTACTGACTCTATCTTTAATCTATGATTAAAACTAGACATGTTGTTGTGATTTCTTTTTTGGACCTACCTTCAACCTTTGGACACCATCTTGGCGTTGTAAACTAGATAGATAGATATAGATATGAATGTCTCTCGAACTAATAATATTGCAAATGGCGCACCAACCTCTGTAATTAATATTTAATCTATGAAATTGGTGCGCCATTTGCAATATTATTAGTGCCAGAGACACTCGTATGTCAAATAGGGCGCTTTAAATTGATCCATTTAAGCTGTCATGAAATGAAATGAAATGAAATGAAAATTTATTTATAAGATAAAGTCAGTTACAAATGTATCAGGAGTCCCGATTTAAGTTATAGATAACCTGTATCCCGGGAAACCTGCTCTTCCTCCGTCGTTTATGTAGATATGTATGTGTGTGTGTGTGTGTGTGTGTGTGTGTGTGTGTGTGTGTGTGTGTGTGTGTGTGTGTGTGTGTGTGTGTGTGTGTATGTGTGTGTGTGTGTGTGTGTGTGCGTGTGTGTGTCCGTGTCCGTAGGTGTACTGATTAAGTTAGAGTAGATTGATGATAGGTACTACTTTGGGTTAAATTATAAAAATAGAAATGGAAATTAAAAGGAAGCAATTAGGTTTGCAATTGTAAAAGTTTTTCTGTTTCGTTGTAGTTTAAATTATTTAACCAGTTAATTAATTTTTGTTTAAATTCGAACAATTTCATATGATGTATATTTAAAGTTTTATTTATGTTGTTATATAAATAGGGCGACTTAGTTTTGTACTGTCTACTTGCAAAATTAGTATTACAGGGGAATGTCTTTATGACCGCATAGTTACGTCTCTTATTTTGAAGTGATTTGTTGTAGGGTGACGTACGGTGCACCCGAACTATTGTTTGCAGAATGTATAGCTGTCTTATGGTTAGTATTTTAGCAGAAGTATATAAACTATGTGTTGGATATCTGTACGGTCTGAAATACATTACCTTCAGAAGGGACCTTTGTGCTCTTTCTAACTGGATAAGTTGGGTCTTACATGCGCCACCCCAGGCGGGAATGCAATACGTCAAGATTGACTGTCCTAGTGCAATGTATATAGTTTTTAATAACGCAGGTGGTACAACATCGCGAAGTTTTTTAAAGATCCATATAAGATTTCTAGTTCTATTTATTAGGTTATTTATTTGTTTATACCAATTTAGATGTTGATCTATTATCACTCCTAAGTATTTATACTCTGTCACATTATTAATTTTAGGACAATCGCAAGGATCTCCTTGATAATAGTGACAAGAATGGCATTTGATGGTAAAATCAGCAGGTGGTTGTGTTGGAGTTCTAATTGAAAAAGACATAAATTTGGTTTTGGATATATTTAACGTGAGCACGTTATTATTTAACCAATTAACAACAGTACTCATGCCTTTTTCAGCATTGTGTTTTACTTCTTCCCATGTGTCACCGTAGAAAATTAATGCAGTGTCGTCTGCATAAGAATAGGCCTTACATTTATGAAGACTTAGTAGTAATAGTTCATTTATGTATATTAAGAACAGGGTAGGTCCGAGAACACTACCTTGCGGAACACCATACGTAATTGATGTTTCTTGGCTTACGGCGTCACCAATTTTTACTTTTTGCCTTCTATTTGTAAGGTAACTTTCAAACAGTTGCAATGGTGTACCTCTGATACCGATCCTATCCAGTTTATTTAATAGTAAAGGAATACAAACGGTGTCAAAAGCTTTGGCCAGGTCCAGAAATACACCAATGCATTTCTGGCCCTGGTCAAGTCTCCCTACAATTTCATTTGTAAGGTCAATAACAGCGTCCTCGGTAGAAATTCCCTTCCTAAATCCATATTGAGAACCAGCAAGAATTTTACACTGCTGTAAGTATATATTGAGTCTTTTATTTATGATTTTCTCAAATATTTTGGATAGCACCGGTAACAGAGATATTGGCCTGTAGTTTTCAACTGCGTTTTTGCTACCACTTTTATGTATAGGATGAATTAGTGACAATTTGAAAGCATCTGGAAATATTCCTTGATCAAGACAGATATTGTAAAGGTAGGTAAGTATAGGGACAAGAATATGTTTTGCGTGTTTCACAAATTTAGTAGGTATAGTATCCCAGCCACCAGCACTATTGTTTTTCAAGTTCATAATAAAAGAATTAACTTCAGTTTCGTCAGTGCCAATTAAGCCAAAAGATTTTAGTGGAGATTTAAAAGTAGATTCAGGTGTTGTATAATTATTCGCATTATAATTTTCTTTCTGTTCAGCCAGTTGTTTACCCACGTTAGAAAAATATTCATTTACTAAACTCAACGATTCATTTTCCGTAGATTTAATATTTAACAACTCAGTACTATGCTTTTTATTTTTATATATATTAGCAATTGTCTTAATATTTTTCCATAATTCAAAGGGATTTTTAATTGATTTTTTAATCTCAGTGCGTTCATAATTTCTTTTGATTTTTTTCAGCAAGTTGTTGCAAAAGTTTCTATAACGAATGTATGTAGTTTTAAGTATAAGATTGTCCGGATTTTTCTTAAGTTTATATTGCATACTGTTTCTGTTCCGAATACATTTCAATAGTCCAGGGGTAATCCACGGTTTTAAATTACGCTGCTTTTTAGGTATTTTCAATGTAATAGTGTTCTCAGTTCTTGTATAGACAGCAAATCCAGTGTTAATCATAGATCAAAGATAGAGGTCAGTGGGCCAACCCTGCCAATACCATAGCGTTTGTCTGGGGCAAATCCGGAATGGCGGGAAGGCGAGAAATGGCGGGAATTGGAATAAGTATTTTGCTCAAATAAATTTATTTTACATTTAACCAATTAAGTATTAACTACAAGAAGTAGTAGCATAATTAATTATTATCCTAGCATGATTAAACAGTCGGTAAACTTATATTTCACTAGCGGACGCCCGCGACTTCGTCCGCGTTCCTAAATCCCCAGTTTAGGTGGGCAGAAACCCTGCAGCATCAGGATTGAGGAATTGGGTCCTGGAATTCAACGATTTAGTCTTTACTTGGTACCTACAATAACTATTCATAATCGACAATTCCTAAATCTCCACAATAATTTACGAGGGATGTACCCCTGCAGCATCAGGATTGAAGAGTTGGAACCCGAAATTTTTTGTTCCAATTAAAAAAAGATTCACGCAAATTGGTTAGGAAATCACGTAGATATCGATATACAGAGGTAGAAAAACACAACTCCTCCTCCTTTTTCGAAAGTCGGTTAAAAAAGTAGCCTATAACTCGGTAGATAGCTGATATTATCGGGCATACCCAGATAATATCAGCTATCTACCAGTGAAAGTCCCGCCAAAATCAGTCCAGCCGTTCCCGAGATTAGCGGCAACAAACAAATAGACAGACAGACAGACAATAATTTTAAAAATTGTTTTCTTGTACCGTATTTACTTTCGTACGCAGTTAGTAAAAAGCTGTTCTTTAGATATTACAAACAGACAGTTCAATTTTATTTATTTGTATAGAAGATTAATATAGTAAGACGCATCACAGAAGGCATTAAATAAAGTGGAACTGAGGCGCATAAAAACATTGAAAACGGAATTTATTTACTGTAGTAGTACTGGTCTACCTATACATTTAAAGTGGTCGACTTCGAAGACTGAAGTGGTTAATGCCTACTTGTTGTGTATAATTGAATGAATTACTTATTCATGAATGAATTACTTATGTAGTACTTATATATTATGTTTTGTTGTCAAAACAATAATATTTACTTACTTATTCTTTTTCTTTTGTTTACAAAACTTGATAATGATTATCGCTAGACCATTTTTATCAGCTGCACAATAATATAGGTAAATAGGTACCTAACCTACGTGAAAAGTAATTTTTTCGATACCGATACATACCTATAGGCTCCTAGGAAATTATTATTTCTTTATTCGCAGTGACTACCTAGAATTAGAGTTGTAGGTGAAAAATACTACAAAGACTCCACATGACCTCAAAATATATGTCGTTGTCCAAAAACAATCCACAACTAACTAGTCCACAACAAATAAACTGCACCTATAAGATAGGAAAATAATATTGATAGCCATCGACATACCTACCAATATTATTAGTGCTATGTTCCTTTTTTGTATTTTGCAATACAAGATAGCTTTTAATCTTTAACAAGAAACACGGATATTTTCTCTTCCTATCAGACATATTTTTCAAGAAAAACTTGATCTGGTACTAATTTAAGTAATTTTCGTTACGAACTAATCTCGCATCAAAATTTTTCCTTTAAAATCATGTTTTTTGAAATAAGAAACTTAATTAACAACTTCTATTATAGTTACTTAAATAAGTAACTATAATAGAAGTTGCGTCATAAATCTTTTATTCCTCGCGAATGAACCGCTAATAACGACCTCTCAAAACTAAACTTTCTTTAATTGATTATAAATATTTATCTGCTATAAAAGCTTACTTCATTTGTTTTTCTGATGTTACCAAACGATTGAATGTGATTACCAAAATCACCTGGTGGTGTGGTGGACCTTTATTTTTTATCCGATCATCATATCCTCTGCAAAATAGTTGCCTGGCAGAGATCGCTTCTCGGCGATAAGGCCGCCATTTGTACCTACTCTTATGTAATTTTATTTTTAAGTGTGCCTATGCATTTCATTGTACAGTAAAAGCTCCTTATTCGCGGGGTATACGTTCCGTAAATATGCCGCGAATACAGAAACCGTGAATACAGAATGGTAATTTGTATGGGATTATAGGGGATACGTTCCTAGGTGACAAAATAAAAAACAAACATATAAAAAAATAGCAATTTAATTGAAGTTTTTGACCATACTTATTAATTATTATCGTCAGGCTTAGGCAAAGGCTTAAAGAACTTTGTAATTTACTTATTACATAGTTGTAATAAGGTCTATTTTACTTTTTTATTAGTCCATTTATCGGCGCGTTTACAATGGATATTTAGTTGGATACATATTGGAATATCTTTTATTAATATGCATGTACTATGTACCGACTAAATCCGCGAATAAAGAAATCTTTAGCCGCGAATAAAGGAATTGGGTCACAATTTTTTAATCCGCGAATAGTGAAACCGCGAATGAAGGAAGCGCGAATAAGGAGCTTTTACTGTACATAAGTTCGAAGCTTCAATAGTTCGCACACAACACAACAGCAAGAAGCTGGACTGAAATCGGGGTCGACGGTTCAACCCCCAACCATTGCACTATTTATGCTGCCAACTCCTAACTTAACGCTTAAATTGGAAGGAAAAGGAAAATATTAGTGATGTTAAACATGATAAAATATATTCTTTAAAGAAAAATTTTAATACTTGTGTTGTTTCATATTTATTGCATAAGTGTCGCAGTTAGCAAGGGTGGAATATTTAAATAACAGGCTACACTGTCGTCATCTCATATACATTTTCAAACCAGTTCCGCCGCTTGGAAGCTAGTATCCGTCAAATGTAGTATTGATACAAAAGTGAGGTGAATCGAAAGGTAGGCACTATTCTTAATTCAAGTGTTGACGCTGATTTCAATATAACGCCAGTTTTGTGCTGATGTCGCGACGTATTCGTAGCAAGCGAGAGTGGGAGGTGCGTGCTTCTAACTTGGCCCGCAAAACCAGCAATCCTATCCGGCGAATTGTCGAGAACCTGCAAGTAGAACCTAATCCTGACAAGGAACTTATTGCTCTTTCCATAGGTAAGCTCTTACAACGTGACTATGGCCTACTGCGCAGAGTCCAATTTTTTTGATTAAAACTAAGAAATACCGATAACGAAATTAACAAAAAAGATAATTCGTGTAAAATATATTAAGTAAGTATAGAACATTGAAACGAAAGGAATTCTCAAAAACAGGATGTTTTCACTGTTTAATAGAATAACTTAGGAAAAACGGGTTTTACTGTGATTTTATACATACTATTAACTTTTTTTAATGTGATAAGGAGCTTTGTGACAGTTTCAACAATCTGGCAGTTTGAAACTATCGTTGTCCAAAATATTGTCCTATTTTAATCAAAACCTAACGATATGGGTTGATAGAGGATACAAATTTAATGCAAAATCTAGCATTAACTATACGACTTTAAATACAATTAGAAAAAAGTATGATATAATAATACAACCTCTTTACGTATTGAAAACGATAAAATATGTGGGCAGACGATTAAACGAACCTTTTACATAGAGCTAAAATAGGTGGTTAACTAAATGTACGGACTGAAAACAATACAACAAATAACATAACAAAAAAACAAATGTAGCCTATGATACTCCTTGTATAAACCTCTACCTGCCTGTAAAAATTTTCTCATAATCGGTTTAGCCTTTCCGAAGATAAGGCCGTATAAACAAAAATTTTAAAAACATGTTAAATGTTTGCTATCGTTCAAATCATAGGAGCTTTATTTAGGGAGTTACATATTTCGAAATCACATGGACAGACAGTTTTGAGAAGCAACTTTGAACTAGGCCACACGGGATTTCTAAAAACCTTCTTCCACGCGGACGAAGTCATGGGCAAAAGCTACTTTATTTGTATCCTACTAATATTATAATTTGTTTTATAGTTTGGATGTATGGATGGATGGATGGATGAATGTTTGTTACTCAATTACGCCGCTTTGACTGAAATTTGGCACAGAAATAGATTATAGTCTGGAACAATACATAATGCTACATTTAACCCGGAAAATAAGAGAGCTCCGCGAGAATTAAAAACACAACCACGCAGACGAAGCCGCGGGCATAATCTAGTAGATAATATAATTTTTATGGAAAGTATTTAGGTTAGGAGTTACTTTAAGTCAAGGTTAACGAGATCTATATATTCGGTGGATACCTATTACTTAAGTAATAAATAAAACTAAGAAAATCGATTAATGCAAATGCTATAAATTGTATGATCGCAGTTTGAGGAGATGCCAACTTATCCTCCTGAATTGTTTGTACAGGTGACCCAACAATCTTCGGGAATCTCAACCCTCCGGACCAATTGTTACAAGCTGTTCGAGAAAGCATTGAGTTGCATAAAAGTAGAGGCTACGCTCCATCTAAAGGTCACTATGAAGCCAGAGTTGCAGTGGCTAAGTACAGTGCCCATCAGGGCGAAGTTAGTCCCGAAGACGTAATATTAACCAGTGGTTGCTCCCATGCCATAGAAATGGTTATCACGGCGATCGCAGATTGTGGTCAAAATATACTCGTCCCTCGACCAGGATTCTCCATATACCAAACATTGTCAGAAGGTTTTGGAATAAAAACGAAATATTACAATTTGTTGGTATGTTGGGAAATCATCTAATTATACATACTTTGGCGCAACCTGTAGCTTTCTAAATTTTTCTTACTCATTTTTATGGACGTTAGATTCAAGTTTTATTAAGATTAAGATTGTGGAACATTTTTGTACATTAACGTATCCAGGTACATCAATATATTTATATATTTCTTACTACGTACCGCGTACGCGTGGAGTTAGGTTTTAAACATCCTGCGGGAACCTTCGGGATAAAACCTATGCCACTCTCAAAGTCCTCCAACCAAAATGGATATAGATCCGTCAATGATATCCGTGCAAAAATTCACGCCGATCCGTGCTTCGTTGCTACGTAATCGTAGGATATTATTGTTTATGAGCAGCGAATGAATTTTATGAGTAAGGCTAGTAAGGAAATTATTTTTCAATATAAATTAATATAAGCGATCAGGTCAAAAATTTTTTGTCTGAAGGGATTCCGTACTTAAACTAACCTTTAAAACACGTCTTATTGAATCCTCTTACAACCTGGAGGCTCGTTAAATTTACATTTATGCATATTTGCAAACAAGAAACAGACTACCGTAAACTTAACAAAGCGTTAGCTTTTCGATATGTTATTAGTCAAGTAATTCTTTAAGATTCGCACACAAGAAAATAGTTTATAGGTAGATAGCACAAGTGATTTGAAATAGTTTTGCGTGAATTTGTTAAATATAGGATTTTTGGCACTAAACTCTATATAATTTAATTTAAATGTCCATAAACGAGTTTCTAGAAGCATAACAAGTTTCTGTTTTATTGTGGGTATTATTTGCATATTTGCGCCGCATTCTCCTTACAAATCCTGTACTGTTTGCTTATGTTTTATTAATAATTTTTCATTTACATCTATTACTTTACAGCCAAACGAACATTGGAAAATAGATCTTGATGATTTGGAAAGCCAGATAGACGATGATACTGTTGCCATAGTAGTAAATAACCCGTCAAATCCGTGTGGTTCAGTGTATGACAAGGAACATTTATATGAAATTTTAGACATAGCCTCCAGAAACAGAGTCCCAATTATAGCCGATGAAATATATGAGCACTTCGTCTTCTCCGACCGTAAATTCATACCTATATCTTCTATATCCAAAGATGTTCCTGTACTTACATGCAGCGGACTTACAAAGCGATTCTTAGTTCCTGGATGGAGAATGGGTTGGGTGATTATTCATGACCGAAATAATGTTCTGGGGAAGGAAATTCGGCAAGCTTTATCTAATTTGTCTATGAGAATTCTTGGACCCAGCGCGTTGATACAGACGGCATTACCTGACATTCTAGAATATACGCCGCAAAGTTTCTTTGACGAAGTGTTGTTGTTTATCGAGGTGAGTAGCATGTTTCCTGTAATAGCTGTGTCGTAAGATGCATGTTGTTATTGTTTCCTTGAAAGTAGATAATATTAGGTATCATATTTACTGCGAATCAATATTAATAGAAGCCTTAACAATTTAGGAGAAATACTTAATATTTTGTTATTCAGTAAAATAATTTGTTTTACATAATTCCGGCAATATCAGCGTGCGCAATTCAAATCTGCGAATACGTATTAAAAAAATTCCAACAATTATTTATTTTTTCCAACACGCGATTGAGTGCTTAGGTAAATAGGTACCCCATATGACTGTACTAATTAGGTATAATATATGATAAAAGCTAGCTGTCGGGAATGAGACTATGTAGTTACCTACCCCAAAATTTTTATTATATTATACTACCCTCAGATTGACACTGGTAATATGCATTGTGCTAGTATGGCATAGAGAAAAGTCATTAAAGAAAAGAAAGAAAAGATAGAAGAGAAGAAGAAGTAGAAGAAACCTACCCTCTCTCTTCCGCATGTGCCCGTTATGTGGCCATTTCACATTGGTGGCTTTGAATGCCGATTGACAAATCAAATTACAATTTTCAATGTCAGTATAGTAGAGGTCGTATAATTTATGTTAATCGCGTTATGGTGATCTCTTAGAATCTATCGTACCTATACCTAGATCACATGCAATTAGAATACTCGGCTGAGTTTGTTATTATTATGAATACTATTTGAAACCCTCTAGCTTTAGATAATTTCCTCTAACCTCATAACTACTTTACTTTTCAGTATAACCAATAGTATGAATACTATTTGAAACCCTCTAGCTTTAGATAATTTCCTCTAACCTCATAACTACTTTACTTTTCAGTATAACATACCATCCTCTTAAAATTGTTATTTTTTTCCAGACACAAGCTAAACTAGCATATAAAGAATTACGGACCGCACCCGGATTACGGCCGATTGAACCCCAAGGAGCTATGTATATGATGATAGGCATACAAATGCCATTATTTCCCGAGTTTAAGGATGAATGCCAGTTTGTGGAAAGCCTTGTTACTGAACAATCTGTTTTTTGTTTGCCAGGACAGGTAAGTTACCTAATTAACTTTGTTCAACAGATATGTATAACAATTAAGTTTTGTATTGAAATAATAGTCTTCCTAACCACTCTCTTTTTGACGAGTATCTACACTATCTACCCAGTTGATTGTGAAAAATATAGGTTTACAGGGTGGACGGAAGCAATAAGTGTGCTCAGGCCATTATTTTCTCAATATACCTACCTAATAACCAACGTACCTAGTATTAATCTTTCAATAGGTAAGTAGGTGTCCCTTCTATTGAGAAAGTCACGAATAAGAATACCTAACTACTTAACTATTCCGTGGAAAAAGTAACTATCTAATAGCCTACGCACAATAATTACGTTTCCACTCTCTGAACCTATTTATTTTGTTAGAGTATGTAGGTGAATTCGGTTATTAACTTAGAATATTTACTCCTTGAGTAATTAATCTAAGGTACCTAAGTAATTAGTTTTTATATGATTTCTAGATTTTTTTTGTTTTGTAGTGCTTCGAATATCCCAACTACATGCGAATTGTATTAACCGTACCAGAAGAGAAACTAAGAGAGGCGTGTCAGAGGATCACAATATTTTGCAAGGAGCATGTAATAGGCGAAAAAAGAAAAGAAATAGAAAACAACGAAATTGAAAATGAAGTAAAAGTTATATGTGACGATTTAAACAATATCGCCTGACTTAAAATAAAATTAGGTGCCTACCGTAATAGATAAATCATTAACTTTTACCTACACAAGCAACAGCATTGTTAGAGAAATATTGCCGCTTTAAAGTTTGGACTTTTTCATCATAATCATTATATCCTACAGATCTCGCTGTTTAAAATTCTGAGGAGAATTGGAAATAAAACGTTAAAAACAATCAGTTTATGGTCATTAACAATAAAATTAACGCGGTGATATTTCCTGTGTGGGCCAAAAAAAAATTGTACTTAACATAAGTAATAACATTTAGAAAGAGAAAATAAATAACAATAAGTAGGTATGTACTCAAAATATTATAATTATTGTGGTTGTGATTGCAGTTACTATTTTGTTTAACCTAAGTATAGCCTAATATTATTATTATTTTTACTTGCCTTACCCAATTTGTTTGTAAAAAAATAATTATTATAGCCTCATACTTACTTAATTTAACACAGGCAAACTGAAATACTTACTGAAACGAAAATTTGAAATAGTCACTAGATACCTAGGGTAGAGAGATGTAAAAGTTACAGAAATGTGTAGGCTATGTGTAGGGCACGTTCCTTGGATAATATTGTATAATAATGACTTTACAAAAGATTTATTGAAAGATTGAAGAGTTGGAACCCGACTTTTCTATGGGAGCATCTTGCAAAGTTTTTGTTTCAATTAAAAAAAGATTCACGCAAATCGGTTAAGAAATCACGTAGATATCGATTGAGGTAGAAAAACACAACTCCTCCTCCTTTTTTTGAAAGTCGGTTAAAAAAGTAGCCTATAACTCGGTAGATAGCTGATATTATCGGGCATACCCAGATAATATCAGCTATCTACCAGTGAAAGTCCCGTCAAAATCGGTCCAGACGTTCCCGAGATTAGCGGCAACAAACAAACAGACAGACAGACAACAATTTTAAAAAATTGTTTTCTTGTCATAAGTCCCGTATTTACTTTCGTATGCAGTTAGTAAAAAGCTGTTCTTTTGATATTACAAACAGACACTTCAATTTTATTTATTTGTATAGAAGAGTAATATAGTAAGACGCATCACAGAGGGCATTAAATAAAGTGGAACTGAGGCGCATAAAACATTGAAAACGGAATTTATTTACTGTAGTAGTACTAGGTCTACCTATACATTTAAAGTGGTCGACGTCGAAGACTGAAGTTGTTAATGCCTACTTGTTGCGTATAATTGAATGAATTACTTATTCATGTTTTGTTGTCAAAACAATAATATTTACTTACTTATTCTTGTTTATGTTTACAAAACTTGATAATGATTACCGCTAGACCATTTTTATCAGCTGCACAATAATATAGGTAAGTAGGTAGGTACCTACGTGAAAAGTAATTTTTTCGGTACCTATACATACCTAGGCTCGGAAATTATTATTTCTTTGTTCGCAGTGACTACCTAGAATTAGAGTTGTAGGTGAAAAATATTACAAAGACTCCACATGACCTCAAAATATATGTCGTTGTCCAAAAACAATCCACAACTAACTAGTCCACAACAAATAAACTGTACCTATAAGATAGGAAAATAATATTGTAGACAGGTGTTTCATCCATAGCCATCGACATACCTACCAATATTATTTATGTTCCTTTTTTGTATTTTGCAATACAAGATAGCTTTTAATCTTTAACAAGAAACACGGATATTTTCTCTTCCTATCAGACATAATATATATTTTTCAACAAAAACTTGATCTGGTACTAATTTTCTCTACGAACTCAAGCCTCGCACTAATCTCGCATCAAATTTTTTCCTTTAAAATCATGTTTTTTGAAATAAGAAACCTTTTTACCTCGTTAGGAGAAAACAATTTTAGTACTGGTACAATGGTATAATAAATAATAAATACTCGCAACTGGGGGAGGTTACGAAAATAGTTATAAAAAACTTAATGAGTGACGGAAGTAACTGTAATGGAAGTTGCGTCATAAATCTTTTTTTCTCGCGAATGAAGTGCTAATAACTACCTCCCAAAACTAAACAATTAAACTTTCTTTAATTGATTATAAATATTTATCTGCTATAAAAGCCATACTTCATCTGTTTTTCCGATGTTACCAAATGATTGAATGTGAATACCAAAATCACCTGGTGGTTTTGTGGACCTTTATTTTTTATCCGATCATCATATCCTCTGCAAAATGGTTGCCTGGCAGAGATCGCTTCTCGGCGATAAGGCCGCCATTTGTACCTACTCTTATGTAATTTTATTTTAAGTTTATTTTTAAATGTACCTATGCATTTGATTGTACATAAGTTCGAAGCTTCAATAGTTCAACGATCAAGAAGCAGGACTGAAATCAGGGTCGACGGTTCAACCCCCAACCATTGCACTATTTATGCTGCCAACTCCTAACTTAACGCTTAAATTGGAAGGAAAAGGAAAATATTAGTGATGTTAAACATGATAAAATATATTCTTTAAAGAAAAATTTTAATACTTGTGTTGTTTCATATTTATTGCATAAGTGTCGCAGTTAGCAAGGGTGGAATATTTAAATAACAGGCTACACTGTCGTCATCTCATATACATTTTCAAACCAGTTCCGCCGCTTGGAAGCTAGTATCCGTCAAATGTAGTATTGATACAAAAGTGAGGTGAATCGAAAGGTAGGCACTATTCTTAATTCAAGTGTTGACGCTGATTTCAATATAACGCCAGTTTTGTGCTGATGTCGCGACGTATTCGTAGCAAGCGAGAGTGGGAGGTGCGTGCTTCTAACTTGGCCCGCAAAACCAGCAATCCTATCCGGCGAATTGTCGAGAACCTGCAAGTAGAACCTAATCCTGACAAGGAACTTATCGCTCTTTCCATAGGTAAGCTCTTACAACGTGACTATGGCCTACTGCGCAGAGTCCAATTTTTTTGATTAAAACTAAGAAATACCGATAACGAAATTAACAAAAAAGATAATTCGTGTAAAATATATTAAGTAAGTATAGAACATTGAAGTGATTGAAACGAAAGGAATTCACAAAAACAGGATGTTTTCACTGTTTAATAGAAGAACGTAGGAAAAACGGGTTTTACTGTGATTTTATACATACTATTAACTTTTTTAACGTGATAAGGAGCTTTGTGACAGTTCCAACAATCTGGCAGTTTGAAACTATCGTTGTCAAACATATTGTCCTATTTTAATCAAAATCTAACGATATGGGTTGATAGAGGATACGAATTTAATGCAAAATCTAGCATTAACTTTATAGCTATACGACTTTGAATACAATTAGAAAAAAGTATGATATAATAATACAACCTGAAAATGATAAAATATGTGGGCAGACGATTAAACGAACCTTTTACATAGAGCTAAAATAGATGGTTAACTAAATGTGCGGACTGAAAACAATACAAAAAATAACATAACAATAAAACAAATGTAGCCTATGATACTCCTTGTATAAACCTCTATCTGCCTGTGAAAATTTTCTCATAATCGGTTTAGCCGTTCCGAAGATAAGGCCGTATAAACAAAAATTTTAAAAACATGTTAGAGGTTTGCTATCGTTCAAATCATAGGAGCTTTATTTAGGGAGTTATTTCGAAATCACATGGACAGACAGTTTTGAGAAGCAACTTTGAACTAGGCCACACGGGATTTCTAAAAACCTTCTTCCATGCGGACGGAGTCATGGGCAAAGGCTACTTTATTTGTATCCTACTAATATTATAATTTGTTTTATAGTATGGATGTATGGATGGATGGATGGATGGATGAATGTTTGTTACTCAATTACGCCGATTTGACTGAAATTTGGCACAGAAATAGATTATAATCTGGAACAATACATAATGCTACATTTAACCCGGAAAATAAGAGAGCTCCCGCGAGAATTAAAAACACAACCACGCAGACGAAGCCGCGGGCATAATCTAGTAGATAATATAATTTTTATGGAAAGTATTTAGGTTAGGAGTTACTTTAAGTCAAGGTTAACGAGATCTATATTCGCCGGTTGATAGTAGATACCTATTACTTAAATAATAAATAAAACTAAGAAAATCGATTAATGCAAATGCTATAAATTGTATGATTGCAGTTTGAGGAGATGCCAACTTATCCTCCTGAATTGTTTGTACAGGTGACCCAACAATCTTCGGGAACCTCAACCCTCCGGACCAATTATTACAAGCTGTTCGAGAAAGCATTGAGTTGCATAAAAGTAGAGGCTACGCTCCATCTAAAGGTCACTATGAAGCCAGAGTTGCAGTGGCTAAGTACAGTGCCCATCAGGGCGAAGTTAGTCCCGAAGACGTAATATTAACCAGTGGTTGCTCCCATGCCATAGAAATGGTTATCACGGCGATCGCAGATTGTGGTCAAAATATACTCGTCCCTCGACCAGGATTCTCCATATACCAAACATTGTCAGAAGGTTTTGGAATAAAAACGAAATATTACAATTTGTTGGTATGTTGGGAAATCATCTAATTATACATACTTTGGCGC
The DNA here is from genome assembly GCA_933228805.2 of Hipparchia semele. Lineage (NCBI taxonomy): Eukaryota > Metazoa > Arthropoda > Insecta > Lepidoptera > Nymphalidae > Hipparchia > Hipparchia semele. Next base: position 6,115,826 of record OW121709.1, on the reverse strand, counting down.
AACCTGTAGCTTTCTAAATTTTTCTTACTCATTTTTATGGACGTTAGATTCAAGTTTTATTAAGATTAAGATTGTGGAACATTTTTGTACATTAACGTATCCAGGTACATCAATATATTTATATATTTCTTACTACGTACCGCGTACGCGTGGAGTTAGGTTTTAAACATCCTGCGGGAACCTTCGGGATAAAACCTATGCCACTCTCAAAGTCCTCCAACCAAAATGGATATAGATCCGTCAATGATATCCGTGCAAAAATTCACGCCGATCCGTGCTTCGTTGCTACGTAATCGTAGGATATTATTGTTTATGAGCAGCGAATGAATTTTATGAGTAAGGCTAGTAAGGAAATTATTTTTCAATATAAATTAATATAAGCGATCAGGTCAAAAATTTTTTGTCTGAAGGGATTCCGTACTTAAACTAACCTTTAAAACACGTCTTATTGAATCCTCTTACAACCTGGAGGCTCGTTAAATTTACATTTATGCATATTTGCAAACAAGAAACAGACTACCGTAAACTTAACAAAGCGTTAGCTTTTCGATATGTTATTAGTCAAGTAATTCTTTAAGATTCGCACACAAGAAAATAGTTTATAGGTAGATAGCACAAGTGATTTGAAATAGTTTTGCGTGAATTTGTTAAATATAGGATTTTTGGCACTAAACTCTATATAATTTAATTTAAATGTCCATAAACGAGTTTCTAGAAGCATAACAAGTTTCTGTTTTATTGTGGGTATTATTTGCATATTTGCGCCGCATTCTCCTTACAAATCCTGTACTGTTTGCTTATGTTTTATTAATAATTTTTCATTTACATCTATTACTTTACAGCCAAACGAACATTGGAAAATAGATCTTGATGATTTGGAAAGCCAGATAGACGATGATACTATTGCCATAGTAGTAAATAACCCGTCAAATCCGTGTGGTTCAGTGTATGACAAGGAACATTTATATGAAATTTTAGACATAGCCTCCAGAAACAGAGTCCCAATTATAGCCGATGAAATATATGAGCACTTCGTCTTCTCCGACCGTAAATTCATACCTATATCTTCTATATCCAAAGATGTTCCTGTACTTACATGCAGCGGACTTACAAAGCGATTCTTAGTTCCTGGATGGAGAATGGGTTGGGTGATTATTCATGACCGAAATAATGTTCTGGGGAAGGAAATTCGGCAAGCTTTATCTAATTTGTCTATGAGAATTCTTGGACCCAGCGCGTTGATACAGACGGCATTACCTGACATTCTAGAATATACGCCGCAAAGTTTCTTTGACGAAGTGTTGTTGTTTATCGAGGTGAGTAGCATGTTTCCTGTAATAGCTGTGTCGTAAGATGCATGTTGTTATTGTTTCCTTGAAAGTAGATAATATTAGGTATCATATTTACTGCGAATCAATATTAATAGAAGCCTTAACAATTTAGGAGAAATACTTAATATTTTGTTATTCAGTAAAATAATTTGTTTTACATAATTCCGGCAATATCAGCGTGCGCAATTCAAATCTGCGAATACGTATTAAAAAAATTCCAACAATTATTTATTTTTTCCAACACGCGATTGAGTGCTTAGGTAAATAGGTACCCCATATGACTGTACTAATTAGGTATAATATATGATAAAAGCTAGCTGTCGGGAATGAGACTATGTAGTTACCTACCCCAAAATTTTTATTATATTATACTACCCTCAGATTGACACTGGTAATATGCATTGTGCTAGTATGGCATAGAGAAAAGTCATTAAAGAAAAGAAAGAAAAGATAGAAGAGAAGAAGAAGTAGAAGAAACCTACCCTCTCTCTTCCGCATGTGCCCGTTATGTGGCCATTTCACATTGGTGGCTTTGAATGCCGATTGACAAATCAAATTACAATTTTCAATGTCAGTATAGTAGAGGTCGTATAATTTATGTTAATCGCGTTATGGTGATCTCTTAGAATCTATCGTACCTATACCTAGATCACATGCAATTAGAATACTCGGCTGAGTTTGTTATTATTATGAATACTATTTGAAACCCTCTAGCTTTAGATAATTTCCTCTAACCTCATAACTACTTTACTTTTCAGTATAACCAATAGTATGAATACTATTTGAAACCCTCTAGCTTTAGATAATTTCCTCTAACCTCATAACTACTTTACTTTTCAGTATAACATACCATCCTCTTAAAATTGTTATTTTTTTCCAGACACAAGCTAAACTAGCATATAAAGAATTACGGACCGCACCCGGATTACGGCCGATTGAACCCCAAGGAGCTATGTATATGATGATAGGCATACAAATGCCATTATTTCCCGAGTTTAAGGATGAATGCCAGTTTGTGGAAAGCCTTGTTACTGAACAATCTGTTTTTTGTTTGCCAGGACAGGTAAGTTACCTAATTAACTTTGTTCAACAGATATGTATAACAATTAAGTTTTGTATTGAAATAATAGTCTTCCTAACCACTCTCTTTTTGACGAGTATCTACACTATCTACCCAGTTGATTGTGAAAAATATAGGTTTACAGGGTGGACGGAAGCAATAAGTGTGCTCAGGCCATTATTTTCTCAATATACCTACCTAATAACCAACGTACCTAGTATTAATCTTTCAATAGGTAAGTAGGTGTCCCTTCTATTGAGAAAGTCACGAATAAGAATACCTAACTACTTAACTATTCCGTGGAAAAAGTAACTATCTAATAGCCTACGCACAATAATTACGTTTCCACTCTCTGAACCTATTTATTTTGTTAGAGTATGTAGGTGAATTCGGTTATTAACTTAGAATATTTACTCCTTGAGTAATTAATCTAAGGTACCTAAGTAATTAGTTTTTATATGATTTCTAGATTTTTTTTGTTTTGTAGTGCTTCGAATATCCCAACTACATGCGAATTGTATTAACCGTACCAGAAGAGAAACTAAGAGAGGCGTGTCAGAGGATCACAATATTTTGCAAGGAGCATGTAATAGGCGAAAAAAGAAAAGAAATAGAAAACAACGAAATTGAAAATGAAGTAAAAGTTATATGTGACGATTTAAACAATATCGCCTGACTTAAAATAAAATTAGGTGCCTACCGTAATAGATAAATCATTAACTTTTACCTACACAAGCAACAGCATTGTTAGAGAAATATTGCCGCTTTAAAGTTTGGACTTTTTCATCATAATCATTATATCCTACAGATCTCGCTGTTTAAAATTCTGAGGAGAATTGGAAATAAAACGTTAAAAACAATCAGTTTATGGTCATTAACAATAAAATTAACGCGGTGATATTTCCTGTGTGGGCCAAAAAAAAATTGTACTTAACATAAGTAATAACATTTAGAAAGAGAAAATAAATAACAATAAGTAGGTATGTACTCAAAATATTATAATTATTGTGGTTGTGATTGCAGTTACTATTTTGTTTAACCTAAGTATAGCCTAATATTATTATTATTTTTACTTGCCTTACCCAATTTGTTTGTAAAAAAATAATTATTATAGCCTCATACTTACTTAATTTAACACAGGCAAACTGAAATACTTACTGAAACGAAAATTTGAAATAGTCACTAGATACCTAGGGTAGAGAGATGTAAAAGTTACAGAAATGTGTAGGCTATGTGTAGGGCACGTTCCTTGGATAATATTGTATAATAATGACTTTACAAAAGATTTATTATTAAAGAACTTAAGAATTTACAGAATGAAAGAACTTGGAAGCCTACAAATTGATAGGTTTAGGTAACTACTTATTTATTTCTATCTGTAATAGTTTATACGAACGACCTGCAAAAATTCGTCTAATTTTCCTACTTTACTGCTAATGATTATTGGTCTGTGAATTATAATTGTTATTATTAATTTAAGTATTTTATTTCATCATCGGTACCTATGACATTATCTAACTTTTTCAACTAGTTTCAGGATTCCAATCGAAGAAATAAATAAATAAGATCGCTAGTTACCAACATCGCGTTACAGTTCGATGGCTGCTAAATCTGAATCTTTTACTAACTAACTTACTGGTTTCTTTGGTGTAAACCACAGATTAATTATTGTTTTAACATGATTTTGACTTCAAAATAACCATCGTCACCGTCATCGACATTATTAGCAACCCATCAACCACTCACTGTCAATACTTACTACTGAGCACGTCTCTTCTCAGAGAAGGGTTTTACCACTTTTACAAACGGGTAGGTCATACTACATACATTTCATGCAGTTGCATGTATTCGCCTTAAAATAGAAAAAAAAAACTACGTCGAAATCAGACCATTCGTTAAGGAGATATTATGAGGAAGCAGACACACACAGATACACACGTGAAACTTATAACACCCCTTTTTTCCATCGGGATTTAAAAACTGAAAAACACTTTTCCCCTCCCTTTCCTATTGATTATAAGTAAGTATTATAATTATGTATACTTAATTATAATATATTATAAGAAAATAATTTTCTGTAGGTGATATATTTTATCTAAATATATAAAAGGCAAAGGTGACTGACTGACTGACTGACTGACTGACTGATCTATCAACGCACAGCTCTAACCACTGGACCGATCGAGCTGAAATTTGGCATACAGGTAGCTGTTAGGACGTAGACATCCGCTAAGAAAGGATTTTGGAAAATTTCAACCCCAAGAGGGTTAAATAGGGGGTTAAAAAATCGAACCTAACGTGAGCGAAGCCGCGGGTTAAAGCTAGTTATCATATAAAATGAATCAACATTTTATTTCTTAGTGATTATAATGTGTCACGTGATTTCGATTAATTTTATTCCATTTTAACATAATTTTAACGATTTTAATTCAGCTTTAATGTAGGTATATACCCTGGTTTAAGCGTTGACCAAGGGCTATAAAGGTACCTAATTAGGTACGTACCTACCTAATTCTTAGGTCGACATAACGTCGGCTTAATTATCAAACTACGTATCTCCATTTGGTCAAACTTTACAGGAGAACGAAAAAACTTTTTTACTCCGTACCTAACTAACGATAAAAACATAGACAAACAGCTTTATTTACATTTGAATTTTAATGTGCTTATGTTTGTTGTAATTATGATTTATTATCTGTTATGATGATTCAATAAATGGACTTAAAATATTAGGTCAAAATGGCGTCGGCTTATGCCGTGGTATTTTTATTTTTTGTAAATAGCAAAAAAACTAAAAACAAGTGGGAGATACGAGTGATTCCATCATGTTCGTTACCGAATTTTACACTACATGGCGTCAAAATAAAAAAATCGGAAATTTTGGAGTTACGAAGTTTGATAATTAAGCCGACGATAAATTTTTCTGTATAACACGTAGAGAGAGAAGACATAGAGCCAGTGACGATTTCTTTCTCACTCACACTAAAAAGAGAGCAGAAATAAAGTTACTAATGTGATAAACAGAGACGCAGCTACCCAATTTTTTGTCCCTCATCGTGTAACCAGTTTTTTTCAAGGTCGCCACACTTTTGTGCGAAACAAACTGACAGTTATAAGAAAAATTTAGTATCTATGTGTGTTGCCAGCTTTAGGTACCTATACAATGTACCGATTTTCCCTATCCTACTAATATTATAAATGTGAAAGTTTGGATGTATGTATGGATGGATGTTTGTTACTCAATCACGCCACACTAAACCGATATGGTTAAAATTTGGCACGGAGATAGGTTTTTTTAGTAATGTCCTCTGACATACCGTAACGGCGGGTTACTTTGGCTACTTTTTCAATTTTTTTTAAATTTTTGTTGAAACAAAATAAGGTCGTGATGGAAAAATGAATATTTTGAGAAAAGAAAAGAAAGATGATGGATACTACATAATATATGTCGGCGATGATTAAAGTGTATTCAGTAAGATAGTGTCGGTTACTGTTCTGAATTATTCTGAAGTTTCGTTCGAATGTCCAACGACCAGTCGAGAACTGTTAGCGATCTTAAGAATTATTTTATTTGCAAAGTTCTTAATTTTTAAAGCCATTTTTAAATAGCTAGAGGCAGACTTTTAATGTTTTTTTTTAATAATTATTAACTGAAACTATGAAGAGTTGCAGTTTTATACGGCTGCCTGAAAAAAGGAATATACTGTTAATTTCATTCATGATGATTTTGATGACTAAATATACAATTTTTGTTGCTTTTAATTCAATAGCATTACTCGATTGAAGGAAAATTATAAACTGTTCTTCACAAATTATTTTGTGTAACATTCTTACTAGTAACTTGTGTAACGAAAAAAAAATATTCCTTTGTGTTACATGCATCTTTTTTCAAAATGACTCACATATGCTAAATTTCTATTCGGCATTTCAATATTTTTTTAAAGGATCAAAAAATTATCTAGTGAATTGGTCCTATGAAACTACACTAAAAAACTTTAATATAAAAAAAATATTTTTAAAAATCCGACTTCAACCGCAATACGTGTACAAACTAAAATTATTTTATACTTTTAAGTGGTGGTTGAAGTCGGTTTTTTAAAAATACTTTTTTTAATATTATTATTCTTTATTGCACACAATATTAAGATATATGTAAAAAATAGAAGCTTACCCTAATAGGTATATCTCTCCCAGACAACCTTATATGTGTAGGTATGTTATTTAAAAAATAAAACAATTCAGCATCTGTTTTGTCGTTTTATTTAAAAATCCTGGGAAGAATTTTCCATCTAATTTGGGGTAACAGGGGAGTGCAGTTATTGTGGCAACATTAAACTCAAACTTGTCATGTGACGTCATCGTTACGTCATGTTATCTCTATTTCAGTCGCGGTTACACAGTACCTTCGTCTATTGCCTTCTCTGTCTACGGTATAACATTAATAAACCCACTGGGACGTAATGTTATCTGTGGTCTATCGTAGTGATTATATAATCTGTGTGGACCATAGACCACGAAAACTAGAAATAGTGCGTGTCTACGATCCAGTGTTGCCAATTTAGCATATTTATGCTAGTTTGGCAAATTTTTATGTTGTTTAGCATAATTATGAAACAATTGTTAAATAAAATATACGATCTATTTTGCTACCGATAAACGCACATAATTCATTCCATTTAGAGTATTCTTGGACCACGCTGGCATGATTTGTTTAGTAATTAGATTAGTTTGGCTATAAGTTTTATTGTAATATTTTATTTAAAAATCATAATAAAAAAAAATTAGAGTTTTCATATAAGAATAGTTGTCATAGACAGGGGGCTACCCCTGTCTCTTCAAGGAGCGTTTTCAGCCATTTGGCTCATTTCATCCATTTGAATGCAGACAAGACTAAGCTTCGAGGCCGTGTATCGATAAAAACATGAAATGCCAGTTTATAATCAGATTAGATCCAAAGAAGGCAGGAAGATGCTGCTATTCTTACACAGTTCTGGATAACGTAGTGCTATCTATAGGTACCAAGGAGCGTTATAGACTTGATAATAAGGCTTCCACGTCTTCACGTCAGCTGCCGACGAAAACTGAGATATAAACATTTTATTCGATAATATTGTCAATTTCATCATTAAATCTAAATTTTGATTAAAACTAAACATTTAAAATGAAATGACGTTTCATTTGACAATGAAAATATTAGCATAATTTTTAGCATTATTTTAAAGCCGTTAGCATATTTTTAACAGCAGTTTAGCTATTATATTGGTTATTTAGTATTGGTATTGTTGGCAACACTACTACTGTCATGTTCATTGTTCACAAGTTTTGCTTATAAATGGTCTGTGGTTGGGTTAGAAAAATAAAATTGTTAATTGATTTTCAAGTGGTGAATTTGATTTGCAAATAAAATTTATCTGAGATCAGTGATTTCGCCGAAACTTTAAGATGTCACAATTAAAATCTGGCAAAAAAATTAAGTGGGCCTTAGATTTCAACCAAAAGTAAGTCGCAAAACCTTATTTAAAGTTAGATATTTTATGTGCTACTATTCACAACAATAAGGGTGGTTATTCTTTATAACTTTATATCATTATTTCAGGAATAAAACACAGATAACTGAATTACCTTCGCCCCCAGGGTATAGCCAATCAACTAACGCAAGTTACACAGAATCTTCAAAAGATACGGACTCCAATCTTCTTTTGATCAAAAAGCTATGGGATGTTGCACTGGGACCATTGAAACAGGTGCCAATGAATCTTTTCATAATGTATATGGCAGGAAATTCTATTTCTATATTTCCAATTATGATGGTGGGAATGCTAATTGTAAGACCAGTGAAAGCTTTGTTTTCAACGCAAAGTACATTTAAGATGGTTGAAGGTACTCAAGCAGCAGGACAAAAGTTTGTATACATTATTGGTAACATTGTGAATATATTGTTGGCTCTTTATAAATGTCAGAGCATGGGTCTTTTGCCTACACATTCCAGTGATTGGTTAGCATTTGAGGAGCCAATAACTAGAGTGGAGCATATTGGCGGGGGGCTATCTATGTTATAAACAATGCCTGTTGTTACAGCTACCTTTATTTATTTAAAATCATTTTACCTAGTAAATGTTATTTACACAAAATTAAATTCATAAATTTACATTTGGTTGTTTCAATCCTTGCCTTTCTTGCTGAATTCTTCCATTTTTGTTTTAACATAACATTGAGCTTTCTCAAATAAAGCCTTGGGGTCTTCAACTTTGTCTATCTGCAAATGAAACAATACAAAATGTATGTACATTGAGATAAACATTGTAAGATCTATTGGGCATTTTTCCAAATAGAGTTCTATGTTGAATCACAGCATGAAAACTAAAATCTATTCTTGGTTCAATATTTTAATGCATTGGTACTAAAAAAAATGAATAAAAACCAACCATTTATTCTCTTATTTTTTCTTATCACTCTTGTCACATGTCTGAGATAATTTCTTGCAAAACCAATCAACTCCAGTCTGCATTCAGAAAAATATCCCCCAAAGTAAAATAATTATATATGCAGATATGTGACAAACACAAAAGAGGCCATAATGGTTAGTTTATTTGAACCAGGAATAATTCTAGGATTCCAGCCTTCTCTTAAACAGTAAACATTAAAATAACGAAAATAAAAAGAAAGGGAATTTTTTTTCAAAATGCATTCATTGTCTATGATGTCAACATGACCTCTTTTGTGAGTCTAGAATTAGAATAGGCCATTTTAAATTGTAATCAAATAGTAAGCTATAATAATAATAACTATTCTTGCCAATATGAGAATGAATATCTTTATTGCAATTCGCTGATGCCTGCAACTTTCTCTATCAAGATTTATGTTCTTAAGTCACTTAAGAAGTCTGGTTTCTTAACACTAATTCGAAAAGTAGGATCTGTCTTCAGAATACAAGCTATCTTCATGAATGTCCCAAATATCATCACTTTATTACTATGAAATAAAAAGTATAATAAATAGAATAAACTAAAACATTACCCAGTAGTGTTTTAGTTTAGTTTACAAACTAGAATATGAGGTAAGATCCAGTCATTTCAAAAGAACAGAACATTCTTAGATTGGTAATTGTTAGGGTTCCTTACCCGAAGGGTAACCAATGGGACCCTACTAACCCAATGTATCTCAATCTTTAATAGGTAGACAGAAATTTTCACAGAATGTATTTCTATTTCCGCTATAACAAATAATAAAAATAAATTAAAAATTAAACCGGACTCTCCTACTAGAAATGTGTTTTTTTTTTCCTTTTTTTGCTCAACCTTAACAATCGCTGTTATAATGGTAAGACTACATTTAACCAGTTATTATAATTGTTACCCTTAATTAAATCAATTCATAGAAGAATGATGTACCTGATAATTTTGTGCTATATAAACACCAGTGTAGACACCAGTTCCAAAAATGAGCTGTAACAAATAATGAACTAATAAGCATACTCATTGATATTTTTTGGATGTTATTGAGAATTGAAATACTAAAACTAAGATGTATAAAATGCTATTGGAACTACAGCCAATTGCTAAAAATAATAAATATTAGTATTATATAGACTATGTATGTAAAATAATGTTTCTTTGTTTGTCTTGTACATTTTATCCAATCGAGTATGAAAGAATGTTCCTTTGTTTTGTATCTATTTCCACACTTCAACTTAGGCAATGAAACTTGGCACAGAGATAGATTGCATTTTGGAGATAGTTCTAGTTAATTCTTCAGATAGGTTACACTTAGCTTTAATATTAGTGTTTTTTAACTACTTAGTTTCCATACTCAGTGTAACAAAAAGGATTCAGAACACTCATTTTATAAGTTACAAGTATTCACTCATGATTTTTTGGAACACACACACATAATCTACTTTTCACATTTCACTCCACTGGCAGGTTTGTGCCCCACCTACAGGCCTGTACAGTTACTTCCGTGAGAAGTTGATACTCTGCTGCACAAGTTTATTGTACTTGCATGCCCGTTTAGAAAAATAAATACACAGAATGCAAATAGCTTCTGTGCAAGGAACATGCATGTAAACTGCCTGTCTTAATTAGAGATGTAAAACTTACACTGTTTTTTAACAACCATGCGAAACAACCCATGCCTGAAGTTGGAGGTTTACAGGCATCAGGTGGCCTTTGACAACAAGGCATTTTAGGTGGAAATACTCATTTTTATATAATTTTACTAAGCAAATTTTGTTTCTAAATATAAAATAAATTTAAATGTATATTTTGTATGTAGGTATAAAATGTATTTATTGACATGAATTGATTTTCTAAATTTGAAAGTACCTACTTGTCAAAATGAATCACTAAAATCAAAGAGCTCAGATTATTATTTTATCATCTTTTAAAAAAAATTAACAATATTAGATGTTTAATTAAATTGTATGGACGAAACTATTAAAATTCAAAAAATACTTCATGCATTTTTTGTAAATATTATAAGCACAAACCAATCCCTGGGACCAATTAATAAATTATACATTACATACTCAGTTTTTTTATCCCGTCAAAACATACATATAATTAAAACGGAGTGATTACATTCTCTTGGTATATAATTAATCTGTGGTCAAAACATGACATTTTTCAAATTAAATTTTAGTAATTGAAAACACCAAAATTCTTACAAAAATTCAATCATCAATATAATAATTATAAAATTAAGTATTAATTAAAACATGTTATATCTATAGCATTGCCTTTGGCAATAGTGAAGCTCTACTTATTGTAAATTAATTAAAAATACAGAAACCAGCCGCCTTTCTTCTATCTTTTTAAAGTTAACACCCCGTTTACAGGTGAAAAAGAAGTTTTGAGACTTACTTACCTACTAATTGTGTTACATGAACACAAAGAAATACATAATTGAAATGATACTATTGTGCTGTGAATTTAATGAAGGATTAATGTAAAAATTAAATGTTTACTTACTAAGGTACTCACCAGTCCTTTCAACATTTTTAATGATTTACTGACAAATGCGCTTAATTATTACTAAAATAAAGTATTGAGCGTGGATAATGATTATACGTTAATAATACAAAATTACAAAAAAATCTATTTTTTATTATTATAATAATATTTTAATATTATAATTCATAGGGTGAATAAAACACTTTACACTCTAGTTATTAACTATTTATTTATCATGTTGACAGCTGTGGTTGACAGACAGCTGTTAATGACACTGACAAGTTTAGTGACAGTTCACATGGTAGGTAGGAAAATTGGCTTTGGGTTCTAGTTTTTTAAGCTTCGATTAAATTAAAATAAATTACAGTTTTAAATTGTCAATGGTCAGTCAACACCATAGAATTATACCATACAAACATATCAGTGAATTATACCTTATGTGATGTGATTATACCTAATAAAACCTATGCAATCGCGTATAAACGAAAGACAGAGACTATTAACAACGATTTTTACAGGCTATTCTTTTTTAACAGACTTCAGAAAAAGAGGAGATACTCAATTCCACGCGTATTTAATTTTTGTCGATGTAATTCCATAACTCCGTCAAAAATCGATTTCCATAATTTTTCTCTTTACCCGACTGCGTGACGCAAAGGAGGATAATGTTTATCAGTCTATGTACTTATGTATTTATTTTTGTAGCGCTCTGGCCAAATGCGTAGGCCGATTTTGATGATATTACGTCAATTTTAAAAATTGTCTGTTTGTTTGTTCCGGTTAATCTCTTGAACGGCTAGACTGATTTTGACGGGACTTTCACAGGCGAATAGATCATATTATCGGGAGTAACTTTAACTGCCTTTTTACCGACTTTCGCAAAAGGAGAAGAAGGAGTGGTGTTTTTCTACCTATGTATATCGATATCTCCGTGATTTCGAAACCGATTTGAATGTTTTTTTAAAATCGATACCTACTGAAACTTTGCAAGATGGTCTCATAAAAAGTTTTGAATTCCTATTGAGGAATTCAAAATTTTTATGAGACCATCTTGCAAAGTTGAGGAGTTGGATTGCCAACTCCTCAATCCTGATGCTGCAGGGGTTCTGCCCACCTAAATTGTGGGGATTGAAGAACTTAGCTAACTACTGTGATTACCAAATAAACTACATAGTTGAACTCCAGGACCTAACACCTCAATACTGATGCTGCAAAAACTACACTAGTTAGAAATAGACCGACTACTGGTTTTCTGTCGGCTGAAAAAATCGCATTCAGTCTCTAACTGGAATATCCATTCATTTAGTTTATAGATTCTATAAGCTTATTCTAAGACTCAGTTCTAAGATCTATGAACATAATTATAATTTTTAATCCAATCCAATTCAATTTACTATTTGTTTTTATTTAAATAGTAGGTATCTGTATCTATCTGTAGAAACTGAAATAAATATTGAGCACAGATTACTTTAGTATCTATAATAGGTACTACCTACTTGATCCACTCACACCACACGTACCTCTCTACCAACGTAAAATACATAATAATTAAATAGAATAATATAAAAGGGTTCCGTTTTTTTCGGCATCCTAAAATAAGAAAAGTAAGAAAACTCCAGATTTCATTAAAAATATTTATTTGTTCAATTCTGTCATGCAATAAAATATCAATAAACAATTATATTATTAAAAACAATAGCACGCAGCACAGCCTTAATTCTAGTCATTACTATTTACAATGTATTACCAACGCACTCAATTCAACCGTTTCTCTCAATCTAATGTCTACTTTTAGTTACTTATTAATTCTAATTATTTTAAAACAGGCGTACTTACCTACTATTATTTTAATAAATTTGAACCACTTTAAAAACATAAAAATCATGATAAAATACAGTTAAAAATACTGAAAACAACTGGTTTTCTGGGAATGGGTTTCATTCGAATTTCATTTTAAATAATTAATAACGATTGCGTGATATTATAAAACGTAAGTTAGGAAAAACGTCGTATTTTAGGTAAGTATAGTCTTCCTTTAATCTATCCTTCAAACCGTATAGAAGGTTTTTAAATAATAATTATCATCTAAATATTACCTATATTGCTTGGAATGTTTCAATTTAGGTATGAGCAATACATTTTTTCAGTTAACCTTATTGATTAAACTTAATACTAGTAGGCTATAGTAGATACTATAACAATCAATTTGAACAACCATGAGAACGTACTGAATTATCAAATAATGCAGTACGCTTAGTTAATAATAGAATTAGTTAGATACCTACCTACTGCTAATTTATTGTTCCGAATTTCGGAAAAGGTATTGTATGGCATCCTCGTGAAGGGCTATCATTAGCATAATTATTCCGCCGGTCAGAAAACCTAGGATAGCAAGTATTAAATGAAGGCTTTTTCCTTTATTGTTTTCGTTAAGTTCAGGCACTAAGTCCGCTAAAGCAATATAGAAGAACGTACCAGCCGTGGCCGCGTAAATCCATTGTGAGGCTGATTCATGGTCCTCGGCAAGCCAAATTCCACCCGCCATTCCCATAAAGCTAAGCGCTGAGGAGAGTAAGTTATAATACAAAGCTCGCCTAATACTCATACCGGAACGTAGTAATACTGCGAAATCTCCCAATTCATGGGGAAGTTCATGACAGAATACGGCGAGGGCTGTAGCAAACCCAGTGACGGGATCGCCACTAAATGCAGCCCCTATAGCCAGGCCATCAGTCAAATTGTGTAATCCGTCACCAACTATAACCATCAGTGCCGTTGATGTCATCGGACGCTCAACTGGTGGTGGGGGGGATCCGGGCATCATTGCACCGAGCTCTATTGACTCCACTTGTTTTGCAGATTCCACTTTCATGTCTTCTACGGATTTACTCGGAGCATCATGGGAATGTGCGTGACCTCCGTTGAGAAGCTGCATGATTGCTTCGACAGAGTAAAACAAGAGAATAGTGAGAAAGGTGACGCTACACTTGAGGATAACTTCAGTCTCTTCCTGAGGTTCATTGGGCGTGCCGTGTGATTTTAGAGCGTGGGGCATCAAATGTAGTAGGGCGTCTCCGCATAAAGTGCCCACTGCTACTGCTACCAAAAAATGGATGACGTGACTAAATATTACCGATTTTAACATCGGTACTATAGCTACACCCAGAAGTCCCGTCGCACTTATGACCAGAATACTCAAAGAGGCATAAACCCAAGCTGGAACAAAAGAAATACTTCATAAAGAAACAGGATATTATAGGATATAATACATACTTATTTGTTAGAATAGTAGATTTGAAAGAAGGTTACGTAAAGGTATAATATATTAATATTGTATGTTCAGCAGGCACTTACTCCAAACACGATCCAGCTTTGGAGCGGGTGCTTCGGTCTTGAAACAGGACCTTTGATCTAATTGGTATACAAGTGCAGGACACATTTCTAAGAATGTTTTCGGTTTTATATTTATAACGCCTGGCTCGCTCGCCATTCCGTAAGCTTCCAGTATTTCTCTTGGTGACAGACATGGTTTTTTCAAGATTGGTGCAGCTGAAACAGAAATGATGAAATTAAGTATTTTACTACCAAGTGATAAAGATTAGAGTGGAAAATGGAATACCATAACATTTAAACTAGATCAACGAGTCATTTCGCTTAGTAAAATTAACAGTTCTAGTTTTGTGCGCAAACACAGGTGCACCCTCTATTGCCTCACTCGCATAGTTCGATGCAACGGAAATCTGATACGATCGGTGAGAGATCAGAGGCAGGACCGACGGACGGCTTTGCGTCCTTTCTGAGGTCCGGGGTTGATAAACCGCCCGCGTAACTCCAGGTTCGCTGAGAATTCCTTAAACCCCCATAAGTACATTTTTTTGGTGCGACCCGAGAATCGAACCCAGGTTCTCATCATGCGCATGCTAACCACTAGACCAAAAAGGCTGTTGAATCGTGGTATGCGTGGTTGGATCATGAATAAGCATAGGAGATTTAAAACTTCGATTCAAAATATTGCTATGCAGGTCCAATTCATAATGTTACTATATTGGCTGAGATACAAGGCTCTCTGTATATTGAGCATCACAGAGCCATAATAGGATAATGACGGGCTCGCAAATGATGAACACGCTTGACCGTCTTAGCGTGTTCCTGCATACCTACCGTCTTCCTACAACATGACATGAATATTTAAGTCTAACTGATAGAATGATTATATTATTTAATGTGATATATTTTCTACAAATATAGCAAATTGGCAAATAGATATGTAGAAAAGGGGCATTTTGTAATATTTAAAGTTTTATTGTTTCCTTTCTATAAGAGAATTCTTCTGGTAAATTGCGGAAAAGCTGCATCAATTATTCGTATTTATTATTGCTACAGTCTTAACTGTGGTGATTGGATGAATTTATGGCATTCATTTTGGCCAATAGGGAGAGCGTGTCAGCCAATAGGAAGTGCAGTATTGTGCTGTTGATCACGTCATTGGCGAAATAAAGCGCGCACTATGGGTACAACTGCGTGCCATGAAAAGAAAATCGTTAACGAACATGGTGATGACATTTTACTGTTAAGTAAATGAAAAAATCATGATAATTATTACTTTTCTTCGATAAGATACGAGCGCTCGTCAAGCTTAATTTGGAACCGCTTTTTTTCCAAGAGTTTATAAATTAGGAAACTATTTTCACAAGATTGCTTCAAGGTGGCCGAAAAGAGCGGATAAGACTCATTTAGATCACCGACCGTCATCGAGGACGAAAGGCAATCAACAGAGATTGGTCACAGCCATGAATATACCGTCATTCTAGTTCTACTATAGGCAAAAAAGGCCTGAATTTTCGCTGGACAAGTAATTTATAGCACGTTCTCTTTAAAACCCCAACTGTTATTTTACTCGGTTATTTTTTGCGAACTTCGACTGTTCCAATTTCAACCTAAATGTTACAGTTTAAAACGTTTAGTCAACGACTAAATCTTATTCATTCAATCATCTCAACTTTTTCACTTTTTTTTTCATTCCACTTGCACACATGATATCTGATACTTTGGGTCAACATAGGATAGTATTTATCCTGATGAAAAAATTAAGGTCCTTCCAGGATAGGGGATGAAAGTTTTTGTTAATTTTACTCCATAACTCAGTGAAATCTGAACTAAATTTGATAATTCTTTCTTTATTATAAATTGTGTACTATTAGAAATATTTTATCCAATTTTGGGTCAAGATCTACTAAATATTATCGGAGATAGAGGACATAACTTCTGGCGGGTAGTAGCAGGTCACTCTAAACTTTTTCCACGCGGACGACGTCGCGGGAATCAGCTAGTCTGTTATAAATTGTATGATGTAATTTATATCATGAACTCCAGTGTCTCCAGTGGACTTCCGATTGTATTACAAGACAATAATTTTATTTGTGTAGACTATGTGTTAAACAATGAACACTGTGACCGAGTACCATGAAGGTCACTCGGCAGTCGTAGTTACCACTTACAGTAATAATTCCACACAAAGTCTGCGGTTTTAAAATCTACCTTCCGTGCTGACGAGGTGCTGACTAATCTAAACTACGTGTCCAATTTCCGTCTTTTACTTTAAAGAATTTTCTAACAGAAATTCTCTTAGAAAAGTCAACTTCTTCAAGGTGTAGAAAACTAACCTCCGTAGGATAAAGCGACCAAACTAGACAGATCTTAACGGTCTACCAACTATAGGCAGTCAAAGAAAAGTTAAGGTTTAGAAATTATTGGGTTTCGGTTTCGACATCATTCAGGCCTTGACGTCTATAATAGACAATTTGAATAAATTCTATAGTGCTATCCAACGTCTACGAGTGGCCCAAAAGTTGGCAATCCCCTTTATATTTTTTATGGCATTTTCGTCTATAACTATAATATGAACTATAGAGACCGTGTCTTGCTGCGTCGAAAGCTGGCGACTACAGACGCATTGATGCGTCTCTTGGCTCTCCTATATGCTAATACATCGAAACAGGGCGTCGTCAATCACTCTGCACCCTTCCCCCACTTGCCTTCCCACCCGCTTCTGTCAATTACGAGTTTCTCCAGCTGTGGAATTGTCTAAAAATGATTGAATCAGTGTGACGATCACAATCACCTTTGATTGGCTGAATTTATGGTACTTGATGCATCAAGGCATTTTTAACAAAATGAGAAAGAACTAGTCAATCATTGGTGATTGCAATCTTCACACAGTACCTAGCAATTTTTAGACAATTCAACAGCAGGTGTCGTCATTTCATTTTGCGCCCGTCCTCCACTCGTCTTCCCGTACCCGAGTTTCGGTTAGTTACGATTACATATGACAGAGGACTACTAACTTGTAGAGGGTGATCTTCTGTGCCGGTGCTGCGTGTCGTGGATCTGGCGGAATGTCCCGTTGATCCGGTGCAGGGCGATGTCGTGCGGGGAAGTGAACACTTGCCCTCCGAGCCCTAAACTGTGCAGCAGATGCTCAAACCCCTGAAACGTTTAAAGCAGTTATTGATATTATTTGGTATTTACAAGTATTATTCTTATTTTATGTATTCCATACAAAATATTGGATGTTTTTAGCCGACCACTCAAGAAAAGGAGTGTAATGTTTTCAGGGTTTATGTATGTATCTGAGTTTCTTTATTCCCCCATAACTTCCCATAAAATGTCCGAACAAATTGGGATGAATGGGGTACCGCTATAGAATCCTTACATCCCACTGAGTGACGTCAGTTGATATTCTTTAAAGAAGTCGGTGTTCTTTATTCTATTTTAATAATTTGCTTGTTTTCGAAAGATATCGTCTTTTCGGCTTTTAGAAATCTATAAACGGAAGGTTTTGAAGAGGTACTGTAATTGTCGGAGAAAATAATTCTAAAATAATGCTTTTCATGCCGACATTAGTCCACCACGCTGCTGGCTCGATGCGAATTGGCAGACTTCACATCACACCTTTGAGAACATTAAACACATGAACATTGTAAAATCTCAGGTGTGCAGGTTTCTTCAAGATGTTTTCCTTCACCAGAACCACTGAAGCATGTGATATTTGATTGCTTAAACACACATAACTTCGAACAAAAAAAAATTCAGAGGTGCGTGACCGCGATCGAATCTTCGATACCCCGAATAGGAGACCACAGTCCTAGCCATTAGGCTTACTTTATACCGGGTAAGTATGCATTTTTTTATTTATCCACTGGGTACGTAGATATTGATTCATTGCTTGCGCATATCCATATCAATCAAAGATTATAAATACATATTTACAAATGTTTTGTAACGACTGCAACTGTTTAACTAGTGTGTGTACTTTTGCACTTAGTTTCATGTTTTTATGCTCATTCATAACCGCGTTTGTTGTCGTAACGTTCATGTTACTCAATGACAACTTTACTTTGTATTCCTCACCTACATATAGGTATATTGTAGGTAGTAAGGTAGAAACTACTACTTCATAAATGGTTGCCCTAACGTTCGTCAAATAGTTTACTTTCGAAAACAATACTCATAGACATAGTTTCGGTTTTATGAGCTCGATACCAAAAAAAGTAAAAATAAAATGTTTGGCTACAATGCACACCTGTTGCGACTGTGTTACTTTTAACTTACTGTGTTACATAAAGTACGAGTTATACCATTAAAAATGGGGAATATACAGATGTAAGGGACACTAATGAAATTAATAGGTTACATTTAATACTTATAATGAAATTACAAATGCCACTCATCTCGGAAATTTTGGGTTACTAATATTTTTGACACCTACACTCGCAGTTAGGTAAGGCGCGTCGCTAGCGGCGAGCGGTGGTTTGAAGGTACTTAAGCCGAGTGCTTTGAACTCTTGATGAACAGCTGTTCGCGCGCGTATTAGGTACATCGATATTATGTGTTAAATATCATCATTGTTTTAATTTAAAAAAATTGCCAAAACCACGAAAAGACCGATGAAAAATTCCAACGCTGATTGACTCAAAATCATGTATCTACTGAATAACTGATGGTTTCAGTTTTCTGGTGTCCCTTACTGCTTGTTATAATATTATGCATGTGTCTTACATTGGGTTGAAATATTTTTTCTATTTATCGATATAAAATCATAATATGTACCTATTATGTATGATAGAATCAAACTGTTTTTATCCGTCTGCGTGACACAAAGGAGGGTAATGTGTTTATCAGTATGTATGTAAATACGTATGTGTGTATAGTGTATGTATGTATGTTTAGCTCCTCAACTAATTTAAGTAACTAATTTTGAGTCAGAGACATGCTTAAATATACAGCTCGTAATTATTATGCTTTTAAAAAATTTTGTCGCCGACTCAAAATTAGTTACTTACATTAGTTTAGGAGTTTAGTTAGTAAGACTAAAAGATTTATATTTTATTTATTTTTTTAGTTTCTTCTATCGTCCGTTCAATTTTTTGTAAAAAGTAATTATTTTCAGTGTTTATTTACGCAGTCGGGTTTAATATTTTTATAGTCTTTATCTATTTAGGTACAAAAGACTGAAATCTGTGCTCTAGTGGACCGTGTCCAAGTTTAAATAAAAGCGAATGGACTCTCTTACTACCACCGCTCTTTTATAATAATTAAAGTTTTTGCTGTGTCTCAACCTAACAAATATGGATCATTGTACCTAACTAATGACCTTATTTAATAAAATTTCATTTCATTTCATTTCAAGTAACTAAGTATTTTCCTAATGATAAGAGATTACATTATCATTTATTTACTATAGGAGAGTGAAAAACATATTTGCACCTACCTAATAAGTACCAATACTGTAGGTAGGTAAGTAGGTGCTTTGTTTGATGGTTAATTACGAGACCAATTTTTATCTGACTGTTTACCTTACCTACTACATAATATAATATAATATTATTAATTTTGTAGTAATCGAGGCTCGCAATTTGTATAGCGATAGCGCGTGACTTCGCCCGGTAAGAGATTTTAACTTCCGGTAAACATAACAGTATCCCACATCCCACAAAATCTCAGCAGAATCTATATTCCGAATCGGCGGTAGAGTCATGACGTGTCATAAGAGCTCCAGGTTAGCCTACATGAAATAAATAATTTTGAATAAATTAAAAAAAAATGAATTTGAATTTGAATCTTTTTTCTTTTTTTTATTCGATGACAAGATAGTCCTTGACAGCGATCTCACCTGATGGTAAATGACGATTGCAGTCTAAGATGGTAGCGGACTGACTTGGAAGAGGTATGGCAGTGTAGATCAACCCATACCCCTAATCGGTTTCTATACGCCATGAGCCATCGTATATACCTGGCACTTCTTTAACGGTAGGTAACTAGCCACGGCCAAAGCCACCAGACCAGCCCAGAGACAATTCATAATTATTTTTTTTTATCATTTTTTTTTCAGCCTTCGATTTTGGATTATATATTTATTGTGTTGTGTATTAAAGAGTGACGCTGGTTACTTTTTATCGAGGAAAAACGAGGGGTTTCAGCGGAATTTTCAACAACTTAATTCCACGCAAACGAAGTCGTGGGGGTAAGAGCTAATTAGTTGATAAGAAGAAGAAGATGCCTATTATAGTGCCTTTCCAGTCATAGACATCTATATACACGTACCGATTTTAATTATTTCAACAAATCAAAATCAAGCCCGCCCGACTCCTAATGTATCCTGTTTGGATTTAAATTCGCAACTTCCCTTTCCGCAATCTAGTAACGAAGATTGTCGTCGCTGTACCATGCCGTGCGCGTCCAAGCTGCATAAATGCTTGTACACACGTCGGGAGTCGACACTCAACGCGACGGAAAATGTTCAACGTAGTTCCTAGACATTTTTACGACCTCCTTGGGTAAGGCACAGAGGCGCTTAAGAGGATATTTTCAGAAATAAGTCTGGTAGAAAACTTTCTGTTTCGTGCATCTATCAAGTGTCAGAAATAAAAGTGTATGAAATTGACGAAAATGACAGAAGCGCTCCTGTCATTTTCCTATAAAAGGCTTTGGCTAGTTTTCGTCTCCACTGTCTGACGTCGTTTATCTGTCCAGGCCTTTAGAAGAATAATGATTCTACACGAATGTTTGATAATATCATCCACTTATTAAACGCATGTGCCACCGACGCCACCGACCACCGCCTTATCTACTGTACTACCTACCTGTGGTCGTCAGTTGTGTACTTTATCTGCTAAAATGCAAACGACAAAGTTTTTAAAGAAATAATAAATAACTAATTGTAACAAATTGGAAAATACATAGTTCGATGGGTTAAACTTGAAATTTTGAAAAATGTATCTAATGAATCTATTAATGTAACTACCTTTTATACAAAAACAAAAAATTAAAGGCTGAAAGAATGAATTTGGTCATTTTACCATTAATAGTTAAATGCGTGTATGATAACGTAGTATTACCTGTTAATGATTAGGTAGGTATTTTATTTATTTTTAATTACAGTCTATAAATTACACTACTGTACAATCTAATAACTGAGTAGATATTCATTTAATCTTATCCTAATACGTATAGTTTAGGCATATGCTTATAAGGGCCGATTTCATCAACGTAAAATAGGTCTTATCCGATCGAGCGTATAAAGATATTATAAGATTTACAATACAAAAACTGTCAGGACGCCCAATGTATTTTAACACATATTTTATTTAGATATACCTATCATTACTCTACTTAAAATTATCATAAAAGGAAAAAATACATAATAACAATTATTATCTGATTATTGTAAAAAAAAGCTAGACGACATAACTACCATGTCTTGGAATGATTTGATAGATTAAACGTAAACTAAATAAGATAAGTTTTCGATTTAGATAACCAATCAATTTGTGTAGTAGGCAGGTATATAACTTTGAAGTCCGATGAACTTCCGTTTATGAAATAGGGAAAGGCAGATTAGAAAATATGTGTATTTTGAGAAATTTTCCGATGAGCTCGAATAGCGATATAATATGTGAGATCACCTTTCTTATACCACGGTGAGAATAGAAACTTAAGGTTACAATAAGCATTTAATAATAAATTAAAGTGGCATATTGTAGATCAGTAGGTAGTTTAACTAATTTAAATTAAATCAACATTTAAGATTTTTTGCGTTACTTTAGTAGGTGGGTAAACATCGTTTTTTTTTAAATGTTACAAAGAGTACAAACCTCAAAAGTGATGACTCCTCTGTCTCCGTATTTGTCGAAGATCTTGTCGATAAAGTATTGTTCCGCAGG
The DNA here is from genome assembly GCA_933228805.2 of Hipparchia semele. Classification (NCBI taxonomy): domain Eukaryota; kingdom Metazoa; phylum Arthropoda; class Insecta; order Lepidoptera; family Nymphalidae; genus Hipparchia; species Hipparchia semele. The sequence continues at coordinate 6,093,262 of OW121709.1, read as the reverse complement.
TGGAGTGCTGTTGCTGAAGAGCTCCAGGCTCTGAAGGTTGTCGTCGGCGATGGCGGTCGCCGCCAAGCAGACGATGGCCCACGTTGTCCACATTGTTACTGCGACTGCGCTGGGCGGCAGCGCCGGCGCCGATCTCGCGCCTCCGCGCCACACTACGAGCACGAGCACCGGGACCGGACAACTCGCGCGTCTCGATAGTCGATACGCGTCACGAAGCGCCCGCGTTCACGAAGTCCACACTAATTTGTTTATTTATCCACGATTATCGATAACGAAATCGCAAGCCGACTTTAATTGTTCGATAGGCGTCTTGGTAACTCGGAGCCAAGTGTGCGTCTGAGACTTTCACCTGGCGCTCGCTGGTGTCCCCGAGGCCGGTTCTAACACCGTTGCTGATAAAGAGGTATTTCATTTACTCAGTGGCTAGCGGCCATTTATGCGATTCACGAGTATGAAAGTGTATTATCAGTATCTAGTCAGGCCGCCCAAACACTTCAAACGATCAAATTAAGTACCTACCGTAGTAGCCGCACTCCTTAATCGTACATTCTCGTTTGTATCGAATAAGTGGGTTTGACAAATTGTTATCTCACGTGGCATAGTCAACCTGTTCATTTTATGAATGGTAACGCTGATAGATAGGTAATGAGGTAGTATAAGTTACTATGTAGTAACATTGGAGCTTCATTCATAAATCTTCATAGGCAAAAGCAATATTCAATCAAGTTCAATTCATATCCCAAGAGATTTGGTTAGTCTGTGGAAGATTTAGTTGGTCTTTGGGCGCAAGCTACGTCGTGAACTAAGCTAAGTTAGTTTAAGCTAATGTCTTTTCACAATTGGTTCACATAGCTTCGCTTAGCAGCCTATAGCAGGTTATGAAAGCTAAGTTAGATAGCTGTTTGTTTCTGAACTTCGTATAAAAAAACTAGCCGAACTGAGAACTTCCTCCTTTTTTGGAAGTCGATCAAAAATATGTAGTCTATATCGCCCGGATCATAATAACGAATCGACTGCCATCTCACTCATCAAAATCGCCTCATTCGTTTAGGCGCTACGCTGGAACATCTATACATACATACGTACACACATACTTACCTACATTTTATACGAACAAAATCAATGTGACGGATGTTACTCGTACCTATATTAATAATTTTCCGTAGTCGAGTTACCTAGTTAGGTTAGTTTTTAAACTACATAATATTTTCCTTTGATTATTAATATTTAATATTGATTTGATACCTACCTACCTACTGAAGTAGAGTTACATCAAGAATGTATGGTCTGTTTGTTCCCTAACCTCCATTGACCTCCGTGAGGACAAAGTTGTAAAACATAAAATAATTATGTAAATAATAATAATCAATAAGCAATAATAATTATTCGCTTAGTGAGTTTATGACATGTTCTATCTACTTTATTCTAAGGGTCAGCTCACACCTAGACGCGACGCGACGCGACGAGGCGCGCAGATGCGACGAGGCGCGCAGATGCTTGAAGCACGAGAGACCGCGCAGCGTTAAGACGAGGTTCTGGACGAATTTTAGGTATTTGAGGGGGTGCGGCAGAGGAAAGCGCGCGGTATTAGTCCCGCCAACCGCGGGGGGCCCCCGGACGAATTTAGGGCGAGCGCGAAATATTAGCTTTGATAGCGACAAGGTGGCGGCAAGAAATGACTCAGTCCGGCTGACAAAACTATATTAGGTCTGTACTGTAACTTATTTTCGTCAATCATATTGTAACGTATATGGCTCGGTTGGTATGGCTACAGTTTATTTTCAGAGACAGAGTACAGGTTCGATTCCTAGCCAGTAATGTAACATTGTTCTTTTAATTTCCTTATTCATTTTTAGCTTTTTTTTTACCATAGTATGTATTTCAATATTACTTACATTTTCTTAAGTACATAATTTGAATAAATAGTGTTTTAAGTTAGGTGTTGTATTTTTTAATTTATTACCTAATTTTTTAATCTATATTCTATATATTGATATATTGATAAATTACTAGTTGATGCCCGTGGCTTCGTTCGCGTGGATTAGTTTTTAAAATGAATCCCTATTTCCCTTGTCGAAACATCACGCTTGAACGGCTGGACCGATTTTGATGGGACTTTCACTGGCAGATAGCTGATGGTAGGAGTAATATAGGCTACTTTTTTAACCGATTTTCAAAAAAGGTCTCGGGAAGTCTCGGGTTCGATTCCCGGCGGGGGCAATTTAGGAATTTATAATTTCTAAATTGTCTCTGGTCTGGTCTGGTGGGAGGCTTTGGCCGTGGCTAATTACCACCCTACCGTCAAAGACGTGCCTCCAAGCGATATAGCGTTCCGGCACGATGGCGTGTAGAAACCGACTAGGGTTATGGGTTGAATTTACACTGCTATACCCCTTCCAAGTTAGCCCGCTACCATCTTAGACTGCATCGTCACTTACCATCAGGTGAGATCGCAGTCAAGGGCTATCTTGTTATCGAATAAAAAATAAATAAAATGTTCTAATAAATATTTTTCTTACATGTTGTATTTTTTCGCTATTTAGGTGAAAAGTTGTAAGTATCACACGATAGCAAAGTTTTTGCTTCTTGTGCCTTTGAATCCCTCACTACTCTTATGATTCTAACTTAGAATCCTTCTCACGCTCGGGATTCAAACTAGGCACTCGCAACAAAAAAACTTTGCTATCTTGTTGAACAAATAACTATTTCGGGCAAACTATCAATTTTAGAGAAAATTTTTATTTCGTCCCATAGTGCCGCCGCCGCACTATGGGACGAAATAATATAAACCGTCTCATAAATGGTTGGGACGAATGTTATTATTCCAAAGATTTTTCCATGGATTAATATCCTCAGATAATAGGACCTTTATGAATAATGTTGAAAAATAAAAATATTTTAGTTCTAGGTATATAAAATTACTAGTAGGGCGCGTGGGTGCGCGGCTCGCTAAAGCGAACCGCGTGTTTTCTGTTCCCCAAGTAGATCTTCGGATCTTGATCATCTTTTTCCAAAACCACTATTTCATCTTGTACATTCTCTAAGATAGACATCGACGAAATTTGTATGGCCAACATCTTGAATCCGCCATTTTGGTAGTTTTTTTCAGCTCATTGCCAATTGGATAAGGTTTCGAGTGATTTTTGTTTGGGCACCCTCAACCTATCTTCAATACCCTGACCGTGCTCCTCACCCGTCTGCGAAATCCTCAATCATCAACTCCCTCCATATTTTTCATACAAATGAATTTTTATCTTCTATGCGAAACCATCAGTTTGGAAAAGAAACCTTATCTTAGACTGGCATATATTTTGTATCAAAAAAATAAATTCCGCCATTTTGAATTTTTTTCTATTCATTAAGTAGACTTTCGAGTACTGATCATCTTTTTCTAAAAAAAACACTCTTCCACTTTTTATACTCTCCAAGATAGGCACCGACGAAATTTATATGACCGCCATCTTGAATCCGCCATTTTGGATTTTTTTCAGCTCCTTGCCAATTGGATGAGGTTTCGAGTGACTTTTGTTCGAGAACCCTCCACCTATCTTCGAAACCCTGGCCGTGCTCCTCACCCGTCTCAGAAATCCTCAACCATCAGCTCTCTCCGTATTTTTTCTCCAAATGAATTTTTGTCCTCTCTACGAAACCATCAGAAATTTTGAAAAAGAGCCACATAAAGTCTTGCATATATTTTGTACGGAAAAAATAAATTCCGCCATCTTGAATTTTTTTTCTATTCATTAAGTAGACTTTCGAGTACTGATCATCTTTTTCTAAAAAACCACTCTTCCACTTTTTATACTCTCCAAGATAGGCACCGACGAAATTTATATGACCGCCATCTTGAATCCGCCATTTTGGAGATTTTTTCAGCTCCTTGCCAATTGGATGAGGTTTCGAGTGACTTTTGTTCGAGAACCCTCCACCTATCTTCGAAACCCTGGCCGTGCTCCTCACCCGTCTCAGAAATCCTCAACCATCAGCTCTCTCCGTATTTTTTCTCCAAATGAATTTTTGTCCTCTCTACGAAACCATCAGAAATTTTGAAAAAGAGCCACATAAAGTCTTGCATATATTTTGTATGGAAAAAATAAATTCCGCCATCTTGAATTTTTTTTCTATTCATCAAATAGACCTTTGGGTCTTGATCATCTTTTTCCAAGCAACCACTCTTCCACCATTTATAGTCTCCAAGATAGACACCGACGAAGTTTGTATGGTCGCCATCTTGAATCCGCCATTTTGGAGTTTTTTTTCGGCTCTTTGCCAATTGGATGAGGTTTCGAGTGACATTTGGTTGAACACCCCCCCACCTATCTTCGATACCCTGGCCGGTGCTCCTCAACCGTCTCCGAAATCCTCAATCATCAGCTCTCTCCATATTTTTCCTCCGAATGAATTTTTGTCCTCTACACGAAACCATGGGTGAAAAAAAATTTTTATTATGTAAATAAGATCATTCTTATTATTTAATCAATCAGCACGAGTCAGCACGAGTAGCTATATATATAGTAACTAGTAGGGTGCGTGGATGCGCGGCTCGCTAAAGCGAACCGCGGTTTTTCTGTCCACCAAGTAGACCTTCGGGTCTCGATCATCTTTTTCCAAGAAACCACTCTTCCATCTATTATAGTCTCCGAAATAGACACCGACGAAATTTGTACGGCCGCCATCTTGAATCCGCCATTTTGGTGTTTTTTTTTTCAGCTCACTGCTAATTGGATGAGGTTTCGAGTGACTTTTGTTTGAGCAGCCCCCACCTATCTTTATTATCCTGACCGTGCTCCTCACCCGTCTCCGAAATCTTCAATCATCAGCTCCCTCCATATTTTTCATCCAAATGAATTTTTGTCCTCTATACGAAACCATCAGCGGAAAGGAACGCATCAAAGTTTGCATACATTTTATATGAAAAAAAAAATCTGCCATCTTGAATTTTTTTCTATTCATCACGTAGACCATCGGGTCTTGATCATCTTTTTCGAAGAAACCACTCTTCCATCTTTCATAGTCTCCGAGATAGACACCGACGAAATTTGTATGGCCGCCATCTTGAATCCGCAATTTTGGATTTTTTTTTGGCTCTCTGCCAATTGGATGAGGTTTCGAGTGACTTTTGTTTGAATACCCTCCACTTAGCTTCGATAGCCTGGCCGTGCTCTTCACCCGTCTCCGAAATCCTCAACCATCAGCTCTCTCCATATTTTTCCTCCAAATGATTTTTTGTCCTCTATACGAAACCGTCAGAAATTTTGAAAAGGAACCGTATAAAGTCTTGCATATATTTTGTATGGAAAAAATTTAAATCCGCCATCTTGAATTTTTTTTTTATTCATCAAGTAGACCTTAGGGTCCTGATCACCTTTTTCCAAGAAATCACTCTTCCATCTTTTATAGTCTCCGAGATAGACACCGACGAAATTTGTATGGCCGCCATCTTGAATCCGCCATTTTGGAGATTTTTTTCAGCTCCCTGCCAATTGGATGAGGTTTCGAGTGACTTTTGTTTGAACACTCCACCTATCTTCGATACCCTGGCCGTGCTCCTCACCCGTCTCCGAAAACCTCAACCATCAGCTCTCTCCATATTTTTCCTCCAAATAAATTTTTGTCCTCTATACGAAACCATCAGAAATTTTGAAAAGGCGCCGCATAAAGTCTTGCATATATTTTGTATGGAAAAAATTAATTCCGCCATCTTGAATTTTTTTCTATTCATCAAGTAGACCTTTGAGTCCTGATCATCCTTTGCCAAGAAACCACTCTTCCATCTTTTATAGTTTTCGAGATAGACACCGACGAAGTTTGTATGGCCGCCATCTTGAATCCGCCATTTTGGGTTTTTTTTTCGGCTCTCTGCCAATTGGATGAGGTTTTGAGTGACATTTGGTTGAACACCCCCCACCTATCTTCGATACCCTGGCCGGTGCTCCTCAGCCGTCTCCGAAATCCTCAATCATCAGCTCTCTCCATATTTTTCCTCCGAATGAATTTTTGTCCTCTATACGAAACCATGCGTGAAAAAATTTTGTTCCATACAAAATTTTACAGGAGAGGTGATCAATGAGTCAGTGACTGAGTGAGTGAATCAGTGAATCAGCACGAGTAGCTATATATATATTAACTAGTAGAGCGCGTGGGTGCGTGGCCCGCTGCAGTGGACCGCGGTTTTTCTGCTCTTAGACTTTCAGGGCTTGATCATTTTCTACTAAAAAACCACTCTTCGATTTTTTATTCTTTGTCAAATAGGCACCGACGAAATTTATATGGCCGCCATCTTGATTCCGCTATTTTGGTTTTTTTTTAGCTCCCTGCCAATTGGATGAGGTTTCGCGTGATTTTTGTTTGAGCAACCTCCACCTATCTTCAATACCCTGGCCGTTCTCCTCACCCGTCTTCGAAATCCTGAATCATCAGCTTCTTCCATATTTTTTCTAAGAATGAATTTTTGTCCTATTTGAAATCATCGGTAATTCTGAAAAAGAATCCTAACAGTCTTGCATATATTTTGTATATGAAAAAAATTAATTTCGCCATCTTGAATTTTTTTCTATTCATCAAGTAGACCTTCAAGTACTGATCATCTTTTTCCAAGAAACCACTCTTCCATCTTTTATAGTCTCCGAGATAGGCACCGACGAAATTTGTATGGCCGCCATCTTGAATTTGCCATTTTGGAGTTTTTGTTCGGCTCTCTGCCAATTGGATGAGGTTTCGAGTGACATTTGGTTGAACACCCCCTACCTATCTTCGATACCCTGGCCGGTGCTCCTCAACCGTCTCCGAAATCCTCAATCATCAGCTCTCTCCATATTTTTCCTCCGAATGAATTTTTGTCCTCTACACGAAACCATGGGTGAAAAAAATTTTTTATTATGTAAATAAGATCATTCTTATTATTTAACTAGTATTTATTTTTAATGAAATAACTAAAATGACAATAATTATTTATTAATAATGAAATAATTTTAAGTATTATAATTCAATTTTTAGTACTTATGGAAAATTAAATAATTTGATTTTTGACATGCTCTCACGAAATAAATATTATCTTTAAAATACTGGTGTTTCATTTTTCTAGTAGCTTATACATTCAATAATACGTGTACAAATTTTCAAATCAAAATGTCAAGAAACAAAAAAGTTATTGATTTTCGAGACGGTTTATATGATTTCGTCCCATAGTGCGCCGTCGCCGCACCGCTGCCCGCAAGATTCGGAGCAAAGGCTTTACTCACTCTTGCAATGTTGATGGTTCCTCAGAACTGAGCTTCAAACGTTTTTTCCGACTGAAAATTAAATATAACTTATTATAATTAATTTTGAAAAAAAAAAATACTATTGTCCTAAAAAAATGCGCTTAGAAAATGCAAAACAAACACGGTAGAAGAACCGAACCCGTAACTTCTAGCTATCAACTCTCTCCTACACTGACTAAGCCCAACGTCTAATACTATAAACGACGAAAATAAGGTCTAGTATAGCTATACCTAACTACCTAACTATAGATATACCTAACAAGCTAACTACAGTTTGATAAGCCGAACTGTACGACGAACTGGGGTATTACACCATTATTATTAGATACTTACCTTCTTCTTCGTCAACCCATAGACGTCTACTGCTGAACAAAGGTCTCTTACGTGGACTTCCACAGATCTCGTTCTTGCGCCGCCTGAATCCAGCGGCTCCATGCGACTCGTTTGATGTCGTCGGTCCACCTAGTGGGGGATCTGCCAACATTGAGCTTCCCTGTGTGAGGTCGCTAGTCCAGCACCTTGGAACCCCAACGACCTTCAGCTCTTCGAACTATGTGCCCCGCCCATTTCCACTTTAGTTTCGCGACTCGCAGAGCTATGTCGGTAACTTGGTTCTCCTACGGATCTCCTCATTTCTGATTTGATCTCGCAGGTAATTTGAAAAAACGTAATAATTGTGAAGAAATTACGTAAGTTACGTAATTTCTTCACAATTATTACGTTTTTTCAAGTAATTGAAAATTGATGATGAAATTGATATTTCATGATCCCTTACATAATGCAAAACCTTTACAAAATAATAGGTAAACTCTATTTAACTTCACTAAAATATACAAAATAGTCTTCAACATAAAACAAAAACAATTTTACTTATTATAATTAATTTTGAAAAAAAAAAAAAAACACTTGTCCTAAAAAAAAAACATAAAACCTTTTTTTAGAAAATGCAAAATGAACGTAGTTGAGATTCGAACCTGCAATTTCTAATTATCAAATCGCGACCAAACTAACTGAGCCAAATTTCTACTAGAAAGAATGACGAAAATAAGGTACATTATAGTAAAGTACCACACAACAATTTGATTAGCCGATTTACGTCACATTTACGTACTGTACGATAAAATTAAAAATAGGTAGGTAGACACTTATAACTATCACCATCTGCTTTTGTTGTTTTTAACCGACTTCTTATTTTGTTCATTTTCTTTTTCGGACTCATTTTCAAAATTTCTACTACTTAGTAACTTATTTATTTACAACTATATTATGGTTTATTTATTAACAATATATTGTATACAAACTTATAACTAGGTACACTCTATTTGACTTCACTAAAATATACAAAATACTCTTCAACATAAAACAAAAACAATTTTCAATTATTATATTTCGCGATGTTATTTGATAGCCGAGCGAGAGCAGTGCAGCGCAGGTCCGTCTAGCAGCACGCCTCAGCGATCACTGTCTAATTGAGTACGAGTGACAAAGAAGCCGCTACTGGGAAATAAAACGGCCAAGACACAAATTGTGATAAAAAAAGATTAAATTATAATAGTCGCTGTAAAAAAAATCTAAAACTGCCATTTTTTGTAGTAAAATATGACAAACAAATTGTACTTAAATTTTACAAAAATTAATGTATGGTAACTGAGAAAAATGGGAATTCATGTATTTGCAGAGGCAACTTTGCAATTTTTTTCTATTGAAAAAAGTTTACGTCATTGTGTTTTGGAAACAGGCATCAGGCCAGAAATATGATCAATTGTAACTCCCTTTTTTTTCATAGTATTATGACCAATAGATTTTGAATAAAATGATCTTCTTTCGGCTCTATTTAGCTGATCACCGAACCTTAAGAGGCGCATCGCGACGCAGCGCGACGCGGGCGGCGTTACGAGCCATACTTCGACACGTATCCAAGTCACTTTCGCACTCTCACTGGTACCTTATTGTATAAATAGTAGTAGTAAATAGCAATAGTAGTGGTAAAGAGGTTCTATATTAATATCGCTATCAACAACAGTACGAGCATCTTCACTTCTCAATTTTTGTGGTAATTGGAGAGACGGTCCGCAGCGCCGCGCTGCGCAGCGCGGCGCTGCGCAGCGCGGCATAGGGCGGCGTAACGAGCCATATTTCGACACGTATCTAGGTCGCTTTCGCGTTCTCACTGTTGTACCTTCTTGTGTAGTAAAAAGGTGTTATATTGATATCGTCAAAAGTGGTTGAAATCTTTTTAATCAATCACTAGAATTTCAAAACCGTTTCAGGATTGATGATCATCACAATGCCTAATATAATATGTGATTTGATGATCTAAATATAATTTTTAGTGATGATAAATAGTAGCTATGAGTAGGAGTAAGACGAGTTTTATTCTTTTGTAAACTACTTTGTTTACTTGTTACTCTTGTTAGGTGCTTTATGTATCCGAACTGTATGGATAAATAAATAGAAAGTAGGTGCCAAACTCAGAGTAACAAAAATAATTAAAATGGAATTGGAAAGATTGGGAGGTACTCAGTCATGTGTGACTACAACCTTACTTTCATACGCTCGATCAGAATCGCAAGGTCCCCCTCAAGATTTTAATTGTATTTTTTGTATTCTAACATTGACCTTGCTGGTATTGTTATCTGTTTATACAATAATACAGTCATGGGCAGGGATAATAGGCGGCCAATAATATAGTGTCATAATACCTATAATCTGTTGATTAGGTATTAAATGGTTAGATAGGTAGCTACCTACCTACAATCGTCCTACCTACACAAATTACCTAAAATACTCAATACAATTTACAATGTGCTTACAGGATAAAATATATTGAACTACAATTAGTGTAAATTAAAAAATTAAAACACCCACCCAATTAAAATACAGATGTGATTCCACATGTCGGGGGTATTTTAATTTTTAAGCTATTGCATAGCTTCTATCGCGGACCAGCGTGGAGACCGAATCCAGAAATTCCGTAACGAAAATAACCTGACGTGGGACTCCTCTACGGTGAGCCGCTAGATGGCGTTGATAAAAAATGCTATGCAATAGCTTACCGCGGCAGTCCCCGAGTGCCACACGTCTTTTTTAATATAATGGCCGGACTATGTTTGATATACCTACCTACTACAGAGCTTCTCCTCGATCCTTAATTAGATAGATCTAACACCTATTCCTTATGAGACCATTCTAATAAGCCCAAAAACGCTATACCTATAACTTTCAAATCAGTCCATTCGTTAGGGAGCTATGAGGGAACAATCAGATACACAGATAGACAAGTTAAACTTATAAAACTCCTTTTTTTTACGTCGGGGATTAAAAAATTATATTTTTATTTAGATGTAAATCGATATTTTCTTATTTGGTGTGTGTAGGTACTCTGTAAATTTTTTTGTACAGACTAGGTATACCTACCAGAGATAATAGAAGGAAGGAACTTACCGAAATCTACTGTTGTTGACTATGAGTTTAATATTGATATTGAGTTGATAGCTTACCAAGTATACCTACCTATTAAGTTGTTTACCTAATTTTATCTGATATTCTGGATTAGTTTTTCCGAGAAAACATTGTTTTTGTTTAGTTTAGTAGCAGGATAAAATAGAAACAAATAAGAATACTACATAGTGTCACTACCCTATTCGATATTAAATAATTCATACATATAGTAAATAGGTAAAATAATTCTACTGAAATGTAATAAACAAGATTGTTGTCTTCTCTGATAGTGTTTACAGCGCGTAGCAATCTCAATGTTAAATCGGACGACTTAGTAATGTTTTATTTAATTTCCAATCATGTTACACTTACACGATCAATATTGTGTATATTTTTATTTACCATCTTGTACAAAACAAACATTCCCAGACACGTCGCAACGCAGATAGTGAGAGTCAATATTTCATTTGACTAACCGATGATGGCCTCCGTTATTTAGCACGCAGGAGAAAATTTACTATACGAAGGAAAGAGTAATGTTACATTCGTAATAGGTATACACTATTTCGAAGTTCTTGCTATCTATATACCTGCAACTGGGAGGTCTCGGGCTTGATTCCCGGCGGGGGCAATTAGGGAATTTGTAATTTCTAAATTGTCTTGGTTTGTGTTTTTTATGTACCATACAACATAAAATCTTGTACCATATACTCATATTTCATCATGATAGTAACTTAACAAAATTGGCTGAGCTAACAAAACCGCTCGCGTAGCGCGCGAGATTTTTGAAAGGGCGGGCGGTTGCATTACATAGTGCATGAATTATTTCATGCGAAGGGCGGGCGATTGCTGCGCTACGTTTTATACTTTTACATGCGGTAGATAGGTAGGTACAAGCCATGAGAATATAAACCACTCCGTTTTAGACTTATACAAAGATTTTGAAAGTTTCTATTCCCTACACGTACGGAGGTAGTATATGGGTAATTGAGGAAGAAGCTGCGAAGTTATATTATTATTTTGGATATTTCAGGCTTTTCGTTTGTTCAGATACCTACATGATTTCAAATAATATAATCTGAAGCACAAAAGACGTTTTGGTTTAATTTCGAAATACAGGGGGAAATAAATAATTCTCAGTTTTTCCTGTGCGACAAAATGTAATTTTTTTAATTCCGAATTTTATAGAGTGGATTATTATTTTATCATGGAGCTGCTAAAAAATAATAATTCTAATTTTGTAGTGTGCTTAGGTAGGTATATATAGTCGTAAAATTTTGGTATGGGCATCTATTCAATTTTATTTGTGTATGCTCCACTTTCATGTCTTATCTACACCACGAATTATAGCGGAAATTCGCGTTGATATTGAGGTATACAGCATATTTATATATTTATAATAAGAACTATAAAGAAACTTTTCTCATGTTCTCATTTCCTCTTCTCTCCATGTGCTGGGCGAATGGCAAATTGGCACTGGCGGCCTTTGAGCGGCGAACATATGCGAAGTAGCCCTGTATAGCCAGTTGGCTCACTAGGTATGTTCTTGGCACATCATAGAACTTGACCTAAGATCTAGGTTATTGAGCCCGAAGAGTTATTTTCAGTTGAAATCTTTACCTTGAGTCTATGAGATATAGAGGAATTTTGATTATTGGACCTTGTTTATAGGCTTCCGTACCAAACCGGTGAAAAAGAAGCCTTAAGAGGCAATTATTTCGAGGAAGCCGATAGTTTGACGTAATGACATAGGCATACGAAGCCAATGTTGCACAAAGGGTACCAGCGGGACCCTAACCGCCGCTGTCCGTCCGTCCATCTGCCAGTAGGCTGTATTTTATTTGTCCCCTATACTCAAGCATCCCCGGTCTCCCCTAAACTTTTGTTTTTACTCGATCTTAATAATATAGCTGGTAGATTAATCTTGAATAATGTTACGGACATCTTCGTGTACGGACTCGCACTTGGCCAAATTTTTTTTTAACATAGGCTCAGTATACGTCGTCAGAATAACACTACAAATGAATTTTTTACAATTTCTTCCCTCCAACATGTAACTAAACATTTTCATGATTAAGTAGGTAGGTACCTACAAACAGGAAAATAACACTGATAACTCGATAAGACACCCTTTGGGAAACTGCGTGATATTGATGTTCAAATATTCATTCCTCAAGTTTATTTTGTAGTAAAGTAACTAAAACTTATCTTGTACAAATATTTTGCCGACAAAATATTAAGTTTCTCCTGGTTTACCAATGTGATGTATCTGCCTGCATAGCTGGTTATTTCGCGCTAACTATTTATCTACCGTCTAAACGGAGTAGTTCTATCTATAAATTCGTTATTTTTTTAGACTTAACTCCCAGATAACGAATAGTTAAGGTTGTTAAACTTGAACCTGAAGTGTGTGTGAAGTTCGTAAATATCCAAAACTTTTTTTAAATGTTTCGTATAGGCGATAACTTCAGAAAACTTTAAATATTATAAACAATTAAGTAGGTAGGTAAAAAGAACACAAGCTTCAAGAAAAGTCGGAAATCTATGCCATTTGAAATAGAGAAAGCAGACAATTTTATTTTTTCAAAACATATGTAAGTAAATAGACTTAAGGATCGATTTCAACAACGTAAAATAAGTTTTATCCGAGCGTAAATTAAATATTTGGCACATCTAAATATATAAAAGGCAAAGGTGACTGACTGACTGACTGATTGACTGACTGACTGACTGATCTATCAACGCACAGCTCTAACCGCTGGACGGATCGGGCTGAAATTTGGCATACAGATAGCTATTATGACGTAGGCATCCGCTAAGAAAGAATTTTTGAAAATTAAGCCCCTAAGGGGGTAAAATAGACATTTGAAAAATCGAACTTAAGTAGCGAGCGAAGCCGCAGGCAAAAGCTAGTTTTCAATATAAAACTTGTCAAAACGCCCAATTTGTTCCTCGGCTATGACCGCGATTTGATTTTTACAGCAGTAGATCGACTATAATTTCAAAAAAAAAAAACAGGCAAAAATTACATCTTATATCCAAGTAACAATACTGAATAGAAACATAAAATAACGAAATTTGTTCGACAAAATAAAATCGCGAAGTTAAATTAGGTCTAATTTTTAAACAATTTGCATTTATTTTCAATGTGGTGCATATTACCGAACCAAAATTTTTAAATAAAATTGCTATACAATCTATACATCTAAGAGACGATACAGCAATTAAAAAAAATGAATATCTTACGAGTGTAATATTGTACATGATGTATTTGGCCCTTATTACACTCCTATTCCGCGCGATACGCTACCCTCTGTCGCGTTTCGCACGAGGTTTCGGGCATGTTTTATTACATCGCGTAGTCACGATCGCATGGGTGAAATCTGACTTTTTTCTGAGATTCTGCGACGTTTTTAAAATCGGCGTGGTGTACTACCCATCGATGATTCATTCGCTGGTACTACCTATTTTCAAGTGCTAATCTTTTACACATGTTTGAGAAAATACGTGTGGGGAATGTTGCAAAAATGCGTAACAATCTTAATTCTCAGAACTAATCTGCCTAATTGGAATTTTGGAATCTAACAAACGCTACATAAATTAAAACTTAGGAGTAAATACAATTACCTACTTCCTACAATTTGATGTAATATAATTTATTATTCATTCGAATGTCATTTAACAAGCGAGGTTCCTGAATCCTGATACACGTGACTAGTTTATATTTTGCGCTATTAGCGGTAAGTAGGTACACACTAAAGGCGGCAGCCTCGCGAGGCATGGCTTTTCGTAGCAACGCTACTGGTATGGAACCGGCACACCAACCTTGCTGCTCAGAGCAAATTCTTGTAGCTACGCTGCGAGTGATAAAATCAAAAGTGTGAATGAAGAGTGTAGTTGTGAATGTGTACGTTAGGTATAGTCTCACTAGCGTTGCACAATTGCAATGCGGACTGAAAACTGAAAGGTTGATGACTCACCACCGCAATCTAGATTGAATCCCCACCTGTTGCACTATTGTCGTACTCACTCACTTAATGGTTAATGTGGTTTAAGGTTTAATATTTATTCGGAGGGTAACTTCTAAAATAAATATAATAAACGAAAGGAATTTATAGTGCTTTTTTGCGGTTAAAATATGAACATACCTAAAGCATTTGACACAGCAAATTCACTTTGAGCGCCGAACCTCATACCCTTGTATAATACTTTTTTTTATATTATTAGCGAGCAAACGAGCAGGCGAGTTTTCTGATGTTAAATGAACATTTTTAGCACCTGAGGCACCACCAATGCGTTGTCGGCTTTTCAGGAATTTGTTGGTCCGCCCCTTGAATAACCCCCTGTTGTAATTTAGTGGGAACACCGTCGCAGGAAGTTCACAGTTGGTTTCACAGTTTCAAAGTACGTGGAAAAAAGATCTGGCACAAACGGATGGTCGAAGTGCTCCAGGCAACGAGGTGGTGAATGGTGATTCGCGAGGCTGCCTCGCTTAGTTGGGAACCGGCTATTCAAGTTTAACGGTAGCTAGGTAGGTAAGTATCCTTGGTCATTATGTTTGTTCAAGTGGTTTTTCACTCGGTAACGCCGGACATGTTTTTCAGTTCCGTAATGGTTATGAAACCTTAATTTCCTCTGTTGGAACACAATAGAGACGTCGTTGTTTAGCTCGAGGTGCTTTATAACGACTCGAATCGTTCTTACGTGTTCGTTACACGCTCTATTGAATTCGCAAAATGTTTGCCCGTTGCCGTTTCTTTCTTTATGTACCTACCTACTTGCAGGCCACGCGAAATCAACCAAATTCTTTTGTTCAGTTGCGAAAAAATCTGTATGATAGTTGCACCTATGGCACCTACCTACCACCTGCGCTGTACACAGCCAGATGACACTCTTCCAGTCGTAAAACTGGAACTGTATCTCCGAGATACAGTCTAGTACGTTTCGCTCCGGCACCCGAGGGTGCTCAGGTGCAGTTCAGGGGACAATGTCTCCACAATGTTCTATTGCACTTTATTATGCGTACTTTGAATATCGAGTTTCGCAAAGTATTGCGGAGCGTCTGCTTCTATGCAGTGCGAATAATCACCGTCACCCACCCGCCCTGTATGCCAGGCCCTTATATTTTATGACTGCTTTTTTCAATATTTCGTAATCGTTCGAAGGAGAATGCTAATGCTAATGAATGCTGGGTAATTCAAAATTCTCGTAATAAACCTATGACTGTTCTAATGAGAAATAGTCATAAAGACAAAGTTTAACTGTGTCGACTGTCGACACATTTTGCCGGAGAAACTTAAACTAATCAGCTGTGTCGTAGGTCTAACTTGTAAAGGCTCTGTAAGAGACCTTTAAGATGCATACCTGCCTTTGATAAATGGAAGATTAGTCAGTCGATCGGAAGATGAGTTTGATCGTCATTTATTAAAAAAAAACTCTCAGGTATCTACTATTAAATGAGAAAGTTATTTTATAGGTAGCTTGGTAGTATAGATAATTTAGAATCATGTAAGATTTTTGCACGCCTACTAAAATATAATTGTAACGGCGGTTACGAACTAAAAGGAAATTCACTCCCTACTTTTAAACAGGGGCATACTTAGGTACTCTACACGGGGTTAAATTATAAAATGCCGACAACCTTCTACAGGCAACTTTTATGCATCAAAGTAAATATTCTTTGTTCTACGACTTTTTAGAAGAGAAGAAAAAAAATTACAAAAATAAAAATATTTATTGCTCTGTTCTAAAATTTCAAAAGTACTTTTTTGAAATTTCAATTTGCTGGTTTCGCCTATCACATTTAGGTTAAAACGTATTTTAGCTATAACGTTACTGTGCAACTCAGGCAACCTAGCCTTAGTCAGTCAGTCACCTTTTTCAGATATATTATACATTCAGAAATCTTCTTTAAAATAACTAGTGGTTCGCCCCGAACTGAGACCTCGCGGTATCCTATACTTCCCAAAAGATAGTTTTAATTATATATTGTAATAATTAACTTTTAACATTAGACGCAATAAAAAATAATAATAGTTGACGCAAAACTGTTTTACTGATACAGCGCCATCTATTAGCATTATTGTGAAGCTATTAGCATTAAAAATTAAATAATTTCGTTTCTTTATAATATTTATCTAATTTTAGTATTTGTTGTTCAAGTACAGGATATAACTGAATTTTCAACAAAGTTTCAGGTTCTAATATGCAATACTTTTTGACATATGGCTCAAATTAAATCTCCACTTAAAAGTTAAATAATTTCGTTTCTTTATAATATTTATCTAATTTTAGTATTTGTTGTTCAAGTACAAGATATAACTGAATTTACCACTAAGTTTCAAGTTCTAATATCTTGTCATTCTTTACATATGGCTCAAATTAAAATCTCCACTTTGAAAGCCCCCCATTTCGTCAAATTAAGGGAAAAATTAAAAAAAAAAAATTTTTGTACTCTGTTCAAAGTCGTCTCTAAAAAGATATATCGCAAGTCTATATAACGCAACAAACAAAATTTTACTTCAAACACGCTTCTATGAGAGCCCCCCTGAAATAAAGCTTTTTATATTTTTTATACAATGTTCGGCTGAAGGCCATCAGTTTACATATTATATTTAAATTTGAAGTAATTACGTTCAGTAATTCAGAAGTTATAGGGCTCTGACAGACATTTGGACGTACACACTTCTCTGTCCAGTACAGACAAGCGCCCTAGTTGACTCAGAGAACTCGCTTCGCTCGTTCAAAAATAAACAACAACTTTCTGTATACGAAATTTATTATAACTTCAAAGTCTAATACAAACTTAAACTAATTGTAAAGGAAAAAAGCTTCATTATAATAATTGACAAACAGTTCTAAAGCTTATCACGCCCACAAGTGCACAATAAATAACATAAATAGCGAAAACTTCACACGTTTTCGAAGGTCAGATCTTCATCGATCATAATTCTTTCGAATTTTCCGGTAAGCTTAAGAACATTTTTGAGCAAGCGAGGTTGAAGTTGTCACAAAAATTGGTCATCCAACTTGGCTTGTGCTTCCACATGATGAACACGTAGAAGATGGGAACGCCCAGCGCTATGAAGGCGATACCGATACCGACTTCCTTCGGGCGCGTGAAACACGAGAACACAACGAGGAATGTGCAGACGATTAGGAATGTTATCGGTAAGAGGAGGTTGACTCGGATCGGCCGCGTGAGCTGCGGGCGCGTGTACCGCATCCACAGCAGCCCGGCCACCGAGCAGAATATGAAGATGGCTTCCACTGCGGTGACGTACACCATGAGCGACTCCACGTCGTTGGACATCAGCAGCACTAGCGTCACCAGACACTGCAATAATAAACAATCGTTAAGATTTTTACTGTTAGCGCCTGCCATATTTGAGGAGCAAATATTCTGGGAGTTGAATAAAGTTTAATTATATTATTAACTAGTAGGGCGCGTGGGTGCGCGGCTCGCTAAAGCGAACCGCGGTTTTTCTGTCCACCAAGTAGACCTTCGGGTCTCGATCATCTTTTTCCAAGAAACCACTCTTCCATCTATTATAGTCTCCGAAATAGACACCGACGAAATTTGTACGGCCGCCATCTTGAATCCGCCATTTTGGTGTTTTTTTTTCAGCTCACTGCTAATTGGATGAGGTTTCGAGTGACTTTTGTTTGAGCAGCCCCCACCTATCTTTATTATCCTGACCGTGCTCCTCACCCGTCTCCGAAATCTTCAATCATCAGCTCCCTCCATATTTTTCATCCAAATGAATTTTTGTCCTCTATACGAAACCATCAGCGGAAAGGAACGCATCAAAGTTTGCATACATTTTATATGAAAAAAAAAAATCTGCCATCTTGAATTTTTTTCTATTCATCACGTAGACCATCGGGTCTTGATCATCTTTTTCGAAGAAACCACTCTTCCATCTTTCATAGTCTCCGAGATAGACACCGACGAAATTTGTATGGCCGCCATCTTGAATCCGCAATTTTGGATTTTTTTTTGGCTCTCTGCCAATTGGATGAGGTTTCGAGTGACTTTTGTTTGAATACCCTCCACTTAGCTTTGATAGCCTGGCCGTGCTCTTCACCCGTCTCCGAAATCCTCAACCATCAGCTCTCTCCATATTTTTCCTCCAAATGATTTTTTGTCCTCTATACGAAACCGTCAGAAATTTTGAAAAGGAACCGTATAAAGTCTTGCATATATTTTGTATGGAAAAAATTTAAATCCGCCATCTTGAATTTTTTTTTTATTCATCAAGTAGACCTTAGGGTCCTGATCACCTTTTTCCAAGAAATCACTCTTCCATCTTTTATAGTCTCCGAGATAGACACCGACGAAATTTGTATGGCCGCCATCTTGAATCCGCCATTTTGGAGATTTTTTTCAGCTCCCTGCCAATTGGATGAGGTTTCGAGTGACTTTTGTTTGAACACTCCCCACCTATCTTCGATACCCTGGCCGTGCTCCTCACCCGTCTCCGAAAACCTCAACCATCAGCTCTCTCCATATTTTTCCTCCAAATAAATTTTTGTCCTCTATACGAAACCATCAGAAATTTTGAAAAGGCGCCGCATAAAGTCTTGCATATATTTTGTATGGAAAAAATTAATTCCGCCATCTTGAATTTTTTTTCTATTCATCAAGTAGACCTTAGAGTCCTGATCATCCTTTGCCAAGAAACCACTCTTCCATCTTTTATAGTTTTCGAGATAGACACCAACGAAGTTTGTATGGCCGCCATCTTGAATCCGCCATTTTGGGTTTTTTTTTCGGCTCTCTGCCAATTGGATAAGGTTTTGAGTGACATTTGGTTGAACACCCCCCACCTATCTTCGATACCCTGGCCGGTGCTCCTCAGCCGTCTCCGAAATCCTCAATCATCAGCTCTCTCCATATTTTTCCTCCGAATGAATTTTTGTCCTCTATACGAAACCGTGCGTGAAAAAATTTTTTTCCATACAAAATTTTACAGGAGAGGTGATCAATGAGTCAGTGAGTGAGTGAGTGAGTGAATCAGTGAATCAGCACGAGTAGCTATATATATATTAATAAGGATTCATTTATTATAAGTGAAATGCTATTTACATTCCAATGAATAACTACTATAACTGACGGTTATCCTATTATCCTATTATCTATATATATAAAAATTAATCCCTATTTCCTTGGTCATCGCATCACGCGTGAACGGCTGGACCGATTTCGCTAATTCTTTTTTTATTGTGTTTGTTATTGTTAGGAGAAGGTTCTTATGAAAGAAAAAATTAAGAAAATTGCGCGGAAAATTAGAAAATTTAAGAAATATTAACCACCATATTAAATTATTTCTAATGTAACCGCTTTTACAATTCAAACTTTTTTGATGTAACCTTATGGCGTTTGACATAACATTGACAGAATGCGTGCTGCCAATTTCGTCAAAGAGGATGTAAAAAAACTTAAGACAGGACAACGTCTGTCGGGTCCGCTAGTAATATTATAAATGCAAAAGTTTGTATGTTTGTAACTCAATCACGCCGCAACGACTGAACCGATTTGTATGAAATTTGGCACAGAGATAAATTATAGTCTGGAATAGGACATAGGTTACTTTTTATCCCGGGAAATAAGAGAGTTCCCGCAGGAATAAAAAACCTCGATCCCCGCGAACAAAGTCGCGGGCATCAGCTAGTAACTAAAAAAAAACAATGACACTATATCAAAGTGTTATTATTTTTGGCAAATTGCAAGTAATTTAAAAAATAATTATTTTACGTTCTTGTTAGAAAAGTGTTCTACTTAGCGTGCGTGCAAACGAGGTAAAAGAAAATATCCATTCTTTACATGTTACATAACTACCACAACTTTCGCTACAGTTTATCATATGCACTGTAGCAGCCATAAATTCAGCGAATCACCACAACTTAAACTAGAGCGATAAAAGGTGCAGCTTTTTTAAGATCAAGAACTTTGAAACAAAAAGTAATTAGGTACTTAACAGAATCTCATCTATTAATTACTCCTATAGTTCTTGCAACTCACGAGGGCGCGTGGCGCATGGTTGTGTTTGTGTCGTATTTGTATAAGTGTGAGCGAGAGCTTGCGCGCGCCTGACCGCTCCCACCTAGGCTCCTGACAGGCACGCACACTTACGCAATGTGTATGTACACGACGTAACCACAAGTGAAGCGCCCGTAACTTCGTGAGATAAACGTACTATAATCTAAAAAGTCTGCGACTTCCGCTTACCATAAAAATAAGAGAAGGTACCGGCGTCAGCCTCTTTATATCGATAAGGGAAATCGCCATCGGTAAATGTCCGTTCCTGGCTCCGACGAAGAAGAGCCTCGACGACGTGTAGATGGCGCCATTGAGGGAGCCGAAGGTGCACAGCGCCACGAAGAGAGGCATGATCCAGGACATGAAGGACAGGATCTTGTCGCTGAACGCCACGGCGACAGCTTCCGACGCCATTATCTCGTTCTTGGTGAGGACCGCGAAGTATGCGACGTTGGTCAACGCGTATACTAGCGTCACTACTGGCATCGAGATGCAGATAGCTCGTGGAAGGTTTCTGAAATAATTAATAAATACTAGTTAATGCGCGCGACTTCGTTCACGTGGATTGAGGTTTTTATTCCCGTGAGAATTCTCTTTTTCCGGAATAAAAAGTAGCCTATGTTTTATTCCAAACTATAATCCATCTTTGTGCCAAATTGCAGCCAAATCGATACAGTCGTTACGGCGTGATTGAGTAACAAACATCCATCCATCCATCCATTTTTTTTTATTCTATGACAAGATAGCCCTTGACTGCGATCTCACCTGATGGTAAGTGACGATGCAGTCTAAGATGGTAGCGGGCTAACTTGGAAGGGGTATAGCAAATCAGTAAGGGGGGGTAATTCAACCCATACCCCTAATCGGTTTCTACACGCCATCATGCCGGAACGCTAAATCGCTTGGCGGCACGTTTTTTTGACGGTAGGGTGGTAACTAGCCATGGCCAAAGCGTCCCACCAGACCAAAACATCCAAACTTTCGCATTTATTATAGTAGTAGGAGAGATTTTAATAAAAACATATTTGCCTCTACTATAAAGATAAGAGGCTGCTTTCTGAAATCGCCCCGCCCGGAATATTAAAGAGTTCCAGTGGGAATCAAAAAAACCTTGATCCAAAACCTCGAAGTCACGGGTATCATCTAGTAAGTAATACGTTTCAAAGGATAATTAATTAATGAGGCAAAGGAGGAAAATATACTTATTTGATATATTGGCCGAGTTACCGGTAATAATTCTGTTTCCGTTAGTTAATAGTAAAATATATTCCGTTTGTTTCCGTTAATTAATAGTAAATTATTGGAATATTTTCCATTGTACGTTATTTGTTAAGAAATCATTTGAATTTGCTTTCATGAAAGGAAAAAACTGCAAGATCAAATGGTGAAGCACGTGGGTGCTTCACTACTGTCCACCGACCACCTAACACATGCTACGGTTATCTAGACGATGATGCCTGCGACTTAGTCCGCGTGGATTAAGGTTTTTTTCAACACACTTGCTCATAAAATGGCTCCCGGTTCACCGCAATTAGGCACACAATGACACCTTTAACTCAAACTGTGACTTTTGATTACTATTATTCACAATGTGAGTTATAGAATTATTTTTTTTTAATTTTATTGGTTGAGTTGCTTTGTTCTTAAAAAAGTTTCTATTACAAAAAAGATCCTACCTATTGCCAAGATACCTATTGCTTGCTCATTTCATACAACTTCGTATTTAAATAGATAATTTCAACTTGTACGTGTTTAATAAATAAAACTGTCACTCAAATATAACTTTTGTTTTTTCTGTCATAAAGAAAACTGGAAATTCCCCATTTTGTACGTGGCTATAAGAGAAAAGCCAAAAAAAAAGAAACCTCATTCTTTTAGTCTATGGCCATTAAAGTAGCATTCCGGAAAACTAATTACCTAAATCAAATAAACACCTGAATAGGCTGTATGGTCGTCGATCTTTGCCTGCCCTCAAGAGCATCTCAAGAGGGCGAACAAAAAAACAACATTAATTTTTCTCGCCATTGCGAAAAAATTTTCACAACTCGTTTTCACTGTTTTGTACCATAATGTACTATTTTAGTATTATTTTCTTCACAAGTGTGTTGAAAAACGTCGTATGATACACGTGTATATTGATGATTACCGTCCTCGGCTGCCTTAAGACCCTCACCTAACGGCTCGGGTCTCAATAGCGCCTCAGCGGTAATCACCAACTTTTACACTTGTACCATAATGTACTATTATTCCCGCGGGAACTCTTTAATTTACCGGGATAAAAAGTAGCTTATATTATGTTAATCTACGCTATAATCTACCCATTCTAAATTTCAGCCAAATCCGTCCAGTAGTAAACTACTACTAAGTAGTAGTGTGTACACTCACACACACACACATACAAACTTTCGCCTTTATAATGTGATATGATGTGATTATTATAAGTCTATTTTTTATAATAAAAAAAATATAACTTGATAAAAACAGTAATTATAAAGGCCAATGAATAAAATTAATTGGCACTTGGTAGCAACTCACTTATAAGGGTCCTTTAATTCTTCCGTAACGAAATTGAGGTAGTTCCAGCCAGAATACGAAAATAAACCAGTGTAGAATGCTATGGCAATATTCCCCGGGTCCGTGATCGTGCCTTCCATTATGTTCTCCAAGTTTTCCGTGTGCCCCGAGAATAAATACCCCAAACTCGCGAAGAACGTGACCAGCAACGCCAATATTTTTGCAGCCGTGAAGGAGTCTTGAACACGAGTCACCCATTTCACGTTGTAGCAGTTTAGGGCAGTGAGAAAACCTGTAAACATTAAACAATACTTCTATTGAATAATATAAGCGTAAAATTTATAATTACAAAACCGACTTCAAACGCCACTACAAAGTATGTATATCAATTGTGCCTAAAAATTGAAGAAATCCCTCGATTTCTCCAGGATCCCAACATCAGACCCTGTTCTGATAACAATGGGACTACCTGAGAAGTATATACCCTTTCAAAAAAAAAAAAAGAATTTTCCAAATCGATCCAGGCGTCTTCGAGTAATCGGGGAAAAATTCCGACGACGACGACCACCTCCTTTTTTGGAAGTTGGTTTAAAAAATAGTAGGGATAATTTCGTTTCTAAAGCAAGATAGGCTTGCGCTTGACGACAATCACGTCTGATGAAAATCAATGATGAGATCTAGGTTGGAGAGCAGTGGCCTTTTCAAAATTCTAAAATGATACGTCGTAGAAAACTTGATCTAAATTAAATAGTCATTTAAGAGTACCTACTAAGTAAATACGATATATTATTCTGTACCCTGAAGTAGATGTTTCAAGCTGTTCCTAAAATTTAATTAGCTATGAGGTATTTAGGTGAAACTTTTCTATAACAAGTAGGTTTGTCTAAGGGATGAGCCGCAAGTTTAAGTTTAAAATAATAGACTGAGTAGTTGCTAAAGCAGTTGACCAGTCGGTAAAGTAAGTAAATGACGTATATGTATAATGGATGCCTGTCAAATTATTCGTATTATAGTTAGATCGATTTTCGTTCAGTAGTCAACTGGTTTCTGTTCACACTCCATGTGTGAATAGAAACCAGTTGCGCTTTTAGTGCAATGAGTTCACCGTTTGTTATTAGTTCCCCCTATTTCACGTGGCAAAGGCCAGATAGCATTAGATAGTTGTGTGGTAAAAGCCTGTCCAATCCAATACGTAAAAAGTGTCAACTATCTACCAAGTTATTTTCAATGGTTCTTTATATTCGGAATGGAATATAGATAACGTTATCATAATTGGAAAGTTTGTTATTCATTCGATAACCTTTTGTTTTAGATTGATCTTCGAGGAGGGGAGTTAAAGATCTGTTACTTTTGACTGCATACCTATCAATAACAATACCAATGCATTATTTTAACATTAGAAACAAGTACTACCTAAAGAGATATTTCTAGCAGCCGTGGGAATGTCTTTAAAAAAGATTGACCATAATCAATGTAACTGGGTCGAAATAGCGACATTTGTTGTTACAAGTTACGAGCGTTTACCCGTGGGCCGTGGTACCAGTGGGTCGACCCACCAATGGGTCTACGAGCAATTTTATTAAGATGTAGACCCATGGCGTTAGAGATTAAAGATTTCAAAATCCTAACTATCCTTACTAATATTAAAAATGCGAAAGTGTTTGTTTGTTGGTTGGTGTCCTTTAATCACACTGAAAACATCGTGGTTTGTGAGGAAACCTGAGTGCCATGAAGGTTTCCAAAACCGCACTTGACCAGTGAGATAGGAAATGGCCAAAACCTTTTTTATTCAGAGAGTTTTTGTGCCCAAGAGTGGACTGACAATGAGTCGAGATGATGATGTACCTACTCCATATTAATTGGGACGTTAAATGACGAATAAAAAAAATCATATTTTACCTCTACTAAGTCTAAGTCTTTAGGTACTACTCTTCAAGTCAAGACCGATTCGGAATGCGAATTACGCTGAGAAGAAATAGTTCAAAGACATTATGAATCTTAAATGAGTCCAAGAAAATTTAGCGGCCACTGCTCGCAATCAAAGTGCCCTTAGGTTAGGCGTATTATCGGATAATTCGCACAAGTACCAACGTGTCATGCGGGAGGAAGCCGTCATTATCCTGTCAGGCGCAATCAGCGGCGCGCCGTCCAAGCGGAGCATAAAGACGCGGATAGAGGCGATATACAGATACCCTGGATTGAGGCGTCGATTGTTATCGCAGAGGCAGACATCTTTACAATAATACGGATATGTTCCCAACTATAGGAACCCTGTAGTGGTATTCTCTAAAAATGGTTGCATCAGTGTAACGATCGCAAAGACCTCCGATTGGCTGGTACTCTCCCACTATTGGTTAAAATGCATTGATGCAGCAAGAACGCCATAAATTCAGCCAATCAGAGGCCATTGCGATCGTTTTTGCAATCATTTTTAGAGAATCGAGACACAGTGTAAAGATTGCAGTGACCTCTGATTGACTGAATTTATGGCGTTCTTGCTGTATATATGTATGCTTGCTGTATGCCAGCCAATCAGAGGTCATTGCGATCGTTACACTGATGAAGTCAATTTTAGAGAATACACCCACTGCTGCTGCTGTACGATTCTCTAAAAATGATTGTTAGGTACATTTGACGATTGCAATCGCCTCTGATTGGCCAATAGTCGCTATTGACTAAAATGCAATGCATTTGTAGAAAGAACGCGATAAATTCGGCCAATCACCACAATTGAGAATGTGGCAATGATTGATGCAGCTTGTAAGTAAAACGTAAAAACGCATGTATGAGTATGGCATTTGACGCACTTTTTTGGTAAACATTTGACGCATTTTTTAGGGTTCTGTACCCAAAGGGTAAACAACGGGACCCTATTCCGCCTGTCCGTCTGTCTGTCAGCGGGCTGTATCTCATGATCCGTAATAGGTAGAAAGTTGAAATTTTCAGAAAATGTGTATTTCTGTTGTCGCTATAATAACAAATAATAAAAATAAATGAAAAAATTAAAGGAGGCTTCCCTACTAGTAACGTGTTTTTTTCGGCGTTTTGTTGTTATTTAATCGATGTTAATTTTAAATGCTTATCACTATCTTATGACTAACATCAGATGTATATTTTATTTAAGTATATTGGACTATATAATAAGCAGTAGGTAAGTATATTAACATATTATAGGCAACATCCCAAATTGCGACCTACCTACACTTTTTATTATGATGTCCTTATTGTATAATTCTCCTGACCGAATTCCAACCAAGGTTGTCAAACACAAACGAGATTAGCCAACTATATAGGAAATAGTATGTGTGTGCGAAAACAAGAGTGGACTCTCTATTCCCTCACTCTGATAACCAACGGCACGATCGAAGAAAGATAAGGCTCTGCGCCCACGTCAGACTTTTTGTAGGTTCGGTAATCGGAACGATTATTTTGCTGACTTTTTCTTTTTACTTTGATTTTTTGAAGTGTAGGGATTTAGGAACTGTCGATTGTGGATTGAACACGTGGACGAAGTCGCGGGCGTCCGCTAGTTGAAAATATTTCTTGATAGAAAATCGCAATAGCTCCAGTTGTGGCCTGACTCGGTTCTCGAATTCGGGATTTCGTTCTCTGCAGCCAAATAGGCCAGCCATTAGACCAACGAGACAGTTAAATTGTACACAGCCGTCAAATTAAATCCTTTGAAATATTATGGGCTGTCAACCACTTACTTATTTTTAGAAATTCCCGCAAAGAAGGCGTATAATTTTAAATAGGTAGGTAACTATTACGTAACTAGCCGCAGCTAACCGCGCTTGATATAAAAGTCGCAAGTGGCGTGGCGCAGACATTCTTCAAAGACTTGTTGAAGATTAGTCTTCCCTGAACGTTAAGGGGTTATTCCACAAACGTAAAATAAGTCTTAACAATATTTGCAAGTATCTTTTTATATTCCAAAACTGTAAAAGGATTTAAGATTGATCGTCGGCAGCACACTCGACTGGATGTATTCCGAAGAAGGCAAAAAGTTGTAAGTACTGCCCATTAATCAAAAACTGCATTTACCAGTAATACTGCATTTCAGTTCTCCGAATCGACCGGTGTACCTACCTACTGGGAAGGATGAATATAACTGAAAAATGGCAATGTTCTCTGCGAGAGGTAAATGCAATTTAAATACGTATTATCTTCTTCGCAGTAACACGTACGAAAACACTAAAAAAGAAAAGATAATTGTTTTACTGCAAGTAAAATTTTGGGCATTCACCTTGCTGCTTGTTAAAACCTGACGAATACCTTTTCGCCTTTTATTTCTGTGATCGAAGCTTTTGGCGATCATTACTGCATCCTTCAATTTAACTATCTCCAAAATTGGAAACCCGGTTCGAAATACATATGCGATTTTCTGTAGTTACTCTTTTGTATGCAAACAACTTGCTAGAAATAAAATACTAGATATAGCTCCTGCAATTCACGAGGGCGCGTGAGCTTTACTTGTGGTTACGTCGTGTACATACACATTGCGTAAATGTGCGTGCCTGTCAGGAGCCTAGGTGGGAGCGGTCAGGCGCGAGCAAGCTCTCGCTCACACTTATACAGATACGAGCCGCACACAACCATAAGCCACGCGCCCTCGTGAGTTGAAAGAACTATAAATCGATACAGTTCAAAAACTAAAAGCGTATGGGTAGTATAGTTTAATTGATATGAGGGAACCGATGAACCGACAAACAAACGCACACAAAAGGTGCAAATGCTACCGCAGTCGAGTAATTAATAAATCAAGATCAGGTTTATCAATATTGCAATGTAACTTTGCATTACTTCTAACCTGAAGAGAAAGTAGTAGATATAGAATTTCTATATTTAGAAGGTTGTCACGATACGGGCCGTAGCTGTTTCTCGTGGGAATAGGAACCATTCTAAAGTATCTAATAATATCATAGTAAAAGATAAACAAAAGCATTGAAACTGTATTATATTTTACAAAATGCTATTAGATTCGGAATAACATAGGTACACTTAAAGGGTTAACACACGCAGCTTTAAGCATCTACGAATCGTAATTTTAATTTTTTTGAATGATCGCAGAATCGATTAAATCGCAGAGGACCTAAAATTCTAAATTAAGTATCAATTTATTCCAAGTTGGCCAACTTGTGACTTTTGTGAGGGCTGTTTTGTAAAAGCTGCCCTTGTGCACGCCCTTTATTTATGTTTATATTTTAGGTTATTTTTTTACAGAATTTTGATACAGAATCTTTACTTCCTTACTCCTTACTAATATTTTACATTTAAAAGTAAGTTTGTTTGTTGGTTTGTCCTTCAATAACGCAACAGAGCTACGGATCGTCGTGATTTTTGCATCAGTATAGTTAAGGACCTGGAGAGTGACATAGGCTACTTTTTATCCCGGAAAATCAAAGAGTTCAAGCGGGATTTTAAAAACTAAATCCACGCGGACGAAGTCGCGGGCGTCAACTAGTAAATAAATAAATAAATAAATGAAAATAAGTTAGGACTCTACCACCGATACTAAGTAGATAGATACTCTAAAAGCAGTGTGTGCGTTGGTCTGAAGGGGATATTTTTACGTCCAGATTGCCATCAGTGTACTCGTATGTTGTAAATACTTGTTCGACGATGAAAAATAAAATTAGTAAAACATGTTTCTGAAGGATGAAGAATGTACGATGGAATCATTTCTGGGAACTTGGGAAGTAATGCGAATTTAATGAACATATTACATTTCTTTGAAAAAAAGGTTTTTTTAGGCTTTGTTTTAAACGCATGCGATCAAAGAATGCAAATGTAAATATATGTATATTTTTTTTTTTTAAAGAATATTAGTGAAGCTGACTCATATTTTCCTATCCCCTCCAATAAGTGGAAAGCTTGTGCTAGACGACAATAATGCAACGGGTGGGATTCGAACCTGCGACCATTCAGTTTTCAGTCCGCACCTTTAACCGTTGGGCTATTGAGGCTTCAAATTATGAGGCTTATGAGATTTTTTTAAGGATGTAAATTAAGTATCAGTCCCTCAGTTAGTATCAGCTAACTGAATAGACTCATAGGCACATAATTTTTGTCTAATTATTTATTATCGCATTAGCTATTCCTATACCCCTAAGGGGGTCCATACACGTTCAAATATGTTTGTCAAACAAACGGAAACGGAGATGTTTGATTGGGTGCACTGTTTGATCAAGGTTATCAAATACCAGCGCACCCAATCAAACACTTTTTATCCCGGAAAATCAAAGACTTTCAAGAGAAAGGGATATTAAAAACTAAATCCACGCGGACGAAGTCACGGGCATCAACTATAGTTATGTAAATAAATAAATAAAGGGTCCTATTACCTAATCTAGAGTTAAAACTATTAAGTGCTACTAACATGTTATAAGAGCAGCGATAAGGCTCACAGCGTCTTTGGGGGGCTCGCAGGCGGGCCACAGGGGTTGGAGGATGTTCTGCGCGAAGGTGAGCGCCGTGATGGCGTTCCCCGTGGGCACCAGGATGAACAGCGCTACCCAGAGGTAGAGGAACGCGGGCAGGTCCCCGAAGGCCTCGCCGATGTAGGCGTAGTCGCCGCCGGACTTTGGAATCATTGTACCTGGAAGTGATGAGGGTAGATATAACGTTATTGGGGTGGGTCACGTGCCTGTATGAATTTGACAGTTGACAGTGAAAATGACAATAGGAATGAGAAGTCGCCAATTACTGTTTCTATCTCACTCAGTGTAAACCTCATAATGAGTTACAGAAATATAAAATGGCTGTTTGACAGTCCTATTCTCATTTCTGTTTGAAACGCACTCTAGTGATTTTATAAACGGAAAGGAGAATATTGAAGTATAGTTAGTTCTTTCAATTCACGAGGACGCGTGGCTCATGGTTGTGTGCGTGTCGTATCCGTATAAGTGTGAGCGAGAGCTTGCTTGCGCCTGACCGCTCCCAGCTAGGTTCCTGACAGGCACGCATACTTACGCAATGTGTATGTACACGTCGTAACCACAAGTAAAGCTCACGTGCCCTCGTAAATTGCAAGAACTTTTGATAAGCACTATTATTATAAGGGAGACGGCAGACTGACTTCTTTTAGCAGCAGCGATCGGTGTTTTCGCGTATAAAAGACGCCGAAACGCTGACCTTTGCGTCTTTTAGCTTCGTATCGAATGCTTTTGAGTCGCGAAAAAAGACAGATCGTTGCCGCTAAAAGATGCCAGTCTGTAAATGTATAAGACAATACCCGAAATTGAGCTCTAATTAAATACAGTTATGGTTCAATTTACTTTGACGCTAATGTGATCGAATTCTTATAAGATTAATCGAATTAAAACTTAGACTAATCCTACAGCACTCTGCGGGTCTCCTTGCATATCAGACATTATGACAGATACAGATAATAATTAATTAAGTATGTCGAACTTTTATTTAAGTAATTTATAAAAGTTCTTTTTTTTAAAGAATATTAGCCAAGCTGAACTTGACTTATATTCTCCTCTCCCCTCCAAATAAGCGGAAAGCTTGTGCTAGGAGTGAGTACGACAATATTGCAACGGGTGGGGCTCGAACCTGCGACCTTTCAGTTTTCAGTCCGCACCTTTAACCGTTGAGCTATTGATTTATAAGAGTTATCCGTACCTACTTACCTAAATAAAAGCTCGACATTATTATGTTCCTTCGGGAAACCAAAATTTCTACAGGATTCAAAATAATGCTGAATCCACCCTGACGAAGCCAAAGTCATGAACATCACGAGTCACGACGAAAGCCGTGAGCTATAACACATACATACATATAACGCACACATATTGACATTATAAGCACCGGCTTTTGCTTTTAACTATGACATCGTCTTTTGAAAATCGCGTAGAAACATAAGTAGGTACAAGTTTTTTTTTTTTTTTCAAATAAAAAGTAGGTATCGACCTTATCTTATAGTGAGAGCGACAGAGGCCGATGACTGCCGAAATGTATTTTTAACTATCAAGTAGGTGGATGATATTATACCTATCGCCAATATAGGTCAAGTTTACAGCTAGTTTAATGATGTTACCTATGTTTCCGCTACATAAATAATATGTAGTTGACAAAGTTGCATTTTTATTACATTATTTCACGAATTCTGTCTCTAAGTCTAAGTAATTCATTTAATGAGTGTCAATTAATTTTATTTACATTTTGAAAAATCTAAACACCTACCTACCCATCTAGGAAATATTTTATCATCCAGACTAAAACAACTATAATTAATAATAATAATAAAATATCTATGCCTCCAAGGTCCAATAAACCTATAGGTACCTACCGACTACCTAGTATCCTCTAGTATCTAAGAAGCCAAATTCGGTTATTTACTGAAGTCGTAATAACGTAACTTATTAATTTGAGAATTATTTTGTTTATTGCCCACGACTTTTGTCTTTTTAACCGCCTTCCAAAAAGCAAGTTACCAATTATTCGGCCGGTATCTTTTTTTTTTTAACAATCTCGTGAGAACTCTAGAGTCTCCGGGATAAAAAAATCCTATTCCGTGCTTAGCTCTGTGCCACGTGAGCCTTGAAAAGAAAACTGACAGACACACATAAGGCATTTATAATAAATAATTAACTATTGTATAGTATGGAAATTGAAGAAAATACGCAACTGCCATTTTCACCGCAGTGCCAATTTATCGCACCTTTATCTACGTAACTGTGGTCACACGTGGTAAATTAGAAAAATCCAAGTTTTGGTAATTAAAATAATTAATTACTTACTTACCAAATTACATACGCAACTTACCTAATTCTGCATAGCATAGAGCCCCAATCATCGATAGGAATCCGGAGAGTACCCACACAATCAGGGCCATGCCTTTTGAACCGGCATACTTCAAGGCTAGACTGGGAGACACAAAGATTCCGGACCCCACGATCACTCCCACAATGATCGCTACGCCATTCAACAAGCTCAATTCCTTCTTCAGCCGTACCCCCTCAGTCGATTCCCCTTCCACGCTCACCCTGCTTTCACCGACGTCCACGACCTTCGGCGTCAATCCCTCTGCAGCTGATACTTTCGTCATTTTTTATTAATTTATAATGTCCCACCGAAATAATTAATACTGAATTAAGTCTGAACTTTTACATAAAATACCCAGTTTGATATCCTTTAACTTTAATCCATGCATAATGTTCCTTGTCGTCTGATCTTCAGTCATGCAAATATTGCATCACACAGTTTTAGGCCACCGCGGCAAACACCACGTGCGGTGAGAAACACCATAACCAGCCTCGTCCCGATAAACTGCGAAGTCGATTCACCACAAAACAGCTGCTGATAACGTGCGAGTTAATATACACTTATTGCACGCGATATTTTATTCATATATTTTACGCTTCCGTTCAAATATAGGTTAAAATATTCAAGAAACTTATAATATTCGTCACGTTTGCAAAGAACTAGTGTTTTCAAATTTTTTATTTATATGATTTCATAAAGTATTTAATTGTTCCGTTTTGAATTATCACGAATTTATATGCCGGTAGCGATCGGAAATGCGGGACATCGCGTTACGGTAGACACGTTCAACGCTCCCCGGCCCCACTTTGCTATTCATTTTACCTCCAAGTGAACCACGAGTCCGACCGTCTACCGCCTCCATGTAGCTCAACAGCAAAAACGACCTAAAGCACCGCGACGCGCAGAGTATTATCAGCTTTAACTACCTTAAAATAGATCTTACATCAGTTCATACACAGGCCCAACAATTCATTGCCAAGTTTGAACAACGGGTTTTGCATTTTGCTTGTCTCTTTCGCGCTTCTCGACCACGTGTGCGGATGCCATACTTCTTGTAACAATTCTTTAAATCCTGATAACACATCCTCCTGATAAGCCTTCCGAGAGTTAAAAGAATAGACTTGTTGACATGCCCAGGATATGAGCAATTCATTTAGAACGCATCAGGGGTCAATGACAGCCGTTATTCTGGGCCATATGTTAGTGACAGTGCTCGAAGATCAATCTTATGTTTGAATATTATTGTACTGTTAAAATATTGCAGCAAAAATAAAAGTCGTTATTAAACTTATGCATATATTATATTATATATATTTTATACACTCAGTACATCCATACAAGGTACGATAACAAAAATATATGCGATTTAGTTAATTATACATAAGTTTGATAACTATGCAACTCAGTCACAGTATTACGAGGTATATCTATGATTACAACCAGAAAAAAAAACTTGGCATAGGAGGCAGGAACTGGTAAAAAATATTTTTATACGCTATTTTTATCTTTATAATTTAAAGTTAAGGACGGGATTCCGCAAAGAGTAGGTATAAAAACGCACTTCTACACATGCACCGTTCACACGCACACACAGGCGCGGGCAAGCTGCGTTAAAAATGAGTGAATTAACTTGTTTTGATACTTGGATATAAATTGTTTATGTTTTATTTTTTTATTTTTTATTTTCGTCCGGACTTGCTGTACACTAAGTTAGACTTAGATTTAGTCTTAGTCTTAGACTTAGATTTAGACTTTTTTAAGCCACTGGGAAATGCATTAGACTAAGACTAAGTCTCTTTAAGTCTAAGCCTAAGTCTAACACTAAGACTAAGACTAAGACTTAGACTTAGTCTTAGACTTAGACTAAGACTAAGTCTCTTTAAGTCTGAGTCTAAGTCTAAGCTAAGTCTAAGTCTAACACTAAGACTAAGATATAGACTTAGTATTAGTCTAAGACTTAGTCTTAGTGTTAGACTTAGGCTTAGATTTGAACTCAGACTTAGTCTAAGTCTAAGTTTAATTCTAAATCTAAGTCTAAGTTGAGCAAACCAAATTGACAATATATTTTGAAAAGAAGAAACTAAGTACTAGGTACCTATGGTACCTTCAATATAATAGCATTATTTTATTATTTGATAGAATTTCGAAATTTCTTGCAAAGTTACATTCCCCGAATGTAGTACTGACCTGCACGTATACCTCGAAAACTTCTATTGGAACTCCTAGATCTTTAGAGTTAGTTGTATTGAGTTTGTGCTCATTTTGTAAGTTATGATGAGATCTTACCACTGGCCTTATTGGAGTGACCTGATGGTATACTTCGAAGACTACTACTGGATCTTCTAGACAGCTACAGCTAGTTATATCGAGTTTGGGCTCGTTTTGTAAGTAATGATGAGATCTTACCACTGGACTTGTTGGAGTGACTTGGTGGTATACCTCGAAGACTTCTATTGGAACTCCTAGATCTTTACAGCTAGTTATATCGAGTTTGGGCTCGTTTTGTAAGTTATGATGAGATCTTACCACTGGACTTGTTGGAGTGACCTGATGGTATACTTCGAAGACTACTACTGGATCTTCTAGACAGCTACAGCTAGTTATATCGAGTTTGGGCTCGTTTTGTAAGTAATGATGAGATCTTACCACTGGACTTGTTGGAGTGACCTGATGGTATACTTCGAAGACTACTACTGGATCTTCTAGACGGCTACAGCTAGTTATATCGAATTTGGGCTCGTTTTGTAAGTAACGATGAGATCTTACCACTGGACTTGTTGGAGTGACTTGGTGGTATACTTTGAAGACTACTACTGGATCTTCCAGACGGCTACAGCTAGTTATATCGAGTTTGGGCTCGTTTTGTAAGTAATGATGAGATCTTACCACTGGACTTGTTGGAGTGACTTGGTGGTATACCTCGAAGACTTCTATTGGAACTCCTAGATCTTTACAGCTAGTTATATCGAGTTTGGGCTCGTTTTGTAAGTAATGATGAGATCTTACCACTGGACTTGTTGGAGTGACCTGATGGTATACTTCAAAGACTACTACTGGATCTTTTAGACGGCTACAGCTAGTTATATCGAGTTTGGGCTCGTTTTGTAAGTAATGATGAGATCTTACCACTGGACTCGTTGGAGTGACCTGATGGTATACTTCAAAGACTACTACTGGATCTTCTAGACGGCTACAGCTAGTTATATCAAGTTTGGGCTCGTTTTGTAAGTAATGATGAGATCTTACCACTGGACTTGTTGGAGTGACCTGATGGTATACCTCGAAGACTTCTATTGGAACTCCTAGATCTAATCATCATTACTTACAAAACGAGCCCAAACTCAATACAACTAACTCTAAAGATCTAGGAGTTCCAATAGAAGTCTTCGAGGTATACCATCAGGTCACTCCAACAAGTCCAGTGGTAAGATCTCATCATAACTTACAAAACGAGCCCAAACTCGATATAACTAGCTGTAAAGATCTAGGAGTTTCAATAGAAGTCTTCGAGGTATACCACCAAGTCACTCCAACAAGTCCAGTGGTAAGATCTCATCGTTACTTACAAAACGAGCCCAAATTCGATATAACTAGCTGTAGCCGTCTAGAAGATCCAGTAGTAGTCTTCGAAGTATACCATCAGGTCACTCCAACAAGTCTAGTGGT
This sequence comes from Hipparchia semele, assembly GCA_933228805.2. Lineage (NCBI taxonomy): Eukaryota > Metazoa > Arthropoda > Insecta > Lepidoptera > Nymphalidae > Hipparchia > Hipparchia semele. The sequence continues at coordinate 6,057,565 of OW121709.1, read as the reverse complement.
AAGATCTCATCATTACTTACAAAACGAGCCCAAACTCGATATAACTAGCTGTAGCCGTCTAGAAGATCCAGTAGTAGTCTTCGAAGTATACCATCAGGTCACTCCAACAAGTCCAGTGGTAAGATCTCATCATAACTTACAAAACGAGCCCAAACTCGATATAACTAGCTGTAAAGATCTAGGAGTTTCAATAGAAGTCTTCGAGGTATACCACCAAGTCACTCCAACAAGTCCAGTGGTAAGATCTCATCGTTACTTACAAAACGAGCCCAAACTCGATATAACTAGCTGTAGCCGTCTAGAAGATCCAGTAGTAGTCTTCGAAGTATACCATCAGGTCACTCCAACAAGTCCAGTGGTAAGATCTCATCATTACTTACAAAACGAGCCCAAACTCGATATAACTAGCTGTAGCCGTCTAGAAGATCCAGTAGTAGTCTTCGAAGTATACCATCAGGTCACTCCAACAAGTCTAGTGGTAAGATCTCATCATTACTTACAAAACGAGCCCAAACTCGATATAACTAGCTGTAAAGATCTAGGAGTTTCAATAGAAGTCTTCGAGGTATACCACCAAGTCACTCCAACAAGTCTAGTGGTAAGATCTCATCGTTACTTACAAAACGAGCCCAAACTCGATATAACTAGCTGTAGCCGTCTAGAAGATCCAGTAGTAGTCTTCGAAGTATACCATCAGGTCACTCCAACAAGTCCAGTGGTAAGATCTCATCGTTACTTACAAAACGAGCCCAAACTCGATATAACTAGCTGTAGCCGTCTAGAAGATCCAGTAGTAGTCTTCGAAGTATACCATCAGGTCACTCCAACAAGTCCAGTGGTAAGATCTCATCATTACTTACAAAACGAGCCCAAACTCGATATAACTAGCTGTAGCCGTCTAGAAGATCCAGTAGTAGTCTTCGAAGTATACCATCAGGTCACTCCAACAAGTCTAGTGGTAAGATCTCATCATTACTTACAAAACGAGCCCAAACTCGATATAACTAGCTGTAGCCGTCTAGAAGATCCAGTAGTAGTCTTCGAAGTATACCATCAGGTCACTCCAACAAGTCCAGTGGTAAGATCTCATCATAACTTACAAAACGAGCCCAAACTCGATATAACTAGCTTTAAAGATCTAGGAGTTCCAATAGAAGTCTTCGAGGTATACCACCAAGTCACTCCAACAAGTCCAGTGGTAAGATCTCATCATTTCTTACAAAACGAGCCCAAACTCGATATAACTAGCTGTAGCCGTCTGGAAGATCCAGTAGTAGTCTTCAAAGTATACCATCAGGTCACTCCAACAAGTCCAGTGGTAAGATCTCATCATAACTTACAAAACGAGCCCAAACTCGATATAACTAGCTGTAGCCGTCTAGAAGATCCAGTAGTAGTCTTCGAAGTATACCATCAGGTCACTCCAACAAGTCCAGTGGTAAGATCTCATCATTACTTACAAAACGAGCCCAAACTCGATATAACTAGCTGTAGCCGTCTAGAAGATCCAGTAGTAGTCTTCGAAGTATACCATCAGGTCACTCCAACAAGTCCAGTGGTAAGATCTCATCATTACTTACAAAACGAGCCCAAACTCGATATAACTAGCTGTAGCCGTCTAGAAGATCCAGTAGTAGTCTTCGAAGTATACCATCAGGTCACTCCAACAAGTCCAGTGGTAAGATCTCATCATTACTTACAAAACGAGCCCAAACTCGATATAACTAGCTGTAGCCGTCTAGAAGATCCAGTAGTAGTCTTCGAAGTATACCATCAGGTCACTCCAACAAGTCCAGTGGTAAGATCTCATCATTACTTACAAAACGAGCCCAAACTCGATATAACTAGCTGTAAAGATCTAGGAGTTCCAATAGAAGTCTTCGAGGTATACCACCAAGTCACTCCAACAAGTCCAGTGGTAAGATCTCATCATTACTTACAAAACGAGCCCAAATTCGATATAACTAGCTGTAGCCGTCTAGAAGATCCAGTAGTAGTCTTCGAAGTATACCATCAGGTCACTCCAACAAGTCCAGTGGTAAGATCTCATCATTACTTACAAAACGAGCCCAAACTCGATATAACTAGCTGTAGCTGTCTAGAAGATCCAGTAGTAGTCTTCGAAGTATACCATCAGGTCACTCCAACAAGTCCAGTGGTAAGATCTCATCATTACTTACAAAACGAGCCCAAACTCGATATAACTAGCTGTAGCCGTCTGGAAGATCCAGTAGTAGTCTTCAAAGTATACCATCAGGTCACTCCAACAAGTCCAGTGGTAAGATCTCATCATAACTTACAAAACGAGCCCAAACTCGATATAACTAGCTGTAGCCGTCTAGAAGATCCAGTAGTAGTCTTCGAAGTATACCATCAGGTCACTCCAACAAGTCCAGTGGTAAGATCTCATCATTACTTACAAAACGAGCCCAAACTCGATATAACTCGCTGTAGCCGTCTAGAAGATCCAGTAGTAGTCTTCGAAGTATACAATCAGGTCACTCCAACAAGTTCAGTGGTAAGATCTCATCATAACTTACAAAACGAGCCCAAACTCGATATAACTAACTCTAAAGATCTAGGAGTTCCAATAGAAGTCTTCGAGGTATACCACCAAGTCACTCCAACAAGTCCAGTGGTAAGATCTCATCATTACTTACAAAACGAGCCCAAACTCGATATACCTAGCTGTAGCCGTCTAGAAGATCCAGTAGTAGTCTTCGAAGTATACCATCAGGTCACTCTAACAAGTCCAGTGGTAAGATCTCATCATAACTTACAAAACGAGCCCAAACTCGATACAACTAACTCTAAAGATCTAGGAGTTCCAATAAAAGTTTTCGAGGTATACATGCAGGTCAGTACTACATTCGGGGACTATAACTTTACAAGAAATTTCGAAATTCTATCAAATAATAAAATAATGCTATTATATTGAAGGTACCATAGGTACCTAGTACTTAGTTTCTTACCTTTCTTTTCAAAATATATAAAGTATCAATTTGGTTTGCTATGAACTATTTCGTGTTCGTACAGCGATGTTTTTCGATACCAGCATCTGCTTGCAACCAGCGCAGCTTCCACTCAGAAAGGCGGTCAAACGCCGACTGATTGATATTTGAATTTTGAATTTTGAAATGAAATCCAACCAGTGACCGAGTAAAATCAAAATAAGCCTTATTGCACATTATTTTAAGATTCGGTTTAAACCAAAATATGTGAAAAAATTACACGCGATGCTATATTTTTTTTTTAATACTATTTGTACTATTTTTGATATTTTTCTCTCCAAGATTTTGAGTTGAACATATCTGCTAACAGATAGTATTTTTTAATTACATAAAACCGGTATATTATATACAAGAAATGTACCTAAAGTCGCCCCAAAATCGTGAATTTTGTGTGAAGAGGTGACGGGAAATAATTTTTATAGTACTAAAAATTGAGATTTTGAACAAAATCAACTCCCAAGATTTGGAGATTAAGGACCAATCTATGTGTAGCAATTTTTATTTCCATCTTATTTGGTTTAACTTAGTCACAATATGTACCGAAAGTCACCCGATATGCGGAAACGCACTCTTAATGAGCACAAATTATAAATATTTAGTTTAAAAATCCAAAAGCAATAAATAATAAAAAAGTAAACATTTTAGGTTTATATTAATAAATTCTTTCCTTCATCTATTCATAAGTGTCATTGCCTAAACTTTCTTATCTTAAAAAATATCTGTTTTCGGAGTATCAGTGATAACAATTTCGACTTCTTCATATTATACGTTATACACGTCATGACGTCAATGAATAGTCTATGACACCTGGATCAATAAGTTAAACAAGAACCATACAAGCATACATTTACATATTAACTGCTAAACTTTTAACTCTCCCATATTCCTGCCTCCGGAATTCCGAATTATCCTGTACTGACGTAAACTGATGCGAATAGTAATAGGCTCGAATGTTTAATATTGTCTTTATATATTTTAGATATAACACCAATATCGTTAGTCTTTCTCACTTGCAATTGCATACTTAAATATTCTAGCAGTACCATCGTTCGATGATGTTAATAAAATGTTTTCTTTTGCATTGTAACACATATCTAGCACTTGGGACAAATGGCCTGTTAGCACCAACTTTCGTTCACCGGACTTATCGTCGTATACACGTACAGAGCCGTCCAAGCATCCAGTCACTATTTGGTCCTTTTTCCAGATAATCTTGGTAACGCCAGAAGAATCGGCATCATCTGATTTGGAGCAGTGAAGACGACGTATGTTCCTGGCTGTATCCCACACCGTTACATCCCCATTCAATGTTCCTGAAAAATCGAAAAAAGTAAAAATGTCTTCAGGATGCCTACTTACAGGTGTACCACATAATATCTGCTTACTTTTTTTTAATATATGTATAGACTAGCGCTTGACTGCGATCTCACCTGATGGTAAGGATATGCAGCCTAAGATGGTGCGCGCTTGCCTAGAAGATTCCTATTCATTCTTGATTTAAAGAAGTTTACTATGGACTTTTTATCAAAAGGTTAATAAATAATATTATGGGAACAAAGGAAAGTCGCTTCACAGGTATAATATCAATAACCTGGTTAATATACAGGGTGTCCCACGGCTATGCCACATGGAGGGGAAGTACCTTAAATATTGTAGATGGAACATTTTACTGAAAGAAGACTTCATTTTAATTTAAAAAACAATTTAAACTGCATTCATAGATTTTTAAATAATTGCCTGGTTGAACCGGGACTCGAACCCGCTATACGAGAAAAATAATTAACCTGTATCTTTATCATACCGATCGGAAGGCTTCATCATAAGGATTATTTTTTGTTAAATAACATAGCATGAGAAATAAAAGGAAGACCATGAATTTTAGCCTTTGATGTAAAATTTTGTTCAGAAAAATGAAAAGCTGACATTGACGTATCGACATACAACTGATATGAACTATTACTAATGAGTACCCACTTGAGAAGTACGCATCATTTCCCGATCCTTACTATCCTTACTAATCCTTACTTATATTACCTATAAATGCGAAAGTGTGTTTGTTTGTTGATTTATTGGTTTGTCCTTCAAACCCGCTGCAATTCGTAGCTCTGTTGCAGTGGGATTGAAGGAAATTTTTCTGAACAAAATTTTACATCAAAGGCTAAAATTCATGGTCTTCCTTTTATTTCTCATGCTATGTTATTTAACAAAAAATAATCCTTATGATGAAGCCTTCCGATCGGTATGATAAAGATACAGGTTAATTTTTTTTCTCGTATAGCGGGTTCGAGTCCCGGTTCAACCAGGCAATTATTTAAAAATCTATGAATGCAGTTTAAATTGTTTTTTAAATTAAAATGAAGTCTTCTTTCAGTAAAATGTTCCATCTACAATATTTAAGGTACTTCCCCTCCATGTGGCATAGCCGTGGGACGCCCTGTATATTATAATATTATATCTGAAGAAAAGCTGAAGAACGAAGCGACGAAATACAGAATTATCTATTAAAAAGTTGACAGTTTATCCATTTAATGGTTAGAATGCACACATATGATTAGAACAGAAAAAAAAACTAAATCGTGTCGAGACGCCACTATGCATTGTTGACCTTTGAAGGAAGTATTTTAGCAATTTTAATATTTTCTACTTCGGCAATCCCAAACTCAATTTCGTCATGTTGATTTGAATTTTTAAACCGGTTTATTTTTTCGGAGATACTCATATTTTAAAATATTTATATATTACGCGCGAAGTTCGCAGGTAGAAGTTTAAAAGATAAATTTTTTTCGATTCGTTTTTCTAGACAGACACAATAAGCGACGAAGGATGTGCCGTCACAATCCCAAATTCTCAATCCTGATACTAAGGCTGAAATTTATAGACTGCACTCTCACTCTGCTTAGACTTAAGATAGATGAGACAGATTTATGTAAAAAAGTAAAAGCATATTTGTGTCTCATTTTAATCCGAACTAACACAGAGCACGCGCTGCAGATCTTAGTGTAAACAGCAAGAAACGGCGAAACTGACGCGGCATTCGCCTGATGTCTACATAAGTGCATGACCAATCTATACTATTATAATAAAGAGAGAGCGCGAATTTTGTGAGTTTGTATGTATGTCCGGAGCAAACTTTGGAACCACCGCACCTATTTCAAAAATTCTTTCACCATTTCAAAGGTACATTATTTCAGATGGTTATAGGCTATATATTATGCCCATAAATGTATTATGGCTAGATATTATGTGCAAATTTGTTAAAGAAGTCGGAAAAATTTTTGACTCTCAAACGTTTTCAAGGCGTGCGCTGGGTCATATATTGTTATTGGATGAAAATGATGTATGGGTGAATTGTTCCTCTTAAAAAGTTCTAAAAAAAAGTCCGCAATAGCATATGTCTAGCTTCTAAGGAAAACTTACAGTAACCATTTCTATCTTTCAAATTTTGATTAAAAATAATGAATTATTTTCGACCTTCTTTAACCGGTATGATGTCAATCTATATCTAAATAAATATGTTTATCATCGCAAGTGTTTAATTTGACATATTTGCCCTCTACACTATACAATTTAAATAAATATCTCAGGAGTTATCGGAAAATTAATATTTCCGCGCGACAAAATAATAAAATGGTGCCGGCCGGCGCGGGCGGTGCACAGTGGCGGGTTTCGGCGCGGGAGATTCCTGTGATTCCTGTGGTGATCTTATTTACATTCGTCTCCTATTAGAAGCTCTGTGCGATCAGGACCCATAAAAACAAATATTTAATTTTCAACCCGGACGAAGTCGGCGCGGGCTTCTAGTCATTAATAAAATAATTCTGCCTTCTACACAAGTGCATGAACAACTATTATTAAAATAATTCACATAATATTTTGAATAAAATCCCAGAATATTGAGTAAAAAGTTACCGAGGGATTTTTAAAAAACCTTATTCCACATGGACGAAGTCACAGGATTAAACTTTTATAGTTTTCTATTGACTTCTAGATTAGATAGATTGATTCTAGGAAAGGAAAGATTTTCATTTTTATATAATTTTTTTTATAAAATAAAAATCATAATACAATGCAGCTTAGTATATTGCTTACCTAAAGCAGAATATCCTACTTTTGGATCTGGAGAAAAGGCTATAGTTTCCAAGTCAATATCTGTACGTACTTCTTGAACTACTTTACCATTATTTGGTGTTGTGTATCCCACTTTACCTGAAATTAAAAAAATATATATTGTCTGTTCAAAACAGAATAAATAAATATATAGTCTAGAAATAAAATATGAATAAATCTGTCAAAGTACTTTATAATAAAGTAACTAATCAAATACTGTGTTGGCTTAGGCTTATGATTTTTCTGCAGAGTATAGCTTCATAGGACCAATTCACTAGATCATTTGTTTTGCTCATTACATAAATAAAATAATATAATGCCGAATAGAAATTTAGCCTATGTTTGTATGCTATGAACTATGCATGATTAAAATTGTGCTTTTTGAAAGCAAATGCACAAGTCACTATGAATAATATCCAAATTGCTTCAAGTGTCCTTATTAAATTTGAAGAGTACCCTCGATTTCTCCAGGATCCCATCATCAGATCCTGACCTGATGGCCATGGAACCACCTGGGAAGTATACCCTTTTAAACAAAAAAAAAATTTTCTAAATCGGTCTAGGTGTCTTTGAGTAACATACATAAAAAAAAAGATCCCAACGAATTGTAAATCTCCTCCTTTTTGGAAATCGATTTAAATGAACATTGTGAATATTCTTTTTATAAAATAGTTACCATCTGTTGAAATGGATGCCAAGAGACTGTCGTCTGGATTTATATCAATAGCATTTATCCAAATCTCATGAGTTCCAGGTGGTATGTGGTGTAGAACTGTACCAGTTCTAAGATCCCAGATTTTCAGTGATCCATCCTTATAACCTGATGCAAGCCGCACTCCGTCGTGGAACATCTGAAAATCGAAAACAGCAGAAAAATTTAATCATGCTGAAGACAGGATTTAAGTCTATGATTTGAATTTTATACAAAGTCATCTATTGGTGAATATGACCATGTTCAATAAAAAAATTAAATAGACACAAAAAAATTTTGTATGTACAATAGAGAAAATGATGTAATAAAGTGTAATTTAAAACAAAGTATACAAAGACAGCATTATTGTTAACATTACAATCTTTACCAACTTTCGGTGAAAAAGAGTAAAATATTGGTTTTTAAAAATTAATATATTTTTTGGAGAGGAATAAAGCGAGCGGTCTATATTGTCAGCCATTAGATTCTCATCCTATTTTAAAGCAGACTAAAGTAATCACTTTAAATTTAAATTAATTAATATAAATAAGAAACCAAATGCCAAAATATAATATTATGATATCTTTTCAATTTTAAGAGAATTTGTTAGTACAATATAACTTATAATACCTTTCCACATTCAGTTCTTATTGTGTGCCCCTGCAATACTTTAATCTCACCAGAGGGTATTTTGAAGACATATATGTCCCCAGTCATCGCTCCACATATAAGCACTCTAGTGCCAAAGTGCCAGAGGGCCCAGCTGAGGTCATCAGCCTCATACTCAAAGACAACAGGCCATTCGTCCGATGTGCATTTCCAAACTTTGATGACCCCTGACATATCAACAGTAGCTAAATACTCGCCGTCAAAGCTAAAACCAGCGAAAAAAACAGAGTCTTTATGACCAGTGCAGGTCATTACAGTCTCCCCTGTTTCAACTGACCACACGAAAGCTTTATCGTCTTCACCGCCTGTCACTGCTAGTTTTCCACTGGGGTGAAGGTCGCAGCAGAACACTGAGCCGTTGTGCATTTTGTACACTACAGCGGCGAGATCCTCTGGAACCTCATTTTCTTCATCTTCAATTTCTTCCTCTTGATCGTACTCGACTTCTTCATATATTTCGTCGGTAAAATCAACCTCCTCCATTTCCTCGAAAGCTACCCCATCCATACCCGTTATATCGTCACCATTTATGGATGAAGGCGGTGTGTTCTCCAGGCGGTCTAGCATTTTTCTCACGTTGTAACTTGTGCGTGTCTTATTGTATTTAAATTCCTTATTGGCTTTAGGTCAGAATTAGCAACTAACGATAATCAAGCACTGAAAGTATTTTTCTTAGTTGAATTTTTTATTTCAATCTTTTCTTCTTCTCAGAGGTTATTTTGATATTTATTATGAAAAAAAAACACGTTATTGTTTTTCAAAAATGTCAATTATGGACACAGACCAGACCAGAAAAGATATTATGGACTACTGACTACAGAGTCACAGATTAGGATCACAGGTTAGGTATTTAATAAATAGTATGATAATAGCGTGTATATACCTACAGAAATGTCTGTCGCCTAAAATGGCCGTCCATTAAGGAGTTGCTTCAAAACTGTCGACATCGATAAGGAGTGAAATGGTAATCAAGCATTTATGAATTAAGGTTTTTTAATTCCCGCGGGAACTCTCTCATTTTTCGGGATAAAAAGTACCTAGCCTATGTGTTATTCCAGACTATAACCTATTTCTGTGACAAATTTCAGCCAAATAAATTAAGTCGTTGCGGCGTGATTGAGTAACAAATATCCATCTATCCATCCATACAAACTTTCAAATTTGCACACTCGCGAGGAGTCACTTTTAATTTTTAATTAATTTTTATTTTTATTATTTGTTATAAGGGCAACAAAAAAAAATACTATGTGAAAATTTCAACTATCTAACTATTACGGATCATGAGTTACAATCCGCCGATAGACAGATGGACGGACGGACGGACAGCGGAATCTTAGTAATAGGGTCCCATTGGTTACCCTTAGGGTACGGAACCCTAAAAGGCAAGAGCAACAGCAAATGTGTGATGCAGTGATATATATTTAATCGAAAATAGTTATTAGTAATTGAACAAACCTAAAGAAATGGAGGATTATACTTTCCTCGCCTGTAGCGTCCATCCGTTTTTTCTTTAACTTTTTATTCGTTGGAAACCTCAAGATAAAAAGTATAATATTGTTAAAATCCATACTGATATTATATACGGCCCATTTTTAAGCTATTGCATAGCTTCTATCGCGGGCCTTGAGCGTGGAGATCGAATCCAGAAATTCCGTAACGAAAATAACCTGACACAGGACTCCTCTCACCGCTAGATGGCGTTAATAAAAAATGCTATGCTTTACCGCGGCAGTCCCCGAGTACCACACGTCTTTTTTTTTAAACTGTTTTTGATGACTGACTGAGTACTTACACGGAGAGATAGAATCTCGAACTATTGAGGAGTTCCTACGGGAAGCAACAGGAAGAATTTATTCAAGACGTTTAGCCTCACCTATAATATCGACAAGTCGACTGACACATAAACAAGGGAGTATGGACATCCCTAGATCTCGTGTTTACATTACATGTAGGTATGTACCTACCTACCATGATTTGAGTTTGACATCCAAATCTGTGTTTGACCTCGAAGTTTGACAGCTGACTTCTTGAACAGTGGACCACAGTGGACACAGTTCTTGGGTCACAAAAATATTGTGGTTACTGATTTTGGTTACAAGTTATAATAAATCCATTAATTAATTTGAATAACAGATAACTGTAATAAATAACTATAGGTACTAGAGTTTACTGAAGTAAATATTTGTTGTTAGGTGTTATTGACTGTTACAGCTTAGTTACTATGTCTCTCTCAAATAAAGGTAAAAATATTTTGATTCCTTTTCATGATGCACATGTGAAATTATTGAGTATGTTTTTAACTATTTTTTGTAGCTTTGTTGCAGACCTCTGCTCCATTGCTATTAAGCAGACGATTTCGTGGAAAAATCAACATCCAGAAACCTCGCAAGCCCCACTTTGGAAGGCAACTTTTAATCGATATATCAAAACCACATTTTGGCCCACCCAAATCCATGATACCCGAAATATTGAAATGTGAGAAAGCCAGAGACACTATGTTAAAGAAGGAGATAGACAATCCCTTTGAAAGGATCTTAGCTAATGAATGTCTCAATTGGTTCAATACTTCAAAAATGGTTGTATTTTTGCATGTTAACTCCATAAGTATGGAGGATAAAACGCCAATCTTTGCAACATTAAAGAAAAATGATATGCATCTAAGAACATATGGCAAAAAGATTGTCAGTATGGCGACTAAAGGAACTCGTTATGAGGCTGTCAATCAACTCTTTACTTCACATCAAAACATAATATTTGGTCAACCTGAAAATGCTGCAAAAATGTTTAAAATACTTAAGAAAACACCACAGTTGGTCGTCATGGGTTAGCACAGAATTTTTTTTTACATTACACGTACAACACATATCACTTAAACATAGATACATTACCTGTATCAACATTAATAATTTCAACAGTTATTTAAAAAAAATTCCAAACTGCTAAGAAAAAAAATAAAAAAGAAAGAAGTTTCTCAAAGAAGAAAAATCTTTTATTAAGTACATGATAAAAGTCTACTTTGTAAACATAATAATTTATGGAATATAGTAATTTATGGTTGTTGTATGTCAACCTGTTACTACCTTTTTATGAGTAATCAAATCACTTTTCTTTTTCTAATATATTATGCATACTTTTAATTAAAACTAATAATAATAATTATTATTTTGTTTCAGCGGGTATTATTCAAGATAGGTTACTATCTAAAAACGATTTAGTTGAGTTCAGTAAACTTCCCAGCCTGGATGTAGCTCGGAGTCAACTTTGCTCTATTCTTCACAGCGCAGGCTCCTGTCTTGTTGGACAACTCAATCAGAATCAACAGATGCTTGTGTCAAATCTTGAGAAATATATAGAAATACAAAACAACCCAACTGCAGAAGATGAAACTGTTATAAAAGAATAGCATTAAATTGTAGATAATTTTGAAATATTTAGGGCTAGTTCATTAAGAAAATATACGATTTGATAAGAATTAGCTTTTCCTCATTGAAACTTTCCTTAGCTGAGCTAAGCTTATGCCTCGCGGACTTACGAACGCATAGAGTATACGAACTTCGGAATTTATTTGAAATTACGGCGGATTAATTAACGATTAATAATGCTTTTAACTGAAGTCAATTCACTGGATCAGCCATGAAAGTCTCGCAAGAACGAAATTTATATTCCTCAATTTTGCTATAGAAAAATTGTAGGAGTTTTTGAGTTGGTAAGTGATCTCTGCCCTCTGGACGTTCATAAAACATGGCTCGTGTGTATAATTTCCAGTGACGATAGAGTTCGGAGTGAGAGCCAGGGTATACGAAATTATATATATTCGAAGAAAAAAAATCTTTTGCTATAATCCGTCAAACCAGAAAAAATATTTGTATGGCAAACCCCGCCGTTCGCGCTGTGGGTAATTTACACCGTCGTTTCTTCAGGCGTAGAAGAATCGTAGGAACAACACCAACACGCAACACCACACAAACTCACCATCATTCACCCTCACCACCTGGGTGCCTGGAGCGCTTCGACCATCCGTTGCTCCAGATCTTTTTTCCACGTACCTACTACCAAATAGTGGAATCATCTCCCTTCGACAGTGTTCCCACTTAATTACAATATGGGGTTATTCAAGGTGCGGACCAATAAATTCCTAAAAAGCTGGCAACGCACTTAACATCAGGTGACACCTGCTGGTTTGCCCGCTTTTTATATATATTATAAAAAAACTTTTCGAAATACACTACTTACGTTACGCTCGTACGAGAGTGGGTAGGAAACTTCCAATAAGTTAAATATCAATTTTTATTATAATAAGATTTTAATATTTAAAATTAATAGTAGGTATTTTTGTATTCCAAAAACACAATCTTTGGTAGTTAGGTATTTGGTACGACTAAATACAAAGTTTAAAGAGATCAATACTATCATTAATATTAGATAAACATAAGTTGTACAAAAACAAACATTTTTGAGCAAGTTTTTAACTTCAATGAGTTAAACAACAAAATGTAACTCAACAAAACAACTTAACTTTTCAAAATAATATGTGAGGAACGAGAGATTAATACACCCATATTATGTACTTAACACAAGAAAATTAGAAAGGTTTGAGGAAAATTTTCAAAGCGTAAGATTACGGTGCAGTGAGGCGGCTGGTGGCTGTTGCTAGCGCTGTAAGCGCTACAGCGGCTTCCACTTCATCTCTATCGTGCCTTATCACATTGAGCCCTATACGTTGTATTTTAGTTTCTTGCTTTCGTCTCCTTCCTTCCGCCCACCAGGAGTAATTAGCTTCACTTGGCTGAAATCGAGCTGCGCTTTCCAGCCATTTGCTTAGAAGCACAGGACTACTAATGGCATTACTATTGCAGTTGACCTTATCGCATGGTTCTATTTCGTTGGAATTGTTGTTGAAATTTTCATATTTATCATGCGATGTGGAAGATCCATCCGTGTCGTCCTGCTTGTCAATGACTGCTGAGTCTGGGTCTGAACTTTGTTCAAATCTTTCATCTGGGTTTTCTGGGCTGGTCGGTTCGGGCTCGCTCCAGATGCTGTCATCAGAGCAGATGCTGAATTGCTCCACATTGCCTTGAGCACGATCGTTATAGGTACGGATAAGATGGCCCCATGTCAGTTGGTTTCGATCTGCGTTCACGTTTTTTAACTTTCGACGCCAGTTCGCAAACCAGTTACATATCTAAAAGTAAATTCATACAATCAATCTCTGTATTGGTAGGACTTTTTATTTTTTAAATAGCCTATTAGGCAAATCATAGGTTTAGGTAATTGAAATTGAAGATGTTTTCGACGTTTTAAAATAAGACGCTTAATGTCGTTAGGTAAAACAAAGCAGAACTGTGTTTAACCAAGCAGTGACAAAAATAGTGCCTATTTATGTACAAATAGCAAGTCTTGGCATTATTCCAATTGGGTTGACTATAGGTACGATTGTGTTACTACGTGTAAGTGTAAAAGACACTCGAGAAAAAGTTACCGGATTGTCTTAATTAAAACATTAATAAATTGTTCTTACTTGTATGTACGTGAGGCCCGTTTCACGGGACAGGTGTTTTTTTTCTTCGCGGTTTGGGTAAGGATTTTCTCTTCGTCGCACGAGCCAGTCTTTCAAATAGCGTTTTATTTCTGGAGTGAAGAGCCTTTTCTGCGGCCGCTGGCCCGCTACTAAACACCTCCTGCAAACCGAATTGTGTCGGTATATTAAGCTTTATTTTTCATCATATGATTTAGAACAGCTGTTTTTTCATTCTCAATTTTGAACGTAAACACGTTTGGTTATTTCACAAATTGTGACAAAAGAGTGTCAATGTTCCTTGATTTCAATGAAAGTGACGCACAAAGACATCAACTGAAGACTGAAAGCAATGACTCATTTTCACTGACCTTGTGTGTCGCCTGCTCCTCACAGGTCTCATGGATTTTCCATTGTCTTCCTTTGAACCATCCATTTTTTCCACTTTCGCCTCACTGGGCCTTTGGATTAGTGTCATCGGAACACGCTTCTAATTAATTTCTTGTATCAAATTGTCACGAAAACTTGTATAGGTATTCCAAAAGGTTTGTTTTAGTACAGGAGAGCACGTGCGAAGGGCACCGCAGCTTGCGACACTGATCGTGCCTCGAAACTTTGACGCTGCGGGGGATGCTTGTTGATCTATTAAAAAATAAGGACATCATGACATAAATAGATTGTCTTTTAAACAGGGAATAGTATACTGTCCAATTACTTTGAACGGTTGAAGAGCGCATTGCTATTCAATGTATGCGTTGATGTAACCGAAACATGACGACCACATTCCGTTGTTCACTTCTGTATGTTATTAGCTCCTGATTATTGTAGCACTTTGAAATTCGCATTACGATAAACTCGAACATGTAATCGGACACTGTTCTTGCGTTTAGGGTGCCTCGGATTCGGATTTATATTCAGTAATCTACATAAAAAATGAAAAACATGTTAACTGTTACGTGTACGGTCGAGGTCATTGTTCGTTTTTTTTTAAAGAAACAAATTGACCACTCGTTTGTTTCGTGTAAAATTGCAGTTTTAGGTTATCTGTTCGGCGATCGATGTAAAGCTTTTCATTTGTTTTACATATGTTAGGAAAATAATGTAACATACCTGTATGCGAGTGCGGGAAAGCTCGTGGGCAGTGTGAAAATGGCGGCGCGCGAGCGAGCGACCGCAGCGCCGCCGTGGCGCACGCGCATCTCTCTGCTGCAAATTCATGTTATTTCAGGATGTCTCCCGCGACGTCTTTAAACTTGATTTCAAGTGTCGCTATATAAACGATATAAATTGTTGCTGTTAAACAAATGTTTGTTTATTAAAACGTCTTATCCTTATTCGTATTTGGAGTTGACCTTTAAAGCTATCAATTAAATAGTCTAGCCCTATTGTTATTAGTTAGTTCCTATGTACCTACGTATACATACTTAGGTAGAGCAGGTCTTGCATGCTTAATTATTTATTTGCATTTTTCAATTGTTTTATATTATTAAACAGTAACTGTAAATCTGTTACGAGTAATTTAAAGCTACTATAGTTTGAAACACCACAGTACCTACCTACCATTTGACATTAAAACCAGTAGCATGGGCGGGAGAAATTTTATCCCCGGGGAAGTTTATTAGTTAGTTAGTTTAGTTACTTAGTTTTATCCACCTGTCGAGCATGAGCAAAACGGTGGAAATAATATCCACAGTGGATATTCTTATATGAATATACTTTTCCTTTCCCCTGTCGCCATGCTTTAGCATAGGGAGAAGATAATTTTGTCCCTTGTCAGTGGATAAAATCGGGGGATAAAACTTTTATCTCCTCCCCATGCTAACCCTGCTGTGATAGTCTAGCAGGTTAGACTTCGGCCTCCTTTTCGAAGTATTCAGCTGTGGTATTCTCTAAAATTAATTGCATCAGTTTAACGATCGCAACGACCTCTGATTCGCTGTTACTCTCCTGCTATTGGTTAAAATGCATTGATGCAGCAAGAATGCCATAAATTCAGCCAACCAGAAGTCACTGCGATCGTTACACTAATGCAATGGTTTTTAAGGATTTGAATCCCAGGCACCTTTAACTTTTCAGAGTTAGGTACCTACATACTTACATAATAGATAAGTTTGTGCTTTTTAGCAATTCGTTTATTTTCACGGTGAAGGAAAACATCGTCAGGAAAACTTCATGCTGAGAATTCTCCTGTATGAAGAGAACAGAAGTGAATGATGAATCACTCACTCGGGGTCTTCCGCGTAGGCTCTCGCGGGCCTCGGGGTAACCGCTCGGGGCGATGGCCCCTTTCGGTGGTCTCAAGCCGCCTGCAACGACAGGCGAGGCGCTGGGTGGGAGCTGTCGGTCCATGATGTCTTGTTCACGGAGGGAATTAACACTCCACATGCGCAATGCCATAAACCCTTCTCAAAGCAGACTCGTGCCCAGCAGTTTGACCCCGCTTTGTTTTGTAATATTCTAATTCAAATTCAAAATCCATTTATTTCATGTAGCTCTTATGACACGTCATAAATCTACCACCGCGCCGGTTCGGAATGCAGATTCTGCTGAGAAGAGTCGGTAAAAAACTCAGCAGTTGCTCTTTTCAAAAAAAAAAAAATTTTTTTTTTTTGTTTCTAGTGATTGCAATTCCATATTTTCTATGTGCCATTTTCAAGGTAGGTAGGTTACAATTGGTTGTCAAGGAATTTTAAAGAAGTAACTGATCTTTAATTTTCATCATACTTCTTCATCTTCACTTCATTACTATTATTACTTCATAATAATTTTTTCATCTTGTAGTTTTTTTTTTTTAGTTTTTAAATTTATTGGAACCTGTTGGTCGTCCTGAAATAAATAAATAAATAAATCTTCATCATTTCCTGGGAATCTTCTCCGCAAGTAGGCGTCGATTCGTTTCCCGCTGGATCACTCCAGCCAGCCGAGCTCCCTCCAAAATCCGAGCAGGCCACCAGGTCGGCGAGGACTTCAGGAAGTGTAGCTGGAGGACCAATGCATTCATTGGCTCTCCAGCTTTCTTCCTTTCTTTTTCATCATACTTACCTACCTACTTAATTTTAGTAAGTAGGTACATAATATTGCAATAATATTTTGATAGCGACGCATTTATATACGTCAGCATGTCAGCAAATAATACGCCTACTTAGTTACCTACCTATGGCTATGGTATGTAAATAGCATGTCGTTTTCTGCTTATACTTATAGCCATAAAGAGGTGGAAATGACGCAACAAGTTCCTTCAGTGACATCATAATTTAATATTGTATCCGCGTAGAGTTCGAAAAAGTCGGAGCCATAAATGCGTATAGCGAATACCTTCTAACCTTACTCGTATGTTGGTTACTCACTCTCATGTAAGTCCTATATGAGTAGATATTTAAGTAGGTATTAGATTACCACCTGTGTTTAGAAATAATTTTTCATGATCTGTATTTTACTAACACATGCTCGCAATTTTGTACGTGTGGGTTAAAAGGTCTTAAAAATCCCGTGGGAACTCATTATTCTTCCAAAATTAAAAGTAGGTACAGATCCTAATTGGCAAGAATACAAGGTCCTAGGCTAGGTAGGTACTCGTCCCGTCAAGATTGTTTCAGCACTTGAACTGTGAAAAGGTAACAAACAGGTAAACACTACAGACTTTCGCATAAATTGTAATACAAAGCAGACAAACAAAAGAAAGATCAGTCCCAACTCTCAACAAGTGCCAATTTTGGATGTAGGTACATTATTGTCATGTATGTTAAAAAAAATGCCGTTTCAACTGCAAGGCCCAGTTGGTAAAAAAAGTAAAAATCATGAGTATTTATTGTTATCCTTTTTCAAATAAATAAACGAACTCTCCGTATAGTCACATAGTCCCCTATCGGCTCTATCCTCATCAATGTTGTCAACTGCTGCCTGTATTTATTTGCTCTTTCCTCCATCAGGTAGATTACACTTGCCGTCCTTTTCTGTACGTGTAGCGCGGCGTTCACAACCGGGGTGCTCCATAATCGCATTCATGAGAATTGAGAATCGTAAACCCCACAATTTACACATGCGCCGAGGCGAACGCTCGCGTTTTACGCGTCACAAATATCCGTACTTTGACGTCAAGTCCTCGTGTCTAGTTTCGTAGTTCGTAAAAATGTTAACTGAAAGTGACTCAGGATTATAACGAGCATACACAAATCAGAAGCTCTCGAAGCACTGTAGTTTTATACAAATCTCAACGCCACGTGAGTTTTATTATCAGTGGTTGTGATTGATTTTTGCGGCATGGGAGAAGAAACTCAAGCCGGTGATGGAAAAGTTACGCTAAAACGTAAAATAACACTGTTTAATGGTGTAGGAATAATTATAGGGACAATTATTGGATCTGGAATTTTTATATCTCCGACTGGGGTTTTCCGTGAAACGAAGTGAGTATATTTTTAAGTGTCAATATTTCCCGCTTTCTTGCTATGGTATTATTATAAAGCATGTCTGGAGGGTGCATTTTCCACTAGTTTTTAACCGTGGCTTCGCTACCGCCATCTATTAAAAGAAATTCGATGTGCCGGTGATTCCTATACAAAACCGCCAATTTTGATTTTTTCGATATTTCAGCTGTTCTTTGGGGTTTCCCTATTTTTACCACTCGTGTATCAGAGCAAAGAAAACTTTTTTATATAGATTTATAGAGTTTTTATAGAGTTTTTACTTATATGTACTTGTTTATGTTTAATATTAGTTCTGATATATACACACATCAAAAGTGTCTAGAGATCAAGTACCTACCTACATTTTTAACTATAAAAAATTATCCAATTAATATTCACCAAGATTGGCTTCTTATTTTAATTCATATGTTAAAACTTATCCCTCTATATATTTTGTAAAAATTAAGAAAAATAGGTAGCAATTTTTGAAAATTATGGGAAATTAACCTAAGTTAATGTCGACAATTAAATGCCAAAAGGCAAATATTTGGACTTTTTAAATTTTTATTGTAAAGATAAAAAAAATCATAATCTGTGTTTCTAATATTGACACGAATCACACAGTCAGCGATTTGGTATGCTTAAAATCAGTTCATCAAAATCAATGAAAAATTATCGCATTTACAAGCATTAGTTTTACAAACGTATTTCGTATTATTTTACTCTACTCTACTCTGCTCTACTTCTTTTAGCGCAGTAGTAATAATTATAATATGTTTTAATCAGATTGCAAATTGCAATACATTTTAAACTTGTTTTCGTTGTATTTTTGTCCGTTAAACTGTTGAGACTTGCGTTGAATTTTATAGGCCTGTTCATTCAATGGGAAGTTGAGAATTGAATATCAAATTGTTACCTCCCTACTTATTTTTAGGCTTCCGTGCCTCAATGGAAAAAAAACGAAATCACTCGGTTAGGTCTATACCTAACAATCAATCAGTTCTCTGTCTGTCTGTGTCGGTGTGTCAAGGTCCTTTTTCTCAGAAACGGGTTAAGGTATTTAATTGAAGTTAAAGTACCTAAGTATACTTACATAATATGAAGGTCAGCAGTCTCTTATTGCTGCAAAAATTACAAACTTTTCAAACCATATTTTCTCTAAGCTTTAACAAAATATTTGAACTCTCCTTAGTGCGAGAGTGTACTTGACCAATTTTTTAAAAACATAATTAATCACCATTATTGTTACAAAATTCTACATTTTGAGGTACAATATACCTATTAGGTAAATAATCGAGCTCTACCAAAAAGATTTTGCAATTTTGCAACATACGACTTATCGTACCACTTATTTTTGCAAAAACTGAATGATGATATAGTCTGAATGATTTTCAATTAAAAATCCTGCTTGGCTAACCTTTTCTCATGAACAAACGTAATGATAATTTAAATACTGGTGCTAACAAAAACAATTGAAAATATGGGCTATTTAATTAATGACCTGGCTGCCTATGCATTTGCTAGATTATTTATCAGTTATACCGACTAAGGATATAAAGATTATAGATTTTGAAAAAAAAAATTAAGTGATAACACAGTATCCTACCTACATAACATGTAGTCACCTTGACACAGATCTACGTTCGAGTGGTAATGGTAGGTGGGTGTACAGTGCAAAGAAAAAATTGTAAATTTGCAAGATACATAATTAATTAAGCATTGTCACACGAATCTATTGATTTTATGGGATTTTAATTTGCCTAATTGATTTTAAATCTATATAAATATATATAAAATAGTAAAGATTGGTTTGTTTGTTGTTTAAAAAATTTTTTAACACCTTACTCCACGCGAATGAAGTCGCTAACTATTATTGTAAATGAGAAAGTGTGATAGTTTAATGGTTTGCTCTTCCATTACACGGCAATGGAAGAATGGATCGATTTTTTTTTTGCGTAAATATGACTCAGAGAATGACATATGGGTAAGGCCGTAAAATTGGCCTCATGTGACATAAAAGTAACTTAAAAGTGTGTGGCTGGATAACTTAAAAGTAACATAAAAGTTTTGTAAAGGGACGTCTCCAATATAAGAAAAAACTCCTTTTTGCACAATCATTTATTTATAGCTGTTTAGAAAAGAAATAATAGTTACTTATTTTGAATTTACGAAATCACTTACACATTATATTATATACGATAACTAAATTTCAATTAGGTAGTATACTATGGCTACATAGCCTCATGGAGTCTCATTCGATTCCACTTAAATATATATATAAATGAAAATGAATCGCCTAAATGTTCGCAAAAATGTGTGCATAACTCTAGAACGACTGCACCAAATTAGATGATTCTTTTTTTGGTATGTTTGTAATCAGAACTAGGTTTGTAACGGGATCAAAAAGAAAAACAGGATCAAAAGGATCAATGGGATCAAAAGGATCAACGGGATAAAATTTTAATATGTACTCGGACAAAGTCGGGCGGGCCGCTAGTAGTATTCATAATTATTAAAGATTTTTTAAATTAACTTCATTCAATGCACGTAACTTTTTATTTACCTAATTGATAATTATAAGTTTAATTATTTTTTAAAGTTTCTATATGAATAAGGCCTTACATCACTTTTATGTTACGTTACTTAAAAATGTGACATAAATGTCACATAAAAGCTAACCTCTCGTCAAAACATTTTCACTTTAACGGTTAAACGACAAGAATAAAAGCACGTACACAGCCTCTAGCTATTCCTCAAACATTAGATTCATCAAAATAATAAGTCTCCTATAATAAATGAATACAGTTTTACCTTTATTCAGATGGAATCAATTTATAACTAACAAAAATGACTCAATTCCACTCGAAAACAAAAGCTCACTGCATAAACATGGCCGATGAGTGAAAAAACGTAGCATAGACAAGTAGACTATGGTGTTGCCATATTAAACAAATGAATTCTGCTGCTCTAATGCTAAGTTTTAGTAAAAAATATCGTAACATAAAATACGTGACTTAAAAGTATCAGTATCCGTGGACACGATGTTAATGTACCAGAATTTTATGATTTGATTATTATTTAATCCTGCCTGATACTGTAATTTTGTAGAATAGGTATTAATTTATTCATAAGAACTTTAAAATGGTCAAATACAAATACAGCAAAAATTCAAAATTGATACATATGGCCCCAGGGCGAGTGTGGGACATTTTATTTTGTATTGAAAATATTGTGATCACATATTATTTTTATGAAAAATAATTAATTATAATATGTTTTGAGAATGTTTGTATAAATAACCTATTAGAAAAACTATTATACAAAGCTAAGAAAAAAGAATTTTATAGGTAATATATAAGATTTTATTTTATTACTTACCGGACGCTGGAGCTAATATAAAATAATCCATTTTTATCGGCCTTACCCATATGATACTATAATCCCGAAAAAACAAAGAGTTGTAAAAATACCTATAAATATACCTTACTTGATCAGAATAACAATTAATATGAATGAATTTGAATATAGGGGTCGAGCGGTTCAAACGCATTATTAACAAATGAATTCAATCGGTGTATATAAACATGGACCAGAAAAATTTTACATTTAACAATAGCTACCAATAATAATATAATTAATCAGATTTCAGAACTGCATTGTTTACAAAGAAATACCTAGAAGGTACCTACCTCTATCCGCACTGTTTTTATTATATCTGAATGCGAATTATTAAAAACTCATCCCGTCGTCCCCGTTCTCTTAATCTTAGGGTCCTTAGGGTCTGTCTCATTCCCAAACATGCATTGATTATAATACTAATTTTCTGGTGCAAAAAAAATGCAATTTTAAGTTTAACCCACGCTGACAGAATGTAAAATATAATGTAGCTAATCAATTTCGCTACGGCGCAACGCAATGCATAGAAATTAGAAAACTAGCACACTAACAATTCACGCACTCATCGATATAATCAATCGGCCAATTGACCACTTGGTCAATTTCCGCAGCAGAATCCGCTGTTGCGGTAAGATCACATCAGTTTCGTTCGATAGCGGATAGAATGATAATGGTGTTTGGTGTCTTACGTATTCCTCGATTAAAGAAGAGTAAGTAAATAGAAAGTAATTGGTTGTAATTGACACTAGACTCTAATATCAATAAACATCTGTATCGGGAGTCGGGACCAATTTAAAGGATATCGTTTCTTCAATTAACCCGTCGTGCAACGAAGCTCGAGTCTCTTCTATGGAGAACGAAATTAACATACCTACTGATGCACCTAACGCAAAATAATATAGCTATCTTGGATTTCGGTAAAAATTAGCCGCAATTTTTAATATTATGGGTAGGGCCGCCAAAATTGTCAACTATATTACAGCAGTAACACAAAAACATCTGTGTTATCGTCATGCAAATGTAACCTTAAAGTGACATATTTTTGTGTAAAGTTCGTTTCATAATGGTAATATTAATAACGTCAGTTATATAGTTACCCGCCGTTTGAATATAGGTGATGAATAGTAATTCAATAGTAAGTCAATTGTCATTTAATGATAATATAATTTCGCCTGCGACTTCATCCACGTGGAGGTTATTTAAGAAACTAGCGTGATTCGTGAACCCGTTGTTATTCCTGAATAAAACCAACTGCATGCTCCATGATAAACCAACACTTTCACACTTATAATTATTATATTAGTATGATTATCTCTATATAATGGAGCCACTAGATTTAGGTGGGATAAGACCGAGGCCTGTGGAAGTCCATGTAAGAGACCTCTGTCCAGCAGTGAATGTCTATCGGTTGGCAACTTTGGTTGACAAAGAAGAAGGACTGGATTATATGTAATTTTATCCATTGTATTCATAACATGTATTTTGCTTATAAAATTTTATAATATCTCTAGAGATAAGCCTCAACATAAATCAACATTCGCTAGCGACGCCTAATTGATAAAATTGGTGTCAGAAAAGTATCATCTTACAACATCATCTTCAATTACAGTGGCGTAATGAAGTGTTTAAACTCGAATATAGATATGATATCTATACACACATATATACAGAAAGTCTAAGTAGCAAAACGTCTAACTACGTAAAAAGTCTAATGAGCAGTAACTATGTGTAATTGGCAAAATATCTACATAGGAAACGGCCGTCTAGTGAAAGTTCTATGAAGTGAAACGTCTATCAAATCATCCAATTCGTCCACAGTTATCTTTTTCACGTTTTCACGGCTTTACGTTCTAATTCGTGAAACAGCACGTAATGTACAATAGGTATTTGAAATTATAAAATCGTTGCTGATACGGTCTTTTCACATTCATTGACCCCCATTCTAACGCTCAACCTAATTATTATCACCCGATGTATAAGTTACTGTTGTTCTTGTTGGAGAAACCAGCTTGTCAATAGAAATCCGATTAGGTAGGTACAAAGAATTATTATGAGGTAAATATTATTCAACTAGTGGTAGGTAAACAATCTATAGCTACGTACCTCCCTACTACTTTTATGAAGAGCTAGCAAAGAAAAAATAAATAAGCGTTATCATAAAACGCTATTCTTAGGTCCATAATGGAACAACAACTATAACAAAACTGGATAACTGTATAATAAACTGTGACAATAACTAAATGGGGAAATCACTTAGGAATTGTGTATACACGTGTTCAGCTATAGAAAGGGTGTATCAAAGGATGTATCACAAAACTGGATAACTGTGCAATAACTAAAAATTGCATATCGCTTAGGATCTACGTTATATAGACGTGTTCAGCTATGGAAAGGGTGTGTAACAGTACAAATGTAAATTAAAAGTTTAAAACAGCCCCGACATGTTACAACATCCTACCTAATCGCTAGTCAGTAATCACTCCCGACTAATTCACCTTTCATATTAAAAAAAAAAAAACAAAATCGAAATCGGTTCATCCATACGGGGGCTACGATGCCACAAACATACACACACACACACAAACACACGCACACAGATACGTCAAACTTATGACACCCCGTCGATTTTACGTCGAGGGTTACAAACATAGTCATAGTCATAGTCATAGTCATTTATTCATAAATATCATTACACGTCAATCATAATTATTATTTAAAATACAATGTCAATAATATAATAATATGTCAATCACATTATATTGGTATACATATTTTATATAGGTACATATTGAGTTTATATAAGTTTTATGAAAATGCTCCTCGATTAAATCAGTCCCTGTAATGCGAAGCTACCCTGAGTCAATCGCACTTGCCGTATTGTGGGTGTGAACGGTGAATGCACTTGGCATGACTTAGCAACAGGGCCAAGGCTGTTGCCTGTTCGGAAGTATGGTGACGCTTAGAATTTAGATAGACGGTTTTATAACAGGCTGATGTTAGCGAGTTTTGGAAGCTTGTGTCATTTAGATGAGTCATAGTCATGAGATGTAGATCTACGTAGCGTAGTGTTTATAGTATGTTTATCTCATGAAGTTACGGGCGCTTTACTTATGGTTACGTCGTGTACATGCACATTGCATAAGTGTGCGTGCCTGTCAGGAGCCTAGGTGGGAGTGGTCAGGCGCGAGCAAGCTCTCGCTCACACTTATGCAGATACGACACACACACAACCATGGGCCACGTGCGCTCGTGAAATGAAAGAACAGAGAACTACTTTTAGTGAACTTATAAGACCGATCTCGCACTGCGAAATTAATCGCGCGAATTTTTTTCGCGCGGTAAATAATCTGTAGCTTGATACAAAGTACAAACACGCGGTTTTTAAATCGCAATTGCGGGTATTACCATATGATTGCAAGTGTTACAGAATTGCAAAAAAAAAAATCGCGCGGATTTTATTCGCAGTGCGGGCTAGCGCTTAACGGCGAAGCCATACCCATCTATGGCTTGTAAGTTTTACTATGGTTGATGAGCCATTCATTCGTTGTATCTCTACGTTCAGTGAACTTGTTTATCTTGTTATCCTTAAGGCGAAGGTCGAAGTCATACGCGTCTATGAGTTTGTAAGTTTTATGGGCTTTTGATGAGACAATAATAACTTTGTGACTAGGTTGATGAGCCATTCATTTGTTGTAACTCTACGTTTAGTGCAATGGGAGGTCTCGGGTTCGATTCCTGGCGGGGGTAATTTGGGAATTTATAATTTCTGAATTGTCTCTGGTCTGGTCTGTTACCACCCTACCGTCAAAGACTTGTCGCCAAGCGATTTAGCGTGCCAAGTTAGCCCGCTACCATCTTAGACTGCATCGTCACTTACCATCAGATGAGATCGCAGTCAAGGACTATCTTGCCATCGAATAAAAAAAAACTTGTTTGTCTTGTTTCTTTACGGCGAAGGTCGAAGCCATACTCGGCTAAGTTTTATGTTTATGGCATTGATGAGCCATTAATTTATTAGAACTCTACTTCCAGTGAACTTGTAAGTTTTGTTATCTTTACGGCGAAGGTCGAGGAAAACACACCCATCTAACTAGATTACTACTAAACTTAGTAAGCCGCAACGCCGCGTCGCGCCGCTGCCGCAACGCATCATGTGGCTTTGTTGTAGCGTAGAAACATTAGAAACCGATGATACCTAAGACCCGACGGGCTTTTTATCAATACACTTACTTAACCACTAATAGTGCGAGCAGGATACTGTTTCAATGTGGTTTCACCCAAATACTTTTCAGATTACGTCGCTACGTAAAATAATATAATAATTATTACTAGCTGATTCTCGCGACTTCGTCCATGTGGAAAAAGTTTAGAGTAACTTGCTACTACCCGCGAGAAGTTATGTCCTCTATCCCCGATAATATTTAGTAGATCTTTACCAAAATTGGAATAAATATTTCTAATTTACAATTTATAATAAAAAAAGAATAATCCAATTCGGTTTAGATTTGACGAAGTTATGGAGCAAAATCAACAAAAACTTTCATCCCCTTTCCCGGATAAACCTTATTGTTTATCAGGATAAAAAGAATCCTATATGTTGACTCGGAGTATCTGCTACCAAATACCAAATTTCATTCAAATCCGTTCTGTTTGCCGTTCTGTAGACAGACAGACAAAAATTAAAAAAAAAAAATGTTTTGGGTTCAATATCGATAATAACGCATCCTCTGATTAAATTTTTCAAAATAAGTAGGTAGGTATATTTACAGAACTCCTCCAGACTATTATAAGTAAAGATTATAGTATGTTACCTACGTACCTACTATATAACATCATTTTACAAAGTTTTACACTTACTAAAAATCATCTTTTTTGTTTCAGATCAGTAGCAGTATCCCTTATAATATGGCTGGTCTGCGGCTTGCTGTCGACGCTGGGCGCACTCTGCTACGCAGAACTGGGCACCTCGATCTCAAGGTCGGGCGGTGACTACGCCTACATCTACACCGCCTTTGGACCACTCCCTGCCTTCCTGAGGATGTGGATAGCGCTGCTGATCATCAGGCCAACGACTCAGGCGATCGTGGCGCTTACGTTTGGCCAGTATGTGGTGAAACCTTTCTTCCCGGAGTGTGCTCCCCCGCAAGATGCTGTGAAACTGTTGGCTGCTGTATGCTTGTGTAAGTACCTTATCTTAATCCTATAACCCGAAGCAGAGATAAGTAAGAAGAATTAACTTTAACTCTTTGTAATCAAATATGTAGTAAGTGCCTGAAGACTAAAGTCTCCGAACAGTGCGTGTTGCCAGTGATGACTTACGGATCCGAAACATGGTCGCTAACTATGGGTCTCATAAGAAGGCTCAGGATCACTCAGCGAGCGATGGAGAGAGCTATGCTCGGAGTATCCCTGCGAGATCAAATCAGAAATGAGGAGATCCGTCCAAAGTCACCGACATAGCTCTGCGAAACTGAAGTGGAAATGGGCGGGACACATAGTTCGAAGAGCTGATGGTCGATGGGGTCCCAAGGTGCTGGAGTGGCGACCCCGCACCGGGAAGCACAGTGTTGGCAGACCCCCCACTAGGTGGACAGACGACATCAATCGAGTCGCAGGGAGACGCTGGATTCAGGCGGCGCGGCGCAAGACCGTGGCCTGTGGTGGTCCATGCAAGAGACTTATGTCCAGCAGTGGACGTCCATTAGTTGATAAAGAAGAAGAAGAAGAAGATGGTAGTAAGTAGGTATGTAGTATGTAGTAACTATGTATCAAATATATGTATGTAGTAGGTAGGTATGTAGTTTATCTGATAGGAAACTAAAAATTTTGCTGTACAAATCGTAAATCGTAAACGACGGGGTGTTACGTTTGACGTGCTGTGTGTATGTGTGTGTGTATGTCTGCTGTGGCATCGTAGCAGCCGAACGGTGAACCGATTTTGATTTTGTTTTTTTTTTTGTTTAAAAGGTGAATTAGTCGGGAGTTATATATATTTTTTCACAACTCCCTCAATATGGGTATCAAATCACAATTTCAAATCCAAGATGGTCGCCACCACAAAATGGCGATTTTTTTAAACATGTCGGGGGTGTTTTAAATGTTCAATTTACACTTGTTCAATAAGAAATGTAAGTAAGTCACTTTGGAGACAGAAACAAGAAAAACTTGTTTTGATACGCCAGTCGTTGTACTTGACATGACCTACCTATACTTACCTACTAGTAAGCATGACTATGAGTCTAGGAGTAGATACAGCATGGGGTCAAGTTATCAATTTATCATTTTTAACCGACTTCCAAAAAAGGAGGAGGTTCTCAATTCGTCGGAATCTTATTTTTATATGTAGGTAGTCTTATATGTAGTATTCCCCGATTACTCGAAGACGCCTGGACCAATTTGGAATATTCTTTTTTGGTTGAAAGGGTATACTCCCCAGGTGATCCCGTTGTCATTAGGTCAGGATCTGATGATGGAATCCTGGAGAAATCGAAGAAACTCTTCAAATTTTATAAGCACAATTGATATACTATGTAGTAGATAGCGTTTGAAGTTTTATTTTCAATTTATACTTGTTTTGTCTATAGTAGGTAAGTACCTACATGCAAAGACAAGACAATGAGTACTATGAAGTTATAAGGGAATAACCTTATTCCCTCGAACTTCATACTAATACTTTCCTAATCTTAATATAGGTCCATGTAATATATCTACCGCATATAGGGTTGCCAGGTTTTCAAACCGAAAAGTCGGACAGGCCAGCCAGTTTAGCCGGACATTTGGGTACAAAGGCCGGACACCCTTATTTTTTAGACCTAGCGCAAAATGGCAATTTTTTTAAAAGCTCGTTTGCGCAAGCGTAGCGATACAAGATAAGGCGAGCGGAGCGGAAACCAACACATGACAAATATGTAAAAAAATGGTTAAACTTAAAAAGCTTATCAAAAGTCGGATAGGCCGGACACCGTCTAATTTGGCCGGACACTCAACCAAAAAGCCTGACTGTGTCCGGCTTTATCCGGACGCCTGGCAACGCTAACCGCATATGAGTTCCTTATTTGGGACATTGATTTATACGCATAATAAGAGTTAGGACTGTTATCTCGATCATTATAGGTAGGTAGATATAGAATATTGTTAAAACAGCACTACTAAATAAATCGAAGACAGAGATATAAATGTTATTTCGTAAATGGAAAATAACAAAAACGCTTAAGAATTGTGCTTTATTTTATTATGTGGTTTTCCTTGTTACTGTGAGCTGCTTCAAAGTTATAAAAAAGAATCAGTTACGTAATAGTAGGTATCGTGAGTAGGTACTAAGCGTTCACGGCAAGTTGGCCGCTACCTTCCGTCGCGCTTCCCCGCACCGCACCTCAAGTCAGCAATGTAGCGCTTGCGCGATTGACTCTATCATTTCAAAGTTTTGCTATTGTTAAGTTTTCGATCATCAATCTTTCGATCCAGTGATTTTTTCAGGAAAATAGTAACACACAAACATACACTTTCAATATTTGAGTAAGTAGGTAGGTAGGTACATATTCTACGAGTAGGTAGGACAGTTAAGTTATATGTAGGCTTGGACGAGAAAAATTGTCGAAGTATGGTAGGTATAAGAATAGACTTTATTCTGTCGGGTGTAAAGAAATTCATTGGTTATCAACCTACCTTTTTGTATAGTGTACATTTCTTGTCTCTCTATACGTCTCTTCACAGAAAATATCAAGATAGAGCGCTTATATCACTGCTGCTTTACTAAGGATTCATGTTTGGCTATTTCAGGAGAAAACCACACAGTCCTTGTTTTTTGAAAGTAATATTGTTTTTGTTCTTTCACTTCAGTAATAATGAAATGAGATCCTCCTTTTTTTGAGATCAATTTCCAAGCTTTTATTTCTATAATTTGGAAAAGTGTAATATCTCTAGTATTTACACGGGTTTTAATTTTTATTTTATTTGAAAAATATTGCACTATATTGCAAATTGTTGGCACGTGTTCTCTGCCCGATTTTCCGTTCCATTTTGATATATTTTTGTTCGCTTCAATTTGAACTCTCAAGCGAACGGCTTTGATTTATGTGCTTTAGTTGTATTAAAGTAAATGAATATTATTGGTTAATTAAAAAAATTAAATTTTTGTGACTTATGTGCTTTAGTCTGCCGACCCTACCTATACCTATACCTAGTATGTGGTATTAGTTGGTAAATGAAAAATGAATTTTTGTGACTTATGTGCTTTAGTCTGCCGACCCTAGATATACCTATTATGTGGTATAAGTTGGTAAATGAAGAATGATGAATCATGGGTTGGAGACTTGAAATGACATCGGAGGCGCCGCGACGATTAGGCGACGAATGGCCTGACAGTTAGTCGTTAAGATAATCCATCATCTATACTTAATTACACTGCGCAACAAATTTCGAAAAAAATTGAGTACCCATTTAAATTTTTCCTGTTTATGTATTCATACACATTGCTTAATAAGAATGCATACTTAGTTTTTCTCTATCACGTCTTGTTTTTTAGGTACATGGTAATAAACAATTTACTAGTACTGAAATTAAAAATTAAATACATATACACATTTTATTATTAAATCATCAATAATTCGAGTAAAATTTATTCTTAATATATTTTCACACATTTAAAATATAAAATAGATGATAAAAAGTATTGTATTATACACAAAAAATGAAAAATATTTAACTTTTCGCTTTATGTTAGGAAGTATTTTCTTGCGTTAAACGTCAGCAGTCATCTCCTAACATAGATGTATCCTAATGACCTTGAAACCATTTTTTAAGCCTCCTTACATCCTGGGTAAGCCGATCCACTGGTTCAACACCCACAAATTTAAGATTTATGGAATAAAAAGAAAAATGGATATGGAAAAAATGAATTTTTAATGTCATCCAGCAACCAATCTTTTTATATTTTTTTAACAAATAATTCACCAAAAGTTTCACGTTTTCAGCTTTGAGAGTACCTTAACAACCTTCCTGTGCAACCTTCTATCACAGCTTTTAGTTATTTCCATGTACATAAATCTTTGTCATTTGGTTTTTTAATCGTAAAGTTTGTTTTACGTTAATGGATGCATTTGTGCCCTTATTTTTAATATTGCGTAACTTAATTTCGAAGAAAATAAGTTACGCAATATTTAAATATAAAACATCCTTCGCTTTTCATCCATTTCCTTCAAAAATTCTTTTTTCTTGAGACTTAAGAATGTAACGTAACCACACACGCTACCAATACTTGTTTTTTTAATTTCTGCGCTGGCGGTGACTACTTTTTCCAGTATTTATTTTGAAAATCATACGATTACACTCTTAACCAATTAATTACAAAGGTACCAATGTGAAATGAACATATTTTGTCAATAACGGTAAAGTTAACTTGTATGGGAAAAATGAGGGTATGAAAAAATTTAACGGTGTGTACCTCAAAAACTAGACGTGATAGAAACAAAAGATATGCACTGTCTATATACTATGACTAATAGAAAACTAAAATAGCAATCAGTTTTTCGGGTACCGAAACCGTGTCACGCAGTGTTATTATTATCAACTTAATCATAATATTATTCATAGTATCTTTTAGTAGGTACTATTTACCTACTCTACACCAAAAAGCCTTTATAATATCCAAATGGTTTGACACAAACTCCTACTCTTTTTGCTCTGGGTAATTTTTAATTAAATTCTCGAATCGTAATAATAATCGAAAGAGTTGATAGACGATTCACGATACCATTGGAAACTCGACGTAAAGGAAACATAAATATATCAACTAGTTTTTGCCCGCGACTTCGTCGTCGAGATTTTTATAAATCCCGCGGGAAACCTCTGCTTTTCTGGGATAAAAGGTTCCAGATCCTCGACTATACCAATGCAAATAAGTAACAGGTCATACGAGAATTCCATACCAAAAAAACGCCCCCCTCAATCCTGTTGAGGAGTTGGTATCCGAAGTTGGGGGTAGGGTAGACTGGGTTGTAACAATTTCCCTTTGAACACCCACAGCATTGCCAATATTGCTATAAACAACTGTTATAGCACTTGATATGAAAGATTGGTTATTTTTCTTCAAATTAATATCAAAAACACATGCACAGGTGAAATAATTTAGCAGATATGAATAATTTTATTAAGTGCATGCGATTGTTACAATCGACCCCATACCAGGGGCGGTAGTAACAGTGATGGGGGACAGTTGTAACAAGCAGAAATAATACAGAGCTGAAGTATTTACACCGGCTTTATTATTTAAAAACGCTTAAATGTACTTTAACTAGTATCACAATATCTTAAGCACATTTTTAACAGTTATTTAGGTAATTTTTTAGAATAAAAATAAATTTACAAAAATAGATATTATTTCCACTACAACTACTTCGGTACTCAACCAAACGAACATAATCTCTAATTATTATATAAAAAAAAAAAACTAAATAATCAATAAAATCTAAGTTTAAAATGAAATCAACAATTAAATTTATTTTTCGTAAAACTTTATTTTTTACAGCTTGCCTCAAAGATGCCCCCAAGTTTTATTTCATCATAGGTGTTCTTGTACAACATCGCTTTCACCTCTCGAAGTGTTTCTTACGCGTTTCCTAGGCATCTGCAATGCAAAAATATAGTAAAACTAATGTTACAACCGTACCCATGAAAATCGTTACAACCGTACCCACCACCTATTTTGGCAATAAAACGGACACAGGCATGAGGCTTAATAACGTACATAAAAACGAACCAGCTCATTATAATCTCTAAAATACAACAATTGCATATATTAATACTCAAATATGAAAATTATATTAGTAGTCACGCTATATCGTGAAGAAATTCATCAAAAATACTTACTTTTGGTTGCCAAAACACAATAGGCCTTCGTTTAAACGTTATAAGTGCGCAGAGTGCGACGCAACACTTTGAATCATGTTGGCACTTGAAATCCGCGTGTTTCTCTCCTTGTACCCCTTCCTGTTTTGTTTATAGTTTCGGAAATATTTGAGTTGTTTCAACCGTACCCCGTTACAACCGTACCCCTAATCTACCCTACTTCCCCCTAAAATGTGGCGATTTAGGAACTGTCGATTCTGAATAGTTATTGTAGATACGAAGTAAAGACTACATCATTGAATTCCAAGACCCAACTCCTCAATATCAGATTGCTGCAGCTGTAGGGATTCTGTCCACCTAATCTGTGGGGATTTAGAAACTGTTGATTATGAGTTGAAGAAGCGGAAGTCGCGGACGTCCGCTAGATTACAAAATAAACGTTTTATTATACTCACTTGTGTAGGTCCTTAAAAATGGGGTAGGTACCAAGTACCTACTATGTAATGGCAACACCAGCTGCTGTACAAAAGTAACGCGTTTCACACATGGGTTCCATGGTTTCACATTCCTCAAGATGCTATCAATTGACAACTTAATTAATCTGTTTACAGAGCTCTTTTGTTCCTTTGAAAGAGAAATATATACGAATCATAATTTTATCTTTACATACATTTGTGGAATGCTAAATGTTAATATTATTCGTACCAGGTGTATCTACCTAAGCGATGTTGTTTTGAAAAACCTGTACTTGATATAATGGATCTCATTGTAAGAGGAACTGGTATTGAATCGTGCATTGTAGGACATCGTCGATTGCAATTTGTAGCATATCTACTCGATACAGCGACCGATAAATGAGTTTTTTAACTCGTTTCGAACAAGAAAATGTACCACGAGAGTCTTTTTTTGTGTCTATATCTTATAACAAGAAAAACACAAAAGAAAATAATAACAAAAACTCGTCTACTATCCTCTTTTTTTACGTGGTCAGCTACTCAACAAATAATCGGACAAAGAAATAAAATTGATCTCGTGATCGAAAAAGTAATTTTGAAATAACTGATTCTTATAACGTAGTTAAGAAGGAACTATGTATATTTAAGTACATACAGGCTGGTAGAAGATTTATCGAGGAGTTATCTGGGCTCTTTTTATAAAAAAGAATAATATCCCGCATAGAAAGATACGTAGAGTTGTAGAGTTCCTGCTTAAAAAAATAAGTGTTGAAAATGGTATTGGTTACTTAAAACTTTTTCATGACTGGGTTTACAGCACGATTTTGAAAGGCATTGAGAAATTGCATTCATCCCATTGACGACATAGGGTACTTTATATCCCGGAAAATAAAAGAGTTCCCGTTCTAAAACAAGCCTAAAATTCATGATGGACCACACGGGCATTAGCTCGTTAAAAATATAATTAGTAGACTTGCAACGAATATTCGGTTACTATTCGGTATTCGGCCTATTCGGCTGCTTTTATTATATTCGGCCGAATACCGAATATCTACATATTATTCGGCCGAATACCGAATACTTGAATAATATATTTTGTCATAGAGAAATAATTGGTAAAATGAAAAATTAAAATCGATTGATTACGTTTATATTCATATTATCATTTACATCATCCTCGAAGTATGCCCATATAGGCGATTTTTTTTTAAAGGCCATAATCGATTTTTTTATTATGAAAGTACGTTCGTAATTATTTAATTGTTTATTTGTTAAATTTCACACTATCACACTTACAAACAGATCAAAACTAAGAGAGCATAATAGACTGTACTTAACGTAATACGATATCCACGAAATGAACTTGTAGAAACATGCAGTGCGTTAGCAATATACCGCGCAGGGCAACAGCGGGCGCGCGGGCGATGAGTACATTAGAACAAAACAAAGGAACGCGAAACAATCACGTCTGTAAACGTTTTTCGCGCTAAAATCCAGCCGAATACTTTTGCCGAATATTCGGCTATTCGGTCAGAGGCCTCGCCGAATATTCGGTATTCGGTATACTGCCGAATATACTATTCGTTGCAAGTCTAATAATTAGTTATTCACAAAAACTAGTTATCAATTTCGATCGAAAAATACGAAATATTCAAGCTGATAAAAAGCTTTCAATTACCACTTATTTACGTAAAAAAATCATCGGACTTTACCTACACAGGTACATTTTTCCTAAACAGAATCGGACAATGGAGGAAAAAAAATTTTGCTTAGGTACCTACCTAATTTCTATTTAACAAGAGAAATCGTTACCAATTCTTTTACCTATACCACCTGCTTATTTATTTGAAATGATTATATTGTTATTAGACCGTTCTTGTGAAAGCCTTTTCTTTAACGGTAGGTCGATACCTATAGTTAACGATCACGTCGTTAAATGC
Organism: Hipparchia semele; assembly: GCA_933228805.2. Lineage (NCBI taxonomy): Eukaryota > Metazoa > Arthropoda > Insecta > Lepidoptera > Nymphalidae > Hipparchia > Hipparchia semele. The sequence continues at coordinate 6,022,530 of OW121709.1, read as the reverse complement.
AATTTACTTACTTATACAGGGTGGAAATGTTAAGAGTGTTCTTACAGTTATTTTTTGTGAGTAAAAATGTGTTCAAAAACCTGACACTGGTTTTTCGCGTTTCAGTTTTAATATACGATGTCAGTAAGTGAACAGTGACCTAAAAAGTTTTAAAAAATTTACGTAATCGCTTGTAAAGTTTTTTATTTCAAATAAGTAACTACCTATCTTCATACCTAGGTACTCCTTTATAGATGACAAAATAAGTTTCGCAATTGATTCTTTGTCATAAGAGATTTCAAAAGAGTTAACTTGGGAACTGTTAGGTACCTACTTATCTGGAATATTATGACGTAAATCTAGGTAAAACATTCGCAAAAAAATAAATTAATGTGATATAGCTCTAAACTTTATTTTAACGCTCCTAACCTATATTTACTAGCTATCTGAATAACACCTTGGTTTGTCACAAAATTTTTTACAAAGCATGGATGAAAAGAAACAAATTAACAAACCAGGAATACCTAGTTTCAAAACAAAAAGAATGTCAAAAGGAATATATTTTTCACATAATTGTTTCTATGATGTTGTATATGTACAAAAAGATTTTATTTTAGAGTTCTAACAATTTACGTTATTTAATGTCATTTTGTTCAATAGTTTAGAAACCAAATTACTTGTTATTACTGGATATCTTTCAGATTACGAAAATATTCGCTTGCACTTAGCTTTTCCACCCTGTATAATGATAATAAATGTATAAAACCGAAAGTTAGAGAGTGCGAGAACGAGAAAGCTTGTTATTATTGAATTTTCTTGCTTTCTTTCGAACGTTGAAATCTCATTAGCACCGTTACTGGGTACTAGCCTTGACATATTAATAGTTTCTAAAGAAAATAGAAATACTGAAGAACACGAAATAGCTTATTCATCTGAAAACTCTAATATAAGTTGAGTTACTGTATTAAAAAATTTAAACGTTAAACAGTTAAGCAATAGGAGATACTAGACGTGCTCTTGATAAATTCTTGAAGCGAAGTAATGAATTGGTTCCGAATGGTATGGTAAGTAAATAGAGTAGGTAATTATTTTGAAAATTTCAGACTTTACTTTCGAGTTAAAACAAGGCAGATACCTAAATGTTTTTTTAACGTCGAACTTTAAAATGAAGTTACTATTTTGTGGCCTGACTGATTATAGTCAAATTACGCTCTATGAATACTTTCAGCCTTCGATAAGTAGGTATATAATGTTAAAGTAAACTTAAAGTCTCCTGAACACAATGTATCACATTTAATAAGCATTTAATTTGACGTATTGTAGCGCAGATATTATCCGCTATAAGTTGCATTTCGTACAACTCACGTCTCAAGCCGATTCCGGAACCGGCTTATTTATATTTTATCTATCAATATCTATGAGGAAACTTAGCTAATGCTGATAGTTGTGTTAAATCATTGGTGTTTTTGTTGTCACCAGGCGTGCTGACTGCAATCAACTGCATCAGTGTACGATGGACGATGCGCATCCAAGATGTCTTCACCAGCTCCAAGCTCCTCGCGCTGATCGTGATTATCATATCTGGAATCTACTATATTTGTATTGGTAAGTTTCAATTTTACAAGAAATTGCCTCCTTAGCACCACGAACTCCATATTGACGCTCTTCTCTAGGAAATAACAAGAACGTCTTAACTGAAGAGACCCTAACAATAGCGTTCGAATGCCGAAGTTAGAAAGCCCTGAACAACTAGCAGTGCGAGATACTACTGCAAGACAAAGAAAATTGTGTACATTATATTATTTGCGGTGGATTATGTATAAATTATATAAGTTTTTAATCTGATCAATTTATTTAATAAGCATTTCAAATAAACAATCAACAAACTTAAAATAATATAAAATTAAAATCTAAATTATAATAATATTATACTACAACTATTTCTGAAATTAAAACTATTAATAATAATAATTATTTCTAAAATTAAAACTAATATAAACCTAAAACCTCATCGATGTCACCGCAGCGCGGCATAATACCCAAATCTAATTGATTTAATCTGATTGATGTTTAATAAGCTTGATTTTTTTTATGGGGGTGACATAATCACCAAGTGATAAAGCCCCGGCAGTTAATAAAGATAAAAAAAAGATAACAATCTTCAGAATGTTGTACTATATACTTACATCACATCAGCCGAAATGAGAAGGAGATGAACCCAATACTCCAAAGTCAAATGCGAAAGAAGCTGGAAAGAATGTTAAAATTCCCTTCGATATAGGATTAAAAGACAAATCAAAAAGAAATACGAAATTATTTTTTCACGGAGGCCAACTTGTAAAATAAGTTGAGACTGGATAAGCTGGTAAGAGAGTAGAGACTCAGCAGCTGCTTTTTAATGTTCTTTGTAGCTATTCTATGGTCGCTTATCAAATATTCTTTAAGAAGTACGAGTAGATACTTACTTATTAACTAATCGAACAAAAACTAAGGCTGAGATGTATAGAAAACAATTTCACTGAGACTTAAGACATTTGAAACGTGATAAAGGTGTTTCATCATGACTCGTATTTCGTTTTTCCCGAGTCAAGTCAGTGCACGCTCTTAGATCTCAGCCTTAGGCCGAAATCTATAGACCGCACTCACGCACTCTGCTCATACTTAAGACAGAGTTAAAACGAGACAGATTTATGTCAGAGCATATTCGTGTACCTATTTTTAATTTTTTATTGAAGTTTTAACCTACACTTAAAGGAAATAACCTAATAGCTGACGTATGGTTCGGCCGTGGTGTAGCGGTTAACACACTCGGGCGCGATTCCCAGAGAGACGTGAGTTCGAATCCCGCCGGCCTCGAAATTTTTGATATGTATTTATAAATCTATTAGGATATTCGTGTATCGTTTTAAGTCCATCTTAAGTCTGAGCTAAATCAGAGCATGCTCTATTAGATCTCAGCATTACCTAGCGTTTCCAAGAAAACTTATTTTTGGTAGGGTCGTGTTCTCGTGGCCCCAACCTTGTTATAAGTCACCCTCCATTGATAACCTACTTAACAATAATAATGTAAGTAAGAGGAATTCCTATTTATGTAGTACTTACGATCAATTTTGTAATCTTTGGCTGCATTCGTAAATTGCAAACAACTGTGTCAATTTTGATCATTCGGCTCTACCTAGCGCAAGTCTGAACCGTTTACTGTCCGATCTATTACCGAACAATTTACGATGCATCATCGTTGATAGACAGACAATTATCAATTATTCCGTAACAGGCTAACAAGACGCGTTACCCAATTTTTTAGCATCTATTACAATTTTCAACATGCAATACTCGTAGACGTTTGGAGTATGTTCATTGATCTTCTAACATTTAATTTTGTCTAGGGTAGAATGTAAAAAATATTCTTCTGCTATGTTAGTGGAATTTGGTTGCACTCAAGCAACAATTTAGGTTTAGTGTAGTCACTCGTCACTCTAGGTAGGTCACATATAGCTAGAGCAAACACAACCGAAGTTTGGAATCTCTTATGCCCTACAAGCAGCAATTTAACACTACTTTACAATGTAACGTTGAAACCGATAACATGACTTTAATTAACTGCCATACCATTGACATAATATGCCATACCCTTTGTAACGTGGTAGATTTCTATCTTATTCTTTTCTATATTTATAACATTTCAAAAGGCTATATGGAGACATTGGAAAGTAGCTAGCTAACACCTGTCAACACGCATTTCGTCATATAAAATTCGAGTTTGACAGAGGCAGTAAGGAATGCTGACTTTATGACTGAGATACAAAATAGTCCTACTAGTCATATAAAGGGCTAACTTGTAATTAAATAATAACCGGGCAAGTGCGAGTCATACTCGACGGTTCCGAATCTTGTGAGGATTATATAAATTAGGTAGGTAGTTAGGTACCTATTAGATGCCAACGGAACTTACTATGAGAGTAAACGGTATGGCAGAAAAACGATTTTTGGGAAACTGTCACTTGCTGGGTTTTGATAATGGGGCGCCGTGATTTGAAAGCTGTAACTTTTTTCTGAGTTAAACTAGAAACTTGAAATTTTCAGAGCATTAAAAGACCATTTAACTTTATATTCAGTATAAATTTCAACTTAGTATCTCATGCCGTTTCCGTTATTTTTCGGAACCCTAAAAATATTATCAATAAGTAGTAATATGTACCTACTCGTAGAAGGATTATTATTTGAGGAGAGACTACGTACTCTTTGGTAAAGAAATGAAAATTCAAAAACGGTACCTACCTACCTATTTATTTTACGTTTTGCATCTCTGTACGGTTTTATGTTATTTATCTGTTAGCAACACATAGGTATTTTCCGGAGAACATTGAGATTATAGATTAGGTTGTTTATATTTAACAAGTACCTATCCAACGAAGTTAATGATTACGAATGTGACAAAAACCAAAGGTCAAGACCTCAGGTTCGTGTTATTTTAGCAGTGGATAGGACTCAATTAACAAGCCAAATACGTATTTTTTGTTATGGAAACTTAGCCATATTAATAATAGGCATGATGACAGTAACCAATGTCAATGAAATTATGAATTTCTCTCATAAAATAGAATTCATGGATTATAAAAAACGTATTTATTTATTTTTCAATTTTGAGCGAAATTGATATTTATTTTGGTAAAATAAAACTATAAAATACACCGATCGCCATATTGGATTGAACATCAATCAGAGCAATACGTCATAATTATTATCTTCAAACTTTAACAAATTACTATAAAAAACATAGCTAAGTGACGTCACGAACGACGCCATGACACCTGCTTCCCGAACCATCGATAAGCTTTTGACTTGTTATACTTGTAAAAGCCGCAGGTTGGCCTACATGAAGTAAATAATTGTAAAATGATGTGTGTGTGAATTTATTATTGACATGTTTCTATAATAGTTAAGAGTATAATAATTATGTAAGCCCTGTAATCTGTTACTCTATTTATATCGTCCATACAAATGTGTGGAGGTGAGTGAGTATAACACAAACTCAATAAAATTTTCATTTGTTCAGGTCACACGGAGAACTTTCAGGCGCCTTTTGAGGGCACATACAGCGCAGGAAGCATTGCCTTGGCTTTTTACTCTGGTCTCTTCGCTTTCGGTGGCTGGAACTACCTTAACTTCGTGACTGAAGAACTTCAAGATCCATACAAGTAGGTACAACTTTAAAGTATGTAGGTACACTTTTATAAACATTTATTTTGGGTGACCAATATATAATAATGATACCTACCTAATTAATCCTTATTAATTTTATATTTATGTACTTACCTAATTATGTACAGTAAAAGCTCCTTATTCGCGCTTCCTTTATTCGCGTTTTCACTATTCGCGGATTAAAAAAATGCGACCCAATTCCTATATTCGCGGCTAGATTTCTCTATTCGCGGATCTAATCGGTACATCGGTACACACATAAAAACGATTCCAATAGGTATCAAGCCCAATATCCTCTGTACACGCGTCGTCAAATGGACTAATATTTGAAAAATCTCAGTGAAGGTTTAAGAATGGCATATGAGCATTGTGATTTTTTTATGAAAACTGATCTGTCTATAGAACAAAGCCTTATTTTTAAGAGGCAAATTGCTAATGCCACTGCTGAATATCAGTCTGAATTGAAGGAGCTTTTAATAAAAAGCGTCAAGCAAGAAAAAATTACAAAATTCTTAAAACCATTGCCTAAACCTGAAAATAATAATTAATCAAATATGGTCAAAAACTTAAATTAAATTGTTTTTTTTTTTATATATTTGTTTTTTATTTTGTCACCTAGGAACGTATCCCCTATAATCCCATATAAATTACCATTCCATATTCACGGTTTCTGTATTCGCGGCATATTTACGGAACGTATCCCCCGCGAATAAAGAGCTTTTACTGTACTTAATGTAAAAGAGTGTTTGTTTGTTTGTTTGTTTTTGAATATTCAGATTCAGATTTGATGTTTACAGCGTTAGATCAAGTTTTAACTGATAAAAAAACAGGCAAAACTTGCATCATATTTCCAAAGGACGATACTGAGTAAAAACAAAATAATATTTGTTCGACAAAAAAAAAAATCGCGAAGTTAGGTCTAAGTTTTAACCAATTTGGATTTTTTTCAAATTTTATATAAAATTCCTATACCTACCTACATATTACAAAAAGACGATACTGCCATTTTAAAAAAATGAATATCTTACGAGTTTGATGTAGGTACCTACCTATTTGTTGGTCCTATACTTTAGCGTCTGTCGCATTTCACACGAGGTTTCGAGTAGGTATGTTTTATTTCATCTATCGCGGGAATTTTTTCTGACATTCTGCGCACTGTTAATTACTTTACAAAAGGAAATAATTATTACTACCTAACATTCTCAGAAAGTTCAACAAAAGTATAAAAGAAGCAAAGAAATGTTCTTTTAGATCTTGAGAATTCTCGTAATAAGCATCGTTGGAAAATAGCACGTAGAGGGTATAGGGTAGATGCCCCGTATACCTGCCTTTTTGTGCATTTTTATAAATCATACTTCTTGATGTTTATGAAATATAATAATTTCTTATGTTTTATTATATTGCGACTGGTTTCACTGTCATCGATCTTAAAAAATAATATTTGAACATTTTATCCACGTTTGTAGTGGTTATTTACATATCTACTTGGTCTGCGTTTATCGGCTGTGGTATTGCCTAAAAATGAATGCACCACTATGAAGAACACAGTCATTTCTGATTGGCTGGTTCTACTCTTTTGCTTTCGGTTAACTTAATGAATGCAGCAAGAACGCCATAAATTCAGCCAATCGCGAAGTGATTGCGATCGTCATACTGATGCAATCATTTAAGACAATCCGACACAGAATTTCATTCAAGCTTTTTACCATTGAGCATTGTTGGCTTTTGCGTAGGCTTATGGCGAAGAAAATAAACACGGACTTAAATCTCTCGAAGTAAGTGAGGAGCTCCCTCGAGAGCACGTCAAACAGTCCTTTATCGAGGCGATTTATTTGAGCTGCCATTTTAAATAAAGGATCCTATTCCTAAGCGATGGTGAAATAAAGTAAAAGCTTTCTCCGTCTTTCTCGTATTTTATTTTCTTCCATTTGTAAGTCTGATTGCCTCTACCTATTAGATATTATAACATCGAACTTCACTCCAATCTATACCTTCTATCTATACTTATTATAAAACTGTAACGGGAGTCGGGACGAACTCTGAACATTAAATATAAGTACATATTTTGAAAATTTTAATGGTTTTCGTTTTACGAGGATGTTTTAGTATCGATACTGAGCCCAAAACAATTTTTTTTTGAATTTTTTGTCTCACTGTCTGTCTGTATGGCTATCTGTGCGCGCATCACGCGAAAAGTACCTACTGAACGGATTTGAATGAAAGGAGGTGGGTTGATAAGGCCCAAAATCCGCCCCTCATACACTCGAAAAAAAAAGTTCCAGATTCCGACAAATTGTAAATGTATTTATATACTTGAAGATATAAACTTTATTGTAATATAAAGTTTAGGTGATAAAAAAAATAGTAAGTTACAGAAAATATTACCCAAAAAGAGAGTGTTTCTTTTACTTTTCTTACATTTTCATACATTTTAGTCGTTTTTTAAGCTTTGATTTAATATTTTAGAATGAGGCGCTCTGTTGGCGGTTCTACTCTTTTGCTTTCGGTTAACTTAATGAATGCAGCAAGAACGCCATAAATTCAGCCAATCGCGAAGTGATTGCGATCGTCATACTGATGCAATCATTTAAGACAATCCGACACAGAATTTCATTCAAGCTTTTTACCATTGAGCATTGTTGGCTTTTGCGTAGGCTTATGGCGAAGAAAATAAACACGGACTTAAATCTCTCGAAGTAAGTGAGGAGCTCCCTCGAGAGCACGTCAAACAGTCCTTTATCGAGGCGATTTATTTGAGCTGCCATTTTAAATAAAGGATCCTATTCCTAAGCGATGGTGAAATAAAGTTTTTTAAGCTTTGATTTAATATTTTAGAATGAGGCGCTCCATGAACCAAAATAAATTAATACTCATATAAAAGCTTATAAAAAGGAGCATCATTATCAGTTACGTTTACCATGGTTCATGGAGCGCCTCATTCTAAAATATTAAATCAAAGCTTAAAAAACGACTAAAATGTATGAAAATGTAAGAAAAGTAAAAGAAACACTCTCTTTTTGGGTAATATTTTCTGTAACTTACTATTTTTTTTATCACCTAAACTTTATATTAAAATAAAGTTTATATCTTCAAGTACATATATAAATACATTTACAATTTGTCGAAATCTGGAACTTTTTTTTTCGAGTGTATGAGGGGCGGATTTTGTTGCCTTATCAACCCACCTCCTTTGGTATAGTGCTAGCTGATACTCTGGGTATTGACCCAGATTGATAAAGTATCCAATATATTGATATTGGATACTTTATATCCTGATAAACAATAAGGTTTATCCGGGATAGGGGATGAATGTGTTTGTTGATTTTGCTCCATTACTTCATCAAATCTTAACCGAATTTGAAAATTCTTTTTTTATTTGAAAGCATTTACAATCAATCAATCAAATCAAATCATCAATCGTCATCAATCATCAATCAAATATATAATAAAACTGAAACGGGACGAATTAAAGTTCGGCCGTTCAGAGAATGCGTTCCTGACACGTCGCGATTGAACTGACGACGTAGCTTTGTAATGGCGTTGCAGTTACGATAAAAATATTTTTGCTGGTTGTTTACCGTTTTAACAATTGATGAGCATTAAAACAACATTATTATATCAATAATCAATGAATGTTATAATTTTGTGCCAAACTGAGTGTCAAATAACTTGGTAAACAATATTTTTCTAAATCTATACTGCGCTATTACAAGGTTATGTCAGCGCTTTATATTTGTAGTGCTGTGCAATAACAGGCAAGTATCGTAATCTGTTCTCATACAGTTATACTTATAATATAAAATAATACGCTTTGTTTTTCTTTTTAAGAATTTGAAAATAATGGACTATAAGATAACTTTTATGAAATATAAAAATAAAACTATGACCAAACCGAACGCGCGAAAGAAAGTAGCATTTTATATTTAGGTTGAAAATGGTAACCCCAAATGGCGTTGGGCCGCCATTTTGTGACGCTAAAACAGTCGTCTGTTGTCGTTTCGTGCGCATAGACCACGTTCTTCAAGTGTTTTCGATCTGTTTTTATTTGATTACCCGGCTTTCGTTTAATGGACTGTTTCTGCTTTTCAAACTGACATCGGCGCTAAATCGGACTTCGATTGTGTTTTGTATTGCGTTCTTTTTACTTTTGGTGCATAATAATGTCTAAACGTGGACAAACATTGAAAAGTGGAGCCCGTGAGTTAATCAAGCTGCAAGATTACTTTGAGCGGGAGCGGCAAAATTGCGGACCCCTGGTACCTGTCGAACAAGTACAAGAACGCGTCTCTCAGGCGCTTGGAGTTAGCAAACGAACGATAACAAATATTAATAAAGAAAAGTTCGGCTCGACTGGCATGGAAGATAATATTTTACGTTCAATTCAATGTACTTACTTTATTGCATAGAAATACAGATTGTAACTTTGTAACAAAGAATAAATAAAACAATTTTATTATATGAATATTAACTTTTTTTGGTTTCTACTTAAATAACTAAAATATAAATTTTAAATGATTCCGCCAATTTAAAACGAAAATAATCTTAAAATAATGCGCCGGTTCATTTTGGAGGAACGGTAACGAACTCAGTGTTATGTTGTGCCCATCACTAGTCGTGACTAACTGATAGGTGTCAGGAACGCATTCTCTGAATATGTACATTAATAAATAAATAAAATAAAATAGTCAAAAATACTCACATAATCACGTGGGTTAAGCTACATAGGTATACCACAATATTAGTATATGAGTGAAGCCAAAAAGTTACCGTAAAGGGCGTTACCTACTCAACATTTCGCACTTGTCTTATTGAATGCATTATTCATGGCAAAAGTGTGGCCAGCAGGATTCTTTTATCTTAATGAATTGTTAAATTATACGACTGATTATTCTTATTATTCTCTTCTTTATGTAACATTTTCTTGTTTATTCAGGCTATAGAACGCCTGTTTGCTGGTACAGGAAACTCTCACTATTAATGAAGGTTCGGAACCATGAAAACAATTAATCCAAAAAAATATTATTTTATTAAATAACAACCGGCCAAATGCGAGTCGGACGTATGCGAAGTGTTACGACCAAAAAACGCCAAAAATACCATGTTTCTAGTAGGGGAGCCCCCCTTTAATTTTTATTTTTATTATTTGTTGTTTCAGCAGCAACAGAAATACTTACACATTCTCTGAAAATTTCTATTGCCACCTGTTACGGATTATGAGATACAGCCTGTAGTATCGCTAATAGCGCCGCCCCGACACTGGCTCGGCAATGCACACGAACACCTGTCGCACGTCTACTCGCACCGGCGGCTCGCGTAATACTGACGTTGCAACATTGCTCATGAACACACGAGACAGTGTACCTACATACACTACATCCCTCCTTCGTTAAATAAATAAACAACTAAAATATAATTCTAGTTCACTTCTATATAATAATTTCCGGGATCACTAAATCTTCAAATCATAGGAGTGACAACTAATATATAATTATTTGCACGATGCAGATTTAGGATATCAGCACATATATATAATAAATCTCAAATTCAAATTCACAATGTTTATTATATAACTCTTTGACTTTATATGTATTTATTTTGTAGGTGGGTGTGTGAGTCAAAATATATGCGGGAATAATAATAAAATGCTAGCAATTATTTCCTAATCACTTATTCAATCTTCCTTTAGTTACAGTTTAGTCACTGATTCCATTACTTTGTCTATTCTTCTCATCCTGATCTTTCTCTGGTACTGTTGTCCACTGGTCTTCAATCTTTTTAAGATGAACTATATTCCTTAACTAACTTTTTCACCTTCGTTTAGTATCGATTCTGTAGTTCCTCTCCGTACTCTTTCCCTTTCTCTTTTTTGAATGATATCTCTGTTTCTCACTTCAGTGTTTATTCCTAACCAATTCATTTTATCCACAATTATTTGAAAAATTTGAAAATTATTTACTGCAGGATTTCACTAATTTTTTTAATTTTTTTTGACATCTACTTTTTTCGCGGCCACTTTACCTTAGAAAATAATCGACCCTTCTTGCCACGATCCCGGAATGGCCTTCGTGTATGGCATCTATAACATTCTTAAGCAAATTCTGAGGTATCACCATCCGGTTACCTCTGAGCAATATATCGATAAAACATAGTTCTATCTCAAAAAATTTGTTATTTTTTACGAGCTCATCCTGGTTATGCTCATAAATTCATTTTCCAATTTAATGGTGGTCGCCTGACCAATAATATAAGTATTCCAATATTTGAAATTTCCAATTTAATGGAGGTTTATTTCCAAAACCACTTTACATTTCCAATTTAATAGTGGTTGCATGACCAGACCAGTAATACAAATATTGTCATACTTGAAATTCCCAATTTGATGGAGGTTTTTCCAATACCACTAGTTGTTTCCAATTTAATGGTGGTCACATGACCCATAATACAAATATTCTGGTATTTTAAATTCCCAATTTAATGGAGGTTTATTTCCAAACACCACTTTATATTTCCAATTTAATGGTGGTTGCATGACCAATACTTCAAATATTCTCATATTTGAAATTCCCAATTGAATGGAGGTTTTTTTTCCAATACCACTAGATGTTTCCAATTTAATGGTGGTCACATAACCAATAACTTAAAAGTTGTTATATCTGAAATTCCCATTTTAATGGAAATGACCTTCAATAAGTGCTTCAATATAATAATACTAAAATCACACTCAATGTGTCAAATTTAACAAATTATAACCTTTTTTCTATATACAGAAACCAAAAGAAAATCAACCTATATTGATTTAATTTTAAGTAATTTTGTGAACTCATCTCCTGGAATTCATTACCTGGCTTTGTCAGATCATAAAACCGCATAACACTGTTCAACCAATCACTTAATAGTCACATTACCAAAGTAATCTTAAACTGACAACACTACACCAGAAAACCAAATAGAAACGGGGAATAACGATTGACGGTTGACAATAGACACGTTGCGAGTCTTATTTTAATGGACCGAACGAGCGAGGAGCAATGGCATAATGCTCAACGAATAGTGATACCAACGTTATAAGACTACCGTCATTAGATGGCACTTTAAATAATAATCACTTCAATTTTAATCTCCGACACGGCCAGAACTAACAGTTAGCCGTTCCCGCATGGAAATGTACTTGTTGACAGGAAAAGGAAACATTTGAAATATACTACTTACAAGGTTCGGACTACTTGGCATGTTGTTTAAAATAAAATAACTCAAACTGTAACCAATTAATTATAATGGAAATAATACTTGTCCGAATGAAAAGTTCCCACTAATTTAGATTGATCAACATCTCAGTCACGCATCAATACAGAATCCATTAAAGGAAACAGTAATTGCTTAGTGGTATAATTTTAGGCCCGACTGCACATGCAGCGCGTAACTACAACAGCGACCATCGTTCACCCAAGTTAACCAAACAAAACCAAATACACTTGTATCCCCACAGGGATTCGGGTTGCATCAAATTGCCAATTGTAGTCTCCTCAGAGACCCGAAACACCCTAGGCCAAAACTGTAGTCTCTTCAAGACTTGAATTTCAAAACATAGTCGGACGCTCATTACTCCCACACAAAGTTTGGAAGCGACACGTCCGATGTCTGCAGATATGTCCTGCCAAAGTGTACGTTTAAGCATCTTAATCAACATGATTGTCACTACCGTTGTCTAACTTTAAAGGAACTTCACATCTAGGCAACCATCAAAACCTATCGTGAGCGTACTTGTAAGTGCGTTTGTTAATTAATGACTTCAGACTACGTCGGTCTTCATCTAAGGTTTCTATTACTTTAAAAGACCTGTAAGCTTTGGATCTAACTTAAAATGAAAACTTCATTTAAAAGTGAAAACTTCTAAATCTCATCAGCTCAACCTAATTGACTTGATTGTCAACGGTGCTCAACATAATCACTCGTAACGCAAACCAACAAATAAATCAAAATTTATTATTTTGCTAATTCTTTATTGCGGCGTCTTTACTGTCATAACCACATATACTGGCAACTTTCATCCAGGTTACTACCATCTGGTTACTACAATCCATAACCTCCTGGTCATTGACTTAACCAAACCAACACTCTATTTGGCGTTCTCATAGATGAGAAACGCAAAACAACAAAACAGTAACTAAAGCAATGAAATAAGTTTGTTCGATAACTTACAAAATTAGGCATTACTCTTTTCTTTATGAATCCTCACAATGAACGTCAACGCAATATCCTCTAGTTAGGATCACTACCTTCTCTAATGACTACTGCTACTACTAACAATCAACGGAACACATTTAGCCTGAGCATGTTGCCTTCAACCAAGTTACAGTCTCATTTTGATCTCATTTCAACTCAACATTAATCTCAACTTCATTAACTAAAAAGTCTCTACCAAAGATCATTGAACAAAGAATGATAAACACGGAACCTCTCAAAGAATCAGATCAAGATAAACAAAACTGTTGAATGACTTCACAAATGTCACAATAGCTGTGCCTTCTTAACCCCTTTTTTTCCTAATTGCATCCACATACTTGGTTTACGAATGCAACCCTCTCCTATTATATTCCATGTACGTACATATTTATCTGCAGTCTGTGGTCTGCTGTCGATGTCAATGTCAATTGTCATTATTACACTGCTATATTCTGTGAATTAATTAAATGGTTACTTTATTTAGTAAAAACGCGTTTTAATAATTATCAACATCTTAATTCTTCTGTAACTTGTAAGATCATGAAATATCTTACATGCTAACTGGCTATGGAATCGCCATGGCATCGATCATACTCAAGGAATCTTCCCGATCCACGTATACATAATATTATATTGGTTTAGTTTATCTAAATATTAACATGTAAGTTAATCTTTTTATTATTGCAACACCTCCTGCTGTTTGTTTATTTTCTTATTTCCCTTAGCCATAAAGTTGTTTGGAAGAGTTTGCTTTTGAGCGATAAGGCTGCCTTTTTGTATCGACATAATATATCTTGTTAAGTTCACTTTTCTCTGTTTGTGGTGTAATAAAGAATAGATAAATAATTATACAATCGCTACTATTCACTGTGCATCCGCACACGGAATCACACACCACCCCTATAGTTTCCACGAAACTACTGGAACGTAAGCTATTCAACCCCACAGAAATCTTAATTTCCCATTTACCTTAATAATCAACAATGATTCTATGTTAGACTTCTCACAAGAGGTTAGGAAGAAGTTTCTAGCTAACGAAACTAACGTGACCATAAAATCATATCCCATGGCATGAAGTCTTGTGGGTATAAAATTCTAACGTGGCATGAAGCTACATCTGTGGGTATGAAATTACCATTTCACTTCTAATGACGACAAAGGCACCCCTGGCCGAACATCAGAAGCAAAACGGAAGAAATTAAACTAACAACCAAACGACTATAACTGAGCATTATTCAACGTGATTATCTCGTGAAGGAGACGATACACTTCACCGAGCAACTAATAAAAGAAGTCACAAACTATCTCAATAAAATAACTACCCGCAGTAAGGTTATACTGCAATCATTGCGTATTAAACACAGAACCCAACATTTCCATGATTGGTTGTCTAAGGACAACTCTTGGCAAAACTGATTCCATACTAACTAAAATATACTTATTTAGTTTTACTCCCACATTAACATCATGATCTTTAAAATGTTCTTCAATAAACAAGTATAAAGCATAAAAGTACTAACCACCTGTTAAACTGTTACCTTAACAATTTTGTTGGGGTAAGAAAAATAATTTAATATTTTCTCCACTGAACTGAAGGCGAAGAACAGGCTTATATGCATTAGGTTACTTGCAAGGTGTTATAGAATTTGTTTATGTAACTAATTGCTGAGCCTCATGAATGCCCTGACTGTACGTTTTAGTTTTGATATTTTGAATAGTTATTAGGTACCTATCAACAGGCCTTTGTTCATGCGACTCGCATAGCTACAGATTGTTTATTTTAAACGTTAGGGGATCGTATTAACAGTATGGAGCTTGGTAAATAATAATTTCCTTTATGACTTTTCCAGCGTTACCTAAGCTAACTTTTGTTTGTATTAAAATATGATTAATTGATTATTGTTACTTGGGGCCGGAGTTCCTATATTCCTGACCGGCACCAGCGGATCTGTTGTAAAATTCGACGAGAGTACACGCTTTGTAAATACACCAAGTTAAAGTGAAATACAAAGTTATTTATTTACCCATCCTGACTCACCTTCTATTAAAATTATTGATTGGATTGTACCTATGATATCATATTAAGTTAACCGTAGCCCGAAATAAAAATCACATCATGTAATACCAACGATATTATATCTACGTCATTAACTCTGACCATTTATAAAATTATCCGTTATCTGTGATTAATAAAATATAAGGGTATTGTAACAAATAAAAATTTAAATCAGATTATTTTATAATAAAAACAATTCCCAACCGATTTGCCTTTACTCCCTTTGTAATTTTATATTCCGTTTCGTTGCATTGTTATAATGACAATCTCGAAACTAACCGTCTGAACTATCTAATTTATAACCAATAATGCCTGCCATATCAGACCCCTCCTTCCTTATAAAAAATATTTTCCACTTACCTTTTTCCTCGTCGCCACTTGTAGTATCGCTAATAGCGCCGCCCCGACACTGGCTCGGCAATGCACACGAACACCTGTCGCACGTCTACTCGCACCGGCGGCTCGCGTAATACTGACGTTGCAACATTGCTCATGAACACACGAGACAGTGTACCTACATACACTACACAGCCCGCTGATAGACAGACGGACAGCGAAGGTTTAGTAATAGGGTCCCTTTACCCTTCGGATTCGAATTAAAAAACTATGGGCTTATCCTGTTGTGTGTGTACACGTACACTGCACACACACACACACACACACACAGCGTGATATTGCGTAAACGTCCACTTATTCCACCTTCATTCCTACCGAATAATGATTATAATGAGGTCATAATGAAATTCCGCATAACGTCGTTTCAGGAATCTCCCGCGCGCAATATGGATCGCTATGCCGATGGTGACGATTATCTACGTGATGGCGAACTTGGCCTACTTCGCTGTCGTCTCGAAGTTGGAAATGATGTCAAATCCAGCCGTGGCCGCGGTATGTACTTACCTACGTACATATTATCATATTATTATTTTGTTCTTATAGGAAGCGCGCGTGCGACTTCACCAACAAGATTTAGGTTTTTTCATTTCCGAGTTAAAATGCCTAGATCATTCCTTCTTTATGCTCTACCTATGTGTCCAAATCGCTTCAAAATCCGTCTAGGCTTTCCGCAATAATATAATTTTATGAGCCGTTCCAAAGATTATGTTCATATAAAACGTCGTATAAAAAGTAATAATACGTTTAACGTACGGGATTTAAAGTTAGACATCTATTTTAGAAATGGGTATCTGGCTTGTTATCGTCTAAGTAATCTTTTTTCGAAATCACTTTAATTTCATGTATTTGTATGGATAGATTAAAGTGCATTTTAAGTGTAAAAACGCGTAAGCTTATTAACAACGCATTTTTATGGTATAATGTAAATTATCCGTTATCTGACCTATAAAAACCAATCTTGGAATTGTCCTTCCTCGTTTACCACTATTTTTTTCTCAAGATCTCTTTTTATAGGAATTCTTCATCTTTAACTACATGATCAATACCGACAACCTATACAGCAGGATGGGTTGGGTTTAATTGATATCGGTATTTTTTAGATTTTTAAGCAAGTTTAAAGTTTTGTTATCACGTATTTGCTATCATTTTGATAGACTTACCTAACCTCGTTTTTCAGTCATACAATGTTGACGATGCGACCTTAAGATACATCTAGGCGCCATCTAAGTGCAAAAAGTCAATCACGGATTGCTTGGTAATCTAAAATTAGTTATTTATTCAAAAAAATTCATGGCCATAAAAAAATGATTAGAGAGATTTAGTTTGTCAAGATACATAGGTTATGTGGATGCGCTGTGCAGTAACAGACAGACTCGAAAAACTTTCTTTTCATTTCCAGATATTCGGCGATCGCCTATTCGCCGGGTGGAGCTGGGTGATTCCAGTATTTGTGGCGCTGTCCACGTTCGGCGGTGTGAACGGTGTGCTGTTCACGTCCGCGCGTCTTTTCGCGACGGGCGCGCAGGAAGGCCACATGCCCGGCTTCTTCACGCTCTTCCACATTAACAAGCAGACACCTATTCCTTCACTTATATTCACTGTAAGATTATATTCCTTCGATTTAATAGCTTTAGTTCGGGTTTCACGGCTTTTGGGGTTGGCTGTCTAGTTCCTATTTGTGGCGCTGTCCACATTCGGTGGCGTGAACGGCGTGCTATTCACGTCCACTCCAGCATCACACATACATGATTGCGCGCTAAAGAGCTAACATTTTTCTCGACTTGTCGGTTGAAATGACAAGAAAGCAATTTTAAAAATGATTGTACTTACATTTTTCTTAATTTCTTCTCTATTCTAATATTATAAATCATTTCTTGTTTACAGTGCTTCTTTTCCCTGCTAATGCTGACGAATAGCAACGTGTTCGACCTCATCAACTACTTCTCGCAAACCTTGTGGCTGTCCGTCGGAGCGTCCGTGGTTGGCATGCTGTGGCTGCGGCGCACCAAGCCCGACATGCCCCGACCGATCAGGGTCAACCTCGCGATACCGTACCTCTTCCTCATTGCCATCGCCTGCTTGGTGCTCATTCCTGCCATCACTAATCCCAAGGACACCGCCATCGGCTTAGCCATACTGTTGTCAGGAATACCAGTATACTACGTTTGCGTTAAATGGAAGACGAAGCCTGACTGCTACGACGCTTTCTCCGGATCTATTCTAAGATTCCTCCAAAAACTGTGCTCTTGTATTTATATTGACTCGCCCGAAAAGTTAGCTGATGTGAAATAAAAATACTTGTTACCGGTTATAGGTTATATGAAAAATGAAAAATATGATGTTAGTTGTAATACGGGATCAATACTCTGGCGGTGCGAGAGTTTTGTCGGCCCCTAGTACCTAGCTGTACTTAGTAAATGTTTACATATCTCGATATCGATGCTAGTTATCGAGTATTGAAGTACCATAAGGTTAGCAAAATGGGCCTCTATTGTTGATTTAGATTAAAAAAAAATCGCAATTCAATATCGAGTTTCACGAACTTGTAATGTACAACTACCGTCGTCTCGACTTCGCTACGCTCCACTTGTTACACGCTAGTTTTTGTCCCAAGTCAAAGAAAGGCACGATGAGTGGCAGGTAAATAGATTGTGTGTGAATTGGGGAGGCCACATACCCAAGAGAATATAATTACTTCGTTACCACATATATTACATTCTCTTTGCCACATATGATCAACTTTGCCGTCAAGATTGCCGTCAAGTTTGCATAATGCTCTGGGATTCGAAAAAAGGATCGATACCTGAGTAGTATCAAAACTTTTGGTCCTATACCCATGAAAGCTCCCGTAGGCTGTACCACTCCATCGAGAGAGATAACGCTATACATCAGAAAGAGAATAGTATAGACTATAGTCTGCTGTCTGTCGTGTGAAATCTAGTGATGGAGTAGGTATCGATACTTAGTAAAATACTATTTTTTCCAATTCCTAAGCATTATGCTAACTTGACGGCAAACTTGATCGTATATAATCTGCCTTGGTCTCTCCAAGCAACGCCTGGCGTGAGTTGTACTGCCGAGAGTATGGATCTGGCTTTTTACAGCACCAACGTTTTAAGAGCTTCTATGAATATATTGGACCAATATGTAACCGGACATTTTTTTAGCTCTAAGACTATTTATTGAATGAATCTATTGTATTTGAAGTTTTAGTTACCCTATTTTGTAAAGGGTAAGAATATTGGTTTAAGTCGACCTTGTCGAAAATGAACTGTTTTACAGATTTATAACATTTATATACTTACTTTAATGTATAAAAAGTAGATAATTATCAAATTACAATCAATCCCATTTTTTTAATTTTTATTACATCTATAACGTTTATTACATGTCGGTGATAATAAGACTAAATTGGTTTATTGTTTTAGATAACATTTTTAGAGTAGATTTTGGACTAGACTAGTAGAACCATAACTCATGAATGACAGTGAATGTATGGACAAAATGAGTTACTTATTCTAAATGATATCATTCTCTAATAATATGGGAAATGACCTAATATTATATTGCCTACTAGCTAGTAGGGAATTAGGGATGCGCTAGACCTACTAGAAATCTTCGAATAAAAAAAACTTTGTTTATTTCATCTGAATAAAGAATACAATCAACAATCTCAACCTGAACTTTTTGAAAATTAATGTGGTAACAAAGATACAAATCTTCTAAATATATGTATAAATAAAAAACCACTGGATGAATTGGGCTGAAATCTTGCATATAGATAGCTATTATGAGCGTCAAAACATATTATGTTTTGACGCTCAACATTGATTTTGATTGATATATTTCGATGACAGTTATGAATATGCCTCTGTAACTCTACTAAATTGTAGGTAGGTAGTTGTAATGATTTATCTAGAAAACAAGTAAGTATTTCTTTTATTTCAATTCTCAGTTGTCTCAGTTTACTTAAATACCTTTTAGAAAAAGTTGATGGGTACTTAAACGTGTAATGTTGACAATAAATAATTACTACAATGGTGCGGATGTCGCAAAGTAAATCTTTTTTGAAAACCTATCATTATTTTTATAATAAAGCACCTACTTACTTAGTTAATAAAATAGAATATTATTAGTTTTTCGAATCATAATCCTAGTGTTAAGACTAAGTTAACCATCCAATGCTCTCTATGTTAGTAATGTTTAGCGTGTAACTTAATATCTTTGGATACGTACAAGATGCTCCTGTTATATGCAATCTCTAAATTAAATTGACAGCTCTTTTAAGTGCTATTTAGCTATTTTTTCCCGGAGATAACTTATTGTGAAGAGGAGAGAACTATTCTTAGACATGGCAATTTAGTTAAGACATTGTGTACAACAGAATTAGTACCTACCATTAGCATTTTAATCTAAGCGCCCATTATGTATGGAGCTCTATAGAATTATACATACCTTCACTTGCCACCATATTATAGTTAACTATTCGCTAGCGATTCTGAAACTCATCTCAACTCAAATCCAACTGTTTCCCCCTATTACCTATATAATATTATATTCCCATAGGTAAAAGGACAAATTGAATTACATAAATTCAACGCAAACGAAGTCACTAGCAGGTGCTAGTAAATAAAAACCTTTAACTAATAATTTGAAATAGTAAGTTCATGTTCAGATTTTGAAATAAGTAGGTAAAGCTACCTAACTAGTTTAAATTACTAAATCATTCCTACAAAAATGCTACGAAACTATTTCAAAAATTAATGTAGGTATGTACCTATCTACTTATATTAATTTAATGTCTTGCCTGCTTTGTACCCATCCACAGAAGTCAGAACCTAATTTAACAAAATAATGTAATTACCTACAGTCATCGATTCATTCGCCTACAGTGTTCACAAAGTGTACGTCCTGCTGGAAAGCTTATTTACGTAAAAGGTGCATATTATACCCATTATTAATTAATTTTATACTGCGACGAACTTTTTACAAAATTTTACATTTAAATAACTTACATGTATCTATTGTAAGATTGTTTTTAGCTATTTTTTATAGAATATTTAAAGTGTAGGTCTGTAGGCATTAAATTCCTACAAAACTAAGTAAGTATATTAATGTGATTATTATAGCAACTATTAAGATTATGGACAATGGTTTCAGTTTAAATATTTTGGCCGCATAAAAAAAATATCTAAGTACATTGTTTGACTTATCACAGTATTTAGAAAATACCTGTTAGTTATAAAATGTTTTTGACGTAAAAATCTAAAACCCATTTCGTTTATCGAATCGATGTTTTCGTAGTTAGACCGTGTAGGTACATAATCACACACCTATATCAAAAGTAAGACAACTCAAAAAATCTTTTGTTAGCAAAGTTATGCAAACTCAATTTTATTTTAGGTCACATTTCACAGCATATTTATGATCTAAAACTAAAATTGAATTGAGTTGTTTAACTTTACAAATCTTTTGATTCAGTAAGACTTTATCGTCTAGGGAACACTGACCTTATTTGAGTTATTTGATTTTTCGATCTAGGTGTGCGATAGTAAAAGAATAGGTTATGTAACTATATAATATACGGCATTGCGGCCTCTTCAAATGATCTACGTCTCGATATTATTATATTTCTATGGATTTATGTAATAAATTCGCTATGAAGAAAGCAAAAACCTATTAATGTACCTATTGCAGTATAATTAATTATCGCAATAAACTTATTTATGAGCAATATAATGTATTTTTGTTTCATCATTCAGGCGATTGTCTATCCTGTAACTGATTATATTTATGATGGTAAATACCCTATCAGCAAGTTACCCAGAAATTAGTTCATTATTGTTCTATTAATCCTTTTATCCAGCTTTTATCCTATCCTATTATTTTATATTAATATTAAAAATGAGAAAGTTTGAATGGATGGATGGATGGCTAGATATTTGTTAATCAATCACGCCGGAATGACTGAACCGATTTGGCTGAAATTTGGCACAGAGATAGAACTGGAATAACACATAGGCTACTTTTTATCCCGAAAAATAAGACATGTGCCGCCATAGCATCACACTGAGAAGCCTCAACGGCGAAGTTTTGAATGACCGTTTCGATTTACTACAATTTAAAGTTGTTCTAATGTATATAATCCTAACTAAAAAGTGTGAAATAAAATTAGGTAGGTACCACAGTAGGAACTTAAATAAAAACTGAAAAGGAAAAAAGCAAGTCCAATAAGCTAGAATTCTGATAAATAATATTTTACTTGGTTATTTCTTTCCTTAATCCACGCGAACGAAGTCGCGGGCATAAGCCAGTGTATTCATAAATGCTTGATTACCGTTTTACTAATATTGATGTCGTAGTTTTGAAGCGCACTGGATAATGGGCGGCCATTTTATGCGACAGAATTCTGAAGATATGCACCCTATTTTCGTAGGTAGGACACATAAGTCATCTCTATATATTTCCTACCTACCGTGGATTAGGATTAGTAATTGTCATTTGTCATTGTCATTTGTTATCACTCAAAGTCACAATTAAATCTTTTGTTTTTGTTTAAAAAAAATAGTAAATTGAAAAATCATCTGTTTGATTAACGTATATTTTATTGTATGCAGAAGAATTTGTGATATTATACCAACTGTGTAGTTATTAATGTAAATTTTAATCTATATTGAAATAAGAGCAGCTAAAGGAAGCAAACAAAATGTTAAAGTTCGAAATAGTGTCTTCACGGACAGTGGAGGGCGTCGACAAAGAAAAAAAATTTGTAGCTTACATGCTACAAGTTAGACAGGATTCCACTGAGACACGGGTATTTGATCCCGACCCAGCTAATGTAGAAAGGCGATACACACACTTTTTAGACTTGTACAATGGGCTACGAAAAGAGCATCCCACTTTGGTGAACAATGTATCCTTTCCGCGGAAGGTGAGTCATTAATTTGTAAATAAACCTTGTTTGTTATTGTCCATGGTAGTACCTAACGACCTTAGATATGTTTGTTATAAAAATATTAAAAGTAAGGCAAATTACTGAGCTGTTAGAAATTTAGCTAATTTAATTACATGATAGTGTACTTGTTTTAGTTGCTGCAGTCTACTGCTTAATAAGAAATTATGCATGACCTTTTATTACATAATGCGTCTGAGCCGCTTACATGCGGCTGTGAAACTTTAGTAAAGAAACCATTGAAGTTGCAGCATTGTTTTTTGTATGACACGCTAAATAGGAATGAAACTGTCTGTACTCATAGATTATTATTGTTTGTACTATATGTTCAAATACTTTCCTATGGAATTTGGCTGCTATACTTTGTGTGTTGGCCAAAGTGTGCTATGAAAAATGTATTTAAAGGGGGGATATCTGCCTTCACCAGGCAGGTAACAAGTCCTGTCTTAACTGTTCTATCTGTTGTGTGGGAAATATAAATAACTCATTACATTAGAACAGACAGTTTTACCCTACAGTGGACAAACCAGTAGTCTCATTATATTTATTTAGTGTACTACTTAAATGTACGGGGCCTAATGACATTTGTACTTTGTAAAAAAAGTTACTTTGAGCCCTTTCTTACACTTACAGTTATATTTACTAAACAATTTTCTAATTAATTAAATCTAAAAATAATATTATTTAACACATAATATTCATTAAATTATTTGTTTCACCACTTTTCAGATAGTTGTTGGCAATTTTGAGCCTAATTTAATATCAACCAGATGTGCAGCTTTTGAGTCATTGCTGAATATAGTCGCGAGTGAGTCACGGCTGAGGGATGCCCCTGCAGCTATTGCGTTCTTTCAGAATGCTGAATTGAAGGACGCCAGGCGACTCATCAACGAGGGAAAGTTTGATCAAGCTTTATCTGTATTGGAGACAAGTTTTAAGTTATTGAATAAGGTAATTTGTATAAGATGCCTTGATCTAGTGTTTTACTTATGAAAATATTGTCATTAAATGGATCTTAATTATTCTTACAAACTCTTTGAATCTTCAATATTGAAGAATTGAAGCTTCAATAGCTCAATGATTAAAGGTGGGACCTAAAACTGACAGGCCCCAGGTTCGAACCCCACCCCTTGCACTATTGTGGTACCCCCTCCTAGTACAACCTTTCCGCTTATTTAGAAGGGATAAGAGGATATTATTAGTTGATATTCTTTTTAAAGAAGAAAAAGAATCCCTTATAATTTGTGTTTTATTTTTAGGTGTACACAGACAGATCTCGTGTTGTACTGAGTGTACTGTGCAGGATAGTGGCCTGTGCAGGCGCCAGTGGTGGGGCGTTGGCTGGGCCTGTGGAGAAGTGGGCACAATTAGCATTACGAAGATATGAAGCTGTCAGCGACTCTGACCTTTTGATCATTTACATACCACTTTTACATACTTGCATTTCTATATGGTAAGTAACAACAAAATAATATATATTGACTGCCCCTATGTAGGAATATCATCGAAACTCAAAAATGATGATTTTTTCTCTTAGCTTAATTGGCCTTTATTATGCTATATTATTTATTTAGATCAAGCTAATGAAAAAAAAATCAAATCTTAGTTTAAGCCTGCCTTTTTGATTTTTTTTTTCGATGATTTACGTAGAGGCCGTCGATTTAGGTAGAGCTTTTAAAATATTCTCTGGACTAGTCACCAGTGTCTGAACACCAGTTCAGGGCTCAGTTTCTCATCTCAAGATGTGATTTATGAAATGACAAAAATATTGCCTTCTCTAAACTTAATGTATGTAATAATAGTCATGTTGAATATTGAAATCTCTATGTAATGTGTCATGTAAGTAAACAAGGAATTAATTATTATTGGCCTACCTACAAGTTTGCCTTATTGTGTATGTAGTATTTGGTGTATGCAGTAAATATGTGATTAATAGAACAAATTGTTTTAAATATTTTATTAATTTCATCACTAAAATATGTTGTCTGGTGGGAGGCTTTTACCGTCGCTAGTTACTGCCGTACCGTCAAAGACGTGTCGCCAAGCGATTCAGCGTTCCAGCACGATGGCGTGTAGGAACAGACCATACCCCTTCCAAGTTAGCCCGCTACCATCTGCATTGTCACATACCATCACGTGAGATCGCAGACTGATCTTGTCATCCAATAAAAAAAATCAGTATTATCAAATTAATGCTACTGATATTACTGCTCAGTGCTCATCTAGTACTTAGTTATCAATTGATTTGTTATTACATGTCGAAATATAGATACATGATAGGATTACAGAAGATAATTTTATCATGTTTTTACATAAATCGAAACTGTTCAATAGTTGTTGAAATAATATAACACCTAACAAAAGATAATGGTACTCTATTAAGTGCGGATTTGACCAACGTAAAGTGATGTATAACCAAAGAAAAGTTGGATATTCTGACAGCTTTTTTTTATTCAATGACAAGATAGTCCTTAACTGTGATTTCATCTGATGATTTTGTATTAAAAATACTGCTAAAATACCAAATTTACGCTCGGATAGGACTATTTCACCTCGGTAAATCGGTGGATTAACGAAACACAAATGCATACAAATTAAACATTATGTATTTTAGGGTGCTAAAATAATGTTTTATTTGTACGTATTTGTGTTGTTAGTGAGTATGTGGGGGTTCCCAAATTGAATTCTTTGAGTCATCTGGCTTGTTATCATATTTTATTCTAAACAGCAACAGATGTTTTATGTAGTCATAGTTTTATGTGTAAATGAATCACAAAATTTTATTTAAATACAAGACGTTGCCTGCGACTTTGTCAGTGTGATTTTAGATTTTCAAAAACACTGTAAGAACTTCTGAGACTGCATCGTCACTTAGGTGAAATCTCAGTCAAGTTATACCTTGTCAGCAAATTAGAAAATCTGGAGATCTTCTATTTATTTTTTATTTTTTTAAAAGAATATATTAGTCAAGCTGAAGTTGACTAATATCCTCTTACCCCCTCCAAATAAGCGGAAAGTTTGTGCTAGGAGTGGGTACGACAATAGTGCAATGGGTGGGGTTTGAACCTGTGACCTTTCAGTTTTCAGTCCGCACCTTCAACCGTTGGGCTATTGAGGCTTCATTTACACGTCTTGTATTATTTCTACTCAATTTCAGGGAAACATTGGGTCGCGACAAGACAAGGTTAGTTGAAGAATTAAACTCCCTTCGTAAGAGAGGAATGAAAGTGGACTCAGTACCTAGTCTTATGGAAGCTGTGGATGAATTGGATACAACCATTTAATATTATTCCTTTGCAAAAGAAACATGCTTTAATTAAAGAAAGAAAGGCGGATTTTAGATAACATGTACACTGGCGCATATTTGGTTGTACACGAATCCTTACTTAATATTATAAATGCGAAAGTGTGTTTGTTTGTTGGTTTGTCCATCAATCACGGTGCAACAAAGCATGGGTACATGGATATAGTTGAGGACCTGGAGAATGACAATGGCTACTTTTGATCCCGGGAAATCAAAGAGTTCCTGTAGGATTTTAAAAAGTAACTACACGCGGACGAAGTCGCGGGCATCAGCTAGTTTAAAATATATCTTTAAACTAACTTTTACCCGCGATTTCGTCCTGTTTTTCCGGGATGAAAGGTATGTTTATGTCGCTCTCGAAGTCCACTATACCAAGAATATACTCGTAGTAAACTATACCCATACCAAAAATCCTGTTGATCCGTTGCTGCGTGATTCAGGGACAAACCAACAAAAACACTTTCGCTTTTATAATATTTTAGTATAAAGATTATTTTGTAGAGGTATGCAAAATCGTACCGAGAGGCAATAGTCACATGCTATATATAATAGCTATTAGCGCTAATGTGTAAATAAGCTAATATAGTGAGTATAACCAAATAGACACCAATATATTATTTTAGAGCTGATATTAGAGGACAGGTTAGTAGTGACGCAAATCTAAGGAGCTGCTAGCTTTTCCGTATTTACAATTTTATCTTTACCGTTTTATTAATAGCTTTAGTACTTCAAGATCGTGTATATTTTATCGGCTGAATGTCTTGAATCATGTGGAACCTCCTCCTTATATTCCGAGAGGCAGTTATGAAGAGCTTTTATCTCGAATTTTATTTGTACTATATAAAGCAAGCTATACACGGTGGAATTTTAATGGTTGTATTCCCGAAGCAAAATGATTTGATCGTGGTATTACAATCGATTTTTTTTAATTAAAAAATGATTAGAATCAAAAATGGCAATTTTACAATCGAGAAAAACAAAACTCGAAAAAGCAACGAACCAATAGTAATGGTACTTTTCACTATCGCGCAAGGTCGTGTAGCGCGGCCGCGTGGTCGTTGAGCCTTGCGCGCGCTTAATCTATGATCAGCTCATTAACTATATCTAAAGTACTGAAGTCTGAACAATTACGTATGCTCGTTATGTTATGTCCATTACTATCGTTTCTCACACTTTCGAGTTGTTGATTATTTTTTAATTATTTCAAAACAAAAACATTTTTATTTTTTTATTTTAACTCGTATGTTTCGATAGTACTTCTGAGGGCTAATCGTTCCGCTTCGGGAATACAACCATTATAAAACACGGTGTATTATGTGCCTGTACTCGGGCTGCTATATTTTTGTCTTCAAATGTATTTTTAATATAATCTGTCGTATTATAGGAAACTAATGCTGGGATCTATAGATCGTGCTCTGACTTAGCTCGGATTCTAGATAAGAGTTTAAACGAGACATAAATATGCTCCGACATAAGTCTATCTCGTTTTATCACTGTCTTGAGTTTGAACAGAGTGGGGGTCATAGATAAATTATATGTATAAAAAGATATCTTTGGTGGGAGTGCGGTCTATAGATTTCGGTCATTACTTTTTTTTAAAGGTGCACCAACTAGGAATCGTGAATTAAGTGACCTAAAAATATGTTCACTCTTTTACAAACTATTTACTTATTATTATTGTTAGGCACTCGAAAATTTTTGCATTTTTTGTACATTCACGAAACGCTGATGATATTGATTTGAATCTGTAATTATCTTGTGTAAGATGAAATGGTTGATAATTATTAGTAATATTATTTTAAACTATTGTTACATTTTTGTTGTTTATCATTTTATTTTTTATTTCATGTTTTTGTATTAATACATATTTTACTAGTTATTAAGAGGACAGATTTAGAAATGGATTTACTTAGGATTATTAAGATTTGTCGATTTGATGCTCCATTTTATAACCACATTTATCTTGTCAATATTGTAGCTATTAGATGATAGTAGAAGAATTAGAAACACCGCTAAAGGTAAGACCTCACTGAGCGGAAATGTAATGCGGGAAGTGAGCGGCCAAATATTGTTTTATATTTACAATCTGATGAAATAGAACGCGGTACGTGTCAGTGGAACAGTGTACTTTGAATTTTGCTTGGGTCACACATACAGATAGAACGGAAAAGTGGGCAGGGCATGCATGACAACAATTTGCAATATAGCTCCAGCAGTTTTCAAATAAAATAAAACTTACAGTCCGTAAAAATGGTATACTTACCTTATAATAAAAATAAAAGCTTGGATATTAATCTTAATCCTAAACCTAGGCATTTCCTTAAATCTTAAAGGGAGTATTTATTTCTAAAAGAAACAATATTTTCAAACAAAAGTAAGGTACGGTTTTAAAAAAATTAGCGAGTATGATCCTCAGTAAAAAAGTGGTGATAACTGTTCTACATTGATATATTTCCGCGGGTGCGATACATCAAATATGGCCAAGTTCAAAGCAGTTTACTAAACAGACCCAAGTCGTGCCATGCCCTTCTCCGCAGCGGAATTCCGCTGAGTGTAGTCTAACCTTAAATGATATTTATTCAAAAAAAAAAAACGAGCTCTATATTATGTAAGACGTAACTAGGATTTGGTTATCATAATAATCTAGTATTAGTATAACAGTAATAATTAGCAATTCGCGTGTGTCCCCGTATAATCTTATAATCTTTTTTAAAGGATCTTCAATACTGTTTTCATAATCATTATTCAAAAACAGTCGCAGCTAGTACGTTATAGTTCTTGCAATTCACGAGGGCGCGTGGCTCATGGTTGTGTGTGTGTCGTATCTAAGTGTGAGCGAGAAAATTGCTCGCGCCTGACCGCTCCCACCTAGGCTCCTGACAGGCACGCACACTTTCGCAATGTGCATGTACACGACGTAACCACAAGTAAACCTCTCGCGCCCTCGTGAATTTACAAGAACTATACGTTTTACATAATCCATTAAATTACAAACAATAGATTATAATAATTAATTATTATTTAATTAATATTTTGCCTAAAATATTACCTAGCAAAAGATTTAATAATCGATTGGATATGTCATATATGTGCCTAAACTAGTATTAAAAAATAATCAAACACATTGTGATATATACTGGTCTCAATTTAAATGCTCTTAAAATTTGTAAATGAAACTCTTGATTAAAATAAGTTTGTTATGAAATAATTCATGAAATATCATAATGCAGAGATTTCTCTTGTGGCTTCAATACTCT
The DNA here is from genome assembly GCA_933228805.2 of Hipparchia semele. NCBI lineage: Eukaryota > Metazoa > Arthropoda > Insecta > Lepidoptera > Nymphalidae > Hipparchia > Hipparchia semele. The sequence goes on along the minus strand of OW121709.1, from coordinate 5,993,161 downwards.
AGGTTGGTTAAAATCGAATGGTACCTACTAAGATAAAATATGATTCTAAAGTTAATTAAATATTGTCAATTATTTATTGAAGATTTATTTATCAATTCAATACACATGGATTTTATACAAATCTAAAGAAAAAAACTTCTATCGCTTTCATCGTAGGTATCGATTCTAAATTATATAGATACTTAACTTCAAATATCTCGCCCATTATAATTTTTCAAAAATAACAAAGTTTTTTTATTTAAAAGATTATATGTAATAGATTTTTGTATTTTTATGAATACTTATGTAAAAATTCATGTCAACCAATTTAAGATCTTTACGAGTTGAGATATTATGTTTCATTATATCATCGAGTTCTAGTCTAATGAAAGGATTTAAAGTGATCATCTAAAGATTCTAAAGATCTCGATATTTAGTGTCTAAAGAATTTCGCATCTTGAGATAAGTATTAAAAATCCAAAGATGCGAAAGTAAGAACGTGATAAAATTGTCAGTTTTCATCAGACGTAGATTCAGATAGCTATTGCTAGATATCATACGTCATGTAACTTTTAGGGTAAAAACATGCCAAAGATTGAAGAAAGCCTCACTGCGATACCTCGCGGTGAGGCATCTTTGTCATGTTCTTACCCTTAGGCCGCCTACTTACGGCAGGTGACGCAGAAATCACATTCCATAAAACTCACTCAAAATAACCACCTAACACAGTAGTTAACTACCTACCTAATGTCAATATATTGTACCTAAGTATCTACGTTTAATAAAATAGTAATGAGTTAAACTTTACCTATTAATTAAATTGTAAGTTAAAAATTTTACGAGTGTTTTTCAATATTATTTACGTTAATTTTATTTTATGTAAATTTACTTATTAAAAAGACATAATAAATTAAAAGAATTATGATCATGATTAACTAATTCTATGTTGAATGATCGATTTTATTATTTTGGCGTAGCTAATTTATTAGTGGACGTGTATTCGATAAATTAATTAATATTAGGGCCAAAGCACACAAAATATTTTTAGTATTTGCCATGTTGAGACTCCTGCTGTATCGGCGTTGCATCTCATGCGTCATCAAAATCTGCCGATGTTAAAAGCGTCGCGGTTGCTTTGGCCCCTAACCACCCACATTATATAGTCACTTGGTAACGCTTACAATATCTTTAAGTATAAGCTGAAGTTAATGAAATAACAGTTTATTTTGGAATCGATGATATTATCAATCGTTAGGTGTAAGGTGACTGATATTTTATACATTTGTAGCGTTTGTAGCAGTGTAATAAAATATATATATTATCTGAAAATAATAATTGTTGTTCTCATTTCAATAAAACCATTGTTTTGATTAGAAATACCGCAAAACTTAGGGTAAAAACATGCCAAAAATTCCTCACTGCGATACCTCGCGGTCGCGGTTTAGCTCGCTACCTCGATGTCACCTCCATCTTTGGCATGTTTTTACCCTTATAATATATTCAGTGTTCAAAACTACTAGTGATATAATAATTCGCAAAGTTCCTGCTTGGAGCAATGACTGTAGTGCTAGTAGTGTATGTATGAACTATCGCTAGTCTCAATACAAGGCAGTCTGAGGTTGATTCTGCCTTTATTGTGAGCAGAGTGAGGCTGAGATCTTTAGGTAGACAGATAGAGATACTCACCCATCGATTACATAATACCATACCGTTGAGCTAAGCCATGTTAAACATGACGAATATAACTTACCTCATAATTTTAATATCTAATTATAAAATCAATTAGTGTCCACATTAACCTGTTTTCTTTTAATTTTCTTTCCTCCAACTGCGCCTCCCTGGAAGATATCGCTTCTTAGCGATAAGGCCGGGGCCTATTGTAGCCTCTTTTTGTTTAATTTTTAAACTATGTTGTTTTCCTTCTATAGCGTACATCCTTCCTATCATATTCATTCCTATTAATCTTGTCTTATTATTAACATTATAAATGCGAAAGTTTGTATGTTACTCAATCACGTCGCAACGACTGAACCGATTTAGCTGAAATTTGGCACAGAGATAGATTATAGTCTGGAATAACGTAGGCTACATTTCGACCGTAGCAATTAACAGTGTCGGATCTACATTTTAACGATTTTCATTTTATTGCATTAAAGGTCTTAGAACAAAAATAGCAATGCCCCCACCAATTATGAAACTTTTAAAATCAACCAACCATCTTTGGTTTTTGCAAGTGCAAAAACTAGGTATATTGACTATTCTTCACTTTTCACATATTTGAAACTTTGAACGGCCGTACCCTAAAGTAGTGATTTTTCACATACGACTATGTTAATTGCTACGGTCGATTTTATCCCGGTAAATTAAAGAGTTCGCGCGGGAACAAAAAACCTTAATCCACGCGGACGAAGTCGCGGGTATCATATAGTTATAGAATATTTCATTTCATTCATTTTCTAGCAAGTAGCAGAGTATGATCATATTATATAAGTCGAAGAGCCGGCGTCATCAAAAGCGGCGTATTAACTAAATTGTTAAGGGATACACCAAAACAATTTTCCCTTCATAAAGGTAATGAATTCGGTCGATGCCTGATCGCCCTTTGTAATGTTACGATACTTCCCTGCGATCGCAGTTTGATTGCTTAGTAATTGTGATCGAGGCATGTTTCATACTAAGGACCATGTTATAGTATATGTATAAAAACTAAGGACTGAATGTTATGTATGTACCTACATATATACATATAGGTACGTAGGCACCAAATTAATTTGGATAGTGTTTCGTGCAAGGAATATGTACTTCAGGATCCTCTATAGGTAGGTAGGTAGGTAAGGAACAGTTGCACACGCGGTAAAATTAGGATTCAATTTAATTTTGAATTTGGCTTAACATGTATCGTCCGAATTAAGTTTAAGGGAAGCTTAACTTAACGTGCAAATTGCATTAAATCAGTAAGATTTTTCGTTTGTTACCAAGGATCCTCGTTAATATTTTTGAATGCTCTGAACACAGTTAGCAACGCTTCGATGCTTAGAAAGCAAATATCAGGTTTCAATGGGACGAAGCAAAGTAGAGTATTTAACCAGTACAATTTTGTCTACATCATTGTGGGAAACTATAACATGCTTTCCTAGCTAACATATTGTTTGTTTCATAGTAGGCATCACTTAAAATTCGCATAGCTAAATTCAATCTGCATTTCAGCAGTGTCATCAAGCCAAGACATCGATGCCGAGGAAAGTTTTTAAATATATCTAAAGCTCGTCTCAAGCGCGGCCGGTAACAGCTATAAATCGGCCGTGAGGATTTACGACGCTCTGCAAATCGGTTTATATTTTCGATAAATAAAATTGGCGCGGGTTTTGCGAGGTAAGCAGAGGCCGTTAGGAGCGCCGCTGCCGCCAGCTGCCGCGCAAACATAAAACCCCGACTACCCTCTCGTTTTCTTGCTGACAATTTTTTCCTGCTCTGGTCATTACGCAGCTGGGCCCGAGACAAAACGGCGAATCGTTTAAGCCCTCTCCGGAGACCGTCCGATTTTATTGTGTGTACCTAGTCGAAATTGATATGCTCAGCGAGTGTACGGACTAGTCGCGTCACATGTTGCGGACAACGGCCCTGTGCGCTCATTTGCTATCTCTTACCTTTGCCTAACGGATAAGTGATACACAGAAATACTGGGAGGCACGCTAGACCCAACAAGATCGTTTTATTTTTATTTCTTTGTGATTTCCGAATAAATGTTTCATTTAAGAAAATCTTTAATAAAGATTTTTTGCACTGTAAGTACATATTTTTGAACCCTGGGAAACGTGTTGGTAACATCAGATTCTGGTGCCGCTAATGCCGAGTATATTAATTATTATTAAAATGTTTTTGTAGGATGTCATTGTGGCGCCAAGAAAGGTGCGAGTGCGCAGAGCACTAGCGGCATTAGTGCCCAAGGAGCTTTTATAATCTTGGCCGTACATATGCACCACAAAAATTAATAAGAAAAAAATCCAAAAGTAGGAAAAGTAACGTAGTATTTTCCCGGATTTTAGGGTTCCGTACCCAAAGAGTGCCAACGGGACATTATTACATACTAAGCCTCCATTGGCCGTCCGTGTGTCTGTCAGGGGGATGTACCCATGAACCATTGGTAATAGGTGGGTACTTGAATGTGTATTTCTATTGCTGCTATAAAACAAATACTTAAGTATAAAAAAATAAAGATAAAAATTAAAGAGGTTCTCCATCATCTCCATACAACAAATTTTTGTTTTTACTCGACCTTAATAATTACTGGTGTTTTAAAACTTGTACGATGGTACGGAATCCTTCGTGTAAGCTTCTTGGTCAAATTCTCAGGGAATTTACCTATTATATTTTTACGGTTCTTATACTCTTTGGTACTAAATTTTATTGTTATCATTTTTATTCCTACTTCCATGTTTTTACCTAGATTTTATTTCAAGAGCACAATTTACACTACACTTGATTTTCATGAAGTTACTATGTATATTATACTAGCTGTTGCGCGCGACTTCGTCCGCGTCAATTTCTGTTATTATGATCGCGATTAAAAAGTTTTTAAAAGAATATATTTTAAATATGGATAATTTTCCCCATTTTTGTAACATTTTTCACTGATGCTTCGCTCCTATTAGTCGCAGTGTGATGATATATAGCCTAAAGCCTTCCTCGATAAATGGACTATCCAACACAAAAATAATTTTTCAATTCGAGCCAGTAGTTCCTGAGATTAGCGCGTTCAAACAAACAAACTCTTCAGCTTTATATGGGTAATTCTACGATAAGAGGTTCTAAGTCCATAGAGAATACGGCTACGGAAAAAAGTAGCTGTTTTTTCATTAAACACTTATATTACGATTTTTGTCCTATTTATTTATCTTTTCACGTAAGGGCAAGTCACTTTATGCATATTTTATTAAAAAATCAAAAAAATCAAAAAAGTCAAAAAATTCAAAAAATTCAAAAAAAGTCAAAAAAGACTTTTTTGACATTTTTGACGGTTTTTGACTTTTTGACTTTTTTGACTTTTTTTATACTTTTTTGACTTTTTTTGACTTTTTTGTCTTTGTTGACTTTGTTGACTTTATTGACTTTGTTTGTTTGCACTAACCTTATCTCCCCTGGTCAACAAGTTTCTCTCCTGACATTTATCTTGCCAGGTGAAATATGGCAGGTGAGAGACGTTTTCATGATAAATTGTATTGTTTTAATTGACATAAGAAGTTTTTCGGTACATTATGTATCACACTTTCACTAGTCCATCATTATTAAATTAGACCAGTAAATTCAAATAAATTGAATGAATAATATAACTTTTATGACTTGCCAGGTGAGAGACACAATGACCTCGCGAAACGACTACTTCGAATCAACGGTCGCAACAACTAACAAATGACGGCGCTCTTAACGGCTCACGTGTTTTGCATTACTAACTTCACGTCCGTAGATGACTTTGAGCAATTTTTGGAATATGGCCGTTTTATATTAGTGTTTGTAGTAGCGGAATGAAATTTTCTAGAGTAGATACCCAAAAACAGTGGGACAAAAGTAAAGTGTAAAATATATTGCAAATAAATAAATATTTTTCTATTTTTCCTTAACAATACTTAAATACATTTATTGAAATTTGTGTTTAACATACTTTAGTTTAATAACTGATACAAAAAAAATATGTATCGTTTAAAATTAAACTGAAAACGACAGAGGGACAGGCCAGGTTAGAGACTTTTTTAGGCTTTATAAGGAATTTCAGAAAAATATACTTTAATTAGGCATTGAATCGTAATGTTATTTAATAAAGTACATTTAGGTGATGTGTTTCATTGCAAAAATAACAACATATAAAGTAAAATTTTTATTTTAAACTGATTGCCGCACAAGTTACCTCTTATCGTAGAACTACCCATATATTAGTATAGATATTAAGTGATCGCTTCACAGATCGCTTGGATCCCTTGGCTCGCTACCTACATAGTTTTCTCCACGAAGTGATTACATAGGTACCTACCTGAAAATTCTCTTGGGTTTTCTATTGGATTTTCTATCAAAAATTTCACAAATGTCACAAAATGTTATTCTTTGTAATGATTAGCCTAAAAACATTAAAAAAGAAGTGATTATATTATACTCAGTGGATTAGGCATAGCTATTCAATATTTAAATATTTTTTTATTAGTTGTGGTGCCCCGAATTAAATTTTCTTTCAAGTGTACAAAGAAGTTACCAAGACTTCATAACAATCCCAATGCATTGATGTAAAAACTGATGTCAGACAATAGAAACGATTGCGATGCGGTGTCGCTGGTCGTGGGGTTGGTAGTGTTCGCGCTGCCCCTCACGCTGCTGGTGCCAGGATTCTCCGTATGGGACGTGGTCCCCAAAATCCGCGTCTCACGGCTCCATATCGTAGATCAGAGCGTTACGTGGACCCAACTCAATGCTTCCTTGGTAACGCTTCTGGTGTTATTCTTCTGTCTCTATCTGGAACTGCGGAAGCGGGAGTAAGTAGCTTTTAAGAATAAGAGCTTCTGTTACTATTAATCTTCTGATACTGCAGCTACATTATCGGGATTAGGCGAATATTCGCGATAGTGCAAATATTTGCACTATCGCGACAAGTGTGGCCGAGTAGTTCGTTGAATCGCGATGTATAATTTCACAAGAACATCGCGTATAACGGTTTTATTGTGACAACACGACACGAACCTTCGCACGATAATGTGGCCGCAGCATAAGAAAGAAAATGAAGGTGGTCTCTTATGAAGTAGTCACTAAAACGTACTTATTAGGTACCGACAAAGTTTTGAAGCTGTCCAAAAAATGTGAAACTGCTTTTATTTAATTTTCCAGCACTAGGTATGAAGTTTATTGACCAGCCACTTTTTTTTAATTCGTTGACAAGATAGTCCTTGACTACGATCTCAACTGATGGTAAGTGATGATGCAGTCGAAAATGGTAGCGGGCTAACTTGGAACGGGCGGGGTAACTTGGAAGTCTACTTTTCTACCTTCAAAAACGTGCCGCCAAGCGATTCAGCATTCCGGCAGGATGGCGAGTAGAAACAGATTAGCGGTATGGGTTGAATGTACACTGGTCACTGCCATACCCCTTCCAAGTTAGTACGCTACCATCTTAGTCTGCATCTTCTTTTCATCAGGTGAGATCGCAGTCAAGGACTATCTTGTCATTGAATAAAAAAAATATATATACAACCTGTATTGAAACTGCGAAATAATACTGAAGGAGGTGAATGTGCTCATGAAACTGAACAACTTTCCCCAAGGAACATAGGTCGAAATATGAAAAAAAAAATATTTACCTCCCATAGTAAATCAATCAGCTGATCGTCAATTTTGTATGGGAGGTCCACATTTTTTTTTCACATTTCGACCTATGTTCCTTGGGGAAAGTTATTCAGTTTCATGAGCACATTCACCTCCTTCAGTATTATTTCGGAGTTTCAATACACGTTGTATATTGCAATCATCCAGGCTAGACGAGATGGTAGAAAGCGTGCTGACAGTTAGCAAAGCGACCGACGCAGCAATGGAGGTGGAGCGCGAGAGGCAGGGCGCGGAGGTGCGGGCCTGCGTGCAGCTCCTCGACGCCTCGGCCGAGCACTACGAGACCCTCATCCTGCTGAAAGACGACCTCCGCCAGCGGGAGAAGCCCATGTCCGCAGTGCAGCACCCCCCGGTCATTGAACCCAGCTCTTCAGAGTTCTGATGTGTTATTTGGACCGAATAAAGTATAAAAGTAAATTGTAATTGAAGTATCTGATGAGTCCTTCACTTATTCAATCTACAAGGTTTTCCATAGGTTGACAAATCCTGTCACTGACGAACATCCTATCCTATTTAATATTATAAAAGCGAAAGTTTGGATGGATGTATGGATGTTTGTTACTCAATCACGCTGCAACGACTAAATCGATTAGGATCAATCACCACAAAGCACGATTTTGTGCCTATCCAGTGGCTACTAGGGACTAGCCTGAGATGGTCTGTATCGTTTAATTCTAATACTGTCTAAGATCCCGATGCGGGTTCGTTTTTCCAACATCTTGGGACACCAACATCAATGGCTTTTTCGAGCCATTGCCACTTTAGCTTGCTATGTCGGTAACTCTTGTACGGATTTCCTCATTTCTTACAGTATTTAAAAACTCAAACATGACTGAATGATTAATTTTTCAAAAATCGGTGTAAAAACAGTCCAACCAGTGTTACTTAGGATAAAGTACTAATAAGGTATTTGGAACTTTATTAAACGTCTCAAACAGGCATAAAAGTCCGAGAAAGGCTACGGAGCTACGGAGTTTATTAATCAAGAGACACTTCGAGCTTGCGGCATTTTTCTTCAGTCTTCATTATTTCCCGGGACACGGAGCGGAGCATGATGAGAAATTAATCCGGGGCAGGTGGTGCGGCCAATCTTGCGGTGCCGCCTCCTCTAATCCGTGCGTTTACATTCCTCAAAGTGGCTACGAGTTGGCTTTTACGGAAAAACACATTTTCCTTTAATGAACTTCTGTATTTCATAAACCGATTGAAATGTTTGTCGTTTGGTGCTAAGTCGCTCAAACTGTTATGGGTTCTTCGAGCTACCTATGTGACTTTCCCTTACAGAACATTTATACAGCTGATGCTCATGACTTCAACCGCGTGGATTTAGTTTTAAAACCCCTGGGGGAGTTCTGATTTCCGGGATAAAAAGTAGCCTAAAATATTACATTCCAAAAGCAAAAAACACTGTTACGTTGCTACGTAATTGAAGGACAAACATTTTCATATTTATAATATTAATAAGGATAATTTCTAAGTTAAACTAAGTCGACAGTGGCCAGTGCCTTAATATTTACTACATATTATCTACCCACAAACGTAGCTTACAAGAAAGCTAAGACAAACGTAATAGAATATTAGTGGTGCAATATTTTTTTATATTATCATCCCGCTTAAGGCTAAACGGCTTCAGCTGTAAACTCGGTTGGAAAGCGGCAGATTTGAAGGAAACTCCGAGCTGAGCGTAATCCGGACATATCTCAGTACATTGCTCAGCGCGACACAGCGGGACTTAGCGAAAGCCGCACCGCAGATGCTTATCTCAATAACAGTTTTATTTATTTTTGCGAGTGGCTGATCCGCTCCCAGCGGGGCCGGCTAAATGAAAATGGAGGGGCGTGTGCTCGATGTTAAGTGACGTGTGTTTGTGTCGAGGTGTACGTATATTAGCTGGTACCTACTGGGGATCTAGATCAAGCTTGAATTCAAACAAATTACAGTATTCTTCTTCTCCTTCTTCGTACCTTAGCATTTTCTTATCCATTGTTGTCCTCAAATGCAATTTATTCTTCTCGATGCTGAGCGAGTCTCCTCCAAGTTTTGCCCAAAACAGTCGTAAAAGAGAGGGGCGTGTGCTTGATGTTAAGTGACGTGTGTTTGTGTCGAGGTGTACGTATATTAACTGGGGGTTTAAAGCAAGCTTGAATCCAAACAAATAAAAAAAAAGTTACAGTATTCTTCTGTGGTATTCTTCTTCTCTTTAGGTATTTAGGTACAGTGTACGTTAATCTCACGAAGGTACGGGCGCTTTACTTGTGGTTACTTTGTGTACATGCACATTGCGTATGCGTGAGTGTGCGTGACTGTCGGGAGCGGTCAGACGTGAGCAAGCTCCCGCTCACACTTATACAGATACGACACACACACAACCATGAGCCACAAGCCCTCGTGAAATGAAATCACTATACCTGACGTTTTGTCAGTTTTTACGATAGAGACTACGAAATAATTTACGAAACCGAAATCAGCCAGCCATCCCCTTGACAAAGCTCGACACAATTACGTGCATTTAAAAAGGAGCTGCAATCAAACCACAGCACAGGGTGGTTAAAAACCGCACTATTTTTTAGTAAATAGCGGCAAATAAAGAGTGGAGTGTCTAATTAGGTCATTTAGCGTAATTGCCAGCTCCAGATTGGTTTTTTCGCGTCAACAACGTCCCACGAGACGGCTCGCTTCCTCTAATGAACATGTCTAGCGCTGAGAAAAATAAAATGCTGTGTATACACAGTGCACTCCGCTTAATGATGGCAGTGAAGCGGTGGTAGCCCTGTGGTTAGCACTGCGATCTCCTATTGGGGGGGGGTTCGATCCCGGGCACACTTTCTTTTCATAGTTATGTCTAGTTAAATGTATGTTTTAGCTATTAAATATCCAGTGCTTCCATGGTGAAGGAAAACATCGTGAAACCTGCACACCTGAAAGTACTCAATAATGTTCTCAAAGGTTTGTGAATTCTGCCAATTTACATTTCGCCAGCATGGTGGACTATTGCCTTTTTTTTATTCTATGACAAGATAGTCCTTGATTGCGACCTCACCTGACGTAAGGACGATGCAGTCTAAGATGGTAGCGGACTAACTTGGAAGGGGCATGGCAGTGCACATTCAACCCATACGCCTAATCGGTTTCGAAACTACCATTCTCTGAGAGTATGCCTATAATATGACCTTCGTTCAATAGTGAGACGTTGATGGGTTAATGATGCTGATGAAGATGACTTCACTTAATTATTCCTTCTGACTATATCCATCCATCTATCCATCCAAACTTTCGAAATAATAGACGTCAATAAGAAAGATACACAGACAAACTCAGATTGCGACATTAATTTATCATAATATATAATAAATTTCATTTACCTATATGGAAACATGATGAAAACAAAAACATAAATCAAATCTTTGAAAACTATAAAGTTTCAAAACTCGAATTAACTCGGTAAAAAAGGTCAAAACAATTTATATTTGACACTTATTTATTTATTGAAAAAATTAGAAGGATTTTAAAATAAGGGGTCAGTTGATATGCAGCTTCTAGTGATTAAAGGGTAATTTTGGGGGTGTATTTTGTAAAATTTGATTTTAAACGGCGACATCGCAACCGCAACGTCACGAAGGCGACATACGACAGTTTCGTCGTAGCCGCAAGATTGCCCCGAGCATCTGTCGGTTTGTCGCTCTTCTCCATTTATATAACTGTTCTCTGTTACAATTACTCGCTATGTCATTATTTTTGCGGTTTTTGTTCGTTCACGCGAACACTTTCGTTCTAACCGAAAGCGCCTGGAGATATGTAAATTGGTATCATGCATTGTGGGAAATAATTTCCTACAATTTCTTTAAAAATACAGCTCAATATTTTGCCGTAGTAGGTAGGTGCCTTAAATTTTTTACTTTAACCTACTGCGTTACAAATAAATAAAGTTACATTGCGTTTTCAGCAACTTGATATAACTTGCATAACATCGCCTTTGTATGCCTGAGAGTTCTCGATAATATTCTCAAAAGTGTGTAAAGTTACAAGCTAAAAAGCCTCAATAGCCCAACGGTTAAAGGTGCGGACTGAAAACTGAAAGGTCGCAGGGTCGAACCTTATCCGTAGCACTATTGTCGTACCCACTCCTAGCATAAGCTTTCCGCTTATTTGTTGGGGGGAGGAGAATATAAGTCAAGTTCAGCTTGGCTAATATTCTTTAAAAAAAAAGTCTGCTAAACTCTATAATAGGCCTCAATAGATTAATGGTTAAAAGGGTGCGAACTGAAACTTGAAAGGTTCGATCCCCATCCGTACCTACTCACTTCTTAGCAGTGTCGTAGTCTTAGTACAAGCTTTATGCTTATTTGGAGGGAAGAGAAGAATATTAGTCAAGTCCAGCATGGTTAATTACAGATTAAATAACCAGTCAAATGCCAATCGGACTCGCGTACGAAGAGTTTCGTACCAAAAAAACGCCGAAAAAAAACACGTTGAAAAGGTATGAAGCATCACCATCTTCATACCGTTTCAACCCAACGTTTTGTTGACTGAATAAATACACTAAAACACTAAAATAATAATACACTGTTCCGTAGAACAAAGTCACATCTGCTAAATTCACAACTTGAAATTTGAGCCTTAAAACTAAGACTGCTAAGGCTCAAATCTCAAGTTATGAATTTAGTTTTGAGATAATTCGACTGTTCCAGTCGAATTATCTCAAAACTGAATTTGAATAGCTTAACAAAATCTTGATCATGGACTTCCTTAGGCTCTAGAGTTTCCTCATAAGAAAGCGCCGTATCCTCATAAATTCAAATTGTCTTTTGTGCCTTCACTCAAAGTTTATTTATGTTACTATTTATTGTATTAACATTAAATTGGACATGACTTATTTTATTGGTCCAATGCGTCAAACGCGGTGGACAAAGGTTATGATTGTAATTCTGATTGTCATAGATCGTAAAGCCAAAGTTTGTTTATTACACCGTTGAAATATAACTTTTGGATTTATGATACGTGGGGAATTTTGTCATTTTATTCGTCTAAGTTTTAATAGAAACTAATAGAAAGCTAGTGGTTAAAACTCCAGCCTCCTTGTCAGGACATCGTAGAGATTCGATCTCTTTTTTTTTTTTTTAGATGACAAAATAGTCTTTCAATGCGATCTCATCTGATGGTAAGAGACATAGAGTCTACGATGGTAGTGGGCTAACTTGGATGGGGTATGGCAGTGTACATCCTATTTCCTATTAATATTATAAATGCGAAAGTTTGGATGTTTGTTACGTACTCAATCACGTCGCAACGACTGAAGCGATTCGGCTGAAATTTGGCACAGAGATAGATTATAGTCTGGAATAACACATGGACTACTTTTTAACCGGGGAACTAAGAGAGTTCTCGCGGGAATAAAAAACATTGATCGTCCCTTGGAAATATGATATAACTAGCTGTGCCCGCGACTTCGTTCGCGTGGAATAGTGACTTTTCGGGCAGCATATTTTGAATTAGCGTGTAGAACGTACTCTGTACGTTAAAAATGTTCGCCGTGATTCTTTAAATTGACATAACTTTTTTATTTATGAACCGATTGACATGAAATAAACACTAAATGTTAAGTGAAGCTTACTACAATATATTAGTGAAAACCGTATCTAAATCAAATAATCCGTTTCTGATATTAGCGTGCACAAACACACAGTCAAACAGACAAACAGACAAAAAAAAATTAATTACAATTTCGGGTTCGGCATCGATATGATAACAACCCCTGCTACTTTTTTTTTATATATTTCCATTGTACAGACACCACTTTTCTACAATTTTATTATATGTATAGATTTTTGCCTGTTTTTTGTCGAATAGTTACCTTGATCTACTGCTGTAAAAATCAAATCTTGCATCTGAAGATTTACCACACAGATTTATCACACGCACTCTCAAGTTTCGTGTATCATTATCAGTCCTTTGTAAATACAAGATTGAAATAGGTACAACTCCTATTGTGGCCACAGTAGACGTTTAATCCGTCCCTAAAAGGCCATAAATTAATCAAGCTCTGGAAGTCATCTGTCCCGCATGCGTGCTCGTACCTAGACATTTGTCCACCATCACTGGTCACCTTTATTGTTTAAGCATTAATGATGAGATGTATCGGAACCGTGATGTCTTGGTACTTGAAAAAAAAAACTATTCAAATAAATAAAATCGAAGTAGGTACCTACCTATAACAAGATCATTCGGTATAGCAGCTTATTATTTAAGGTATCAACGATACACACATGACGCTTGTCAACCTACAACTAGCGCCATCTATTTTAACTTGCGACATTACGAATGGTAATGTTACATGTATTAAAATCGAAGTGTCTGTTTGTTGCAGCTAATCTCGGGAACTTTTCGGGGGATTTTGACTGGACTTTCACTGGACAGACAACTGATGCTATCGAGAGTAACATAGGCTACTTTTTTAACCGAATTTTGAAAAAAGAGGAGAAGGAATTATGTTTTTCTACCTATGTATTCTTCAAGTTCGTTAAATTATTAACAGTCATTTGATTTCGTTACCAACCATTTTGATCGTTCGTAGAACAAGACTTATTTTTCCTGATGAAGCGCGTTTTTCTTTCTTTGAATTATCAAAACTAATTCTGAGCGCATGTACCTATTACGAGTATTACTTACATGTTCGAGCATAAAAATCTTATATACTTACTTACCTTATATAGAGTTAAAAATGTTGGTTGGTGTTTATTAAATAAACAGCTAATAAAGCATGGTAGAACATAATGTTAAACATCAAAACTGTTGAATCACTCTACAAATCAGAGTCCACTAATGTCGCAGTGGAGTGGGCGTGTAGAATAGGCCAAGCGGCAGGGGGCCCGCGTTCAACGCTATCTGTGCTTTAATTTAATAATCGCATTTCAAAATATCTATCTAGCCAATGCTCGTGGCTTTGTCTATGTTCTTATAACGGAAAGCGGAACAGATACGTACTTATAGTATTGAGCCACATTTGATGCTAAGTGACGATGCAGTCTAAGATGGTAGCGGGCTAACTTGGAAGGGGTATAGCAGTGTACATTTCCCATATCCCTAGTCGGTTTCTACACGCCATCATGCCGGAACGCTAAATCGCTTGGCGACACGTCTTTGACGGGAGGGTGGTCACTAGCCACGGCCAAAGCCTATAAATTCCCAAATTACCCCCGCCGGGAATTGAACCCGTTATAAGTTAAGTATAGTTATAAGACCACATCGATCACTACTGTGCCAGGGAGGTCATCAAAAAAGTCGTCATCGTAGGTACCTAAATATCACTTGGATTAATGGTGAAGGAAAATATCGTGAGGAAACCTGCATATCTGACAGTTCTTCATGATGTTTTCAAACCTGTGCACAGAACTTGACCGGTCATAGGTTGATAACAAATATAATACTAGTAGTACCTATTATTAGATATACCTACCATATCTTCAGTCTGTGTTGTAGTTATCACGTTAACCACAATTGGCAATAAAATGTTATCTTCAAATTGAAGCCAACACAGTCCATTTGGTTTAACTGACTAAATTTACAATCTGCTTAACAAATATACACGGGCCAACGCACGAATATCTATTAGTGAAGTAATGTGACTTGCCGAACTAAACAACAACTAAACTGGTAAATGGAAGGCCTAGTCACGTTGAATAAGATATAGCGACGCGGACCGTCCGCCATGTTGAATTTTTGATGACGTCTGATATAATCTAGCCCAGCTTGCTCGATCTTGGGCGCCCAATTTTAAATTTTACTGGCTCTCATATTCTGATCACGCTTTTTGGGCAGCAGCAAGTTTTAGGACCAAGGGCAGCGATACTAGACATCATACCGATCAGCCTCGTAGAGCGTCATCTTTGTCACTCATACCCATGTATAGTCCCTCCTTGAATAGTCCCATAATATGGTTTTGAGAGAATACAGCGGGAGGAAGCTTAACCAATACTTGAGGCTACGAGGCAGAGTAGATCCAATAACAGCAAATAAGTAGATAGAGTAAGTATGCCATCAAGTTTATGAGAAGTTGGTACAAGTTCAAACAACTCTTCAGAACATTGGCAAACAAACAAACAAAATTCGATAAAACACACGAGAACTGAATGCTAAACAAAGAAAACTAGACTTGGCGACTACAATGAAAACTAGACTTGGTGAATTATTCTAGCTGATAGGTGCCTGGGCCTAGTAGAATTGGTTATTTCTTAAGAAGTTTCGTAATGACCCGCCTGATCTGCTGATGCTCACCCACGGGACGGACAGATTTGGTCAAAGCGGTGACCCAGACAACAATGGTGGAGCAACCCTCAATGCTACTAACTGTTAAAAGTGAAGGAGCATCGCACGGAAGAAGGTGCGACCCAAAACTCACGAGACCGACGACGACTAATGTCGCATCACCTTAGCGGCCACGACCACTCTGACAAGATTGACCAATTGAGAAGAAGTCTGACCTGCGCGTTCAGATAGCTTTGGCAGTCATCTGCGAAATTCCTTCACGTAAAGAATAACGGAGAGTTATATGGTAATGACGAAATGGAAAACCGCCCTAAAGTGGTAACTAACTAAGGGCAAGGTTTGGAATTCAATTAGCCTTTGGCGAAGTTGTTACTTTGGTGCCATTTACGTTGACGTATATAGACAAGATAAGGGGAACAGGATTTAATGCGCATTTCGTCGAGTTTCCCTGCTCTTCCCGGGAGCCGGTAAGCCGCGCCACTCGCAGTTCAAACATCGGCACTGAGCCTAAAACAGCCGAGGCTTAGCGCTTCCTACGCCGAGCTTGATACCCGTCTTCCAACTTGTAATTCGAGATTCAGGCGCCGAAATAACGCAAATTCTCGCGACTTTATATCTCCCGACTTTAACTTGAATTTACGTAAATTGCAAATGCCATTCCAGTCGACATATATCGGCGCTGTGCCTACGAATCCTGATAGAATTGCTAAAAGTGGTACTCAAGTAATTTAACCATGTAGGACGAACTCGCTCTGTGGCGTGAATTCACGTTAAGCTTCGTAACAAACAATAGCGGCGGGGATATTTGACACGAGCGGCATGACCACGTCACAAAGGCTGTCCTGCGTCCACTCCGCAAGACTACGTGGTCACTGGCGTAATCCTTATTTATGGTAAGACGGCGGGCGACGCCTCCGCTGAACTGACTATTTGTCAGGCCCAGCCCTGCCAGTATCAATCTCGGCGGAGAGCTTATTGACTCCGTCGCTTTATAACTCTATTCACAAAATATCCCGCTGTTGATACTCGACTCACGAGCCATTAATAGCAAACGCAAACGTGTACGATAATAATGGAGACGTAAACTGACCAACAAAAGTGAATTTGAATCACCCCCCGGTAATACAAGAGAGGCGGGAGACAAACGGCACAAGCCCCGAGCGGTCGTTAGAGATCGCTCTAAATTACGCGCGATTTACGCGGCCATCTCGCAACACTATTACAGCTCTATTTTGGCAACTCATAACAGGCCGGGTGTGGCCGTAACGGGTGGTCATGCATTTGCTCTGACCATTAGGCACCTTGTACGTTTGAGTGAAAAACGCGTCGTTGTGAAACAGTTTGGCACGGGGCGAATCAACACGATTACTTCCTGTATCTTGGAACTCTACCTCAAATAAACATTACACCCTATTCCTAGCAAAAGCTTGAAGCTTAATTACTTGGCTTGTTAAAATAGTATCTATCTATTTTATTTACTAAAAGCTTAAAAATTAAATAAAGTAACGATAAAGATAAACGATAAGTCGTTTGAAGATCACTTTAGTTAATTTTACTTCTTTAAAAGTATGGTCTATCATAGATAATATTTTCACTATGATGTACATTTAAGACTAGGTATTTAAATCTTGATCACAGTGGAAATCTCGTAATCATTTTCACACAGATTCTTCAATACTTTCATTGATCATCTGATGCCAATAAAGGTATTCACGAATCTGCCAGAAAGTGCATTTGTAGCGCTATTGTAAAAGGCCCTTTACAATGTTGCACGTTTTTTCAATGACCACACTGACCGCAGCCCCTATGGTGTACGCGAGATAAAATCGTAAATTATAACCCAATTCCATAGCTGTTAAAACTTGACAGATGAAAAGGCTTGAAGCTGAGCATCAGTATCGCTGTTGTGTCGTTAACATTTTAAAAATAAAATAGGGGTACTTCAATGTTAGGACATTATAGAATGATTAACGTTGCTTGCGTTTATTTGTTTGTTTCCATAAAACGGGATAATATTTTTAAAATGTAAATAAAATAAAGTTTTATGTCCAATTCAAATGAAAAGGTTCAGTTAGATTTGATCATTTGAATCTTTAATTTTATTTTACAATATTCAGCAGCTACCATATACCTATCCCTACTTAATTGTTAAAACTTGATAAAAATATTAATGAAATTTTAAAATGGACAAAATATTTTTAGAATCTATTCGTCGCATTTCAATAATATAATAAATGCGAAAGGGTTTGTTGAATTGTCTTTCAATCACACAGCAATGGAGCGACAAATCAAGGTGATTTTTGTATGGATAGGTGCAGTTGAGGACCTGGAGACTCGGAGAGTGACATAGGCTACTTTCATTTTAGATTTAAAAAGAAACCTAACAGTAACAACATAACTCCACACGTGCAAAACCTATTAGCTTATAATATTATTGTAGCGTACGTTTGGGCGATCTTTAATTAGAGTCCATAGTATTATCTCGTGAAATCTCTTATTATACACACGTAGGGACAGAGGTCCAGGGATTAGGCGATGCTTAGTCTTCTCACGTCGTGTATTCAATTAGTGCGGCCCACTGCCTGATATTGGTTTATTACTAACATCGGGGCCGAGTGGCTCGTCCCTACTATCTTTAGATATTATTGTCTTATATTGGATTCTTACTAAATATTGGATCTTGTTAGACCCAAAATCTGAATATATGCGATTTTATCCTTTGGCTTTTTAGTTTCTTGATAGAAACCTACCTATTATAACAAAAATTGATGGGGTCGTTAGGGGTACGTTAGATAAAATAAATTCGTTACTGTCTAAAATAATAATGGTGAAAAATATTTATAAATTATTGTGGATGTATTTGTAAGAAATAGGAATATGTTGCACTTGGTACCTTAGTCTGTAACCTAAGTATGGATATCAAATTGGAAAGATCTCTAAGTATACCTAATAGCAGAGAATTGAGAAGCTAACTATGTCCTTTGCAAAAACGATTCGCCCTAAGATTTTTCAAATTTTTCTTATTCCATCCAATTTTTGAGCCAGTGCTTTTTACTAGAAAAGTAGTTTAAAAAACATTTAAAGTTTTTTTTTGGGGAATAGTAACTCACAGCATAATTAAATCACACCGCAGAAGTAAAAAGTCCGAAAATAACACCCATAGTTGGAAGATTTTAAGCAAGTAATTAATCAACAAAATTTAGATGACAAATTATACGTTGAAAATAGAAAAAGATCGAAATACTAAGTCATAAATCACGAGTAGTATAAGACAATATATCGACTCTTGCAAGGAAAAACATCGTAACTCACTTTTTAGCGATTTTGAATTACAATCATAATGTTCAAAATTATGATTAGAAATCAAAATCGCTACAAAATCAGTTACGTTGTTTTTCCTTGCAGGTGACGATATTATTATCTTTTTATTGTAAAGCAGTTGAACTGCTAAAAACGTCAAAAAAAAGGGTTACGTGACATTATACCGGCACTGTGAATTCGTTACGTTTTAAAGCCTTTTAATCATAGATCTACATAATAATGTGAAACGGTACTTCCCGGTCGTACGACAACTTGATTGATGTGCCCTCGTAGATTTATTTACCCGAAAAGTAACACGACATACGTCCGCAAAGCCTTCACAACGTAAAAATGACTCCCGTTGTAGGTAGGTACCTATTTTTTGTTTTTATTTTTATACGCGGTCTCATAATTAGCGTAATAAATTTTAAAATGATAATACTGGTAGGGGTATCTTGTGAAACGCTTAAACCTCGCGTCAGGGGGCGCCGCCCTGAGCCGCCGGCGACCGCGTGTCAATCACTCTCCTGGATGTAGAACAATTCTTATTTGGAAAAAGAATAAATAGCCGGTAAAGTGCGAGTTAGACATGCATAGACAATGCTCCGTATATGACCGACTCAAAAACTTCTTGGACTAAAAGCAGAATTAAAAGAAGCTATGGGTACGGGTATAATCCGTTCAATACGTCAGTTTACAACTACTAAAGTAACCCATGTAGGGTAACTTTTTTACAATTGATCCACCTTTCCACATAAATATGTGCATAGTTTATTTTTATTAAAATTCTTTTTATGTAAAGTATTAAAACTGTTTGATTCATCGATGACTCTTATACCGTGTTTCAACTTATTTTTCAATTTACCCATGTAAACTGACTTATTAACAGACTCTACCTATGTTGTTTTGTAGACAAGTGCGCTCAATCTTAGGCTGCATCTTCACTTACCATCGGGTGTGTGTGATCGCAGTCAAGGGCTAATCTGTAAATTTAAAAAAAATGAAAAAGTTATTTTTAACCGAATTCCAAAAAAGGAGGAGGTTCTGAATTTGTCGGAATCTTTTTTTTTATATTTTTTTATGTATGTTCCCCGATTACTCGAAGACTGATTTGGAAAATACTTTTTTTGCTTGAAAGGGTATCCCAGGAGGTCCCATTGTCATTAGATCAGGATGTGATGATGGGATCTTGGAGAAATCGAGGAAACTCTTCAAATTTTATAGGCACAATTGATATACTTTGTCGTGGCTTTTGAAGTCGGTTTTGTAAAAAGAATTTTTACGTTTATATTATTGTTTCAAAATACAAGCCTCTGTAGAATCAAGTTTCCCTATAAATGTACAAAATTTCAACTTTACAAGTTCTGGTAAGGGTAGTGACTAATGACCAAAATTTGATTCCTCCATGCTAATGACAGACGGATAGACGATGGTATAAGGGTTACTTGTTTAACCAGGGACTCCTAAACAGAATAAAAAATGCGTATCACTTTTATTTTATATCGCACTCGAACAGTACAGAGGGTCGCGGGTGGGAAAGGAACGAAACACAAAATCGGTCTTGTGGCAACATCTGTGCCTTATAATAGACGCTTACGTAGGCTTCTTTTCGTGGATCGACCCCGGTGGGATCGCTTTAACATGATTGATCTGTTTATTTTACATTTTAAAGGAACATTTTTACGGTTGCTTGTCAACTTAATAACAAAGTGTTTTATTTCGGAACACGTTAAGTTCGGTTTTATTGATAGGTTCTTTTAGCTTTGTATATTACGCGAGATGGATGGCGGTGTTATAAATACAAATGAATTGGTAATGATTAAGCTGAATATGATTGGCGTTGTCGTTTGTGGTATTTGTACAGTCTAAACTCTAAACATTTGTTAAATTGGTAGTTATTTGCGTTATTTATTTGTCTCTTTAGGTATAAATTACAGAGAACATTCAAACTGATTTAAATAGTTTTTTTGTCTGGTGGGAGGCTTTGGCCGTGGCTAGTTACCACCCTACCGTCAAAGACGTGTCGCTAAACGATTTAGCGTTCCGGCATGATGGCGTATAGAAACACATTACGGGTTGAATTTACACTACCATACCCCCAAGTTATCCTGCTACCGTCTTAGACTGCATCGTCACTTACCATCAGGTGAGATCGCCGACAAGGACTATCTCGTTATTGAATAAAAAAAACACGGTTTAAACATTAAAAAGAGAAGGGCAGTTATTATTATTATTGCTCGCGACGCAATTATTGTTTTTAAAAATTCCAGTTGAAAAACAGCTTCTGATCGTTCGTTGTGTTGCTTAGGTTTCTGAGAAAGTCCTGTCGAAGTCGGGTCAGCTATTTTGAAGATTACCTAGCCCCGAAAAACAAACAGACAGACAGACAAAAATTTTGAAAACAAGTTTTAGGCTGTCACTATCGATCGTTCAAATCATACCTATGTAAATGACATTAGATTATAAGGCAATATATCGAAATCAAACATTATTCATATAATTTGTGTAGATGCTGTGCATTTACCGCATATTCGATGGTATCATCGTAAATCGATTAAAACTGGCAACATTCTTAAACACTCATCTCCTTTATCAATTCGGGCAGAAGCCACTTGTAGTGTTTATTCAAAGCGCTCTTAACGGATACCTTAAAGAGGTTCTAAAAATAAGTATTTAATGAGTGGTGGCGCCAGCGTAAAACGGTTGAGCTGGTGGATCGCTTACGGAACAGCACTGTCTGATCGCTCTGATCTTTTAAGTCTCCGACAGGGTGCAATGATACAAGAAGATAAAGAAACCTTAAACTGACAGGTGCATTCTCCTAGTTTTGCTGTTATTTAGACACTTCATGTTGGATCGATCTTCCATTTGCATGACGCATCAGATAAAATAGTAAGTAGGTATGTTCCTGTTGGCACATTTTATGCAAATAAAGTGAATCTCAATCTGACCATAATGGGGTATGGTATAAAAGTTTGAAATTGATTTTTATTATAAAAGAATACAGCATAATAGAGAGCGAAATATTATGATTCAGTGAGCAACGTGAACAAACTGAACTCGCTGTATTTGTTATTAAAATTCGACTATGTACTAGGTTGACCGATGATATCGAACGAATCACAAGGAGCCGCTAGATTCAGGCGGCGCAAGAACGAGGCCTGTGGAATTCCATGCAAGAGAGCTTTGTCCAGCAGTGGACGTTTATTGGCTGCTAAAGAACAAGAAGAAAGTTTAATTATTACTCTAGCATAGCTGCATCTAATGGTAAAAACAGCATCTTAACGTGTTAGTAATCTAATCACACATCGACAAAACGTATTGCTCGTTAAGTCATTAAAGACGAACAAAAAACGGGAGTGCTGCGCAGACGTTTATCGGAAGCTATTACACGTCGCTTTATTAATTTTCATAACTACCCTCGACTTCAAAGCGAGCCGCAGCATACACATAATACCAGTCCTAAGTGAGGAGATTTCGCGGATTACGTTTTTACCTACGTAACGTACCCACTTACTATTAAAGTAGGCCTAAAAAAGTAAAAAATAGGTATTTTTGATATACGTATTGTTCAAAAATGTATAAAAGGTAATGTACCTATGAATAACAAATAACAATGCATGGTTATCGACATTGTACTTTTTGAAACTTTTAGTGGTTCTTAATTTCTTATCTACTTAGTAACATCATAACTCAGAAGGTAGGTATAGTATTTTTGAATAAGTGACGCTGCGCTGATCTAAAAAGTTCATTATAAGGTGCCGGACGTTCGATAATCGGGCAATCTTCTTCTTCTTCATCAACTGATAGACGTCTTGCATAGACTATTGCATGGACCTCCACAGGCTTCGGTCTTGCGCCGCCTGAATCCAGCGGCTTCCTGCGTCTCGTTTGATGTCGTCGGTGCACCTAGTGGGGGGTCTGAAAACACTGCGTTTCCCAGTGCGGGGTCGCCACTTCAGCACCTTGGGATCCCATCGACCTTCGAACTATGTGCCCCGCCCGTTTCTACTTCAGTTTCGCAACTCGCTGAACTATGTCAGGCATAGAATAAACTAGACAATGCCCGCGACTTCGTCCGCGTGGATCAAGATTTTTCAATTCCCATCGGAACTCTGTAATTTTCCGGGATAAAATGTAGCATATGTTTTAATCCTGGGTATGAGCTATCTCCATTCTAATTTTCAGTCAAATCGGTTCATTCGTTATGGCGTGAAGGAGTAACAAAGATACACACACACGCATACACATACAAACTTTCGCCTTTATAATATGATAGTGTGATGTGTAGTACTTACTCGTTGAAGTCGTAGATACTCATAAGTAAAAACGCTGTCTCTTGCATCTCGGAACACGCCCGCAGCTACTGTTTACCGCCCGGAGGCCCTTGAAGACGTTTGAACAGCACTCGCTGCGGCATAACCACCTTTGATCTTTGACGACACTTCAGATTCAGCGTAATTTTAAAATGTGTCTGTTTCTACGGGTAAATTCTGATTAAATTGTAAATTACGTAACTACTAGGCCTTTACTAGGAATCAAGCTTCTCTATGTTTGATCTTTGACTTAACTGAGGTAATGTTTGCGTTCATAGTATACTTATGTCTTCATATTATATGTATCGTACACGTATATAAATATACACATATTAAAACAGATACCTTTTCCACGCGAATTTGTCCGCCAGGAATTAGGTTTTTAAAAGATCCCGCACCAACTCTTTTTTTTTCTGTGTACAAAAGTAGCTTAATATATCGTTTTGCAGTTCTCCCGCAGAATCCCTTTGCTTTTTCGGAATAAAAAGTAGTCTATGGCACTCACCCGGTCCTCAACTACGCTCACGGAAACATCGCTGCATGATTGAAGGACAAATCAACAAATAAATACTTTTTCGCATTTAGGTAAGTATAATATTAGCAGGGATACCTACTAGTACCTATTTATTATCCTTGCCACGTAAATCAAATCCAAATAAGCAAATCAAATAAATCAAACGAATCCATATGAACAAAAATTCGAATGCTTCACAAGAGGCGAACACTGAAACCAAAGAGAGACTTATCTCGCTAAAACGATTCCCACATAAATAAAGCTCATCGGATATGAAACCGTATTTACATAAGAAAAATATAAAGAGGCCTAAACGATAGGACCATAAGGGCGTCGTATCGAAGCCCGTGCTTGTATACAGCTCACGTCCGCCGGGAGCGCTTCTAATAACAATACAAAATATCAGTTCGTTCCTCCGATCGCAAATCTTACGTCAATAACATATCCAATAGTGGCGCTCAATTCATTTCTCCATAATCTAATATGGCAGGGCACGTTTCCCGCCTAAATCTCCCGCCACATGTCGCCAAGATGGCCGCTCGACCAAAACGCGAAACTAAAGAAAAAGGAGATCACGAATCGGTAATATCTTTCGAGTCCATAAACTTAAATGTTTATTTGCAGCGATATTTTGTCCTTTTGCGGATATTGCTTTACTAAGTTTAGTGTTGGGGTACAATGATATTGTTCACGTGAAACATGTAGACGGGCTCTTGTCTCACGTTTCAGTATCAATTCAGATTTAATGAAAAGAAAATTTTACACGAGAAAAACTTATTTAACCGACTTTCTTTGTTTATGTAGATAGGCTATCTACTAAGTTAAGTATCTAACAGTGATAGAATAGATAGAGCCACTGAAACGGTTACAGGTAGAGTAATTTTCTCTTGCGATTAGTCAATTAAGAAAATTGAACCGATTCCTTTAATGCAATTGAATAAAGGTATTTTAAATGGACTGAAATGTTTATTTTTGATTAAACATTCGATCGCATTTCTTTTGTCTTGTAATAATTCAACAGATAGAGGCTCTTGTCTATAATAAGTAGGTAAATCTGTCTTTCTGTCGCAGTTAACGTTAAATTGAAAAATTAAATCAGATGAATTCAAATCAAAAGACGTGCATTGGACTAGCAATAGTTTATACTTAGGATTTTTTATCGAAAATTAAACATATTTTTAAGTATGTATACTATATCCACGTGGCTACTAACCTGCATATATATATTATACATAATATTATTTGCCAATTTCACCATCTCCGAGTAACTTTTAAACGTTCTGACATTTTTTATATTAAAAATCTGTTTATACGTCGATCAAACTTTACTTGGCGATGGTACATGTACCTAATATCTTAAAACAAAGAACGCAAAAGTAGGTATACTTACACAAGAAGTACAAATAAATCCAAATTGGCGCAATTAAGCCCCTTTCTAATGCTCGATTGATCAATCATTGGACACCGACGATCGAAGGAAGCGCTGCTTTGTCTGTACAGCCGCATTGTCCGCGGACGTGTTCGCTGAACATTTCCAACGGATCACAGAACATCTCGCGCAGAACCGACTGTCAAACATCACGGCTATTAAATATACCTATTTTGCCTCTGACGTTCTTTTTCCTTTGCAGTTAGCTAAAGGCTTGTGCTTTACTCGGAAATTGTTATATGTATTGTATAAAATTTATATAATAATTTCCGAGAATAATGGACTAAAATATTCGAATGATACTTACAGGTCAGGTTCGACAGACTTTTATTTCACCTGTACGTGGTACGCGATAGTTACGCTAGACTGGCTGTGTCATACAAAAATATTTATCACAATGAAGATACTCAGTTATTTTTTAAACAAGTAGAAATATTAAAGTTATAGACCGACGCCTTACGGAGGGAAAAATCGGAGTGTTACGTCACATGCCTCGCCATCGAAACCATCAGTCCACGCTGAACTTTTGAATTTTGGTTCATTGAAGGTTTATACTATTATTAACACTCCATTTCCGTAAGCTTCGTGCTCTCGGTAGACCTTAAGACCTTAGCTCTCTATTGTTAGCAAAATCAGATTATGCACTCTCTGAAAGAAAAGGCGGTTCTGCGGTAATACACTTGCCTGCTCTATGGTTGTAATCGCAAGCGATTTGGATTGATTCCGTCATTGTGCTCGAGAATAGTGATTTCAGCAGGAATTGTTCCATCGGACTCCCGTACAGAGATCCATCTAATTTGATCTTACTGGCAATTTAAGTCAATGAAGCTAGGCACTGAGTTTTATATTGATATAATTTGAAAAAGAAGCTGTTACAAGTTGAAATCATATTTTATTGTTGTTAGACACTTTTGTACATAGAGTTTGTTTAGAACTTGTATGTGATGAAATTGGATAAGTTTATAATAAACAAAGAAAAATTACGCCGTTTTTAAAAATTTGGGTTTAAGTAAAATTAAGAGCATACCTACTTACTTATTTACCGTTTCCGATTAAATATTAAAAAAATTAAAATATTTAAAATTTTTGGTAGGAAAAACTTTTTTGAGAAAATCATGTTTTTATTTTAAAGCTTTAAGACCCATAAGTTCGTTTACCTAATACATACAACATAAATATTATGTAGACTAGATATAGTTTTTATATCTACATAATATTTATGTTGTATGTCCATATAGTTTTTATGCTACGAAGCAGGTACTTACTAGTTACCAAAAATGTTTAAAGAGCGCTGCCGTCGCATGCTTTGAATGCTATGTAACTTTGCAAGCACGGTAAGTTTTACCAACTTCATAAGTCAGTTTCCTTATAAGTCCCAGAGTCCAGAGCATTCGGGTCGGCAACAGCGTTGGTAGCAGAAGATGAAGGGCCGGCGGTCACGTCGGCGATCGCTATTGATTTCCATTTAATCCGGCGCGTGCTGCCGAGCGCTGCCCGCAGCCGGCAAATTGCTTGCCGCCTTCATTATGACTGATTGAAGGGCGCTCTATGTATTGAGATTTGTTTCCCAGCTTCCATTTGGATTTGGGTTGTGAAATAATACGAAGTTGTAAATAATAATGTCCTCCCGGACGAATACGGCCACGGTGGCCGTCTGACAACAAAACATCGAACTATTCACTTGATGTTCTTTAGTTTTGGGATGGTCACTCAATTTTCTTAGATAATGGGATCCATGCATCGGTACCTATACTGTAATTATACTTATGGCCATTATTCGCTATTGCAAAATCATTATTAAGTTTTTTATCACAATTATGATACCAAAAAAAGTTTTTCAATTAAAGTACCATCTTTTTTCATGTTTATTAGATCAATTACACTTCAAAATCTTTTTTTTCGGTAGCAAAATGGCTTTTCAGTAGCCTCTAAATTTGGGGGCTTACGCGGCCGAAAAATTAATTGATCGAATCTCGTTTCTGAGAGGAAACAGCGCGGAAGAGTTTTAATTAGCGAGAAAAAAGGCACCACAAACTTCCGACGTAAAAAAACCGGGAGACAGGGGTGGGCGTAACGAAGAATAAAAATCTCCCGCTCGTAATGCGGGCAACATTTGTGTGAGGAAGACGCTCGGTAATGGAAGACAAATTTCAATATAATTTGCAATACATAAGCGTGTTACTTTAATAGCCCAGAACCACCCTTCAAATTAAACGGGGCTTAAGTTTTATTTTATTTTTTCCTCCCCGGCCAGCTGGATCGCGACGCGAGCGAGTCCGCTCTCCGCTCTCCGCTCTCTGCGCTCTCTCCGCTCGGGGATCGCTCGACGCGCGCCGCGACGCTCGCGGGCGTCTGGAAAAATATAATCCGACCAAATTAATTGCTCCAACTGGCAATAGTGGCGGGCCGCGATGCCGCCAAATCAAATTAAGGACGCGCTATAAAAACCAAATTAGTACTCGCTTTAACCGTGAGGGGGTATTTAGTTACAAGACGTTAGTTCAAATCCCGCCATTTTCATTAACAATAAATATCCCCTCGCAGCCGCACGGAATCCTTATTGTTTTACTTTTTACACCCTCGTGTCCCGGGCGGGATATAGCGCGGACGTCTTCTTCTAAGGCTCCGGCTAATTTGTTCTTTTTGTTTACTTATAGGGCGTAGGTAATAAAAATTTGTGTTGCGCGAATTGTGTGGACTTTATTTTATATAACCGCCGCCGGTGCCCCGGACGCGGTTTGCATTTAATTGGAGAAAAATTTAGGGTCGGCGAAGCGCTTCTGTGAGGATTCTTAAACTAATTGGATGGTCGTTACAAACTTTTTTGCTTTAACTGTTTACGCAATCGAAAGTTCGAAAGAGATTTTCTAATTCCGTTCCGTGTAGTATTGCTCGCACACTAAACAGAATCCGAAAATTAAATTAATATCTAGAAAGTTTTGCACAAACGGTAGCTACGTCTCTATCCGTTTTGCGCGCACGGAGAACTGAGATTTGCTAAATTGTATAGAGAAGGAGTGCAGAAAGTTAATATTTATATAAAATTATGTGTTACAAAACTTACAAATAGATACATTTACAAAAAAAAATATTCATCGATTAGGTTCATTCAGTGTCAAACACATAATATTGATAACTAGATGATGCCCGCGACTTTGTTCGCGTGGATTAAGGTTTTCCAATTCCCGCAGGAACTCTTTAATTTTCCGGGATAAAAAGTAGCCTATGTTTTAATCCTGGGTATAAGCTATCTCCATTCCAAATTTCAGTCAAATCGGTTCATTCCTTGTGGCGTGAAGGAGTAACAAACATACACACACACATACAAACTTTCGCCTTTATAATATTAGTGTGAAGTGTGATGTGAAGTGTGATGTGAAGTGTGATAGTGTAGTCTGTGATAAAACAGTCGTCGCAGAGTTTAAAAATTTTAAAACTATTAAAAATGTACACTGAACAAACCACTAGTTACAATAAACATGCCATAATCTGTTCCTTAAAGCTCATAGAGGTATACAAGTTTTATACAAATGACTTAGCGAAGGGGTGAATTTGATATTTTTTGTTCGATTTGAGTGAGCCGGTTGCCGTAATTAGAGACTACGCCCGGAATTAGAGGCGATTTAAAACAATAAGCTGACACTGTCATTAGTTTGCCGCTGCGTATCTACTGACCCCGCGTTCTAATGTGACGACATTATGTATTTATTACGTATAACTACTCAGATTGATTACAAAGATAACACATTATTACAACTTAATGTCGAATATAAAGCGGTACAATGTATCTTTTGTGAATTTGGTCAATTGTAGACATCTAACACCTGATATT
This sequence comes from Hipparchia semele, assembly GCA_933228805.2. Classification (NCBI taxonomy): domain Eukaryota; kingdom Metazoa; phylum Arthropoda; class Insecta; order Lepidoptera; family Nymphalidae; genus Hipparchia; species Hipparchia semele. Next base: position 5,964,167 of record OW121709.1, on the reverse strand, counting down.
TACGCAAGGTATTTTAAAACCTTGCGTTAATATCTGGTGTAAGATTGTCTAAAAATGATTGTATCAATATCACGATCGCAATCACCGCTGGTTGGCTGATGCTCTCTCGCTATTGGGTGAAATGCATTGATGCAGCAAGAACGCCAAAAATTCAGCCAATCAGAGGTTTTTGCGATCATCATTTTTAGGCAATCCTACAGCCCATTAATTATATTATTCTTCACATAAAAATATGTAATTTATTCTTTTTGCAAATACGAGTATTTGAAAAAAAAGAGGAATTCTTAGTCCAATGTTATTAAATTAGTATTTACATACTTAGTACTTCCAAATACAAAATATTTCCACTAAATCACTACAAGCGTTTAGTTTTTGTAGAATCCAATCCAAAACATTTGTTAATTGAATATAATTTGGTAGGTAGATATGGACCGTGTCTAAATGTAGATAAATGTGCTAAGGATGTTCTTAAATTGATTGCATTTTTTAACAAAGGAACCACAATTAATTACATCACACGTTATAAAGAACGAAGAATTTATATATACCTATGTATGTATACCAATGTTAAAACTAAGTCGAGAATAACCTTATTTCAGTCTCAAGCTTGATAGAGTTGTTTCTTAAAGTTTACAGAAAGACATTCACCATTTTCCTGGGCCTTTCGTTAACGTAAGTCAAATGTCACGAAGGTAGGCGTGTTTTGCATGTTCCAGGATAAGCTGTAGTGGGGTCTAAGCCGGGTGGGGTCGGCATATTCGCCCGTAAATCAATCCCGGCCAGTTGAGACGACGCGGCAAAAATAAGGCACTTCGCCGCAACTTCGCCCGAAAATCCGCTTACACGTCCGCTTTCCTAACAATGCGGACTTACGGTCAGCTGGAGCATAGTTTAAATTGCTTTTGAAATTGGCTACAGATTCTGACGCGTGAAGCCTCTTAAATTTCCTACCACTATTCTAAGCACTGTTTCTGTGTGATAAATTTCGATTTTCGATAAATTTTGATTCATTTTATTGTTTAATTATTATTCACACACCAGTACTGGTAAAATGTATTAGGATCGTTTTCTTATATTACATCATATTGTACCTGGGTCGTTCTACTTTTCTACCGACAATGAAACGACGTTTTTCTGTTTTTTTGGTTTTTGAACTATCTATAATTGTGTTTTATGTGTGGGATTTAAAAAAAACTACATCTGTGTTTTCATTAGTACTAATTAAAGTTTCCTTCCTAGCTAATATTGATTCTTTTTTAATGTTGGTTTTTGAAAAAATCATGTGACAGAGTGGCCTTTTTCTGTGGAGACAACATTTCAGTTTACCACTCTGTCACGGCATTATACGGAAAACGAACGTATAAAATATGCTGGTTAGAGAACATGAAAAATGACATAATATTAATAGATAAGAAAAATATGGACGTTTATTCGAACCGAATAAAAAACCGTTTATATTAATACTCCAACGAGATGCCATAATAAGAAGAAAGACAGACTATTGTCGGTAGAAAAGTAGAACGACCCACCTGCATTTTGGTGAATAAATTATCTATCTATCTATCTATCTATCTATCTAAACAAAATTTCTTTGGCATGAATTTATGGATGCAAGCAACTCGTTCGCGTGGATTAAGACTCTTTAATTCCCGCGGGAACTCTCTTATTTTTCCGTATAAAAAGTAGCCTATGTATTATCCCAGACTATAATCTATCTCTGTGCCTAATATCAGCCAAATCGGTTCAGTCGTTGCGACGTGATTGAGTAATAAACAAACATCCACTCATCCATCCATAGATCCAAACTTTTGCATTTATAATATTAGTAGGATTTATTTGAGTGACTGTTCAGTCCTCACCTGTTGCACTTTTAGTCAAGTATGGCTTAAATTCTTCAATTAAAAAAAATAGAATTACAGATAAGACTTAGGTTAAGTTAAGGTAATACAGATAATATTCATTGGGCAACCGTTCTTATAAAACAATCTCGTCACTTTTATGAGCGTGTGCATAAACTTATAATATGATTATTACTAATAAATGATATCATTTCCCTTCGCCCAAGAGAAAACAAAATGATAGAAGACATCATTATTATGTAGATAATGATCATATAAAATTCGAAACTCAAAAAAGAAATAATTATCAGTTGTCTGTAAAATTATATTCACGAATTGTATGTAGGTAGGTAGGAAGGCACTCACTCCAGATCGTTTTAGAGATCGTGCGATATGTGGAATTTCAACCGTTTCTATAAATTACATGATGAGTGAAACCCATCTGATGACAGTCGTGATGTCGTTATATTTCACCCATTGTATTGAATTACAGGCTTTTGTCCGCTACTATGCCCGCGCTCACGTTTTAATTTATTATTTGCGGCGTTGCGGCTCCACTGTGGTGCGACTGCGGCGCCGCTGTGACGTCCTACATAGGAAAATCCATTGTATTTTTTTTATTATTTTTATAGTATTTGTCATATGACCAACAATTTCGTCCGATTAGATTAGTCGTAGATTTTGTATATTTCTCACATCTTTGTGTTTTCCCATGCGATAGATAATATTGTTATTCAGATAGATATGACTTTTATTCAGGAAAAAAGAGGGTTCTTGAGGTATTTTTAAAAATCTGACTCATCGCGAAGTCGCGAAGGCTATTTAAATCATATAATTATGCAAACTATAATACAATGTTGATTTAAGGCATTGGATCGAATCGCAGCGCAAAAATCCGCCTAAACCATTTCTATACTATTTATATGAGATAGCGCACTCTATGACGGGGCAGAGCGAGCCTCATTAGTGGCTTAGGGCACCTAGTGTGTGAAGTATGCATTTTGCGTTGCGACGCGGCCCGCCCCGCCCCGCAGCGGCCCGTCCTAATGTACGCGTACCTTTAAGTAACAGTTATCCGCGCCCAATAACGATGAAAAAGTATACGATGAAATTCACAAAATTAGATACAATGTTTTTAATGCGATTTTGGTGGACCAAGAAGCAGGACCAATAAAAATTAATCGTACCATTGATCTTGTACACGTGGATAATTCGAGTGTGCGCATCCGGCGCGCGCGCAGCTCCTCATTAACCTCCGGCGATTCAATTCGACACATCTTCGGGGTTTCACCTCGCCCAATAATTACTCGCACTATCATTAAGCCACCAACAAAACGTAATAACCTCGCAATTAGACGGTTGCTGTCATTAGATTGTAATAGAGTTTCGTACAATTTGTGAGTAAAATCGTCAAGCGTGTCACATTACCGGCACCCATTAGGGCGTTTATACAACACGGAATTGGAACGCGCACGGAGCACCACAGATTATCGTGATAGACAAACAGAGCGCTTTGTCCCGATAATGGCACCTTATAGCGGGTGCTCCGACTACAACTTGTTTATGTGGCGTATTCTATTATAATTTTGCTTCATAATGCTATAACTAGATTAACTAAGTAGGTAGGTATTAGGTTTTGCCCACGACTCCACGTTCCACGTGTAGGTTTACCTACACTGACTGTATAGTTTACGTATAGCGTATGTTGGATATATCCAGCCTGCCAAATAATCATTTCTACCCTGTAGAACGTCAAATAAATGCGGGAACTGATCGCGGTACATTTTGGTAGGACTAGAAAATAAAATGGCTAAATCAATCTCTTGGTCATTGATTTATCAATTTTTCATCGGTCTACTATTGCAGCTCACGTTTTGTCTAAATGCCAGATATGAGACATGCCGATGTATTTAGGATCACGCTGTATACAAATATGAAATAAAAAATATCGGATATCCATACGCGGCCACTTTTCGGCAACTCCATAATACCACACTTCGTGAATTAGGATCGCTCGATAAGATGCTATCTCTGTGTTAAATAACACGTTTCCTGCAATCATTGCGGCAGTTCTATAATATAATTACCATTTTCGGACAACCTTTCACAACGACTGATATCTACAAATTACCTGACGATTAATCGCAATATGTTTTCAAAGTCAGAAATTAGGGGTTGTGACCGAAAATCTATATCTATACATACTTATAATAAAACTGTAACGGGACGAATTCTATACATTAAATATATTTTGAATAATCGGAAGATGCTTTATTATCGATACTGAGCCCAAATACAAAGGGTATAGCCGGATAAGCATGCACCAGAGTGTAATGAAGAGTTCTAACCTTGTGATTATTGTACTCTATCTAAAACATCTTTACGCTTAATTTCAAACTTCTACCCCTGATAATTAGGGAGTAATTGAGGTGGCAACCCATAACGTTTTTATTTGAGATATTTTAATGAAACTGAAACCTAAATATAATATAATAAATAACTATGAGTTACGTATTATGTATTTATTTCAGAATTCATTATGTTAAAGCTGCGCTTCGATATCAATTCACTGTGTTGTCGACATGCCTTGCGCCAGACTCCTACAAAGATCATACCCTTGAAACATCACGCCCAATTCATTATTCAAAGACTTACCGAATAGAATAGATACGGAAGGAAGTTTAATTCCAAATCTTGAGATTTTATTTAAGTTATGACACCTATTAAGCACAAAGTGGAAAGACACGTTCGGCCATTAAGGAGGTCTGGAGGCGGACGAAGAGTGGGATATTATCGCACCGCTTGTTGCCCGCGTAAAATCTAGTCAAAGAGACGGCTAGGAGATCTCTTTATGTCCTGCTACATGTAATCGTAGCCACAACGCCCTCAAAAATTCAACGTTCAAAGTATTTATTTCCTGTGAACCAACCTGTGGCTCTTATGACAAATCGAGACTCTACCACTACCGGTTCGGAAAGCAGATTCTGTTGAGAAGAGCGGTTGACGGGCGTCCGTTTGTAGATACAAAAGTGCCGTGAAGTGTAGACGCTGTCAACAACAGCAATTTTTGTCAGAAATTTTTTGCATGCAACGATTGTTCGTAAAAATGGCGATTCAGCAGTAGTTGTAACCACGTTCCACGCACACTATTAATAAGTTTTTAAGCTATTGCATAGCTTCTATCGCGGGCCTTGAGCGTGGAGACCGAATCCAGAAATTCCGTAACGAAAATAACCTGACACGGGACTCCTCTCACCGCTAGATGGCGTTGATAAAAAATGCTATGCAATAGCTTTACCGCGGCAGTCCCCGAGTGCCACACGTCTTTTTAAGCTACGTTGTAAGATAGAGTTCGGCCATACCTACTCTTTACCACATCGTCACAGACACTCGCCAAAATTAATAACAACAGGAATTAATTTAAAATGGAATATCTGTTAGGTTACTGCAAATCTTAACTAATTTATCCTGATTTCTTTCCACGGTAATTTGAAGTAACCGTCTCTTACTATAGTAATAATAATGGTGGAACTTCCGGCCCCAGCAGCGTGGAAAACTTAAGCGAAAAAAGCGAACTGGCCCCGGGCAACGCTTAACTTTGTTAACCGCTCGGATGTGACGTCATTTAATTTATTAACACGTTTCTACCTTAAGAGTTCATTTCTACTTCTAATGACAGTTTTCACGAGGCGTTTAAAGAAAAAGTAATTTAGAATACCTATTTATATTTATTCAGAATATTTATTTTATTATTCCTATAGTAAAATACTTAGAAGAGAACTTTGTAGTTTTATTAACCTACTAAAGCTGTTAGGCATGTATTAAGCTTTAATTGGCTTCTACACAGCATAAAGCCAAATCGTTTGGCGGTCCGGCGTTGTCATTAGAGTAACTAGCCTTCCAGTATAATGATTATGTAAAGACTGTGAAGTAAAGTGTGTCGTTGGCTTTGGTTGTGGCACAGAATACCTATAGTACGTATTTAAAGGTATGCGGTATAATTTTCTTGCGTAGTATACTTTAAGTACGAAAGATGGTGAAAATTATGTTAGTGTCATGAGTGGTATGCACAAGGACTTTTAATAAGCAGATGACATAAAATGCACCAGCTACCTACAGCAAAATTATTTACCTATATCTTCAATAAATGAAAACTTCCGGAGTGCAGAGCTTTTATGCATTCGTGAAGTAAACGCTAATGATGACCGAATATTACAATTTCTTAGTAAGTCGCACTACTAGATTTTCGTAATTTGTATTTTGTAATTTAATTACAATGTAATTTTCACTTTAGATGTTCAGTCGTACCTACTTACATGATTCTAAAGGTTTGTGAGAACGAAATTGACAGAAAGTGTTACCTACTATGGTAAGACAGGCAGCCCAGAAAAGTTAGGGAACGATGGTGAAAACGGGCGTTGGCGTTTAGGAGCGCTCTTAGTTGCTAATAAATCTTTTCAATTCAGCAAGGTTTCATCCGAATGTATAACAAAGAACTAAACAAGCAAAAGTTTAGTTGTACTTTGATTTGAAGCGTCCACCAACGTTGCTCTCAGTTTGGCATTAGTGCCGCGATAGATCATGTCACGGGTCGCGTCCGGCGCGATATCGACAGGCGAAACTTAAAACTGCGACTCACAACCAAACAGGCACGGAAAATCAATAAACGCAACCGCACTCAGTGCCACCCAAATAAATACGGGCCCGACTATCCAATAAAACACAGCAACGGTTTACAATTAAAGCTTTAAATCTGCAATAGGTGTTGCCATAAATTGGACGAGAAAACAATCAGCGGGAAAGCGTCGTTCGCAATTAGCGCTGCGCGGCTCGATAAATTTGCATTAATGCTCTCGAAAAATCCGAACGGCAATAATTTTCACGTGCCGTGTTGTGCGCTGGCCGCCTGGCCGAGAGGCCTCGCGCCCGCGGCCCATCTACTGTGGAAAACATATCATACGTTTTTCTAGTTCGCCGGTGTCCCGGGGAATTGATTTTGTTTATTGTTCGAGCGTTCGAAAAAAATAAAGCCTTTTTAAATTGTTAGAAGTATATTCCGAAACGAACGCACAGAGTTGGTTGAGCCAAGGTTTATTGGAATTAATGATGATGACGTCGATATGTGATTGTTTTTTTTCTAATGGGTTCATTACAGAATCGATCGGTGATTTACGGAATGCCACCGATTTTTTTACAGTAGATAGGCAAATTGATTTCCAATTTTATATTATTTTATTCCGGAAAATTGAAAAGTTCGGACCGACGGATCGACGTCGTTTTTAACCGACTTCAAAAAAAGAGGAGGTTTCCGCCTTTTCGACGCCTATTTTTTTTTTGAATTGGTGTAGTTGAAGATCTGAATAGAATTAGGTGCGTTTTGTAACAAAGTGTTGCCTTGGTATTTTTAAAAAGAAGAATATAAGAAGCTATACAAGGAATAGGCCTCTAACAAAAGAATTAATGACATCAAGGACGAAAATGGTTAAAATATTATAATGTGATGGTTGACTAGACTTTTTAAATTGTCACTCTCCGCTAAATAAAATATATTATATCCTGTAAAAGTTTCACTTAAAATCCAAATGGTTTTCACATGCAATATTTTACATACCAATTGCGGTTACAACTCTGGGACGTAGGCGTTGAAACCAATTTAACAGACTAGACACACGAACACCCGTTGTGAAAATGTTTAAACAATGGTAATTATTAACTTAGATTGTAATTCATTACCATACAAGTTTAATATAATCTGTTTAAATTTAAAAGGCTTAATCAAGTCATAATAAAATTAGTATTCTTACAACCAGAAATACGCTTTTCGCCGTTGGTAAATTAAATTTAAGTTTTGTAAGTTTTTTTAGTATAGAAGATACCAATAGAATAAATACAATATTAATTGAATATTAATTGCTTTAAATTAAGCAATTTTTATTTTATCACGGTATTCAATCAAAGCCGTCGGTCTTGCGTCTGATATCGCTCTGTGTCGTGTCGGACCGGACTATCGTTCCATCGAACTGTGAGAGTGAGGGAATAGAGACTGCACCTATGCTTGTACTATTATGCATTATAGTACCTCCTGAGCAGATCTGTGTAGATTGGCCGCCGTGACTGATTCAGTCGGGAGTAAATTATTAATAATTATTTATTAGGTACTTATCTTATCATGTTTTTCATTAAAATTAATAAAATTTTTATGTTCTGACTGGGCAATATGTGTGATTACAGTTTTCAATTTAGAAATACAGAGGACTTGTATTTACTTTTAATGGCATAATATTCATTTAAAGTGCTATTTTATAGACTCCATTTAATTTAATCCCATAGTGACAGATAGAGTCCGTCATGCTGAGAGAAGGTTGAGAGCCTACTGCGATACGACATTACTTTTAGAGATCCTTACGTACCTACGTGGTATTTACGTAGAGTAGAAAACTTAGTGTATAAGTCTTCAATGTGTTTCATTCCATAGAAATATTGCAGGGTGTAAATTACGATCATGCCAGTCGAACATTTTCAAGAAAAAACTCGAGTATCTAACGTATTAACAATTCAGTTACAAGTATGTTGTAATTCAAAAATATAGAGGCAATGAACACAAAAAAATTGTATATTTGATCGTTCAAAACCATATCTTTCACCTCGATGTGCTTTATGGGGTTGTTTGGAGTAATGTCTTGAAAGGGTCACCATACATGTCAAAAAGTTATGCGCCGTGTATTCTTTTATATTCCAAATATTTATTGGACATCATAAAGCTCTAGAGTGATATGAGCTCGGGAGGAAGACTACAAAAAAACATCTTTCAAATTTTGTGGAGACGTTAACAGCGATATTAAATAACGTCTCTATCCACATAAAGCGTACCATAAAACTCCGAGCATGGACGGACATGGCCGCCGAGCGCCGGAAGAGCCACGCTGCGGGGACACCCTAGTAGGTGCTGTGCTTAATATATGAAAATATTCAATTTTATAACATTCCGTTGAGATAACATCTGAGCCTGTCGATTTGATATTTTCGGCGGTAAGGTAATTTTATACTGGTCGTGAATGGAGGCCGGTGCCACGCTGCGCGCGGCGCGATCCTCGTAACTTAGCACTTAATCATTTACATGGACACTTTATACGACCTGGGGCCAGATAGAGCGTCGGCTGTAGTGTCACTTCAACTAATATAGGAGTGGTATATGAAATTTGCTACATCGTCTCAAAGATTTTATAGAAATTCATGGGTTTCTACTTTTTAACCCTTCGAATTATATGGCAAACACGGTATCTCATACATGTCTCGTACTTCTGGAATTATGTCCATTTTAAGCAATTGAATAGCGAACGAAAAATCAAGATTTGTTCATAATGTGTGTACTCAGCGTGTTGGACTATGGCTTAAACCTTTCTCAATCGAGAGAAGACCCTTACCCAATTATATTAGGCCGGTACTGCGTTGGGATTGTGATGAATAAAAAAAAAATTCTTCAATCTCATACAGAACTCAGAAGGTACTGGTTTTCCAATCTGTACCAATATCTCTATCTCTTCCCTCCTCAAACAATAACGTCGGTAACCAACATTTGGCCAAATACAATTTTTAAGTAAGATTGTACTTAGAAAAAAATTCTCTAACGATCCAACTAATCGGTATTCTCCTAACTGCTGTAGTTTTCAATATAGCGATACGAAAAACGTATGAAACATGAAACGTATATGAATATGAAACTCGAAATATGGTTTTGGTAGGTAGTTAACGACACTTTAGCTTTACGACCGACACGACAGATGGACGGCAGATCTATAAAATGAGCATAATCTTGTTTAGTAATCCAACACATAAGTATCCAAGTCTTTAGTTCTGAGCAAATAGTCAGTTTATCATCATCTCAACCCATAGAACTTCAGTCCAAAATAGATCTCTTACAAGGTTCAAGAAGGGGCATAACATCACAAGTTTACAATTTCTTCTCCTCTTCTCTTTTTTATCAACTGATAGACTTCTACTGTTAGACATTAATCTTTTCCACATATCTTCTCTCTTAGGTCTAGGTCTGCCAACACAACGCTTTCCGGTGCCTGTTTTCCACTCCAACACCTTAAGACCGTGACGATCAACGGTTTTTCGAACAAATTCATAATTTATATTACTGATAGACTTCTACTGTTAGACATTAATATTTTCCACATGTCTTCACTCTTAAGTCTAACTCTGCCTACACTACGCTTTCCGGTGCCTGTTTTCCACTCCACCACCTTAAGACCGTGACGATCAACGATTTTTCGAATAAATTCATAATTTATGAACAATCAACTGAGGTTAAAAAGCCTTCAAGTCCTGCGACATCAAATACGACAATCGTCCATCTGTTTACAATAAGAAAACATTGTATAATAAATATGGCCTGCGAATGAGTGTAAATCACACGTTGCTCCAGCCTCGAGGTACCCAGTAGCAACAGTAACAACGACAATCGGACATTGGAACGCAGATAGGTACATAAAGGGCCGAGAGAGCGGTTGTCATAAGTCAGCGAGGTGACTGAGGTGGACGATAAATAAGTGCTTGTTTTGCTTGTTAGGTAGTTTTGTTCCGTGAGGTTATTTTGCCCTGTGTTGTGATTAGGGACACCATCAATATGTTTGTATGAATGTGAGATAGTTGTATAAAATATGATAGCAAAATCAAATTCAAATTCAAATTCAAAATTTATGTATATTTCATGTAGGCTACCTTGTAGCACTTATGACACGTCATAAATCTACCACCGGTTCGGAATACAGATTCTGCTGAGAAGAACCGGCAAGAAATTCAGCAGTTGCTCTTTTCAAAAAATAAAATAAAATAATTTTACAATAAGTAACAAAACTAAGCTAAGTATACAGTGCTTCCACAGTGAAAAATGCAATACATATGATCCAACACATGTCAACATGGGAAGACAAAGCAGACCCATTCCCGTTGGTGGCACTAAATCCTTACTAATATCTAAATACAAAAGTGTGTTTGTTTGTTTGTTGGTTTGTTCTTCAATCACGCTGCAACAGAGCTACGGATCGACGGGATTTTTTGCAGGGGTATAGTTGGGGACCTGGAGAGTGACATAAGCTACTTTTTATCCCGGAAAATGAAAGAGTTCCCGCGGGATTTTAAAAACTAAATCCACGCAGACGAAGTCGCCGGAATCAGCTAGTAAAGAAATAAATGGAAAACTCTTGACTCTCATAACTCATGATTTATTGAATGGACTATATTAATATGCGATAACATAAGTTACGTTAAATACATGCTAGGACTGTCTTGGAAATCCCAAAAATTGTAGTGATTGTAGCTGTGAGTCGGCGTCGCGTAGCACGCGTGGGACGAGGCGCGGTAGCCAAAGTAAATCTAGACTTTTCTTAATGCTTCATTCCGTATCATGTTTCAAGAGAATCAATTAGAATATTTTAGAAGGATAGAATGACAATTTATAGTTTACAACGCATATATGGGATTAAAAACACGTTTCAGTATAGGTAACTGTAATGGTCGAAAACAAGTAAGTACGAAAATGTAGATATTATTATTTACTTTTTGTAATTAAATTAGGAATTGCAATTTTTTTTTTAGTTAAAAAAAAATCCTTTATTGAGGCCAAATGATCAATATCGATAATGACTTAACGACTGTTCCAGTAAATATTCCTATTTATAGATTTTATTAAAATACGATTTTAAAAATTAGAGTCCTTTCACCAAATAAGCGCCAATCCACCAAGCGACAATTAGCACCAAAGTACTACAGCAGCACTTGTGAGTCGAACTTCCTCGCTAACATAATATGCTTACTACAACAAAAATTGACAAAACCCACGATCTATTATAGGTTATCTACTGAAAAGAAAGATCAATAAGAGTGAGTAAATGCTGCGGCCGTTGCCAAAAGTACCGACAAAGTGCCCGTACTTCGCTCGAAGCAACGTTTTATCCGGCGCGCACCCGCGGTCACTCGCAACGCCACATATCACGCCACGAACCGAATTACGAGTACGTCTTGCGACAAAAAGCCTGTTAGTCAACAAAACGCTGCCCACCGCAGACCATAACACAGTTCATTATTTATATTAACAGTTTAGCAGTCAGTGGCCAGCTCTCTGGATCCGGAATTATAGCTGCGTGAATATGCGTGGGCATTATTTGTACCTTTGTTAAGCGCTGAGGATATTATAAAAATGATTCCTTTATCCGCGCTGTGACATTCTCTGGAAATTGGTCCTTTAATTTATGATTACCATAAAAAAGGATTCGAATCCGTGCCGGTTGGAATTTCATTCATAAGAAGGCAGAGGCGTTCGAGGCTTTATGGGTGGATGTTTTCATTAATTCAACGTGGATTTGGAGAACTTAGAAGGTATCGGGTGTTGCATGACGGTGGTCGCGCGATCGAAGATAAGATACCAGCTACTGACTACTGTGTACACTTAATAATTAATAGTATACCTACAGTTTACAAGCGAATTATTCGCTTCGGAGAGTCAAATACGTAGGTCAACAATAACATGACTTAAGTATATTTTTTAACGTGACCTTACGAAGAGTGTACTGTAAGTACCATAACTGATCGGAGTGCAATTTGAAATGAAATATGGATATTGCCATTTGCATATTAAGTCGAACATCGATCCTCGAAAGTCAAATGCGTGACTTAAGTTATTACCGCGATCAGTGGTAACATTTCTTAGACGTACAGAAGAGAAGTCATTAGTCATTGGGGTATCGGTGGCGACGCAGCGAGCTCTGTGGGAGCCCGCGATCCGTCGCCCGCTGACCGAGGCGCATCATCAGGGGCCCAAGTCTGCTATTGCAATTGTAGTTACATTGCCTATCAATGACATCCCAATTGCTACTTTTAGCAATTTTGGTAGTCTACTAATTCAATGGCGTCACAATTGTTTTCCGATGGTTTGCCACTGACACATATAGCTTTGAATCTAGCTTAAATAAACGTTTTTAATATGTAGTTTTTTTTGAAACTCATTTCGGGAAACGCTTTTTAAACTAATTCCAATACTGAGGTATCATTAAATTACAATCCAATTATAAGAAATCGAACGACCATTGTGAATTTAGTAGACTACGAAATTTTGGACCAATGATAATTGTATTGTAATTGTATTGCGGATCAATGACAATGACATGTAAAATAGCAGACTTGGGGCCCAGATAAGCGACAATAAGTCGATACGCGCTCCAAATAAGCTCGGGGGCGCATTAGTCATCGCGGCGACCGGTCGCCGTCGGACCGACCGCGACAGTTCGCCTAATCCACTCAAAACATACGGAGACATTTGTCGGCCCGCCGGGGATCGGGTGATCGATAGCGCGACTCGCCACAAAACGATAGATAAAAGCCGATAAGTCAGAAGAAATATGACGCGAACAAAATCGGGAGATATACGTAATAAGATAAAAGTCAAACAATGATTCGACCGCGGATTCGCCGCGGCATAATTTATGTGACAACGCGTGATGGACGAGCGGCGACTTTCGGTAAACTATTTACATACGGCGGCGGCCGCGCTGTCGGATTGGGTCTGTTGTGACAGAGGGTGGGGCTTAGTACCCAAAACAAATGTCACTGTTATTTATTAGGTTACAGTGCTATTAGGGCTAAGGAGGGAAATGTGGCTGCCTTCGTTAAAAATCTCTAAAAAAGTGAAAAAGACAGTTGCGGCTGGCGTTACGTTGGATAGCAATCTGAGCACGCGAAAGTGGAGTGACAGGCGTCACTTCCGAGAAGGTCCCGCGGCGATTGTTCTAATTGAATCAAGAGTCGGGCTCGCTGACTGGGCAATTCCCTTCGCACGTCCACTTGGATTGCTTTCTAAAACTTCTCGATGTTTCCTTTAAACATTCATTGTAGATAATAGGTAGGTAGGTAGTAGGTAGGGGTCCTTTTATTTTCGATAATATAGAGAGCTTCAAGCCGAAGAGCAATGTAGGTATAATAAGAGAGTCGACATCTACCTACGATGATCTTTCGCTTATCTGGACGACGATGGCCTTTGGCACAGAGGTCAGTAATGAGCGCTGTGATATAATAAGTCTCAGGTTTGGTAACGTTACGGGACGATGCGGAGTAGAAACACTTACCAGCAGGTAAGATCGCAGTCAGGGGCTAACTCGTCATCGATCGGCTTAAAAAAACTTTTAAGGTGACATAGTTCCTAGAATATCAGATACACAACAAGGAAGTATACTTAAGAAATTCTAGAAATGCAATTGTTTGATTTTTGGAGTAAGTATAACATACATAAATATTAAAGCGAGTCAGGTATAGATTAAAACGAACGCGAAGGACGGGTAGGTGAAAATGTTAGAGCGACAATCCCCGCGGAGACAGCGAGCAACTTCACTTTTTATCTGCGCTGCGGCGCGCGCTCGACCGTGTAATTGGATGAGAATGACGCGATCCCAATAGCGCGCCCTTATCTGTTCGCGGCGACTCCGACCCCGCCAGCCCGCACCCGCGCGCCCGCCGGCGCTCGGCAATAAGTTTTTAGTGAGTAATTCAAGATAACCCCTTGATGTTGTTCATTTTCACACTTCCTTCCCCGAGAACAGCTCTTTATTGCGTAATATGTAACTGTCTCTCGCCGACGGGTGTCCCGGGGGCGCAGAGACGACTTCGCCCCTTTTATGATGTTAATGCGATCGCCCTACACCCTCCTAGCCGGATAATGATAATTGCTTTTTCGGAAATTATTGTTTGATGTTGTCGCTTAATGCCATCCGGATGATTTCGGAGGTCGTTCGACTTTACAACACTAACAGTTGTTACATTTAATTAAGTTCACTTTAATTCGGGGCTAATAATGCTCGATCGAGGCGGAGGGTGCAAGAGGCAAACAAATCGACATTTGTGGCACCAAAAGAGGTCCTTAATACATACCTAGTTAATAGAAGAGTAAATAAAGATAAAGTAAACGATCTAATACTTTTAGTTTTCACTTATCTAATATTTATGACAGTAACTTCTGCCGTTATTTAGTACCCCCAGGTATTCCTAATGGTGTCAAGGCAAGGGATTTTCAAGAAAGCTAACGCGAATTTTAGATGTTTGTTAATGTAGAGTTTAGTAAACCAACGCATAGCTGCATAGTAGTTAGTGCCTTAAAAAAACAAAATTTTGAGCTATGTGTAAGGCATAAAGATTTAAGTAGTAGGATGTTTTTATTTATATTTCTTTTCTTTTATTCAAACCTTCGAACCTTCGACCTATAGCAGTTTAATTCTCTTCTTGAACGTGAAGCTAATGTGGCTATTGACGCTATACAGCGATCACAGAAGAAAAATCTGTTATCGCTGACGCTATATTGTCAATAATATAAATTGTACGATGTTATAAAATGAGAAACCTGAGTAACTAACTAAAAGCAAATTCGAATTAAGTGACACCAGTAGGTACCGTACGGCGCTTTCTCACTCGCCTTTTTTACAATCAAAACCGAATCAATTAATACCGGAGAGCAACCTAATCGGGAGTTGTTACGAAAATGCAATTTGGCTAGAACGTAAAGGAAGGAAATGGATTAAAAAATCCCAGCTCATGTGGAGGGTAGTCCTTTATTTGCGGAGCGAAGCGGGAGGCTGCGAATTGTCGTCGTATTAGTCGCTATCAGATGGGCGCCGGCTCTCTGACGCGGCTATCTAGTCCCCCGACCCCTTGCTTCAACCGTTCAACCCATCTGTTTTACTCTTGCTTTACTGGCTTCTTCTGTAGCTTTGTTTCATGTTGTTCGGATACAATGCATTTGGTATCCACATATTTAGTTTGCTTTTGCCCGCGGCTTCGCTCATGTTAAGTTCGATTTTTCAAACCTCTATTTTACATCCTTAGGGGTTGAATTTTCAAAAATCCTTTCTTAGCTACGCTAGCTAGATGTCTACGTCATAATAGCTATCTGGATGCCAAATTTCAGCCCGATCCATCTAGTAGTTTAGTAGTTTGAGCTGTACGTTGATATATCAGTCAGTCTGTCAGTCATTCAATCAATCAGCTTTTTATTTTATATATCTAGAAGAAGATTTTACTAATCAGTAAATCTAAAAGTTCTTACCTTAAACCTTGGGTTACCTTACCTTAAAGGGCGCACCTTTTTTAGAAGAAAATATTATTTCTTCTTTTAACATTTCTTAGGAATTAGGTAACCAGGAAGATAAAGAAGAAATTGGTTCGAAGATGAAGGGAATGGATCAGTTATTTTCCGGCTATAGGTAGGTACCTATAGGAAAATTG
Source organism: Hipparchia semele (assembly GCA_933228805.2). Classification (NCBI taxonomy): domain Eukaryota; kingdom Metazoa; phylum Arthropoda; class Insecta; order Lepidoptera; family Nymphalidae; genus Hipparchia; species Hipparchia semele. The sequence goes on along the minus strand of OW121709.1, from coordinate 5,948,058 downwards.
GAATACTTTTTGTAAAATTAAACTTAGCAAATCGCTACTGTTTAATTAACCAGTCCATTTGAACTTTACAAAACTTATAGGAGATACGACCCATTGAAACTCAGAGTAAATTTTTATATTCATATTGTGTATGGAATAATCTGGAAGGAAGGTTGCAAACTGTCATCGTTCTCTAGCCTTATCTGATAGACCGCGGGACATCGCAGGCTCCCACATTCAAATTGCTTTCATAGCTACGTGAATACTTTTGATTAGGGTTGTGGCAAGCTTTTTAAACAGAAGTGGGAGTTGACGACGGTTTTGATGATATTTATGAAATAGAATAATAATATGTTTCAGTTACTCTGTAATAAATATTTACACAAAAATAAATTAATAAGTTGGAAATCTATAAAAATAAATAAAATCTAATTGTCTGTTTGTCATATAAAAATAAACAGCTTTTTACTTTTTTGAAATAAATCTACAGAAATCGCTAATGTACCTACTATCTAAATGCAATAACACAAAATCAAGAAGGCAAGTGAATTTTGACAATCTTCCTAACGCACTGTTGAGCGCTGTGGTCTTATAACTGGGAGGTTTCAGGTTCGATTCCCCGCGGGGCAATTTGGCACTTTGTAATTTCTAAATTGTCTCTGGTCTGGTGGGAGGCTTTGGCCGTAGCTAGTTACCACCCTATCGTCAAAGACGTGCCGTCCAGCGATTTAGCATACTGGCACGATGGCGTGTAAAAACCAATAGGGTATGAGTTGAATATACACTGCCGTGGGTACGCCTTCCAAGTTAGTCAACTACCATCTTAGACTTTATCGTCACTTGCCATCAGGTGACATCGCAGTCAAGGACTATCTTGTCGTCGAATAAAAAAACCTTTTTTTTTCATTTATTCTTCAAAATATTTACAAAAAACAAACTACAAAACAATTTAAGCCATCCTCATGAAATTTAAGCGTTTATGTGAGGAAAAGTGAGTTCACTTATTTAAAATTAAAATATTTAGTAATTATTATGCACAATACCTATAATTGTCACTCCAAACTCTAGAGTAATTGGAAACAAAACATCAGTAACAAATTAATTTGATGCTAATACATGTTTCAGTGCCCGGCGGCGCCGCTGATCACAGGGCGGCGGTTAATGGGCCCTTCCACCCTACACTCAACTTAATGCTCTCGCAATTTCACTCAAAATAACGAACACAGTAAAAAAATACCGTTTTCGGCGCATCTCGGAATGAGGACTGGACGTGATCGTCCACCGTGCGGATATTGATTTTTTTTAATCGATGACAAGATAGTACTTGACTGCGATCTCACCTGATGGTAAATGACGATGCAGTCTAATGCTAAAGTCTAAAGAGCGTGCTCTGACTTAGCTCAGACTTAAAACGAGACACAAATATGCTCTGACATGAACTGTCTCATTTTAACTCAGTCTTGAGTCGGAGCAGAGTGCGAGTGCGGTCTATATGTAGATTTCAGTCTAAGATCGTAGCGGACTAACTTGGAAGGGGTATGGCAGTTTACATTCAACACATATCCCTAATCTGTGTACACGCTAAGTATCCAGACCAGAGACAATTCAGAAATTATAATTTCCTGAATTGCTCCCGCCGGGAATCGAACCCGAGACCTCCCAGTTGTAAGACTACAGCGTTCACCACTGCGGCAGTGGTCAAAAGTTCACAAGTTCAATATCGAAAACTAGTGACACTGTGCATTACAGCTGAGACTTCCACAATCCAATAGTTGGTGGTTGATACGAATCCTGGGTGGTAATAACATGGTAGTAATTACTGAACAAGCACTTTATTATGATCTAAATAATGATTATAAGTGGGTGAGAGCGCGGCCGGTGGCGCGTCCTCGCCCTGTAATCTCGCGCCGGCCCCCAATCACGCATTTCTCACCCGGACGCGTTGAAAAAATAATACCTCACCGAGATTTGTCTATAATTTGCCCGAGCCGCTCCGCCGGCGCACGCAGCCGCGGCCTCCTCGTAAAGACCTGGCTAGATTGAAAGCGGGACCGTTGCAACACAGCAAGACTTCACATTAAAGACGTCCGACGTTTAATACATCTGCTACTTTTAATACTTCTGGCCGTGAGATCGTGTTTTGTACCCATAAAAATAGTATATCGAACGGTTTAGATTACCAAAAAAAAAACAAAAAAAAGTTTGAACGTATATAAAGGCAAATTTCGAAATCACAGGCAGAGATTGCAATTTCATTATTTTTGTACAGAAGATGATGTATGAAGTTTGTGCCACAAACAGGGTGGGTACAGCTGGCTCCTATTCAAACCATGTTGTCTGAACGCTTTACTTCTTAAAGTTCCTTTTTGTATTACAATTTGAAATTAGTGGTAGCCGCGTTGAACAAGCTTACATCGCGCGTCTAACGTCCCGCTTTGTGTCTGTCCAAGCCTTTTCTGGTAATGTCGAGTGCCGACGTAGTCGCAGCCACGGAATCACTAAAATAACTGTCGAATCATTGGCGTTTCGTATTATTTAGACAGTACAGTAGCTTTCTAATACGGTGTTTAATTCTTATTGATTTGATACTGCAATCAATTTAGCCTCTCTTCAAATAAAAAATCGAGGGCTCAATTTTGCAGTGTGAAATTTACAAATTAATTTTCTTGTCGCTTTTTTAACAAAATCGTAGTAATTTTAATAACTTAATCTTTTATTACCCTGTCCTTCAAGCGTAAAAAATTCCAAATTATTATGTAGGCCAACCTGTGGCTCTTATGACACGTCATAACTCTACCACTGGTTCGGAAAGCACATTCTGCTGAGAAGAGCCGGCAAGAAAAATTCACGTGTATAATAGTAAGATCTCCTCATATCCAAAAATAATCCACTATTCCATGACAAAATACGAATACGAATCTCTGAAAAGCATCGATGTATAATAAACCAAAAGGCATTTAGGAAGAAAATAGGAAAATATTCCTTGTAGATATATTACGTATACGATAAAAATTTAAGAAGCACCAATTGAAAAAGTTCTTCGTCGAGGTGCAAAAGATACTTCTCAGATATTATTTATAATACTTGTTATGAATGATGGTTATCCATTATTTATTCGCCACAAGCTGTGACCATATCAAATATTGCTAAATGCCAATGTTACGGAAAATTAACCAAAGCAGCTTTGGGTGATGTTTTGACGTTTGAGTGACGTTTACTTTCAATAAAGAATTACGTGGAACTGACGACACGATGTAAGAAAAAACTAAACTGTAGTGTGCCATTGTATCCGTTTCGATGCAATTCGTACAATGAAATGTGTTATACATATACTATATCATAGTTATGAATAGGACCAAAATAGGACATCTTATCGTTACTAACCTTAAGAATATTATCAATGCTAAAATGTGTTTATTTGTTGGTTTGTCCTTCAATCACGCTGTGGCAGAGCTTTGGGTCGACGTAATTTTTTTTGCATGGGTATAGTTGAAGACCTGGAGAGTAACATAGGGATTTACCCGGAAAATTAGAGTTCACGCAGGATTTTAAAAACTAAATCCACGCGGACGAAGTCGCGGGCATCAGCTAGTAGACTAATAAGATGCACCTATTTGATGATATTTCGCAACCCTTGGACTTATTTACAGAGATATCCAACTGTATAAGTATAGCAGGTGTTTTTGATGATATTTAAAACAAGCTTCTTTGCCGCATCACTTGCTAAGCCAAGCCTTGACAGTTGCACAATGCTGTCAAAAATATTTTGAATGATCACCAACATTTTGACCACCAACTTAGCAACATTTTTTATCCTTTTTAGGGTTCTGTTTGCCAATCAGTATGAAAATGTAGGTATTAATCTAAATATTACGAGAGGAAAGGGTGACTGACTGACTAATTGACTGACTGATAAATCACTGGACGGATCGGGCTCAAGTTTGGCATGCAGATAGCTATTATGACGCTAAAGGATTTTTGAAAATTCAACCCTGTAAAATAAAAAAAGCTACTTAAACTATATGTGGCCCTAATAAGCACAATAAGTAAGGCTAAATATTTCCGGGATAAAAATAGCCTATAAATTATAGATCACTATTTGTATAGTCGTCTGAACTTTAACTGCCTGTGAACATCCCTTCAGAATCGGTTGAGCAATTCCAAAGATTAGCCCGGACAAACAGATTCAAAGACCTGGGTCTGGATTCCCATGGTTTGCAATTTGTAACTTAGCATTGTGGAGTCAATGTCTTCTGAAGATGCGTTTATTTCGTGTTGCATTGTTCCTGTATTTTTTCTACCACTTCCACATAAACTTTTGTTTTTGCTAGACTTTAATACTTAAATAATAATTATTGTAGCTGGTGTTAAATCTTGTATGATGGTGCGGAACCCTTCGTGTTCCGAATCCGACTCGCACTTGGCCGATTTTATTAAACTTTTTTTTTTGTCATTGAAAAATAACGTGCCCGTAAAATGAAAAATTAAGAAAACTACACCCAATTTCCCACAGTCGGGTTACTGTTAAAAGTTTTTTCTGTTTCATTAAAAAATATATAAAATGATGAAAAAATATATATAAAATGACGAAAAAATATCTGTCTGGTGGTGCTCCAAATGGTCCTTTGTGGTCGTGTCAAGCGTGTCGTGTCTGTCGGTGACGGATTACCAACTGTTAGCCGCTTATGTCTTTTGTATCCGACACCTTTTCCGAGCCGACAATTTTTTCTTGAATTAATAAGTCCACTATTTAGGGTGGCCTAGTTTGGATAGCAGTCGGTTGACTGTATCTACCATAATATTATTATGTCCCTGTATTAGGATAATTCATTCATTCCAGATCTGCATTCCGAACCGGTGGTAGAGTTTCGACGGGTCATAATAGCCACAAGTTGGCCTACATGAAATAATTAATTTTTAATTTTTAATTCTTTTATCTCAATCCATCGCCGGATTTTCTAAAAATTAAATGTGTCAATCGTAATGACCTGGATTTACCGACACTCGCGTTATTAGCTAAAATACGTATTGCAGCAAAACGCCATAAATTCAGCCAATCACCACAATAACTGAAACTCTAGCAATGATTGCATCAAAAATCGACGAGCTGATCTCTTCTTGAATAAGTAGAGTTTAGGCCATAGTCCACCACGCTGGCTATGTGAGGATTGGCAAATCAGATATGCGTTCCTGGGATCGAGCCCCGGGTTCTTCGAAAAGTGGGAGGAAATCGGGTATCACCGATTAAAATACCTAAGGCAAGAAAGAATTAGAAGTTAGTTGTGTTACGTCTACTAAATAATTTATTAGTAGAGGTAACTAGTGCAGTGTCATATGGCTCAGATACACAAGGAGAGTTTCTCGAATGCAAGCGGAAAGAAATAGTTTGCGTTTATCCTATGCGAAAAATTTCCATACAAATATTCGCCCGTGATTATACATTACAGTAAGTACATTATTATTATACATTATGGTAAAAACTCGTATCAGGCAATGCTCAAAGATGAGTACCGAAAATTTCGCTCGCATTCGAGAAACTCTTCTTGTGCAACCGATCCCTCAGTATGATAGAGGTCAAGGCATAAAGCCCACCACTTGTTTCGATGACGATTGTTAAATATTTCTTGATTGGGCCACTACTGTGCCAGTCATCCAAGCATCTCGGCGGCGATCACAAATTACAAACAAAAAGCTAGGAGCGTCGTAATCTGACATCGCATCGCGTCCGATCAACGCTGATCATGATTTACGAACACATTGGACGCTGATAGGTGATCTGGTCTTACAATTTCGATTGTCGATAGCCGAATTCGTTTGCCACAAAACGATTTACAGAATTCGAACAAAGGGGTTTATTTTTTGTGAAATACCTATTCAATTGTTACGTGTACCTATGTTTTCAAGGCTCATAATGATATTTGATGGATTGGCGTGCGTGGAGTGACGTAAAAATAAATGGACGTAAAGCAATTTTTAGGATGTAGTGAAGCAGTGATATCGTGGTGGTTAGGATTGTGGTCTGCTATAAGGGGCTACCATCCCGGGCACACACCTCTAACTTTTCGGAGTTAAGTACGTTTAAGCGATTAAAATATCACATGCTTCAACGGCGAAGGAAGACATCGTGATGAAACTGCACACCCCAGGGTTCTTCATAATATTCTCGAAGGTGTGTGAAGCCTGCCAATGCCAGCATGGTGGACTATGTATGGCCTATATAATAACCCTTCTCTTAAATGAGACCTGCACTCAGTAATGAGCGTTGGGATTCCCCAAGAAATAAAGTTGTAGATCTCGCTATCAATCCCTCAAATCGACCTAATTTATAAAATAACAAGTTTAGTTTACGGTCCTCAAATTAGGCCGAGATGCGAGTGGAAGGGCCAACGTCAGTCGTCAGCGCAGCGAGCCCACCTGTCCGATTAGTATCACCTACTTTGTGAGGGTCACGGACGAGCACGCCGTTCCACAAATTGAAATCTTTTTCGTTATGCCGTGTCAAAGATTTCTAGCTGACGTGAGATGCCGCTGGATTAGAAGCTGACTCATAGCACTTTACGATACCAACGCGTAAGGGCAGCGTTGCGTGTTTTTTAAATCAATCAAAATGATAGCCAGCACTCAACGGTATCAACATTCCATTATCGTATCGTAAATAGACAAGCTAGCGTTTAATTGATTACAAAACAATATCTATAGCGGATGTACTAGTAGGTGCTTCCTAAACATGTGAGGCTTGAGACATACTGAACGCGCTACGGAAGGTTGTCACAATACCAGGCCAAGCGTACTCCGCATTTTAGGTAGAAGTACTCGGCGTCGTCCCGTCCCGACGGGCCAATGCAATGGGTTACTGTATATTCGAATCGCCACTCCAATGCGAGCTCCTCAATATGTGAGACAGTCCGTAAGGCTCAGCTCAGTTTATTAGTACAGCTGTTGTGCATTTGTATGTGTAGTAGGTACCGATTGAACTGCCACGCGTCCCGTGCTCTTCTAAACCAGTTCGTACTGGATTTGGTCGTCAAAGAAAAGCTGAGCTAATGCCTCTCGGGCTGTACATTTCCATGTGTGCGAAGATAATGAATGCGTGCGTCAATAGGACGATACTGTTATCTATTAGCTTATGCCCTCGACTCTAATCTTAGCTTTTTTAAAAATCTCGCGGAAACCTTTTTCCAGGTTTAAAAGTAGCCTAAGTTGTTCTCCAAGTCCTTAATTATAATTAGGCAGAAGATGATCTCTTGCTCCGTTGCTGCGTGATTGGACGACAAACCAACAAACAAACAAACACACTTTCGTATTTGTAATATTATTATGAATGGTTGCATGTAATGACTTGACCCGCATGGCAAATATCACCATCGCGCTACGCTACCGTGCAGCGTATTGTTTGTGCCTACCTTTAATCTAAATTAAAAGCAGGGACTTTTACCGAACGGGCCACGGCCCTAGAGACTCCATTACAGGCAATAAAATGCCTATTATTATCGAGGGCCGAAAAGTCGATGCACGCGATGCAATTACTTGATTGGCGGTGTTCTGGCCGGCTCTGGGTGAGCAGTGATTGATGTCGAACATAATTAGAAAACACTTCAGCATGTGTCTTCATTGGCGCAATCTTAATTGTGGGCAGCACTTACCTCGCCGACTCGAACAGCACGCGCCGGCCGCGCCGCAATCATCTCCGGCTTGATTTGTACAGATAGCATGTAAAGAGAACAAATAAATCTTTTGGGATTAATTAATTATATTTATCGCTCACAGGTTCTTACCCGCGGCTTCACTCCCGCCATCTAATAAAAGGAATCGAAGTGGTGATTCAAATACAAAATTATCAATTTTGATTTTTTCGATTTTTCAGTTGTTCTTTTCGTTTCGTTCGATCCGTACACGACTCCATACTAAATAACACTTTTATATGGACAAAATGCGAATCGATGTGCACAGATATGATTCCAGCCTGTCACTTTCCGCTCTCCGGATCCTCAACTACACGCAAGCAAAAAATCGTGTCAATCCGTAGCTCTATTGTGGCGTGATTGAAGGATAAACCAGCAGTGCAGTAATGATGGAAGCATTTTACAAGTAAAAAGACGCAATATTTTGTTATTTTATTATTATTCTTAATTAATATTCAAAACAAATAAAAATCTTTCCTAATTATTTATATAAACTAAAGTGTTTTATTTTTCCTTCAAATAAATTAGAGTAATTATTGTCTCTTTAATTAATTATTATCATCAAAATTTTAGTAATAAGTTTCTTGTTCTATCCATTTCGAATAAGCACGTCTAATCAAATATCTTCTGAATTCATCAGCAAGAATCATAAGAATGAAAAATGGCAGTGATAAGAAAAAGTCATGCCAGGCTATCGGCTCGGTACCGAAAACCTCCTGACATATTGGAAGGTAAGTAACAATCAAAGCTGCTATAAAGTCAACAACGATACTTGCGTTCAAAACGTGATTTTTCATTCCTTTCTGGAGTAAAGAGACTCGCCGCGTTTTGCAAATAATAACATCAGAAACCTGCGTCCAACAGACAGCAACAAAGTAAGCAGTTTGCGCTTTCCTTTCTAATCTCTTACGATCTGCATAAAACCAAGAACGACCTATTGTATCCTTGACTGCTGTCGAAGCAGATTCCCAGTCCTTGCGGATAAAAAATAAACTAGACGGAAAAAACCCGCTTTGCGCAAATACTACGAAATAGCAAAACATTCCAGCACAAAACTGAATCAATCCAATTTGGAAATAAGCCATGAATATCAATACTCTATTGACGAGGTGTTCTGTGGGTTTACGCGGCGGAATATTCATTATGTCAGATTCCGAAGTTTCATAGGCAAGACTCACTGCCGGTAACAAATCTGTTCCAACGTTTATGACCAATATCATAATCAGGGTCATGGGCAAAGGCATTCCGAAGCAAGCGTAGAGGACGAACGGTAGCATTTCAGGTGTATTCGACGTCAATGTGTATGCTATTGTTTTTTTTAAGTTATCAAAAATGCGCCTTCCTTCCTGTATTCCCAGAACTATGGATGCAAAGTTATCGTCTAGAAGTATCATATCGGCAGCCTGTTTAGAAACTTCTGTACCAGTTATCCCCATTGCAATCCCAATGTCGGCTTTCTTCAAAGCGGGAGAATCGTTAACACCATCTCCTGTCACGGCAACAACGTGTCCTAAGGATTGATAAGATTCTACTATGAATAATTTTTGTTGAGGGCTAGTTCTAGCAAACGTAATTTCATCATATTTTTTTTGACATGCTTTTAAATCGTGCGTGCTCATTTTTCGTAATTCATCACCAGTAATGACAGCCGAACGGAATTGTTGCTTTATATGTGGTGGCACATCAGAAAGTTCTATGTGATGTTCAAAAGCATAGTCATATGCAGTGGGGTGTGTTATCGTGCCACATGATCTTGATATTGCTAATGCTGTTACTGGATGATCACCAGTTACCATTATAACTCGTATACCTGCTTGACGGCAAAGAGCAATTGATTTCTCAATATCACGTCTAGGTGGATCAATCATAGAAATGGCTCCCAAAAATCTCAGATTTTCGACTGGAAAATTACGTTCTTGTGTGTTGAATTTATAACCTATAGGATAATCAGCCAAAGGCAACTGGTAGTCACAATATCCAATAACACGTTCACCCATATTGGCTAGTTTAATAAAATTTGCTTTAAGTTCCTTTTTTACATGTGGAGTCAATGGCTGGTCATCCCCGTCGGTGAGTACTTTTGTGCAAAATTCAATAACAATTTCTGGTGCACCTTTCATTATTAAATAGTAGCTGTGGGTTGCGTGCATTTTATGTATTGTAACTTGGTATTTATAAGCTGAACTAAAAGGAATTTCAGCTTCTTTAGGATTTTCCTCTCTAGTTTTTGTAGCTGACCGGTTAATTTCCATGTATCTTAAAATCGCCGATTCTGATGCATCACCAAGAATTTTTTGTTTTTCAATAGGTAAATTTAATGTATCAAAAGCAAACGTAGCTCTCAAATTAAGTGATGCAGCTAGGCTTAATGTTGCATATGCGTGATCAGAAACATGTGCATGATCTGTTTTGTCGTATATGGTATAGTTACAAAACAAATGTGAAACATTCATTTGATTTTCCGTAAGAGTACCAGTTTTATCTGAACAAATGCAAGAAGTTGAACCCAATGTTTCTACAGCTTGTAGTGTTTTTGCAAGGCAATTTTTACTTTTTAATTGCTTAGCTGATAATGTCATACAAACTGTTAAAGTTACAATCAGACCTTCGGGAACATTAGCTAATACAATCCCAAGCATGTATTGTAATGCTGCTAACCAATTTTTTTGTATCACATACACCATTATAAAGAATAATATACCAAAATTAAAAGCCACGCAGCAAATAAGTTTAATAAAATGTGTTATTTCTTTAGCTATCGGAGTTTCTTCCTTCTCTAAACCAGTTACTAAGCCAGCAATTTTTCCTATTTCTGTTAACTCACCTGTAGCTACTACGATTCCCTTTGCACTACCTTCAGTAATAGGGCAACCAAAGAATACCATATTTTTAGATTCTAATGGGTTAGCATTAGTGCATTCTGGTCTGTGTGGAATTGGTTCCGATTCCCCAGTTAACGATGCCATGTCTGTTTTAAAATTGGAGCAACTTAAAATTCTGACATCGGCAGGGACAACTTCTCCAGCTTGCATTTCTACAATATCTCCCAAAACGATTTGGCTATTTGGTATAGATTTCTTTACACCATCTCGAATAACAGTAGCGTTTGGTGGTACCATCTTTTCGAAGCCACTCATCACAGCCATGTTTTTGGCTTCTTGGTAAAATCCAAAAAGTCCAGTTCCAACAATAGTAGCCGTGATGACACAACCTAAGTATAAATATTCTTTTCCAGAATGTCCACCATCTTCACCAGAGTCAATTTTTCCAGAGAAAAAATATCCTACGAAATTTAATATAGCTCCACACCAAAGAACACACTGAAACCAGCCAAATAAGTTATGACGAAAAATTTTCCAATAACTATTTCCCTTAAGTTCCTTTAATTTGTTTTCGCCATGGGTTTCCAGTAACTCTTGGGCAAACTCCTCAGTGAGGCCCGTGTTTAGGTTAGTTCTGAATACAGCTTCTAACTGAGCTGGTGTAAGAAAGTGATCACCTGTATGGGTTTCTTCCTTAAGCAGTGTAAGTTGGGAGGATTCTTGATGGACCCGTTGCCCGCTCAAACGTCGTCCGCTTATAGAACTAATTGAATGGCGGGTTGTGTGAGGCATTGTTATTTTCTTTGATGTTAAAATTCCCGTAGAAAATACCCAAAATTATTTATTCAAGTCCTACTAAAAACTAAAGTTTTTATTATATTTTTGAAAGCAGCTCAAAGCTGTCATTGCTTTCAAATCATCTACGACTTTAGGCATTCTAAACAGAATTGACATTAGACTTTAGGATGACTTTCTGCAGCTATTATGTCGCATAATATCCATATAGATACGAGCGTTTTGTAGCTATGCGATATTCTCACGCGCACAATTCGCAAAAAGTTTAGTATAATGTAGAAACAGATACTTAGCTGTAAGCCAAATAAAAAGGCAAGTAGAAATCACACTCGTCCGATGTTGTCGACCTAGTGGGGGTTTTGCCAACACTACGCTTACCGGTGGAAGATCGCCATTCCAGTTGAAATGCTTCTATCATTCTAGTTCTGCTACGGATATCCTTATTTCTGATTTGATTACGGAGGGATAGGACTCCGAGCTTAGCACTCTCCATCGCCCTTATAAGCCCGGAAGTATATGAATAAGGCATTAAAAAATAAGAATTACTAAAAAATTTAATATCAAACTGTACTTGGGCACTTTTAATACTTCGTGTGTTGCTTTGCAAATGATACAAACCATCACGCGGAGAATGAGCGTCCGATAGGGGCCGACACCTCGCAGATTTATAGCCGCAGTGCCGATACGCCGGCTATTTCCGAACAATATTGATATTTTCGACTCACTGCACCTATCAACTTCCAACGCGTTAAAGTACTACAGAGTGAAATAACTAACACGAAAAACCATCAATCTTTTAAATGGGTTCCAAAATTTAAACGCTTCTTTAGAGCTTAGTGCGGATTTATATCCGGTAAATGCAGTTGCATTTCGAGAGATTTTCCTAACGTTGTCGCATAAGATTCGTACGGCGGTTTAGCGTCCGTCTTGAGCCGCCGGCCCGCAAGTAATCAACCTATTAATAAGGGGATCAAGTATAATGCGACCAATTAAAACGGCGACTCCCATCTTAAGACGCCCGCAGTTTTTGGGTTCGTTCCAATGGGATTAAGATTACTCTGGCGACACTATAGTATTAAGTCTAGTGAATCCTAAAAGTGAGAGAGCTCATTTCAGAAGATTAAAATAATATTAATCCTATCAAATGAGTTTTTTATTTATCTTATTACAAGGTTGTATATGAAATACCTACCTACTTTTGTATTTCTTGAATCTCATACGAATTGGAATGCCAATGCAGATCACTGTATTATATAAAAGGGCAAGTGACATAGACAAGGCGCGAACTGCTGTCTCCTACTGTAAACTCTATGTGACGTCATGAGTAAAGAATCGATTTCTTTCTGATTTCTTTACTCTTGTGGCAACGACACGTATGAATATCGTGTCTGGTCTTTAATCTTCTTCTCCTCTTGATTTAATCATTTGCAACCCTTTATAAATCGCGAATACGGTAGATAATTATGACATTAAATTAAAAAAAACTACAACGACTACTATGAGAAGTTCGGAAAAAATTAAGCTTTCAAATTATTTTTTTTTCATAATCAGCGATTTTACGCGCAGTCCGCGATTTTTCCCGCTTTACATCAATATGGGTATTTTATGGTAAATCGGGTCATTAATATTCAATCGCCTGTAAACTTCATCTGGCTCGTCGTTGGCTGCAGGCAGGCATTACGTATTATCTGTGACCGCGTTGACAGGGCGGGAACAGTGAAGGCGCGGACCGCGGTGCCTTTGTCGGTGTTCACCTTTGATCCACTGTGCGGGCGCCAGGAGTGGATTCGAACGACATGAGTGAACCGAATAGAGGCTACGCTTCTAAAGACCATCCATTTATACCTATATTGATGGAGTTGTCACAGGAGGATAGAAATTAATTGAGTCAGGCTGTGGCAGTTATGGTAGGCCAAAAGATGGGAACAATATTGCTTGTAGGAAGGGTTTTAGCCGGTTTTAGACAATATGCGTTGCTCTAAACATGGGTGATAATTATGTCCCCTCCTACATAAAAAGGGGGATGAATTGAAATGGAGCAAAATTAAGTATTTTATCTTTTTATTTTATTCCTCCAGCCATTAGAAGTTTCTTAAAAAAATGTTTTAAGATCTGCAACCGGATCCGCGCCAAAAATTCTGCATTCGCAACATCCCTAGTAAATACTGACAGTCGGTGTACTATTTTTTTTACTCACAGCGCGTACGGGAGGGACCTTAGGCTGCAATCTATAGACCGTACTCTCTCTGCTCATCGACTGAAGACAGAGTTAAAACGAGACAGATTTCACAGATCAAAGCATATTTGTGTCTCGTTTTAACTCTAGCTTAAGACCGAGCTAAGTTAGAGCAAGCTCTATAACTCTATAAGTCTATAGATTTCAGCATAAGTGGTCACGTAAACAAACATTCTTGTAACCGTAGTAGGTAGCTGGAGGTTTATATGAAGCTTTGTGTCTGTCCGGTTATGTGTTCATGCGGCGCGGGCGCCGGTAGCGAGTTCGAGTGCCACTTTACGACCACCGACGCGTTTTACTACAAGTCTGGCAGCTTCGATCAATAAGCGTGTACAGCCATTAGCCAGCCTACGCGATGGCACAAGCACCGAGGCGAATTCGCGCGCACGTTGATTGCCTGACTGACTCTATATTTTGTTGGAATTTCATTATACCGGTGAAGTTAGATGAAAGTGCAAGCTTTTAAGTAGACCTAGCTTTTTTCCGTGACTTTATCCGCGGTTTTTTAAAAATCCCGCAGGAACCCTTTTCTCTTATGGGATAACAAATAGCCTATGTCATGCCTAAGTCCTTAACTATACCCATGCAAAAATTATGTCATATAGGACAAACTTTAACACTTTCGCCATCTTAGAAGCCTCAGTAGCCCAAGGGTTTTAACCCTGAACTAACTGAAAACTGAAAGGTCGCAGGTTCAAACCCCACTATTTTCGTACCCGCTCCTAGCACAAGCTCTCCGCTTATTTGGAGGAGGTAGGAGGATATTGGTCAACTTCGACTTGGCTAACTTTTTTTTTTAATTATAGTAGTTTAGCAGGGATCCAGATATCGGGATCATGAGCTACGGATTGTCGTTATTTTTAATATGGGTAGGTATAGTTAAGGGCCGGAAAGTGACATAGGCTATTTTAAATATGTTTTATTTTATTATTTTGGAAAAACAAATAATTCCCATGAGATTTTTAAAAACCAAACCCCATACAGATAATATTGCAAGCCAGACCTTGTATCTTAATAAAATATACAAATAAAAAGTATACCATGCCTCCTTCATTAACAACAGGTTCTACCTACTTGCTACGTAACTAACCACAACTGAATAGCCCATAATATACATTTTCTCGGCTATGGGTCTTATTCCCATAATTACTTGAAGTACCTACTTAGGTAAGCTGTCATTTAGAGATGGGAAAACAGAAGGTGTCGTCATATTAGCATCCTGGTAATGGACTCATCGCCCATTTAAAACAATCATTTATTAGACTGCTTCCTAAATAGTGCTGTACTTACTACTTGTTGTAGTCAACTACAATAGTATTATGTCATATCTCACAAAGCAATGATAGAAAGCACTGATAAGGTCTAGTTTGAAGGACGCTTGCCTAGAAATGCCTGTTCACTCGTGCCTTGAAGGTACTCAAATTATTGCGTGGCCAGAAATACAGACGCCGGAAATTCGTTCCATACCTTAACGGTTCGTTTCATAAACATTGAACTAAAGCGTTTCGTGAAAGCGGATTGGTGTTATTGTATTGGTAGATAATAAAAAAATCCAAAATGCAAAATTATTTCTTTCATGTAGGGTACCTAACTTGTAGCGCTTTTGACACGTCAAGACTCTACCAGCGGTTCAGTGTTCAAAGACAAGTTCGACTAGCCATAAGTCGATTTTTTTGCGATGAGAGATCCTCACTAAGTGTTGGCTGGTGAGAGAGTGTCCGAGCAATGCATTTAGCGTCATTAAGAAGGCGTATCGTTTATGCTGTAACATGACTGCCGTGGACAGGGCAAAAACTTATGGCCTCAGAGCTCGTGGGATATATTGTCAAGTGCTGTTGAAATTCAGCAGCTCACGGCCTTAATAGCAGGGATATCCAAGGTTAGGACTACGGTCTTCTCTTACGGACACGCATCCTTGACTCTTCGGAGTTATATACGCATGCCTCAATGCTGTCGTCATAAGGAAAAAAGACGTATGTATCTGTCATTTTTTATTGATGTCATTTTAAATTCAGTTAAACACATATTCGGCATCAGAACATGGTAGATGCGTCTTTTTGTTCTGATGCTGGATATGTGTCTAACTCAATTTCGAAAAAAAGTATCAGATACGTCTTTTTTCCTTATGACGGCAGAATGGTGATAGGAAAACATCGTAAGGAGACCTGCAAGCATGAGAGTTCTCCTTGCGTCGCCTGAATCTAGCGGCTTCCTGCAACTTGTCTAATGTCGTCATCAGTCCATTCTAGTGGAGGATCTACCGATGCTGCGCTGCACGATATTCATCTGCAGAAAATCTGATAGAACCTCACCTTCAGAAAATTGCCAACAGCTCTCAGACTATTATTTCATCAACTCCAGCAGTGTTCAGTAATTAGTTTCAATTGCAATGATGGTTTTATCCAACAGCGAGTTCATATTTTTGTTAAAATGTAGTTTTTTTAATACACACGGCTATTGTTGTTAGATAATAATAATAAAAGTAAAATAGTACATTGTTACCTTAGGGATGAAAGTAACTTATTTAGTCCCGAGACGGGGTTTGGCGCCCGAGCGTAGCGAGGGGGCCTATAGTTCGAGGGACTAAATAAGTCTTTATCCCGAGGTAAACACTGTGCTTTTCATTACGAATATAAGGAAAGTCAAAATAAAAATAGAAATTAGCTAAAGAAAATTGAGTGAATTTTATTTTACATAAATCAACAACTTTGGTGAGATATTTATTTTTCATTACTCATACACGGAAAGTAGGTCTTCTATCTTTCTTCTTGTCTACGGATGCACTCGGGTATGTCGTGTTTCATTTGAATTCCAATAAAAATGTGACAACTAGTTTTTTTTAATTATTTGACAGCTGTCAGTTGAAAACGATTCTCCCTAGGGCTGAAAAGTATTACTTTCAACCCGCTTCTCAGGCAACTTCAGACCTACTTTCCGTGTATGAGTAATGAAAATTCTTTTTTCATTACTCATACACGGAAAGTAGGTCTGAAGTTGCCTGAGAAGCGGGTTGAAAGTAATACTTTTCAGCCCTAGGGAGAATCGTTTTCAACTGACAGCTGTCAAATAATTAAAAAAAACTAGTTGTCACATTTTTATTGGAATTCAAATGAAACACGACATACCCGAGTGCATCCATAGACAAGAAGAAAGATAGACTTTATTCATAAAGTAAAGACAACTGATTCATAGACATTCATAGACAATCATAGACAATACTTGACTATTAAAAAGCTAAATGCATAGCCCGCCGGCTAGGCCAAAGAAAAAAAAAAGGCGGTAAAGTTCACTCAATTTTCTTTAGCTAATTTCTATTTTTATTTTGACTTTCCTTATATTCGTAATGAAAAGCACAGTGTTTACCTCGGGATAAAGACTTATTTAGTCCCTCGAACTATAGGCCCCCTCGCTACGCTCGGGCGCCAAACCCCGTCTCGGGACTAAATAAGTTACTTTCATCCCTAAGGTAACAATGTACTATTACAAAACAGACTTCAAACGCCGCTACAAATTATATCCCATCATCAGATCCTGACTTGAAGACAATGAAAAAAGAATTTTCCAAATCGGCCCAGGCGTCATCCACTACCTACCTAGTCAGGGAACATACACAAAAATTAAAAAAAAAACCGAACTGAATTGAGAACTCCTCCTTTTTTGGAAGCTGGTTAATAAACACTGCTCGTTAGAAGTGATAAACTTTGTACTTTTTTAATAGGTACTAGGACCAGTTTAAAGGAAAATTAATTTTTATTTTTTCTGTATCGTGGGAGGACGGCGGCAAAGAAGCCGTTTAACCGCCGCGGGCGCGTAAATTGCGATCGGACATTATCGTACCAACGTTCTGCCCTCCTCAAGCTATTAACGTCGTTAACCAACATTTGCCCAAATACGATTTTTAATGCTATCTTACTTAGAAAAGAAATTTCTATCGATCCATCTAATCGGTATTCTCCACATTGCTGTAGTTTTTCATATAGCAATGTGAAAAACGTCGTTTATTCGTTAATGATGAATGAGAAATGACTCATTTCTTTATAAATTACCGCTTTTTGGATCATAGCTCGAAATATGGTTTTGGTAGTCAACGATATTTTAGCTTTAGGACGGCAGCATTCCACTCTACCAAAGTATACTGGCTTTAAGAAGCGTGAATGACCTTAATGGCAAAACAGGGTGACGGAGCAGAGAGCTCACGCAGGTTTAGTTGAATTTCGTCAAAAAATTACTTTACACGAGTGTAATACGGAAAGCTAACTTTATGGTTTATGCATAAATCTCCCATATACATATAATGAATGAAACTCAATATTTTTGACCTTATTAAGAAGTACCGGCCTATATCGATGCGTAAGTAAGCGCACGCAAGCCGACGAGCAGATAAGAGTGCCTGCAGTTTTTCTACATGTCTATTTTGGTGCAAGTTCCAAAAGAAACATTCGGCAGCCGCATTGAAGTATCTGCTTTTACCGTGGTCTGTATATTCTTCCTGCTCACAAAAAAAAATTGTGAAGTTTGACATCCATGGAGGTTTTACATCTGATGATTTCTTTGGGAGAACTGGCTATTATATTTCCATGAGTTCTGTTTCAACTAAGTAAAACAGTGGGATTCCATCCAAAACCATATAGACGCAGAAAACGTCGCGGGCAAAAGCTAGCAGGCACATAAAGTTATATTAACGAACTCATTCATAACAATAGTCCTGCGAAAATAACAATAAAAACCCGAGTCAAAATAATCAACATCTGTTGAGGAAACATCTCTCTTCGCTGAATGGTTGATGATCACATTGTCACCAATTAACGGCCTGCAAAAAAGACCACCAGAGTGGAAACACCTTGGCTAATGTGCGAGTTGACAAACCGAGGAGGGAAAAAAGTTGCAGCTCGCCGCGGGCGGCGGGGCGCGGCGCGGGGGGCTGCTAATGGTGGGTGACATCCATATAGACCTCCGTAGGCGATCGCGCCACGTGGCGAATATTGGGCTACTTTGGTGTCGCCATATTCCGAATACAAATATCAAATACCTACCAACCGATGACCTTTAAAAAATATTTTTGCCCGACTTTCGCAAAACCATAAGGAAGGGTTTATATGATTTTAGCAGTCGACCACCACAAGCCGTTCACGTCAAATTGACCGCTACCTCGCGTCGCGCTTCTCCACACCGCACCTCAAGTCAGACCCGCTTAGTACAGATAGAAACGTACCGCTCGCGATTGTCTCTACACAGTTATACATGTTTTTGTTAACTTTAAATTATTTATTTTTGTTTGGCTATACTATTGGTCTTATTTTACTATAATGAAACGGCCCTAAAGACGCTCTATAAACTAGGTACTTAGGTCGAAGTCTACGGCAAAAAACCATGCAACTGCCATACGCCCGCCCACAATCATGTCAACCGCAAAATAGTCTATTAATATTTATGGAGTGTGTAGTGAGAAACGCCTTTTATACTTGAAACTACAATGACATTGTGTGAAAACCTCTTAATTTAGTTCAGAAAAGACGAATAGCTCTGTGGGATCTAATAGCAAATGTATGACTTCTTATTTCTTATAAACTAGGTTTTTGCCGCGACTTCGTCTGTGTGGAATGAGGTTTCTTTTTTCCTCCTTCCTAATTCTTATAAATATTATAAATGCGAAAGTGTGTTTGTTTGTTGGCTTGTCCTTCAATTCGAAGCAACGGATCGACGTGATTTTTTGCATGGATACAGTAGAGAACTGGTCAAGGGACATAGGCTAATCTTTACTTATCCCGGAAAAACATAGGGTTCCCGCGGGAATTTAAAAAACCTTACACCTCATGCACGTTGTCGCGGATAAAAGCTGGAAGGTTAAATTTGTTTGTTTATTTTTTTATTTTCTCTTCTCAGACAAGGACGCGTTTGAAACCATCGTAACTTTATGTTTCAGCAATTGTCTTACATAATAAAATTATCACCTAGTAGTAACTAAACATAAATATTTTTTAAATTTTACCAGTACCAACCATCTGAAATAGACAAATCATTGCACATTATATAAATTACAATGACCTCCAAGATGCAAGAAATGTATCTTTTAAAAAATGTAATAGTTTTTAAATACCCCAACCATAAAGTGAGACATTCGGCAAATCAATCTTGTTTATATTGAGTCACAAAATCTCTGTCACAACACGAGAAAATAATTGTATAAACAAACAATAGTCCTTGTATAGAGAGAAGGGCTAGTAACACTTGAGAATGCCTTGCGTACATAACCACTATAATAAAAGGCAATACATCAAGGAATCACAAGTCGGGAGTAACAGATGCACCTGGTGTGAAGTCATGCTGAGAACGACTTTCATTCGAGGGCCAACCAAAATCAAATTAATCTTCATTTTTATGGCTGACTCTAGCTACTTCGTTCGCGATTTAGGTTTTTTAGAAATCCCATGAAGACTATTTGATTTACTGGGATAAAAAGTAGGTTATATTAATCTTTGTGTAAGGTGCATACCTAATGTAATTAATTCTCTATCGGCTGGGTCAATAACCTGTCTAAAAATTTTATATCGAATGTTTAATTCAAATAATATGTAGTAAAGCGTGTTAATAATACCATCCTTCGTGTCCCTGGCTTTTCGGATTTATACGCATTTAAATATCACTTGCTTTAACGGTGAAGGAACTTGCAGAGAAACTTTGGGCTTTGGACCGTTTATTAGATTTTCGATTAGGTAGATAGGTTAGACGTAAGTGTATCATAAATCTAATTTCTATGAACGGATAAAGTTTCGTTATTACATAATCACTTAAATAGAAATTGTCACTGACGATAAGTAACTTTAACATTACTCATACTGAAAACACGATTTTATAATAAGCACAGCACTTTGTGGTTTAACCTAAGCGGTCATGGAATGTAAGTCGTGTGGAGTGAGCAGCGAGCGAGCTGGCTAGATATGTCTTCGTCACAATTTACATAAATGATATATTTGATCCGCCTAATACTGTACGCTGGTCATTTATTAAGGCAAGAGTAAAAGGTACGCTCGCAGTCGCATAGCGCGCGTGCCGTTGCGCTTGCGCCGACAGCGCGCCGGACCACACTAGAAGTCAGGGTCTACTCAAACCTGTACGCACCAAATCGTCTTGATTCGGCTGCAAACTTTAAATAACAATATTTTGCTAATGGCAAAACTGCCTGTTTTCGTTGGTTTTTTGGAAAGATATGATATCGTAGCTTATTTTTTTGTACACTATTTCTGAACTAATATAAGTTGACAGGTCTAAATCTTGCGCTTGCCCTTCATAACGCATTGATTTAGACTTGTCAGTTTAGCTAATTTTTGTTTCAGTTGTGTACAACATAAATAGTCACATTACACGCAGTTGGCTCTATGTTTTCCTAGGACAGCGATGCCAGTCACTGACGTCGAATAATGTAACTGAAACATAACTGAAGCGCTGTCTATTAAAACCTGAAAATATACGGCATGATTTTCTAGACAACGATTTCGGTATCGCCGTAAGGTTAGTGTTTAAATACGCTTTTTTTGAGCGGTGCTGTCACAAAATGATCGCTGTAACATCAGCTGTGGAATTATCTAAAACTTATTGCCACTGGAATTATGGAATTATCTAAAACTGATTATCAAAAAATGATTTGGTGTGACGATCGCAACCATCTCTGATTGACTGAATTTATGGCGTTCTTACTGCGTCAATGCATTTTGAAAAATAGCGAAAGTGTGCCAGCTAATCAAAAGCTACTGCCATCGTCACTTTGCAAGCAAAATTTTTTAGATGATTCTACAGCTAAGCTTCAATCAACGGCAGACCTATGTTGACATCTGCAGAGAGTTTACAGCTAAATTAGTTTTAAGTGGACAAGTTTGATGAGACCCCAAGTAGCAACCATGAGAACGCAACGCAGCGACGTTCTGGGTCAACCCTGTTGACGTATGTAAATCGTTTAAGTGATCATTATCTAAATAAGAGTGATAACCGTACTTACTTTAGTATTTAACCGTGTGTGAGAACAGGTTAAGCCCGCAAAGCCTTATTAGCAAAATTATTGTCGCAACGTCAGGATTTTGATAGGCATAGGCATTAAAAGTGGATCACGATTGAGATAAAACCTCGAAGATAATTAATTGTACTATCATTTGTCATGTAGAGTTTATGGATGGCTCAAGCATCGTTGATCCACAGGTTACTTACCTACAGCCTGTGAGGCATAACTCAGCTTTGCATTTGTTCTGTCTGTCTACAAAGATCAAAACACAGTGTAGGTACGGAGGACTCTAAAACTAAATTACTTTAGAACTAGACTAATCAAATTGCTGCTATTGAAGGCGACTTTGATGCCTTGCAGAGAAATGAAATTTAGAGACTATACCTAAATGTTTTTGCGCAAAAACCTCCCGGTCAAAGTGTGCCCATGTGTAAAGCATGGCCGTAGACGACTTCGCGCGTCGTGCTGGGCTGGGCAGCGCGGGTGGTCCGCTCGAGGCGCGCGCTGCAGGCGGAAGCTTCACAACTCTGCGCTTCACATCTCACGTTTATGTATAGTATACAAAACTCACGTTTATGTAGGTACAGTATACAAATTCAACGTCAAATATTTTATTCAAGGAGGTAGCAATTACACTTTTTGAACAGGTCCCAAGTTGTAAGGGTCATGCTAACGAAACCAGGGATTTAGTCAACTTGTGTATTCTGAATCATATTATTAGTAGAGTATTCTGAATCGCTCAGCGTTGAAGTTGACTCGACAATACAAGAGTGACGGAAGAACTAAGTCAATTAAGCATTCTGAGTAACAAAAACAAAAGGGTTAATTATCTACACGATACGCAAATGAGAAACGAAAATTACTCGTGATTCCTCAACTGAAAATCCGAATGGCACAATGTTTTACAATAAAATTCCACAGTTTTAAGACTGCCTGTACGAATCACGAAATCAATTTCAAGTGCGAAGAAAATAGCCAAAGAGGTCATCGGTATGGAAGTGTAAGTAAATTAAGCTACAAATAAGTGTTATTGTGCCCCATTACATGTAATAAGCGAGTCCGCCGTGCGCGAGATTTGGAGTGACCATCAGATGGGTGCTAATTACTATCATGAGGCGTCATAATTATTTTTTTGCCACCGATAGTAATGGAAGTTCCGGGCTATGAATGTTTTTGTTGGATACAATCAACTCGTAATCGACGGTTTGGCTAGATCGTGTGAGGTAGGTGCCTACAAACTACGGCAACTCAATGCGAGGAAATTATTAGGTACTTTCGAGAATCCGTTCCCAGTAGTTTTGTTGGTTTTTAAGAGTTGAATGAAGACATTAGAGGCCCATGTTCATGATTCCTTGCGTGCGTTAGTTATAATTGTGATTGCAGTCGAAATGACATGACGTTGCGATAACAATGGATCAAGTGATGTATCGAGCCGTGAAGCATTTGGTGTAGTTAAAAACTAATATTGTTTAATTTCAGTTTGGGATTTGGCGGCAGATAAGACAATCAGTTTACCATATATGCTTAGATCTATAGAGCTTGCTCTGACTTAGCTCGGATTGAAGATAAGAGTTAAAACGAGATACAAATATGATAATCATCTCTGATATCATCATAAATCTGTTTAGTTTTATCTGTGTCTTAAGTCTGAGCAGAGAGAGAGTGCGGTCTATAGATTTCAGCCATAGAGTCTGTTTAAAAAGAGAACCATCGTGACGAAACAGTGAACTAATGCACTATAATAGTGTGTATGTCACTTAACAATGCGCAGAATGCCAGAAAAAAAATCCCAAAAATAAAATAAAACATGCCCGAAACCTGGTATGAAACGCTACAGATGCTAGCGTGTAGGAGTGTAGTAAGCGCCAAATACATCATGTATTCTAATAACTCTTACGATATTCATTTTTTTTTTAATGGCTGTATCGTCTCTTGGTAAGAAATGTACTGGAATTTTATATAAAAATTTTGGCTCTGCAAATTGGTTAAAAATTAGACCTAATTTCGCGATTTTTTTGTCGAACAAATTTCATTATTTTGTTACAGCCCTTCATTTTCTAGGGAAGTCTTACTACGGAACTATTCAGCTATAGAGTGTGTATGGTAAATAAACATCTCCTTCTTTCATCCTCTCTGATTATGTTTGACACGATCTTTAGGGAACTAGGAACCAAAAAAATAATAATTAACGATGTTCCACGTTTTCGTAAACAATTTGTAATGGTTTACGAGGCGTAATAAATCACAGATGAGACTCTTGTTTCGAGGGAACTTCGAATTGCCGAAATATTTGGAATCGTGTCTGTCATCCCGCGGTTTTTTTGTCGGGTTGAGTTTTTGTCAACTTTTGCTACTGCTGAGGATGGCGTTAATGAGGTAACGGAAGAATAGGAAACTGAGGGTGTAATGTGTCAAACTGTGTGTATAACTTAAACATGTTAATACATACCTGCTGTAGCCTGTAAATCCAAAACACTGTATTTGCAGATATTCATTATATATGTGCTTATGTTATACTTATATATAAAACATAGTGGTTTAGATAACCTTCAAATTGATACCAAACACTTTTTTACAAAAACAGGAATTTTGCACTCATATTCGAAGAACTGAAAAAAGATTTTTTCAAAATCAATTTTTCGAAGTATTGGATTTACAGCGTACCTACTGCTGCTCGGTTTTCAAGAGTACCTAGGTATGTAAAAACCCATTTAATAAGTATAATATGTTATTAAGTAGAATAATGAATTTCTTAATGACAAAGTTGCTTGGAAGCAATCAGCTATACTTCAGCTTTCCACAAGATAAATAAGCTGCATACAATTTTGAATTGAGCAACTGCTGATCTTATTACCGGCTCCAATTAGCAGAAACTGCTTTCCGAATCGGTGGTAGAGTCTTGACCTATCATAAGAGACACAGGTTGGCCTACATGAAATAAATAATTTTGAATTTGAATTTGAAAAGCTGCATCAGTTAGTCTACATTGTGGCGATTTGAATTTATGGCATTCTTCTCCAAGCATTTAACCAGTATCGAAAGTAGCGGAAGAGTATCAGAAGTAATTTCGAAATGCGATCGTCACACTACAGCAATCATTCTTAGACAATCCCGCAGCTCAGAAAATATGCCAGAAACTACTGCATTTAAATTGGCTCAACAGTGTTTTAGGAAAGTGATAACGAAACGGACTGACTTGTATAAGAATTTAAAACCTCTTAGGCGCAACTTCTCCGTGCCTTCGTGGGCAAAAAGATTAGGTAGTTACTATAGCTCATCTATAGCTAGATACATATTATGGTCTATCATAAACAAAGTTATAAGTTTTATAGTAATTGCAAAAACAAAAAATATTTTGCAAGACGCGACTACTATTAAACGCACAGAAAACAAAAGTACCTAAATAATCTTTTTTTTTTTGTCAAGAAGTAATAAAATAGTAACACCAATACCAAGATAACACAGAAAAATTTGAAATATGGTAATGAAAAGATGGCATAAACAAACAATCCGCACAAAAACAAGGAAATCATCTTGCAAATAAATTGCGATAGCACGCGGCGGGCCCGGCCGATGTAATCGCAAAACCCACTATTTTCCATCGGTGCCAGCCATATTTTTGTCAATTTTTCGTCTGACATATCCCATTTCAGAAAAACACGGAGTAGACATGAAGTTGGAAAACAAGGAAATGGAAAAAAAGGAGCGTCTCGGTGGAAGCGAACGGTTAATCGCGTTACCGGGCGCGGACGAATAACTGATGCGAGCCGGTCGCTGCACCGAACACAATGAGAGTGCGGTGTTTTTTCCGCCGAGACTCCGTGGAGACAAACAAGGGATGCAAATTCGTGTTGACACCGCGATCCATCTTGTTCGCCTCTCCAGAGACCAGTTCGAACAAATGGAACCCTGATTGAGATTCTCGGAGGTTTATTTACTTACCTGAGCTAAGATAGATACGGCAATCTTTTTCTATTCATTTACTTCTATGTGGTAGAATAAATAAGCGTTGACGGCTTAGTGTTTATGACTAAGGCATGATTTTTAGGGGATTCCGGGTACAGATTTCAGGGGGGGTACTCCTAGTTTGTGTGTACGCTTAGTTGGTGGGGAAAGGGGAATATTAGTCACTAGCTTTTGCTCGAAACTTCATCCATTTGGAGACAGGTTTTTTAAAATCTCCTTTTTTCCGGGATAAATAGTAGCCCATATTACTCTCTAGTTTCTTCATGCAAAGAAATCACTAGATTCGTTTCTCCGTTGCTGCGCAAATTAATGGCAAAGTAACAAAAAAACATACCATTTGTAAATAGCAAGAATGAACAGCATGACAACATGGGCAAATAAAAAAATGCATATTTTTCTCCCATTTGCTTTTATTGAATGCACTGTGCAAACCATTACACTAGTTTGATAAAAGTGATAATTTAGCAAACGTGTAAGTTCATTGAGTTATATACAGCAGCACTTTAGTTTCGCTTAATCTTGGAAACAAACGGTGGCGTGTTGTAAAATAGGAGCAGTGTTGGACAGGTCACGGGGCGACAGCGGCGGCTGAGCTAACTGTGACCTTCTTGAATGAGGACGGCCTGAGCTCGGCTGCATACCTTTACGAAGACTCTGATATCTACAGAATATTATGCAGTTATTAAACAACACAGAACATACATGAGCAATTATAAAACAAACAACACAGAACACAAAAGCAGTTATTAAACAACACAGAACATAAAAGCAGTTAATTAACATCCTATGACGCGGAGCTATTTTGTGTTGCAAAATATAATTGGTTTGCAAATGTGTGATTTTGAGAACATCGATACCGATAACCTTATTAAAGCTTCGTTGGTCTAGTGAATAACTTGTTCGACTACGGGTGACAAATTCCTGAGTTTTAATCCTGAGTCGGGTCAAAATTATCTATTATAGATATTATCTATTATCTATATTAGATATTCTCCGTACTAGCGCGGTGTTAGTAAGGTGGTATAAAACCTAGTTCCTAGAGTAGTAAAAAATCATGTCGACCCGTTCCTACGTGATTGATGGACAAACCATCAAACAAATATACGCTTTCGCATTTATAAAGCAAGATTGTTATACTGAAAGTCTGTAAAATATCTTGAAAATTAAAAAAAACTTAGTAGGTAGATTATTCAAAATATACAGTAAAGATATTGCAGATCTTGTGTACATATACATACGTAAAATTCAGCCTCTGTCATAGAGTTCTCTTTGGAGTTAGCAGAGTACAAATAGATCATCCGCCGGATCGCCGGCCGCCGCGCTACTGTCCAATAAATATATTGTTTCGCGCAGAGCCAGCGGAGATAAAGCTAGCTCGCGCCTCGCTCTGCCTCGGTGCCTTCGCGGTGCTCTCATTGCTAGCGGTGCCTTCCAACACTGCGGAAATTGTAACTCATATAAATATTTAAAAGGAAAACGTGACTGACTGATTGATCTATCGACGCACAGCTCAAACCACTGGACGGATCGGGCTGTTTGTATAAAGCTGCATCCGCACGCTTGGCAAACCTCGGCAAACCTTCACAAACGCAAACGTGCGGATAGAGCGTTTGCCATGGTTTGCCTACGCTTGCGAGCGTTTGTGGCCGATCCATCGAGTGTCGGTCTTTTGATCGCAAACCAAAGGGAATTTGCCACAAGCGCTTGCGTCTCCGTCCACACGTTTGCGCGCACTCAGTCTCGTTTGTGCACTGGCGGCGATTAGACGTGTTATTGTATTACGATTTACGTATCGCACCTTTAGAAATCTTCATTTTGTGAGTGGGTAAAAACGTAAAATGAATGACTGGTCGACTGAAGACTTTTGAAGACGATTTGTTTATATAATTTAATTAATTAATTAGTTTTATATATTAATAATAATAAGTGGCGACTCCGCACCGAAAAATGGTATATAATGGTATGGTAATAGGTGGACCGACACCATCAGGCGACCCTCAGGGAGCCACTGGGTACAGGTGGCGCAAGACCGAAGCCTGAGGAAGTCCATGCAATAAACAGTCCAGCAGTGGACGTCTATCGGTTGATAAAGAAAAAAAACAAAATATCTATTGAGTAGGTACATACTAGAATAGAGTAGAATATTTTTTTATTCAAATAAATAAACTAGGTAGGTACCAAGTGTTTTCGAACATACTACTAGCTACTACTACTAATCTATAATATACTAAAACTGTAACTGGACAAATTGTGCACATGAAATGTTTTGAAAATTTTAATTAGAGGACGCTTTACTATCAACTAGATGACGTCCGCGACTTCGTCCTCGCAGATTAAGGTTTTTTAATTCCCGCGGAAAGTCCTTAATTTTCCGGGCTAAAATGTAGGTATGAGCTATCGCTATTCCACATTTCATTCAAATCGGTTCATTAGTTGTGGCTGAAAGAGTAACAAACATCCATCCATCCATCCATCCATCCATCCATCCATATTCCATTTTAGTAGGATTATTGATCGATACTGAGCTTAAAACATTTGTAAAAATAACTTAAACCAAATAATAAAGCCGACACAAGTTCGACGTCCGTCATGCTTGCCTGTTCAGAACATACAAACGCCCTCGCAAGCGTGCGGATGATTCCCAAATTCAAGGCAAACGTTTGTAGAGGTTTGGCGTTTGCCGTTTGCCATAAGCATGCGGACGCGGTATAACAATTATACCGCGTCCGCATGCTTGTGGCAAACGGCAAACGCCAAACCTCTACAAACGTTTGCCTTGAATTTGGGAATCATCCGCACGCTTGCGAGGGCGTTTGTATGTTCTGAACAGGCAAGCATGACGGACGTCGAACTTGTGTCGGCTTTATTATTTTTTTACAAATGTTTTAAGCTCAGCTCCTACTAAAATGGAATATGGATGGATGGATGGATGGATGGATGGATGGATGGATGTTTGTTACTCTTTCAGCCACAACTAATGAACCGATTTGAATGAAATGTGGAATAGCGATAGCTCATACCTACATTTTAGCCCGGAAAATTAAGGACTTTCCGCGGGAATTAAAAAACCTTAATCCGCGAGGACGAAGTCGCGGACGTCATCTAGTCGATAGTAAAGCGTCCTCTAATTAAAATTTTCAAAACATATTTCATGTGCATAATTTGTCCAATTACAGTTTTAGTATAATATTAGTATAGATTAGTAGTAGTAGCTAGTAGTATGTTCGAAAACACTTGGTACCTACCTAGTTTATTTATTTGAATAAAAAAATATTCTACTCTATTCTAGTACGTACCTACTCAATAGATATTTTGTTTTTTTTCTTTATCAACCGATAGACGTCCACTGCTGGACTGTTTATTGCATGGACTTCCTCAGGCTTCGGTTTTGCGCCACCTGTACCCTGTGGCTCCCTGAGGGTCGCCTGATGGTGTCGGTCCACCTACCATTACCATACCATTATATACCATTTTCCGGTGCGGAGTCGCCACTTATTATTATTAATATATAAACCTAATTAATTAATTAAATTATATAAACAAATCGTCTTCTAAAGTCTTCAGTCGACCAGTCATTCATTTTACGTTTTTACCCACTCACAAAATGAAGATTTCTAAAGGTGCGATACGTAAATCGTAATACAATGACACGTCTAATCGCCGCCAGTGCACAAACGAGACTGAGGGTGCGCAAACGTGTGGACGGAGACGCAAGCGCTTGTGGCAAATTCCCTTTGGTTTGCGATCAAAAGACCGACACTCGATTGTTGTAGTAAGATCTTTGTGGTAGCTAAACTTTTTATAAATGTTTATGATGTTATGTCAATTGATAGAAAAAGATATCAAATAAAAGTCATGTAAAAACTAATATATTATTTTATTAAATAATTCTAATAATTAAATATAACATGGCGCAGTCGGTAATTTAAAAAGAAAAAGGATATAGGTAAGAAATATATAATAAAAAATAATTATAATGGAGAAAGCCAGAATTATAACAGAAAACGGGTCAATAAACCTACCATCAGAAATTAGTTGGCAGGGTTCTATGGCTGAGAATTGGCGGTTTTTCAGGCAGAAATTTGAATTATTCATAATCGCGTCGGGCAATGACGAAAAAAGTCCAAAAACCAAAACCGCATTGCTATTAAATGCAATAGGCGACCGAGGCATTAAGTTATATAATACATTGGCATTTGAGAAAGTCGATCATCGCTTTGATATAGAAAAAGTAATTAAAAAGTTTGAGGAGCATTTTAATCCCGAAAAAAATGAAACATACGAAAGATATAAGTTTTTCACCAGAAATCAAAAAGATGACGAGTCTTATGAAGATTTTTTGGTGGTGCTAAGAGATTTAAGCAGTACATGCAATTTTGGAGTTGTCACGGAAAGTTTGATAAGAGATAGATTAGTTTGTGGAATTAGAGACACAACGGTGAAAGACAGACTTTTAAGAACAAAAGAATTAACACTGGACAAGGCAATAAACATATGTCGTATATCACAAGAGACAAAAATGCAGTTGGAGAAAATATGTGTATCTAGTCCTCTGGATAATGCTCATAGTAGCAATGATTCGGACTATAACATACATAAGTTTGATAAAAAACAGAATAAATTCAGCAAATCTGGATTTAATAGCGAGCATATGAGAGATGTGAATGAAAATTATAATAGAAAAGCATGCCAAAAGTGTGGCTATAATCATCCAGTAAGGAAATGTCCTGCATACGGTAAACGTTGTGTCCGTTGTAATGGTTACAACCATTTTATAAGTCAATGTAAAAAACGTTCTGTTCATGAAGTAGAGGATGAAGTTAATGATGATACAATAGATGAGAATTGTGAAGGACATGTAAAATTTGGAGCAGTTTTTGTAAGTGCACTTAAAAAGGATATAAAGGATTGGATAATCACAGCTGGAGTTGGCAGTGTACCTCTTCATTTGAAAGTCGACACAGGAGCTCAAGCTAATATAATATCAGCTAATATGTTATCATGTTTAGGGTTGGATAGACATAATCTTTATCCGACAAAAGTTAGACTGACAACATATACAGGTCAGGTAATTAACTGCATTGGTAAGTGTTCACTGTCTATAAAATATGAAGGTCAGAATTACGTAGTAGAATTTTATGTAGTAGAATCAGACAAAGCATGTAATATATTAGGGTTACAATCAGCAATTAAAATGCATTTAGTTAATCCTGTAACGAATACCAATGAAACTAAAAATGTTGCAAGTATCACATCTGAGTATGATGATTTGTTTCATGGTTTGGGGTGTATGAAGGAAGAGTATGATATTAAATTAAAACCGGAAGCTACTCCTGTTGTGCATGCAAGTAGGCGAGTTCCTCTTGCAATACAAGCTAATTTGAAAAAGAAATTAGAGGAATTAGAAAAAATGGGAGTCATATGCAAGGTAACACACCCTACAGAATGGGTCAATTCTTTAGTTATTGTATACAAACCTAATGGGGATTTGCGGTTATGCTTAGATCCTAAAGATCTTAACGAAGCTATTAAAAGGCAACACTTTGAATTGCCAACACTAGAAGAGATTACTAGTAAACTTTCAGGTGCTAAATTCTTTAGTACACTGGATGTAAAAAATGGATTCTGGAATATAAAATTGTCTGAAGCGAGTTCAGACTTATGTTGTTTTAATACACCATTTGGTAGGTACAAATTTCTTAGAATGCCTTTTGGTATATGTAGTGCTTCGGAAGTTTATCAGCATCGCATGCGTCAAGTACTAGATGATTTAGATGGCGTAGATGTTTATATTGATGATATATTGATTTGGGGAAGAACAAAGGAAGAACATGATAAAAGATTAAGAAATGTTTTTGATAGACTTAGACAGGAAAATGTAAAACTAAACAAAGAAAAATGTAAGATTGATGTAGAACAATTAAAATACCTGGGCCATATTATAAGTAAGAATGGTATTACTCTTGATAATAGTAGGATAGAGTCAATTACATCAATGAAAAGTCCAAAAGATAGAAAAGAGCTAGAAAGATTTTTAGGGGTTGTAAATTATATTTCCAAGTTTATTCCTAATTTTCAGGGTTTATTTTCCCCTTTGAGAGGTTTATTAAAAAAAGATGTAGATTTTATTTGGTTAGAGCAACATGAAAAAGCATTTAATGAATTTAAAAAGATTTTATCTGAAAAGCCTGTACTACAGTTTTTCGATGAGAAGTTACCTATAGTTTTGTCTGTTGATGCTTCAAAAGATGGCTTAGGTGCTGTAATTTTACAAAATAATTTACCAGTTGCTTATGCTTCCAAGGCATTAAATGAATGTCAGCAACGTTATGCGCAGATTGAAAAGGAGTTATTAGCAATTCTGTTTGGTTGTGAGAGATTTAATCAGTTTATATTTGGTAGGAATATTACTATCGAGACAGATCACAATCCATTAATAGGTATCATGAAAAAACCACTGAATTCTTGTTCACCGCGAATTCAGCGAATGTTGATTAAGTTACAAAAGTATCAATTTATATTAGTCTACAAACGAGGAAAAGAGTTATATATAGCTGATACTTTATCTAGATCGTTTGACGTGAATGATAGATTGCAGATAGAATTAGATGAAGATAATATAGAAGCTAATATAGACATGGTGATAGGTTCGTTAAATATCAGCAAAAAACAGTTGAATAATTATCAAACATTGACAGATAGGAATGATGAAATGAGATTGTTAAAAGATTATATATTAAGGGGTTGGCCTGATCACAAAGCGTTACTGCCAGAAATAGTAAGGTCATATTGGCATGTAAGAGATAGTTTGACTTATAAATCAAATTTAATATTCAAAGGAAAATGTTTAGTGGTGCCACCTGAATTTAGAAAAGAAATGCTGGGGCGTGTACATTTTCCACATTTAGGCATAACCAAAACATTGTTACGGGCAAATGATGCTATGTATTGGCCAAGAATGATGTCTGAGATTAGAGATATGGTTTCAAAATGTGAAACATGTATTCTTTTTAGTAATAATAATAAAAAAGAAACTTTAATGCCTCATGCTGTGCCAGAATTACCTTGGGAAAAAGTAGGTGTAGATTTATTTCAATTAAATGGAGGTAATTATATGATTGTGATAGATTATTATTCAAAGTTTCCTGAGATAGATTTTTTAAGATGTACTACAAGCGAATTTATTATTGATAAATTGAAACAGATTTTCAGTCGTCATGGGATTCCAAATGAGTTATTTAGTGATGGAGGACCGCAATTTTCTAGTGACAATTTTAAGAATTTCGCTAGAGACTATGATTTTAAACACACCATGTCAAGTCCAGAATATGCTCAATCAAATGGCATGGTGGAACGTGAGATACAAACAGTAAAGAGGCTACTTAAGAAAGCTTTATATGATAAGAAGGATCCATATTTAGTAATGTTAGAATTTCGTAATAGTCCCATTTCAAATGTTATTGCATCTCCGGCTGAGAATTTATTCAACAGAAAGTTAAGAGGTATTATACCTATGGCAAAGAAGGCATTTCTTCCGAGGATTGATAGGAATTTAAGGCGAAATTTAATTCATAGACAAGAAAAGGATAGATACTATTATAATAGGAACAAGGTTAATTTAAGAGAGTTGGAAATTGGAGAACATGTATTTTTTAAAATAAATAGATTTTGGAAAAAAGGAATAGTCAAGGAAAAAATTTATAATAGAACTTACAAGATAATGGGAGAAAATGGGAGGATGTTTATTAGAAATAGATTTTTTATAAAGCCTTTTAATTTTGTACCTTATTATATTCCGGATGATGATGAGGAATCTGTAATTGCTCCAAAACCTTCTTTATACAAAACCTTACATGGACGTGTGGTTCGACCACCAGTGAGGTATCCCAATTAAAAAAAAAAAAAGGAAGATGTTGTAGTAAGATCTTTGTGGTAGCTAAACTTTTTATAAATGTTTATGATGTTATGTCAATTGATAGAAAAAGATATCAAATAAAAGTCATGTAAAAACTAATATATTATTTTATTAAATAATTCTAATAATTAAATATAACATCGATGGATCGGCCACAAACGCTCGCAAGCGTAGGCAAACCATGGCAAACGCTCTATCCGCACGTTTGCGTTTGTGAAGGTTTGCCGAGGTTTGCCAAGCGTGCGGATGCAGCTTTAGGACGTAGGCATCTGCTAAGAAAATTCAACCTGTAGGGGTGTCAAATACCTTTGGGTTTAAAAAATCCAACTTAACGTGAGCGAAGGCGCGGGCAAAAGCTAGTTAAATATATGGAGCTAATCACGAAACGGAACTGGAAATGGGCGGTTCACATAGTTCAAAGAGATGATGGTCGTTGGGGTCCCAAGGTGGTGGAGTGGCGACCCCGCATCGAAAAGCCGCAGCCCGCAGTGTTGGCAGGAAGTGCAAAAATCTGCCTCTATCTATTTTCTTTTCGGAAAATGATTAGAGAAAGAGATCTCCCGCTGACGTTATCTAATGTTGCGCTGCGTGCTAATGCCCGGATAAATGGGTCGGTATCTATTAAAATATTATTTTGCGCTGGCAGATTTTGCCAGCAATGAGGTCATTGGAACCGTTTCCTGGAGTCATAATTTTGGAAACAAAAGTATTACTAAATTAAATTTTTTATGATTTTTTTACCAATCCATGTATTCGTTAAGAGCCCTGAAAAATGATTTTATATCTAGAGATAGTAGTCAACGAATCCCTATCAGTATCTCTACTTACTGCATAATCAACTGGAACCGATCGTTATATATCATAATTACTGACAACTGTTACCTACGTAAGACAGTATCAAAAGTAACTTGAAAAAAAAAAAGACGTGTGGCACTCGGGGGCTGCCGCGGTAAAGCTATTGCATAGCATTTTTTATTAACGCCATCTAGCGGTGAGAGGAGTCCTGTGTCAGGTTATTTTCGTTACGGAATTTCTGGATTCGGTCTCCACGCTTAAGGCCCGCGATAGAAGCTATGCAATAGTTTAAAAAAGCTGGATCTCGCTGCAAGTAAGGCCCCACCTTACAAGCGGCGTGGAACACTGTCAGCCAAACGCGGCGAGCTTGGCGTTTGCACATTATGACTATGTAGACGCTGACCCGTTAGAACATGCTCCTTGGACAAAATGTCCAAAAAATTTATATTTTACCTTTGTATATTAATCAATCATAAATATATGCTCGTTAGTTTATAAATCGTTTCTAAGTAACCACCTTAGTACCTAACGTTTTTGTACCTACCCAAAGAACCATTTGTCAGATCTCCTGCAATCTAAATCTAATTTCTACGTAACCAATAAATTATGCGCCGTTACAAAACAAAGCCTTTTTTCGGAAGTCCTTGAAAAGTAGATTGTACAAAAGTATTTGCAGGGGAATAAAAAGGCAAGGTAACCGCCACGATTTAGCGAATCCCCTGGGCGAGGCGCGCCTGCCACGCCGAATTGTCACCCTGCACGTAAATCCCCAATTCACGAGGTAAGCATATGTGAAAATAAATTGTGTTTCCGGATCGCTCCTTAGTGCACTACTTACCTACTGCAACTATCTATACGTGATTTTAGACTTGATTCGTGGTTTAATGACATACCTATGTAATTGTTATAAAATAGTACGAGTACGTACCTACCAAGGTAATTATTTTAGTTGGGATTGTCGATATTTCGATCCAATTGCATGGATCGTGGTCACGACGAGACTAGGTACCTACGCTTCTGCTACGCCTAGGTATCTGAAGTAGTACGAATGGAAAAAAAATCATTTCTATCCTTAAAAAAATTTTCAATAAAAGTAGAATAGGTAGGTACTTACTATTTATCTTATTTCTAAATGGGATAGCTATCTACCTGTAATATTATTGTTCTCCTAGCCCCCAAGACATGGAGTAGGTAGATAATAAAATTTTAGCATCAAATATGATATTGCAACAAGTAAATCATATTTAGAATACGATTGTGCAATATAGGATGCCATACCTAAACGATCGTGTATAGCAGCTATACCTATAGCTGATACATTACTACCTACTTATATTCAATAGAAATTAGAAAGGTATTGTGCCACACGGCGCACCTCTCTAGGGACCTATACCTAATGTCGCTGTTCAAAGGTTCTGGTAGGTAGGTACGTAGGTTCCTATAAATTCAAATTCAAAATTCAATTCAAATTCAAAATTATTTCTTTCAACTTGTAGCTCTTATGACACGTCATGAATCTATCACCGGTAGTAGGTACTTTTGACTCGCCAAGCGAATAGCATAATAATCCAAAATACCCTAATTTTGCTCCCACAATAATAGCGAAATCAATGTCCATCCAACCAAGGGAAAAGCCCGGACATTACAACAGGGATGCACGATGATATCGCGGAAGGCTAACAAAAAAAAAACACTACCAGAATGCTTATTACGCTACTTAGCAAGACCCTCGGTCGAGCACAGCTTGCACTCTATGCACTCACTTTTTTACAACAATTTTCACACCTATCACATATAAAATAGAGTTCTTTATCGATTGACATGGCCCCGGACCGCCTCTAAGGGGCGTCGCTCCCCTCTCCGGGTATCGAGTGCGTTCACACAACTTGCTTACTTTAAAATTTTAATCACAAATCGGTCGTTGATTTATACAAAAAGTGGAATGGAAGTGTCCAGTGACAAGATAAAAGCCCGGCTGAGGACTTGCCTCTTATTAAATAGTAAATAAGGTTATGCATGGCATCTTTCCGTATTGATAGGGGAAAATTACAGGCTCGACGGTCTATAGTCTACACGCTCTACGAAGTCTACATTGTGAATTCAATTATAAACATAAACCGTCTCTGTAATTATAACAGGCACCTAGTTTGTCTGTCAATCTGTTATAACGCCAGTTATAGACGGCAGGAAAACAGCGTGAGGTGTTTTTCATCGTGACGTCATGGTTCAGCAGAATCTGCATTCCGAACCAGCACTGGTAGCATGGGCGGGAGAAATTTTATCCCCGGGAAAAGGATAAAATGTTTATCCCCTCGCTTAGTTTTATCCACCCGTCGAGCATGGGCACAGCGGTGGAAGAATATTGACAGTGGATAAAATGGGAGAAAATTTATCCCCGCAATTATTGCCATTATAAGAAAATCATGGAAGTAGGAGGTACAAATATCACAATACTTCAAAATTAATGTCAATTCGATCTCAAAAAGTCATTATTTTAGGTATAGATATATCTACTCGTGATTTTGACAGTTAATAGGTGATTCGTAGGTGATTTTTGTCTGTGGTTTTTGTTTTCGTTTGACCCTTTCAAAAGTCAAAAAAGGATACTTAAGTTTATCTCTTTCATTTGGTCCCATGCTCTAGCCGGGGGAAGTTGCTCCACTTGTAATGTCAAATAGGGATATAGGTACCTCTCCTTTCCCCTGTCGCCATGCTTTAGCATAGGGAAAAGGCAATTGTATCCCCTGTCAGTGGATAAAATCGGGGGATAAAATGTTTATCTCCTGCCCATGCTACCAGCTACTGTTGTGCTAGAGTCTCGACTTGTCATAAGAGAAATAAATAATTTTATATAATAAACAGGAATAATTATTATCAAAATCGTTAATTCCAAATCCTGTAATGAAATATTATCTACGTGAAAACTGAAATTTATGAGGTATTATAGCGTAGCGCCATCTAGCGCCATTGGTGAGAAAGTTCGTGGCCCGATTGATAAAATCGACGTCAGACGACATAATATTTTAGGGAATATTTAGGATAACTTTCAGGCATGCAGGTGTCCTCACAATGAAAAAACTGCCTAAAATTACCTTCCCACAGGCCTACCTAATTTTATAATTTTTTTAAAGAAATCAACCCAATAAATAATTAACGCGATCTGCGCAATTGGCGTCGTCGAGGGCGAACATTTGAACGGCGTTACCTACCTTCATAACTTCCGATAACAGTTTACTGCGAAACGATACGGTTAGTTTGCGCCCTCACATACTAAATTATTATAAACATACTGAACGCGGCCTGTTGTCCAATTTTACGCAATTTTCATTTACTGCTATAAATACCTACGTGAGTTTAACAATAATTGTCGTAACTCG
Organism: Hipparchia semele; assembly: GCA_933228805.2. Taxonomy (NCBI): domain Eukaryota; kingdom Metazoa; phylum Arthropoda; class Insecta; order Lepidoptera; family Nymphalidae; genus Hipparchia; species Hipparchia semele. The sequence goes on along the minus strand of OW121709.1, from coordinate 5,910,498 downwards.
TAACTTTTTCCTTTGATCTGAACTCTGAAGTTGAAAGCTTGAAATATGTATTTGACTTTTCTAATAGGTAGAGTAGCATGAGATTTAAGTAGGGAAAACTTTTACAGTCGCATAGGTAGGTGATATTCTATAAAAATAACCTCTGAATCAGAAAATCTAAATATAGCATTACCTAGGTATTTAGTATCTAAGTCCTAGTTGATTTTTCTCTTCATAATCCAATTTATGCGATTTTCATTAAGTTCTGGAGTAAGGTTTTTCAAATTTAAAGATTTTGTTTTGGGTTTTGATTTGGGTTTTTAAAAATCTAGCGAAAACTCCTTGTTTTTTCAGCAGTGTTCAGGTCCCCCCCAACTAAGTAGGTAGGTATCCGTGCAAAAAAGACAAACCTTTATAACATGCGCATTCGCATTTCTACATAATACTTATTAGTAGAGATATTGCCGATGTACATACCTATCATTATAGGAGTAGGGGAGCGAGGGGCTATTTGTAACAGGGGCAAGGCGTAACTTTAAGTTCTTAAACTTTATTAACTTATTTTTTTGACTCAGTTTAATCTTTATGTGGAGCCACATCATGTCATCATATCCAATGTCCTGCAAGAAGACGCAGTGAGTTTAAGTGTGTACGTGCTTTGTTTTTGCTAGGTAACGTAAAATTATACTCTCGTATATTTTTGGTTCTCATTACTATTATACAATAATTTATTGCAACTTTCTGTGTTTTATTTAGGTACATTAAAATTTATGTAACTTTGAAGCCGTGTCTCAGTTATTAGATACGATTAATAAGTTAATAAATTAGTAATCTTCATAAATGTAAAAAATATAGGTATCTACCCATAGTGTTACCCCATAGGGTTAGTTGTAACAAAATCTTGGGGTTGATTGTAAGTTTGTAACATGTTAAACGTGCCTCTGAATTTTATCAATTACAATAATATGTCATTTTAGTTATTGGATTTCTTCTGGAATGAGAGATATAAGACAAAGTCAGAGCATAGGCAGAAGGTTGTACGATTTAGGTCGTGATGAATAGCACTAAAGAAGCTGGACAAATGAAATATTATGAAAAGAAAATTAAGAAAAAGCAGCAAAATATGATAAAGATAGAGAAAAAGTAAAAAAGAAGGGGAAGTAGATAACAGATATAAACACTTAAAATCTTAACTTTTTGAAGTAGAGTTTATTTATAATGCTGAAAAACAAAAAATAAATGCTCAAATGTGTCATATTTTTGTCTTTCGGGGTAAGTAGCAACATCGCGGTTTATTATAAAAATTATTTGTGAATACGTTTTGTAGTTTTTTTGTTTTACTTCATAGAGTTTATGTATTGGTGGTATCTATACTTCAACCGATTGGTAGATCTCAAGAATTCGTTTTTCTGAAAATTGTTACAAGGGGCATGCCCCTTGCTCCCCTAGATACATGTATCTATATTAAAACATATTTTTATATTTTATTCATACTTAATAACCGTAGTAATTTAACCTAGTAGGTATTTCTGTCTTTAGAGCTTTTGATTGGCTTACCTAATTCCGCAATCCCAATGAAATAAAGAAAATATCTTACGATATTATGCTAATTTAATTTAAGAAACAATAAAATAGGTAACTCTTAAGAAAGTAGGTACCTACCTACTAACAAATAAAAAACTTGTCTAGAGTCGTGCGTGTAGAGATCACGTAAACGCTTGCAAAGCTCCATAAGTTTGGAATTCAAAATTTCCCGCGCGATGTTCACCAAAGCAAGAGGTAAGGTTAATTTCACAAACACAAAATTTTTTTTCCTCCGAGGGTTAATTACTTGTTTTCTTAAAAACTTGGAGTTTAGTCATAAACTCATAACGTTTGTCAAGAGTTTATTACTGATTACCTACTTAGATAGGTTAGAGCATGGTTAGAGAAAGTTTCTTATAGATGTAAACGATAGATGATAGGTTGTCCTAATTGACTTTTGAACTGTTTGGAAACATCGATGTTTTTTAAATGTTTAAGTGGGTTTTAATTTTTGTTAACTATTTAGGATTTTGTCTTAATTTACTTATATTTTAATTAAGGAAAGATCTTATGTATGTTGAAATAAAAATAAAAAATCTGCTTACTTAGTAAGAAAATTAAAATTATGAAACAGGTTTAATTAGGTAGATAGTAGATACCGACTAAGTACCAACCTATTAGATAGGTACCTATATATGTACCTACTTAATGAATTAATGAACTTATCAGTTTTGAGAACAGAGCCGTTTTGCACGCTGAATATCGTAAAATTCATTATATAAATAATGTAACATGGTCCTATTAGCTTATTTATGATACACAAACCACTCATAATATTTTTATCAGACAACACATTTGATCTTTAATGGCCTATAATCTCAAAGTGCCTCCGTACATTTCGTGTAACATCTAAGAGGCTATTAATTTGATCCTAACACAACTGCAACGCACGAATCAATCGCAAGCAACCCATCGGCGAGCTTTTAAAATGCATAAACAGTGACGTGAATGAGAATAAGTACTTCGATATTGGCTCAGTGTTTAACCAGAGCCTTTTCAGTGCCGCGGTGAGCCATTTAGCGAATTTCAATAGTTATCGCGCGGAGAAAAACTTGCGACAGGGACAGAGTTGCGGCGGAGAAGCCAGTGGGAGCGAGATGCATGTAATAAGAAAGAAGTAATAAAAAAGCGGTTGTGTGCGTGGTCGGAGTGTGGTGGCACGGGGCGGCATCAGGCCCCTCCCTGTGGCGCGTTGCCGCCTCGCCGCCGTCAGTCGGGTTCTCATCGCGCGGAGTCGCACCGGTCCGATCTATCGCCTTGCTTTCGCGTAAAAAGTTTCACCCACCGCGAAACTTCCGATCGCTGTGGAAACACTGAAACTTATTTTAATTATTGTTTCGAACGAGTTGCTCGGAAAAGTTTCAAAGCGGTTATTTTTTTGTTGTGTAGAGTTATTCTTTTTTGGTGATTAGTAAGAGTATTTTACAACTTTGTTTCTTTGGTAAACGTAAGAATATTTGACTGTTGTAAGACGAGTATAAAATAATATAGAAAAGCGAAGAGTGACCGCCAAATACATAACTTATTGAGGCCCCCTGATTATGGTCTGCGCCACCGATGGGATGCTCAGTGGGTGAGACGTGGGGCCCCAGTTTCTTGATGCTGCTGCAAGGCGAGGGCCGGGGGCCTGTCATGGAGGAGGAGTGCTCGGCGCGGCCCTGCGCCACAGACTTCTCCATCGCTGCCATCATGGCCAGGGACCGCCAGGAGCGGCGGGCGCGGAGGCATAGAGACCCCAGGGAAGACACACTTACACCTTTAGGTTTGTTGCAGTCTCTACCTAATACTGATAAGCTGTAGCCTTCGTCTTGTTTGTATGCACTTCATGTAAATAGTACCTAGGTACTAAATTAAACTCCTGATCAAAATCGATGTACTAAAACTCGAGATACCTACTACAAATTGACCCGAATTTCCGGCTAGGACTACTTCTATAAAAGCTAAATAAACAAAAATCTCGTTAAGGGCCCGTGGCCCCACCGTTTGGAAACTATTAATATCAATATAAGTATCTACCTATGCAATGAACATTAATATTATCGTATCTACATATCTAGTACCTACCTACGAGTATCTAATTAGAATTACGACCTGCAGGTAAAGGTCGATTATTATTATTTCTATTTACAATAACATTCCTACTCCTTTCCTACACTATACCTACTTAAAATGTAATGTAGTGGAAATCCATTGGTTTTTCTTTAGTATCTTCCTATAAAACTAATAAGTAAAAAGTACTTTATTGAATTAAAAAATACTAGGTACATCTCATAAATTAAATAATTTATGAGATGTAGTATTTAAAGCTAAGATGTAGTATGTAGCTAAATAAATATTTATGAGACAAGGATCTTCTTACCTTTCAACTTTTAATAAGCCTAATTTTTTTACCGTAACTTTTTTACCGTAACATACCTACCTACTATCATAACGACGTATCTACGAAAACTGAAAAAAATTAAAATTAACATTGTAGGTAGGTACCGACACGTTTAGATTCTATTATGAATGCCACATACACAGGCCACATAATTCAGAATGTATGAATGACCCATCATACCATGAGGAATTTTTAATTCATAATTTTATTTTTGCAAGATTTATTTATTTCAAGAAATATTCTGGGAGATTTACAGTTACCCAATTCATCTCTCTATTTATTTTCCTATAAGGATGAGGATGATTCCTTAATCCAGATAGGATAAAAATCCTATCTGGATGAAGGGTATCTGCCAATATTTAAAGTTAGGCGATAAATATTATTGAAGCCAAAAAGTTTTCAGCAATTCATGAAAAGTATCAGGGGTTTAATAAAGTACCTATTGTTTGCAAAATTTTGTAAAGCTTACAAAATTTTGACCATTCGTTACGTAGGTAGGTACCTACCTAGTACCTACATACCTAGTATAGAAACCAAAATATTCTCTAAAATTCTTAATGGGCCTACAATCAGAGGCGTAACTATACCGTTTGAGGCCCGTGGCAAATTCATCGGATGGGGCCCTCCCTCCCCCAATATAAAGAAGCTCATCCAATGAGATAGTATTTTTTATTTTTTCATAAATCACTACGTGAAGTAGGTACATACAAACGCAATTACAATCACTTGATTTTCTAATAACCTTGAATTCGGAGCGTATTGTATTTATGGTTACATTACGGTACTTAGTAGTCCGTTCTTAGCACCTACAATAGCAACGTAAAAGCGACATTTTCGCGAGCGAAGCAAGCGCGAAATTTTTTATGATTGCATTACGGCACTTAGTAGTCTATTCTTGGCACTTACAATAGCAACATAAAAATGACATTTTCGCGAGGGAAGCGAGCGTGAAATTTTTTATGATTGCATTACGGTACTTAGTAGTCCATTCTTGGCACCTACAACAGCAACGTAAAAGCGACATTTTCGCGAGCGAAGCGAGCGCGAAATTTTTTATGATTACATTACGGCACTTAGTAGTCCATTCTTGGCACCTACAATAGTAACATAAAAGTGTCATTTTCGCGAGCGAAGCGAGCGCGAAATTTTTTATGATTACATTACGGCACTTAGTAGTTCATTCTTGGTACCTACAATAGCAACGTAAAAGTGACATTTTCGCAAGCGGAGTGGGCGCAAAGTTTTTTATGGTTGCATTACGGCAACTAGTAGTCTATACTTGGCACCTACAATAGGAACGTAAAAGCGACATTTTCACGAACGAAGTGAGCGCAAAATTTTTTATTCTGCACTACGCCATATCTAGTCCTGTACTTTTGGCGCTTGAGACCCTGCGCTAGTATGCGCCGCACACTCGGCATCGTAGGTAAAGTCGGCCCTACCAACTATTTAGTTATTGTTATTGGGGTTATTTTAAAATGTGTTTGTGGACCTAATGACATTTAGGTATTACAAATATGTATCTTTTTAATTTCTGTAAGACATAAATAAAAATTTTGGCCCCAAATTCGCCGCCCCTAAAATCTGCTGCCCTAGGCTCCAGTCAAATCAGCCATTTGGTAAATCTACCACTGTGCGTAACCTTTCTTGTCCCAAAGGGTTTAGTTTATATCAATTTTTATTTTGAAAATGATCGCTCGGCACTAGCCGCGTAGTCACAGGAATGGCTGTAAATGTTATGATCATCTTGTGCTTCCGGTCCTCTCTGACCGGGGGCCCCTGCCGGCTGGAGGCCCGTGGCATTTTGCCCTCATGCCACCCTATAGTTACGCCTCTGCCTACAATATTACTTAAATGCGTGAACCTAATAATTATGTTTAAATAAATTGTACCTACTATGTCTATTATTTGACCTAGTACACTTGGGTGAATTTGGATTTGTCTGTCTGTCTGTCTGTCTGTCATAGGTATATCATAATCTAACTCCCGACTTAATGAAAAATATACAATAGGTACCTACTAGCTTTTGCCCCCGCGACTTCGTCCGCGTGGAATTAGATTTTGGAGTGGAATTTTCAAAAACTGTGACACACGTACTTCTTTATTTTTAACTGAAAGCTCAAATACCAACTTTGATGGAAACAGCTTGAAAAATGACGGAGTTTCATATAAACTTCCATCCCCTATTTAAAACCCTTAGGGGTGGAATTTCCAACAATCCTTTCTTAGTGTGCGCCTACGTCATAAAAGGAACCAACTGTAAAAATTTCCAGTTTCTAACTTCAGCAGGCTGTGCGTTGATATCTCAGTCAGTCAGTCAGTCAGTCAGTCAGTCAGTCAGGACTTTGAATTTTATATATTTAGATATATATGATGGCCCAAAGCCAAAAATAACGTGAAAAGTAAAAAAAAACAGAATCTGAGGAGGGTGCTCATAGTTTCGTCACATCTACATGCATTTTACTGCTTCGTACATTTTTGAAACTTAGAATATTTTTTTTTTCTATTTTTTGTATTAGGGATATCGAATTCGGATAGGTAGTATAATCAATGTTTGCAAAATGTAACCTTAAAAAAAAAATAGAAAAGAAAAAAAATTTTTCCTTGCTTTCAAAAAGCTCCCGTGTAAAACCATCACCGATCTCCACCAAATTGAAATGAGACCAAACTGACGATAATTATGTCCTTTCAAAAAAAAATTGAAATCGGTCCAGATTTGACATCAGAGTAACATCACACGCATCACCAAAAAAAAAAATAAGCGTCGAATTGAGAACCTTCAACTTTTTTTTGAAGTCGGGTAAATAATACGTGTTTTTGATGTAAGAACCACACAAATAAGTGTCTCAGAGATTGCAATACGACCGCTTTTGTACCCTTCTATATTGGCTCTTTTATATTACGAGACTAGCTGATTCCCGCGACTTCGTCCGCGAAATTGCATTCAAATCCGTTCAGTAGTTTTCGAGTACAGACAGACAAAACATTCAAAACAATTTGTTTTGGGCTCAGTATCGATAATAAACAATTCATTAAAATTTTCAAAATATATTTAATGTACAGAAGTCGTCCCGTTACAGTTTTATTATAAGCACCTACCTACGTACCTATAGATAAGTTTGGGCTTTTCTTTTGTCATTTTTATTTGTCTGTCTTCGTAAGGAAAAAAGACGTATCTGTCATTTTTTTCGAAATTGCGTTAGGCACATATTCGGCATCAGAGCCATCAGAATCAGAACAAAAAGACGCATCTACCAGTATTTTTTGTAAGCAAAATTTAATATTGGTAGATACGTCTTTTTGTTCTGATGCTGAATATGTGTCTAACTCAATTTTGAAAAATTTACAGATACGTCTTTTTTTCCTCGCGATGCTGAAGCGATGGTGAAATCTCTCCTAATATTGTTCGTTTATTGGTTTTTCCTTCAATCACACATCAGTGTAGCAATGATGAGAGTAGGATTGGGTTTGACGTACAATGGACATGCGCATAGTTAAGGAACTGGACCTAACCAAGCATGGGTTTCTTTTTATCCTTGGAAAACAAAGATTTTGAACATTTAACTTCACGCAGATGAAATCGCAGGCAAAAGCAAGTAAATTTCTTAAACACCGTCCTCGTCCTCATGGGATTATAATCTAGGTACTAACTGGAACCCGCGACTTCATTCGTGTGGTGATTGAAGAACAAACCAACAAACAAAGACTCTTTAGCATTTATAATATTAATAAAGATTTAAAAACCCATTCACGCCTGTGAGGAAATTGCTAATTAGTAATTTTTCTTTTCAGAAAAGTTCGTGGACGCGACAGCATCCGCTTCAGGGTCTCCATCCCCGCCTCTCCCCGAATACGAGCGGGACTCCCCCGTCGATGTGTCATCTACCTCAGAAGCAGGCTCGGCGAGCGGCGCGCCGAGCGGCTCGCGAGCCGTGTCCCCTCCGCCCCGCAACCCCCAGCTCGCCGAGCGCTGGTCTAGTGAAGAGATGAGGCATATACAGTGCCACCTTGAGACGAAGGAGCTATGGGATAAATTCAACGAGCTAGGCACGGAAATGATTATCACAAAGACTGGAAGGTAAATAAGTAGTTTTTTTTTTTAATATGAATAGGGGATAAACGATCTGGCGGGTCACCTGATGTAAAGTGATTACCGCCGCCCATGAACACTTGTAGTACCAGAGGCACCACCAATGCGTTGCCGGCTTTTCAGGAGCTTCTAAACTAAGGGGGTAGTTTTAATTTTTTCTATATTTAATGCTGTTTTAACCTTTAGGGATAGAATTTAAAAAAATCCTTCCATAGTACATCTGAAGGGAAGTCAAGGAAAATAAGTAATATTTCTGTCTCCTCTCCAACTAAGCGTAAAGTTGTTGGGAGTGAGTTACGACAATTATAGTAGGTACAACGGACGGTACAGTCAACCTTTTTGGTTTTCATTTCGTGCCTTACGCTTTACGCTATAGAGGCTTTTTTATTTCGACCTAAAGTTCTGGACTATAAGGAAATTACTATTAAAACAAATTCCAATCCCCGTGCAAAAAATTTGCGATGTTTAACGAGATCAAGGAAATATCGAGTTGAGGATGGACATGAAACACGAGTGATATTCCCCTTTCCCCACCAATTAAGTAAAGGTGCTAGGAGTGAGTTACGACAATAGTAGGTACAACGGCCTACCCCTTGCACTATTGTCGTAACTCACTCGACTTGAACAGTCGACCTTTTTTGTTTGCAGTCCGCACCTTAACTTGCGCTATTGAATTTTTTTGTTTCGACCCGAAGTTCCTTTCCCATTTTATTACGTTAAAACGCAATTTATCCGTAAAACTTCAGCACTGTAAGTGAACCACCATTAAAACACTCCAAACGATCCCCGTTCATAAAACTGGCGGTGGTAGGTAACGAAAACTGATTGTTTAACGAGATCAAGGCAATATCGAGTAGTCGATAAGGTAGGTGGCACACGGTCGGCCGAGCGAGGCGTGTCGGTTGCGGCTCGCGGCAGAACAATGGGTAATCGCCGTCGCGACACGAACCTCGCCCGCCCGCGCTCTTCGTAAATGCTGTATACTGTACTCCACAGTCCACAGTCCACTGGAACTTCTACTCTACAACGTGTAATGAAACTACGAAATAATACTGAAGGAGGTGAATGTGCTCATGAAACTGAACAACTTTCCCCAAGGAACATAGGTCGAAATATGAAAAAAAATTTTTACCTCCCATAGTAAATCAATCAGCTGATCGTCAATTTTGTATGGGAGGTCCACATTTTTTTTTTCACATTTTGACCTATGTTCCGTGGGGAAAGTTGTTTAGCTTCATGAGCACATTCACCTTCTTCAGTATTAGGTATTTCGGAGTTTCATTGCACGTTGTATACAGTACGTACACCCTTAGACATTTGAAGACCAAATTTTTCTCTGCAATATGCGCTGGCCTAAGTTTTGCTTGCCTGAAAGTTCGATTTTTAAATAACAGGCGGGAACGTTTTATATTTTCGGGATCCTGCTTTTGGCTCTCTGCAGATCCTCAAAGATCAAACCAGCATAATATGATATTTTCACAATTATAAATATGTATAATATATATCCTTACGAAAAATCACGTCATAGCTCTATTGCACCATGATTGAATTGAATTGAATAAACCAACAAAACATTTACATTAATTTTAATATTAAGTAATACCCCAAATAACAAATTACTTTCAGAAATTCCACACGAGAGAATCCGGGGCGGATCAGCCAGTTTAAATAGTTATTTTATATTTGAAACAAATAAATGATATTATTTAGCCTTATCTTATTTTATCGTTTAGTAATGGCATATCGAATCGTCGATAAGGTAGGTGGCAAATGGTCCGCTAGCGTACCGAGACCGTCTCGCCTACAACAGTACAGTACAGTAGTACAATAGTCCATAGATGTTCTATAATATTAGGTAGCAAGGTCGCTATGGTTTCGCTGCTGTCAAGCAAAAGCGAAATCATAGCGAAATCAGCGAAATCATAGCGAAATCATAGCGAAACCATAGCGAAACCGTCGCGAAACCACCATTTGTCGATGATCTAAAGGCCACCATTGAAAATTGATCCTAATTTGTTTAGTTTATTTAGCTTTGTTATGATTATGAAACATCATTGTATTGGGTGTTGAACTCTATAAGAAACTAGCTTTTGCCCCTGCGACTTCGTCCGCGTGAAATTAGGTTTCGGGGTGGAATTTTCAAAAACTGTGACATACGTAGGTACTTCTTTATTTTTAACTGAAAGCTCAAATACCAATTTTGATGGAAACAGCTTGAAAAATGACGGAGTTTCATATAAACTTCCATCCCCTATTTAAACCCCTTAGGGGTGGAATTTCCAATAATCCTTTCTTAGTGTGCGCCTACGTCATAAAAGGAACCAACTGTAAAAATTTCAAGTTTCTAACTTCAGTAGTTTAGGCTGTGCGTTGATATCTCAGTCAGTCAGTCAGTCAGTCAGTCAGGACTTTGAATTTTATATATATAGATAACTCGAATAAGAAAATAGTCCTTATAGGATCACTTCGATGTCCGTCTGTCTGTCCGTGTGATAAAGGACTCGAGGTCTTTTTTTCTCAAAAACGGCTTGAAGTACTAAATTGATAATGAATACGTCAATAGTCCCTTAATGATGTAAAAATTTAAAGTTTCTAGTTCAACTCCATAAAAGTTAGGTACAGCTCTCGAAGCGCATTTTCATATGAAAGTTCCAGTGACGTCACTTGTAATTAATATAATCCTCACAGGGTACTGAACCCTTAGTGCGCGAATATGACTCGCAGTTGGGCGATTTTATTTTATTAAAATACTAGATGATGCCCGCGACTTCGTCCGCGTGGATTTAGTTTTTAAAATACCACGGGAACTCTTTGATTTTCCGGGATAAAAGTAGCCTATGTCACTCTCCCGGTCCTCTACTATACCCATGCAAAAAATCACGTCGATCCGTTGCTTCGTTGCGGCGTGATTGAAGGACAAACCAACAAACAAACACACTTTCGCATCTATAATATTAGTAAGGAAGTAAGGATTACAGTAAAACTTATAGATAACCTAATATTTTATTATACAAGAATCATGCCCACGCGGTTTAGAGAAAGTAAAGAATACTTGGCTGCATTACTTTTAATTAGGTACTTAAGTAATATAATTTTTCGTTTCTTTCAAAAAATTTTATAATAAGCGAACGGAACAATGAAGTCTGTTTCATGGACTATAAAGCCGTATTAATACCTCGGTTATTTATACCTTATAATGTACTCGAGTTAACGACGTCAGTTTTTTCTTTCATGCGTCATAAAAAACAACATTCGGAAATATTCAAGTTGCAGTATTTATTCTCAGGCTAAGCAGTGCATAACAATCACAATGCTTGTTTAATGTTGTGTTGATTCGCAATAAATAGTTACGGAAAAAATCATGTTTTTGGTATTGAGAATTTACAATGAATCTTATATACCTACCTAGTTCTTTCAATTCACGAGGGCGCGTGAGCTTTACTTGTGGTTACCTAACTCACTGGTACAGTATTGAGCGCTGTGGTCTTATAGTTGGGATTTGGGAGGTCTCTGATTCGATTCCCGGCGGGGGAAATTTGGGAATTAATAATTTGTGAATTGTCTCTGGTCTGGTCTGGTGGGAGGCTTTTGCCGTGGCTAGTTACCACCTTACTGTTAAATACGTACCTACCGCCAAGCGATTTAGCGTTCCGGCACGATGGCGCATAAAAATCGATTAGGGGTATGAGTACACTGCCATACCCCTTCCAAGTTAGTCCGCTACCATTTTAGACTGCATTGTCACCACCAGGTGAGATCGCAGTAGGACTATCTTGTCATCGAATGGAAAAAAAACTTGGGCGGATGCCTACTGCATGCCTTTCAGCCTGATCCGTCCAGTGGTTTGAGCTATGCGTTTATAAATCAGTCAGTCTGTCACCTGTCTGTGTGGTGGGTCGACCTTGATTGGAAAAGGTGACTGACTGACTTATTTATCAACGCACAGCCCAAACCACTGGTCAGATCGAGTTGAAAGACATTCCGATAGCTATTAAGACGCAGGCATCCGCTAAGAAACGGATTTTTGAAAATTCAACCTCTAAGAGGGTAAAAGGGATTCGAAAAAATAGGGGTTTGAAAAATCAAACTTAACGTGAGCAAAGCCGGTGGCAAACCTACATAGTCCTACAATAAAGCTTCATTTACGACAGAGGCAGTAACTGGACTATTATTATCTAAACTGTGCTAAATACAAACAGAAAAAGATTAAAACGCTCAAAGGGGCTTTCAAAACTCGTATCGGGAGACAATTTGCCACACGCCGTCACGCGGACTTATCCGAGCCGGCCTCGTCGATTAACATAAATCTCGCCAACTAACCGGCGCAAATGAGCTCGCGCGGGCCCCAACAGCCAACAGTGCACATTCTGTTGAACAAACAACACTTCGCTATTATATTATAGTACCTACCTCGACGACGATGACCTCCCTGGCGCAGTGGGGAACGCTGTGGTCTTACAACTGGGAAGTCTCGGGTTCGATTCCTGGCGGCACAATTTGGGAATTTATAATTTCTAAATTGTCTCTGGTCTGGTCTGGTGGGAGGCTTTGGCCGTAGCTAGTTACAACCCTACTGTCAAAGACGTGCCGCCAAGTGATAGGTATAGCGTTGCGGCATGATGGCATGTAGAAACAGATTGCGGGTATGGGTTGAATGTAGACTTCCAAGTTAGCCCGTTGCCATCATAGACTGCATCGTCACTTACCATCAGCTGAAGTCGCAGTCAAGGACTAACTTGATGGCCAAAACCTCCCACCAGACAGACCAGAGACAATTCAATCCGAGAAAACCTGAAACCTGTGTTCCTTACTCCACCTTATTCCACGCGGACTAAGTTGCGGGCAAAAGCCCTACCTACCTAATATTTTAAATGAAGGAACAATAATAATGAGCTAATCAATATTAAAATTAGTTTTTAAAATCTCACGCAGCGCAGGATCACGCATAATGATATGTCCTAACATGCGTGATTGTAGGTCATCGTTTTTTACAACAGCAGCGTAGGTAGCTCTTCGATCACAGAAGAAAAGAGGTAGCTATGTTTCACAAATTTTCACGCGAGCGTGTGTATCGGGGCAAAAACGACATTCACATGTCACGGCGACGATGCGCGACGAATCGCGAGCGTCGCCCGCCGAAATAAATCAGCATTATCTCGTGAGATAGCCGCGCGGACCCCGGCGTATCGCGCCGAGCCCTGTGTCGCTCGAAAAAATTAATGACTCGGAAAAACGATTCGCTTATGAGGGATCTTTCAATGTAATTGAATTGCCCCACTGAGATCTGCCGAATTGTCGCGAGTGCCGAGTCAGGTGCACCCACTAAATTCTGCTGGATTTTATTGCTTAGGACCAGATAACATTATTTCTCTGTGTCGAAGGTCAAAAAGAAACTGTATTAAACACAGAGTGAGTTAATGAAGCTAAAGCTAGGGTAGATATTCTAAAAGAAGTAGATACTACTCGTATTATAGTAGTTGTGGTAGTTGTGAATTACTAAATGGATAATTATTTTCAGTTCAAAAGCGAGCTGTGTTCGAAAGTTAGAAATATCTATAAAAGAAGAGAGTGGCAGAAGTACCTATAGGAAAAAAAATAGAAGCCCACATGGCACCACCAAAATGAATGATCAATTTGCATACACATCATATTATAAAGGGCGAGAAAAAATGCGGTGACGCTAAATCCGAGCACATTAGCTGCATCCACCCCTGAGATTATCATAACAAGCGTAATAGAATAATTTATCTCAGCCGCTAGTTGCCATGCTAATCTTACGCAGATCTAACACGATAAGCTGCTATTAAGCGGTTCTTTTGTTTGATATAAACTCTTAATTCAACGTGGCACCATTTTTCATTTAGTCTGCAAATATTGTGATGTTTTAGGGCTGCGAATAAATAATAAGTTTTAGGATATGTATATTTTTTAAATTATTATTATTTATTAGTTTGAGAAATGGTTCGTATTATGACACTCCGTTTATAAATTACTGGTTGATACTACCCTTGATATTTATCCGGGTAGATTAGGATTTATAAAACTTTCGCTAGAAATCTTTGTTTGTGACTGAAGAAGAAACTAATAAACACACGTTCGCGTTTTGTATATTTTCAATAGAATGAGCAACTGCTGAGTTTCTTGCGGTTCTTCTCAGCAGAATCTGCATTCCGAACCGGTGGTAAATTTGTGACGTATCATAAGTGCTACAGGGTAGCCTACATGAAATAAATAAATTTTGAATTTTGAATTTTGAATCTAGGTACCTACCTACGTCAAGTTCTATAAGTAGTTAAATGGAAGATAGGTACTTACAGGAATAGATTATGAAAGTATCATCGTTTATTAATTTTATTTATTTATTTAAAGATTGAAAACCGTGATTTCCACACTAGGGTTCCCTGTATCTTGATTGAAAGGTATTACCTGAAGTTTTTTTTTTTAAGAAAATTTGATCCTTATTTTTTTGTCACAACTTTTGCTTAACGCCTGAAAAATCTAAACTATACCTATTCAAAATGAAGGTGAAAATGAAAAATGGTCTGTCAGTAATGATACTACGAACAGTTTATTAATCGCCAGCAATTAATTAAAATCTTCCTTCAAAAGCGATAATCACTACGTAATCCTCAATTATTAACCCTGATCAAATCAGTAGCGAACGCCATTAGAGCCAGATGAAAATAAAATTTAATTTATAACGCTCGTAAATCTCATAATTCCACTATTACTCATATTTGCTCCTTTGATATCGCTTTGATATTGGCGATTGGCGATTGTAAAGATGTCTTAATTGATTTAAATTAACATGTTTTGATATAAGAGTCTATCGCAGCAACCGAGCGTGGCTAAGATGTTTGCCGCCGCAATGTTTGCCAACGCTACTAGTATAAGAGCTATTTCACCACCACCTTCAAGTAAACTTTAACGGCGAAGAAAGTTGACGTTTTGACAGCTTTTGTATGGGCAATCTGTCAAAATTTATTTGTCACTTAAAGTTTACAGGGTGAAACTCTTAAACTACTTTACTACAATTTTCAGGGTTCCGTATCTAAAGCAGCAGTTTTTCTCAGAAACGGCTGGTGCTACAAAGTTGAAATTTATAATTAATACAAAATATGTCAAAAATTTCTTGATGCTGTATTTTCAAGTTTCTAGTTCAACTCAATGAAAAATTATGGTTTTTCAAAACGGATTTTCATACAAAAGTTTCAGTGACGTCGTTTCTCCAGTAATATACATATTAAATCACCACTAAGCTGGTCATCTAGTAATTAATGTAATCCTCATAAGCTACGGAAAAGTATGCGAGTATGACTCGTAGTTGGCCGGTTTTTTTTAATATTTTTTGGAAACAGACGTATCTTATAGCGTTAGGTTTCAACTGTAACCATGTAAAAAAAATCACGTCGATCCGTTGCAGCGTATACTAATCCTTACTTATAATGTTAAAAATGCGAAAGTGTGTTTGTTTGTTGGTTTGTACTTCAATTTCGCGGCAACAAAGCAACGGATTGAGCTGATTTTTTGCATGGGTAGAGTTGAGGACCGGGAGAGTGACATAAGCTACTTTTTATCCCGGAAAATCAATGAGATCCCGCGGGGTTTAAAAAAAATAATAATTCACTCGAATGAAGCCGCAGGCATCAACTAGTTAAAAATAAACTTGATAGTTATCACTTACGAGTAGTTACCAATCGCAAGCCAGTCAGAGAAACAATATGAAATTAATTATTCGAAATGTGTTGGTCTTCTCCCGGACTACACATAATCACAGTCTTGGCAGACAACAGCTCCTTTGATTTACTTCTCACCACCGTTCGCTTTCATATAAATATTTCCCACCCGTATGATAAATAACTTGTACAATGTTCTCCTTCGCATAAAAGATTTTGTATTCTTTGAGACAAAACTGTATTGTGTTCTAATTGTCTGTTCGAATCGCTTTGATGTCGCGATGATTTCGGCCGCTCTGTAAGATTCTTCTCGACTCCCACGCAAATGCGGAATTTCAGCCGGAAATATTGATGGTTTATTGCGACATTTTAATGATTTCATAGGGCTGTATAGTGGGCCTACGCAAAGTAAATTGCGTTGTATTAAATTTTTTTTTTAGTATACAACTGGACGATGCCCGCGATTTCGTCCGCGTGGATTAAGGTTTTTTAATTTTGCGGGATAAAAAGTAGCCTAAGTGTTAATCCTGGGTATGAGCTATCGCCACTCCAAACAGCTAAATAGATTCATTCGTTGTGGCGTGAAGGAGTTACACACACACACACACACACACATAAAAACTTCCGCCTTTATACTAGAAGTGTGATAACATGGGTAATCTAAATATATAAAAGGCAAAGGTGACTGACTGACTGACTGACTGACTGACTGACTGACTGACTGATCTATTAACGCACAGCT
Organism: Hipparchia semele; assembly: GCA_933228805.2. Classification (NCBI taxonomy): domain Eukaryota; kingdom Metazoa; phylum Arthropoda; class Insecta; order Lepidoptera; family Nymphalidae; genus Hipparchia; species Hipparchia semele. The sequence goes on along the minus strand of OW121709.1, from coordinate 5,894,047 downwards.
CTAACCACTGGACCGATCGAGCTGAAATTTGGCATACAGGTAGCTGTTAGGACGTAGACATCCGCTAAGAAAGGATTTTGGAAAATTTCAACCCCAAGAGGGTTAAATAGGGGGTTAAAAAATCGAACCTAACGTGAGCGAAGCCGCGGGTTAAAGCTAGTCCGTAATAAAGAAGTTTCATGGTGTTGATATTGATCAGAATTTAAAGTTACGTACGTATGACGTCACGCGCCCATTTTTCCGTCCACTGCGACGCATTTAGGCCTATAAACTTAACCTAAGGAGATAATTTAATATTTCTTTCATTGCTGTGTATGATTTTGCTTATAAAAGTTGCTGCCTATCAGCCTGTGTACTGTGTATGACATTCACGGGCTCTTACACCATAACAGAATGTTTAGGTAGGTATATAAGAATATTTTTGAAACATGTCGCTTAAAGTTCTTGCAGCAAAATATTGAAAGTAGAACTAGCTCAAAACGGGCAAGAAAAGATATAAATATGGATATAAACATTTAAACCAGTCTCATGATAAAATAATGAAAGAGACGACGTGATATGCCAAAAGAATTTAAACTATATCATCCGGATTATAGAAATTACTTTGATGTCTTTTTTATTTCGCCTCGGCGACGTTAAGATGTTTGTTTAAAAAATGTCGCAGCGAGTAGTATCTGCTATGATCTGGACCATTATCGTGATATATTGGGTCTGTGTTAATGACTGAGTGGCGTCTTGCCATTGTTTGGAGCTACATATTACGTCATAATTCCGCAGACCCCCAATATTTAAGAAAAGTAAAATAAAAGGCCGGCTTGCACCAAAATGCTTACTTAATCTTGTTTAGTTCAATTTTTAAGAATACAATCAGGCTTTTTGATAACTTTATCTGTCTGTTTTTACACCTTAATCTTCAAAATTACTAGACGATTTTTATGGGATTTTCAATGGTAACCTGAGTGTACTTAATTTAGAGTTCTGTTCTAGAGTCTGCTCAGCGAAGTATCCAAGCATACGTCGTGCATTGTGGGCATCAGCCGGTCTTTTAATAAATAAAATTAAATTATTCCTTAAATCACAACTAAATTATCTTATAACTCATCGATGTCACCGCATCGCGGTATACTACCCACAATGCTGGCAGCATTACCCTTTTAGATGGCCAAACTAATTCTTTGCCAAGGTAACTGCCAGCTCATGTAGCCCCGGTAGTTTCGATGACTTTTTTGCACAATTGCACAAATCGAAAGAATTGCAAACATAACAAGTCGTACTAGATAAAATTTAATAGATAATCTAATTCAGTCAATACTTTATAAGGGCAACAAGGCGAATCCACCGTAGATTATAGATATTCGCAGGTCGCTTGGGTGCACCGCGCTTACACGTACTCGGCCCGCCGTCCGCCATTTGTCGCACTCCACGATAATTGTTGATATACGATCGCGATCCAACACAGTAATTGTCAACGCTTTATCTTCTAATTGGCTCGCATTTGCCAATGCCAGCCTGCACTCCTCTGTTCGCGATAGTTCACATACAAAAAATGGGTTATCGATTATGTTTACAATCGTGTTACCGGAAAAAGGCAATTGCCATGTTGTCCTGGTATTAAAAAGACTGAATGGAGTGAATATAATTCAAAATTTTTTATTTCATGTAGGCCAAAGGTTTTTTTTCTTATCACAAGTCGAGAATCTACTACCGGTTAGGAAAGCTGATTCTGCTGAGAAGAGCCGGCAAGAAACTCAGAAATTGCTGTTTTTAACAAGAATGTTACAATATGTAGCTTAAATCTATCTTGTGGTCACTGGACAGCTGAAACAAAGCTAATCTGCTTCCAAGCAACTTTTTCATTAACTGCATAACAGCTTCTACTTATTATTCTCAATAGTTCTCATTTTAGTGGCAATTTCACCAACGCCGAGGAAGTAACGTTTAACTGAGGAATAAATTGGACGTCATTGAAAGTCGGGTAAAACATCTTTATTTCTTAGTTAAACGTTAGGTACTCAGTAATGGTAAAAATGGCACTAAGGCTATGTATATCAGTTAAATTGCTAGTTTAGATAGTTTACAGCAGAATTAGTACCAATGTCGATGTAGTTTAAGTGTAATGTAAGTCATTATTGCACACGTCTATTGAAGAAGTGTTTATTGAACGAAATAATTGATCGAATTCATAAAACGGAACTCCACGACGCGTTCCATAAAAGCTGCGAAGAAGAAAACCAATTCGCAACGCCAATCTTGAGAACAGTAAAAAGCGAGATTCACAAGTGGAAGTTGAAACGGCGTTTAAGAGCGAACCGACGCGAGGGCGGCGCCCACCGGGGGCGAGAAACAATTTGGAGTTTTATCGACGAGGTAGCGGGTCACCGTGTTACTATACTGATTTATGCCCACATTAACTGCGATCCGGCCAGCGCGCGAAATGCATACGCATTTAGTTCACCCTGCGAATTCAACTCTGCCAAAGGATCTCCAGGTTCAACTCTATGAACTTTGGACCATGCGATTTGTGATATATTGTGGCAATTTAGGTCCCCAAATAATACCGATCCGGCTAACGCGCAAAATGTATACTTACACAGGTTGATCGTCCTGCTAATTCAACTCTACTCGTATCAACGGATCCCCAGGTTCAACTCTTTTAATTTGAAGATCATGCGATTTTTGACGTAGAAATGCCCTTACGACCAAACTGTGGGCATTTAGGTTCCCTATTTATGCCAAAATTAACTGCGATCCAGGTAGTGTGCGAAATTCATGCACAGGTCGATCACCCTGTGAATTTAACGGACTCTACCAATGGATCTTGCGGTTCAACCACAGGGTTCAACTCTTTCATTTTGAAGACCATGCGATTTTTAATGTAGAAAAACAGTAACTGCCGAAGCTTCCCGATTAACTGCGATCCGGCTATTGCCGGAAAATGCACACGCAGGTCGATCACCCTGCGAATTTAACTCTACCAAAGGATCTCCAAGTTCAACTCCTTGAACTTGTGGACCATGCGATTTGTGACGTAGAAAAACACTAACGACCGAAGCGTCCCTAAAGTGTCCTGCCAATTCAACTTTACTCGTACCAACGGATCTCTAGGTTCAACTCTTTGAACTTGAAGATCATGACGATTTGAGAAAAAGAAATACACTTACGTCCAAAGTGTGGACATTTAGGTTCCCGATGTATACCCGCATTAACTGCGATCCGGCTAGTGCGCGAAATCACACGCAGGTTGATCACTCTGCGAATGCAACTCTACTGCTTATCGGAAGTAGAAAAGCACTATAACGTGGACATTAGATCTACATACCAACACGTACTAAATCGTTGAATATGCTAAAGTAAATTTTGTATAGGTATTTATCCATTTAAATGACAAAAGTTTTAAAAGTAGAATTTAGTAAATGGCGTAAGTATGAACCTGCTGAGAGCTTAATTTCGCACCACTGCACTAGGGAAGTCGTCAAAGCTTTAGCCAGTCCTCGAAGTGTCCGCTTCCGCTCACAATTCTAACTCGTATTAAAGGCTTAGCGGAATATCCGACATTCAGTTCCAAAGATACGGGCTCCCAACTTCGACACCAACCGTCTCCGGATATTTTAATGTCATCCAAATCCAAAAGCTAATTTCACTAAAACCTTAAATGAATCGAGTTGGCCGGGGCTCGCACATTATTTAACTTGTTCCAAGTTTAAATTGAAAACGCCACCGAACTCTTTACGTAGTCCAGGCAAATTTTGAACTTTGCCGCTGAATTGGAAATTTCTTTATAAATATCTTATTAAGCTTAAATTCAGTTGGTGTCACGCTGCCGACACTAATTTTATTCGTGAGAGACGGCGTCGGGACGTTGGGGAGGGGCGGGCGTCAGTGTAAATGTATGCAAACGGGAAACGCGATATTTGACGGAGCTGAAAACGACAAAAGAATTAAGGAGGCACCCCTCCCCCGCCCCGAGCGTCGACACCGCCCCGCTCACCGACGCCTCGCCCGCGCTCGCGAATTCACTTTGCTTTGTGTCTTATTAAGAGATTAGCTGTCACTCAGGTCGCGATCGCTTTGACGCTCTTTCATTTGAATAAACAGCCTTGCAATAATAATGAACCGCTCCAAAATTAGATAGGCTTTATTCTTTAAATCAATTTAGTTCTGTGAATCCAATATAATCATCGATAGAACAATTCAAGACAAAATTCCAATACTTTGCCAGTAAAAACAAGTAACTCATGATTTTGTTTACTCCTATTACCTACTCTGTAACTACTTACCGAGGAATTCGTAAATCCTTCAAGTTGCTTTGTGATACCTCACAATATAGCTAATAATAATTATATTAATTTTAGTTCATCGACATAGGATACCTTATGAATCTCGGCCACATGCTTCCACTTGGTCTTGTGCTGCTTGTATCCTCCTGTGCTGCTTGTAGATGCTCCTTGAGACTCGTGTGATGTCGTCGGTTCACCTATCTGTCAATACTGTGCTTTCCGGTGAGAGTTCATACCTGAAACTTTTCATTACCCCAGGTGTCGTTATACGGCTTTTAGCTCATTATTAGAAAAGAAAATTACGTATTTACTTTATGTTACAATTACATGAATTTCAGTCTCGTATTGTAGTACAATTTGGTAAGTATTTAATTACAGGTAAAGCCTTTATAGTTGAACATAGCTGAGTGGTTAATAACAGTATCAAAATGCGTACAAGTAGATACATTGTTTCAAAAACCGATCCATTTTTAATGAGGGCTCGCAACCCTATCTGTTTTGTAGGTTATGTGAAGTGAACACATGCAGCCTATTCGAACACAGCGTGTAATAGATGTGTGATTCATGTAAATGTACCCTTAGCAAGTGTATTGTGGACTAATCTCGCCCGGCACCCTCTGCCCCCACGCAATATGCCGGGCGGGAGGCAGGCGCCGGAGAAAACGTGTAAACTAATTATGTACATTTTCGTAGCCACTTATTTACATAACCACGGGCTGAACCCCGCTTTCACCGTGAATATTTCATTTGTAATCTTTACTTTGACGGTTTAATATGACAGCTGCCGGTTTGTTTGGAGAAAACTTTTAATTTTCATCGTTTTCTTCCGGTGGCACCTTTTGTGTGCGCGTCGGCGAACACCTCGCTCCTGTAATGATAGGTGATTGTCGTAAGGTTTTTTTTTAACAAATAAACGTCTGGTAAACGTTTAAGGAACGGTTTAAGGGATATAATTTGAAATTTTTACTGTGCCGGGTTGTTTGGCTGCGATAAAAGCACTTATTAAAGGACTTTATTATGTACACAGATGACAGAGACATCTTTTACCTTTGTTATGACTTTATAAGATAGAAAATAAAGACCCTTAGGACTTCTCCGTCGCAAATACATTGCGCTGCAAGCACCCAAGTAGCACAGATAGCTGTATAAATACTCACTTTTAGACCTATTTGAAACTCTATGCGTATTAAGACTCTTTTAAGAGTACACTGGTGATCCTACAGCTGCATAATAGCTGTCAGTGATATTTAAACAGCTTAGGCTGAATAAGGGCTGTTTAGTGGATAAAATTACGCCAAATGCTGTATAAGAGGTATTTGTGAACTCTTATTACACTGACTTATTAAGGGGGCACGTGTGAACTATTATGAAGTTAATAGCTATATAATGGATGATATGTGACCCACATTACAGCTTAACATGAATCCACCATTTTATTGTATAACCTCATAACCTATATAAATATACTGATTCATTTTTCAACTTTTATGATGTTTTGTGTATGAATTAGGAATGGATTGCATTAGTTTTTACTTTTAGATATCATAATAACAACTTTTTATCTTATAATTCTTTTCAAAGCACTAAAAATTGTTTATTCAAGTTTTCATCACGGCTTATTTATATCACGAAACTAATTAAAAACCGAATATTTTCGTGGCGCACTAAAATTTTCTTAGGTAATATATATGTATAATGTCAGTAAAATTACATTCCCAATCATTTTTCTTTTATAAATATGAAAACAATGCACTTAACTTTGAATATATAACCACACGTATTCAATCAAATTCAATTCACTCCACGAAGTATATTAATTTGCTAGATTTGTATTATCTATGGTTTGCTACTTCACTTTTACGTCACGTGACATATTTGCTGAATAAAGAGTAACTTGTAATCTGTTACTCAACTTAAGGCTGTATAATTTGTGCCCATTTAAGAGGTATAAGAGCTGTATACGGCCGTATACAGCCCTTATGCAGCTTTTTTATACAGCTTTAAGCGTGACGGGAATTCGTTATTCAGCTGCTAAGCAGCCTTCGTGTGCTACTTGGGCAGAAGCATAAGGAGACTGCCTGTTCTAGTTTAAACATTTGTCTTTGTATCTATCTGTTTTGATCCTTTTCTACGGTTATGACTTATCTACGCAGCCATAATTAGCATATCAAGCCAAACTACATATTAGGAGTTTTATTTTAATAGGAAGCCTGAGAAAGTTGCTCTTTTTCCTACGTAAACTGATAGGTTTCATTTTAGGAGGAATGAATTGCCATTGGTACTTGGTTATAATAAGTAGGTAATGTATGAAATCTAAATGTATTTAAGTAGGTACTATAAGTTTTAGATTTATTTGAGTTTCAATTTTAGAAGTAGGTAATAGGTATATAAGGTATTTAATTTTAAATTTAAGGAGGATTAAATGTTATTAAATGAAATACTTACGTACATATACTAGATACTATATATTCAATTAATTATATTATCAGAATGTAAGTGCAACAGTAGGTACATAGTATAATATACATATTACAGGTTCTGTACGTCATTAAAGTACTAAACTAAACTAACCTAACTGCCTACATTGTACCTACACATCGTTATTTTCGGTAGTTTTAAATTTGTCTAAACGTAAATTACCTTCTAAGAAATTGTCCATATCTCGTTCTTGATAAAAAGAACTTTTACGATTTTCATAATATTCATACCGGTTACTGAAAGAGAAAAATTTCCCAAGTTTCCCCGTATCATTTCTTCGTAAGTTGTAAACAGGAAATCAATAACTAAAGACTATTAGGGGTAATGAGTGAGTGGCCGTGCGCTTCGCGGTTATTTATGCCGCGCCTTCGCTGAAACTAATTTATGGAAGTAAGTACGCGGAAAATGTTTATGTACGCGCCAGCAGCCCTCCCGCACTCCGTTGACATCCGGTAGCCTCCCTATATGCGTACCGGGAACACACGGAGCCGCGTCATGTGAAACGCTGCCTCAATTATTACCGATCAACATGGTCGAGGACACGCGAGCGATTTATGTAGCAATTTTCGTGTAATGACGCTTCCTATCTACTGTTGCTTTGAGCGAGATTGCTGGACACAAATGCGATTCAAACATGTACAGTAAATACTATGATATTCTACTAGGGATGAGTTATATACTCGCAAAACAAGCGAAAAAATTGTTCCGAACGACGAAGTTATAATAGAGAAGTTACTTCATTGTTAAATGACATGACACATTACGACAAATATCTGCCATTACGCGCTTCATTTACCGCACGCTTATAACATAGGTATCCACCTCTTTTTATACATATATACTATTTCATAGAGTAAATATTACAAATCGAAAGAGTTACACTCGGCTAGCCTCAGCGTCGTAGAACATCGTCTCTGGAGCTGCCACGCATTATTACTATGTGATTTTTTATCACTTCGTGCAACAAAGACGACGCTCTACCAAGTCGAAAACAGCCAGTGCGTATAATATGCTGTCGTTTACTGTATACAATTGGGTGCACAAACACAGATGCACTCTTTATTCCCTCACTCCTATAGTCCGATGGAACGGAGAGCCGACAAGACCGGAATGAGATCTGGCGAAGCATTGACGGCTTTACGTGCTCTCCGAGGAACGGGGTCGATAGACCGCCTACTTCCTTACTCCGGGTTGGTACTGAGAATTTCTTGACAGAAAAACCCAATAGGTACATTTTTTGACCCGACCCGGGAATCGAATCCGAGACAAGTACAAACTATTATAACCACTAGAGTCTAATACCTAAACCAACGAGGTAGTCATTTAGGACACCTTTACCTACTAGTTCATGCCCGCGACTTCGTACGCATCGATTGAGATTTTTTAATTCCCGCGGGAAATCTCTTATTTTCCGTGATAAAAAGTAGCCTAGATATTATGCCAGGCTATAATCTATCTCTTTGACAAATTTCAGCCAGATCGATTCTGTCGTTGCGGTGCCTAACAAACATCCACCAATCCTATTTATTTATCCTATTAATACCTATTATAAATGCGAAAGTTTGTATGTTTGTTACTCAATTACGTCGCAACGACTGCACCGATTTGGCTGAAATTGGCATAGAGATAGATTATAGTCTGGAATAGGATATTGGCTACTTTTTATCCCGGAAAATAAGAGAGTTTCCGCGGGAATAAGAAACCTTAAACCACGCGAACGAAGTCGCGGGAATCATCTTGTCCATCCATATATCCAAACTTTCGCGTAATAGGACTACATATTAACTAGGATAGACACTATTTTTAAGCTATTGCATAGCTTCTATCGCGGGCCTTGAGCGTGGAGACCGAATCCAGAAATTCCGTAACGAAAATAACCTGACACGGGACTCCTCTCACCGCTAGATGGCGTTGATAAAAAATGCTATGCAATAGCTTTACCGCGGCAGTCCCCGAGTGCCACACGTCTTTTTTTTCTCTGTGTAGATTGTAGGTAGCGTTTCGACGCCGATTAACCCTTTGATGTTGGAGTTCGGGGAAAGCTGCGCCGCTCGTCACCTCTGTTGCATTAATATCTCGGTACCGCCGCACCCGCTGGCAGATTTAGAAGCTAATATGATGATTATTACGCTTGTTATCTGAGCGACGAACTTGTCCGTTCAGTTTATTTTTCATGTACCATCTTATTTCGATGATAGATGTGATGTTTTCATTCATTAGGTGGTAGGAATACCTACTCTTTATAATCTCTTAATATCAAAGATATTATATCTTTGATATTAAGAGATTTTTCTGCTATTGCTTTACATGAAATTTTACTATTGTAATTTAATGCAACCCTGAATAGCCCAACGGTTAAAGGTGCGGACTGAAAACTGAAAGATCGCCGGTTCGAACACCCGTTGCACTATTGTCGTACCTACCCACTCTTAACACAAGTTCTCCACTTATTTGGAGGGATAGGAAGATAGGATTAGTCAACTTCAGCTTGGCTAATATTCTTTTATAAAATAAAAAAAAATACTTATAAGAAAATTAAAAATTAAAAAAGAAATAAGAAAATAAGATTAAGTATATAATCATCATCTACAGATAAATAATTCTCTATAGATTAATAAGATTAAGTATATAATTAGTTGGCGGATTATAGCAAAATAATTATAACATTTTTTTGTTAATCATGAACTTCCGCAAAAAAACGCCGGATTCTATCCAATATAATCATAATCTAGAAAATGATGAGTAGATTCCAAAAATATAAAACACTATTGTTCAATATCCAGCGATTCACAAAAAAATATCATTTAATAAAAATGTGAATAATATTCCAAAGGTCATGACTGTGGTATTTAACTTTTTCGTTCGTTTTTTGGTTGGGCAGTCGTGTTTTTTATTTTTTAATAATAGCTTGTTTTTATTCCTATGGATATTAACTATACTAATGTTTTATGAAGCGAAATGCAATATCACATGTGCAATGTGCTAAAAATTACCTAAAAAGTACGAGTACATTTGAATTTCGGGTGGTCTACTATGCATTTGAAATCATTTACTCTATCGATTAGAGAATCCTACGGAGCCTGTGAGAAAAAGCCAATTTCAGCGTCATAATTTCTACCGAAAATTTTGACTGTAATCCAACAATGAAGTAGCAAGGTCATGACACAATCAACGGTCCTCCATCGCAGGTTGGAGGAGGTTCCACCCTCGCTGACATGTCGCGTTTAACAGCCCCTACGTGCGCCCCCACCACCCCCCACTCTGCCCCCCCGCCGACGACATTACCAGCCGCAGACATAGGGCACGTCCGCCAGACGTTGAAGTACCTATCTACCAGCGAGGTACATAGACCGTAGCTTGATAACTAGTGCACTTATACTCGTAGGTACCTACTAGGATACTTTATCACACTAATCGTCCTTACTTATCACACTGATGCTATTATAAAAGTTTGTATGTGTGTGTGTTTGTTTGTTACTCCTTCCCGTAAAAACTACAAAACGGATTTGGCTGAAAGATAGGCTCCTGTTTATCCCGGAAAATTAAAGAGTTCCCGATGAAATTAAAAACTCTTTTATTCCACGCGGACGAAATCGCGGGCGTCATCTAGTATAATATACATATACCTATAATAAATGTGAAAGTAATTATGTTTACTTGTTGGTTTGATCGTCAATAACGCAGCAACAAAGTTACGGCTTGACGTGAATTTTTGCACAGATGCGTAGAGAGGAAGAGGGAACAGAGGGTTTTTTTTAAAACAGGGTGTCCCCTTGTGTAGAAAGAGATTTTATTTGCTTGTTTTATAGAATTTACATTTTTGAATTTTGTTTTTTAGAATAGAATAGAATAGAAATATTTTTTATTCAAATAAACTTTTACAAGCACTTTTGAATCGTCAATGAATCTACCACTGGTTCGGAATGCCTTTCCTGCCGAGAAGAGCCAGCAAGAAACTCGGCGGTTGCTCTTTTCAAAAAAATAAAAATTTTACAATTGTTATTGAAACTATGCTATGTATTCAGTGCTTCCACGATGAATTTTCCTGAGTACAATACAGGTAAAAATAAATACAATACAAATACAAATAAATACAATCCAATACATGTTAACACATATTTTATATTTTCAACTAGCTGACGCGACTCCGTCCGCGTGGATTAAGTTTTTAAAATCCCGCGGGAACCCTTTGATTTTCCGGGATAAAAAGTAGCCTGTGTCACTCTCCAGGTCCTCCACTATACTCATGCAAAAAATCACGTCGATTTGTAGCTCTGTTGCAGCGTTATCGAAGGACAAACCAACAAACAAACACACTTTCACATATATAATATTAGTAGGGAGAGTAAGGATTTTATTTTGGAACAGAGAGGAACAGAGGGATTTTTTTAAACATATAAACTAGCGCTTGACTGCGATCTCATCTGATGGTAAGTGCAGATGCAGCCTAAGATGGTGCGCGCTTGCCCAGAAGATGCCTATTCACTCTTGATTTAAAGACACTCACATTATAGTTACCTAGTTGGAAAAACGTTCTCGCGGGATTCTTAAATACCTATTACCTCCACTCCACGCTATGCTATAAAGCTCAATATGATCTTGATTTGTTTAAAGTTACGCCTCACCGTACAAGTGCGAGTTTACGCCGTCGCAACCAAAACGAAAACATCCAAGTATAGACTGCACGCACTGCCCCAGCCCTAAACGACACAGTTTAATAATATACCTATTAATAACCTAACAGGCACCGGCTACGCCTGCAAAGCCGCGGCTAATAGCAATTTTGTATCATTAGATAACAATAAATGACAATGTGTTAACGTAGGCATGTTAAAAACCTTTTTTATTCCACGGAATAGGAATACCGGTTTGAATTTGCAGCGTTGTAATCAAATGCAGTTTCATAAACAAGTCAATTTTTTAACGAATCATAAAAGGTGATCAGATAAGCATGGTATCTTTTTGACATTAGCGTGAAGTGATCGACAAAACTTGGCAGGTTTTACAAAATTCAAAAAAATCTAAATTCAAAATTGTTTATTTCATGTAGGCCAACTTGTAGCTCTCATGACATGTCATGACTCTACCACCAGTACCGGTGTGATACCTACTGATTATGATACTGGTGCCCATTTTTCAGCATAAATTCAGTAGCGATTTCAGAAAACACGTGAAAACAGGTTTTATTCAGGTAGTTTTTAACAAATTTCCTGGCGCAGTTGTAAGCGTTGTGGTATTATAACTGGGAGGTCTCGGGTTCGATTCCCGGTGGGGGCAATTTGGGAATTTATAACTTCTGTATTGTCTCCGGTCTGGTCTGGCGGGTGGCTTTGGCAGCGGCTAGTTACCACCCTACCGTCAAAGACATGACGCCAAGCGATTAAGCGATCCGGCACGATGGCGCGTAGAAACAGATTAGGGGTATGGGTTGAATTCACACTGCCATATCCCTTCCAAGTTAGTTCTCTTCCATCGTAGACTGCATCGTCACTTACATCAAGTCAAGGACTATCTTGTCATCGAGTAAAAAATAGTTTGCAAATAACTCTGTAGCTAGGTATGTAGTGTACTGTAGCTAGTGCAGTATGGAAACTTGCAAGTAAAACGCAAGAATGGCGTGGCGTAAAGGCGACAGTTTTGGCAATATTATCGCCAACTTCCCGATATCGGTGTCGACTTGCGAAACTCCACGCCACGGAACGAAAACACAGGTGTGACTCTTGAACCTATGGAAATTATGTGCCTGAAATTGACGGCTTTGTTCAAATTAGTGAAGATTCGCTGCAATCAATTTCAAGTTGGTTTAGAAGTTATGCTTCTTGCTTTTATAAGAATGGAGAATGGAGATCATCCATATTTTGTTATCCATGCTTAGGTGTGTACATAAACGTGAATGTAATTAATATTTTATTCCATGCAACTTTGTCATTAAGAAAGTCACTAACTTTGTAATAGGGAGCTGAACTGAGTTTGCCTGCTAGTGTCTCTATGTGAACGTCCCACTGAAGCTTGTTATCCAAGGTCCCAGAAAAACTGTGGAGTTCTCAGTTATAAGTTTAGACTTATACTACCTACGCACAACGTATACTACCTACCGTTCGGCTGCCCCATTTCACAAAATTTTACAGGGGCCAAAAAAACATGTTTTGTAGATGGCTTAGCAAAGTATAAACATATCCAATAAAAGCTTTCAAAGTAAATTATTTACGGAACACAATTCATCAACAGATACTGAAGAGTTCAGAAGGGCTACCACAAATATGTTTTTTGGTCTCCTTTAAAATTTTGTCAATCACACTTACTAGGTTTTGAAATGGGGCAGCCGCGTTGATCTGGCCTAGGCGCGGACTGAAAACCGAAAAGTTTACGGTTCGATCCTCGCCCTCTCTTACCACAAGCTTTCCGCTTATTTTCACGGAAAATATTAGCCAGCCACAGGCCACGGCTTAGCTGGTTTTCTTTTAAAAAACATCCTCCCCATAAAACTTCTGTTTAAGAACTAAGAAGAGGCGTTTGCGATTTATTAAAAGTTACAAAACTTGTTAAAGCCTCTACAGCAGCTTGAATAGTTGTAGCGGGGCTTGTTTGCATAAAAAGAATAAGCTCATTCGCCGCCCGAAATAGGTATGCAAAATACGCAGCGCAATGTGACACCATTGGCGCAGTAAACGTACCAAAACGAGCAAAAGGCTCCGGAATTTCGCACAGCGCTGGGCGGAGGATTCCGATCGTCTGCGATTTCGTCGCTTCTGTCACCGTCGCTTTACAAAGCGTTGTTTCAAGATTCCGATTGGCGTCTGCTCATACTTTTTTTGTAGACAATCCTTTGTTTAAGTACGTATAGGTGGTTCGAGACTTGGTGATTTGAATATTTTATGAGAGCGTCTTTTAGTCGAAAAGCTTTTATTTAAATACTAGCTTTTGCGACTCGCGCGAATTTATCCGCGTTGAGTTCGGTTTTTAAAATCCCGCGGGAACCCTTTATTTTTCCGGAATAAAAGTAATCTATGTCACTATCCAGATCCTCAACTAATCACATCGATCCGTTACTCCGTTATTTCGTGACTGAAGGACAAATCAAGAAACCAATCGTATCGTCTTTAGTGGGGGAATCACCACTTCAGTACCTTGGAACCCCAAAAGCATCGATTCTTCTCATAAAAACATATTTAATTTATATTCCCACACAAAGTAACGATGCCATAATTATTACCACAGAGTAACGAAGGTTTACAACATATCCCCTGAGTGCCATGCTGCAATAAGGGTTAGAGCGCACTGTCATTGCCTCACCACGCAATTAAAATTGTACGCTTAAGTAATATTTGTTTAAAATCACTAATTATGCGCCCTGTAATAAATACTTACATGCAACATCTGTTGCGGTAATGGCTCTGTATTGCATTGTAGAAATGTTTTATTTGCTACGCGCGCCGCTCCGAACTTATAATTTGCTATTCGTGTGAACATGGGTTTCACGTGTAGGGAATGGAATTTTTATTAAACCAATTATTTGTCAACTGGGTTAGCGGTTTACGGGTTAGGCTTTCAGGACATGTATAGATAGATGCCTACTTGTAAAAACGCTTGAGGAAATAGACTTCGACAGACTACCCAACTTAAGAACGTCGCACACCTTGACGACTCAACAACCAACTTGACTCAAAGTAAAGCTTATATCGTTTCACGTACAGATGACGAGAAAAACGTGAGTTGCTTACGCGTTATAGGTACTTATACTTCAGAGTACCTGCTTAAGTTATTGAACCTAAGTTGCCCACAATATGGCGCTCACTAAATGCCAAATTCTAATGACGTTCGCGTTTTATTTCTGCTAATGTGGAATCTAGCGGACACCATAGGTATAACTTTTAAAATTTTGATATGTTTAAGTTTACTCTATATTGATACTTGTATGTTTACAACAAATCTATTGATGCAAGAATACTTAATTAAAATCTGTCCACGCGTTTAGTCTCTAGAGCACAACAAATTAACAAAGAAATACCTATATAGGTACAGCTTTTCTTCACGACTTCGTCAAATACGTGGAAATTTTTAAAAATCCTGCGTTAACCCATGCAAAAAATCACGTCGATCGATCGCTCCATTGCTGATTGTGCAATGTAAGAAACAAACACACGTTTAGATTTATATACTCGTATATCAGTAGGACAAACATCTAATCAATCCTTTGGGTTGCTTAGTCAGGGTAAAAGCTACACTCGCGGCACAGAAACGATAGGTAGCCGAGATTTATTGCAACGTCATATTTCTTACAGCGTTAAAGTTTCAGTGTCGCGTTCCCGTCACGGGCGCCGTGTCGTGATCGATGAGCGTGTCTGACGCGCGACTCGGTCACGACTTGTCGCCTCGCATCCGATGCGTTTGAAACTTTACACCCGCTTCTGTTGCACGCCGTGACGCACTGTCGAATGCATCGTTTAAGTTCATTAGTTAATTTTATTAATGCGATGAACTTTATGTGTGCAGTAATTAAGAGAAGTATCTTGATAGCACATTCTAAAAATGAAGTTACAAGTTCTAACAAACATTGAGTTTGATTGGTTAATACCAATCAAACTCAATGTTTGTTATTAGACATGCTCTAGTAAGTTATGCCAGTAAAAATATGTAGTCAAAGCTAGACGAGCTAAAGGTCGATTTTAGCCAAATTTCCCACATTAAGTACCACTTTTCTTTATTATGTAAGCTGAGAATCTGGCGCATTTTTAAGACTAACTAAGAAATCATAAGGTTACCTGTTTAATTTAAAGTTAAAAATTTAAGTCATAATTCACGGAACGTAAATTTTTAACTTTAGACCAACATTTTCATAACTTTCATCTAAGTTACGAAGCTGATTATTTTACACATAAAAGTACAACTCATGAGAATTCAGTTAAAAACAAAGAAACTCGAAAAACTCTTTTGCTTTTTTTTTTTAGAAATTTAAGATAGTTATAATATGTCGAAATTCAAAATCATAACTCCCTAAAATATAAAAAATCGCGGAACATACATGGATTTCGGATACCCCACACCATACCGGACCTACATTTTTTTGTGACGTCAATTGAGCAGCCTGTATATTTATATATTTTACATAATAAATCTTCGATGTAAATTTTTTGAACTCTGAGACTAGTTACTTGCGTGAATTTGCACTTGCCCGTCGGTCTGTCTGACAGAGCCTTATGATGATACCAATTGCATTTTCTGAAGTAATGAAACAATTACTTACTTAAAATTCACAAATAATTTGTAAACCTCTAAAGTTACATAAAAAGTTAAGATAAACTTTATTCGAGACGAGAGAGGCCTATAAAAACAATTGGAGAGCGAAAGAACTTTTTTTTCTTTACAAATCTGGTAAGTACGGTCACGATAAAAATATCATTTTTTTTTAATTTTAGTTTACAAATTGATGATTTGGGAATATCTTCGCCACTTCTAGACCCCTTTTATCCCGGAGTCTATCTCAGAAACGGCTGAACGTTTTGTATAATTTCCGTCAATCTATAACGTCGTTAACCAACATTTGGCCAAATACGATTTTTAATGTTATCTTACTTAGAAAAAAATTGTCTATCGATCCTTCTAATCGGTATTCTCTTTACTGCTGTAGTTTTTGATACAGCAGCAATATGAAAAACGTTGTTTATACCTATTAGTGTGGCGTCATTTATATATAAATTCCCACTTTTTGGATCATAGCTCGAAATATGGTTGTGGTAGTTAACGACACTTTAGCTTTAGGACGGTAGAGATAGGTACACACACCGTACAGTTGTACACCTGAGTTAACCAGTTGAGATACATAGTTATAGAGTAGGTAGGTAGGTATAACTTAATGTTTTGGCTTTTGCGTTTCGATGCGATTACAGAGGAGGGCGTAACGGCGCCGACGTGTGAGTGACGAGATGACAAATTACCGCATGTCATCTGCACTGATCCCGGCTCCAACTATAATAAGAACATTATACCTGTGCAGTGGTTGCAGCTCACCTCTATGTATAGTACATTCGTACAGTACTTACCCGTGTCGTATTTATTGTAGGTAGTAGGTATCTATTAAACTTCCATCTCAAGTTGACCGTCGTCGACCGTTACAAAACGACGTCATACCGGACCGTTGACAAGAAAATAATAATTGTATTATTTACTGTAACCACAACTATAACGGAATTTCTCTTCTCTGACAATGCTTTTCATGGCAATGACATCTCGAAAATCTAAAGGCGTAATTTTTAATTTCTTATTTTTTCCGCTTGAAAAAGTCATTAATTAAAGTAATTAAGAGTGTGCGTTATGCAAAATTTTTCATATATATATAATTCTTTTTCACATATAGATATAATACATATATTTTATAGTAGGAAGGAGGATTTAACTTGTGTTTATTTTAATCTTTCAAATTTTCACTTTAACTGTGGAGAACTGATGAAGATTTCCAATACTAATGTTTTTTTCACGTAGCTGGAAATGGAATGTGTGAAAGATTGATGTGTATTAGTTGCTTAATGAGCTGACGGGGCGGGGCGGCGGGTGGCGCACGGGGTGAAATATTGTCTTCTTGGGAGGTCCGAGCTCACAACTCTCATTTTTGGTGGAAGGTGTGTCGGAACAAACTTTCCAAATTAGACGTAAATATAATAATCATAACTTGCTTTAGCCTGGATGTACTAGGTATTTAAAAATACCGCGGAAAAGCTCTGTTTTTTAATATTAACCATCGACACAACGACGGGGTGTTATAAGTTTGACTTGACTGTGTTTATGTATTGTGTGTGTGTGTGTGTGTGTGTGTGTATTTGTGTGTAGTAGCAGAACGGATGAACCGATTATGATTTTGTTTTTTTTTTGTTTGAAAGGTGAATTAGTCTGGAGTGTTCTTAGCTATGTTTGGTGAAAATCGCAGTGGTGAGCGCTGTGGTCTAATAACTGAGAGGTTTCGGGTTCGATTCCCGGCGGAGCAGTTTGGGACTTTATAACGTCTGGTCTGGTGGGAGGCTTTGGCCGTGGCTAGTTACCACCCTACCGTCAAAGACATGCTGCCAAGCGATTTAGCGTTCCGGCACGATGGCGTGTAGAAACCGATTAGGGATATAATTACACTGCCATACCCCTTCCAAGTTAGCCCGCTACCATCTCAAGGACTATCTTGTCATCGAATAAAAAAAAAAGCTATTCGGCTGAAATGGAAATATTATTTTATTTGTAAGCCATGTGGTTTCCCAATCCGGATCTCATCCACTGGGAGGTCTAACTACGAGCTTCAATTTTCGACACTCGCACGATTTTGTCAATCGCACAGATCATATCTCAGACAGAGATCCGAGATAACTACCGAGCCTGTCACGGACCACTTACAAGTTCAGCTTGAGCATTGATTATACTCCGTTGATAACAAATAGCGCTGTACTTGGTGGTGATTTTTTAACACCTTGTTATTGTAGTTATTAATAAAAAAACTACTTAGGTAGCTTATTTTTTAATTGGATTTAGGCGCTGTTAAATTTTTACAATTCGATATCTACGTAGTCATGATGTTGTCTTTGTGTCAACTTATATTAATTAAACGCTAGCTAAATTGGCAATAATAAATTTAATAAAAAAATATTTTTCCCGCTAAGCTCGTAAGCAAGATCCGGGCCGATGAATGAAAAAAAACCGGCCAAGTGTGAATCGCACCCGCACAGGGTTCTATACCATTGCACAAGATTACCAGCTATAAGTGTAAATTGAAAATTAAAAACATGTGAAATTAAAAAAAAATGTAATTCGCGATGACGAAAATTTTGTGATGGCGGCCATATTGGATTTGATCATAGTAGTATCTACCTCTTTTTTTCGACCGATTTTCATGGTTTTTAATTTGTTGTATTTGTCTCCGTCCCGAATAACTATAAAAAACATTTGAATTAAAGAAAAAAAAATTATGAAAAAATTTCATTTTCTCATACATTTTGGTTTGAACGGGTTTTTAATGGCGAGGAAAATGACCTTTTACCGCAGAAAAACAGTAGACGAAGTCACGCGGACGAAGTCGCGGGCAAAAGCTAGTTGGTAATAAAAACGATTGCAAACTTTAGTTGCTGTCGAAAAACTTATCATGTTTTCACTTATTTTTCATGTCAAATGCATTAAGCATACTCTAACTAACCTGACTAAAATATTTTCTGTCATACCAACTTATTTGCCAAAACCAAATTAAAATATGCTTATGTCTACATACCTTCTTCTTTATCAACCGATATGTCTCGCTCTCGGTCTTGCGCCGTCTGTATCCAACGGCTTCTTGTGAATCGTCTGATGTCAACGGTCCACCCAGTGGGGGGTCGGCCAACACTGCGCTTTACGGTACAAGGTCGCCACTCCAAAACCTTGTACCTACTTAAACAGAAAAATAAGTGTAGGGTATTACAGTACCTACATAATTCATAATTTCCATAGATTACGTTAACCATGTTCACCGATAGACATGATATTCCTGCGACCAGAAAATTAGCTTTAAGTGGGCCATTATTGATATGAAATATTCATCGGCCACCAGCTAAGATTGTTGTCATTCGATGTTTCAAATTCAGCAACTACCTAGCGGACGCCCGTGACTTCGTTCGCTTCTTCAATTCCTCCACAACTCCTAACACAAGTTTTCACTTATTTGGAGGGGAGAGGAGAACATCAGTCAAGTTCAGTTTGGCTGATATTCTTTTATAAAAAAAAATTCACAATCAACAGCTCCTATATCCCTACAGCTTAAGTTGGCGCGCGGAAGTTTTATAAATGATAAGACTGTATTTTTTAGGGAACCAATTTAATATTATATTATTATTTACAAAGATGCATAAAGTAAAATAGGTGATAGCAAAGATGACAGATGACAGCAAGCAGTTTGACAAATGCACCGTGGCTATTTTAAAAATGGTTGTCGTAGTAGGCGCGGCGACAAGGTGGGCAGAACCGCTGCAGCATCAGGACTGAAGAGTTGGGTCCTGGAATTCAACGATGTAGTCTTTACTTGGTGCCTACAATAACTATTCATAATCGACAGTTCGTAAATCCCCACAGTTTAGCAGGGCAGTACCCCTGCAGCATCAAGGAGTTGGAACCTGAAATTTTTATGGGAGCATCATAGCAATGATTGATGCAATTTTTCCGCAATCAAGTAGCTGATTGAAATCCGCTAAGATTAGGCAAACAATAAATAAATAGTACCTATTGTTGTTTCTTTTTCATCATGGACTTCGTGGACTTCCCAAAATGATAGATAGCATCTTGCTGCTAATTATGTAATTATACTTACCTATTGACCAGATTAGAGTCTCTCAATTAAAATTAACCAGATTAGAATCTCTCAATTAAAATATTAATTTCTTCAATACAATTAAACGTATACCTAATTAACGTATAAATGTATAATCTAAACTCATTGGGTACTGATTTTATTATTACCTCTAGCAGAGAGGTGTTATAATATTTATAAGTATAGAGGCGATGTTCTCAGTATTCTAATTTGAAACAAGAATAAAAGAGACAAATATATATAATAATTTAATGTTTCAGTAAGTACTTTTCTGCTTTTATGAATTGACAATCAATACTGACGTAGCTTGATTCTGAGGGAGTTAAACTAGCTTTCCCTGCGATCAAATTGTTGGCCGTCAACTGAAAAGTACACCTATATAGTAGTATAACGTACAGCGTTGTCCTAGTCAGTAGTAGGTTCTTTTCTATGAAGTGTCTGCCATTGTTGCTTTTTTTCGCCGCCATAGTTCTGCATCTCTATGGTCTATATTCTATAAGTTCTATAACTCTACGACCTCAAGTGTGCTAATGAGCAAAACACGCGCCATCTGTCGCTAATCAACGAATGGAGTAAATGAAATCAGCGGCAATATGGCGGCGGCGTATAATTGCTAATAATAAAGCGCTTTCCTGTATAATTAGACGCGCGCTGATTGGCTGCCGGTATCACGATGTGATAACATTGCGCTAATGTTTGCGGCTGGCTGCCTTGTCCCCTAAGCTCACTATTACACTAAACTTTATTTTTCTAATAGATTTTTCATTCTACCCGCGTTTTCGTCCTAGATCTAGAGTCCTCACTTATACAGATGCAAAATAGTATTTTTTAATTTTATTCGGAAATGGTGATATTTTTTATTGAACGAGCGAAGCGAGTTCTCTGAGTCAACTAGGGCGCTTGCCTACTAGACAGAGAAGTGTGTCCGTCTAAATGTCTGTCAGAGCCCTATAACTTCTGAATTACTGAATATTAGAACGTGAAACTTGGTTGAAAATTCAGTTATATCCTGTACTTGAACAACAAATACTAAAATTAGATAAATGTTATAAAGAAACGAAATTATTTAATTTTAATGCGCCATCTATTAGCATTATTGCGAAGCTAATAGCTTCACTATAATGCTAATAGATGGTGCTGTGTCAGTAAAACAGTTTTATGTCAACTATTATTTTTTTTATTGCGTCTAATGTTAAAAGTTAATTATTACAATATATAATTAAAACTTTTGGGAATTATGGGATATCGCGAGGTCTCAGTTCGGGGCGAACCACTAGTTATTAGTTGAATTGAAAAAAAAAATTGTAGTTTATTCTTATAATCTAGTAGGTACCTCATGGCACCGCAGCGCGGTTTTGTACCCAAAAAGCTAAAAATTTGGAGAAAAACATTTTACTGTTGTAGCAATTAATATGATTTTTTTCTCGTTTAGCGATTAAAACTTGCATCAATTACATCTATTACTGAAATGGCAGTGTACAAATCTATCTTTGTCAGAATCAGGATCATTGTCTCTACAATCTACCCGCTCTCTTACTAAAACAGTTTTTTTTACTCGATGACAAAGTAGTCCTTTATTGCGATTTCACCAGATGGTAAGTGACGATGCAGTCTAAGATGGTAGCGGGCTAACTTGGAAAGGGCTGGAACGCTAAATCGCTTGGCGGCACCTCTTTGGCGGTAGGGTGGTAACTAGCCACGGCCTAAGCCTCCCACCAGACCAGACCAGAGACAATTCAGATATATTCCCTAATTGCCCCCGCCGGGAATCGAACCCGAGACCTCCTAGATATAAGACCACAGTGCTTACCGCTCGGTGTCACAACATTGGCATCGGCATTTGGGTTGAAACAATGATCGAGAGCGAATTTTATTTTACTTCGCACAGCAACTGCTAGTACTCGTAAAGCAATAATAGCACGTAGAATTATAGCACTTCTTGGCGCATATCGTCTTAATTAGAGGCGGGCCGGCGAGGCCGAGGTGCAAACTCGTCAATCATTGTTTCCCCGCGCGCCGCCTGATGCATATCCTCAACGCGCTATTGCACGGCTCTCGACCATGAATCCTTGTCATATTCCTTTTATTAGGAATGGCCATTTATAGAGGTTAGTGTTTCTTTTGTCGATAAAATTACGAGTAGGTATTACTTACTAGCTGATGCTCGCGACCTTGTTCGCGTGGATTTAGATATAAAAATTCCGAAGGAACCTTTTGATTTTCTAGCATAAAAAGCCTATGTCACACTCCAGGTCCCCAACTATGTGCGTGGAAAAAATCATGTCGATCCGTAGCTCTGTTGGGGCGCGATTGAACGACAAACCAACAAACAAACACACTTTCGCATTTATAATATTAGTAGGGACTACCTAGTTTTTGCCCGCGACTCCGTCCGCGTAGGTTTTAAAAAAATCCGGCGGGATAAAAAGTTAACTAGTACGTCCTCAATAATTTTAGTTCCTTGGACACTCGCAACTGTTTACAGCGCCAAAATGGTGTCAATCAACCTACGTCTAAAAAAGGATGACAGCAGCCTATCTACGACTAGTGTTAAATATAGATTAAATGCAGACGTCAGTGCTTATAATGCACATACTCGTAACATCGAAAAGTCAGAGATTTTTGCCTGGGATCCAGTCCCGGAACTCTGAAAAGGAGGCAGAAGTCTTGCCCACAACGCTATCAGCGCATTACATATAGTATTATATTAGTATGCTAGCTATACTATGCCGTACATCATCGCTACATCTTAATCCAGTCCATGGCATGCGCTTTAACAATGTCATAACAATAACGAGACGCTGTAAAACGGTCACCCCTTATTTCTGTCTTCGGAGTCTGCTCATTAAAACTGGTGTACGTCTCGTAGTCTTTTTGTTCGCGCTCGCTTTTCCGCTAACTTTTGGGTGGTAGAATGATGAACGACGCCGGTGGCCATATATCATTGGAGCAATATATATCAGTGTGCGAGGAGTGTCGCCATTAACGCACGCTTGCAATTGCCCGTGTGCAAGCATGCACTTGGTGCCCCCTCGATCCACGCAAATAATTAAATTGAAGAGTCTGTATGTGATTGCAAATAACTGCCTCTAATTAAGATCATACGATTTGAACAATAGCATGATATATTCATCTGTTCATCTGTCGATGTAGGTATGGCCTAATCTTAGGAATGACAGAACAGGTTTTGGCAGACTTTCCACAGACAGGAGGGTTAATAGGAGGGCTACATTTTATCTCGGAAATATTTCTGCGTAAAAAGGTGATCGCTCATGGTCGCAAGTCGAAAGGGGCGCATTTGACATTTGTAAGTACCTAACATCAATATTTACCGATATTTACTTATATCAATAGTGGATATCGCATAGTCCGATTTGTGTAACCACTAAATATGAGTGCAAGATCATTTCGCTAGCTAGTCTGTCATCGAACACTGACGTGAAGCAGTTATTTCAATGTAAGGGAACAATGACGCATTTGAATAATAGTTGAAGTATGAAGTGCTGAATCCCTTTATTTTTCTGTGATCAAAGATATCAATGCAGTTCATGCTACCTATTAACGTTTAGGTATATTCAGCTAAATCCTCGCAGTAAAAGATATAGCCACAATCACGGCCCTTTTATTATTATTCTCAGATATTTATCCCGTTCACACGATAAACGTTAGGTTAATAATCTAGCAATCCTATCGCGTTTATGATGCTCAGTGCTGTCGGGCCGAAAGCATTTCTCGATGATTAAATCCGTCTACATATATAGATAGACCGGTTCACGCATAAATGTAAGTAAGTCTTAGGTGCATAAATCTTATTAATGTTATTCTCATTTTCGTACTCCGGGGAGTACATCTTGTAAAATCATTAGAACGTACGTTGCTAACAACGCGTTGCTTTTGTTGGGCATTCAGCATTTACTGCCTATGTTATGAGCGCGATACTGAAAGATATCAATAGAAAATCTTTACCAATCAAAATGGTATTGTGAAAAGCTGTTACGTGTTCAACAATCGTTGCTATTAGCTTGGGTGGTCTCATACTCAACGCAAAGGACGTCGCTCACTTATCAACCCGACAACTGACCAGCAGCGTTTCGTCTCTCGGCGCTCACTCGTCGACAGGTGGCCTTCGCGGTAATACCACGTAGCCGGCGTGTGAATGCCTGAGCATCCCCTTGGACGCCGCGTGGTCAACCTCCTCTCCCCTAGACCTGAGTACATCTCACAGGCGGCACGCAGTCCACTCAGGTCCTGCGCGTGAGCGCGGGTAAGCACCGAGTTCTTCATTCGCCGTCCGCGTATAATTAGCTTGCGAGCGAGGCGATCCGATGGAAATTCATACGTGAGTGCGGTATATTATATGCAAGTCCATAATATAAGAAATCTCAACCACACGTGGCGAGGCGCAAGTCGGATGCCGGGTTGACAAATGAGCGACGATCTTTAGCTTATACTTAGTCAAGTTGTATTCGAGTCATATGATGCGTTCTTCAACCTCTGCGTCGCCCTATAGCAAATTATCAATTGCGTTTGGTCGTCTCATCGGGTATATAATGTTGAGAAAAAGTAGCGACCGTTACGGTGATTCTCAGCTTACAGTAAAGATTTGTTGTTTCCGCTCTCGACGCCTCAATGACTACCATTTTATGTCGATTCGAAGATAGTGTTACACGCGCCCGCTACCGACACCACTTTTTGTGACACTTCTTTCTTTGTACAACGAGTTTATTATCTCTGATCGGTTTCTTTAACATTTCTATTTTGAAATTCTGTTTCTCATTAGTCATTTAGAACACATACTTGCCTTGTTTCGAATCAATGTTAAAACGATTGCAACTTTATTTACTGTCAAAAACACGCCGTGTCTGCCTTATGTAGGTAGGTATCTACAAGTGGCAGCAAAAACATCTCTGCATTACCAAGCAGCTTTCTTAGTGTATGTGCAAATGACCTGTTATTGACAGCACATAGAGCTGGCAATTATAGTATTAATAGCTTTTATTTGAAACTCAAATTATTGAGTGGTTTGAAACCCCCTCCTATTTGAGTGAAGAAATGATCGCAGGAAACCGCAATGAGAAAGAAGAGGGTAATAAGACCCATTACTTCAACCAACCACAAGCAATTTCAGTAAGAGTAAACAAAAACACACACCTATATAAAAATGCCTGCCCATTCATCTTTCTGCAACGGGAGACATTAAAGAATGTCTCCGTTAAGGGGAAGGGAGCAACAGTGGTACTTAAGAGTCATAGTCGTATAAAGTGTAGCACCTTGCGAGATATGGTTTTGTTCGTGGTTTAAGAAAATTGTTAGGGTATTTTAAACTTTAACAGCACTAAGCGTCGGTACATTTTATTGTTTTTTTATTCTAAATATTTATTATTGCTGACACCGCTAGGGCGAAGGGAAGTAAAGCATTCTTCTATCTCATACATCTAATCAACTGACACGACTGAAATAAACCAAGAAAGTCGTAGTAAATATAATTTCACAGAAAATTATTGTACTCTAGAAGACACTCGAGATGTAATTTTATAAAAGGTAGGTAAATGTAATTAGTTGCGATAATTTGCGATAACGTAAACTCTAATGAGCAAAAGTTGATTGGTGCCGGCACTCGCAGCAAGCGATAATTCCATACTCGGGCAAGTAATTGTCGAATAATTGCGCTAATGTGAAAATGCACGCTTTAACATAACAATAGAACAAGGAAGTCGATAAAGAAGAAAAAGAATTTAAACAAAATTCGCGTTTGACTTACAGTAATTATTATTGTAATGCTACCTAATTTATAATATCTAGATTTACTAGATTTAAATAAATTGCTAATTAATCTACAAAAGTGCTTAATTCAAAAAAGCTCTCTTATCCTTTGCCACCACAAAAAAACCACCACCACCTAAATAACACAAAAAAACTTTGTTGACATGTTATTTTTAATCGAACCTTAGTTAAAACCTAACTGCATTATCCAGATTAATTTTGTGTTTGCAGTACGGTAATGTACTTTATACTGATTTAATTTCAAGCTTTAAAGTGCTTTGGAGTTAATATATCCTATAGGTAAACCTATGACGCTTTTTTTCTTTTCTTTGGCAATAACAAACACACATAGCTGGATATATAGGGACTTCCACGATCCTCGGTTTTTGCGCTATAGCCTGCAAAACATTCGATGTCAACTGATGTCAAACGATTGGAAACCTGCTAAAACTAGGCTTTTCCTATCCAGGTCTTGTTTTCAGTGATCCCAATGCCTATTTCTACTACTAGTTCTTCTGACTACGTGGCCCTCTTATTGCCATTTCAGCTCTGCGACTCGTTAAGAGCCGGTAATTTAGTAGACTGTTGCGTTTAGTGAACAAGTACCTACTCTAGGGAATAAAATACTTATTATTTTGTGACATACAGGCGCATGTTCCCGACGGTACGAGTGTCCTTCGCGGGGTGTCGCGCGGAGGCGCGGTACGCAGTACTCCTGGACGTGGTCCCGGTGGACGGTAAACGGTACCGCTACGCGTACCACCGCTCCTCGTGGCTGGTGGCGGGCAAGGCGGACCCGCCCGCCCCCGCGCGCCTCTACCCGCACCCCGACTCGCCTTTCTCCGGCGACCAGCTGAGGAAGCAGGTCGTCTCGTTCGAAAAGGTCAAGCTCACCAACAATGAGATGGACAAAAATGGACAGGTATTTTGTCTGATTTTAATAAAAATTGTAAGAAAGACTGACTCCAAGTTGACGAATGATTGCGTAGTTAAATTGCCTGCAAAGAGAATGTAATCACTCCGTGATTGCCTGCAGTTCTGAAATGATAATAGACTTCGCAGTCAGTTGACAGTTGCCAAACTGCATGTCAACTGCATTCTGAAACGCGTTTTTTGCATTGGCAATCTGTCAAAATTCAAATTTATTCTTACTCTTATTCTTTCTTTTAAAGGACCTCTTTCACTTGACACTAGTGAAAGAGGTCCTTTAAAAAATTCAAAATTATTTATTTCATGTAGGCCAACTTGTAGCTCTTATGATACGTCATGACTCTAATCATCTCCTTAATCATCACCTTAATCTCTTATTGGGCTGTCCTTTCTATGTAGGTACCTTCAACAAAACGATTAGATGACTCTGAGAGTGAACTTTTTTGGAATCCTTGAGAGTATGGCAGACCCCATCAAACATCCAACTTACCTACATAATGAATACTAATAATCCAATGAAACAATTCTTTGTCTCCATAGCTGGTGCTAAACTCGATGCACAAGTACCAGCCACGTATCCACCTGGTCCTGCGGCGGGAGGGAGCAATCAACGCGCCCATAACAGATCTGGAGCAAGAGGAATTCAAAACGTTCATCTTCCCAGAATGCGTGTTCACTGCGGTGACGGCCTACCAGAATCAACTCGTAAGTACATTTTGTTACACACTTCTTATTTTTATACGTCCACTGCTGCACAAAGGTCTCTTGCATGGACGATAGGCTTCGGTCTTGCGCTGCCTGTATACAGCGGCTCCCTTGTCTGTTGTCGTCGGTCCACCTTGTGAGGAGTCTGCCAACCCTGCGACCCAAACCCCAACGATCATATACCCCTCCTCCTCCCCCCCTCTTTCCATTTGCACTTTAGCCCCGCGACTTGCTGAGCCATGCCAGTAACTTTAGTTCTTCTACAGATATCCTTACATTATACGACTTAGCATTCTTATGAGGTCCATAGCTGTTAGCGACTATGTTTCAGAACCATAAGTCAGCATTGACAACACGCACTGCTCGAAGAATTTACACAGTTTTGTTTCTTTCACTGCTGAAAGACACAAATAAGATGTCCACCACTTTACTTGGCAATACCAGTTAGATATCATTCGATATCAAAAATAGATCAGAGGAGCCAAACGTTTGAAATCGCGGCGCGTTGTCGGCCGACTATCGACGTATCCTATTTCTGGCACACTAATTGCATCTCGCTGAAAGGTATGTCCAGCCTGAACAAAGGGAGGTGGCACATAATTTTTTGTGTATCAAGCGGCCACCGGCACCGCGCGCGACGCTGGCGATGGATGTGACGAGCGGGTGACGAGCGTGCATTAGGACTAGTACGAGCTTGCATATACCGACCACGTTAATAGAATAATGTCTGTTTTCACCACACCTAAATCATCCTCTTAATAGGAGTCTCTTTATTTCTTTTAGGTAATACAGGTTCGTGAAAACGAAATACTTAACTTACTTAACTTAGGCAGTCCGTTATAGTTAGGGAACGTTCGATGTTGAAAACGGAAATCAGGCTTTTGAAACACAGTCATAAACGTCAAAGTAAACTGGATCTATCTTTCTCTCAATGTTCATAATTTCATTCATTTTTCTTCAATCAGCGCCATAAGGAATCTTTGCGAAATATTAGCACAATGTGGTATTAGAAGATAGTACTGAAAAAATAACCTTTAGACAGGGTATACTAGGTACATTATGCTCGTTACAGATAATAGGGTTCATGCTCGAAATCTATCAACTAAATTGAGATGTGCAAACTCGTGCTAACGGTACTACTGTTTAAAGTTTTCTCCGAGCTAAATTTAACGCAGCTCGATTATACAATCGACCATTGTAGCTAATGTCTTTCTATGTCAATTTCTTTTCTGAACTTGGTTAGGTCGGGGTGATTTCTTTTGCGGAACGCCGGGGTAAAATTACCAAATTATATTCAAAGCCGTACTAGCGACCATTGTACTGTAATTCGCTCATCATTAATTTATCTCAACTCATCGTCCGGCCCAATACTAGCAATTACATTTGCATACCTATAATATGTATTGTAGGGTTTAGGTCATACGCTTGCCAAGTGCTGATCAGCAGACTTCATGCGAGAGATCTCCATGCATGATGGTATGCCTTCGAGAATCTTATGGAGATTTTTCAGTCACGCAGGTTTTCTTACTATGTTTTCCTTTACAACGATTTTGATTCCAGCAGCTAGCTTGATAATCGTCCGTCCACTTAAAGGAGGTTTAGTATCTTTCAACTCTGCGTTTCCATTGAGGCTTTAACCTCTATTGAAATATGTGCCCCCATTGCGACTTTGCAGTTTACTCGTGGTTCTCCTAAACATCCAAAACCAAGGCATTTTTATCATCACACTAATGTATCACATAAAGTTTGTATGTGTGTAAGTGTGTGTGTGTATTCGTAATTCATTGTCGCCACAAAGAATTAACAGTTTTTTTTATCTCAAATATTTATTGAGGGTTTGGAGAATGGAGATAGCTCATACCAAGGAAAATCAAGAGTTAAATTTTATCCTGGAAAATTAAGTTTCCGCGGAAATTAAAAAAAGCTTAATCCACGCGGACGAAGCTGCATTTAGTTTATCGTAAAATCTTCTTAAATTCATCTAAAAATGGTCAAATTTATAAGTCCTAACAAAAGCCAGGCAGGCCGGACACCGTCTAATTTGGCCGCACAAGCAACCAAAAAGCGCGAGCTGTTTCGGTTTTATCCGGACGCCTGGCTGCACTATCTACAACAAAGCAGCTAGACTATCAAGGCGTTTGTTTATATACGAGTAAACTGGAGCGGAGTGTCGAAAATGTTAATACATCTAAGAGCCAATAGACACGATCACAGCATAGCGCCGCTCTCCGCTCCGCGTAAGCCCACCGTGTCCGCACCCTGCATGTGTCGCCACGAGCAATTAATTCCCTGTCACAAGAGCGTTTGGGCGTCACGGCTCTTCGTTTTGTTCCTCCGTGTAGTAATTAGGACGTTTTGAGGTTCATAAAGGAAGCGTTACTTTATATCGACAACGCGGTACATAAATCTTCATTCGTTCGTTAATTAGCTGTTTCGTTTCGTGCATCTTAAAATGTGGATTCGGAGACGCGTTTGGACAATTTGTAAATTATTACACGTATCGCTGTTTAGTGAGGTGGCATCGGAATGGGCAGTTTTTAGATTGGACGGTAGGTATGTTGGCTAGGTCAAAAAAATAAACTCATTATTTTTAAGTGGTCATTAAATAAAGTCATTTTTAATCGACTTCCAAAAAGGAGAAGTTTATATCAATTGGGCCAGTATCTTTTTTTTTTCTATGTATTCACGGATTACTCCGGGATTTCTGGACCGACTCGCCTTATTTTTTTTTTAAATAGTAGGTAATACCTACAGGCGATACTTTTTAATAATAATCACTAATAAAGAGATATGAGAATAATATTATCTATCCAACGTTGTCCTACTAGTTACACCCAAGCCAAAAACCTTAGTCCAAGCAAATAAAGTCACGGATAACATGTGGTATGGGTGGATGTATAAAAATCTATAAATGGATGGATGAATGGATCTTTGTTACCTACTCTTTCATGAAAAAACTACTAGACGGAGCAGGATATTTTCTTAATATACGAGTATTAAGAAAATATTAAATAAAATGTTATAAATGTTATGTGTTAAGAAAATATTAAATAAAATGTTATAAATGTTATGTGTTATAAATGTTATGTCCAGCTCCCAAAGGTGTTAAACAGCTCCTGAATAGTTTTGGCAGGACATTGTTACCGACTAAATCATTTTATGTTGTTGAGTTTGTAGTGCATAGAGCGTCAATTCCCCGGCAAACGGCCACGCCTATGCGATTCGCAGCACGAATGGCTCCCCGGAGCCGTATTATTGATATCCATTGATTCTAACGCGCCAAGAGATTTACAGCTAACGCCTAATGATAGAACTGTACGCACTGACCTCTATATTTGAACGAGCGAAGCGAAGTTCTCTGAGTCAACTAGGGCGCTTGCCTACTAGACAGAGAAGTGTGTTCGTCTAAATGTCTGTCAGAGCCCTATAACTTCTGAATTACTGAACGTAATTACTTCAAATTTAAATATAATATGTAAACTGATGGCCTTCAGCCGAACATTGTATAAAAAAATATAAAAAGCTTTATTTCAGGGGGGCTCTCATAGAAGCGTATTTGAAGTAAAATCTTGTTTGTTGCTCTACATAGACTTGCGATATATCTTTTTAAAGACGACTTTGAACAGAGTACAAAAATATATATTTTTTAATTTTTCCCTAAAAATTGACCAAATGGGGGGGTTTCAAAGTGGAGATTTTAATTTGAGCCATATGTCAAGAATTACTGAATATTAGAACGTGAAACTTGGTTGAAAATTCAGTTATATCCTGTACTTGAACAACAAATACTAAAATTAGATAAATGTTATAAAGAAACGAAATTATTTAATTTTAATGCGCCATCTATTAGCATTATTGTGAAGCTAATAGCTTCACTATAATGCTTCACTATAATGCTTCACTATAGATGGCGCTGTGTCAGTAAAACAGTTTTATGTCAACTATTATTTTTTTTATTGCGTCTAATGTTAAAAGTTAATTATTACAATATATAATTAAAACTTTTGGGAATTATGCGATATCGCGAGGTCTCAGTTCGGGGCGAACCACTAGTTAATCTATGATTAACACTGGACTTGCTGTCCATTAACAAATGACAGCCTAAATTATGGATCCATTTGAAGCGTCACTTTTGGCATACGAGTGTCTCTAAAACGAATAACATTGTAAATGGCGCACCGACCTCTATGATTTATCTATGAAATCATACAACAACAATGAAATCATAGATTAATTATTATATAAAGGTCGGTGCGCCAATGGGGATGTTAACACTAATCACAAATTAATGTTAAGTGTTAATTTTATGATAGTTTGTAGGATTAGAATATCGAAAATCACATTTTTGTAATGTAATATAACTTAATGAATTTATTAAAAATTATTTTAAATGCTATATTTATAATCTGATGTCACGTGACTGCAAACGCCAAAAAGAGCTCGTGACGTCACTAGACGAACCGCGAAACAAACGGAGTGATTATAGGTAAGTAGGTATAGTACGCGCCACGAGAGAAGTCCCGCGGCCATCAGGTGGAACTAATAGATTTTACATACAATAATTGCCTAGACATACGACTACTAGCGCCGCCTCTATGGGACTTCTTTCGTGGCGCGGACGGACCGATGACGTCATGTCAGTCAAGTGACAGTTGTAGAGTGTTTTAGCGGGAAAATTCCAAATTACTCTATTTTTGTATATTTTCTATTATTAATATATATATTAATATATATTATTTAAAAATACTAATATTTTTAAATAATATATATTTTTTTATGGTAAACAAGAGTCAATGTTCAAAATAAAAGCAATTCCGAAAAATTGTTAACATCCCTATTGCAATATTAACGCCGTTCCAGAGACGCAGAGGAAGTCGCGGGCTAGAAAATAAATATGAATCAAGCTTAATACTTACATAATAAATGTCTCAAACAAAAAAAAAATAGTCAAAAAAGTCGTAAGTCACTACCTCAGAAAGTCAGAACGTTCCAAGTGGTATCGGGCCTGAGGGGCTAGACAAGTGGCATTCGATTCGAAGCGATTCGATTTCCTAATTCGCAATCGCTTTAACGAAAGCGAAGTTCGACTGCTAGACAAAGTTACATGTGTTTAGCGATCGCCTATTCCATTCGTCTTTTCGATAAATAGTGACTTTTGTCTATGATCTTTCGTAATGAAACGTCAAATTCGTGCATCTAATTTTGAATGTTGGTTTGAGTTGTTTTTCTTAAGTGTGAAAGTAGAGTTTAATTTACTTAAAAACTATTGATTCGTAATATTCAGACTAATTATATTTCTTGGTAAATAAGAAAGTGCTTTTGTGTGTACTAAAAAACAAATAAGTATGTAAGTAGGTACCTATGATTTCAGCTAGACAAATAAAATGTTAGAGAATTCTTTCGTAGTGCTTATTGCTGAGCCTCATTAATACCCTGGATGTTTGTTATTGATACCTTGAGTAGTTAATAGGTACTATCAACGGGCCTTTGTTCATGTCGCGCATAGCCAAAGATTGTTTCTATTAATCGTTGTATATAGGACCTTTGTGACTATTTCGGCGTAGTCCAAGCTAATTTGTGTTTATATTAAATACTAGTGGTTCGCCCCGAACTGAGACCTAGCAGTATCCCATAATTCCCTAAAGATAGTTTTAATTATAACTATATTGTAATAATTAACTTTTAACATTAGACGCAATAAAAAATAATAATAGTTGACGCAAAACTTTTATTGATACAGCGCCATCTATAAGCATTATTGTGAAGCTATTAGCATTAAAAATTAAATGATTTCATTTCTTACCAATATTTATCAATTCAATTATCATTATTATTGTTCAATAATAATGCAAGAAGCCAATAACAATCTCTAAATAATTCAAAAAACAACTAAAATTAACAAAACAATGCTATTTCTTTCGTTTTCTACAGGGTCTTGGCGTTCGCTACGGTTTCCATCAATAAAATCGACAACTATCTATAACGCTTGTGAAAAATGCCACTTGTCTAGCACTTGTCGATTCGTTTTTATTAGACCACGTGACATTTCGATAGCTAATGTCAATCCCATACATTTTTCGACATTTCTACTAGCGATATCGCTAATGGAATGTAACTTTGTCTAGGCCCTCTGGATCACGACGAGGCGGGCGGCGCGGGCGCACCGATTTGGCTGACGTCACAATTCTGACAGCTCGAACATTTGTCGAACCAGATAGTGTCACTGATAACCCAATCCCTTACAACAATAAGAGCACACTTAGCGTGTTTGCACCTGCGTCGCCCGATATGTCTTATGCTCACATAAGTTTAATTTTGACAAAAAACATTGATAGAGTGTCGGTCGTTTTACGTGATCAATCTGTGATGACATTTTTATTTTCGGCCTATTATCAGAAGGAAAAGGCTTAAAAGTTATTTGATCGGTCGTAAAGCTTATGATTTCTTAACAACATAGCTTTATTGGCCTCTTGAGTCAATGGCATTTTTACCTGTCTTACAAGCAAGAGGACGTTTATATTAAGACTTAGCACTTGCCCGAGGTTTCACTCATATTAAGTTCGATATTTGAAAACCTATTCTAACCCTACCCTATTAAAAATACTTTCTTAGTGGATAGCTACGTCATAACAGCTATCAGCCCGATCCGTCCAGTAGTTTGAGTTGTTGATAGATCAGTCAGTCAGTCACTTTTCCTTTTATATATTTGAAATAGGCAATTAAATTAAAAAGATCTAGCTTTGACTTGTATGTCTCAAACTCTGAAAGTGTCTGAATGTCTGTATGCAATAGCTTTTTAGTCTTAAGCTTAGAAGATAATAGATACTTTGTTAATCATGTGGGTGTTAATCAAGTGTCCCCGTTTATACATACACATTGCGTATTCAAAATATAACATCATTATTGGTGCTTTATCACAGGGGACGTTGATACGAGCCGAGATAAGATCGTTGAAAAAAAAAAAAAAAGTGAACTATGTTTTTTGTGTCACGGCGTGAGACTACGCGTCGCCGAGGATCGCCGCGGGGTGGTTTCCCGGGAAATCGAACCTGCTTCAATATTTAACGTTTTACACCCACCACTCCGTTGTTCGTTTTGTGGACCAACCTTTGTCCGGTCTCCTCCAGGGGTGAGGTGACAATGTTAGGAAGAGTTTACGCGTCCACAATACACAATGCGTTTTTTAATAGCCGATGACTTGTGAATTTTGTTATGATCGATCGCCTACGGGAGAAAAAATATCGCGGATGGCAACCTGCCGTGACGGATCGACGATTTGAAACATGTTTATCCGTAAAACTTAAAGAAAAGACACCCTCGAGCGTTCCCCAAACAAATTAATAATGTCAATGAAATTTTGAAGTTACACAATAGTACATACTACACGTAGTAATAGTAGGTACACTGTATCTGTAAGTAGTTTGTCAGATTTCCGTAAAAATATAATAGGTATATACCTACTTACTTAGCTTTAAATTTACACGGTTAAAAACTTCAATAATTGTTTGTTATTTTCTTTGCTGTAATAGTTGCATCGCCGTTTATACCAGTGTAAATAGATTTATATTTTATAGCGCCCTCAGAGCAGCGAATTTTTCAATCGCTGCCTCAGGTTGGCTATTGTTTCTTATAATTTCTACCTTTTTAAACTTGTCCTCGAAGATCGCCATCTGACGGCAGTAAATGCATGATATATACCTACCTAGTGCCTACCTACTTATGCATATAAATCATAATAATTGCGATAATAATTGCGAAGATGTCTTCACACCAGCAAACATTGCCTAATCAACGACGGTCCCAACTTCCAACTAAGCCATAATACCCTTCGTAAATACTCAATTTATTACATTCAATGTTTGTTTACTTATAGCGACTTAATCTTGACACAAATACCGCACTAATAGGTAACTACAATATGCCGATTAGAGAAATTATGACACTATTTCCGTTAGTCATAACCCGCGAGCGCGTCTTGAGATGATAATCACGGAAATAACTGCCCGATCAGCCCAACGCTTACGCGTAAACACGCTCAATAGCTACTTAATTGAAATTTATTTCTCATTTCTCAGTATCAACAATCAATATTCTAAAATGTTCAATCCTAGCCTATTCTCACATTGAGCATCCACAAACGGGTTCTAACCAGACATAATCGAACAATATAAAGGAGTAAAGGCAAACACGATTTCAATAACAAAGGGCACCATGACAAATAAACATATTTCACGGGCCAAAATGGCTGCGGTCAGGTGTCACGCGTGTCCCCTCCCCCCGTCTCCTCCGCGCCGAGCTCCTCTCCCCCGCTCTTCTTTTTCTTTCCAAATAATCGATTCATTCTTATTGAATATGATCCTTTTATATTTGTCAACGTGCTGCCATTATTAATAAATTCCTGATAATATCATAAATGAGTAATCTATAGGGGTTTATTCAACAGCCTGCAAACTCAAATAAGTTATTCTTGGGATTAGTGATGGTCGTTTCGTGATAATGCAGTAGAGTATGAGTACCTACTATACCTATATGTTGATGAAAAGGACGAATCTGAGAGAGTTGCGTTGTTTAGAGCTCTGAAAGGGCTACAAAGTACTAAACAATACAAAACTGTTATGGGAAAAGAGAGTGAATTAATTTATAGGGTTAACTTTAGAACATCATCATCAGCATCTCAATCCAATCGAATGTGAAGGGTAAGGTGGTAAAACCATAGTCCACCACACTTTCCAAGCGCGGATTGGCAGACTTCACACTCCTTTGAGAACGTTATGAAGAGGCATGCAGTTTTCCTCACGATATTTTCCTTAAACGTGATGTTTTAATTGCTTAAAATGTACTTAAATCTAAAGAGACAGAGATGGCATCAAATCCCAGATCCCACAAAAGTAGACCGAAGTGTTAAAGTCTTATAACCACCAGGCTCTCATAAACTTTGGAACTTTAGAACGGTACCTTTGAATTCAATGGTAGGTAATTTTAGCAAACAAATATTTAAGCAAGCGATCCAATAATAATTAATTACTATAAAAACAACAGTGCCGTTGAATTCGTCCGTTTTTCAGCAAACAATACGGCGCGTTAACATGACAACATAAGTCAAAAATACAAGGAGTCAACGTACTTGCTTATGAGAGGATTTAAAATAATTTAACGTGGAATTATTTATTAGGCATTGGTCCCTCTCTCTCTTATGTTCGGAGGAGAGTAGTAAAGCGTGATCTCCTTCTCGCCGGCCATCGATCACGCCGGGTGTGACGTCACGCAGAGCCGTCGTGTGCGGCCCGTCTCAATTTATTGCGTCTGCGCACCGAGCAACCTCAGGGAACTACATTTATCGTACTCTTAAGGCCCAAGAGACCGGTCTGCCCGCGAAATTCAAATTTAATTTGGTTTTTCGCAATTTGTAAACTAATACGACAAAGTAGGCTTATGGTATTCAAATTGCGCCAATGGCAGTATCATCTTTACAGGTTTATATACTAATCTTAACGTGAAAGTATCCAGTTTAAGAATTTAGTCAAAATAATGAGTTTGACGTGAGCTACTCACAAATTAGTCATTATGTTGATTAATTTCTTAAACTGGATACTTTTACGTAAAGATTAGTATATAAACCTGTGAAGATGATACTGCCATTATCGCAATTTGAATACCATAAGCCTACTTTGTCGTATTCGTTTATAAATGGCGAAAAACCAAATTAAATTTGAATTTCGCGGGCAGCTCCGTGTCTTGGGCCTTAAGTTTAATTTACTTGGATAATATAAAATTTATACTTACCTATCTACGCAGTCATACTTTAAAAGTCTAGATAATCCCTACTAATATTTAAAACTCAATGCGAAAGTGAGTTTATTTGTTGGTTAATTGGTTTGTGCTTAAATCACGCACGCAGCAACGGATCAACGTGATTATTGCATGACTATTTTTGAGGACATAGAGAGTGACATAGGCTACTTTTCATCCCGAAAAATCAAAAGATTTTCACAAGATTTTACACGATTTCACGCGGCAAAAGCTAATAAATAAAATACAGAATATGGACTATACTTACGAGTAGGGAATGCAAATCTCGCGAGATTGGGGCTCAAGCGAGATCTCGCGAGATTGTAAATAGCAATACTGCGAGATCTCGCCAATTTCGAGATCTCGCGAGATTGGCGGTTTTGTGTGTTTTTTTTTTTTGCAAATAATCACAATATTTGAATAAATTAGAAAAAAATAATAAAAATTATAACTATTATAAGATAACATTTATTTTCACGAATTTTTCAATAGACTTTTATGCATCAAATTGTCTATAATTTTTTAATAAACTTCTAAGTAGTAGACTTTGACGTACGTATCTATCAAATCACTGTGAAAGCACTGTATACATAGCACAGTTTGGTTACCTATTGAAAAAATTTTTATTTTTTATTTTTTGAAAAGCAACTGCTGAGTTTCTTGCCCGTTCTTCATATTAATTCGCGCACCGAACGAAACCGACAGGTCGCAACTCCGTCCGTGGCAGTCCGCGCTTCAAATGAGACTTTTTTATGCTCGAGTGCAATCTCGTTAATCTCGCGAGATCTCGCCCTTTTTTCGTACGAGATTAATCTCGCTAAAAAAGGCCGAGATCTCGCGAGAACGAGATCTCGCGAGATCGAGATTGCATTCCCTACTTACGAGGTTTTGAATCACTCGCGGTCTGAATATGTTTATACTTAGATCAGTTTAATTTTACAAGTTTTAAAAATGTAGGTACGATTGTTCCATATAAGAAGACATAATAGCGTATGCCAGAAAGCAGAACCAAAATAGAACTGATATGATAGCAGGGTTCAAAAGCGGAGATTATCTGCTAAATAGACATACCAAAATAAGGAGAATATTAAAACGCATCTTGTCCAGGTTGTGGTTATGAAACCAGCTTATACTTTAAAGAGTCTGATATAGTGTCAGTGGACAATATGATGTTCGCAAGATAAGAATCGCAAGGCAAGGATAGAGTTAGTGGAAAAAATACTTCCCGCGGGAATTCAAAACGAAGTCGCGGGCATCAACTAGTAATTACATACGGAAGTGTAAATATTTATTTTACGCTACCCACATTGTCCAGTTCACCCACGCACCTTTTTGTCACATGAATATCGACAAAAGGCCTCCTTTTCAAATATAGAGGACTTAGCCATTATCGTGTTTTAATCTGTACAAGCCAATATCAATCCGCGGCCTTCACATTGACATCTGTCAATTCAATTCCCAGTTTTTTCGCCGCAACTTGACCGCAATTTTAATGTATAATTAGAAAAGCTGTTTTAATTGAAATGTGGCGGATCGCCTACTCCCTGATCTTGAAAGTCTACAGTCGTGATTATAGACATGAATGTAAGGTCGATCTTATATTAACTGTGGGCCCTTTAAAAGAACTTTTAGCCCGTCTTAACGACACCGATGAAAGACTCCCCCTGGACCAAACCTCCTAAAACTAAAGGCTATGCTTCGATAGAAGATTTATTCACAAAACTAATGCTGTAATGCTTTCTCAAAAAGAAGAAAAATATGAAATCAAAGAAATCCATTGTAAATAAGCCGAAAAACAA
Organism: Hipparchia semele; assembly: GCA_933228805.2. Taxonomy (NCBI): domain Eukaryota; kingdom Metazoa; phylum Arthropoda; class Insecta; order Lepidoptera; family Nymphalidae; genus Hipparchia; species Hipparchia semele. The sequence continues at coordinate 5,854,997 of OW121709.1, read as the reverse complement.
ACAATTAACAGTATAATGTGGATGGGTCGGGTCCTTGTAAAGATTGCAGCCGAAGTCGCGGAAGATCTGTATAACTTGTATTCCATATCCTTCATATTATCAATAGGTACGATACAGGACAGCTTACGTTTGATTGAATTGTTAGATGAGGAAGAGGGGATATGAAAAATTAAAAATTGTTTTTACTATATACACGAGTATATACTTGATTTTACCTACTTCACATTGAATAAACCTTCAGGAAAAATACCTATAAATTCAGCTAGTATATTGTCCAACGAACCGTTTACAGGTAAGAGATGATAAAAAGAAGTTAAAGATCTGTTAGGGTTGATTCATCGCTTAGCGGCACGTCTTTGACGGTAGGGTGGTAACTAGCCATGGCTACAGCCGCCCAGCAGACCAGACCCGAGACAATTTAGAAATTACGAATTCTTCAATTGCCCCCGCTGGGAAGCGAACACGAAACCTCCCAGTTGTAAGACAACAGCGCTCACCACTGCGCCAGGGAGGTCGTCAAAAATCATCATCAAGAGATATTAAGAATTATGAGTAGGTACTATAGGTTTACTCTGCTATTTAATTCGCACGGTAGAGTACCTTTGAAAATCAAGTTATTTAAGGTTTGCTGGTTGGGTGAAATAATGTAGATAAATAATTTCCTACGTGGACGCAACTGACATGGAAGGCAAGAACTCGTACTGAAAACTTTCCGGAATTATACAGGAAAAGGAAGCTCTACTTCGCTGTAACATTAATATCACAACTTTATTTATTTTCAACCGCCGAAATAGAATATTTTTGAGTTTCACTTTTCTGACAATTCTGTAAAATAGTCAAAAATTTTCGCATCCGCTTTGTTCAGGATTAAGATACCCAAAAAGTAGGTATGTCATCTAAGCTTATTAATAAACAGATACTATGCTTAAATACATTAGGTACTTATAGTGGTTAGGACCACTTCTACTATTTTCTTTTTAACCGACTTCCAAAAAGGAGGAGGTTATCAATTCGGCCGGTATCTTTTATTTTAAAGCAAACGTTGTCACTTGTTTTTGCTCGGCACTTGCTCATTACTCCACTTCATGATATTACCTATTCGCCAAGTAGAGATGAAGTAAACATCTATCAATTCTTGTAAACATCTATAAGATTTGATTGCGACGGGCGAAAAAATAGTCCCTGACCAGCTTTACCTACTTATTGAAGCCACTTGCTCGAGCCACGGTAATTTCGGAACACTTGCAAAATAATAAAGCATTGGAATTCTCGAAAACGTCGTTTACAGCTCTCGCAGCTGTTAGTCGTTTCAAATTTATCGTCTTAGCAGAGTTCCTACAATCGATGAGACGTTAGGTTAGGATATTTGCGAAGTCGTGAATAGAAACCCTAAAAATTCATTTTATTTAATTTCAAAACTGATAGGTAAGTTGAATTAAAATTCAACTAAATGATAAATCATTATAACAAAAAAAAAAGATACCAGCCGGATTGATAACCTCCTCCTTTTTGGAAGTTGGTTAAAAATAGATTTTATTTAGTGATTAGATTTATAATCCGTAGGTTCTAGCAATATTATGCGTGCGAAAGTGTCTTTTTGTTTATTTATAAGCTTTTCACTCTGTTGATTGATTCAGTCATTCATAGTGCATTTATACAGAAGATGACCTAGGAACCCTAGGAAGTTATACTTGTTTTGAGGGCTGTAAATATAATTTTAACCGTGTCAGAAATTTATTTGCGCAAAAAAAAAAAACTCCCACGCTCGGAAAGTCCGGCGAAAACTTTGAGGGCGAAAAATCATTAAAAATTCATTTCTGTTTTATATTAAACTAGCTGATTACCGCGACTTCGTCCGCGTGGACAAAGTTTAGAGTGACTTGCTACTCCGCGAGAAATTATGTCCTCTACCTCCGATAATATTTAGTAGATCTTCACTAAAATATTTCTAATAGTACACAATTTATAATAAAAAAAGAATTATCAAATTCGGTTTAGATTAGAAATAGAAATAGAAATAGAAAGGATTTATTTGCAAGATTGTAAATAGGTACAGTGTACGATATTGTATATTATCCGTAGTGAATTGACGAAGTATCCCTATACCGGATAAACCTTATTGTTTATCAGGATAAAAAGTATCCTGTACATTGACCCGGAGTATCAGCTACCACTATACCAAATTTCATTCAAATCCGTTCTGTAGTTTTTGCGTGATGCGTGCACAGATAGACAGTAAAAAAATTAAAAAAAGTTTTTTTTTGGCTTAGTATCGATAATAAAGCATCCTCCGATAAAATTTTTTAAAATATATTTAATGTACAGAATTCGTCCCGTTACAACTTTATAATAAGTATAGAGTAGGCATCTTTAAAATCTTGTAAACATCTATGAGAAATGATGGTTCAAAAGAAGCCACTCGTCATTGCTGCTCTTATATCCATCAATAGGGCTATAAAGCTCACGGCGACGGTAACGCGACATTAATTCATTCCTCGGAATGCTTCTGTCATGTCCCTTCTCGTCCCGCCATGTTACACGACTCATTATCTATTTTCCACCTCTAAATACGAGTAGATACCGTAATTAAATAAACTTTAAACTTAGCCAAGTTGATATTTTTAGGATTTCGAAAAAAAAAAAACGCAATCCGTTGTCCGTCTATCTGTCCGTGAATCAAGGCCCTTTTTCTCGGAAACGGCTTGAGGTACTAAGTTGAAATTTATACTGAACTAGCGACCCGCCCCGATTTCGTCTGATTCTTCTGATTGTTAATTTTATCAATGCGTATCTACCTACTTAGACTTCACTTGCGATAAAGACATCCCTAAACGATTTTGCTAGGACTAAAAGTAGCCATTATAAAATCAATATAACAAGTAGGTATAAAGAAAAGATGAAGCGATCTGTGCCCTATAATGTCATTAATCAAAATTGCACGGCAAATAATTTGTCAGTTCCCAAATCTGATCCCCTAATTTCATCCAAATACTATAAAATAACTGCGGACTATTTGAAGACGATGGTCTTCAAATAGAGAAGAGAACATCCTGTATAGAGAATCATTTAAAAAACTCCAGCACTTGTAATAAGGGAGTATACAATATACATGCCCAATATATCATAATCATAAATCACAGCAATCGGTATGTCTTGAAGTAGGCAAAGCATGCGCCAGCGCCGCACATAATTACCATTTCCCTTCTTGACGCTTTTTTCTTAAACTTTTTTGGTTGCCGCCCGAAAGTAATGACATTAAGGGCTGCACACACTGTAGACAATTATTCTCTCTCTTTGACTGCTCGTGGTTAGCATGAGTTCTGTGTTCAATTACCGGGTAGGGCCAGGTACCTACCATGGCTGATACAAAACATACAGCCTAAACAGAAGACCTAAGAAGAGATTTAAAGGCCTTTTGACCACATCCCTTTAGGGATGGATTTTTAATTTTCATCCCTAAAGGGGTGAAAAGGGGTGATGAATTTTTTTTTAATTTTTTTCTTTAGAACCTTAATGTACGAAGTTGAACTCCTGGCTATCTATTGTTATGTCTATTGTTTTTTGTTTTTTTTAAATGTTTGAGGCTCAAGGTTTCCTCAAACAGTCAAATTCCCCTCCGAAGTGGTGGTCGGAACTTCTATGGTTTTTTGTAATTGTCAGATTTGTTTTATTACTGTTTTATGTGTTTGTAGATATATGTCTATTGTTTCTATGATAGCCTTCATCATAAAGTGGCGGTTAAGAGTCTATAGTTTGTGGAAGCCCTTGAACTTTTTGTTTCCCGCTCGGGAATAATGTCATTAAGTCGCCTTTAATGTTGGCAGCGCGGGAGCGCCGCCGCCCAAGGCGAGCGTTTGTTGATACTTAAATTAGGTTGTTTTGACACGCCTCGTCCTTATGTTGGTACTAAATCTAATAAACGTCCGTTTCGTGAAAGTGATCCATTCATTATTCTCCTGTTTAAGTGAATTTTATTTGATAGATTTGTTAATTTTGAAATACTTATTAGGTCATAAATTTTTATGTTTGATACTAACAGAACTTTTAAAGAATATCCTTATTTTTACTTAATTTAATAGTTTAATATTCACAAGGTATTTAAAAAATATAGCTACGCCACTGCTTTAGATAGATAGTAGGTAATAGATATCATCATTTTCATCAGCAGCGACCCATTAATGGCTCACTACCGACTCCAGGTTTCTTTTCAGAGAAAGCTTACAGCCCAATAGTCCACCCACACTGGCCTAATACAAATACAAATGTCATTGAGTATATTTTTTATTTTTTATTCCCTGTTATATTTTTAACCTACTTCCAAAAAAGGAGGAAGTTTTTTTATGTATGCTTCCCGATTAGGTACCTACTCGAAGACGCCTGGACCGATTTGGAAAATTCTATTTTGTTTGAAAGGGTATACGTCCCAGGTTGTCCCATTTCATCAGGTCAGGATCTGTTGATGGGATCCTGGAGAAATCGAGGAAACAATACAAATTTTATAGGCACAATTGATATACTTTGTAGTGGCGTTTGAAGTCGATTTTGTAAAAAGAATTTTTACGTTTATAATAAAATATGTATAAAATATGTCTTTGGTAAGATAATATTATCTTACCAAAGATTGGCTGTAGAAAGCTAATCTATATTTTACACATTTACAGGAATCTTTGAATAGCTGAACCTTAAAGCCCTGTAAATCTGTAAAGAACGTATAATTGTATATCCTATCCTTGGCTTGGTTATTAAGATTTTTTACAAACATCATTGTAACCATACAAGAACCCAACTTTTTCGTCTCAGCTGCACGTTAAGAACCTGTCATTATTATCAGCTACTAGCGCAACTTAGGCGCACTCATTACATCCCACCAAGACGGGATCCCCATTGTAGTCAATCGCTTGCCAGGTGGGCGTGCAAGTGTAAGTAGCACCCGTGACCCTTGACACTTCGTCCTGCTTTACCGACACTTCGAGGGGCGAAGGAACACGCTTCTTGGACATTCATGCGATTCGAGGCGTCATTGTGTCTCACAAATCATATTCACCCCGTGACAATGCGTCAACTCTTAGAAAATTTTAACGGTATTTTTGTGAAATGAATATCAGAACTTTATTTTTCTCTAGCTGATACCCGCGAATTCGTACGCGTGCTTTTAGAACACCGCGGGAATTCTCTTATTTTTCGGGATAAAAAGTAGCCTATAATCTATCGCTGTACCAAATTTCAGCGAAATCTGTTCAATCTTTGCAATGTGATTGAGTAACAAACATCCATACATCCATCCTTTTGCATTTATAATGTTCATAGGATTAGGAATAATAATAGAAAATATAAATAAGTAAAACGAATCTACGCTTTTTTAATCTATGTATTTGGGTAGGTCCAATTTTCCATAATTTGGAAAAAATGAGACGTTTTGACGCATTTTCAGCAAATCTGCTCCTGCTCAAAACTAGTCGCATTATATTGAATAGAAAGAAAAGTGCGCATTTTTTTCCTAAATATCCATCCGTCAGATTAAAATAGAAACAATAGACGAAAAGATAGCTTTTAGCTCTTTACACCGATTCTCTGTAAGAAAGTAATTTACGACACCGAAATGAACAGTCAAAAGTCACAACTATTTTCGTCATCATTAGGCAAGTACTTGAATCAAATTCATTCGTAACTGAAAACCTGACGTATATCGGTTAATATATTCTAATGTTTAGTGTTCCCTTTGATCTGTAACAATACCACGCGTCTCTATCAAAAACTTTCGTGGACTATCATCGTTCACCGTGACACGAGATCAAACAGAAATCATAAACATTTTTAACAGTGAAATAGGCGCTCGATCGCCGCTAGCCGCCTAAATTGTTTTCGAGGAACCGTCTAAAAAGATTCAGAATCATTTCGTCGTTAACATTGCAATTTCCGAAACTCATTCGTCGAGTTCATCGTCCTAAATTACCTGTCTAGTGCGGAGTCGTCAAAATACCATGCAATTAACTCTCGTGTAGGAAGGTGTATGAGGTGGGACTGTCTGTGACATTTGTAGCGCTGGCAGCAGTTTGGCAAAGAGAGTAATAAAATTTGTATCAGCGAGGTTGCAGCGCTCTCGTCTGCTGGAATAGCTGAGCAGGTTGGCACAGTTCGGGATCACTCGGCAGATAATTACTGGCGCGTCGCCGGCCACAGCTATGCGCGCTGCTGAAAGATTGACACGAGCTCGATGGCTGCCCGATGACTTGTTTATTGCGAATACCGCTCCACCGAATTCACACTTCGCCAATTGACTTGGCGATTCAATTGGATCACTCGAAGAATTTTAAAAAGTATTATAATGATTTATCTCTGTTAATCTTAATATCTTGTGGTACAGAAAAACCTTATTATAAAAGTAGCTTTTGCTTGCGACTTCGTCCGCGTGGGTTAGGTTTCTTAATTTGTCTGTCATTCTCAAGGTTCTCAACTACATATTATTACAAATTCAGGTAGATCCAATTCCGTTACTCTTTTACTTATTGAAGGAAAGGCAACCGGCTCACCGACACTTTCGCATTTATAATATGTGTAGAGATACACTGTCACTAGATGGACAAATGTGAAAGTAGATACACTTTTCATCGTAGACCAATTATTTCTTTTGGACTTTAGAAATTTTCAGTGTTTCTTGCGAATAAGAATGGCGCTACCATTGGGCGCTACCTACTTTACGAACTGTCGTGTTAGTTCAGAGATTTGATTTGGTACCTAAAGCAGAATCAACTGCAATATCTTGATCTCATTGTTCTTAGATTTTAGGGTTTCTGGAAAAAAATTCTTCCTTGGAGACAAGTCCTTTATATGTTTATGTTTTAGCTTAAGTTGTGGTACGTACAGATTCAATAAATAAATTTAAATGATTTATTCTTTCTATTACTAGCAAAGTGTACAGTTATACACTGATCCGTTTTTATTTCCTTTTCTTTAGGTTGCCTGGAAGTGATCATTTCTTAACGATAAGGTCGCCTAAAGAGGCGAATAAGTCTCTTTCTTTACTCTGTTTTGCTTACTTATGATATTTGTTGTTTATATATACGCTGTACAATATGGTGTATAATATTTCATTCAGGCAGGCAACCTAAGCATCTCTCGCGCGACCATGATTCTATGTAACGTAAGATCACCCAAACTTATTTACATTTGTAATGACAAAGATAAAGGTAAAGGTTGTTATGACTTGTGGTTGTAATGGCGTTAAAGCACAGACATCAGGCCCGAGGGCGGAGGCCGAGCAAGGCTTGAATGGCAGCAGGTTGCGGGACATTTGTCGTAAATATATTCACAAATTGTGTGAAGCGCAGCGGTGCGCCCGCGCAGCGAGGGGGCGATTTCTCATCACGCTGCTTGGCCTCTGCCAAGCACATTTTTTAACACCTCGCCCTGTACCTAAATCAACAGTATATTTTATGAGTCCATCGACTCAATTTCGCTTACATTCTGGGAAGTTTCGCGCGAACTACTCACTGCAAATATAAGCACAAACAAATATAATTGCATTTCTCATTTGCAACCACATTATTAATTTTGATTTATAGGAACTTTAGTTCATGTAAAAAATTTGTAACCAGTAAAATTTCTCATATCTTTTATTTTGCGACTGTTTCCGGTTTTTACCAGCATATACATATAATACCTACCTATACATGGATGTGTGCACAAACATATAAGAGTAAGTATATGTTTGTGGATGTATGTATGTAGCAAGATGGATAAGATTTATACGTTTATAGGCTAGTCATACGTACGAACTACAACAATTTTGCCCCGAGAAACAAATAGTGATAGTGAGTAAATTGTATTAACGTACCATGTCTTTTGTTTCAGATCACTAAGCTCAAAATAGACAGCAATCCGTTCGCTAAAGGATTTCGAGATTCCTCACGTCTCACTGAATTTGAGAGGTAAATACCTACATTTAAATTTAAAATTTAAAAAAAATAATTATAGGCAAGTAACACTTAGGTACTTATCTAGCAGAAGTTATCATTTTTTTAGCAAACATTCAACTAACATTCTTCCCCTCCAAATAAACTTTTGCTAAAAGTATATCCAATAATAATCGAATGGGTTTGAACCGTCGACTTTTAGGTTTTTCAGTTTATCGCCCTGACCATTGCGACATCGAGTTTTTTTTTTCTTTCAGTTTTATTTTTATTTTTTTAGAAACTTCTGTTCTAAGCATTAGGTACAATTAATGTAATAATCGCAATTTTCAAAACTAAGAGTTGACTCCATTTGAAACCTTTAGATTCACACCTGAACCTTGTGTTGCACAAAATGAACGATAAAAATTTTGAAGTCGTTAAGGCAACATTCTGATCGTTCAGTAACAAAGCATCGTTCATTCAAACAAAGAGTCTTGAATAAGTTCTAAGACAAATGATAAAATGCGAACGTGCGTAATAATCGGCCCGATGGAGCGATGTCCGATGGAGCGATCGTCGGGAATCATTCACTCAGCCGCTCGCATTCATTAGCCCTCATTACGATATGACAGAATTTGGTATCTGTCCTCTAATCGAGCATCGGACACGCTCTCAGAAACAAACGCAGCGACACTGATTGATGCCTAGGCCTACTCAATTACGACAATATCTCTAACTCGGAGCTAATCGAATCGAGATAAATGCAGACCCACTTTGCATTCGCCCGATGATTTATAATTTGCTCACGATTTCTCCAACAACTTGTTCACTGCTCAAATACACCTGACGTGCGTTTTCCGCCGGACCGGCTTAATTGAGTCTTAAGAGGTTTATTTTATTTTTAACTAACTAGCTGATGCCTGCGACTTCGTCCGTGTGGATTTAGTTTTTTTTAAATCCCGCGGAATCTCATTGATTTTCCGGGACAAAAAGCCTATGTGACTCTCCCGGTCCTCAACTATACCCATGCAAAAAGCACGTCGATCCGTAGTACTGTTGCAACGTTATTGAAGGGCAAACCAACAAACACATTTTCGCTTTTATAATATTAGTAGGTAAGGATAGCAAAGAAGTAAGGACTAGATTTCGCCCGCGACTTCGTCTGCATGGAGTTGAGTTTTTAAAAAGCCGCGAGAACTCCTTGTTTTTTCAGCTTTGTCACTCATCAAGACCTCAATTGTATCCATTCAAAAAGTCACGTCAATCTTTGACTCCGTTGCTGCGTGATTGAAGGACAAACCAACAAACGCTCTCCCACACACTTTCGCATTTATAATATTAGTAAGAATACACACTTGACGTGCGTTTACCGCTCCGGAACCGACTTAATTTAGTCTTAAGAAGTTTATTTTATTTTTGAATTTTGTTTCTTTTTGAGATTCTATATCACGGGGGAGCACGAAAGATCATCAGTCTTCCCCGATGACGCGCGCTTCAGCGCCGCAAATTCTAGGTAGATACAACATCCAACGTTACTCTTATAATCTGCTGTGGGATTGTCTTAAAATGATTGCGTCAGTGTGACGATCGCAATCACCTCTGGCCGGTAGTCTGTCGCTATTGGTTAAAATGAATTGATATACATTCAGCCAATCACAGGTGAGTGTGATCGTCACACTGTTGTGGGATTGTCAAAACTAATTTGTATCAGTGTGAAGATTGAGGATTGATTGATTGTCATTGCTGATGCAGTAACCTGTGAATGGCTGAACTTATGGCGTTCTTGCTGTATCAATGTATTTTTACCAATAGCGAGAGAGTTCTAGCCAATCAGAGGTGTTTGTGATCATCACACTGATGCAATCATTTCTGGACAATCCCACAGCTGACGCAATCGTTTTTCGACAATCGCTCAGCTGTTGATAATTTGACAGGTACCTTATATTTATTTCAATCATTCCAGGGAGACGATGGAGTCGATGCTCGCGGAGCAGCACTACCTGCGCTCTCCGCTGCGACCGTTCGATCTGGATCAACACAATAACAACTTGACTCTGGAGGAGAAAGCCATCCTGGCGGCTCGCTCTCAGCTGTTTCTCCGCGCTGCGTACCCGCTGTACGGCGTGCCGGCAGCAGCGCTGTGGGGGCAGTGGGCCTGTCTAGCCCCACAGTTACTCGCGCAGCAGCACTTGGCGTCCGGATCGGGGCTGCAGCTGCCGCGACCGGTCTACCCCGGCGGGGTCCCCACGCTGTCGCAGCACCGGTTCTCGCCGTACCCGCCTCGCCGGTCGTCTCCCGGCTCGTCTCCGGACTCCCTCCGCGACGCGAGCCCTCACTCGTTGCCCCCTCACCCCCCGCACACCCCGCACCCCCCGCACAGTCCCACTTAGTGCTTTTCACGCTAGCACTTTACGACTCGATCTCCTTCACATTGCAAACCTAGAGGATTATTAGAAGAATAATGGTACGACGCGACGCTGTAATTATGATTGCACTGCTGTTTAAGTATTTTTAGTGCATATGTTATAAACATTGGAATGTTAGTGCTTTCGCGAGCCACGTGAGTGGCTGAAGCCGGTGTAATGAACTTTTCGACCCGATGTCAGGTCACCTTTGTAAAATATTGTAAAAATAAAATATTTAAATTTAACATAAGAATGTAATTAATGATTGTTATATACCTAATAGCATAATATTATTATGTTCCTAATAAATAGTTTAGAATGGTTTTGCGATAGTTTTACGAATTATTGGCGTTCATGAATGAATAATAAATATAAAGTAATGGATGTAAATGATTCGATGACAATATCTACATATCTGATTTTCATTAAATAAATAATTATTTGATTGGCAAATGATTTATATTGATTAGGTAAAAAGTGCAATACAAAGGAATACATAATGTTCTAGCAAACATAGTTGTTTGTAGTAAGATAGATGTTATAAATAAATTGTAGATATAATAATAATAATTGCTGTCTGTGTCGGTACAGAGAGATAGACTCTATGGAAATTCTTTTCGTCGGATACAAGTACCTATATTTACTTTGTAGTTAAATTATAGTTACTATAAATAATATATTGATAAAGAAAAAAAATTAAATGTTTGTTAACATATTTTTTTGTTTTATTTACCCACTCTGAGATATTAAGAGAGGACCCGGTGATAAGGAAGAAAATCAAGAATAGTCTTAGAATCTAGTAAGCTAAATATTATTATTATAAATTTAAATAAATAGCAGCTCTTGTTACCACACAATAAAGTGCAATTGAGGTTGACACGGCACGACTTACCTACCGTCTTATTCACCTAGATTTTTTTCTCTTTCTATCACGTAACTCTTATCCTTTCGCACTCTCTGAATTTAGGCCCTTCGAAGAGGTACGCCGTGTAGGGTGATTTCGCCGGTTGGCGACCGATTAGCGGGATATTCAACTTTACGTCAATATTTAAGTATGTTGCACCCATAGCACATGTATTAAAGTTATATGACGGGGTCCTAGATATTGTCAAGTTATATTTAAAAGTAAAAAAATAAGAATTACAGTTGTGAAAACATTTTAAATTGAATAAATCTTAAAAACTATGTGAAATGCTAGTTGGCGACCACTTTTGCTAGTTGACGACTGCCCCCTTATCTAGTTGGCGACCTCTCGATTTGCTAGGGAAAACTAAATTTGATTAATTAAAAATAAAAAATATGAACGTGTTAATGTTTAAAAAATAATTATTATTTATGCTTTATTATTCATACATTATAATAAATTATTAAAACACATTTTTTCATGAGATCAAAGGTACACTTTAATATTCAAGCTTAAGCTTAAATGAATCTTAGCAAGTATAATACATTTTCCTACACAAGTACAAAATTAAAAATATCACTTTAAACAACAATTACAAAAGTTTAGAATCAAATCATCAGATCATCAGATCTCGGGATGTTATACATTTTACATTTCTTTCTAATACCGTGTCCTCCTTCTCTTATATTTTTAAAGCACATTCCAGATCTCTTTGGGAATAAGCCGGTGTTATTTTCTAATACGGTTTGTGGAGGACATCTGCAATGAAAATATTATATATTAAACACCTACATTATGCAAAAAACAGATAAGATTATAAGTAGTGATTGCAAATGGTCGTAAACCCACATATTAATTTGTTCATTTTTAGTTAGCGACCACTTGATACCCATACATTTTAAGATGTTTTATAATAATAATTTGGTGGTCGTAAACTAAAAGATACACGGATAAAAATAAACAAATTAAATTGAAAGTGATTAAATTCCGAATTAGATTTGTAGTCTATAAAAAATAAAAATAAATGTTTTTCTTTCTAAATGTCTATTGGCGGCCAGGTGGTCGCCAACTGAAGTTATTGGCTAATTCCAATTTCAGTTAGCGACCATTCAATTTTTTTACCTGATTTTGTATATTACATGTAATAAATGTACAAATAACGTAAAACATATATATATCCACTTAATAGAACATTAAAAAATTGACTCAAATAAATACATCACGATCTACTTACCTCGAACGCATCACTTACTCACTATTTTTTTCGTTGTTTTGGGAACGTGTACACGCCGAAAGTATGAGCGGCGGATTGAACTAAGATTTGTTTGCTTTCGGGTAAACACAAAGCTGCCAACTATTGTAGGTAAAACTAATAGGTCTATCCCCCTCTTTACTTAAGTGAATTTCATTTGGAAAAGAAGAATAGAATTCTTATTATTTTCGTTTTAATGCCGTAGGTCCTGTTAGTGGTCGCGTAACTGACCCTGGTCGCGTAACCGGCGAAGTCACCCTACCTACTTTTAGCTCCGCAGTTTACTGCGGAGTGCGCCAGTGCCTACACCTACTCCTGTTATAATAGGTACGTTGATTTTATCCTCCAAGTAGGTACCTACCTATAATACATAGTAGCTAGTTCAAGAAGGGATTAAAACGCGGCCCATAACATAATGTACCTACCTACCTACGACTCGTAGGTAGGTAGGTCGTAGGCTACGAGATTTTTAGCTCCCGAGCCATAACGAGAGTGGCTATAGGATCGAGTATGAAAATTTAGTTCAGAGTTTAAACACTCTATTTTTCTCTTTGATTGCGAAAAAATAAAATAACATAGTTCAAAATAAAAAAAAACGGTGAGTATATTTTGTTCACAGTTTGTTTTACAGTTCCATTTTCAAAAATATTTTTTTGTATTTTTTTTTCTAAGAAATTATTTAAAAAATGGAACAAGTAACGCAAAGCAAACTTTTTTATAGGATGAGATTAATCTTGTTGTCTGGATAACGACTAAAATAAAATAGAAAATACTTAAATCCCTAAGGCTACTTTAGTCCCCCTACGCTTGGCTATAAAATGACAAATCATATCAGAAGTTCTGCCGTTCTGAAGCTTAGTCCATACCGACAGACTTGATAAGAGAGGTAGAGATAATTCAAAATTACACACACAATATTCTATAATAATCGGAACCAAGACAATAAAGAAACAAAAAAAAAGATACCGGCCGAATTGATAACCTCCTCCTTTTTGGAAGTCGGTTAAAAAGGGTTGAAGGTATCTTTATTGTCTCTATTCCAAACCAACAAAGTTGTAGGGTGTTATCCCTACTGATAAATGATACTAATTGATAGATGATATAATTGATATATTTTAGTGGACTGTATAATTTAATGATGTTAATTAATGATATTGATATTGATAATATGATATTGATATTGATAATTGATAATGATATATGTTGAGCGCGTCGTAGGGCAGCCCGTGGTGCACTGACTGTCAAATTAACGCGCGGCCCGACGACGGCGTAAACTGCTGACGGTGCAGTGTTCGGTGGCACGCAGTGTCCCGAACATGCTCCCGCCGACCAGATGAGGGATGATATGATAACAATAGGGATGAAGATAAAGCAATTTACAAGAAGCGGGATTGATTATACAAAAATTATTCTCTTATGATTATGTATTCAGTAAAGTCTCTAAACTTTTACTTAAAGTCCCCTAAACTTTCGATTCTTCTTGATCACTAAACCTAACACATCTTTTTGTCATTGGTGATGTGGCCATATCTGTCATTTCAACACTGTTTTCACTCGCGCACATATCACTCACACTCTCACACACTCTCTGCTGCGTCGCTGGAGCGGGGGCGGGGGAGGGAGACACGCTTCGCAAGTGCCTCCGCCTCCTCCACCAGATGAATGCTCCCAGAGCCACAGCCGCTGCTACCATCCCGTAACTGATGACGTACTGGTGTATGTCATGTGCTGATATAAATTCCATTTGCGACAAATCTGTCCTCTCTTTCATTGATTGGATCTGTTTGTGCAGATGTTGTAAGGTGTTATTGATATATTGATCCTCTGACTCCGTTGAGCTTATCTTAGGTAATGACAGATTGAGCACGTAATTTACCAGCGGAATTGTTGGAGTTACGCCCTCTGGGTTGATATGAAATTTGTTTTTATGCGACTGATGTGCAAATATTGTAAAGTCTTCCCCCTTTATCATGCAGTTTTCCCCTAAATGTATGATTCCTGCTTTATTAACCTTCAAATTTGATATGCCCTCTTCACAAATTATCCTCAAAGAGTAGGCAGTACAGTAAAAATACAGATAGTTATAAGCATTATTAAGTTTTATTAATTGATTCTCGCAGGGTTTCATCTGTATTCTACAGTTGTTAAACTTGTTATCAATTTCACAAAACTTTTCATGCACTGATAAATGTCGGACAGGGTTTCTCATTTTACATAAATATCTCTGTTCGTGAATCAGACAATCTTGAAGTTCATTGTACGTCGTAATGATATAATAATCCTTTTGTAAATTAATTGCGATGTAACTTGATATTTGTATTATACTAAACATATTGCCTTCCTTTTGATGCGGTATAGGTATAATTTTATAAAGTTGGTAATTGTCTCTGCTTACTAGTGGGAACTTAATTTCAAATATAAAATAACTTTGCGTCATTCTTGCTTTCACTTTCAATAAATGGTAAATCCCTTGTAGTTGACCATAAATATTTTTGATGGGTATCGTTAAATCTTTTGCTATGTGATTAGAAATTATATGTAATTCTGATCGCATCTGTTCGGGCGTTAACAAATGAATATTAATTTTTCCGTGATAAATATCTGTCAAAGTGTCCAATAGAGTATCTTGCGCCCTTTTCAAATTATTTATAATGTTTATTGCAGTAATCGCTGACAATGTGAATTCTTCTATATGGCTTAACTTTAGTATTTGCTCGTTCATATTTATCGCCGATTGGTCTAAAGCATTTAAATGTTTATTGATAGTTTTGTGTTGTTTTGATATTAAGTCTTCTGTTCTTTTTAATAAATTATACTCCGCTTCCACCACTGATGTCTGGTTTCGCCATAATGCCAATAAGTGATTTTGATTTAGTCGTATCTGCTGTATGTCTGTGGTGTATTTTTCTGCGAATCTTTCGTCCAGTACGCCGAACAAAGTATTTGCCACGTATCCTACACCATTGATAAGTCCCCGACGCTGTCTGGCGTGTGCGTCGAATTCCTGATTCATCAATAGTTTGTTATAATGTTGGAGTTCATTGTTTTCATGATGTAATTGTTGTAGTATCATATGGCATTGTGTTTGTACCTGGAACCTCTCGCACGTTTTTTCTAAATAGTTACTGAATTTATTAACTGTAGTCATTCCTTCCCAATAGGGTGACATGTTGTAATATACAATCATAGTCCATTCATCACGTATTATTTGTAAGTCTGATATAGAATCAAAATATAATGACTGGCTGTTGTTGAATGTTGATATATTATAAAATGCATTTCCCGGTGATATAATATTCATAAACAAAATAAATGTTAAAGCCATGATTGATATAAACTTATTACAGCCTTTTGATACGTCGCAATTTTGTTTTCTATGTGATTGATCTTTATCTTCTTTACTGTCTTTTTCTTCTTGATACACTGATGATTCTTCTTTTGTTGATTGCAAAGGTAATATTGATAGTTTGGCTACTGGTCTTTTGAAATATCCATTTTTGGTCTTTAATTTCACTACTCTGATAGTTCCGTCACGTCCTGGATGCACTTCCGTAACACGACCCATCGCCCACTTTCCTGCTGGTAACTGATCCTCTTTAATTAGCACCGCCTCTCCTCTCTCTAATTGTTCTACTTCGCTCGCAAATTCGCTGTGTTGCGCATACTCGTATTTTATTATTTTCAACTTCGATTGCTTAATTTCTTGTAACGTGATATAAGTAGGTTTCGGTTTGCAAGTCAATGCTCGCTGTATCCATGCTAATAAACGACATATTTTTATAAATGAATTATGTTTTTCTAAAAGCTGAGTAATGATATCCATCTTTGAGTCTTTTTGAATGATATTTGCTTGTTTAATTTGAAGTTCATGATTTGTTGTATATTGATTTTGTTTTGTGTTAATTTCTTCCGATGATAAAGTTTGTAGCCACTCTGGCCCACTCCACCAAATTTTATGATCTTTTAACTGAGTTATGTTTGAACCACGACTAGCAATATCCGCCGGGTTTTCCTTTGTTTTTACATAATTCCATTTTTCCGATGAAATTATATTCTTGATTTGTTTAACTCGATTAGCTAAAAATGGTGCTGCCTTGGTACCATATGTTATAGTTGTCAATTGATATTCTTGAATTGGCTGAGTTACTGAGTCTCTCCATACAATCTTCTGATACTTTTGATGATCTTCACTGATAAAAACCTGTCTATCCATTTTTTCGATGTCTGCAGTGTAAGCGTATCTATACTGCCTGATCATGTGACCTAAGGCTATGTATTCATGAACAAATGTATGATAGTCAGCTGATAATATAGGGTCTTTGCTCATTTTCTTTTCCATGTTTCTAAACTGCGCAATTGCTTTCTCCTTTGATTTTCCTAAATCTTGTTCAAAATTCTCTTTGAATGGTAACTCTACTTGATATCTTCCATCTTCTCTCCGTTTGGTTGTTTTGATATAATGATTGATACACCGTTGATCTTCCTCTGATAAATTTGATGATTCATTGATATCTTCCACTTCCCAAAACTTCTGAATGTTTTCTATGTTTGATAAAACTACATTACATTGATAAGATTTCATATTTCCACATAATAACCATCCTAATTGTGTTTGTTGGGCCAAAGGTAATGATTGATCTTCTCCTCTTATGATACCTCCTAACATAATCGTTGAATAAATGTCCGCTCCAAATAATAAATCTACTGGTCTACTGCTATAAAATTCCGGGTCTGCTAAATTGATATTCTGTATGTAATCCCATGTTGGTTTTTCAAATGATATATTTGGCAAATTTTTGATTAACTTATTCATGATAAAGACGTCTGTGTTAAATGAAAATTCGTTGTAAATTGATTGACAATGGATATTAAACATTCCTTTGCAATTATTTTCCTTTTCTCCAACGCCGAAAAATATCCCTGGAGAATGTTGTCTCTTGATACCTAAGCTTTGTGCTCCATGTTCCGTGATGATTGATATTTGCGACCCTTGATCGATTAACGCTCTCATTTTAATAAAACTCCCGTCGTGTGTTCTCACCTTTATAATTGCAGTCGATAATAGTATTTGTGATAGTGATAACTCCTTTTGTGATATGTGAGACACTTTGGTCACACTTTGTTGGTTATTTGCTAAATCGGAACTTAATTGTTTTGCTTTTTGCTGAGTCGGTAGCCATTGTTGGCGCGTGAAGGCATCGTGTAACAAGGTGTTATGAACTCCATATGTGCATATGCGGCACCTTTTTTGTGATATGCATGGTTTATTAAAATGTGAATATAAACAATTTTTGCAAATACCATGTTTCGTAATAAACTTCAACTTTTCATCATTTGACATACTTAAAAAGATTTTGCAATAAAATAATCCGTGTTCCAAGTTGCATAGAGGACACTTATTTGCTGATGTAGGCGATGATACGTGGTATGATTTCATGAAGGGCTTTGATGGGGTGTTTCTATGATAGTTGTTATTATAATTTGCAGAGATTCGAGGGTTCATGTTTTGTTCATGCTGATCTTGCTGAGCGTAGTTAGGCCTTTGCTGTATGTTATGCTGTTTTCGACCTTGTTCTAAAGCAGTGAATTTGGTTTCAAGGTAATTCAAAAAATCTTTTAAAATTGGTAGGGCTCGGGAGTCTTTCAATGAGTCAAGATACTCCGAGTATGAGTCCGCGTCTAACTTCTGTGATAATATATGCACTATGAGTGGATCCCACGTGCTGATATCGACTCCCAGGTTTTTTATGGCGTTTAAAGTTTCTAATGTAACATCATGCATCCTCCTGATATGGACCAATGACTGATGATTTGCTGTTGGTAGATTCATCATCATGTTGACATGGGATGAAAAAATCAATTTTTTGTTGTTATATCGGTGATTCAGAATTTCCCAGCATGTGTCGTAGTTATCCGTGCTTATAGGTAGATGTTGAATTAATCTCTCTGCCTCACCTTTTACTTTGCTTTTAAGAAATTGCATTTTTTGTGCTTTTGATAAGGCTGGATTTAAGTGAACGGCTTCCTTAAATAAATCTTTAAACGATACCCATTGATGATAGTTACCCATAAATATAGGTATATCTACTTTTGGTGTTACTTTTTCTCTGTGACTTACAGACCAGAGCTTTGAATTGATATTTTTCTTGAAATTGATATAAATATTTTCATGATAAGTGAAAGCTTTTTCATACTCTACGTTCTCGTCATCTTGCTCTGCTTGGATTTTCCAGTGCTGAGCGTCGATAACTTTCCACCTGTCTTGTAACTGAGATAACAAATCCTCGAATTCCCACTTCTCTGCGATGTTCTCTAAATTGATATTACTGACCGTGCGCATAAAGGCTTTGAAATTTATTTTTTGCATGTGCAGCATTTCGTCTGTCTTACTGTTTGATCCCTGCGCCATCCTGCTTGTTTTTTATATGATATGATAAAAATTGGACAGATCTTACTTGATATGCTGCTTACTGGTGATGATGCTGGTGCTGATGGATGCTGAGGTGTCACCGACTAATTTCACAATAGTTCTGTCACTGATTCACACCACTACACAAAGTTCGTGGTCCCGCCAAACACGGTTAGCACGAAGGACCAAAATGTAGGGTGTTATCCCTACTGATAAATGATACTAATTGATAGATGATATAATTGATATATTTTAGTGGACTGTATAATTTAATGATGTTAATTAATGATATTGATATTGATAATATGATATTGATATTGATAATTGATAATGATATATGTTGAGCGCGTCGTAGGGCAGCCCGTGGTGCACTGACTGTCAAATTAACGCGCGGCCCGACGACGGCGTAAACTGCTGACGGTGCAGTGTTCGGTGGCACGCAGTGTCCCGAACAAAAGTATTTACCCATCCATCCACTGACTCTGATCAACGTTGCTTAACCTTATATGCACCTAGGTCACTCGTCCCTTAAAATCATATCTACCCGTCGAAAATATATTGAAAAGACAGCATTATGACTAAAAACATAAATTATATATCACCTAAGTTATTTATCAAGCTATACTCTCTTTATACTCTCTTACACTCTACTCTCTTTATATACTCTCTTTTCCTAAGCTTTTCTCCTCTTAGGAATAGTGGATACGGAAATATTGCAAGAGTACTTATCCGGGGGATACCGGATTTCAGTCCGCTCCCAACCGTTAAGCTATCATGGACAACTTACCTATTCTCTACTTTTGCTTACTACTTTACTACTCCGATAAGACATGAATCTATACAGCTAAAACGAATTCAAAATGTTAGTATTAAAATTTAAAAAAAAAATGGAGTCGAAAAGCTGCTGTTTCCTCGTACCAATTAGCTTCCCGGGGTCCGGTCACTTAAACCGGTTCTCCGTTGTCCATCAATCCACCGCTAGATGGCGTTATAAGTATTTAAAAGCTTGTTAGTTTACGGAATACACATTGCGTTGACGGTAGAATATTTTTTCGTTTGTGTTAGATCTACAAAATAATTTTCATATTGATGAGATTATGTTACGATTAAATTTTGTTGTTATTCAGGTCTTCTCTTTTAAACAAGACAGTGACAATCTCACGTGGACGGTGGAATACAATAAATAAAAATGTACCTATCTCCATCCATTCATACAATTTTCATGTTTCAAACTTGAGAATGACGGACTTTCATACAAACTGTTATCACCCATTCACCCCTTTAGGGTTCGAAATTCCATAAATCCCTTCCATAAAGTCCTAAAATACTATCCATGTTTGTCGGTCAGTCAGGCATCAGGATACGTCATTTTTTATGTTAAAATAACTTAATATGTAGGTACCTACCTATTCAACATAAGTTATTTATACTTCTATTATTATCTACTATTTCTACGAAATACTTTCCTACGTGTACCTCTCATGAGTGATAAATCAACCACCGCTACCATCTTGGACTATATCGTCATTTACCATCAGGTGAGATCACAGCTAAGGTCTTATCTTGTCGTGTTATATGTGTTTGTTGTAATAAATAAATATTTAAAAAACCTATCAAAGAAGTAATCGAAAAATGTCCTAACTTTTAACGTCCTTGGTTGGAAACAATCACTGATTTATGTCGGAGACAAAGCGTGACAGATTGCGAAATTGTAACAAATTAGAGCGACACGACCCGCAATTATGCAAAGCGACTATAAAGTTATCTCGGAAAACAACCCCACGCCAACTATTCAATTAAAATGAAACAGTGCCGAGGCGACATTCGAGTCACATAGAGGAAGGGTCGTCTCCATCGAATTAGTTCGGCGCGTGGCCACATTACTACGACAAATTTCATCTCCCGAGGGCCGAGGGATGCAACGCTAATCTAATCTGGATTGTAGCTAATAAATGTTGTACCCGCCGACCGGTTGCAAAAATTTATTGCTTGTAAAACTGTTTCCAATCGCAGAAATTGTACCAGTGACGCCGTTGGTACTTTCGACATGGTCTGATTGAATTTGCCGTCTCGCTGACTCTCTCGTTTCGTTTTCGAGTAATCGTTTATGATGATATGTAAGTGTACGATTTTGTATGATGTGGCAAATTGAATAATTTCTGTGTGTAACAACCATCTCTTCTTGTACGAGAGACGATACCAACTTAGTGCCGATTTCACCGACATTGAGTAACGTTGGTGAAATTATTTTCATACAATCACAATTTTCATCAGATTTTCAGTACCGACACTCCGGTAACGTCACTTGAATAAAAGCAGGCGTTAGGTAGTTTGCGGAATTCTTCCGATGTGATGTACAGTGCCGGCTTTACCTATGGTGCAGGGTGTGCAACGCACACGGGCGCAGGGTTGTAGGGAGCGCCGCGCCGAGCCGCGCTTGCTTGCTTCCCGACATCATTTAAATTTGCACCATTTTTTGCCCCTGAATTTCCTTTCACTGGTGAAAATATAACTGTACTTAAGTCAAACGGTATTCTTGTATTGTAAGTATTCCATTTTGGCCGCGCGTCTACTAAAGGGTGCCAAGATATTGTTTGCACACGGCCGCTACATGGGCTAGAGCCGCCTCTGGTGTTGTATCACACATAGCAAAGTCAACTAGTCAGTAGTCAAGTACACATTCTATTCTATTCTATATGTACCTATTTATTTTGTACGCGGGTGTGAAAGTCAAAAGATATGCGACATAATAATAATTCAAAACTCACACGGAACTGAATAAAAAACCTGAGTTTTTGTTTCCTAATAAGGGCAGTGTCTCACTCACCTCAAACAAAGCGTACGCGATGGATTATCGACAGGCTCCTTGGGCAGAGGGCGTAGTAATGCCGTGTTATTGGCCACTCCGCTCATAATCCGCTTTTAACTGCGGCGGCCCGGGAGAACGTGACCCGAATGTTTACGGGCTTTTTCTGTTTGATAACATTCGCTTTTCTTAGCTTTATTCTACTCGTATAGTAGAGCCGATAGATTTCAGGATGTTTTTTTAGAAAAAACTAGCGCTCGCCCGCGATTTTTATTTCCTGAGATTATAAAAAGGTAACTTTTCCCGCTGACTACCTACCTACTTCTTTTTTAATTTAACTCAGTTTAAATGTATAATCGGGTAGGTACCTCTATCAGGTGAGATTACAATCACAGTCAATAAAAAAGACGTGTGGCACTCGGGGACTGCCGCGGTAAAGCTATTGCATAGCATTTTTTATCAACGCCATCTAGCGGTGAGAGGAGTCCCGTGTCAGGTTATTTTCGTTACGGAATTTCTGGATTCGGTCTCCACGCTCAAGGCCCGCGATAGAAGCTATGCAATAGCTTAAAAATAATTTTACTATAGAAAATATATCTACTATGTACCTGCCTACTTGTATAGTTACAGCAAATAGTCTTATTGACCAGCTAAGTATTTATACCAACCAACTCATCAAAGTTTATGCACCAGTTATACACAAGTAGATAATATAGAGACTCATTTTACCTCTAAAACCAATTCATAATAATAATTTATGCGTGTACCACTAACATGGACATCCATTAATAAAAACGATATTTTAGATCGATCCGGAGGGTGAAAATACGAGACATAAATTTAACACCTAAATGAGTTATACTCGCCCATTTACGCGAACGTTTCCCAAACGGCGCACAGTAACGGATAGGTAACGGGCGATAAATAAAAATTATCAATTCCGTAACGAGCCGTTTTGATAATGTTCATAACTTAACGGGGCTGAGTTGTAGGCTTCGACACAATTTAGTGAGCATTGACTATATTTAGCAAATCTACTTAACGAGCACTCCAGTATAACGTGTGTACATCGCTTTATGTGTGCCCGCTCGTCCCATACAAACGAAATTGGAAAATCAATGGAATTTTGTATGCAAAGTTCTCAGGGATTAGAAAAACATATATTTTACTGTCTTCTGTTTTGAATTTATGTACTTTTTTGGATACCGTCTTTGATTAATGTTTTTTACTAATTAATAGTGCTAATCTGAAAATAACCACGACATTGTTTAGTCATTTAGTTCAGTTTTAAGTTCAGTTAATTGAAGTTAACATACTCTAACTGAAAAATAAATTCACATCATTATTATTTAGGTTAGTTTTGGGCAAAAGTTGCCTGATGCATTTAAACTATGTCTCTCAGTTAACTATGTCTCTTTCAACATTCTCTCTGAGTTTATATGTTGTGTAGCAATTAAATAGGTTATACGAGTAGGTTTAACTTACTATTATTTTGAGAATTTTCCTCGGGAAGGCACGGAAGTCGTAGAAGGCACAAGACTTTTCGGAAAACGCCGGACCGCGCGTCGGGCGTTTCGTTCCGGTAGCAACTGCCAAGGCCTGCGTTACATACATACATTTGCGGTCATAAACGTGAATTTATTACCCGGTTAGGTTTGCAGTTTTCCTGAAATGTGGAGACGTGTGGAGCGACATTAGCGCCGGCTGTTCACCCCCCCTCCCACCTCCACCACCCGCGTGCGTGGCGTAACACCTACCTTCAACATAATAAAACTTTATTTGCACGTTTAGTACCTACCAAAATATAAAAAGCATCCCCGACACGTCTCCGACAGCGACTTATAATGTCGTTAAACTGTTTTATGGCCACGAGCGGCGTTACCTGCGCTTTCTCGGGGAAAATTCATAAGAAAACACAGAAATTAGGTATATTCCTGAAACCCCGCCTTAAAAGTGTGGTGTGAGCCTTAAAGTTTCAATGGTAATGGGATAAAATAATATCCGGATATTTTCTTTAAGTGTAGGTTTCACACTTAAAGTAAAAACAATAATAAAATTAAAAAGCAATGTGGCATCTTTAGTTACTAAAGAGCTCCATTGTGATATGGGGTCTTGGAAAATATTATCATAGTTTATAGTATTCTACTAGTCATGCCCTTACATTTGATACCCATATTGAGGGATTCGTGAAAAATATGTAATCCGCCATTTTGTGGCGGCGACCATCTTGGATCGAGTTTCATCAAACAGCTAAGAATAAATCAACTAATTCACCTTTCAAACAAAAAACAAAATCAAAATCGGTTTATCTGTTCGGCTGCTACGCTGCTACGATGCCACAGACAGACAGACAGACAGACACACACACACACACACACACGCACGCACGCACGCACGCACGCACACACACACACACACACACACACACACACACACACACACACACACACACACACACACACACACACACACACACACACACACACACACACACACACACACACACACACACACACACACACACACACACACACACAACGCCATTAAGCCATTATGTTCAGTTAATCAAGTTGATCAAAGATGATGATCGTTACAGTATAGAGTAGCAATAAACAGCAAAAACTTTAAAATAAGATGGAGAAGCGCCCACGTCGTTAATTTAAAAAAGTGATAATTGAGCACTGAAATTTTCATTCAATTGTTTAACTAGTAGAGTTTTCCGCTCATTAATTTCAAGCATTTTTTAAAAGGATAAACAGTTCTTTTTTTTTAATTCGCTTTCTCAAAGAGCAATTTAAACCCGCCATCTCGTATCGCAGCGCATATTGCAACTCGATAAAGTTATTTGTGTTCAATAAGGCGAATGATCTGGCTTTTCCCATTTTTCCTCCATGAACAGCCCCATCCCCTTTACACCTACCCCCCTGCCTCCCTTTGTGGTGCAAAGTTGAGGGCATTAGCGTGTTATCAGTGTGAAGAAGGCGCCCACCTGAACCCTCACCACGAAACACACAGCCACTTTACGAAATCACGTTAAAAGTTAGCGTATACCTCTCCATTACATCTTCTGTTGCTGATACTTTTGCCGGGCTTAACAAAAGCGGCGATGTATATCAAAGTAACTACTTCGATTCACTGTTGCTTATGTTTAATAAGTGTAACAGATAGTATCTATAAGCGTTGAGATGTGGGAATAGGTGGGAAGCGTGAACGTGTTTTGCAAACCAGCCGAGGAAATAAGGTGTCCCCAATTTTACTTTGTCCACCGCCACTGATAGCGGCTAATGTAATGCACGTCCTTTGTTCCGATAGGATTGTTTTTCTTTTTGTTTCTCTTTGTTTTCTTCTGTAAAAACCAATTAGTGATTTGCGTACAATATATGTAGGTACCTATTTGCAGAAAGCGTAAAGTGAAAAAAAAAATACAAATCCTTCTCGTAATGCGCTCCTTTACAATATGCAAGTATTGGGCAATAGATACTATGCGTCAGTATAGGTACAAATTAAAGTAATTATTGTAAACTGGCGTTAGACTCTAAGTGCAATGTCCGTTTTCACCAACCATAACTAAAACATTCCCTAAGTAAGAGTCTCTTTACGTAGGTAGCTCCTTAATACAATCTCTTATCCAATGTCATTTTTACTTTACGTGTTCCCTAAAGATTAGTGTAAAGGAAATTGATAGAAAGTGTCACCGTTAGGTGACACATAGGTCAGGTCCCAAGTAGCACAGATAGCTGTATAAATACTCACTTTTAGACCTATTTGAAACTCTATGCGTATTAAGACTCTTTTAAGAGTACACTGGTGATCCTACAGCTGCATAATAGCTGTCAGTGATATTTAAACAGCTTAGGCTGAATAAGGGCTGTTTAGTGGATAAAATTACGCCAAATGCTGTATAAGAGGTATTTGTGAACTCTTATTACGCTGACTTATTAAGGGGGCACGTGTGAACTATTATGAAGTTAATAGCTATATAATGGATGATATGTGACCCACATTACAGCTTAACATGAATCCACCATTTTATTGTATAACCTCATAACCTATATAAATATACTGATTCATTTTTCAACTTTTATGATGTTTTGTGTATGAATTAGGAATGGATTTCATTAGTTTTTACTTCTCGATATCATAATAACAACTTTTTATCTTATAATTCTTTTCAAAGCACTAAAAATTGTTTATTCAAGTTTTCATCACGGCTTATTTATATCACGAAACTAATTAAAAACCGAGTATTTTCGTGGCGCATTAAAATTTTCTTAAGTAATATATATGTATAATGTCAGTCAAATTACATTCCCAATCATTTTTCTTTTATAAATATGAAAACAATGCACTTAACTTTGAATATATAACCACACGTATTCAATCAAATTCAATTCACTCCACGAAGTATATTAATTTGCTAGATTTGTATTATCTATGGTTTGCTACTTCACTTTTACGTCACGTGACATATTTGCTGAATAAAGAGTAACTTGTAGTCTTTTACTCAACTTAAGGCTGTATAATTTGTGCCCATTTAAGAGGTATAAGAGCTGTATACGGCCGTATACAGCCCTTATGCAGCTTTTTTGTACAGCTTTAAGCGTGACGGGAATTCGTTATTCAGCTGCTAAGCAGCCTTCGTGTGCTACTTGGGGGTTCCTAAGCTAAGTTATTAGCTTAGGAATGTTAGGGAACGTTGGTGAAAACAGGCATAAGTCTAATATCCTGAATCCTGATGACAATCGGCTCCATTCCTCTCACTTTTTAAATTTTAACTTAATTTCACTCACAATATGTAATAATGGTAACACAGGCTACGAATATTCGTAGAACATAGCTGATAACCTAAATGTAGTGAAGTTAGCACAAGTTGCAATACCGCGCCTTTATGCATTTGAACGTAATCTAACTGTTAACTAGGAAAAGATGTAACAAGATTCAGGTATTTTTAACATCTAAAATAAGCATAGTAAATATACTTAACTCACCCGTAATACACTATGCGCTAGTAGGTAGGTACAAACACAATTAATATTAATATTTAATATGTCGCTGACTACGTGAAAGTTTTCCCTTACCTGCAGTAGGTATCGTTACGGTAGGTACCTACTTACGGTAATGTTAAACCTCCCTTTCAAAGAGGCACGTGTAAGTTCACCATTAGACAGCACTATTCACGCCTCCAGCTACTATCAATACAATGGCTCGAGGAACAAAACGACGCAACGCAAGACTGGCCGTCACACTAGTTATCCTACCGCGTCCCCATAAAGCTGTTATTTGGCTGCAAGCGTAATTCTTTTCAATTTTCCACCAATCGAATTTGGCAGTAACATCAATTGAGTTCCCACATTTTCCGGGCGCACTTACACAATATCAATCAGGTTTTATTGGTGTTATCGAGGCGCGCTCCCCGGGGCAGGGTGGGGCTATTTGTATCAATAACCTGTCAATGGCCCCCCGCTCCTTGGGGACGAACCACCTCGGTTTCGTCTGTGACCGCACTGATTTGATTACGAATCTATTGCTCCAGGCGTGTGAAGGATAAGTTTTGATTGACTAATAATAGTTGACGTGCCAAGAGCCACGGATAAAGAAGAGCAAGATGAAGTTCAAAAATAATAACTGGAGATTGGAGTACTTAATATTTTTACGCTTAAGAACGTAGAACTTTCAATAATTTCTTAAAGAATGTTAAGTGTTTGATTTTTAACTTAATTTAAATAGCTTAAAATTTGTCAAAAAAAAAACAGACATGAACGCAACGCTCTTAAAAGATGTTAAAAATAACAAAAAAATATTATTAGAGGTAACACATTTTGACACCCAAGTGATCTTGGAGCACACACACATCTTGGAGACTGACATAGGGTGCCTTCTGAAATAATAGACATATTTAAGAATTTGAATCCACGAGAACGAAAATCACAGGTATGCGTTAGTTAATATAAAAGGTAAGTAGGTATAATGTACACTTTAAGGTAAGTCACGACATTCCTTGATCTCTCACACGGAGCTGAGTATATTATTACAAATTGGTTCAACCACTAGAAAGGCTCTTATGCCGAAGTTCTTATTTTATTCACAAAGTAACCGTACGTGGGCGATTGACTTCGTACATCTCATAATGAAACCGGTAGCCTTATGTCAATATTGACGGACATCGGTGACCCAGAATTTTGTACAATCATTTAAGGCTTGGACACACGCCACGGCGCAGCGGAAACGTGTCCATCAACGCTCCTAGAAGTTATAATTTAAGGAACAGCTGTGAGAAATCATTCACACTGAGCTCTCAAATAGGAACAGCACGGCTACTTACGGTAGACTTGTCGCGCATGGCGCCATAGGTAATTCTGTTTTTTTTTTTTTAAATACAATATTCCCAATTTACCATTTTTTACCAATATCCTTAATACCTTATCCACGACAATATTGCAACGGGTAGCTCTTATTCCCATTAGTTCTGTTGACAGTAGGTACTGGTATTTTTTCTCCCCACCAGTTCTGTAAATAATAAAGCACACCTTTGCACAGAACTACAAGACCTTTCGGGTTTTACTCCGGCCTCTTGCCCCATGCCTTTTGCCCCATGCCCGTTGAACTATTGAGGCTTCCAAGTACTAATTACCTTCATATTGACTAGACATTAATAGACATGACATTAGTGATTTTGTCGTGTTGTATGTCACACGGCTTTTACATTTTAATGGATGAAGCCTCTGACTGCGATTTGACATGGTATTTAGTTACGGAGCAGCGACAATTTAATTAAATCCATTCCTTTAATCAAGTGTTTCGCAGTGTCGTACAGAAACGGTAAATTGATTAGCAGCACATCTTGTCTTACGTTTATGTTTTTAAGTGATAATTGTAATATAACAAGCGAGCGATATACCGTGTGCCTTATCAACGGTTTTTCAGCACAGATTGTATGACATGCTGTACTGGAGCTGCACCAAGTCACGCAGACTCTACACCGCGCCATGTAGCATCGCTCTAAAAGGCCCTAAACAGAATGCGTTAACGGCGCTGTTTTAGGTGCTTTATTATTCCAATTTTCCCAAACGGTAAAATTTGTCTCAATTAGGCAATTTTAATTCGTAAAGTTTTCTTGAAAACCCTTAGTAATTTTGGCAAAAGCAAACTTCACCGGAGAAGTTCAGTCTAAGAACTCAAAAGAACTTCGTTTACCTACTCCAATCAATTAAACATGAGATAAGTGGGCTTATAGTAGATATGCCTTATAAGATTAGAGAAAGATCCTATCCTTTTCATTAACTAACATTACAATCATTTTGTACCTGCCTTTATTTTTGATAATATTTTTTGCTACTGACAGATGTATAACATATCACTTAAATAAACATCTTTTTATCCTATATTCATACAAATAAAATTTCATTTTATTTCATCGTTTCAAATGCATTAAACCAATAACTAGTTGACAATAAATAAATAATCGAATGATTATTCGTGCTAATAGTAAAATTATTCCTCACCGAATCGATTAATGGGAGAGCAGACGTTAACAATGAATGGAAGCTAATAATTTTGTTTAGCAAAACTCTCGGGGTTAGAATTTATTCGATTCCGATCGTCCTTTACAACGCTCCAGAGGGTGTACAGTGTCGATGGCCACCCCATTGTGGGAAAATATCTATTAAATATTTATGATCCTCTCGCCTCAAGTTAAGGCTGGCTTGTTGCGGAACTTTAGGTATTTGCGGGCTATCATGCCGCTTCAAAATCTCGTGTACGCGTTTTAAATACGCGGCGGGCAGCATCGACTGTAGCGACAGGGCAATGACCCCGTATCAGCACTCCTGGTCACAGTATATGAAACTACAGTGGGTACCTAGTTCAACTTGACAGATATTGTTTAAAATTGTTATAGACCAAATTATACGTATGTAGTATGTACCTACTTACTACTCGGAGCTTTTAACTTTTCAAGGCATTGAAATTTTACAATTGTAAATTACTGACTCACGTTGTTCTTGTAAAAATTATATAGTGTAAGCATCTGAAATTCTAACTTTGAGGGCTTTAGAAAGGAAGGAGTAGGAAGGTTTTATTATGAATGAAAATGAATCTTGTAAATTTGGGTTTTTACAATAATTAATATACATAGAGCTACTCGTGTTGACTCACTGACTGACTGACTAACTCATTGATCACCTCTCATCAAAATTTCTCTCAAAATTTTTTTTCACTCATGGTTACGTATAGAGGACAAAAATTCATTCGGAGCAAAAACATGAAGAGAGCTGATGATTGAGGATTTTGGAGATGGGTGAGGAGCACGGCCCGGATATTGAAGATAGGTAGGGGTTGTTCAAACAAAAGTCACTCGAAACTTCATCCAATTTGCAGCGAGCTCAAAAAAACTTCAAGATGGCGGATTCAAGATGGCGGCCATACAAATTTCGTCGGTGTCTATCTCAGAGAGTATAAAATATGGAAGAGTGGTTTTCTGGCAAAAGATGATCAGGATTGAGGACCCGAAGGTCTACTTGATGAATAGAAAAAAAATTCAAGATGGTGGAATTGATTTTTCCATACAAAATCTATGCAAAACTTTGATACGGTTCCTTTTTATTTCTGATGGTTTCTATAGAGCACATAAATTCATTCGTATGAAAAATATGTAGAGACCTGAGGATTGAGGATTTCGGAGACAGGTGAGGAGCACGGCCAGGGTATTGAAGATAGGTGGGGGGTGTTCAAACAAAAGCCACTCGAAACTTCATCCAATTTGCAGCGAGCTCAAAAAAACTCCAAGATGGCGGATTCAAGATGGCGGCCATACAAATTTCGTCGGTGTCTATCTCAGAGAGTATAAAATATGGAAGAGTGGTTTTCTGGCAAAAGATGATCAGGATTGAGGAACCAAAGGTCTACTTGATGAATAGAAAAAAAATTCAAGATGGTGGAATTGATTTTTCCATACAAAATCTATGCAAAACTTTGATACGGTTCCTTTTTATTTCTGATGGTTTCTATAGAGCACATAAATTCATTCGTATGAAAAATATGTAGAGACCTGAGGATTGAGGATTTCGGAGACAGGTGAGGAGCACGGCCAGGGTATTGAAGATAGGTGGGGGGTGTTCAAACAAAAGCCACTCGAAACTTCATCCAATTTGCAGCGAGCTCAAAAAAACTCCAAGATGGCGGATTCAAGATGGCGGCCATACAAATTTCGTCGGTGTCTATCTCAGAGAGTATAAAATATGGAAGAGTGGTTTTCTGGCAAAAGATGATCAGGATTGAGGAACCAAAGGTCTACTTGATGAATAGAAAAAAATTCAAGACGGTGAAATTGATTTTTCCATACAAAATCTATGCAAAACTTTGATACGGTTCCTTTTTATTTCTGATAGTTTCTATAGAGCACATAAATTCATTCGTATGAAAAATATGTAGAGACCTGAGGATTGAGGATTTCGGAGACAGGTGAGGAGCACGGCCAGGGTATTGAAGATAGGTGGAGGGTGTTCAAACAAAAGCCACTCGAAACCTCATCCAATTTGCAGCGAGCTGAAAAAAACTCCGAGATGGCGGATTTAAGATGGTAGCCATACTTTCGTCGGTGTCTATCTCAGAGAATATAAAAGATGGAAGAGTGGTTTTCTGGCAAAAGATGATTAGGAGTTAAGACCCGAAGGTCTACTTGATGAACTGAAAAAAAAGCAAGATGGCGGAATTTATTTTTCCATACAAAATATATGGCGAATAGGGAACTATGAAAGACTTTGATACGGTTCCTTTTCAAAATTTCTGATGGTTTGGGGAAAATATATGAAAAGAGCTGATGATTGAGGATTTCGGAAATGGGTGAGGAGCACGGCCAGGGTATTGAAGATAGGTGCGGGTGTTCAAACAAAAGCCACACGAAACCTCATCCAATTTGCAGCAAGCTGACAAAAAAAAGATTTTCTGGCAAAAGATGATCACGACCCGAAGGTTTACCTGGTGAGCAGAAAAACCGCGGTCCACTTTAGCGGGCCATGCGGCGTGCACCCACGCACCCTACTAGTTTCCTATATAGGTAATATTAAAAAGAGAGAAAATACACTAACTATTGATTCTTGATAGCAGGCTGTAAATATTTTTTATTAAAATAAGTATCGATATCGTTACATCTCTATTCTCTATAAATGACCGCGGTACATTTCGCAAACCAATCATAGCACTCGAGTACTCGAGTACTCCCCGCCGGTCCCAATTTTTTTCAGAATGCGTTTTCATAGAAAATAAAGCGGGTGCGAGGTCTAGAGTTAGTTGGTCTAAGTTCTAGGCAAACGTTACTCTTTACGGCGTATCCCCACCTATCTTCAATACCCTGGCCGTGCTCCTCACCTGTCTCCGAAATTCTCAATCATCAGTTCTCTACATATTTTTCCTCCGAATGAATTTTTGCCCTGTACACGAAATCATCAGAAATTTCAAAAAGGAACCCTATCAAAGTTTTGCATATATTTTGTATGAGGTTTCGAGTGGCTTTTGTTTGAACACCCCCCACCTATCTTCAATACCCTGGCCGTGATCCTCAGCTGTCTCCGAAATCCTCAATCATCAGCTCTCTACATATTTTTCATACGAATAAATTTATGTGCTCTATAGAAACCATCAGAAATAAAAAGGAACAGTATCAAAGTTTTGCATATATTTTGTATGGAATAATAAATTCTGCCATTTTCAATTTCTTTTCTATTCATCAAGTAGACTTTCGGGTCTTCAATCCTGATCATCTTTTGCCAGAAAACTACTCTTCCATCTCTTATACTCTCTGAGATAGACACGGTCGAAATTTGTATGGCCGCCATCTTGAATCCGCCATCTTCGAGTTTTTTCAGCTCACTGCAAATTGAATGAGGTTTCGAGTGGCTTTTGTTTGAACATTCCCCACCTATCTTCAATACCCTGGCCGTACTCCTCACCTGTCTCCGAAATCCTCAATCATCGGCTCTCTACATATTTTTCCTACGAATGAATTTATGTGCTCTATAGAAACCATCAGAAATAAAAAGGAACTGTATCAGGGTGAATATTCAATTTGGACGATATTTGCGCATTTTTTTAGGAACAAGCATAATTTCATTTTTTTTAATATTTGATAGTATTATAATGTTTGGTGCTATTTCATTAAATACACAAGTGAAAGGCACGTATATATTTCAAATATTCAAAGAATTATTGCCACTAGAAATTTATGTCAAGCTACGGTAATGAACCCTGTATACGGTAATGAATTTTTATGTATACTTTTGGCAGAATTTCTTATGAATTCTCTATTTGAATAAACTTGTACGAATAAAAGCAAGTGCCCAGCCGTGCACAGGGAATTGGTAATTCACTCGTCGACCGAGAACCTTGTTGGGCCCGTCACTGCTTGGAGTAAGATCGTTTCAAATAACAAAATATCAAGCAGTTCTTCCATGACTTAATAGACTCCCTCTATATTGGACCTCTTCCTTACCACTCACCCTACCGGCTACCAGGTAACAGTCGATGCTCCCCTAGGAACATTTAACCCCTGCCTAGTACAGACTTCCGTGCCACTTCCATCCTCTGTTCGCACGCGTAATACCGGTAGCCTCATATCCGTGGGCACAGCTTTGTTTTTCAACAAACGACCTTAACACCTGTGCTGAAGCAGTTGCTGATGCCATACTCCAAGGTATGGACTGCTATATTCCAAACTCCCTCATACCTTTTGGGAAGCGCGCGCAGAAATGGTTCAACGGGATCTGTAATAAGGCTGCTATACTTAAACAAAACTCCTACCAGTCCTGGCTCTCTGCACGTTGCACCAATGATCCCAATGCTGCAAATGTTAAGAAAATCTTTAACATTGCATCCAGAGCCTACAAAAATGCCATTGCCAGGGCAAAATTTGAGCACATCGACAGAATTGGGCAGAGACTAGTCTCACTGCCTTCTGGTTCCCGTGCTTTCTGATTTCTGTTGAAAGCCATGTAAGGCAACTTCTGTCGTTCCTCGTTTCCACCTTTAAGCAAACCGGATGATACACTGGCCTACACTGCCAAAGAGAAAGCCGAAATTCTGGGCACTCTCTTTGCTGCCAACTCTACGCTTGATGATGGTGGGAAAACACCGCTGACCATCCCGCGGTGTCAAAACTCCTTGCGTGATATACGGGGTACATTGGGGATATATTGACAGTAAGGGGGAAGCCCTAGCGGTCAGCCTCGACATCGCTAAAGCCTTTGATCGGGTTTGGCATAGGGCTTGGCTATCGAAGCTGCTATCTTACGGACTTCCTGCGAAGCTGTGCCATTGGGTCGCTAGCTTTCTTCATGGGCGCAGCATCAAGGTCGCTGTCGACGGTTTTTGCTCTCAACCTAAGCCCATCAATGCTGGCATTCCACAGGGCTCAGTGCTATCGCCTACTTTGTTCATTCTGCATATCAATGATATGTTGCATAACAGCAGCATATATTGTTATGCGGATGACAGTTCTGATGCCCTTTACAAAGGCCATGCACAGTTCTCTCGCGCAGTGCTGGAGGAGAATAGAGCCAAACTTGTGTCGGACATTGAGACTTCTCTCTAGAAAGTGTCCGTATGGGGTTCACAAAATCTTGTTCAATTTAACCCTTCAAAAACACAAGTTTGTGCGTTTACCGCAAAAAAGGCCCCTTTTACCATCTCTCTCCTCTTCTCTTCCCTTTCCTCTTTCAGGCCTCTTCTCTTTCAGAACACTTCCCTTACTCCTACCAACAGCATTGGGATTCAAAAGAGGGCACTTCGGCTTGTGGACAATCCCAAATTAACCTACTCGCTGGAAAGCTTGGAACACCGCAGATGTAAGCTCGCTTTGTGTGCTCTATCGGCTATATAACGGGGAGCCCTCTAACTTCTACAACCGCACCGCACGCCACCGAACGCAATTTCACCCCCACCACCTGGGTGCCTGGAGCACTTCGACCATCAGGTGCTCCAGATCTTTTTTTCCATGTACTACCAAATTGTAGAATCATCTCCCTTCGAAAGTATTCCTGTATATAATGTAGTTTCAGTAAAAATCATCAAATGAACTTCAAAAAGGTTACGGTAAACGACGGTAATGAAGGACACGGTAATGACAAATATGCACTTTTAATTTATTATTAATTTTTCTATAAGCAGTATATGCTATCTAATCATTTAAAAATTAAACTAGACGAGAACTTGATGTATTGTTATCGCAATAAAATTCCAATTTTAAATATTTATCAAAATATAAGCGGACTGGTAATGAAACATAAACTGTGACAAAACATTATAATACACTTTCAGTTGTAATTTTTTGCGCGAGTTCGTGCGTACGTCTTCCTTCTGCTACGTTTTCCGGTCGACTGAGGTCTGAGGTGCGGGACGCCGAGAGCTCACTATGTAGCGGCAAGATTTTGTCACGTAAAAACATGTTTCCCGTGATGATTCCGGAGGGTTCCGGTAATGAACTTTGCATCGTGACAAAACTTTAAAAACATATTTGCCCATATATTTCTTTGTAAACTAAATTTTAAATTATGAAGAAGTAATAAAAAATTATTTAATTATTCGACACAGTAGCCAAATTAACATTATTTTTGTGCTAGGTTTACTAAATATTATTAAATATATAATATCTAGGAGTGAAACAGGTGCCGGTAATGAATTTTAATGTTATTTTCACTAAAAATCTAAGTGATTTACATAGAAATTTCAATAAACACACCATGTGCACGATAAAGTATGTAGGTGTGCATGATAAACGTATATTAAATGGAGTCTAAACTTAAGTTTCAATTTTTTATTCACTGAAATACGTAATTTTCATTACTTTGAATATTCACCCATCAAAGTTTTGCATATATTTTGTATGGAAAAATCAATTCTGCCATTTTCAATTTCTTTTCTATTCATCAAGTAGACTTTCGGGTCTTCAATCCTGATCATCTTTTACCAGAAAACCACTCTTTCATCTTTTATACTCTCTGAGATAGACACCGTCAGAATTTGTATGGCCGCCATCTTAAATCCGCCATCTTCGAGTTTTTTCCAGCTCACTGCAAATTGGATGAGGTTTCGAGTGGCTTTTGTTTGAACATCGCCCACTTATCTTCAATACCCTGGCCGTGCTCCTCACCTGTCTCCGAAATCCTCAATCATCAGCTCTCTACATATTTTTCCTACGAATGAATTTATGTGCTCTATAGAAACCATCAGAAATAAAAAGGAACCGTATCAAAGTTTTGCATATATTTTGTATGGAAAAATCAATTCCGCCATCTTGAATTTTTTTTCTATTCATCAAGTAGACGTTCGGGTCCTCAATCCTGATAATCTTTTGCCAGAAAACCACACTTCCATTTTTTATACTCTCTGAGATAGACACCGACGAAATTTGTATGGCCGCCATCTTGAATCCGCCATCTTGGAGTTTTTTTTAGGTTGCTGCCAGTTGGATGAGGTTTCAAGTGACCTTTATTTGAACACTCCCAACCTATCGCCTCACTGTATGTATTTACACTGTGTTCACATTGATACCTACATCTGGAATAAATATTCTTCTTCAACAAAATTTATTCACGCCTTTTGTAAAAATTCTAATCCTAGGTAATCACAGTAATATTATAAAGGCGAAAGTTTGTATGTGTGTGTGTGTTTCTCTTTCCCGTAAAAAGGAAGGTTTTGGTTGAAAATTGGAGTGGAGATAGATTGCCTAGAACGTATACTTTTTATCCCGGAAAATGATAGAGTTCCCACGGGATTTTTCATAAACCACACGGACGAAGTCGTGGGCATCATCTTATCTATACTTCTATATATATAAAATTCAAAGTCCTGACTGACTGACTGACTGAGATATCAACCCAAAGCCTAAACTACTGAAGTTAGAAACTTGAAATTTTTACAGTTGGTTCCTTTTATGACGTAGGCGCACACTAAGAAAGGATTATTGGAAATTCCACCCCTAAGGGGTTTAAATAGGGGATGGAAGTTTATATGAAACTCCGTCATTTTTCAAGCTGTTTCCATCAAAGTTGGTATTTGAGCTTTCAGTTAAAAATAAAGAAGTACGTGTGTCACAGTTTTTGAAAATTCCACCCCAAAATCTAATTCTACGCGGACGAAGTCGCGGGGGCAAAAGCTAGTAATATTATAAAGCTGAAGAGTTTGTTTGTTTGAACGCGCTAATCTCAGGAATTACTGATTCGAATTGAAAAATTATTTTTGTGTTCGATAGTCCATTTATCGAGGAAGGCTTTAGGCTATATAACATCACCCTGCGACTAATAGGAGCGAAGCATCAGTGAAAAATGTTGCAAAAACGGGGAAAATTATCCATATTTGAGGGCTTCCGTTGCGTGCGCTGCGTAAACGGTTCAAGTTACCCAAAAAATAACTAAATATTTTCGGAGATAAAGGACATAACTTCTCGTGGATAGTAGCAAGTCACTCTAAACCTTATCCACGCGGACGAAGTCGCGGAATCAGCTAGTATTTAGATAAAGTGAAAGAAACACTTACCATACTTGTTTTCTAATATTCCTTCGCTTCAAAGCTGATATTTTCTTTATTAAATTTCTTTTATCATCAATTATTATTCATAAAAACAAACACTATATTTAATTATTTACTATAACTGTTTACAAGATAAGATAGTAACCTAAGATACTAACTAAAAACTATATAAAAACTAAGTAGGTACTATGCTAACTAAGATCTAATAAAAAGTTTTAGTGATTTTACAAAATAATATTTTTACAACAAAATTAATGAAATTGAGAATTTTAGCATGGGAGAGCGTGGCCTACGAAAATTGACGTGCGTCCAACCTCGTTAGAGGCCGGTGGGCTACTGGAACACCCCCGTTAGAGGATGCGCGTGCCCATTTACGTCTAGAAATAAGCTAGAACTAAGCTTAAATTTTTATTTAAAAAACGGTCAATTGAAAAAAATCATAAATGTAATAAGCTTTATTTTCATATATATTTTTTTAAATTTAGTTAAAAATTTTAGACACAAAATTGAAATAATAGTGAAAATCGCGATTTCTTCATAATTTTTTATGATCGAGCAAAATATAGCTTAACGCGTTTCTGTCAATTAAAATATAATGATAAAATATGTATCTACAACATATATTTTTTTCGATGCAAAAAAAATAGTTCTTCATGAATTAAAACTGGTTTGAAAAGACGCGAAATTGCTAGAAACAGGGAAAAGACCCCGTTAACGCGTAAAATTATAACTTCTAACGTGGAGGCTGCAGTCAAAGATCGTAATAATATACTGAGGGTTCACGA
Organism: Hipparchia semele; assembly: GCA_933228805.2. Lineage (NCBI taxonomy): Eukaryota > Metazoa > Arthropoda > Insecta > Lepidoptera > Nymphalidae > Hipparchia > Hipparchia semele. The sequence continues at coordinate 5,817,025 of OW121709.1, read as the reverse complement.
GACCTCACATTATATTCCAATATGCTTACTACCTCTACCTACTTGGTTTAAGTCTTGAGTATTGACACACTGACAGATAAACGCACAACCGAGTGAGGCTATAAGGATTCCGGTTTTTTTTCGGAACCCTAAAAACTGACCTATTATATACTAGTCAAAACAAAATAAGGGCCACTTGATTTTTTTGACCTCGTTAGCGATAATTTATTTTTTATGCATTCTCAAGTAGCTGATTATTTATCGTGGTGTTACCTTATTTGTTTACAAATGTTTTTTGAGTATTCCAGCTGCATAATTGTTTAAAGTGGGTAGTTTTATTGGAATTTATGGGAACCACTTGATTCTACCGGATTTTAAGACAGATTTTAACTCAGTCAAAGTGACGATTCTGTCAAGAACACTGTAAGTTTTGTTTAACTAGTGGCTGAATTAACATTTAAAAAAAGTTATGCCGAGAGTTCGACGTCATATGGACTTACCAACCGTAACTAGGGCCGTAACATTGCTTCAAGAAGGCCATTCGCAGCGTTCTGTGGCGTTGCAGCTGGGGTTTTCACGGAGAGCGATCCAAAATGCTTGGAATCGTTTTCAAGAGACTGGGAGACTCACCAGGAGACGGGGATCTGGCAGAGTTCGAGCAACTACCGCACAGGAGGACCGCTACGTGCGCTTGACTGCGCGCAGAGAACGCTGCATCACAGCCCGCTCCTTACAAAACCGTTTGCGGCAGGCGACCGGTACACGCGTTAGTGATCAAACCATTAGAAATCGTTTACACGAGGACCAGCAGTTCTCCAGGAGACGCGTAGTGCGGATACCGTTAACAAGTGCTCATCGTGCAAACCGATTATCGTTCGCAAGGCAGCATCTGACATGGGATATGAATGATTGGAGCACAGTTTTGTTTACGGACGAGTGCAAAGTTAAATTTTTTAGTGATGACCGTCGCGTTAGGGTCTGGAGGCGTGAAGGTGAGCGATTTTCGGATGCTTGTCTCCATGAAAGTGACAGATTTGGGGGCCCCAATGTTATGGTATGGGGAGGAATCTCTATGTCAGGCAGAACCGAGCTGGTAATTCTAAATGAAGGCACGATAACAGCTCAACGTTACATTGAGGAGGTCATAAGACCCCATGTGGTCTCATATGCACAGAGAATCGGCGCAAGATTTCATCTGATGCACGATAATGCTCGCGCTCATACAGCTAGGGCCACCAGAGAAGCCCTAGAGGAGGCTGGAATACAGGTATTGCCCTGGCCTGCAAACAGTCCGGATCTCAATCCCATTGAACACATGTGGGATTTACTGAAACGCAGTGTTCGAAGCACAAACCAACCGGTGCACAATGAAAGACAGCTAATAAACATTCTGAAATCGAGCTGGGAACAAATTCCTCAAGAAACAGTGGTACACCTGGTGGAAAGTGTACCTTCCAGGCTTCAAGAGTGCATTAGAAAACGAGGAGGACATACCAGATACTGAGGAAAGTCACAAATCAACCAACACTTAGTTTTTTTTATTTTTTTCTCTCACTCATTGTTTTTGCAAAAATGTTAATTTTTAGAAAAAGTGGATTAAACATTTTTTTTATTGTTTCCATCATTATTTTTTGCTTTTTACAATAAAAATTAATTAATTTATCTAATCAAATCATTAATCAACCCTTAAACCTCAAGAATTCGTGAGAATACTGTAAAAACGTGGTGGCCCTTATTTTGTTTTGACTAGTATATATTATGTTATGCTGGAGTAGTATAAAATAACATGATTATAATTTTTTTCCAGTCCAAACATGTTGCTTCCTTGTAAACAAAGCTTTAAAATTCAATGTAGGCCATCTTATGAGAAATCAAGATTCTACCACCGGTTCGGTTAAGTATATGAAAATATTTTTTTGTTTAGTTTTGTGGACCTTTACCTACTCTCATATTATTTCTTTGCAAATCAGCGCCAAAAAGGCGACATTCAAGTAATTTTTAATCTACAGAGTGTAGTTCAATGTTTCTAAAATAATAATACAATTTTACTTGTATTCTTCACACAAAACTTACTTTAAAGTTGTGTGTTAACGGATTAACAGATGGCAACACCATTTTTATTTCCCAAGCCCTTTTCTATTAAAATACAATCCCCTAATAAAAATCAAACTTACATCGTCATATTATTAGGTTTACCTATTATTTTTATTATACCTAGTTCCCCTTTAAAAGTGCACTGTTTCATTTTTGTAGAAATTAGGTATTTGACTGTTTTAACAAAATTTGATTATTCCTTTTCCTTTTATATATTTAGACGCTGTATTTAGATAAGTAAAATCAAGATAGGTAGATAGATATAAACGCCTAGAAAATCCTTGCATATTTTTGTTATACTATTTTTCTAAGACACGATTACGTTTTGCTGGTGGAGTGATTTTGATCTTATTTTTATGATGACGTATATTTATGACCTGTCCCATCCAAATCCGTATCAAAAATATTTGTAGGTACACGTCATGTCGCCCGGCGGCGGCTGCTCTTGGGAGCTTAGCAGGTGATGGATGGAGGACTCCGGCCTTGGCATCTCGAATACAATGCGCAGCTTTACCCAGATGTAGGACTCGATAACTTTCGGCAAAGGTGCGAAGTCACCTTACTGATAACATCGACTTAATAGCTATTCTTTCGTGATTACTGCTTTTGACATCACCGTGACTTGTTTTTAACCGACGAAAAAAAGGAGGTTCTCAATTCGTCGTATATGTCTTTTTATGTATGATCATGCATAACTTTTCGTAGAATTGTCCGATTTTGATGATTCTTTTTTTTTTTTGTTCGTGCAAAATATCATAACAGCTTTATCTTTACACATGAAATAAATAAATTTTGAATTTAAATTTGAATTTGAATTATTATTTTAGTGGCATTGAGCCTTTGTGAAACTTTATGAAATAACTTTTCTGAGTTTCTGAATCACGTCTTTTAAAACCTACGTAAAGTGGATATCTTAATTAAATAAATAATTAAGCCTCAATAGCCCAACGGTTAAAGCTCTCGACACAAGCTTTTCGCTTATAGCGGCGAGAGGAGAATATAAGTCAAGTTCAGCTTGGCTGATATTCCTTCATAAAAAAAATTAATTACCTATTTAGCCCACGATATATTTTCTAGATTGGTCTAATTCACTGAGCTGTTATGTAATCCTGTCACAGCAGCAGTTTTTTTACAGTGTAGAATAAATAAAGTGTCGAAATAACTCTATACAAAAGAACAAAATAGCCTACGCGGATTTAACTAATGACAAATTGAGAAACTTGTTAAGAATTTAGCGCAAAAAATGAATGTCATTTTGATGATACTCCTACTCTATCTTTGAAACGAATTCGACATTCGCCTTTTTGTGTAATTCGCATTCACCGTTAATCAACCCTTGAGTCCATATAAAACACCACGTCCATTTAAAACACAACTTGTATTAATAAAATAAAATAAGTAATTGTAAAAAAAAATACATCAATTGTACGACCGTGTATGAATTCGTATTCACTTGACAACTTATTATCAAGCATATGTTTTAAGGTGTCAAATGAATACTTTCATACGTTTTGTGATCGAAGACACAAAAGCATAGACTAAGTAAAAGCACTAATTTTTTATTATTCGAAGCAACTTCCAGTGTCATACTTAGTTCATACTAATCGGTTACTAATCGACGTTAGTATTCATGTTTTTCTATAGCTAATTAAAGGTTAGACTTCAATTCACAAGCAATATAAAAATATCCTTACTTGTAGGTATTATCTACATAAATTCGAAAGTAATGTCAGTATGTCTATTACCTTTTTACAACTGAACCGTGGATACGGTTTTGATGGACACGGAAATTACGTTCTAGACATGAATATAGAACCTCTTATTCCAGAAAATCAAGCTTTCCCTCAGGATTTTTAAAAAAACTTAATTGACGTAAACGAAGTCGCGGGCCATCAACTAGTTTTTAACTATAAAACGAACGGTTTACATGAATAGAGTGCGTTCGGCTGGCCAGCAATAAAATAATGAATGATGTGATGGCTTAATTGGAGCTTCCGGAATGAGGCCATAACCACGCAAGTATATAACCTGCAGAGGTAAAAGTTCTAAAGATCGGGCAAAATTTATACCTATTCCGGTAGGGTTGGCATAGGAGGATAAGATAAATGAAGCAATTTATTATATTTGTAGCTATTTCCCGCGTTTTAGTCCAGTTTTTAAAAAATCCGCAGGAACCTGTTTTTCTAGTAGTAAGTAAATATCACGTCGATCTATTTCGTTGTTACTGTGTGATTAAAAAACAAACAAATAAACATAATGACGAACAACATATTGGCATTTATAATATTAGTAGGAATCATCACATACATAACTAATACATATTATAACACTTATAAGGATTTTAAAAACACATTCTCAAGAACCTTTGATTTAAAAACATGGAACGAAAAGAAATAGGTACAACAAGCACAGATCCAAATGTTGTCCACAGGTCGAGCCAGCGTAAACCGGTTTCGTCTACTCGCAGTATGTAGTTGGACGAAGCGCGAGTGAACACACACACAGATGCTACATACTTGTAGGTACCTATCACAGCACGGTTGTACAAAGATATATCTCTGTTCAGTTATTTACTCTTGTGCCATAACGCTACTCGATGCCAGCACCTTTGAAGTGGGCGAAAAGCTAATTACGTGGCACCTGGAATTAAGCCTTTGCCATACGACCCTTTGTACACGCGAACCTACTATTTATTCTTTAGAAAAACATCAAAGCCGCTTTCAATCTTTTTATTTTAACTTCATAATAACATAGCCAAAAAAGATCAAATCTTTATTAAGGGCCCAATGCAACTTGGCAGACTTTACACACCTTTAAGCATTAATTTTTCGTCTTCAAGAACATTATGTAGAACTCTCAGGGGTGCAGAATTAAAGCACAGTTTTCATTCATATCCTCTGAACCTTGGCTACATTAGAGTATGACAATGTTACTAAACGACGAAGAATCTAGCAATTTAGAGACGATAACCTAAGATAAGACAGACGTATATAATCAGCTTTTTTGAGTTAGTACTGTTCTTTATGAACTGGAAAAAAGTAGGTCTATTCTAGGTTTTAGAGTCCAGATAGTCCTGACACCTTTAATAACTTAATTATGGCTTAACTAACATACCTATGTACAAATTAATAACATCAGCTGGCACCATAGGTCCCTACTTATATAAAGGTTAAAACAACCATATTCATAAACTATTAACGCATCGAATGACGAAGACGTATGATTTGTCGTTTCGATTCATCATTTTTATGAAGCATAATTTGACGCTATCGATGTTAAATACAGGATAAAAGGTAATCTATTTTAACAGACAGCCAAGAATTTACAGTCTAGAGAGGATGTTGTATCTCACCTCGCAGGAAGGACGGACAGTTGGAGGTCTGATCACCGATAGGTAGGTATGTATATAGTACATTGAACATATAGAATAGGTACTTTGCCTGTAGAGATGTATAAAGGATGATAGGCTAGTCGTTAATACTCTCGCCTCTTTTTCGGAGGTCCGGCCTTCAATCGTTCGTAAGCATCTCAGACTTTATCATACTATGCTTTAACGGTGAAGGAAAATACCATAAAGAGACCTGCGTCCTGTATAAGTTCTCTATGATGTTAAGTTATGTGCGTTTTAAGCAATTAAAATATCACGTTGAAGGAGAATATGGGGAAACCTGCATGCCTGAGAGTTCTCTATGACTTTCTCAAAGGTGTGTGAAGTCTGCCAGTCTGCATTAGCGTGGTAGACTATATATATATGGTTGATTATATATGGTTGGTCGTATAGGTTGCCTGGAAGAGATCACTATTAGTGATGAGGTCACCTTTTGTGTTACACTGTTTGTTTACTTATATATTTTGTTCTTATCTTGTTTTTTCATGCAATAAAGTTGTATAAATAAATATATTCAATGCCTTTAACATAACGATTCTCTGCCGGTGATATTGCAATCACGGATGCTGCGTCGATTCTCTCGTCTCCTCGGGCGGAGGAGAGCTGCCACGCATTAATATGTCGTACGGTCGAGATAATAAGGTATTTACGGTGCTAAATGGTAATTTGGTGAACGTTTATAGGAATATAAATCACTTGCACCTGCTTGGAAGCGGCTAACATCGCGCGATCTCAGCACGCCTAAATAACATGATGGTAAAAAAAGTACTTTTGAAAAACTTCTATACTATATATTACAAATTACGGATGTTACTCTTAAGATTAATATTAAATATGTATAATGCATGGCCCACAGTACAGAATCATTTTATAGAAAAGCATGGATAAAAGTTAAAAAATGTAATTGCTATAGTAAGTAGAACATTTTTATAACTTTTCATAATACTTTTCAATATAAATATATTTTTACCACAACGGTTTTATTCAATTAAAACTGGAAACATAAAAGCATAAAATAATAATATTATATTTCCCAGTGTCCAGAGTTCGCCACATTAGGTCAGGGACAAATCTTACGCGTGCCGAAGTTTTCTTCAGTACTTCGTTCGCATAGATCTGTGTGTCGGTTCTCTAAAAATGATTGCATATTTGTAACGATCGCAATGAACTCTGATTGGCTGGTATCCTATTGGTTAAATTGCATTGATGCAGCAAGAAAGTCATAAGTTCAGCCAATCAGAGGCCATTGCGATCATTACACTAATGCAATCATTTTTAGAGAATCGACATGCTGACACGGACCTAACATTTCAATACATTATATTTCTGCTTAGATACTTGATTTCGCTCGCGTTTTTCCGTTAGAATTGTCCCATAGTCAAAATATAGCCAACATACACGACGCGATGCGACCGCGGTATTAGGACAGCACGTGTACAGCGTGTGCCACGTTATAGGTTAACTTCACACGGCAACCTACCACACGTTTTTTTTGGCGGGTATCCTGCACGCAACCTTAAGTAGGCACTTCGTAGAATACTAATAATGAGACGCGATTGCAAATATGTATACGACTCCACGGTTACGGAGTGTCTTCTAACCAAAAAACAACCAAGCGTTGAAAACTAGTTTTTAAGGCGATGCAACTAGAAACATAAAGTCAACGCAATAAAGTTCGTCGATGTTGAAAATCCATCTTAAAATGTGAGAATAGACTCAACATACAGCCTTGGAAACGTAAGCGTCGTGTCGCTGCCGTTACGCGTTCTCTCTATCCAAGCCTTTAAAGTTATAAAGTTCCCTATTCATGGTAGCATTAATAATACCTATAGCAGTCGTTACAAGCATTTCTATTGCCCATTAGGCCCTACCAATTTCCTTCACGGTTCGTAAATCTACACATTGTAAGCGAGCCTTCGATGTTAAAATTGTTAACTAACTTTAATCATGTTAATTAATTTATTGCATTACTAATTATCTATTCTCAACCGACTTCTTAGGAAGTTTTTAATTCGACGTAATAATATTGTTTTTAACTGGATTTTATATTATTATATTTTCTGCACGTCTCGTACGCTTTGACACCTATGTATGTGGCAAATATGTGCGTGTGTGCGTGTGCGTGTGTGTGTGTCTGTGTAGGTGGGTGTGAGTGTGGGTGGGTGGGTGTATGTGTGTGTTGTGTGTGAGTTAGCGTGCGTTTTCTTACATACTTTCTACATCGCGAAGTAAAGCAAGCAAGCAAGCTGATATCAAACTGATATGAAGCTGAGGTCATGACATGAAAAAAAACAAACTAGAAGTCTTAAGACACGCTTAACAAAAGATTTTTGGTAGGTACGTGTCTATAATGCAAATCCGATTCGGGTTCTACTCACGTTATTATGAATGCTACAAGCAAGTAATGCTTTTAATTAGCGTCGATCAAATACATTACAAGGCTAAAAACGTTAATAATTAACTGTTAATGTTTCGTGTAATAACAGTGTCGTGACGGACGTTTCCACGCCTTGGCACATAAGGGACGCTTCACATCTGACAGTCGCACTCTTGATAAAACAACGACCGAATCCAAAATCGTAACATTCGGAAATCTTTACTCCATAGCTCACTGAGAGACTTTGAGTAAAAAAATCAAAATTATGTATTGCATACATGCCAATCTGTGGCTCTTATGATAAGTCAGACTAAAGACTCTACCTGTGGGGTTAGTATAAGATTTAATTCGATTGATCGTATTCGTATTCAATGAAATTAGCATCAAAGTAAAATGAACCATAACAGTATTGAATTAGAGCTAAATTTCGTGCATGCATTTTTATACGTTTACGTATACTACGGATACATTCCAAATTAAAATCGGTTGTACTGAACTTGTGACTTTAAAATGTTACAACAAAGGTTCATTTTACTTTGACGCTAAAGTCATCGAATACTAATATAATGAATCGAATTAAATCTTATACTAACTCCACAGATTTAAGTAAGAATACTGTTTAAAAAATTTAACCGTTACGTGGCCACAACAGCTTTTTGCAAAACAAAATACGACTATGACGGTATTTATTAGATGATCACACCTGATAAAAATTATCATGCGGGTAAGGCGGGGAACAGATTAGACACATTAATTGAACGAGCGAAGCGAGTTCTCTGAGTCAACTAGGGCGCTTGCCTACTAGACAGAGAAGTGTGTCCGTCTAAATGTCTGTCAGAGCCCTATAACTTCTGAATTACTGAATATTAGAACGTGAAACTTGGTTGAAAATTCAGTTATATCCTGTACTTGAACAACAAATACTAAAATTAGATAAATGTTATAAAGAAACGAAATTATTTAATTTTAATGCGCCATCTATTAGCATTATTGTGAAGCTAATAGCTTCACTATAATGCTAATAGATGGCGCTGTGTCAGTAAAACAGTTTTATGTCAACTATTATTTTTTTTATTGCGTCTAATGTTAAAAGTTAATTATTACAATATATAATTAAAACTTTTGGGAATTATGGGATATCGCGAGGTCTCAGTTCGGGGCGAACCACTAGTTATTACGTGGTGAAAACGGACGTCAGTTCGTTCTAGTGAGTCGAACGAAACTTCGTTCAGTGCCTGCGAATGTGAAGCGTCCTTAAGTGCATGAGCCTCGTAAAATTAAATATGCATATTTTTAATTGCACCTAAAAAGTTCCCGTCTAGCGTTTTTGATTGCGATATGATCGATTTATAGCGGGCAAACTGGATTTCCGCTCTGCAAGAAGGGTCAAGACAAAGTAATAGGACCTAATTGCGTACAGGCATAATATTACACCTATTCTAATGCAGTGCCTCTTGCTCTATAAAGAGACTTTGTAGAGTTCATTGGAAACCCATCTGATGCCACTTTGTCTGCTTGTATTTACTAGGTGGCTAGTTACCACCCTACCGTTAAAGACATGCAGCCAAGCGCATTAGCGTCCCTGCACGATGGCGTGTACAAACCGATTAGAGATATGGGTTAAATGTACACTGCCGTACCCCTTCCAAGTTAACCCACTACCATCTTAGACTGCATCGCCACTTACCATTAAGTTAGATCGCAGTGAAGGACTATCTATCTTGTCATCGAAAAAAAAAGGTCACGCTTCTTTACTCTTGTATATTTTTTGTTACGGAGGCTCAATTTTTCATTGTTTGTCAAGCGCCATTTGTTTTGAAATCATGTTAACAAATCTGCGGCCATTACTCGTTGTCAACAGTTAAGAATGCGTTTCGGCCGGGGTGCCGCGACGCGAGCCTGTTATCACGCGGCCGCGGCCGAGGCGTGGTCGCGAGATCTTATCACTCCCATTAGCGAGCGCCGCGCCCAGCCACTATCTACCGCATCACTTGCACTTGAACAATGTCAAACATCACATTTCACACCGGACACAAACAAAAATTTACCTTAACAACGAACTATTACAGTTCAAATTGCAACAGCATCAGTAAATTACTTAGCAGACGAGGCGAAAGATGCAAGAGATGAGCCTCATCTTTCTCTCGGACTACAGCCTACAGCTCGGTATTATTGTTCGAAGTTTTTTCCGCGTTAGTAGATTTTCGTATGGGCACCTAATCTCTGTAATATCTCGATGCGTATCTCGCCCTTGCGCCAGTAGGTAATTTGCGTGATGCAGCCGTTTTTGATGATGATATTATCCCTCGACGGCCCCCATCAAACGTTGTCATTCTCTTGTTAGAGAGCTATTTGGGGAATGTTTCACCCACGCCCGCCTCGTATGAGCCTAATGCGTTTACTATTGAATATAATAATGTCCGATACAGATCTGTTTCTTGGAATCGATGGTATTTTGGTAGGTAGACATGTAACTAAAACATTAGCAGGTGTTCGGAATTTTTTTTCTATGAAAAAAAAAACCACTTTGCTTGTGTAAATTGAAAAGTTTTAATGGTTGAACTGGTTGGTTCACCACCTCAGTAATTAAAATCTGGCGGTGCGTCACTCCCGTGCCTCGAATAGCACGTATGCTGTCGGTCCTGCGCCTGATCTCTCTCCGGTCATAACATATTTCCGTCCTTTCGGACTATGAGAGTAAGGGAATAGAGTGCACATGTGTTGTAATATATCGAGCGAAGATGGCTAATCTCTGCGAAGGCAGGCCGCCGTGATCAAATTTGGCCAGAAGGACAATATTTTATATTTCATCATGATCTAAGATGTCTATCAACCAAGTAAGCTGTACCTACCTACCTATCTAAGTGTCCATCAACAGTGAATAGAGTTTCATCAAACATAGTTAAAGCCGCTTTTGAAAAAAACTAAATCAATCTATCCTTTTGAGAGTTGCGATGTTTCACACAGACTAACAGGAACAGGCAACTTTTGTGCCGGATTCGGAGGTTAAAAATATGATAGAACTGGGAGGCAAGCTAAAGCGCTGCACAGTAATTGAGATCGATAATCGAGAGAAACATCGCGTTTCTTTGGAGCTGTATAAAAACATCAACATGACAGGTTCTCTTGATTAAATGAAGCATGCAAAACTATTTTACCCAGTATTGATCAATATCGATGCTAGAAATCACGAACGCACGTAATATATGAAAATTATATCGAGAGTTATGGTGTCGTTGCACTTCCTTCCACCGATATCATTGTGCTTAGATCGATATCATCTTTAGGTGCGAGCTAACGTCAAATAGCTGGAATTTATGAGTCGCGGCGCTTGCGCAGGCGTCGTGACCGGATCGTGTGGGGGACGGGGGTGGCGGGGAGGGGGGAGGGGGGTGTTTGTCGGCGAGAACAAAGAGCGGCTCAAACATGCCGCTGTGTTCCCACTAATAAGCAATAAACAAGGGGGAGGAGTTTCGGCGCACCTGAGGGATCATATCGCGATATGATTCTCGTACCTCGCACTAGACTGTGTTACCATGGAGTCACTCGAATAAAGAGTTTCGCCTGGATACCTACTTAGGTAGGTAATGAATACAAAAATTGTTGGGGCCGAAAGGTATTTAGTGTTTACCTTAATTTGCATATCAATTTCAGTTTATTATTAGGGTAAAGATGCCGAATATGGGATACCATTTACATATTCGGCCATAAAAAATAAGTTATTGTCCTAATGACTATGAAAATTACTTATATTCGATAAGTATTTAATGAAGTTTATCCTTGAAAGACCGTTTAGTGCTAGGTATAATAGATTTTTTGTTATATCAGATAATATTAGAAAAGTCAGAAATTACGTCTCAGGGAAATGGTCTCCTATTATGAGATACCAAGGGTTTTTAATATGAGATAGTATAGATTTAGAGAAAAAGAAAAGAAATCAATTCAAAAAAACCTTTTATTAGCGATATTTATTAATCTACAACATCGTACTACTAAATAAAAAGGTTTTAGTAACAACCTAATAATATATTATCATGTGCTTATGCCAAGTGCTTGATGTTCTTCAGATATAGATGTAACCCTTAAAATCGTTAGTCCAGCTTTACAATATTTTTCTATTTTTGCTTCTAAATAGTCAGAAAAAGCTGGAGGTCTTCCCATGAACCTTGACAAATACTTCTGCATTAGCATCTTTTTTGACATAACGTTCTAGGATACTCTTAGGAACATCGAAAGTTTTGACGCTATTAGGTAACGTATTTGTTTGCTTTGCACTGCACTCACGGCCCATATTATGGCATCGTGGTCCTAGGACTTCTTTGATCGACGTCATCTAGAAAAAGAGGTTTTTAAATAGTCGTATTTCTATACATCCTAAAATGAGATATCTCATTTAAGGAGCCCCCACGTGTATCATATTAGGAAAACACCCAAATTTAAAAACTAGGCTGCCTATTATTTCTTGACAAAGAAAATACAACTAAACTGCAAATGCATTTTAAAATTAATCATATAACTGATACAATGACTGTAAATTTAAATCATTTAGTGTGACTATAAAGTTGTAACATACCTCGTTAATATTTGGTGTCAAAAATTGGGTTTTGTGGTTTCGTAAAAATCCGCACGTACACAACCTGACTTCGCCTCGAACTGGGAAGCACCAACACATGTTTCGGTCTGTTGCCACGCGGCTTCTGGTGACAGTATCGCCAAATAGCTGCGGCGATTAGTTTCGCCAAAACCTAACTATCTCATATTTGGCAACCATCTCATATTCGGCATCCTTACCCTACTTTTCTAAATAAAAGAGGCCTATGTCTCAACTCCCACAGTGGATGAATGTAGGCTGATGATGATGATGATGATGATGATGATGATTGTTAAGTTTTGCCACTTTCCAAAGTTACCCGTAAGTTTATGCATTTTTTATATCTATGTAATTGTCTATGGTTTATTTTTTATTTATATTATCTTTGAGTTTTTTCCCTCCCTTTATATACTTTATATGTCATTCTACCTGTCTCTACCGTTTTTCCCAACTAAAAGGAACAATATAATATTGTGTGTGGACAAAGTGAAAATTCATGTATAAATCTTATTACAATTTGGTGGTACAAAGAAAATCAAGTGTAGGCCGGCCGGCTGTGTGGGGTAAAAACGTTTAAACAAAGTTCCATCGTGCATCACCCAGAACACCGCTCCTGTCCCGGTAAGATATTCATACGTATTCATATTTATTTTACACAGAAAACCGGTCTTGGACCAGACGGGATATCTTGGACGGTCCTTCGTACGTATTCTAATCATTGTTGGTTCTTCGAGCCGGATGCTGGGTCGAGGTTTCGATCAGTATTAGTTGCTATATTGCACGTGGCCCAGTCTGGTTTGAACCGGTTTTCAAACAAAGTTACTGGTTTTTTGGGTGTGGTGGGATAAAGTACTTACAAAAATTACACTTCACAAGCCATATTTTATTACCTACACTTATTTATTATTTGGATTTAGTTTATTAGAACCCCCTTATTTATTCTGTGTAGTATATAATACGATATACTTACATATCACACACCACGCGACGCTTTGTGGCAAAGCTAAGCATTTAGGGCTTCGGATAAGCTCATTTTGGAGGTGTGTTTTTACTTTAAACATGGGGGGGAAAAAGTTAGGTACCAAAGTGCGGTATGAGATGGTATGTATAAACTTGGAGGCAATACACTCTCTCTCTCAGGTAGTATCAAACGGTAATGAAAATGCAAGCTTATTTAAAACCAGAGGCTCGGATTTAGAGCACCTTTATCAAGAGTTTCAGGAATTGCAGGTGCAATTAGCTGCAGAGTCGGGGGCAGATTTTGACAGTGAAAAACACATGACAAAGTTTAAAGAAATTAGCAATTTTTATTACATATCTAAGGCTAAGTATGCCGAACTGTATGCTACTTCGGAGCTGCCAAAGGCTAATTCAAGTCATTGTTCAACGGGCCAGTCTCATAAACCTAATATGCTATTACCTAAGGTACAGATCCCAAATTTTAGTGGTAAATTAGAGGAATATGAATATTTTATGGATTTGTTCTTAGCGATGGTAGGGAATGATGATAACTTGTCCGACACTCAGAAAATTTATTATTTGTGTGGGTCTCTGAGTGGGGAGGCAAGGAGTTTGGTACAACATTTATCTATTACAGGGGAAAATTATGCTGTAGTTCTTGATATTCTAAAGTCAAGATATGGCAATCCTCGGTTGCAGGCAGATAAATTACTTCAAACATTGATGTCTGCATCTCCTGTAAATAAAAACTTGGGTTCACTTAAATCATTCCTAAATGTGTTATTGGAGACTACTAAGGGGTTACAAAAATTGAAGTTTCCTATTGCGGAATGGTCCTATTTGTTGTTATATATTAATTTAAATAAACTGGATAGCACACTAAAGAGACAGTTTGAAGATAAATTTAGCGGTGGGCAGGAGTTACCAACATTTGAAAATTTACTTACATTTTTAACTAAAGAGGTGCAAATTTTAGAATCAACTAATTCATCCAAGGGTACTAATGCAGCTAGCTCCAGTCAACATAAAGTACATGTTTCTTATTCTAATAACCAATCTCAAAAACAGTCTATTCTATGTGTTTGTTGCAATGGGTCGCATTATTTAAATCAATGTGAAAAATTTATTAATCTTAGTGTAGCGTCCCGGAAAAAATTTATTATTGAAAAGAGACTGTGCTTTCGGTGTTTCCACCGGCATCACATAAATGATTGTAAGGTTAAACATTTAACCTGTCAAAAGTGTAATTCTAAAAGACATAATTCTCTTATTCATTTGGATGAGGGGCCAGGAGGGAACGGCCCTACTGGCTCTAGTGCGGTTCAAACTGAGACGGTAAATTCTCAGTTAACTTTACCAAATGAAGGGAAGTCGGAGGTGGTTAATTCTTTGCATTCAGCCTCGGTAGGCGCTAGGCGCACGGTTTTATTATCTACCGCAGTGGTGCATATTCTGGATAAATATGGAAATTCTCATGAAGCTCGGGCTTTGTTAGATGGTGGTAGTCAGAGTACTTTTATAACGGAAAAATGTATTTCTCGTGTGGGATTGCAGATTCAAAGGTCAGGTTCTATTGATATACGAGGGGTAGGTGGAACTATTATGTCCGGATGTAAAGGCCATGTTACATTACGGATTACCCCACGTCATATTGATAAACCAATATTAGTTACTACGGGTTTGGTTTTAAATAAGGTAGCGGATGACCTACCTAGTTGGTCACTATCCTGTCACTTAGCGGATTATTATCAAGGGTTGCAATTAGCCGATGATCGGTTTTATAAAAGTGATAAAATTGATATGCTCATTGGGGCTGATCTTCTTGGAGATATTTTATTGGGTGGAGAGATTATCCGACCTGAGGGGTTACCATGGGCAATGAATACCATATTTGGTTATGATTTGCAGGGTGCATGTCAAGATAATAGGAAACTTAAATTAAATGTGCATGCTTATTTTGTCAACACGGATACAATATTGGAAAAATTTTGGGAAATTGAGGATGTACCCACAAATATGAAGGATCCACAGGCTGAGGAATGTGAAGCTCACTTTGAAAAGACTCATCAGCGGAATGAGACAGGACGATATGTACTGCGGTTACCTTTTTTAACAGATAGTCCTGAGTTAGGTGACTCTCAAAAACAGGCGCTGAGAAGATTTCATGCTATGGAGAAGCGTCTTCAGTCTGATCAGTTGTTGCGAGAAAAATATGTGGAGTTCATGCGGGAATACCAGAATTTGGGTCACATGGTTCCGTTCAGTGGAGATCTTGAGGGCCAACATTATGTAATTCCGCACCATGGGATATTTAAAGCAGGATCAGAGAAAATCAGAGTGGTTTTTGATGCCAGTTGTTCTACTTCCACTGGGGTTTCTCTGAACGATTGCCTTCATGCAGGTCCTAAATTACAGCATGACGTTATGCAGGTGATTTGTCAGTTTCGGCTTCATAAAATTGCGTTTTCTACGGACATCCGGATGATGTACCGTATGATTAATATTCATCATGAGGATCAACGATACCAATTGATAGTTTGGCGAGAATCACCTGAGCTGCCTTTGCAATTATTTGCATTAACAACGGTTACTTACGGCATGAAGTGTAGTCCGTATCTCGCTATAAGGACCCTACGTCAACTCGCTGATGATGAGTCATGTGCACCTAAAGACGAGTCTAAGCCAGGCGAGGTTGACCCTTCAGGGTTAGCAGAGGCTTCTCAGGTGCTTCGAACTTCTGTGTATATGGACGATATTTTAAGTGGTGCCTCTAATTTAACAGAAGCTCAAAAATTAAAAACGGAACTAATTCGGTTGCTTTCATTAGGCGGATTTGAGTTGCGCAAATGGATGGCTAATGACAAGCGCTTGTTGGAAGATATTCCTTCGGAACATCAGGAGAAACCTCATGTGTTTAATGCCGATGGTCCTGGATATATTAAAATTTTAGGAATTCAATGGAACCCTGTGGCGGATAATTTTACTTATCATACTAAACTGGATCCAGACAAAGAATGGACAAAAAGAACCATTTTATCGGTGCTTGCTCGAATGTTTGACCCTATGGGTTGGATTACTCCTGTGATTTTAAACGGAAAAATTTTATTGCAACAGATTTGGCTATTGAAATTAGCTTGGGATGAGTGTCCACCGCCAGAGATTCTTACGGAGTGGAATCATATATTCAATAATTTACCAGCATTAGAAAACATTAAAATGGATCGGTTTGTGTTAGCAGATGAAGTAGTTCATTGTTCTTTACATGGGTTTGCTGACGCTTCGGAAAAAGCGTTTGGAGCGGCAGTTTATATTAGAACTGTGGATATAGGTGGCAAGGTTAGGATAGCTTTAATGATGGCCAAATCTAAGGTTGCTCCTATAAAAAGTAAATTGACCATACCTAAACTTGAACTGTCGGCTGCAGCTTTAGTGGTCAAGTTATTGAAATATGTTTTGGATTCCATTAAAAACAAAATTGTGGTCCATGAAATTTTCGGCTGGTCTGATAGCACTATAGCTCTTTCGTGGCTCAAATACCCACCTCATCGGCTTCAAACTTTTGAAGGCAACCGAGTGTTGCAGATCAATAATAGTGGTTTGGCGATTAATTGGCGGTACGTGCCTTCCGAAATGAACCCGGCAGATGTTGCCAGCCGTGGTTGTAAAGGTCACGAACTTGTTTCACATGATTTATGGTGGGGCCCAAATTGGTTATTTTCAGGTATGAGTGATTGGCCAGCTAACATTGTGACCAATGTAGATGCATTACCCGGTTTGCGGAAAGGAACTGATACCACGGTGTCAGCTGTAGCGGTATCGGACGTCTCGTTGATAACCAGATACAGTTCGTTATCTACTTTGATTGCAGTGACGGCTTATTGTTTACGGTTTGCTTCTAACTGTAGAAGTCCCACTAAACGGGTTTCTGGATCGTTAACGGTTCTAGAACGTAAGCAAGCATTGGAAAGACTTGTTAAATTGGTGCAAACAGACGCATTTTCAAAGGATATTGAATCAATATCGAATAACCGTCCTTGTTCAACCGGTTTACGACGGTTGAATCCTTTTCTTGATGATTCGGGTTTGCTTCGGGTTGGAGGTCGGCTTGAACGATCCAGTTTGCCTTATGATGCTAAGCATCCGTTACTTTTGCCAAAGTCTCATGCTTTGACCTCTTTAATTATTATTCATCATCATCAATTGTATTGTCATGTTGGAGCAACTGCCCTTCAGACAATTTTACAAAAGCAGTTTTGGATTCTTTCTGCTCGTCAGGTTATTCGGAGTCATTTATTTAAGTGTGTTAAATGCTTTAGAACCAAAGCGAAACCTGATGAACCATTTATGTCCGACTTACCGGCAGATCGGATCAATGCTACTGGATTGTTTCATACGGTGCAAACTGATTTTGCTGGTCCGTTTACAATAAAAACTGCTCGGTTACGAAAAGCAAAGACTGTAAAAATGTATTTATGTGTATTTGTCTGTTCTGCAACAAAAGCAGTACATTTAGAAGTTGTCGGAGATCTGTCAACTGAAGGATTTTTATCGGCGTTTTCAAGATTCGTGGCTCGGCGCGGGTTGCCTCATCGGATACGGTCGGATTGCGGATCTAATTATGTTGGAAGCAGTCGACATTTAACCGAAGTACAACGATTTTTACGCAATAAGGACGCTCAGGATACTTTAAGCCAGCAAGCTGGACAAGTAGGAGTTATTTGGCAATTTAATCCACCTGCGGCATCCCATTTTGGCGGGCTTTTTGAATCTGCGGTGGGAGATCAAACTTTGACACATGAAGAATTTTTAACATTGGTTACACGGATTGAATCCATATTGAATTCCAGACCTTTGTGTCCCTTATCTCAGGACCCAGATAATTTAGATATCCTTACTCCGGCTCATTTTATTATTGGCAGATCGCTTTTGGCAGTTCCGGAGTATGATTGGCACCAAATCCCTAATTCTAGATTAAACCGATATCAATTAGTTACCGCAATGTCTCAGCGATTTTGGCTTAAGTGGAGCGAGCAATATCTCCACACTCTTCAGATGAGGAACAAATGGACTTCTGCCCTTGACCCTCCTAAAATCGGGGAGCTGGTCCTAATAAAGGATGAAAATTTGTCTCCCCTTAAGTGGAAACTTGGTAAAATTATTGAGTTATTACCTGGGAGAGACGGTGTCTCGAATTGTAAAATTGTTAACTACTACTGGATGCTTAGTACGACCAGTAGTGAAAATTTGCCGTTTGCCTTTGAATTAAACCATGTTGGATAAAGGCTTCTAGCCTTTCTCGGGGGGAGAATGTTAAGTTTTGCCACTTTCCAAAGTTACCCGTAAGTTTATGCATTTTTTATATCTATGTAATTGTCTATGGTTTATTTTTTATTTATATTATCTTTGAGTTTTTTCCCTCCCTTTATATACTTTATATGTCATTCTACCTGTCTCTACCGTTTTTCCCAACTAAAAGGAACAATATAATATTGTGTGTGGACAAAGTGAAAATTCATGTATAAATCTTATTACAATTTGGTGGTACAAAGAAAATCAAGTGTAGGCCGGCCGGCTGTGTGGGGTAAAAACGTTTAAACAAAGTTCCATCGTGCATCACCCAGAACACCGCTCCTGTCCCGGTAAGATATTCATACGTATTCATATTTATTTTACACAGAAAACCGGTCTTGGACCAGACGGGATATCTTGGACGGTCCTTCGTACGTATTTCAAACAATGATTACTTTTCTGATTCAGCGAGCGATTAATTGGTTAAAATCAAATTATTGATGCAAAATCAACAACTACTCGAGCCATGTCCGCCGAGTTATCGTAAGCGACATTTCTACCTAAATAAAGTTTGAAGCAGTTATTAACAGGAAATGTCGACGTGCCCTACTCATTTACATTTATAGTTTAAAACATCGTTTGTAATACAAAACGCAATTTAGGTAAAAATTTCGCTTACGATGTCGGTGGTCATGACTCGTATTAATGATACCTAAAGCAACCTGTTTAAGTAGGTAACTAACGTCAAAAGGAACCTAAACAAAATTACGAACATTTGCCGTGTCTTACATTTCATCTAGGTATTAGATTGCGATAGCCATAGTCACTGGTAGAGCAATTAAAATTAAATTAATGAGTACAGAAAATCTTGAACCTACTTACCCATCAACCTACTGACCAGAAGCAAAATATCGTTCAACATAATCCGGTTGGAAGTGTATAGTAAGAGTTTTACAACATCAGACTGGGAGGTGATTTTTCGTTAATTCTTTGAATGTCTAGATAATAAGTAATTTAATTCTATTTCAAAATAACGCAATAAAAAAAATTAACATATTTAGATATTCTGTCTTCACCATTATATCATGCCGTTAAATAATAGCTATGTAACTTTCTATGCCATTGCACATAGAAATCCTAATTAGTTTATAAATAGTTTAAACAGCTGTTTAAGCACGTAATTCCGGATTTGCTTGTAAGCAATGTGGCAGTAAGTATTCAACTTTTTTCTTATAAGGTTGGGACGAATAAAACGCGTGACGACAGCGAGGCGCGGCTGCAATGACCATGATGTCATGTACTGTCTGGAGGCTTCATAGCACTTTTAACTCAAAAAAGTCAACATTAAAAATTATTTATTTCATGTAGGTCAAACTCGTGGCTCTTATGATACGTCGAAAATCTGCCATCGGTTCGGAATGCAGATTCTGCTTTCTGCTGCTTGAAATATATTTTAAGAATAGCGCGAGGGAATAAATTTCAATATACTAAATGCATTTCAACAAATATTACAACATAAATATTTATATAGTTCTAATTGAGATTACTTCAGCAAAAATAATATTAATGTTTTACGAGTTATTCAAATAGGTACTACTTAAGCGTGCAAAAGAAGCAGGGCTCTAAGCAATAACCTAAGCTTAGTATTTGGAGTAAAGAACGACAGCGGGACGTGTGAAGGCTTTACGCACGCTCTAAAAGTATGTCGCCCCGCTACCACCTCGTCTGCGGTCTTACTATCGGCAATCGGCATACCTGCAGAGTGCAGATATACAAATGAACATGAAGCCGCTGATTATTTACGAGTAACAATCTCACGCAGTCACAGGCGAGCGGCGCGGCCAGCCGACCGTGCTGCATGGTTTTCAATGCAATTAAAAAGCTATAAATGTTGAAAGAAAATATGCCCGTGGATATTACACCGACGTAAAAATATAACGTTCAGCAAAGGAAAAATTAATTTTACTTTTTATTTCACAAAAAATAAATGATGTACCTACCTACCTAGGTAAGTAAATAAGTACATACTGTGCGAAGTTTTTCATTATAATGTAACTATAACGTCTTCTAGAATTCTATGATCATAATGAAATAAAATTATGTGACAAGTTATTATACCTACCTAAGCATTATGTCAAAACTTGACTATCTATTCTCAACTTGATCAATTGATAATAAAGATTGTCGATTTTATTTAGGTATACTTATACCTGTTCGCACACTGTTCGTATTACCAAAATATTCTCTATCAACCGATAGAGGGCCTCAGCTGGTCATAAGTCCCTTGCAAAGACTTCCACATGCCTCGGTCTTGCACCACCTGTATCCAGTGGCTCCTGGCAACTCGTTTATTGTCCGGTAGTCACTCCAGCACTTTGAGAACCCTACGACCATCAGTTGTTCGAACTGTATGCCCATCCATTGCCGCTTTTAAGCTTCGCTACTCGATGAGCTATAAGTAATTGCTCATTCATGATTTGATCTTGAAGGGATATTCCGAGATTAACTCTCTGCGTCGCTCGCTAAGCCATAACAAGTTATGAGACAAAACGAATGGGCCCAACCAACTTATTTTTGAAAAAAATTTTTAAGACATTAAAATAATCTACATTCCACAGCCAAATCTGTTCATTCGAAGGAGTAACAAACATCCATCCATGAATCCAACCTCACTTTTCGCATTTATAATAAGAGTAGGTATTTCAGAATTGTTTAAAGATTATTATGAATGCTCCCAATAGTTAGACACCTTAGCACAACCGTAAACTGGCACAAAAACTCGCAGCATGCATCCACTTAGCCGATGTGGCAATATTCACGTTTGGAAAACCGTAGAACCGGCACTTAGCACAGATTCAGTACAAGACTGGTATTCAAGGATAGGTGTACACAAGTGCACTGTCTATAATTGTGTGTGGTTAGCGCTGATTGACAGAACAGTTGGCGCGAAGTGGCACGATACGGGCCTTTATCCATTGCCCGACGAACATACGACATTAGCTTAGAATATAAAAACTTTTTTTAATGTTTTCCCATAGTGAAAAAAAAAGACGTGTGGCACTCGGAGACTGCCGCGGTAAAGCTATTGCATAGCATTTTTTATCAACGCCATCTAGCGGTGAGAGGAGTCCCATGTCAGGCTATTTTCGTTACGGAATTTCTGGATTCGGTCTCCACGCTCAAGGCCCGCGATAGAAGCTATGCAATAGCTTAAAAAGAAAAAAAATGGCATCTTCGGCGCATACTACACAGCTTAACGTGCCTAGGGAGTCCACATACGATCAAATTTGCCGTCAAATTTGCATGATGCTTCGGAATTCGAAAAAAGGATGGATACCTATGGAAAGCTTCCGAAAGCTATAATACCTACATCTCTATCGAGGCATCAGAAAGATATAAATTAGAAAGAGAATAGTATAGACTATAGTCTACCTAGCCTCCCTTACCGGACCACCAAACTCGGTCACCCATCCAGTTACCGACTATGGTCAACGTTACTTCACCTGACCAATTATTTCCGCTTAATTATTTCCGCTCACGCAACTAGACCACACCATAGACATTACGTAGATATAGATAGGACCTAAAGATCTAAAATAGTGTCGTGTCGTTCTAGTGTAATGTAAAATGATCTTTTTTACCACTCAGTTTCCTCGTGACTCGCGGATAGGTGCCGTCGTTAAGATCGGCTCTAGACAACCTAACAGCTACGAGTGTCAAATTAGATAGGTAATAGGTACTACATTACAAAGTGCACAACATTAGCCTGGGAATACAGTTAAGTAGGTGTTTTTATCTGTTAGGTACAATTTACTTTATTTAGTAAATAGGTTTGTATTTAATTCACATAGAACTACTGCTAGCTTATCGAAGAAAATTGCTTGGGCATAGTTGAGGACCAGGAGAGTATTATAGGATACTTTTTATCTCGGCAAAACAAAGGGATCCCGATTGATTTTCTAAATCTAACTCGACGCGGATGAAGTCGTAAACAAAAGCTAGAGAATAATACGGAAATGTACTGTACTATTGGGTATTTTGTACTCAAATAATATGCCGGTTGTTGAAGCTTTTGTAAGACCAAATGCGAGGCAATTTGTCGGCCAAGTCACGAAACCGTGGCGTGAACAGCAAATTAAAATCGACGCACGCCAGACAGCATTGCACATTTGGTGATAAGTATCAAACAACTCTATCTTTTGTATATCTACGAGTAGGTGCAATCGAACTGACAGATTGTTCTGCAACATAAATATTATTTACTTTTGATTTTTATTTTATTTTCTAGTACAAAGTGGTGATAGCGCTATTTATCAGAACTTTACCCTTAAAGGGATTCTGGTTCGAATACAGGTCCGGACCTGTAACTTTGCGGTCTCACATAATACAGTAAGTACATATTAAGCAATTTAATGTCACTTACTTTTATTGTCAGCTTTGAGAACATTATGAAAAACTCTCAGGTTTGCAAAATTCCTCGTGATGTCTTTCTTCACCGCTGAATCATGCGATATTAATTTTTTAAACGCATATAACTCTGAAAAGTCAGGGGTCACAACAGAAGACCACAGTTCACCACCACGCCGATTTCTCTCAAAGTTCACACAACGATTGCAGATTTCTAACAGGAAAACAAAAGCCTTATTTGGTTTGTTATAAAAAGGCGAGTAACAAAGTAACAAATCAGCCTAATTACATCGTGAGGAGAGCAATTGATTCAGCGCAAAGTTCACACAGGTGCTCCGGTTCGCGTCGGGCCGGGCATCTATCGCCGGACAAAGCAATCGCTGGGCGCTCCGTGACGGAGTAATTCGTCGTTTCCCTTCGACGCGACGATTAGCCTCCTCTATTTACTTGTCTATCGCGCTAGAGCTGGCAGCTGACGCCGGAAACCCGGACAGACGGACACCGTTACAATTGGAACATTGACTTAGAAAAACGTTTGCCACGGACAGCGGGGCACGGGCGTGTCTGCATTGACATCTGGACCGCTCGCGACCGGTACCGCACTGAAAATCGGTGCTAAACGTGAACTGTCTCACTTTTACGTCTGTCCCGACAATTTCCCGGTATTCGCAGATCACTGTTACTGGAACAGTTCAGCGGTAATAATCTAGTGCTTAAAACTTTGCACTTGGCCGGGGTAGCCTAAATCCTTTTCACTCTGAGAGCAGACTCCCCCAGTAGTAAGCCCAGAAATTCAGTCTCAGTTATCCGCTTTTGACTTCCATTGAGATATCTCCACGCTAGCAGAAAAATGCGCCGTAGTGAAGTGGCGAAGAAGAGCTTGAAGGTGTGCATCGTCATCTAAGGAGCGGGTAAGCTTAGTGTCGAACTCCGCAGTCTCCTCATCTTTATTGCTGTCGTTGGTGTCTAGCACACCTCCATTCCGATCATGTCACTCATCACCCTCGATAAGCGGTAAGAGGTTTCCTCCCATAAAAAGCAGAGCTAAGTTAAACTATAATCTTAAGATTGGTGCCTATTATTGCTAAATTAAATGTTAAACGCCGTGCTGGGAATTCTTAAAGAAGAAATATTACAGATCGCGATCTCGCGTAGGGCATGACCGGACGGAGATCGCACGTGAGTCCTATCGCTTTAATCACTGATAATCTGCCGCAAAGGCATCTCCGACGCAGCCCTGGGAACAATACCGCCACGAGGCACAACAAATGAGTGCAATTAAAGCCAAGAAATCGCACCGTTCTCGACATAAACAACTCATAACTAAAGTTTTAAAGTAGATTCCCAGATAAAGATTTCTATATAGCCTTAATTATCATTATTAGTTCTTGTGACGCTAATCGTACCTACATGGTGTTAGTAGGAACGATTAAAGCGTACCTAAAGACCTTAAAGATACAAAGGTATAACAAGCACTCCAGTTCTATCGAGTTCTATAGATATTTAAGAAACGCTATTTATATGTTAAGGTTGATGGGAATCATAATATTATCAAGATATAAAGTATCTTCCTGGATACTTGCACTACTTACCTACCTGGGTACTTGCATAGACCTGGCAGAACTATAAATTAACATCTCACAGAACATTTTGTATTTTGAGGTAGGGAAGCCACCCACGCGGGCGAAGTCACGAACAAAAGCTAGTTGCTTTAAAAATAATTATGGATCAGACTTTGTTTGCATGAAGCATGCTATACGTTCCTACCTACCTCAAAGCTCGGGCGAAGAGTGCGCTCGTCGCCCAGGAATTAACTTCGACAACGCCACAATAGTCCATAATTATGAAATGTGTTGTGATTCCGAAGATATATGTAATTTTTCTCTCGCGGCCGAACAATGCGAGACGGTAATGAAAGGAGTCAATCAGTCGGTGTCTGCGGAATACGCCCGCGCTAATTTATGCGCCGTTCGGCACTCACGAGTCGCGGCTCGCTGTTATTCCCATCTTTTAATGCACGTCCTTCGCAGACAAAGGACTATGAACGTGTATTGTGGGTATGAGTTATACGAGTGCTAAATTTTAGATAATGTTCTATCTGTCACGCGCGACTTCGACTCTATTTTCCTCAAACTGGCGTCAGTTTTCCCTAAACATCATTCTTTATCGTCACTATTCTTCAGCTCAACAAGTCCAAGGTTTTTAAAGCTTATTTTAAAAGTAATTACCAAAAATTGGTTCAAAAAATTCTTCTTGGTTAATCTGATGTTGTAATTTTAAAGTTCCGTTGAAACTCTTTTTCTTTTTCGATTTCCTGGACCGAAAGTAGCTTATGTGTATTTCCAGAAGTAGGTACATGGCTGCCTCTGTGTCAAACGTAGATAAGATCCTATAGGTTCAGAGCGTAGCTAATTTCTCACGCTCACTTGTCGACTTAATTCAGAACGCTCGACTCCTGTGACGTGATAATAATATCATTAAAATCGGTTCAGCAAAATAAATTGCCTACTTCAATTTTATTATTTGTACTTAAATCAGACACGAGTCTGATGGGAGTATACTATGATGATGACTTTGATTTTGTGCCGAACTCGCGTGGAGTGCATACGTGAAAGCAACATTTATGCACTTAGGTGTTAGCCCGATACGGAGTTATAGCGAATGGCATATTATTTACTAGCATTATACGCACAATTTGCGAAGCTGTCGCGAGGCCAGCTATAATTTCCCGATGGCAAGAGATCCATCAATACGCGCCTCAGGCCGCGGCCGCTTTCAATTTGTAGGCCGCTCCATCGCCGGCAATTACCGTCGACGGAAGGCCGGCCATCATCGATATATTCGCTTAATAATGCCTAATGACGCTTAATAAAGACAAGAAAATAAAAGTGTGACCATTATTTCTGTCTACATCGGTTTATGTTTCGCGAACTTACCTGTACTCCTTCTTACAATGTCAGTAACTAATTTTTGTTTTAATTTTCCACTACTGGATAAGCCATAATCATTTGGAGACGTTTCTTCTAAAATCTCCTCACGGTCATCGTCTGAACCGTTGACGTCATCAGCTGGACAAACTGGTTACTCAAAAGTGGAGTTTAAAGGAGTGACGAGCAACCCGTATCAACCAAAATATCTTTTTCGTCTTTATCGACCGATAGCCGTCCACTGCTGGACAAAGGTCACTTGCATGGACTTCAACAGGCATCGGTATTGCCTGCTCCCTGAATCCAACGGCTCCCTGTCGTCGTTTGATGTTGTCGGTCCAGATAGTAAGGGGTCTGCCAATACTGCGCTTCCGGGTGGTCCTCACTCCAGCACCTTTGGACCCCAAGGACCATCATCAGGACTTTTTCGAACTACGTACCTACACACAAAATAGCACAGGTGACCTTACTCGTAGTTTTAGTATACGTCCCTTTGCTGCGTTGTATCATCCATGGCATCTAGAAGTAGGTAGGTATATATTCTTTAAACAAAAAAGATTAACGAAATCAAAATTGTTCTTCCCGAAATTCGAGGCCCACGATATTTTTTGTGTAGAGGACAGAGGAGACACACGTATCTTTACACACTACCTAGGGGATCCAGACCTCCAGAATGTTAGAATGTTAGTCTACTGGTTAAGTCTCCTATTCTGGGCGACACAAGTTCGATTCCGTGCACGTACAACTTTTCGGAAATATGCACATTTAAGTAATTAGATCCTACTCCCTATCAATATCCTATCCTACTATTAATTTTATAAATCTGAAAGTGTGGATATATGGATGGATGTTTGTTACTCAATCGCGCCGCTACGACTGAACCGATTTGGCTGATATTTAGCACAGAGATAGATTATAGTCTGGAATAATGCACAGGCTACATTATATCCCGGAAAATTAAAGAGTTCCGGCGGGAATCAAAAACCCTTCATCCGACCGTACGAAGTCGCGAGAATCAGCTATTAGATATTATATAAATGCGAAAGAAGATGGATTTTTATTACTCCTTCACGCCACAACAGAAGAATAGATTTGGCTTGGATTTAAAGTAAATAAAAAAAAACAATCCACGCGAAGTCGCGGGATCGTCTAGTATCACACGGTACAGGAAAATATCGTGAGGAAACCTGTACGTGTCAGAATACTCCATGTGTGTGAAGACTTCTAATTTGCATTGGACCATTTGGTTAACCTATGGGAGAAAACCTGTGGTCAGTAGCGAGCCGTTGATGTATTGCCGACATCTTGTATAGTTCTTTCAATTCACGAGGGCACGTGGCTCATGGTTGTGTGTGTGTCGTATCTATATAAGTGGGAGCGAGAGCTTGCTCGCGCCTGACCGCTCCCACCTAGGCTTCTGACAGGCACACACACTTACGCAATGTGCACGTACACGACGTAACCACAAGTAAAGCGCCCGTAACTTCGTGAGATAAACGTACTATAGTAGGGGACTTATTAATAAAAATAAAACAATAATTGTATTTGTTTAGTTTATTAACACTTAGGGCTTCGACCCTGATATGCGTCACTACTTACGAGAACTGCTCACATCGACATTTTACAAAGTAAAAACAAATAATATTTATTTTACTCAACAGATGTTTAATAAAGATTTGCATATTAAAATCATCTTACCGTCACCTTTTTTTTTATTAAAACATGTAAAGTACATTAAGTTAAATGTTTTAATCAATCCAATGAAGCATAAAAGTAGTTTATTATATTCCTAAGTACAAGACATGACTCGGATAGTTTCAGTATAAAAAGTGTTTTACTGTTATAAGTATTATTATTAATTTAGCATTATTTTGGTACCTAATACCAATATTCTAAAACTAAGCATGAAGCTTGTGCTTAAAGGTATAATACCTGGTACTCCTATCACCAATAGTTGCCTGGTAGAGATTGCTCTGTAGCAATAAGGCCGCCTTTGCATGCGTACTTTTAAGTTTTATAATTTTTGTTTCTTTCTTGTATGCAATAAAGTTTTTATCTATCTATCTATCTATCTGGTACAAGATTAGTGGACGAGGTTCGACTTTGTTTGTACAGTCAATCAGTTCCAGGTTGTGCAAAAAACTTTAAAATAATGACTGATGAAAAAGGGTCTAAACTCTAAATGATATTCCACATTTTAACAGCTTTTTATGTTCGTTACAGAGAACGATGACCCTACTTTTAGACCGTATAGTGGCTATTTCACCATCGCCAAACAACGTTTTTCAATGCAAAAACTGGCAGAACGTAAAATTTATTCTTTGGTTAAACGTTACATGATGATAGTTAAATTGGCATTTAGTCACAGAATACATAATACTGCCTCAGTGTAAGTATTTATTATTTAAGGAGTTACCTTGTTCATCTAAACCTAGTTGTAAAAAGTTGGTACCTACATATTCACTCTTGTAATGAACTGAAAAACTACTGAGAAATTCTCATATTTCTGAAATCTTAGACGTGTGTAATGAGAAAAAATTAATAAGCCGGGTTACAACAAATCAGTGATTTAATTTAAAAAAAAAAGCAAGATCACTCTCCTCCGCCTATTTATTGTAATACGCCATGCAGTAAATACGTATGGGGTTGTCCCTGTCAGTATAAGTAAGTAATGAAATTAATTCGCTTTTATGAAGTGTGAGGGGTGCATTATAATGGTGTGAGCAGTTTCGCATTATTTTTTTCTACAGGATTACTTTTTCAAAAACTCTCTTACCCATTACAAACAACTACGTGCCCCTTTTATACAGTGCTTACACTACAAAAATAATTTAATCAACCACTATACAATACATACAGTTTCTAATAGGTATTTATAGATTTTTAATTTACAATCATAATAATGAATATTTTATAACAATTAAAGGGTCGATCTGATGAAATACTGACCATCAAAATCTAGGCAGATTTTGATCGTCAGCTAACGAAAAATTTCATTTTAAAAATACAAGTGGCATTTTCTTGTATTAAGTGCCAATTCTTACTATTAACGAGTAAGATTTAATCGAGGAATTATTTTTATGTGAATAAAGAATAAGAATATAGAATAAAATGAAGAATAAGAATAAATAATAAAGACGTTTTGTCAATTTTTGTAGGTATTGAAAATCTGAAAAAACGTCTTTATTCGTCGAGTAATCGCTACTCAGCGATTGTGGCAAAAACAAAATTGTTGGAAAACAAATTAAAGTTAATTTGTCGCGAATTAGTGAAGCTCATCAATCTTGTCATAAAATATTCAATATTATGTAGACATTTAATTAATCTTATTATTAAATGGAATATAAATAGTTATTCTATAAAATATACACATATAGTTTAATAAAACATTTATCACTGTTTCCCAAAATTACAAAAGAATGTTTAATAACTAAAAAACTCATAATTCGAATATTTTGTGTATCTTGAAGAGGTTTGAGGTTTGAATTATAATAATCTATCTGTTTAAATATCTATAGAGTTTTTTTATATTCACGCTCACGCTCGTAATATAACGAAAGGATCGTGTAAGTCTTTTATTGTTGTTAAAAAAATATATTAGGTATTCGATATCAGATACATTAGTCACAATTCTGGAATGTTAATTCATGAAGTCGCATTATTTTACATTAACTAGTTCAGAATAATTATAATATTTTTATTATTATTATTAAAAAATTCACACATGTTAACAAATAAACATTATTGTTAACACGTCAGTTACAGAATCTTTGGTTATTACTTTAATAATTTAATATACTGTCAGTTTTATCTGTACACATAGAATACAAAGTAGAATAATATAATTAGAATGTTCAAAACAATGAAATGCAGAGAATTAGGAGAACTCTATACAGGTAACTGTATCCTAAATAATTGATCTAACTATAGGTACAATTTAATATTAAATATATTCGGGTAGGAACCTTCAAATTACAAACGTATAACTAATGTTAACTAGAGACCAAATAAAACAAGTTTCTTAAAATTAATAGGTACAATTATTCACTTATACATGTTTTTCTAGTCTTTTGTCTTAAAACTTTTCACAGCACTATTTCAGTTCGGAAATAAGTTCTTGCCACATCGTAGAGGAATTAAAAATTGCTGAAGTTTTGGAGTGCAAATTTTACATTGGATGTCGCGGTGACGGCGCGTGGTCTGATCTTGGAGGGGGTGCGGAAGGGTGCGTCGGAGGGGGGTACGGGCAGTACCGTACCGGCGCGGGGGGTTTCTGCAGCCACAGGTCTGGCGGTAGAGCGAGGGGCTGAGGCCAGGCGGAGGGCCAGGCGCGCCCGCCCAGTGCCAGGAGCTGCAAAGCCGGCGGGGTCCTGGCCCAAACTGCGCGTTTCTCCGCTTCTTCCTCGCTGGAACCTGTCGCCCCTGAGTAGAGCCGTAACGGAGACCGAAGCAGCTGCTGTTCCATTAGCATCAACTCCATCGGATCCCTGGAATTAAACAGAAATTTACAGTTATCATCTGATTTGTTTCGAAGACTTTAAAAACTATTAGTAAATAGGTAAGTACTATTTATTAATACTACTTTTACACTAGGTACCGCCAGTTGTACGGTGTTTTAGAAAATCAAAATAGCTGTAACTGTGAACTATTTTGTTCAATCGCAGAGAGCCGCTGGATACAGAAGGTGCAAGACCGAGCTATGTGGAAGTCTATACATGAGACTTGCGAACGTTTATCGGTTGACAAAAAACTAATCGTAATGATCAACCGTTATTCGTGATTTAGTCATTGGCAGAAAACGATGGATAAATACCTATTTTATTTTAATTTTGCGACGACTCAAACGACGACAACTGATTGTTCGACAACTGATTCGATTGATCGTATTCGTATACTATGGCATCAGCGTCAAAGTAAAATGAACCATAACCCCATTGAATTAGAGCTCAATTTCGAGGTTGTACTGAATTTGTGACTTTAAATCAATACCTAAGGTTAATTTTACTTTGACGTTAATGTCATAGTATACGAATACGATCAATCGTGTTAAATCTTATTAGCTTAATTTTAGCTAAGATTTTCTTATTACGACTAGCCTCATTGATGGTAGGTCCAAAGCAGAATTCGAGAAAACGAGATTTCACAGAATATATTGAGGAAAAGGAAGAGAGAGCTTCGATATAAGTCATAGAACGTAAATAGTTGTATGTAACACTAGCGCGAAGTTTACCTACTGGCGAGAGAGTTCCACGAAACTGCCGTTTAGCGAGTTCGCGTGTTCGTTAGCTTTCAACGGGCCGTAGTCTATAAAATGTACTTCGGAGAATTTCCACATACATAAGAATATCTGCATGGTTTTGGATGTCATAAAATTTAATACTCCTTAACGGCCGGTGTTATTAACCTGCCTTATCCAAAATCTACATATTGAAGGACGAATATTTAAGCCAGCTTACGTTGACATGTAGTGAAGAGTATCAATAAAATGAATCAATCCCGTAAGTACTGATTTTGGATGTTGCTGATCTGATTTGACTGTTTTACTAACTCATACTAACTTATAAACTAATCCCGGGGAAAGTTGTTTTATCAGGGTTTAAAGGACGCAATACAGTACTTTTCAAGTCCTCAGCTTTAAACAGAAAAAATCGCGTTACTCTCTGATTGAAAGATATAGATATAAGACCATACTCTCACTCAGTTCAGACTCAAGACAGAGTTAAAACGAGACAGATTTGTCAGAGCATATTTGTGTCTCGTTTTAAACTCTATCTTGAGTCTGAGATGAGTCAGAGCACGCTCTATAGTTTTGCGAGGGTTTCGCCTCGCAAACCATGCACCTGACTTAAAAAATGTAAGTTTTTGACTTTTGTTTAATTTAATGTATGTTTAATTTTTGAGGTTATTTTTATGTTATTTTTGTCATGTCTGTTTTTAATTTGTCTTAATTGGAGGTTTCCGTACTAATTAATAAATAATAAATAAATACAGATCTCAGCATTGGCTTCTGTTCGCTTATTTACTCATGTGGTTAGTGTGCCGGTGAGCTCGCAGAAGGCCGTAGCCGACAGCCGTGCTCTATAAAACGCATTTCGCGGAATTTCGCGGCGACCGGGACCGAGACGGCACTAGGCACGTGTTTTCAAAACTCATAAAACTTTACTACACTCATTAAATTAAGGTAACAATCCTTACTAATAAGTATTATAAATGCGAAAGTGTACAACTGCTTGTTGGTGCGTCCTTCAGTCCCGCCGGTTTTCTGTAACGCCTAAACCGAATACCTACCTACCGATGAGCTCATTTCGACAGGCAAGGATTTGTGTTATATGGGGCCAAAGAAAATTTTTGTTCCCCGAGGGCGCTATTTTGAATTCAGAGCGAAGTGAAGGATTCTATTCTATTTTCTGCTCAAACATTTTTGAATTTCAAGTTTTTTGAATTTCTGCAACGATTGCAGTAGTAATAAACACGTACTAAAGCACGAACGCGGACCAATCAGAAGAGAGAAATGAAAACTCCCATGGGACTAAAAATTAAATTTTGCTCCCGCTATCCTCTGAAGCCAATATTCGTTTTTCGAATAGGTATGATGAAAAGGTATTTTTCTCCCGGTACCTTTTGATCCTGGAAAATCTAGAGCTCCCGCGGGAATTAAAAAAAAGGGAATCCACGCGAACGATGGCGCGGGCATCACATATTATATACGTACAAAACAGGTTATTTCTTACACTTAGATCTGAGTAGGTATATCCCAGTTGTTATTAACGGCGTCTGAGTTTTGAGATATGAGGCTGAGCGGCAAACGAGCGTGACGATACCAGATTTGAGATGAGGCTCGAAATTGGCATGACATCACGAGATGCCGTGTCGAATTTAATCTATCACCGAAGCGGCCGCGGGCGCCGCCGGTGCATATCAGGTAGAGCGCGTGAAAGCGAAGTGAGCAGGTATTTTTTATGAGAAAACGCTAATGTTTTGATAATAGTAGCCTAAAAATAAAATAAAAATAAAAATTCAACACTATAAATAAATTGATTATTTGCACCACCTAGTCTAGGTCTAGTAAATAGGTCAATTGATTCGAATTTCGAAACTATAACGTCAATTAAAGCCAAAGTTCTTAAATCACTTATAGCCAGCGAACGAAAAAAGCACTTCTAGCACGTCAATGGGAAACTTTGTACCTACTCTGTGTTTTGTATTCAGGACCATTTTAGTTACAGGTTATTGTGTTTCGATGCTAGAAATCTATCAAAATTTTTGCTGTCAAATTTTGAAAACTCTTACTATCGATACTGTTACTCCAAGGAGCTACGGAAAAAATAACAAAATAGTGCAAAAGCTTATACGACAACAACAGTTTTATTCTTTTATTAAATTATAAAATTAAAAGTAGGAAAACAAGAGAGACTTTTTCTCACTACTCAGGTAAGTGCATGTTCATAAACCACAATGTTTTGAAAAAAAAAGGAAAACCACAGCGGTATAAATGTACAGTTGGAGCTGACCATTAAACTCGACTAGATATTAATAAATTCTGTGGTGGCAATTTAATATCTTATGATTAGCAAGGCGTGCACAGACTATACTTAGATACATTTTTTATTATTTTTAATTCGTCAGAATGTGAGGATATTATGTCGTGTCGTTTCGGGTGCTATGGAGGGCGTTAATGGGGTATTTATTATGATCTCGGTATCAGCGGTAATGGCCGACACTCGCCGCCAAATTACAGGGCGGCGCTCTAAGAGGCTGGCGAGGAATTGCGAGTGGTGTTATCGATATCTGTTTTTGTCGATGTCGATTTGGTTTATTGATAGCGAATTTTTTACTGTAATAAATTTAATGATCACGTTATATTATAATTTGTCAGTAGGTAAAACAAAATTCTTCACTGGCAAGTGATTTTTAATGAAAAAAAATTTATATCTTCTTCATCTTTATCAACCGATAGATGTCTCACAAACGTTTCTTGCATTGACTTCCACGGTCTTGCGCCGCTTGAATCTAGCGGCTCCCTGCGACTCGTTTGATGTCGTTTGTCAAAATACGATAAATATTTAAAACAATGTAAATTCAAAACTAAACTAAATTTTGATGGGATTAGGGGTTCTGAAATGAAATCGATATCAAATATAGAAATTATGGACATCACTATTCCAAAAATTGAAGCAAAACGACTATCCCAAACGTTTCTCAGACGAATTGGTAACAACAGATGGCTGTAATATCGAAAACGTATAAAATTTCGATTTAAAAATAATATAGCTACTGATTTAGGAGAAACTTTTTAAACTTAAGACGTTTGTGTTTTAGTTTGTTTGACTGTTTAGTAGATAGTAAATGTAACGTGTTTTTTTTTAAATATAGTTTTATCCTCTACAGAATACTGTAATGATAGGATATATGTAAGTTTTAGACGTTAAAAGTTCCGAAGATATAGGAACAGCGACCAGAAAGTGCAGTATTAGTGGAAAGACTACGAGTTGTTGCGAATAATAAAAATGCACGACTTTAAAACAAGATGTTCTAGTCAGAAGTTTTGTTAATAAATCGATGCTCGACATCTATCAGTATTGTCGAGATGTGCAAACTCGTACTAAGAGTCCACTTCAACTGTCCATAGAAGTCCATAGAAGTCCATAGGTACATGCGAACACACACACACATGTCACACGTTTTTTGTAGATGTGTGTGTTATTAAATCTAAGTCAATCATGACTCGGTATGCTAGCTGTAGTCTGTACTAAGCGGTTCTGACTTGAGGTGCGGTGCGGGGAAGCGCGACGCGAGGGGGCGGCCAACTTGCAATGAACAGGTTATAATCGCTACTCTGCGTATCGTTTGAAAGAGTTTCATCATGATCCACATCATTATTGTTCATTATTATGAATTTATGACAAGCCTACAACTTGATGGAGTCTAAACAGAACATAAAATGTGTGTGAATCGTTTACAATTAAGCTAATGCGTGCCGACAAAGACTCCCACCAAAACTTGCTTGATTAAATGGGGGGCGTCGCTTATTAATTACTTAATACCTGAAATAATTCCATTCCCACACTATGCTGATTTATCACACTCATTGTCTGGCCATTTCGAACGTCAGCGAAAGAAGTCATTTAAGACTCGCTCATTAACAAATGAGAGACTCCTTTTTTTAAACCCCCGACAAAAAAGAGGGGTGTAATAAGTGTGACGTATGTCTGTTTGTTTCCTCGTACCTCCCCAAAGAATGGACGGATTTTGTTGCGGTTTTTTCTGTTTAAAAGCTGACGTGATCGAGATGGATCTTAGCTATATGAAGGTCTGTTCAGACATTTGAAGATGTTCAGCTCATTTCTTACTTGATTAAAAGATCTTACAAACTTTCACGGGTCAGATTGATTTGAAATTTAGTATACCTACTGTCACTTCAGATTGTTTCCAAGACATGGTAATTCAAATTCAAATTCAAAATTTATTTATTTCATGTAGGCTAACTTGTAGCTCTTATGACACGTCATAAATCTACCAGTTAGCCTACATGAAATAAATAAATTCTGAATTTGAATTTGAATTTCCATGTCTTGGAAACAATCCGAAGTGACAGTAAGTACGCTTTCTTTAAATCCGTTGCTTTTTTACTTCGATACCTCCTATTCAAGTTGTGGTATCTCACAAAATTGGCATTTTAGGTTTTTTGCACTAAGTACCTATATCATTTGTTTTTATCTATTTTGTGTTCGTTCAAAAAAAAAAATTAAAGCAGCATTTTTTTACATACTTTCAATACGCATAAAGTTGTATCGTTATTAAAATGAGGGCATAAACCATTGTATTGACATTCACAACAACTAACGCGTCACGTAAGCATTTTGGGGATACAACAACTTACGTAGAAGGTATCGACCTCCGTAAAGATTTAAAATCGCAACGTGGTAAAAATCGAGTCTATCATTAAGCTATCACGGCTATTAAATAAAAAAAAAGGGCTAAAACAAAAACTTGATATAGAACACCGGACGCATCTCTTAAACTCTTAAGTTTTCATTTCTATTTTTCATTGAGGCTAGAGAACGGTAGCGGTGGCAGCGGTAATGCATCGATAGCATCTCAAAATGGCCGTCAATCTCGCTCGGGCTATCAACGTGTATCAATTATTATTACAAAGTGGCCACATCTACTTACAGTAGCATACACTGACGCGTCCATTACTCTATTAATAGGCAGCTCCGAGAAACTGATCATCGCTTAATGAAAAAGTTTATTGAACCATCAAATCTTCGATGCAAGTAGTGGTTTTTGTCGGTCAAAATAAAATAAAAAGTTGGTATGGTACGGTACGAGCTTAAAAGTTTAATGTTACCTTCTTCGCTCCTCCCTGATACTAATATATATTTTTTTATTTCGATGACAAGATAGCCCTTGACTGCGATCTCACCTGATGGTAAGTGACGATGCAGTCTATGTTGGTAGCGGGCTAATTTGGAAGGGGTATAGCAGTGTAAATTCAACCCATACCCCTAGTCGGTCTCTACACGTCATCGTGCCGGAACGCTAAATCGCTTGGCGGTACGTCTTTGACGGTAGGGTGGTAACTAGCCACGGCCAAAGCCTTCCACCAGACAAAATATTATAAATAAGAAAGTGATACTAAAAGAAAAAGTAATATTTTGCTGTAATCCGCCAAACTAGAAAAAGTCTGTTTGGCAACACGCGCCGCCCGCGCCTTACGTCGTTTCTCCAAATTAGAAGAAACAAAGGAACAACACAACACCAACACGTAGCGCCACACAAACTCCTTCAAAACACACACTTCGTAACGTTTCGTTCCGACATCAGGAGATGTTGACTCCCCAATGCACAATTAGATATTCGTTAATTATAATCGAAAATGTAACTTATAAGAGTAACATTTGTAAAACAGAAAATAAGTCGGTTAAAAATAAATAAGTTACACAAGTATATATGCTGTTTTAATGCAACTGTATCCGTCTCTTTCTAAAACGAAATTTTGCATGGAGAGTGTATGGAGCTACTACTGAATCGTGACGTCATGTTGCAATAGCGCTCTCTTTTTCTAACTTAAAAGCTCTATATTTTCGAGACTAATTAAGTGAGAATTTATTAAAAAAGAAAAATGACCTGTTATAATATTAAACACCTTTATTTTACGTAAATAAAAAAAAATACAAATTACGAATTGCTGTCGTTGCAATTGTGCATTTTGGAGTACAAACTTTCATCGCTATTTCCAGCCACTTTTTTCAGCACGAATTCATTAAAGTCCTGTTTCCACTGAGCATTCTTCATTTAGGTAGAGCGACAGTATTAACACCGGTAAGTGCGGGTTATGAACACATTTTTAAAGTGTTCCGTATAATTTCGATTTCCACTCATTAAGTTAAAGTCGAGCCGTCCGGTCCAAGGCGAGAATTTGCCGGGGGCCATAATCGCGGGCGTTCCCATGGGGCACCTACCTTTGTTTCTCTTCTCACATTAATCTCACTTTAATTTTATACGATACTAACTTTTGCTCGCCAAAGTTACGAATTAGATTATTTAAACAGCCGGAAGTCTTTATTTTTCCGGTAGGTATAAGAAGTAGCCTATGTTACATTTCAGGTCCTCATTTATCCCACGTAAATCTTTTCCATCCGTTGATATGTGATTGAAGGATAAATTAACACACTTTCTAATTTATATTCTTAGCAGTTATGCGTTTATTCAATGGTTTTTGTATTTCACTATATTCCCTGTCCAGACACTATAGTTAAATAATGACCATGAACACTGTGACATGATGATGACATGATGAACACAACAATGACATGATTCATGGTACAGGGTTAAGCGAATAAAAAGGTTAAAGCTACAATTTGTTTGTGTTAGTCTGTGACGTCGCCTATGACAGTTCTAATGCTGATTAAGTTGATTATTATGATGCATGTTGTACCCTAGAGTTAGGTAAATACTTCTTCATTCCATAGATGTACGAAATTCGAAACATGCTTATTAGGGCTTCAAATTTCAATTTCAATTTTTTTTTCATGTAGGCCAATTTGTTGCTCTCTTTTCAAAAAATCATGTTTTTTCTGAATTCGAGATCACGTGTCGGGTTTGGAACGTTCGCGGTTTGATGGTAGGGGCGCGGTGCGGCGTGTGGAAACAGCTCACGTCAACAGCGCGCGAGCCGGCGGCGGCGGCGCGGCGGCGCGGTAATCACAGGGCTCGCTCCTCATTATGCCCTAAACGACAAATTAAAGCGCATTTCTATTATCTGCCCATCGTCGGTGATGCACGGACCGGTTCCAAAATGCCCCGCGCTCGCCCGCGGACCGACGCGATGTGTGCAGAACAAACTTATGCATGATGCCCAGAGTCCCGATCACCGCTGTAAAGTTGCCGGCTTGGCGGTATTTTATAGGATAAATTTCGGTGAGTGTGCTCAGGAGCTCTTCGATCTTGTCCCCGCTTCACCTTTTTACCACCGCAAGACATAGGGAGAGCTTCCATCCCTACGTCGTTGATATTCCACCCACGCGCACCAAGCACTTAAAGTCTTCATTCCTGATTCGCACGGCTAGGGTCTGGAATGCTCTTCCAAGATCTGTGTTTCCTAACACGTACAATTTGGGTATCTTTCAAACAAGAGTGAATAGGCATCTTCTAGGCAAACGCGTTACACCTTAGACCACATCATCACTTTCCATCAGGTGTGGTAGTGGTCAAGCGTGTGCCTATAATGTATTAAAAAAAAATGTTATGCTACGTTTACATACTTGCCGAAGCTTGACAAGCATCCACAAGCTCCAAGCCTTCACAAACGCACGACATTAGCCATCGGCGACAAACTCACGCAAGCCAAGCAAAAGGGGTGTTTACAAGCTTGTGTTTGTGGACTTCGGGTATCGAGATTTGCCAAGCGTGTAAATGTAGCATTACTACCCGTCCACGTCAAGTTGACCGTTACAAAATGACGTCATACCTTACCGTTGACAAGAAAATAACAATTGTATTGTATTTATTGCTGTAACCACAACGATGACGGAAGATTTCTTCTCGTGACAATGCTTTTCATGGCAATGACATCTTGAAAGTCTAAAGGCATAATTTTTCATTAGAATAATATAAAAAATAAGAGTTCCCGCGGGAATGAAAACCTTAAACCACGCGAACGAAGTCGCAGGCATCAGCTAGTATAAATATAATAGTTAAGACATGAAATCTTTGACCCCATTGCAACAGGTTGCATAGTAGGTAGCACCAACTTAAAAGTGACTAGTTTAATTTAAAGGCTCCGCATTTTAGGGATATTTCTATATCGATTAGCATAAAGTTATCGATTACTTGTCAAACACTTGACCAATACTCGCTACTCGAGATGTTTGTTCAGATAGATTTATCTCTGACTTAACTGCGGTCTAGTGACGGACATCAATTATAAAATCGATAGTAATCAATTTAATTATTTTACTTACGTATCTATTTGTTGATAATATTGTTAGTTCATATCGTAAAACTACATCGGACAAGATAACATTTTGTATTTGTATTGGAATGTTTCGAACATGAAATAGATTTAGTGCCGATTTCACAAACGTCGAGTGACTTTAGCTGAAGAATAAATTGGGTATTCTGTCACTTTTGGTATTGAAAATCTGTCACTAGTGTAAATTAAAAATTTAAAACACCCCCGACATGTTACAACATCCCAATCGCTAGTCATAAATCGTTAAAATAAAAATATGTAATCCGCCATTTTGTGGCGGCGGCCATCTTGGACCGATTTGCATCAAACATAGCTAAGAAAACTCACGACTAATTCACCTTTCAAATAAAAAAAAAACAAAATCAAAATCGGTTTTGCAAAAACA
This sequence comes from Hipparchia semele, assembly GCA_933228805.2. Lineage (NCBI taxonomy): Eukaryota > Metazoa > Arthropoda > Insecta > Lepidoptera > Nymphalidae > Hipparchia > Hipparchia semele. The sequence goes on along the minus strand of OW121709.1, from coordinate 5,777,151 downwards.
ATTGCATGTGATCAAATATAGGTCTCCCACTCAGCATCATGCTGCAGCAAACTGCAGAGCTGCAGCTTTGGTAGAGGTACCTATCACTGATTATATCTAAACCACAATAAATAACACATTCCAATATTATCAATGACAAAATAATAAATACCCTTTTCGCCAGTGGGTACTTAGGTAGGTATAAATCGCAAATTATCAGAGCAATAACACAATCGCCATAAATTCCAAAACATTTTATAGCTATAATCTTATTTTTTGCGAACCGATTGAGCCGATAGGGGGATAACAACATCCCTAAATCTGTTCCGATCGCCGTGGCATCGGCTGCAATCAGATGAGGCGTTTTTGATCTTTTATTCATGCAAAAGCCGCCGCACAAATTGCAGGGCGGCCGACCTAATGCCTTTCAACTGTTGCTAATAACCTGCCAATTTATCAAATTCGCCCGCAGCAGTGCCGGCCTGGCGGCTGCTGGCTATCCAGCACACGCGGACCTGCTCGTCACTTACATCACTCGCGGTCTGAGTAATTGCTGCTAATTTGAGCAAAAATAATAGGTGTCGAAATTATACTAAACGGGGTTCTAACATATACTAAACGTGAATTTTTGTTTTGAAAAACATCTACATATTAGGACCTAGTGAGATTTCGCGTTCCTTTTCGGGTATCCAGTAGGGCTAACACGAGAAAACTCTATCTACACTTTACTCGTGAATCTCCATAGATATTCACATAGAGATTATTAGTAAACGCGTATAGACAAAATTTTCTCGTGGCGCGCATGTTAGCTCTACTGAGTAGATAGGTACGGCCTCCATGACAAAAGAAGAGAGATTAGATAGGTACCTAACTTACTACTAAAATTTCCGCAGATATCTGAGTTATCTACTAAATAAAAGAATATAAATGTTGTTATCCCCCTATCGGCTCAATCGGTTCGAAAAAAAAGATTATAGATATAAAATGTTTTGGAATTTGCAAGGGGGTTCACTAGCAAGCTCCTGACACGCTTTTTGCCTATTGTAGATGAAAGCTTCTGAAGATTAAAACTAATTTTATGATTGCAACCAATATTTTAATCACTGATTGAAAATGTACTTAAAACTTGTTTTCACTAAAATATTATGACCATAAAAATGGGCTATAATATTAGTAGGTATATAATTACTTCTTACCTATCGAAATCCGTGAGCCTCGACGAGTCCCGGAAGCCTTTCGCGAAGGGATTGGAATCAATTTTCAGCTTGGTGATGAGCTGGTTCTGGTACGCCGTGACCGCGGTGAACACGGTCTCCGGGAAGATGAAGGTCCGGTGCTGCTCCCGGGACAGGTCGGTGATGGCGCCGCCGCCGTCCCGGACCTTCACCAGGTGTATGCGGGGCTGATACCGGTGCATCGAGTTTAGGACGATCTGCGAAGAAGATTTATAATATTAGTGTGAAGAGTGATGTGATGTGATGGATCCGAAATATGGTCGCTAACTATCGACATAGCTCTGCGAGATGCGAAGCTCAAGTAAAAATTGGCGGGCCAATAGTTGAGCTCCAGAGATATTGGAGTGGCGACCGGAAAGCAAGTTGGGGCAGAGCCGCTACTAAGTGTAACAACGAGATCAGACGAGTTACAAGTTGTTTCTCACAACGAGCCGCTGAATACAAGTGGCGCAAGACCAATATATGGAAGTTTATGTGAGAGAGTATGTCCAGCAATAGATGTTTATCGGTTGATAAACAAGAAGTACATGCCTTCTTCAATATATTCAGTAGGTAGGTACATCATGTGGAACCAATACGATAGATAGGTACATAAAGAAACATTAAATCCTAATTCGGTACATATATTCTCAAAACAATAAAGCTGATACTATTTTCTTGTCAAATTAATTAACGTTATCTACATAATGATAGTGTCGGTGATTTCTCATCACTACATTGTAATTAATTGGTCGGCCGATGTGACGGGCGATAGTGGCGGCACCCAACAACACACCGACTAGGGATGTGATCAAAGTAATTTAAACGTAACTGTAGCCGAATAAAAAAAAATTTAACCAGAATATAGCTGACAAAGGATGATGTGCTGCTGGTGTTAAAATTGAAACTGTGGCTAAAAATTAAAAACAAATAAAAATGTTACGTGAACGAAGGATCATTATTATTTTGGTGCAAGAAATGTTGGGATGGCTTAGCAAAAAAGTAATATGAAATTGATTGACCATTTAACCATCGATTCAATATCGATGGTCAAAATAAAAAAAAGTTCCCGTTTCAATCATTTTATTTCTTGTTATTTTACTATCCAGTTTTAGCATTTTGCAGGCTTTCTTGAAATAAAAAGTGATAAAGGGCATATTTATCACGAAGTAAACTTGCAATAACAACCGATGAATGAAGACGTTTTGACGTTGACGAGTGTAATAATAATTTTACGTTCAATAGGTAATTTATACAACTTAGTCATACATAATCAAATTGTAGTCATGTGGTTGCGTCTAGTCGATTAATTTTATTCGAATTTGTCGCGTCGACCCTAGCACGAACATTCGCTACTGATGTTATAATTAACGTTTGTTAATGAATTTGAATGCCTACTCAAGTTTATTACATAATTGCGTTCGTATCAAGAGCGCCGATTCATTGTGCGTTGCTGCTGCAAACGCATTATCTCATTATTAAGGTGTTTGGGGCCATCCTAATTACTTTAAAAGCTGCGTTCTGTACATCCGCTTCTGTGTGTACTTATTATCATTTATCATATTAAACAACTGCGGTTAAACTCTTTTTGAAGCTTTTAATTAGGTATGAGATAATTTAGATTGAAATCACACATGTAGAGTAGTTAGGTATATATTTACCACGTATAGCGTCACAGACTATGGTCTTTTAATAGACAAGTAGACACAGCTAAAGTAACAAGTAGTAGTAACACATAGAAAATAAATACAAATTGGTTAAAAATTAGACCTGACTTCGCGATTTTTACTCAGTATCGTCCCTTGGAAATCTGATGTGATTTTTGCCTGTTTTTTAAGCTATTGCATAGCTTCTATCGCGGGCCAGCGTGGAGACCGAATCCAGAAATTCCGTAACGAAAATAACCTGACACGGGACTCCTCTACGGTGAGCCGCTAGATGGCGTTGATAAAAAATGCTATGGAATAGCTTTACCGCGGCAGTCCCCGAGTGCCACACGTCTTTTTTTTTTCGGATAGTTAAAACTTGATCTACTGCTGTATAAATCAAATCTGCATCTGAAGATTTACCTACCATTACAAGCGCTTTTAAACCTGGAACATAATCCCTGCAACAGGGTGACTCCGGCGATAATTCACTAAGACGCAGGTGTGAAAAAGGCTCCGTCTAATGACATCAGCCCCGCCCGCTTCACACAAAATACAGATTCGGGACTTTGAGGTTAATGATTTTATCTGCTAAATATTTTGACTTTTTAATTTAAATAACATAGGATTAGTGGGTAAGTTATTTTTTAGAAGCAATCTGTCTGCAACTTTATTTCTTATAGGGTAAAACCGGGCTAGTTGCCCCAGGGGTGTAGTTGCCTTGATTGTAATTACTCTACTGTCGCGGATGAATAACATGTTATTTTATTTATCTATCCAGAGACTACAACTGCCAAAAGAATGATACTTCGCGCGCCTGATTTCAAAATCTTAGTCATGCTGTGCGACCCTGTATAAATATTGATTGTTTAGATTAGTGTAATTGATTAAATAATACTTGGATATGTTTGATAGTTACCCTCACGTACATATAGTGGTTTGTCTGACGTGTTGTGGTTAAGTAGGTTACATGTGAGGACAGGGGCCGTTATAGGGGCGCTTGGAGACGGCTTTAGGTAGGGTTTAAGTGTTTTTTTAGAGTTAATAAGGATTACAATAAGATTAAAATGTAATTTAATTAAGACTTTAGGTTAAATAATTATTGTAATCTGTTTGGATTGCCAAATAAATAAATAAATAAAAAGCGGAAAGTGGACCCTCGCGAAAGCCGGGACACAAACGCTAAGAGGAAAAAGAAGAGACTACAATTACCACTAAGGCTGAAATCTATAGACCGCACTCAAGCTCTACTCAGACTTAAGACAGAGCTAAAACGAGACAGATTTAAGTCAGATCATATTTTTGTCTCGTTTTAACCTCCATCTTGAGTCTGAGCTGAGTCACACGCTCTATAGATCTCAGCATAAGTTGGCCGTATTGCATGGAAAAGCAAGTTGCGATCAAAGTTTTTATTTTATTTTTAAATAAAACTTACAGCTTATTAGAAAAATTTGTCAATAAATACAGAAGAATTAAAGCTAATTACAAGTTTTCACAGATAGAATTTACATATGAAAAAGAAAAAACACTCAACTGGGAGAAAGAAAAATAATAAGGAATACAAGGAAAAAATTGTAAAGAATAGAAAAAATAATAAATTTTGCGGAATAAATGTCCTCTTTCTCGGCGAGGCATCTATCCTAAACGTTATTTATATGGATTAGGCAACTATCACCTATATGGGACAGATATCCAAAAATTAAGAGGTCCGCAAAAATCGCCATTAGGTCCTCTGGAAATATCGAAGATAATGTTTTTTTTTTTTTATAAATATGAAGATAATAAACCAAAGTAGGTACCTACCCGTTTTACAAATGAATTATTTTACTTTTTGTACTGAAAGATATACCTAAAGTAATTTCAGAAAGTGTGGCAACTATCCGGCTTTTACCCTACCTATTATTTAGGTACTAAGTAAGTATTAACTTTTGAATTACGATCATTAACATTTTAGGAACCAAAATATTAGAGGGTTATGAGTATGATAAGCCGATTAAATATTTTAGTAGGTATTAATAAAATTTTAAGATATTGCACTCCGATTAGCATAATATGTATTTATATCTTAACCGATGTTTAAAAAAGTTTATGTAAGTAGATTGATACCTACTTAGAATTTTACCTATTTTGTAACGGGTATCTATCTAGCTATACAAATTGAAGAGTTGTCACTTAATTTGTTGAACGACAACATTGCCTAAACAAAATTTGCGATCAGTAGTAGGGTTAACATGCGCGCCACGAGAAATTTTCTCTACACTTTACTCGTGAATCTCTGTAGAGATTCACATAGAGACTACGAGTAAACGTATAGACAAAACTTTCTCGTGGCGCGCATGTTAGCCCTACTGAACAGCACTTTATTGTAATGTAGCAAGAGCCGCTATTTATGTATTATTTGATGTAGGTAGGCAGATACTAATCGTACGGGCTAATCTCCATAAAGACTGACCAGATTTGACGGGATGGGCTTTTTAAAAAATCTGAATAGGTATTATCTACCTACCCTCAAACTTAATAAAAAAAAAACCTAAAATGGCTCTATTCTTCTGGTAATTTCTAATAGGTTGGTATAGGTAGGTACATGACTGTAGTGTAGGTAGCTAGGTTCGGGAACAAGATCAAAGACACTTCCATAACCACATTCTATAATCTCTACTGTGGAGAGAACTCTACCTACGCGATGTAGGCGACGACACAGATCACTAAGGGATCCTCGCCCCTCATGCAGCGCGTTATGGGATATTAATCTTTAACGCTCCAAGAACAGGGTATTATATGGCTTGATGGTGAAAGAGCAGTTATAATTGCGGTGGGGGGCGGTGGGAGGGCCCTGGGGAGGAGCGGCATGGCGAGCGGAGGGGGCCAGAACGTGTTAGACCGTTGAGATGGCGACACGTCTTGCGGTAATAGTTAATTTATTGAAAGAACTTGAAAGAATCTACGAGGCAGGTTTTCTTTATACATATTCATGATATGAAGAGGCACGAGCTCCTCAATCGACTCGACCCAAAACAAAATCCTCTTCTATGACTCACATAATATTATTGGCACAGCAGCTTCATGGAGAGGCCATTCAAATAACAATACAAAAACTAAATGTTTGTGTAAAAAAAAGAAGAGCTTTTATTTCAGTAACAGATATTACCTGTCACGTTATCCAGCTGATTTGATCTATGCTTACTTTTACCTGGGTTAAAAGATACGCCTTTCTACCATTAGATGGTGCTGATGTTGACTAACACGTCCTAACTTTTAAAATAATCTGTTTTCCCGGTAAATATGTTAAATATTCAGATAGTCCGCTGTAATATCTTATTCAGACGCAGAATAAATAAATAATTTATATTGATACAGTTGCTTCCCAATCAGACAGCAGAGTTAAAAAAAAATTAAGACTATAGCAATGATAGATACAGCTTTTCCCCAATCGACCGGCCGAGTTAAAAAGAAGAACTAAGACTGTAGCAAGGATGGAACCAGCTTTTCCCCAATCGACCATTTGTCCAGCAGAGTTAAAAAAAGTTAAGACTGTAGCAAAGATTGACGCAGCTTTTCCCCAATCGATCAGTATAGTTCAAAAAAATTGAGACTATAGCAATGATACTCATAGATGCTATTCCCCAATCCATCAATGGAACAGCATAGTTCATAAATAAAGAGATTGTAGCAATGATAGCATGCAAACTTTTCACTAACTGACCAGCAGACTAAAAAAATATTGAGGCCGTAGAAAGGATTGATGCAGCTTTTCCCCAATCAATCAGCATAGTTCAAGAAATAAAAGAAATTGAGAGTAGCAATGATACTCGTAGATGCAGATATTTTGCACTATAATTGTCTCTTCCTACTCCTAGCACAAGCTTTTCGCTTATTTGGAAGGGAGAGGAGAATATAAATCAAGTTTGGCTTGGTTAATATTCGTTAAAAAAAAGTTGCCCAGCAGAGTTAAGTGTACAGAAAGGATTGAAGCAGCTTTTCCCCAATCGACCAGCAGAGTTAACAAAAAAGAATTTGACACTATAGAAATGATTGATGCAGCTTTTCCCCAATCGACAGAGAGTTCGCACAGGTTCAGCGCAGGCACTCGGGCAGGCAATCTAGCAGCGAGCCGCCTCGGTGCCAATAAGCCGTGCGTCGATATTTCGATTAGCGCGCGAGGCCGCGGATTACGACGGATTTTCGCCTCCGCACCGACGCGGCGACAAATTACCCCATTTGTACCCACCTACCGCGCACCGGTGTCGCTTCAACTTACATATTATTCAACCTGATAACTGGATACTCAAACACTTTGCAACTACAATACCCGAACAAAATACCTTGCCTAAATATTTTTCATTAGAGCTCCAGAAAAAAAGAAATATCTACCAATCTAATTGTCAATATCCACTTCATGTGATAATCTATGGAGAATCAGCCCCTCCTAACCTAGTGCTAAAATGCGATGTTTATTTGTTGTTTTGATCTTTTGTTTTTCAATCACGCAGCAACGGAGAATCGAATCGATGTGTTGTTTTTGTATGGATATTGGATAGGTACGGTTGAGGATCTACAATCAACCTTAGGGTGTTCCTCTTTTCTCTCCCTTATTTCAATCTTCACCGGTCCAGTATCCGGTACAATCGTACTTATAGTCTAGAAAACTTTCGTTGATCAACATGGAGTTTGTTTTGAGTTGACAACTAGATTCATCCTACGACCTTACAGTCACCACAGACTAGACTGTCCCGATCCCAAACCTTGGTGTGTATTTGAAACCTTTGATTAATGCTCAAAAATTTATCAACGCAAAGGCCGTTAGCGTTACAAAATCTTAATTATCATTCCATTGCTTATGATTTAATGGCTGCCCGAGCAAATATTGATATTTAATGTTGAAAATATTAATAAGCACGAGAGATTTCTGTATAAAAGCTTTAATGTTATTCAAACTGTCAGTTACCCACTAAAAATAATGGATATATTTATGCAAACATCGTTTGCCCATACAATATGGGATGTCAACAGATTCAACGGAGAACCGGCGTGGGCGAGCACAGTCGCGCTGGCAAATCTATTTATCATTTTTGTATCAATATAATTTTATTACAATGTTATAGCCGTTAGTAGCAATTTTGTTAAACTGTTTAGTAGGCTATACCCATATAAAATCTTGGTTTTCACACATCGAAAACTACTATGCTTATAATTCATTTATTATTAGCTGTTTTAAAAGGTAAGCAACTTGCAGAAAGTGTTCGGAGAAACGCGTAACGCGTGAACGTAGTCGGGCGCTTACGACGTTATGCACGTCGTGTTTGGGTTATCACTTGTAGATTCCATTGTTAGTGCTGTAGGTAAGAACTGTGTCTTATGCACTGTGTAAGCGCGTCACTTATGTCTTTCTACTTGTTTATTTTTAAGACGGCTAAGGAAAAATATATTATAGTTTTACTTTAAACAATCATGATTAAAAGATTTTTGAACCAAAATTCCTTTATGTTTTTAACCGACTTCCATAAAAGGAAGAGGCTCTCAATTCGTCGGAATCTTTTTTTTAATGTATGTTCCCCGATTACTCGAAGACGCCTGGACCGATTGAAAGAGTATACTTCCCAGGTGGTCCCATTGTCATCAGGTCAGGATCTGATGATAGAATCCTGGAGAAATCAAGGGAACTCTTCACATTTTATAGGCACAATTGATAAACTTTGTAATGGCGTTTGAAGTCGGTTAAGTAAAAAGAATTTTTCGTTTATAGGTAGATACTTGTAACAAATCCTCACACTTAGGTCAAAATCAATAATTTGTTACAGCATTATCGAAATTCCAATCACTTTCTGATGCGTGGGTGTCGCACATGTTATAAAGTTCTTATGCGCCAATATTTATTACTTAATATCGTGCGCGATTGTCCGATAGCATCATTGAGGCTAAGTCAACAACGCGACGGCGGTAAGCGATGAAAAATGATGCTTTAAAGTAGCGGATTTCGAAGCCTTTATTAGGACTGCTGCAACTTTACAAGCACGTCATCGGAATAGCGCAAAATCGATTCAGAAAACTTATAAATTACACTAGAATTTTTTTGGGCTCAGTATCGATAATGAAGCATCCTCCGATTAAAATTTTCAAAATATTTTCAAAATATATTTAATGTATAGCAATTCGTCCCGTTCAGTTTTATTATAAGTAGGTTTAGATTATAAATATTATGATACTTAATTACGTACATAGTAAAACACAATAACATAGGCATCTGTCTATAAATAATGTCTAGTTTATTAAAAATTACTTCCAAACCTCCTCCTTTTTTCCGTCGGTTGAAAATAGATAAAACTATCGAATATGAATAAATAAATAGATACCTACTTATTTCAACGCCATTTTGAATAACCACTCATCTTATCCGGGTTATTAAAATAAAAGCTTGTATTATTTAAATATTGAAATTAAGTAAAACTAATATTTCATAAGGGACATAATTAAGTAGTTAACTTATGTTTTATGAATCTACTTCCATAATATATATTTTATGGTTTAGCTGATTTTATAGATGTCTAATGTCAAGGTGGAATAATGTTACCTATAATAGGTAATATTAAAATTATGAAGCAGTAATACGTTCTTTAAGGTGAGGCAACTATCAAATGATATGCCAATTTTTAGATATTTTTAATTCTAAAATGTCAAAAAGGGTACCTAGGTGAGGGTACTTAGGTATCTGATTGTTGTTTCTATTTACATTGTTTGTAACAGCATATTTAGGACTAACAACCTATTTCACGCAGACTAAGATATTTACCGACTTAATAAGTAATATTTGCCGGAGTCTAATATTTTGCAATAAATAAATTTGCATGTTAACGGGGCATTACGCCAAACACGCTCTCTGCTTACCATAGTTTAACCCAGTAAACAGATATATTTTCAAGAAAAAAAAATTTGTTCAGCTATTTCGATAGTTGAAGTTTATTCAACAACTTTATATATGATACAAGTATAATACTTATTGAGAAAAAAAATTTCAAATATCACTAAGAACTCACTTTTACTAGAAAAACGACTTGTGGAATTCCTAGGAGCGTGAAATGTTCTACTGATATAAACCAGAAAAATAATTTCTTTTTCAAAAGTAAAGGAATCAAAGTATATTCAGCAATTTTTATTTTAGACTTACATCTTCCCATTATTTAATGAAAAATATAATCATAAAACTCTCCTACAAATTCGTATGGGAAGCGTTATAATGGACAGCGGCAGCCCTCCAATTTCATTCCCATTCGGGCTTTCAAGGAGGAAGGACGCTTCTCGGCGCAATTTTTTTTTTCAATTTATTTTAGGTACGAATTTGTATGTCGATAGTGGAATCCGTACAGTGCGTACGGAGGTAGGGTTATCAAAATCGAGGAGGAAGGTTTGTATTTTTATAAAATTTTGACTTTGTTTTTTTCTTAGGTTTTTATGTATTATTATTATCACACTAATATTATAAAGCCGAAAGTTTGTATGTGTGTGTGTATGTTTGTTACTCCTTCACGTCACAACGAATGAACCGATTTGGCTGAAATTGGGAATGGAGATAGCTCATATCCAGGATTAAAACATAGGCTACAGTTTATCCCGGAAAATTGAAGAGTTCCCGCGGGAATTCAAAAAGCTTAATCCACGCGGGCGAAGTCGCGGGCATCGTCTAGTACTTACATAATAATATAATATATTATACCTACCTATACATTTCTAGCGCATAGCGCAGCACCTGTGATGTGTGACGTTGTGATGTAGACGAGGTCCGAGGTTCGATTCTCGGGTCGGGTCACAAAATGTACCTACTTAATGGATTTTTCTGTCAAGAAATGTGCAGTCGGTAGGGCAGTTTGAAAGTTGGCGGTGATCCACCGCCATGCCTCGAAGAGCATGTAAAGGCGTCGGTCCTGCGCCTGATCTCTCTCCGGTCGTGTCAGATTTCCGTCCCATCGGGCTATGAGAGTGAGGGAATAGAGAGTGCATCTGTGTTTGCGCACATACTTGTACACTATACCTATTATCTCTCGCGCAGATGGCTAGCCTCTAAGGAAGCCACCATGATTGGATTCGGTCGGAAGGACATTATTAGGTAAGTATTACAAGTATAATTTGCTCAAATGTGTTCACTCTATACCATCAATTTTATACTTTTATTTGATGGTAATGTGACTTGAAAGAGATCAGGCGCAGGACCGACGGATTTATTACCGTACCTACCTACCTACCTACCTACCTACCTACCTACCTACTCATCGAGGCACGGGTGTATACAGGGAGGATATAACCAATAGGTGTATATCACTGATAAAGATCGTACCTACTTAGATTTTTTTTATATGAATAGCGGGCAAACGAGCTGGCGGGTCACCTGATGTAAAGTGATTACCGCCGCCCATGAACACTTGTAGTACCAGAGGCACCAGTCACCACCAATTTCTTTACGAACTACCATGGTCTACCTAAGAATTTGATGACATTAGTGTCAAAGTAAAATGAACCTAATTTGTAAAATGTTAAAGTCACAAATTCAGTACAACTGATTTTAATTTGGAACGTATAAGAATGCATACATGAATTTTTTTATTCGATGACAAGATAGCCCTTGACTGCCATCTCACCTGATGGTAAGTGACGATGCAATGGTACGATGATAGCGGGCTAACTTGGATGGGGAATTATAACAGTGTAAATTCAACCCATACCCCTAATCGGTTTCTACACGCCGACGCTAAAACGCTTGGCGGCACGTCTTTGACGGTAGGATGGTAACTAGCCACGGCCAAAGCCTCCCACCAGACCAGACCAGAGACAATTTAGAAATTATAAATTCCTAAATTGCCCCCGCCGGGAATCGAACCCGGGTCCTCCCAGTTATAAGACCACAGCGCTCACCATTGCACCAGGGAGGTCGTCAAAATGTAGAAGGTATACCTAAAGTTTAATTCGATTGATATAAGAATTTGATGACACTAGTGTCAAAGTAAAATGAACCTAATTTGTAAAATCATTAAAGTCACAAATTAAATAACAACTGATTCGTATTACGTATAAGAATGTATACATGAAATTGAGCTCTAATTCAATGAAATTAGGGTTCATTTTACTTTAACGCTAATGTCAAAGAATATTTATTTAATAACTAGCTGATGCCCGCGACTTCGTCCGCGTGGATTTAGTTTTTTAATTCCCGCGGGAACTCTTTGATTTTTCGGGATAAAAAGTAGCCTATGTCACTCTCCGGCCCGTAAATTACCCCTATGCAAAAAATCACAGCAAGCCGTTGCTCTGTTGCTGCGTGATTGAAGGACAAACCAACAAACCAACAAACCAACAAACACACTTTCGCATTTATAATATTAGTAGGGATTTTTTTTTTTAAAGAATATTAGCCAAGCTGAAGTTGACTAATATTCTCCTATCCCCTCCAAATAAGCGGAAAGCTTGTGCTAGGAGTGGGTACGATAATAGTGCAATGGGTGGGGTTCGAACCTGCGACCTTTCAGTTTTCAATCCGCACCTTTAACCGTTGAGCTATGAAGGTATACTAGCTGATGCCCGCGATTTTGTCCGCGTGGGAAGTATTTGATTTTCTGGAATAAAAAGTAGCCCTTGTACAAACAAATTCGTCCACTTTATTAGTCAGATTAGTATATAGTATAGACTAGCGGCCCGCTCCGGCTTCGCACGGGTATAAAATATATAGCCTATGTCATTCACTGATAAAATGATTAAAATCGATCCAGTAGTTTTGATTTATTCATTAGTCATTACCCGTGGCCCGCACGCGTTAAATTTAGAGTAAAACGATTCTTCTTTCCTTAAACCATGAAGATTTCCTGCTATCTTTGGAATATCTAAAATACACAACATTTTTACTTATTTACTTTTTACATTTTTACCTATTTATTCTATTTATTCTATTTTTACAACAATTAAGAATCAAACGAACTTACCTTGTGAAGTTTGATATCTAATTATACGAGTGTCTTGACCGAAGATGATTATTGTTTACAAGCAGCAGATCGCGAGGTTATGCTGTCCTTATCACACATTTAGAGCTATTTAATATATATAAAATATATATTTTTATTATTATTTTTAAATTTTATTATGATAAAAAAGTTTCTTATTTACTTCCACTGAGTATTACCAACCTCCCACCAAATACATTACCCGGCCCCTTGAAATCCCGCTTAGCGTCATTCTTTAGAGCCGTATTTTTTCGATAGGTCGAGGGATTTTGAAAAAATTAGGGTGGGTGGGTTTGTAATCATCTTCGGTCAAGACACTCGTACAATTAGATATCAAACTTCACAAGGTAAGTTCGTTTGATTCTTAATTATACTTCGCATCTTTCCCGAAGATGATTATTGTTTACAAGCAGATGTTTAGAGCATCGAAAAAATGCAACAACATTACATAAATTATTTCTTGTTCGTTGATACTTGACAAATTAATCGACAGAAATAATTTACATACCAAACTATAAGTCATTCAATAACATCTACGTTATTCTTGTATTAAGGTAGAAATTAGTTATTTGTTGAATAATAATTTTAACTTTGAAATTAAGTATCGAAGAATTCAGTTTTACCTGATTTTTAGAAGTTTTATTGTACTACTGTAATAGTACTTTAAAATATATTAAATGAGGATTCAGACTAACTTGCTGCTTTTAGAAACACCTGCCTTGCGGTCAGTTAACTTCGACGCATGTCGCGTGTTAGGGGCACCGTTTAATGTTATACGTAATTAATGCCACATAACCAGAATTGATTTAACACAATGAGATAAAATTGGAGATTTTTTTTTTTAACTGACAAAAGACAACCTTCCTACTGATGCAAGGAATAGGTTTTATCTCAAAATGTTTTAAGGGAGAACTGGATACACTTTAAAATTTTCTTTAATAAGTATATGGCAAAACAATGAACGGTTAAAAACTATTTGGTTTTGAGCCTTTCTAAAATCTTATATAAATAATTTATATTATTTTAATACGAATATTTTCCGATTCAAAAGGAAATGTTTTGAATATGTATAATGAGTTAATGTGTTTAAAGGCAAGTCTTTTAGAGAGATTAATTCATTAGGGAAATTATTCTGTAGATACATTAATAGGTACTAGATTAGGAAATCAAGACACCTTAAAAGACCTTTATACCGTAGTATTATGACCAGAGATTTCGCTTATTTGGCCAGATAAAAAGATAGCGCGAACTGATAACTGTTTTCCTGAAATAAAAATATAATATTAGAACCACAATAATTTAAACCTTTGTTCTTGCATAAAACAACCATGACTTAATTGTACTAGGAATGAAACCATTACTATGTCTAGCGATGCATTAGAGACATCGCGCCTCAGTAGTGACTGTCTAATAATTTCCATGCCACTAGAGTTAGATTAACATGGAAAGGACGATGCTCTTTGGAAGAGCAGATAAGTAGGATTTTAATATAGGTTAGGTGGTTTCGAAACCCGCAGGTTGGTCTGTACCGGGCACAAGGCTAAATGTGCCAATATAGCAGTACGACAAAGCCTTGACACATTTAATGTGGCGTAGCAATTAGATTTATCTGTAAAAAAAACATAAAAATTTAAGTTGAATGCATCAATAATTTCAGACTAAGCTTAATTTCCATGCAGCGTATCTCTGACATTCATAATTTTGATTATTGGTAAATAAATCCAAATCAGGTGTATCAAAAAATTCCTGTATCTGACGAAACGCGTAATCTATTCAGTGTTTATATTAACCGTTTGAAGAGATTCAAAATCTGAGATTAAGTTTATATCGGACTGACGCAATCAAAGTATAAATTGGATTCTTCACACCATTGCCATATGTTACCTGCGATTGTGTTGGTATTTTTTTTTTAACACTTGGCTGCAATGATGGTAAGTGAAGATGCAGCCTAAGATGGAACGCGCCTGCCCAGAAACTACCTTTTCACTCTTGATTTGAGGGCACCCAAATTTATTTGAAAGATTTTTTTTTTAATTCGATGACAAGGTAGCCCTTGACTGCAATCTCACCTGATGGTAAGTGACGATGTAGTCTAAGATGGTAGCGGGCTAACTTGGAAGGGGAATAGCAGTGTAAATTCAACCCATACCCCTTATCGGTTTCTACACGCCATCGTGCCGGAACGCTAAATCGCTTGATGTGAGAATATAGCGCCCATTTTATTGACATAGGCAATAGCTGTCTATTCCTCATAAGATATTGCGATTACTTAGTCATGATGCATGACTGAGGCTTTAAAGGCTACAAGCAACGCGAGACGAGAAGAAGGCGATATATGTATTTTGTGAATTATTCTACTAGGGAAAACTCTTAAAATGAGGAACCTGCAGAATCAATATAATCCTTCCAGTCCTTCCGCCATACGAAATCATCTGTTAACAGTTAAACGTTCGGAAAGAGTCATATATATTATTTGTTATAATTGTCAAAATAGTTGAGTGCCAAAAATTTCTCCTTTTGTAAACAACCCATCCATAGTCACTGGGCTGTCTAGCGTCAGCAAACCAACATAACCAGCTAGTTTTCTGATGGTAGGTACATTGTTCAGTATTGGATAGTTCAAGGGTACGCATTCTTACTTTACGTTGTACTTATACATTTTTTCTTTTTAAATTTAAAACCCACAAATAAATATCTTTTCTGTGGGCCAAGTTTGACTTTTTTTATTTTCTTAATTAGTTAAAAAACCTTATTTGTATACATTATGAATCTTTGAATAAAATAATACTGGTAAAATTATTGTTTTTACATTATGCGTAAAAAATTTCCAATACACAAGAAATCGTCAAAAAAGAATTATTGATAAGTGACCTAACGAACTTGAAGACGGAGGAAAGGTTTCAATAACTTTATCTTTTGTAATATACATAAGAGATAGTAAAGTACAACCGAAAAACAATCAAACTTTAAATTCATATAGTTAATAATAAAGCTAGTGGTGTTAACTGTTAACGACCAAAACCATATTTCGATCTATGATCCAAAAAGCTGCAATTTATTAAGAAATTGCGTTTTTCAAATTGCTATATCAAAAACTACAGCAGTAAAGAGAATGCCAATTAGATGGATTGATAAAGAATTTTTTAAGTAAGATAGCATAAAAAACAAAAAAATCGTATTTGGTCAAATGTTGGTTAACAGCGTTATAGCTTGAGGAGGGTAGAATACAGTCGATTGCTTCATATAAATCGAAGATTCTATTACTTGTAGCCACTGGCTTATTTTTTTATAAATTTAATAAACCAAGGGTTTAGGGACTGTAAAGATTTGTGTGATGAATTTACCCAGAAGGCAAATCAAAATATAACCTGAATATAACAATTGCGTAACGCATTCACTGATTTTGAGAGAATACGATCTATTTTAGATTTATTAATTGTTTGATGTTCTAGAACTATGAAATGGAATTTTTTAACCCTTTAATTTTTATAGGTTATAAGGGTAAAATTTTTATAATCCAAAATGATTCTATCATTCCCAGTCATGAAGAAAATACTGCAGTCTGCCAGCGATAGGTCAAAACATTTTTCTGTTTTTTGTACCTGTGACAAAGGACCTTTGGAGTTTGCGCGTAGGGTCGAACGCTAAAGTGTCCCGTCCCAATCGCATGGCGCGGACTCAGACGCTTGTGGTACCCGCCATAGGGGATGCTGATACTAGTGCAAGTATAATCGCGTCTCGACGCGGAGCCCCCCGTGAGTTTAGAGCTTCCGGGTTGCAAATCAAAACACTCGGTTGAGAGCGCAGCTGATTTGGTTTATCGCTGTTAAATCTCAATTCTGAGACGTAGAAATGGCCTTATAGCATTTTAATTATTATTTTATACATCTTGTTTTTGTTTGCTTACAGCAATCGCCCTCCAACGCTCCAATTACAGATAGACATAGAACTCGAAATCTGATTCTGTTTCTCCTTGCTGTACTTTTTAATCATATTATGTACAGTTTTCGACAGGTGAACATTGACACATAAGCTTGATCTTGTCTTTTTTGCGTTGGGTCTGAGCCCAAAGATTACAAACACCTTCATTTTCTCGGAAGAGACTTAAATACCGTCTACTTTGTAAGGTAGGCAATTTAAATTCTTACTATTAAATCTCACACAAGCTTTGCGTTTGAACCAAACTAGAATGGTAAACCAAACCAAACTAAGATATTATAATAAATCCACACACAATATATGTCGGGATACAATTTCCACACACGATTTACGTCGGGATATGTGTAACATTAAGTCACAAATTAGTTGGTAGGTAGTTTGAAATCCTCAAAATAATTCTCACACACGCTTTACGTCGGAGTAATTAATAATAAATCCACACACAATATATGTCGGGATACAATTTCCACACACGATTTACGTCGGGGTAATGTACATTAAGTTACAAATTAATTACTAGGTAGTTTGAAATCCTCCAAATAATTCTCAAACACGCTTTGCGTCAGGGTAATTAATATATCCCGTGGGGAAATAAATAATTAAAACTTTCGAGTGAATATTGTACATTAAAGAAGGTAGAAAATACTCAAATCTTACCTTGATTCCTTTGTCCGGAGATACTGTTGCGATGAATCTTCAGATGACGAACTTGATGAGACTATTTTCCTTCTATTTTGAATATCCTATCCCTATACCTATACACAATATTACAAATTAAATTAATATAAAATATCACGCTTTCTTAATTTTTGTTGGACGTGTGACTCGGACAACACAAAATCACGTAATGACACTAAGCGGGATTTCAAGGGGCTGGGTAATGTATTTGGTGGGAGGTTGGTAATACTCAGTGGAAGTAAATAAGAAACTTTTTTATCATAATAAAATTTAAAAATAATAATGTGTGAGAAGGACAGCATAACCTCGCGATCTGCTGCTTGTAAACAATAATCATCTTCGGGAAAGATGCGAAGTATAATTAGTATATTACAGAATGTCTTTATATACAACGTTCACAGCTTTCTTGTCATCTATACCTACATCTATACAAATAAATAAAATTGAAGTGTCTGTTTGTAATATCAAAAGAACAGCTTTTTACTAACTGCATACGAAAGTAAATACGATACTTATACCAAGAAAACAATTTTTTAAATTTTTGTCTGTCTGTTCGATAACATACCGTGTCGATACGGTTAGATATCGATCTCGTATCGAAAATTTTTGTCGGGCGATTCAGAGCGTTCGGTTTGAGGATACGATTCGGTATCGACTACGTTATCGACATCGACAAGATACATTCGATTACTAGACATTTACGAAGTTAGTTGTAGTGTTACAAACCGAATCGATCGATAAATAAGTTATCGGAAGGGTCTGAATCGGGGGGCTGGACATGAGTAAAAACGAATAAATTGCCCACCATTTGAAACTTGTATCGTCGTAGGTACCTACCTACCTACTCAGACTAACTTTTGTGTTTTATAAATTCCCGTGATTTCGTCCGCGATTTATTTTATGCTTATCATTATCATAACATTGTCACAATAATATCCCGATGTTGCAGGATCTAAGTCTAATCAGAATCTTAAAATATCCACTGTATTACAATGAATTCAGAACAGTCATTTTTGCATTAACCTTTGGTAGGTACCTATCTATATTACAGACACAAAGATAAATTTCTAAAAAGTCAGAGATGCGTGACCGGGATCGAACCCGCGACCCCCCGAATACCCCTAGGTAGTCTCCTAAGACTGCAGTCCTAAACATGGCTATCACAGCTTTACTAGCTAGTATACTTGTTTCATTACTATAGTATTATAGGTAACTTACCTACCTACTAGTTGGCAACCATGGCTTCGTTCGCGTGGATACAGTTTTGATTATATCTCTGATTTTCCGGGATAAAAAGGAGCCTATGTAACTCTCCCGGTCCTCAACTATACCCATGCAAAAAATCACATCGATCCGTTGCTTTGTTGTGGCGTGATTGAAGGACAAACCAACAAACAAACACACTTTCGCATTTATAATATTAGTAAGGATATTTAGGATTTAGTTTTAATTTTTATTATTAAAAACATTATATGTTTATTTATTGTTATTTATATTTATTGTTTTCAGTTCAGTTGTTTCCAGTAGGTGGTTAAAATAAACTTTCGAAAACTTCAGTTTAGGTAGTTCACCTAGTTTTTCCAAACTTCGGAAAATGATAATAGTTATTTGTCAAGACCCTGGTTTTGTACGAGTTCAATGCCCACTGTTCCTGCATATAGTGTGAGCGAGATGGAGCGAGCGCGCCGACCGATTCTGTGCTGGCGCAAATATACCTAAAATCGACAACGAGCCGCGCCGTAATGAACCCTTAATAACAAAACGGCTTTATCATATTCTCGTCATATCAATTATCATGTAGCTTAATGCTTAGAATTAATTAAAATGGCACGAACAAAGTTGCACGCATCTGCTTTCTTGGTAACAAACGGTTGCATCAAATTACTCAAGTGTTTTACATCCCTATCGATATTTAAGCAATGTGCTTAAATTATGCAGTGTAATTTTATTCTAGTACTTATAATTTTCAAAAGTGGAACAAGTGTTCAAAAAATACCTATCGAAGTGCGTTATCGACATTTCGTTCATCTCATTAGTCTCTTCTAAAAATCCAGATAATTCTGTAATAAAGAGATTGCAGTCTATTTTGGCATTTTACACTTTATAGTTCTTTCAATTCACGAGGATACGCGGGTCATGGTTGTGTGTGTATCTATATAAGTGGGAGCGAGAACTTGCTTGCGCGTGACAGCTCCTACAGGCTCCTGACAGGCACACACACTTACGCAATGTGCATATACACGACGTAACCACAAGTATAGCGCCCGTTGCTTCGTGAGATAAACGTGCTATTAACATAAAGGTAATATCTGGATTAAATTTTCGACCTCAAACCTTAAAATTTTGGATTAGATAGGTTATTAAAGTCTGCCGTTAGACAATATCGAGTTTATATTTATGTACCTCGTTGGTTTTTAGTGAGGTGAAATTCCAGTAGCATACAATCTCCTTTTATGGGGACGAAGTTACAGGCAGTGCTTAAATTATTCTCAATAAATACCGCTGTCTTCCTGTGTTATAAATTTAAATATTAAATTATAGAACGCCTACTCCATTGTTTTCCCTGTGACTCTCGAGTTTCGAGTCAACATTACCTTTAGAACGTAAGTATTTATGGGATAATTTCTGTTTGTAAAAGTGTAAGTTAGGGGAGAAAGTAATGTCAGTCTCGAATACATAGGCTTACTTTCATTTTTCTATTCTGTTTTTCAATACCAGTTTTCTTGTAGTAATGTTTACTATTTGTTAAAGAAGTATAATGCGATAGATATTTTATAACATCCGGTATATTCATGTAGGTAATATAAATTATATTTATTTTCATAATTTACAGTAATATTAAATAAATAAATAAAGGTAGGTAATTGTGGAATATTCATGTTATGTAGTAGTAGGTAATTAATTCTCAGACCACTAGGTACTTATATAGGTCTACCTTACCTAGGTTACTAAGATGTAAATTTTTTTTGAGAAATACTTGTGGTCTTTAACCTCTAAACATATCTAATATCTCATGCAAGAGACTTTTGTCCAGCAGTGGACGTCCATTAGTTGATAAAGAAGAAGATGCTGATATCTATAGATCCTGCTCTGACTCAGCTCAGACTTAAGATAGAATTAAAACGAGACACAAATATGCTCTGACATAAATCTATCTCGTTTTAACTCTGACTTGAGTCTGAGCTGAGTGAGAGTGCGGTCTATAAATTTCAGTCTAAGAATTTGCTCTGAAGTCTAAAGTGATACCTACTTCGACTGCCGCAACGAACAGTATCGAAACTGCAAATCAACTACTTTACAGTAGAGCAGTTTAAAGCTTTATTTTGACTCAGAATAATAAGTTTTAATAATTTTATAAAAATTGTACCCTTATAAGATAGCTAATGTTAGGTATTTTTGTATTGCTTAAACATAATAATAATATTTTATGTATTTTTCTAAATTTTTCACATTCGATTGTTAAACTTGTAAGTAAAAGCTAAAATTTTATCGAAAGTGGTAGTTTCGATAGTATTCAACGTTAATAAAAATTTAACAAATATCGAATCTACCAGTTTCGATACTATTCTTTGACAATATAATTATGTAGAAACAAACAAGTTTAACACTTTCGATACTTTGTTCCTGAAATAATTATATTAAAAGTTGCCTTCTGAAACAGGAGTGGATACCAAAGCCAGAAATAGTTTTGTAATTTAATCACGCACATTTTATTAATCATAAAACAAAACAATTAAATAATCTTAGCATGAGATCCATCATAACTTAAAGTTAACTTAACTTAAAGACTTAGGATTAAAAATAAATCAAGTTTTAAACCGTAATAATCCTTATTTATACTACCTAACTTAAATGCACTTTTGTACTAGAAAATGAGATCTCTAAATCGTGTTATGCAAATAAATCATATTTTACTACGTAAACCCGTAATTTAAGTACCTATTACGATATTCAGTCTTTTAAGTTAAATGCAAATAATATGTTTATTAAATAAAAAAAAATTAGTCATCTTCATCACTCTCCAAAACATCATTTTCATCATGGCCCGTTTTAAGATTTTTAAAGAATGAATGATATTGCTTAGGAATATGTCCTGCTTCGCAAAGATGGATTAAATCTTTGTATTTGGCTTCAGGAATCGGCAAACTACCTGAATAATATAGTGGTTTCAATGCATCGGTGCAGTTTGCAACAACTGTCTTTTTATTGCGGCGTGTCTGAACTAATGTATTCAATCTGAAGACGTAATCAGAATCTAAATCATATTTATATAATATAATATGAGGTTCCGACCTCTTAACGACGATTTCCCTGATATTATTCCATTTGACTGTTTGATTTAACGAGTTTTTTTTGAAATTTCTGTTTTGTAACAGTTCTTTTAAATTATAAAACATGTCTTGAGACACTTCTATAACCTGGTATGGTTCACCATTGGTTTTCGCCCAACGAACTAACGCGTACCACTGATCTGGTGTATATATTATTTTGCCCTTAGCAGATCTCTCAATAAGGGCATGCACACTATCTGCTTCTTGCTGTGTATGACCAGTCTCCAGAAATCTGTGTGTTATATCAATATTGTATTTGTTACTGGCATACATGTAGAGACTGTATATCACTCTATTGCGATTTTGTCCTGTACAATTGTCAGACCAAAACCTTATGTCTATTGCACCATTAGTAACCTTTTTTTCAATAAAGTCTAATAAACAGCTACCGACCTCATTTGCTCCTCGTTTGCCAACATTTTGTGGCCATAAATAGCAAGATGCTTCTTTAATACCAGTGTCGAAAACGGTGAAATGCATCAATGATAACTTTCTTTTATAATAAAACAGAGACACTTCGCCAGAAGGGCAGTTAAGTAATTTTTGAAAATCATACGTTGCGCATACTACTTTTGATTGACTTTGAATTGCCTCCTCTTTATCTTTTGCTTTATATTTTCGTGCAGTATCCTTGTTTGAAATATGCTTGTCATGAGCCAATACTTGTTCTTCAGTCGGGCTTATTTCGTTAGAAAAGGAGTGGCACTTATCACACAAATCTTTTTTCGGGATAAAGAATGCAATATTCATATGTTCATTTACAATATTTCGGTATTGTCTTTCAGTTTCTGCTTTATTATTATATTTAGGAAGTTCTGACCAATTTTTGTACATTAAAAACATCTTGTGGAAACTTAACGAGTTATCTAAATACAATTTACTTGTATTTTTCCTTGTATAATGGGATTCCACGGGTTGAAATGAGTTTACATGATCGCGGACACTTCGTATCATCTCCTCATCTATCTTTTTTGGGTGGTTCAAGTGTTTCCCTCTGTTGTCACTGCTAGTAATTCCACAAGCATCTAATTTGTCATGTGCTGTTCGAATTGTTTGATCGGTGATAGCGAGAGTGCCACAAAATATCTTCAGACAAACTTGATGAGCTTCATAGGTGGAATCATTCGCAGGTAAAGGTAAGTAATATTTTGTAGTAAATTTTCGTCTTGATGGACCTTCAGTTGTCATTCTTCTTTTATCAAATCTTTTAGTAAATTTATTTATAAATTCCCATTGCTTAGTATGATCAGATAATTGCCAGAATTCGTTAAAAATGGTATTTCGGATTTCTTCTGTAAAATAATTGGAGCATTTTAACTTGCAAGTTGGAGGACATGGTGGTTTAATAGTTTTGGCTGGAACGTTCTTACCTTTTTTGGAAACGTACTCTTTCCCAGAATTCTTTAATAATTTCCTACGAACATCAGCCCACTCGTTGACATGACGTTTTCGTTTACGACCTGGATCGGTTTTGTACGTGACTCTGCGTTTGCGCATAGTGGACGAATTAGGAGTAATAGGATTGTCATTGTCAGAAGTCGAAATTAGAGAATTTATACTTGGGTTATTTTCAGGTTCTTCAGTAAGAGGTGGTGTTGTTTCAATGAGAAAGTGTTGTCCTGAAGAAAGCGATGGCATCGGTGTACTGTCTCTATCTAAGGTGTTTATGGGGTATTCAGTTGGTGGTGATTCCAAATTAAAATCTTGTCCGGAGGATGGTGATGGCATTGGTGTGCCTTCTTCGCTGCCATGTATAACGTTGTGAGAGTCATTTGCCAGACTATCACTAGTGTTGTGATTCTCAGTTTGTGTAGTTGGAAAGACATCATCATAAAGCTCATTTAAAAGTCTTTGTTCTTCTTCTGTATACTCGTTGTAGTACACAGGGGATTCTAAAATAAAAGATAACATATTTATAATCTATGAGTTTAGTGATTAAAGCAAAAAAAATAACAATAAAAAACGGTCAATAATCGAATCTGCCAAATAATTCATTACTAAACGTAGAACAATATCGAAAGTACCACATTCGATAGTTCTTCGACTTAAAACGTACACGTATACTATCGAAAGTGCCACTTACAATATTTGTCTAAATTACATCCACCTAAAACACTATCGAATTTACCACTTTCGATGATTTAACTTGTTAACCATCATCACAATTAGACAGATCGGAAAACTATTTTTTGTGTTGCTTAATATTGAAGAACATGTCATGTTTTTGATACAAAATAGAGAAAAAATAAAATTGTAAATACCTACCGGGACGATTGTAATTATTTTCGTCGAGAATGGTTTCACTACGCTGCCGTTGTTCGCTTTTTTTAACTAAATTAACCATACATCTACCTCGGCTATTCATTTTGAAACTAAGACTTAGAAAAACAAAATACAAACTAAACAACAACTAAATAAAAACAACCTAAAAGTAAATAAATCCGATGCGCCCTCCCTCTCTCACATCGCGAAGAAAACTGACGACTCGGGCAGATACAAACTATGCGCGTGTATCGTCGCTATCGAATAGTATCGAATTTACCTCATTCGATTATGTTGGTCGCTCAAACAGTGAAGTATCGATTTTATTCAATTTGAAACTTGATAAAATATGACTTTTTTTCAAAAAAAATTATATTTTCCTAATAATTTATTATATACTCTTACGATTTGTACAATAAAAATTAAAACGAGATTTTGCAGTTTCGATACTGTTCGTTGCGGCAGTCGACTTATGTAATGCAAAAAACTATATCTAACTCAGCTCAGTAGTTCAGGAAAATTGTAACATACACACAAGGAAACAGCTACAACAAACGTTCCGTTTTTCCCTCAAACTACAGTTTGGGTACCTTCAAATCAGGAGTGAATAGGCATCTTCTAGGCAAGCGCGTTACATCTTAGGCTGCATCTTCACTTACCATTAGGTGTGATCGCAGCCAAACGCTAGTCTATTTATTTAAAAAAAAAGACGTGTGGCACTCGGGGACTGCCGCGGTAAAGCTATTGCATAGCATTTTTTATCAACGCCATCTAGCGGCTCACCGTAGAGGAGTCCCGTGTCAGGTTATTTTCGTTACGGAATTTCTGGATTCGGTCTCCACGCTGGCCCGCGATAGAAGCTATGCAATAGCTTAAAAACTTCTATAAGTACGATATTAGGTAGATACATCAACAATATTCTCATAGAGCACAGTTCAGCTTATAAATATTCATGTGGTATTATGACACATTATGATAAATCTGTCCACTTAATAAACATAATCTATTAATTTAAAATGAACAACCGTTCGTTAATAATGTCTTCCACACATAATGCGTAATTCAAACACGCCTTCACGATGATTGCTCAATAAAGATTTCGTCTATGGTTTTGAATAGAAATAATATTAATAGACTCTATGAGCACATACCTACCAATAACAAAACATTTGTTGACTTGTTATATTAGTTGATGCCCGCGACTTCGTCCGCGTGGATTTAGTTTTTAAAATCCCGCGGGAATTCTCTGATTTTCCGTGATAAAAAGTAGCCTATGATACTCTCCAGGTCCTCAATTATACCCATGCAAAAATCATGATCCGTAGCTCTGTTGCAGCGTTATTGAAGGACAAACCAACAAACAAACACACTTTCGCATTTATGATATAAGTAAGGATTTACTCAAGTGTTTTAAAAGAGACATTTATAGCATTATCATCCTTACTAATGCTATAAATGTTTGTTTATTGTCCTTCAATCACGTAGCAACGGATGCAGCAACGGATGCAGCAACGGATGCAGCAACGGGTGCAGCAACGGATCGACGTGATTTTTTGCATGGATATAGTTAGGATTTGGAAAAAGTTTTGTACTGGAAAAATAGTGTTCACGCGGAATTGTTAAAACCTAACTCTATCTGATGACTCTACAATTCTTTGTGTACGATTCTTTAAGCTCCGAATACCTTAGATGTACCTATTCAAATATTCAAACATAGCGTTGAGGTCTCATATTGATTTCGTATGTGTAGGTCATGAATATTCAATTAGAAACATGCATAGGTTCTGCCTACCAACTTTGTAGTTAGTGTACTTATACGACACAGTGTCAAATTCCAATAAACCCATAAAACTGGATTCCATAGGTAATAATTGAATTCCATAAAATTTGTTACGTTACCTATTAAACAACCGGTAAAAATTAATTTTTATACGACTTTTATTGATTTCAGAGTGCTCAGAAATAACAGTTTCTCTGTACATTGTAGATAATTACAAAAATAGCCGTAAAAAATGCTAGTAAGTAGGAATCCTACTAATAAGTATTATAAATGCGAAACTTTGTATGTATGTTTGGATGGATGTTTGTTATTCAATCACGCCGCAACGACTGAACCGATTTGGCTGTTTGGCAAAGAGATAGATTATACTCTGGAATAAGGCTTAATATAGGCTTTTTATCCCGAAAAATAAAAAAGTTACGCGGGAATTAAATAACCTCAATCTATGCGTACGAAGTCATGGGCATCAGCTAGTTTGAAATAAAATTCTGATGTTCAAGACATTCCAAGTTAATCTATCTTTAATCTGATTTTCCTTGACTGTCTTAAAAGCTAAACAAATCGAAAAAAATATTCGGAGAAACGTGTAAACGACGAAAGGGCGCTTACGACGTTCTTTAGTTCGGTTTTCATTTTTAGTTCGGTACAGTGATTTTACAAATCAGTTCACATCATGTGATAGGTTGTAACACGTAGATATACAGGTGTCGGATAGTAATCAACTGCAAACTTGTTTTTAAAATAAAAGATTTTATCTATAGGTAATAAGTATTCCTAATAGTTATTTTAGTCAAATAGGCAATTCAATTACTATTTAGCATTTAAGATTGTTTTCTTAAAAGAAGTGTGTCACTAGTGCGTTCCATACAAACGAATATTAACTTCTTTGATTCTTATTGGTTCGAGGTTCGATCGGCTTAGAACTTTTGGAACGACCGGCATTCCGTATCAGAGATCACTTGACGATTCAAAAGCACTTTGTAAAAGTTTATTTGAATAAAAACTTTTCTGTTCTACATACTGTTTAGAAACTGTCGTAAAAAGTAATAAAAAATTTACATTAATCGCTTTGAACCAGTGTGATTTTGTAGTGACATAGGTCACATAGGTACATGAGTTTTACTAAAATCAAACAAACTACTGACTGTTCCGAGATTGTGTCTATATATTGACTTTGATCGGGTCATAATAAAAGTGTAATCGAACTAACTTTGTATGGTGCGCGCTCGGTAACTCTCGAGGTAGAATTCTCATTCCGACAAAATCCGGTAGCTTTTATAATATTACAAAATGATAAAATGGAGGATGATTGAATGTGACATTATCTTAAACCCTGTTCAAGATAATTGACTAACTCGGCGCACCGAATTACACAGCATGCAAAAAAAAATAATGAAGAATTACTTTAACGCTTTATCAATAAGAAATCAATTATATTTCCCGAAGCGTTATAATTGACTCTGTAATTTAAAATGATCGCATTGAAAAATTAAAAAGTGATGGACAACAACTCTATTGAAATGGTGCGAACACTTACGAGCCGAAGTAGTGTTGGCGAAGTGTCGATAGTTTTACTAACGATAGTTGACCTAGAAAATCAGTTAAAATATCGACAGGTCTTGCGAGATCGGCATTGCGAATTAAAATATTATTGATATTCGGAATTAGGTAATAGGTATTGATGAACTCTTTTATTTTAACACGTAAAATCTATTTGGTATTGAAACAATACATACCATACCAATTTATTGTAACGTTTTTCTTTCACTCATTAGATACGTAGTTAGAAAAGATACTCAGATACTACTACTTTTTGATATAATACGGAATAAGCCACCTTTCTACTCCAGAAATTAAATACGAGTAGAATGCGTCACCTTAACTATTTGTTATAAAAGATGGTCGGCAATAAAATTTATTCATATAAAATTTTCGATCATAAAAAGTGACACGGACAGTGAAGTGAAAAAGTGGTATATATCATTGTATAGTCGGTTTAGTAGACACATTCCCGCCGATCGCTTTACGGAGGATAAATCAAACATTCCCGATTGAAAAAGAAGAGCGAAGTGAAAGTCATACTCACTTAGTGAGGGTTCTGTTCCCTAGAAGGAAACTTATGGTCACTGCCATTGGATAGTACCTAACCAAGACGTTTTGATGATCATTCAATGAGTGACTTTTGTATGAAATGTATACTAATCGAGAGGAAATATAACAGGATACCTACTAGCTTTTGCCTGCGGCTTCGCTCGCGGCTTAAGTTCGATTTTTTAAATCACTATTTAACCACCTTGGGGGTTTAATTTTCAAAAAATATTTCTTAGCGGATGCCTACGTCATAATAGCTATCCATATGTCTTTCAGCCGGATCCGACCAGCGGTTAGATCTGTACAATGATAGATCAGTCAGTCAGTCAGTCAGCCAGTCGGTCAGCCACCTTTGCCTTTTATATATTTAGACTAGTCACATATCCTATTTTAGAACTTACGTAGTTAGCTAAGTTCTTCTTCCTACTATCCATAACCAAGATCGCTCATTTTGTCGGTTAAAAGTATGTATTATACCTACTCATAGTGTATTTGTCATAAAAGATGGGTAGCAATAAAATACATTCAAATAAAATGTTCGATCGTAAAAAGTGACATGGGCAGTCAAGTGGAAAAGTGGTAAATCTTCATTCATTCGACTAGAGACGCCCGTGTCATCCAGGGACGCACGATAAACGTCATTTTGGAATGAAAAAAGTCGAAATGTATTAAACTATAATTGCTTACTAACACGGATCGTGGTAGTGTTGGGTTTACGTCGATTTTGTTATTAATACAGAGGCTTGGTGAGGTTGCTTTTATTACTCCGCACAATAAATTATTGGTTTATTAAGGTGTTGTTTACCTGTTTCTTCTGATCAATAGAATTTCAACAAGATTCAGTATCTGAATAATCTGTTCCTTGTACTATATAATATTTAATAAAAATATTTCTTTTAGTAATTAAATTATTTGAAAAAATAAACCAGTCGATTTGAAAATCTCCTCGTTTTATTGAAATCGGTTGAAAAATTAAGACCTAAGGAAATAGTAAAATTAAAAAAATCAACCATAGTCTAAAAATAACTCTTTTTAAAATGTTTACTTTTTTTTTTTGATTTTTGTGGTGCAATAAAGTATATAAATAAATAAATACCTCCAAAAAAGTTATTGAAGATGAAGACTTATTAGATTAACCTCATACTTACATTATTTACAACCCTAGGTAGAGGTTTTAAAATAAACGAATAAAACATCTCCATTTCAAAGGTTAACTTATGAGAGAAGGTTTATGGATGGGATGAAATCGGGCATGATTGGCGTAAACCAAAGGGATTAAAAGAAAAAAAAAATAACACAGCTACAAATTGAAGTGAGAAATGCGTTGTCGCTTCGGACGCCCCCCGCGTCGCCGACCTCGCGGCCAGCATCCTGAGGTATCATTACACCGTTTGATTAATACCCGGCCTCCTATCATTGGCATCGCGTCATAACGACAGTCAAGGCTCATAACTCTGCTAAATGAGCTCACTTCTCCACGGTTAAAACGAATGTATTTGCATACAATACATGCAACTGCCAGCTCGGGCCTCGGTGCTCGGTGCAACCATTAGACCGCATTCCGTTCAGTATCGGAACGGGAGTTGCGTTTTTGAATGATTACTCGGTTGTTAATAATGCTTGATGGCACAGTATTAATTGCTGGTAACGTAAACTAGGGTTGTTTGAAACGGATGTCTTTTCGGATGAGTGTGCGGATGTGGATATTAAAATTATCGGTTTTGCGGATTCGGATGAGGACGTGGATACTTTTAAAAACGTAGTTTAAAGGGAATCTTCTATGATCTGTGACATATGTACTTGAAACGGATGTCGTTTCGGATGAGTGTGCGGATGAGGATTTAAAGTTGTCGGTTATGCAGATTCGGATGAGGTTACGTCTGTATGTAAGAAAATTTGATGTTGAGGATGCGGATGTGGACTTGGATTTAAAAACGTGGTTCAAAGAAATCTTATATAATCTGTGACATTAAACAGAGAGTGATGTTTAAAACTGATGGTAGGATCTGATGATCATCTGATGATCTCATGATTTGATGGATTACCTATGTGTCTAAGTCATACCGTACATAAAGATATATAACAATAACTGGAATATTTTTAAACAAACACGGATGTGTTTGCTTAGAAACTGCTTTACTGGCAATTATAATTAAGAATGATAAATTGGTCTTTCAAACATCAGTAAATAATACAATGTTTTCCTTTGGCTTCCTATAAAATTGCATTTTTACGTTCGCACCTACAACAATGGTGACAACATAGTGGGTAATAAATATTCGGGAACTTGCAAAACAAATAATTGCGGCAGGTTAACAAATGTGAGTATAAGGTAGGTATAATATGTAGATACAGAATTGTTGTAAGGATGCATAATTATAACAAATTATGTTGCTCGTACGGTTTTCCTAGTGGAATTAATTCTATAAGAATATAAAACACCTTCCTATAAGTTAATCTATTTATAGAAAAAGAAATGTATCCTCAAAATGTATATATAATAATCGAAATAAGCATTAGTTTGTATTTACGAATAATTTTATATACTCATATACACTTAGTAATATATAAAAACACACATACAGTCCTGCGTAGTAGGTAGCCTAAACTTAATAATTTTATTATTACTATGGCAATATATTATATGGCAACATATATAATATATAGTTGAAAGACTCAGTTCTAAGACTAATAACAGTGGTAGGAAATTTTGCTTCATAAAAACCCGTCATCTACCAAGAAATTGCAACCACAAACTTGAAGTTACTATTTAATACTAAGGTGTAGTAATAGATATTGTCAAAAGTATTATTAGAGGAGGTACTAAAACGTTTAAAGATAGCCTTTTTAGAGAATCAGAAGAAGCCGCATAAGTTACAGTATAATTTCTCAACAACAATGTTGCTTTGAGGGGAAATGTAAAATGTTTTACGACAAGTTGTCTAGTTGAAACCAGGCTTGTTCATCTTAATGCTAAACCATAACTACAAAAGTACACAAGATTGTTCTACAAGATCTAAAAGTGTATTCTTAAAGAAAAAGTAAATATAAGTAGGTACGTATAATTATTTTAATGGTCAAAACAATTCATTTCTTATACAACTTTGTAGCACTTGAACAAAAAAGCTTATCTAAAACTAATACTGTCTAACAATAAAGTTATAATAAAAAGTTATGTTTAAAATAGTATGTTCTTCATCATAGTGATGTCGGCTTTCATGCGAAACTTATTCATACATAGTATCACTTACGACCGACGACCTTTATCTCTCGTTGAGTTACATAATAATATGTAGTTAAAAATGGTATAGACTTTTTTGACAAATGGCAAAGTTTCTAGGTAAATTATCTTCAGATTACAGATTATTGATTTATCAAAACCGGGCATAAACCTGCGCTGGCATCAGCCATCAGCTAGTAAAGAAATCATTATATCCATGTACGTACTTACCACATTTAAATGGTCAAAATGCAGTAACCATTATTATGATATTTCGCTCATTTGCGACAAGAGTGACATAATTCAAAATCGACGATGAGAGAATTCTCTTATTAGTAATGTTTTGTGGATGCTGCGGTCTCGAAACAACACAGCAGCCAACAAAGCGACAGAGCATTAAGTCACAATCTCTCTCGCTCATATTTTTTTGTGCTTAGCGTAATGTTGTTTTTATAGCAAAAAATATAAATTTTCGACACTAAAATTGGTGAATTTTGATCTATGTCAGCCTTGTCGCAAATGAGCGATTTGTTTTTTGGACAGTTTCCTCTATTTCGGCGTCGCGTTCAGTGCTACTGTGACGTCACTCAAAGAAGGCCCTTTTAAAACTATATGTACTTTAAAGTTTAACCACTATTCCAGTATTGGCATAAAAAGAATGATTGCAAATTGGCATGTTTACTCGGATACGAACCCGGTCTCTGTTATTACACGCCATCTGGTTCTTACAACGGTTTCTTGTTCCGCACGCCAATGATTAAGTAGCGAAATGCTCAAGCCTTTGAAATTTAATGCGCCTATTAATACATTGCATTATCGAATGTTTTATAGATTTTGACTAGTGAAAGTTAGGTTCGCCATCATTTATCTCCATATTATGTAATGAAAAATACTAAGTAAGTAAGTAAGTATAGTGAACATAACTTTTATTTGTGACGTCTTTGTTTGCAATTATTTTATTATTTCGGCTTTAGGCTATAGATTTACATATAATTTGTGAATTTGAATTAATTGTGTTCATTCATTCCCTTCCATCTACGTTGGTAACTATTTTTCGTAACCAGCTACGAAATTCAAGAGTTGTAAAGCTCTGAAAGACACTCCAATAGACAAAAAAGTGCAAATTTATCCAAGGAGACTTCACTTCATTCGTTCAATTTGGTATACGGTAGCTTTTGCTTTTAAAATCCCCCGGAAACCCACATTTTTCCGATATAAAGGTCTCCAAGTTTTCAACTATAGCCATGCAAAAAATCAAGTCAATCCGTTGCCGCATGATTGAAAAACAATCCAGCAGACAAACAAACAAGCAAAAAACACTGTGATACATCAAACATATGAAGACATTGGGACAATAGGTCCGCAAGTTATTCCGAAATTATTCCCAATTGATATTGGTACCCTAATCCGTGGGCACCGGCCGCGGCCGCTTCCGCCGGCTACCCTCCACATACAATTGCCCTTATTATGACATAAAAATAATTCATGGCATCTCTTCCCACAAAGTAAACTAACCTTTAATCATATTTGAGTAACTTAATAAGTTGTGGTTGGCTGAAAGATCCTATAGAATACAGCAATTCATTGGCTTGGTTATTGTGTAAGTAGGATACTTCTCTTTTACAAACAACCAGTTATAGTAGAAAATTTTCATAAAATGTTGACTTTTTTAATGATAGAAGGCCTCAATCTGCTAGTTTTAGTTTCGACTGATTGGCCGACGTCTTAACTATTCCTAAGCCTAGAAGTATCACCATCCTTACTAATAAATAAATGCGAAAGCTAAGAATATTTATACCTAATCTATGCGCGAAAGTTTGTTTGTTTGTTGGGTTTTCTTCAATAACGCTGCAACAGAGCTACGGATTGACGTGAATTTTTTGCATGGGTATAGTTGAGAACCTGGAGAGTGACATAGGCTTCTTTTTATCACTGAAAATCAAAGAGTTCCCGCGGAGTCTTAAAAAGTGAATCCACGCGGACGAAGTCGCAGGCATCAGCTAGTTTTTAATAAGTATGTCATACAATCGATGTTAAAATAATGTTTTAAGTAAGAAAACCTTTTTGAAAGCGAAAGTAGTCACGATGGAACCTAAAGCGTTTTCAATGTAACATAAATAAAGTTAAGAGGTTAATTTAATGTCTAAATTCAAGGTTAACTCGGTTATCCTAAATCACTTTCTTCGATGTAATAATGGCGAGTTATGAGTTACCTCGAAATATTATGTAAATGAATGAAGAGCCTCTACTCGCACTACTCGATTTTTGATTTATTTAATTACAGCTGTTTCAAATTGAATGTTGGTTTACATCTCCTTGCACCTGTAGAGGCAATTAATATGATTTATATGAGCCACGGTACCTACGTTACAATTATGAATATCGTAAGTTCTAAGACATTAAAATAGCTAATCCTTAATTATGATATTTTGACTCCATTACAAACTGACGTAACTTTCCGTTGTTGTTGTATAGGTACGTAATAAGTAGATTTAATTTTTGGGTTGTATTTTAGGGAAGGAAGTGGTTTCCGGGACCACCATGGTGAAGCCTGATTTTCACATCTGCTGGGCTAACATGCGCACCACGAGAAAATTTTGTCTTTAGGTGGACAAAATTTTCTAGTAGCATGCTATAGCCCAGCCGGTGTGGAAATCAGGCTTCACCGTGAGAAATGACACTTTTCGGAATTATATGCAATCACTTGCTTTAAAGGTAAAATAAAACATAACATTGCATCGTGAGAAATTCTACATGCCAGTTTTCCATATTATTCTCTGAAGTCTGTTAAACCACACTTGGCCTATGACCTAAAACCTTCTCATTAGAGAGGAGGCCTGTGCACAGTTTAGTGGGTCGGCGATGAGTCGAAACAAGGTCGAAACATACTGTCAGTCGTCATCTTTAGAAATAATTTACTAATGCCAAAGAATACCTAATAGTACATACCTAAAGATGCGGAAGATTCACTCCGCAAAATGATTTAAATAAATAGCGACTCTTGTTACCACATAATAAAGTGCAATTCAGGTTGACACAGCACTACTTAGCTACCGTCTTATTCACCTAGACTTGTCTCTGTTTCTATCACGAATTTAGGTCCTTCGAAGAGGTATACAAGGAACCTACTTGGAGCTCCGCAGTTTGCCTACTGCGGAGTGCACCAGGCCTGTAGAGCTAACATGCGCGCCACGAGAAAATTTTGTCTACCCATTTACTCGTGAAATCTCATACAAATTCACGAGTAAATGGGTAGACAAACTTTCTCGTGGCGCGCATGTTAGCCCTACTGGTAATGCGTAAGTTCAATGTAAAGGTAAGCATTGCTTATTTTTCCCGTTAAACAAATATTATAGAAACAAAAACGCTTTCATAAGCAAATATACACGGTATACATAAATTATGATAATTATCTGTGTCGTTGATCGTAATGATGTGAATGTCAGCGCATAGCTGCTGTGCTCTAATGAGTACGGGGCGAGGAAACCGCGCCGCGGGATACCGACTGGCTCTCCACAAATAAATAATTTATTTATTTTTATTATTAACACTATCCAAATTACCTGTTTGTTTTTATTCTTAACGACGTGAAAATATCGGGTGTAATTATAAATGCGGAGGTTTAAAATTGATGTAAGCCGTTGCTCATTTAGCGGAGCCAGGCGTGTTGAGTGTTTTATTGATTTTTATTGGCTTGCTTCGCTTTGTAGTTTGTAGGTACCTTCAGAGAGGAGATCCAAGCGTAGTACGAACAATATCTACCTATATTTATTTATTTATTTTATTGTAATCAACAGCGATACATACACAATATAATTTACAATTAAATCTTAACACTAAAATAAGGCCAAATAGGATTACAATTGCATGAATTTATAGATATTTATAACAATTTTATAATCATGTATCACATCACATCACAGTAATATTATAAAGGCAAATGTTTGTATGAATGTATGTGTGTGAGTGTTGGATGGATTTGGCTTTTTGGAATAAATATAGCTCATATTTGGGATAAACACAGACTACATTATATTCCGGAAATTAAAAGAGTGCCCGAGGGAGTTATAGTATCTGACGACGAGACGAAGTCGCGGACATCAGCTAGTAGACACTATAGGTATAGGTATTCTTGTTTGGAGCGGCGATAGCCCAGTGGTTACCCAGTGGCTTTGGCATCCTTGCCGAGAGTCCAATAATCTAATCTCTAACTTTTGGAAGTTCCTACACGTAACCACAAGTAAAGCGCCCGTAATTTCGTGAGATGTACTATCCAATATTATAACAGCAAAGGATGTTGAATGCATAATATGACAAATTAATTTTTGATAAATACATGGTGTATCTCCATCGATAGTAAGTAGATATTATGTACAGACAGAAAGCTGGTTGATTAAATATTTTGCGTTGTAGCCGAGATGAGCATCGATGTTGGCGATTAGCCAAAAACCCGCTCGTTAGCGAGCTTGTGGAAATGGTTAATGGCTGGCCTTAACTAATGGACTGTTCTATAAAGAACGGAACAATGTAAATTGTTTTTACACTAGTGAACGCCACTGGTTTTGTTCTCTCACGCGTCTTATTTTTCGCCATCCTCAGTTAACTTTTTTAGATTTAATGGATAGTACCTAATGGTTCAGTAATTCGTTTAGTATTTAATTTTCAGAACGATTACTTACAGGTATTTATTAATGTTGTTACCCAAACAATCCTTATACCTACTTACTAATACAAAAGTGTTTTTGTTTGTTGGTTTGTCCTTGAATCACGCCGCAACAAAGCACACAAACGTATCGCCATGATTTTTTGCATGAGGAGCGGGAGAATGACTTAGGCTTCTTTTTATACCGGAAAATCAATGAGATGCCACGGGATTTTTAGAAAACTAAATCGACGCGAGCGAAGCCGCGGGCATTAAGTTTTCATTATAAAAATACCAAAATACCTACCTATCTAGACCTACCTTGTGTTTGATTTCATTCATTTGAAAGTAATCTTCTTTACTGTTGACACGCTTCACTTTACTTGTGGTTATTTCCGATGAATGATGAATGATGCCAGTGAAACCAATCAAAGAAGTTTCATTTCACTGTTGAACAATGAAAAGTCGTGTTCCTATTTTATTTAGATGCTTGATGTAGTAGAAAATGAACATAAACTAAGGCTCTACCACATTTCATAACAGGGGAACCTTCTCTACAACATATTACGAGAAAAATAATAGCGTGATCATTAGCGAAGCCAAATCCCAAACTTTGTAATAATTATAACGTTGCCCTTACATCGTTATGCGGTTTTAACAATTCTCATTATTTTAATAAACGGTCAAATGCTAGTATAATAAATCATCGCGGCTCGTCATTAGTATCGCAGTAAGCCGGCAATTTCCATATTTTCATTAATTAAACTTATATACGCGTATATATGGACCTATATAGTACGTCGTTTTGGTCATAAGTTTACCTACCTTGTATATATAGTCTATTCTAAATCTTGATTAAAATCTGATTATGAAAAAATGCGGATTAACACTTTCAATGCTCACGGCTAGGGTCTTATTAGCCCGGGCGTATCACTGCGATAATAAATATATTGCCGACGTAGCTTAGGGCTGCTAGCCTCTTCCAAACGAAGTTTGATAGCTTAACGGACAGTTCTTACAATTCACGAGGGCGCGTGGCTCATGGTTGTGTGTGTGTCGTATCTATATAACTGGGAGCGAGAACTTGCTCGCCGAGCAGTCTGCAAGGAGACTCTTTAAATTCCCTACTAAAAAATACATTAAAGTGTCATAAAACCTGCTTACTACAATTTATAACTGTAGGTATAGTTATTTCAATTCACGAGGGCGCGTGAACTTTACTTGTGGTTACGTCGTGTACATGCACATTGCTTAAGTGTGCATGCCTGTCAGGAGCCTAGGTGGGAGCGGTCAGGCGCGAGCAAGCTCTCCCTCCCACTTATATAGATACGACACACACACAACCATGAGCCATTGAGAATTGCAAGAAATTTACCACGGAAAATATATTTAACTCATGAGTTGAGATTTATAAATAAAATATATTTTATTTAAATCATAAAATTCTTCGTTTCAAAACACGCAATGAAATACAAGTATCTAAGGCTCTATAAGAGAAAGAATATAAAGTACGCTAAGATAAGTAGTAAGCTGGTTGACAGCCCTATTTATAAAAGCCTACAATCGCGAGCCGTCATCGCTTTTCGTGCGACCATTCTCATGGATTGTGACCCCGTTCTGAAGCACGGAATAGGCTTTAGTTAACCCTTCAACGGCGGGCGACAAATTGTTGTACATACTACATTTTTCAACAAAATTAATCAAAAATAAAACCGTACCTAAATATTTTTTTTATCAAGTTCAATCAATTTAATTAAAACCTCTATCTGCCGAATATTTACCTACTTAAATAAAAATATCTTAAGAACTGTAAGTATACTACAATAATGACGAAAAATACTCACACTTAAGGGCGCTTAGTTGCTGCGATATTTTTGACTATTATTTACATAAAATTCAAACAATTCGCAAGCTATATATTTTATATTATATACCTATCCTACCACATATAGTTATTAAGTTTGAAGAAAACTAAGAACAAAATACAAAGTCTTTTTATTCAAATTATTTACTTACTCCAATATTTTTTGTTCCTTGAGCACGTCGCGTGGCGTTATTACGTTAAGTAATTTAACGGGTATAGTAACAATTGACCCGTGCCCGTTCAGGGTTAACTATTTATAGCCAATCTGGGGTCTTTCATATCATAACTAACGACATAAGCTAAAGCGATTTCATATTATTATGAACGTATAATAACTTCGTTCGTAAACTATGTTTGTTTACATCTAATTTTATTAATATTTCATTTACCTATCATATTACTTTATACCTCACTCTTCGAGATTACTGCTTGGATAGATATATGTAATACTTATTATTTTTGGAATACGTCCGTATTTCTTACGGTGTTATCGCCGATTAGGTTCGGTCTTATCTAATTCACGCTCTATAGATCTCAGGATAAGTCTCTACTTTTCGGGCATACGATTACTGATGGGACACAAATGAATATAAGAAAACAGTTGAAAATGTAACCATGACCACAGATAATTGAATGTAACATCCGTCATATTGATTTTGTTACCAGGGACACATAGCACAATATAACATTCGTTAAAATCCGCTCAGTAGTTTTGGTGCTACAGTGGAGTAGTATACGTTGTAACTGAACTGCTAAAATAATTCCTTCATCAAAACCTTCGTTTTATTGCCGTAATCGGGTAAAAATAAGGTAAAATATGCGTGGAGTGTAGATAAATAACGGGTATGCTCCCACATCTTGATATCATCACATCTACTGTAAGATTAACAATCGTAGAAAACAAAAACAAATAATAATGGTCATTCCAAAGACGGTAAAACAATCTCATTAAACATAGCCTCAACCAAAAACCATAGCGATGGCGCGATAACTTCGTTATGGGAAAGCCAATTAGAGCTAGGAGCGTTTTTCGCCGGAGCCGCTCCATCCATCACCCGACCACGCCCAGCCTGTTCCATTCACTGCCCTCTCGTCCCTCATACACTTTGAGCACGAGGTACCTCCATTTCTATAATTAAATTACACAAAAACCCCGTTACATTCCGAAAATAGTTCATTTGTGTTGCTGCCGTCGATTGCGACGCATGGTTCTATTTTTGACCGTCTTCTTCTCAACGCATGTAAGACGTAGGGATTTCAAATTACTCAAGTGTGGAAGTTCCTAACAATAACCTACTACCAGAGGATATCAGCCGGTTGAAACGACTTTAGGGTCTGAACCCTTTCAGTAGCGAAATCCTATGCCATTCATTCTAATAGAAGAAATACTATGAGAAATGTTGACAGGTGGTAATTATTACAATTTATCAGTAAATCTAAGTAGATTTACTGATAAATTGTAATAATTACTTGTAATAATTACTTTGAATACAGAACAATAACAATACTTATTGTTCTGTATTCTGGCATTAGATATCAATCAGTTGAGATCACGATGAAGTTTGAAACTAAAACTTTAGTAGTATATCATAAAAGGAAATGAAAGGAAAGTTTACCTATAATATATAGGAACTAGTTCCTGATCAGTGAATCAGCACGAGTAGCTATATATATATTAATATACATTAAGTTTATCTGTAACTTAATCTACCTAACAGTTAAACGATTTAAATAAAATAAAGAAATAATAGAAGATAATAATATTATTCTGCGCTGAAGTAGGTACCTATCCAAAGATATGGTTTCAACTATGATCCCTAACCTTTACTAGAAGAGGCACTAAAAGAAGAACGTGACAAGAAGGTCCGACTCTATCTTGACGCAGTTCACTTATCATTTAAAATTAATAACTACAAGTTATTACTTAAATATCAATCGTCAATTAACAATAGTGCGTTTATAATCACTTGCCTATAAAGCAAACTGTTGACATTTAGACAAATATCTAATTCGCTGGAGGTAGTTAATCAATACACACACATAAAGAATAATTTGCTATTCTAGAAGGTACGGCTGTATACATACTAATTATGAAATCACACTCAGCTATTGCCTTTATGCTTTCTATAGCAGCTATATACTTTGGTTTAACTTTCCATTGTTACTACAAAGTAGAGATGAGAACATACCAAACAAATGGTATTACAAGTTATCCAATACCTCGGGTATTACCGGAGTAATGCACAATTTTATAGTTTTACATCGAGCCCTGAAGTAAACAGCGTCTCGATGACTAATACTTCACTAGAAAGTAACAGACTTGTTCAAATAAATGTTTAAGTTATCACAGTTGATTGATACTAATCGTATAGCAAAAGTCTTGCCATAAATATTATATCCTACATGACGTAAACAAATCAAAACACACATCAAAAATGAAAATTCTTGAAAATTATTATATGAGAACCCGTCTGAGGTGTTCTGAGGTAATACCTGTGATTCAATAAATGTCATCAAAATCCAAAATCGGTTCCGAAGTTTTTGCTCGAGAAATAATATGCACAACAAAAAATTTCTGTATAGTGCAAGAATCAATATCAAGGCGCAGACTGAAAATCACTGGCTCTGTACTATTGTCTTACCTACTCCCATGACAAAATTTATCCTTAGTTGCAGGGCGTATTATTGTTTAAAAAAACACACAATCCCACAAGTTTACGATCCGTCGTAACTCGTAAGTTACATTAAACTGCAGTGCAGTAAAATCGGTATGAGTTAGCCAGCCATTTTTAGATGAAACGAATTAGTTATATTCTCGATTGTCATAGCTTCGGAAGTCAGCAGTGACCAGCGTAGCACGAGGAGTCACTCAAAATTAGCTCCGCTATACCGATAGCTCAGGGATCAAGTTATTCTGGCCGCGTTTCCCGATCGTGACATTTCGGGCCGGCACCTGCGACGCCGCAAGTAGCGGTGAGCCGGCTGTCGGCCGCGACATGTGCAACTAATTTGTAGCCAGCAACGCACTCATTACAGGGTCCCCGCCGCCCGAGGTGTCGCCGGCATCGGCAATTTCACTCGTAATTCTATAAAATTGCCACACGCATGAGGAAGTCGTCCGCAACTTATCTCCGAGAACGTGTCACCGTTTATATGAAAATAAAAAAGTCCGGCCAAGTGCAAGTCACACTCGTTCATTGAGGGTTCCGTATCTTGGAAGCGACGGTGATTACATATTTCTTCTTCTTTATCAACCGATAGACGTCCACTGTTGTACAAAGGTCTCTTGCATGGACTTCCACAGATCTCGGTCATTTGCTAGTTGTATCCAGCGGCTCCCTGCGACTCGTTTAATGTCGTCGGTCCACCTTGTGGGGAGTCTGCCAACGCTTCACTTTCACTTTGGGACCCAAAAGACCATTAGCTCTTCGAACTATGTGCTCCACTCAGTTTCGCAACACGCTGAACTATCGGTCAAGGCCGTTCATCGGTGGTTCTCCTACAACTCTGTTCATTTCTGATATTAAAAAGAAGTACATATTTACGTGGTTTGAATTATTTGACTACCTCAAAAACCGAAACAAAATGGGTCGGCCCATTTGTGTGGAACGCCTAACCTAAAGTCTGATTTTTAATTGCGTGGAATTCTGACGTATCTTAATGTTACCAGAGATTAAAAAAATCCCACAAAAAAGATAATAAAAAACTCATAAAAATAAAAATCAATTGCCGCACATAGATATAATATGACAAATGCTTGACAGATAGTTTGGGGTAAAATCGAACTACAGGTGGTAATACTGTTTTTCATACAAACAACTCGCTCTATTTACAAAATGACAACTGTCAGAATTCCACCGAATTAAAAATCAGACTATACATTAGATTATTATTTTAATCTAAAATGCAATTACAAAGAACAAATGTTATTTATCACTATTCCCGATTTCAAGTCGGTAACAATAATAATAGTTTGAATAAGAATTTGCGAAAGCAAAGTAGGGTTCTTCTTTTACCATCTTTGTACGGATCCCTAAAAATATGTGGTGTTAAGTTTTTTATTACTTTGGGGACATTTTGTTTACAGAGCCATGGAAAAAGAACTAACAGATGGTTAGCCTGTGGTAGAACAGTAATGTATAGAAATAAGAAAAAATTGAACTACGAAAATGACTACGAATAATGTAAAACTCCCATTCCATTGAACTTCTTAAACAGAAACAAACCTTTATTTGAATAATAAATGGACAAAATACAAGAATGGGAGGAAGAGCATTAACTTCTGATTAATACCGATTTTATAAAAGTTAGAGCTGACAGCTTAATGAATGAAATACCTTAACTAATAGAAACAAGACGTATTTCGATGTTGTTTAATTAAAAAAAAATATTTAGGTCAAATTTCCGTTTATGAAACAGTTTAAAATTGATGTGCAGCTTGTTTTCTACTCTTCAGTAGGTACCTGTGTCGTGGATTGGAATGAATGGTGCTGACACTTTGTCACTAACTGGTATCAAATACATGCATGCCACTCAACTAATTATAGAGAGAGCGATCGATGTTCGGCACCTTGTTAAGTTGTTAAATGATTAAATGTGCGTTGAAGTGTCTCTACGGACCGGACACATAGCTCGAATGAACTATAAGCCTTCCTTCACCCTCAGCGACCACATCAAAAGCATTTGTAAAGAGGTCTCGGGTTCGATTCCCGGCGGGGGCAATTTGGTAATTTATAATTTCTGAATTGTCTCTGGTTTGTTCTGGTGGGAGGCTTTGGCCGTGGTTAGTTACCATCCAACTGCCAAAGACGTACCGCCAAGCGATTTAGCGCTCCAGCACAATGGCGTTTAGAAACCGATTAGGGGTATGGGTTGAATTTACACTGCTATATCCCTTCCAAGTTAGCTCAAACAAATAGGAATCAATTGAGAAAGTATCTACAACGGAGATTGGCTCACAATTTGTTTAAAACTATATACTATCCTTTACGCATCCTTCTTCGCAACTGATAGGTGTAGTGGGTTTAGGTACCTTAGTTTTAAGGCGAACCAAAGCTATTCTCTTACCTAATATTGTTACCTACTTAGCAATAAGTTAGATAACCCGGTTGCACTTTTCCGATGAGGATTCCGATAGGGATATTCGAGCATAGGTACAGAATAGGGAATGCAAATCTCGCGAGATTGGGGCTCAAGCGAGATCTCGCGAGATTGTAAATAACAATACTGCGAGATCTCGCCAATTTCGAGATCTCGCGAGATTGGCAGTTTTATGTGTTTTTTTTGCAAATAATCACAATATTTGAATAAATTAGAAAAAAATAGTAAAAATTATAAGTACTTATTATAACATAATATTTATTTTCACGAATTTTTCAATAGACTTTTATGCATCAAATTGTCTATAATAATTTTTAAATAAACTTCGAAGTAGTAGACTGACGTACGTATCTATCAAATCACTGTGGAAGCACTGTATACATACAGTTTGGTTACCTATTGTAAAAAAAAATATTTTTTATTTTTTGAAGAGCAACTGCTGAGTTTCTTGCCGGTTCTTCTCAGCAGAATCTGCATTCCGAACCGGTGGTAGATTTATGACGTGTCATAAGAGCTACAAGTTGGCCTACATGAAATAAATTTTTGAATTTGAATTTGAAATAACAAATGAAAAAAACAACCAGTCTTCTCTTCTAATATTAAACGAAACTCTTTTAGTACCTAACTCGCGCACCGAACGAAACCGACAGTCGCAACTCCGTCCGTTTCAATCCGCGCTTTGAATAAGACTTTTTTATGCTCGAGTGCAATCTCGTTAATCTCGCGAGATCTCGCCCCTTTTTTCGTCCGAGATCAATCTCGCTAAAAAAGGCCGAGATCTCGCAAAAACGAGATCTCGCGAGATCGAGATTGCATTCCCTAGTACAGAAGGCATACGAGACTGCTCGAAATGTAACACCAAACAAAAACACAACTTAAAGTATAATAAATAAGTTACTATGATCCCCATAAACTGTTAATTAATTATTAGTTGAGTGGTATGAATCCAGAAAAGACCGAGTCAGTAAATGCGAATCATGCATGATAGAGCTATAAAATGCTTGCGGCTTATTTGTCTTAGCGTGATCCGTTGTCTACACTTATTTTGTCCAACTTCTAATAAAAAAATGCTTAAGAAAATCTAACCTGTCCATTTTTGTCCATCTCGTTGTTGGTGAGCTTGACCTTCTCGAAGGAGACGACCTGCTTCCTCAGCTGGTCGCCGGAGAAGGGCGAGTCGGGGTGCGGGTAGAGGCGCGCGGGGGCGGGCGGGTCCGCCTTGCCCGCCACCAGCCACGAGGAGCGGTGGTACGCGTAGCGGTACCGCTTGCCGTCCACAGGGACCACGTCCAGGAGGACTGCGTACCGCGCCTCCGCGCGACACCCCGTAAAGGACACCCGTACCGTTGGGAACATGCGTCTGTTAACAAAGTTAGACATGGTCAGGAACGCTATTAATATAACGTTATCGACTTGGTAGCTGTTCTACTGATTGATTAGTATACAAGTGCATTAAAGGTTACTTTTTGAAACTGCAACACTAACTATTATAATTCTGTCAAGTGTAACTTTAGCTGATCTTTTTTCAAAAACCAAGAGTATCGGATTAACAAAAATGAATTGAGGAAGTAGCGA
This sequence comes from Hipparchia semele, assembly GCA_933228805.2. NCBI lineage: Eukaryota > Metazoa > Arthropoda > Insecta > Lepidoptera > Nymphalidae > Hipparchia > Hipparchia semele. Next base: position 5,732,850 of record OW121709.1, on the reverse strand, counting down.
TATAATATAAGCACGTGTCTAAATATTTTATGGTGTTCATAAAAATCATAATCCGGGCGTAAAACTTGAGAAAGTTTCATATCGAAAATATTACAATATAAAACAGGTGACTTAAACTATAAACTTCTCGATTCGACGACGAAAGCAACCCACGGCGTTAATGACCTCAAAAGGACGAAATCAAACTAAATTAGACATTAAGACACAAAAACCTTACACGTAGGTAATCCCCGAAAGTGTTTTACGAGACCAAAACACATGCTCGCAATAAAAAATATGATTAATGGGTATTAACAAAAAACTGGCAGAGATCAGGCCACGGCCGGTGACTTGTATAATTACAGGGTGAAACGCGAACTAGGAAATCAAACAAATATGATGTATTCGATTTTAATGCACCCCTAAATGGGCCGAAGCGCTTCCTGCCGGCCGGAGGCGATAACATCTCACCGCTACTTATTTATAACGTAACCTTTCTTAATACATTTTTTTTCGTAGAGTTTAAACGGCGCTTTTATAATTTCGAAGGCTAAACAAGCAGTCATAGATAAGATAACGTCCGACAATTTGTCCGTCCCTAACGCGATCTGACGTTCGGTCGCGCTAGACTTGTTTCTATTAGCTCAAACGTTTTTAAACGATCGATTCGACCGATATCGTCCAGGTTTACGACGGAATTCCAACAGCGTGTTATATAAAACGCGGGAGTGAAAGAAAGAATTATTAGCGCTCATAAAACAGGGAGCGGTGTCAACCTCCCAATAAGTATAATAAATGCAAGAGACCTATAAAACTCCCGGAGTCTGAGCGCTAGTGCGATAAAGCGCTGAGTGCGAGGGTCTCGCTTGACTTAAGCACTGGTCATAAATAAATCGTATTAAGAATGCTCTCTTCAATATCAGGTGATCGCACGTGAGAGAATGCTATTTCAATCAACGTTTACGGGCGGGACATACTCAAGAGCGAGATGGGCAATGTTTATACCGCGCAAATCACCGTTACGTTATATTTTACAAACTAATCAATGTTTTTTGAAGAAACTGAAGATATTTTTAATGTTTTAATTTATATATAAAAGGTGACTGACTGATTGATCATCAACGTACAGCTCAAAAACTGGACGGATATGGCTGAAATTTGGAATACAGATAGCTATCATGACGTAGGCAACAGCTAAGAAAGGATTTTTGAAAATTCAATCCCTGAGAGGATAAAATACGGGTTTAAAAAATCGAACTAAATGTGAGCGAAGCCGCGTGCGAAAGCTAGTTTTTAAGAAGGTAATGTATGCCTCTTTGCCTTTAATTTCGCTTTCTGTATGATTATATAAGTTTCCTTAAATGCGCTAGAATAGAGATTTTTGAAAGCTTCTAAATTCCAAATCAAATACCTTTTTACAAATTGTTTTTTGCGGTAAAGCATAGATAATGAAGAGTTAAATCGATATCAGGCTGTATATTTGATCTAGAATAATATAAAATAGATTTATAAGCGTAATAGTGTTTGCATGAGAAATCCCGCGCATAGCGTAGCCTTAAGGCCTAAGGTGTGTTTCAGACTGTTTTTTTTTTTTAATTTATAAAGAACATTAGCCAAGTTGAACTTGACTTATATTCTCCTCTGCCCTTCAAATAAGCAGAAAGCTTGTGTTACGAGTGAGTAGGTACGACAATAGTGCAATGGATGAAGAACCTGCGACCTTTCCGCACCTTTAACCGTTGTGCTATTGAGGCTTTATTCAGTATCAGCGTCGCGGGATCTCTCATCGTGGATATGGAGGCTGTGTCACGCGTTTATGAGTGTGCGTCGTTAAGGCGATGTCGCGACGGCTCGCCACCCAGCGAGATCTTGTAACGAGCCGTATCCATCATCGGTTACTGTCCAACTCGGATTGTAAAGCTCAGAACTGAATGCTTTGCTACATTCTTAAGACACTGGAGCATGCTGTACAAGTGAAAGTCGAGGCTGCATTCATTTGTCACTTCGTCAAACTGGGTGCTCCGTTTAGTATTCGAAACGACATTGATATGTAACTACTATTAAAATTCCATTATACCTAAATGAGTAAACGTCAGCTGGAAAGTTTTTTGGTCTGGTGGGAGAGTTCGGTCGTGGCTAGTTACCACCCTATCAGCACGCCAAACAATTTAAAGTAGGTAGGTAAGAAACCGTACAGAAATCAGTCAGAGTTTTGGGTTTAAGCAAAACTGTCATATTCCTTCCAAGTCCATTCCAAGTTCAATCCACTTCCACCACGGGAGACCGGAGAGAGCTTAATTGAGGGAATTTTATCATCCAATAAAGAAGATATTATTTATGTACGTCACGTCCGTATCTCACTTGAGACTATTTTGTCATAGACGATATCAGTACAACCAATCTCATTAAAATTCCCATTATACGCACAGAACATAGATGTACCTACTTAATAAAAAAAGAGAAACTACCAACAATTACAATAACAAATATCACTACTAGAATTGGTATAGTCAATGCATTTTATTTATTTATTCGCTCGCTAAAGGTCGGAAGGCACGACTGGGCACATTAATCTTATGCGGACCGCAAGTAGCGTAAAATGTACGTAATTACTTAGCATCTTAATACGGCTCTGTTGAGCGCAATTATTGTTTTTAATGCCATGCCAGTGCCACCTATTAATTGACATATAAGGGAACTGTTTTTTTTTTTTCAAAGATGAGAAGTTAATTTAAAAATTAGCAAACACCTATAGTCTATATTTACCTCATTCATAAAATTTTATGACTTCCCTTTCGACTTGTAATGTGAAACTATGTTATAAGACAAAAACTATTGAATTGTCTTTACAATTATAGTGGAGGATCTATCAGTGACACCTATAATAACCTATAAAAACCTTCATAGCTCAACGGTATTAGTAAAATTCCACTCGTTGGCGTTGTTACTAGAATGATCGCATTTACTACTTTCACAATCTTCAAACATAGTTGATAGGAAAAGGAACGTAACTTAAACGTGAGATAAATTATTTTTTGAAAGCCGGAATTAGAATAGTCGACCAATATTGAGAGTAGGGAATGCAATCTCGATCTCGCGAGATCTCGTTTTCGCGAGATCTCGGCCTTTTTTAGCGAGATTGATCTCGGCTGAAAAAAGGGGCGAGATCTCGCGAGATTAACGAGATTGCACTGGAGCATAAAAAAGTCTTATTCGAAGCGCGGACTGACACTGACGGAGTTGCAATCTGTCGGTTTCGTTCGGTGCGCGAATTAATTTTTAAATTACTAAAAGATTTGCGTTTGATATTAGAAGAGAAGACTGGTTGTTTTTCTCATTTGTTATTTCAAATTCAAATTTTATTTATTTCATGTAGGCCAACTTGTAGCTCTTATAAATCTACCACCGGTTCGGAATGCAGATTCTGCTGAGAAGAACCGGCAAGAAACTCAGCAGTTGCTTTTCAAAAAATAAAAAATATTTTTTTATTTTTTAATAGGTAACCAAACTGTGCTATGTATGGTCGCGGACAGAAAATGTTTATCAGTTTTCAAAGTAGATTCTATATCACATTGCGTGCAGTAAGGTCTATAACGCCATAGAATATCAAAAGCATACCGACTGTCAGGTATAGACGTGTGCATGTAATTATGAATCTTAAGGTGGTAAACATTTTCTGTCCGCGACCGTATGTATATACAGTGCTTCCACAGTGATTTGATTGAAACGTACGTCAAAGTTTACTACTTAGAAGTTTATTAAAAAATTATAGACAATTTGATTCATAAAAGTCTATTGTAAAAATTCGTGGAAATAAATGTTATCTTATAATACTTATAATTTTTATTATTATTATTTTTCTAATTTATTCAAATATTATGATTATTTGCAAAAAAAAACACACAAAACTGCCAATCTCGCGAGATCTCGAAATTGGCGAGATCTCGCGGTATTGTTATTTACAATCTCGCGAGATCTCGCTTGAGCCCCAATCTCGCGAGATTTGCATTCCCTAATTGAGAGTACCACTTTATAGAATTAAAATTAGTGACTGAAAAAAATCAAAGTCAGTCAAAAACAGAATAGTTACTCCATAAAGTGTGTTATAATATGATTTTAAAATTTTTTCACTATCCTCTTCCCGTAAAACGGAATTTTTGTATTGGATTTCTGTGAAGTTAGTGGCTTGAAACGTCATAAATTCGTAACACCGCGTTACATAAATGTGAAATTGTGTTTGTTTGTTGGTTTATCCTTCAATCTCGGAGCAACAAAGTAACGTATCTTGGTGTGTTATTGCATGAGTATAGTTGTAGCCCTGGCCTATTGTGAAGTTGTTCTCGCGAGTTATTCTACTCACAGATTTAGCTTTAGAATTAAAAAAAGTACCTAAATAGTTAATTTCAACCGTTTAGTTACTACCTTGAAACATAAGTGGCTCGGTGGTACCTACCATGTTGAGCAAACAATTTACCGCGTGTTTTTGTACAGGGAAGTGTGTTGTGATAGGAAACCGCAATATTGTGACAATGCAGACGACTTGACGAAGAAGGTTCGTCGTACACAGGAACCAATTACGGGTAACCGCTTCCGTGCAGAGGCGCGAAGGTTGCCATCATTCGACGTAACTTAATTTAAGTAGGTATATTATATGTTTGTTTTCCCCTTCTCGTTTATAGGGTTAAGCTTTTTTGTCCGACTACCTCAAAGTCTCTTATGCTGATATCGATAGAGCATGCTCCAAGACTCAAGATAGAGGTTAAAACGAGACACAAGTTCTGACATAAATCTGTCTCGTTTTAACTTTGTCTTGACTCTTGAGTCTGATTTGAGCCTTAGTTTTCGGTCTAAACCTACAACCTTTAGCTCGTATAAATGCTTGTACGCTAAGCCACATGAGCTAAACAAAGCTAAGTTAGTTTGGTTCGCGGTGTGGCTTGCGCTTTAAGTTAAGATAAATTAGTTTAGATTAATAATTTAATCATGGTGATTTTTATTCAGCTTGCACCATTGTTCGTGAAATGTCGTATTAATATGAAATTGCTACTTTAATAGAATAAATTATAGCCCAGGCTTCAAGTCAAGAGTGCAATCGCCTTCACAAATTACTGCGATTAATTATTAATTCTTTCGCAAGAAACAATCAACTAACTGTTTTCAGCAAACATTTTAAATTAAGGCAATTAAAAAGTTTAAGATGAGATAAGAATTTTGTTTTTACTTATGAGTCTCCATAGAAATAAAGTTTTGCTATAATATATACTTTTTGTTTATTTTTTCACAACAACAGATACAGATAGGTAACTATTATGATATCGTAGGCGTGCGCTGAGAATTTTTGAAAATTCAAATCCTAAGGAGATAAAATAGGGGTTTGAAAAATTGAACTTAACGTGAGCGAAGCTGCGGACAAAAGCTAGTTATGATTAAAGTACTTAATAAAGGCTTGGACAGACACATCGCGCGCTATTCTTTTGCGCTTTTCCTTTTTCTTTTTTTTTTAAACCACCCCGTTTTAACACGAACAAAACAATAATCTAACACGAATTATTTAAGCCAAAAAGATAAATATGTAGTTCATCTAGCGCTTACTTAATTCAAACTCTATACCTACCTACTTAGGTAGAGTTTTAAAATCAAAATGCAAGAAAAAGTTTGCTTGGTGCACTTCGAGTATATTTCCTTCCAGAACACTTTTTTAAGATCATCTTGCATATTTAAACTGTTTTGAATTATACCTATTTTATTGATCGTGTAATGTCGCAAATAACAGCGAGTTATGTGTACCTACACACTATACACATTTTTCATGTCTTTATCGCGTGCTTAAAGCAATACGAACGGCACTTATAGAATCAATAATAATTAAAAATACGAAATAATTAAAAATTAAATAAACATTGCTGTATTGTACCTACTATAAATTTGAAACATACAATGTGCGATGGCAAGCCAGCGCAGTCTTTTCCCTTCCACCTTGCCTACAAAGTAAGCTTCTCCAAGATAATCAACTAGGCAGGCTTTGAGTAATACGACCAAATTAAGTCCAAGTCACGAAAACATTAAAAAATGACTTAAAATGAAAAAAAAAAAAATTGTGTCAACACAGAGCTCCTCAAGAATTGATAAATAGTTTCCATTTATTTCCATACTAATGATAGACTTATGTACATTTTAAGTTTACTTGAAACTCAGGATTTTTTATTAAGTACTTGTTATTTCTGTCACACTCCGCTATCGTTCCGCTTGGTGTTTGTTGAAGCCTTTACCTAGAGGTGTCACAATTTAAAGATTAATAATAATTATTGTGGTTATTTTCTACATTCAAGGTTTAACTTAACATGTCTCCTATTCGTTTGGAACGTAGGCTACCTACATTTGCATTTACGCAAGACAATTATTAAAGACCTCCATTATTTAGCACTTGTTGACTTTGCTGGCAAACTATTAATTTTTAGTATTGACGGTGTGATTAAGTATTGGCTGTAAACTTTAACTGTAATATTATGCTTCGAGGTATATTAGTTGGTACATTGTGTTACATTTTAAAGTTCGTTTCGGTGACTTAGACACGACAATCGGGCTAAAATCTATAAACCGCACTCTCGCTAAGCTCAAACTCAAAACAAGTGTTAAAACGAGACAGATTTATGTTAAAGTATATTTGTGTCCCGTTTTAACTCTATCTTAAGTCCGATCTAAGTCAGAGCACGCTCTAAGCATCTCAGCATTACACACGGCAATGATGATGAATGAAAAAAAAAAACTTTTGATTCAATATAAGAATTATTTTTAAAAGACGAATTGCAATATGTGAAAAGATTTATCCTCCAATATTCCACTAACGGAGGTGCAATATTTTACTCTAATCATAAGGTAGTACTATTAGGTATTCTATGTGCTGTGCTGTCTAAATGGGACCAACCGCCCTCGCTATTTAGTCTCTACTCAATAAAAAATATATTGTGAATCTTTTCATAATCTGCATAGATACCGCGTAGCCGTAATACTTGTACACGTCATATTAATTCTGTTAATGCACGTATATTGGAGTCAAGTGAGTCTAGTTTCAACAGAAACTTAAGCTTTTTAGCAACACTACTGATTAATTTGAGAGGCTCTTATTTTTTGTATTCCGTAATCCCGAAGAAAAAAAAATCGTTGGTCCCGCGGTCTGCCGAATCAAACTCAAAATTTTTTCAGCCCTCGAGTTCAAAAAGTCTCAAAAGCTTGAGAACTTCTCAAAAGTAACGACTCCCTCTTTCACCTTCATAATATCTTGTTCACACAATATTCCCGTATCTGTCGTGCTGACGTCCCGTCAAAATCCACCTTTACAAGCTTGACTGGTTTCCATGAAATGTCATCAGTTCGATTCGCACGCAACATGATCCAGCGACAACTTTACGTGTTCTCAATTTACAGGCAATAACCATATAACATACGACCCTTCGCAGTAATTATGTGAATGTTTCTATAAAACATTAAAATACACCCATATTTTATTGCATAACTTATTACTTTGCATAAAACGTACGAGTATAATACCTAGGCACCTATTGTGGATTTGAATGGACTTAAGGGAAGGTATTTAGAAGAAGGTATAAAATATTTAAAACCGGCGAAGTGCGAGTTGGACTAGAACACGGAGCGTTCCGTAGGTACCTTCGTAACAACGGTTGTTGTTAAGGATGTGTAAAATAACGCCGAAAAAGTTGACCTGCTTTTCAATCCCAAGATCTCTGACTTGTTAGAGCCTTGCAGGTATGTGAGCTTTTAGCATTATCTAAATAGCGTTAGTAGCAGCTAAGTAGAATATGCTCTTACGGTCAAGGAACATCGTGAGGAAAACTGCATGCCTGTAAGTTCTCCATAGTGTATGAATTCAAAGGTGTTAGTCCAGTCAAAAAACCTCAAAAAATGGCCCAACCTCTGGAAAATTGCGAAAGTTTTGAAACTTTGCACATCGAATTATGGGTCCCTAGGGATGAATATACCAAAAGTCCTCATGCGTACGAGGCGAGCTCTAGCGGCAATTAGCGGAAACAGGACCCTTTTTTTGGTTTTTTGTTAATATCTCGAGAACCTTTGGTCAGAGGTAAAAGTTTACTACTACATAATTAAAGCTTATTAAAATTGCAACAATAATGATTATATACATTTTTCTTGAATTCCTAATAATTACTGAGTTTTAGGCCACTAAAAGATAGCTTTTTCGAAAAATCACGCTAGCGGCGCCCGATACAATATGGCATTTGTAATAATATTTGACAATCATGGTTTATCATTTTTTTTGGGTACCAAGGGTGATTCAGAAAATAAATTTCACAATTATGAACAAAAAAAAGACATATTGTTTATTAAACAACTAGCTTTTGCCCTCGACTTCGCTCACGTTAAGTTAAATTTTTCAAACCCCTATTTTACCCGTTGTACCCCCTTAGGGGTCGAATTTTCAAAAATCCTTTCGTAGAGGATGCCTACGGCCTAATAGCTACCTGTATGCCAAATTTCAGCCTAATCCGTCCAGTGGTTTAAGCTGTGCGTTGATAGCATTTTTTATTGTTTCTGTATTTCATCTAAATATTTAAAACGCAAAGGTGACAGACTTACTGACTGATCTATCCACGCACAGCTTAAACCACTGGACGGATCAGGCTGAAATTTGGCATACAGGTAGCTATTAGGCCGTAGGCATCCTCTACGAAAGGATTTTTGAAAATTCGACTCCTAAGGGGGTACAACGAGTAAAATAGGGGTTTGAAAAATTTAACTTAACGTGAGCGAAGCCGAGGGCAAAAGCTAGTTGTTTAATAAACAATATGTCTTTTTTTTGTTCATAATTGTGAAGTTTATTTTCTGAATCACCCTTGGTACCCAAAAAAAAATGATAAACCATGATTGTCAAATATTATTACAAATGCCATATTGTACCGGGCGCCGCTAGCGTGATTTTTCGAAAAAGCTATCTTTCAGTGGCCTAAAACTCAGTAATTATTAGGAATTCAAGAAAAATGTATATGATCATTATTGTTGCAAATTTAATAAGCTTTAATTATGTAGTAGTAAACTTTTACCTTTGACCAAAGGTTCTCGAGATATTAACAAAAAACCAAAAAAAGGGTCCTGTTTCCGCTAATTGCCGCTAGAGCTCGCCTCGTACGCATGAGGACTTTTGGTATATTCATCCCTAGGGACCCATAATTCGATGTGCAAAGTTTCAAAACTTTCGCAATTTTCCAGAGGTTAAACCTTGTTTTGACTGGACTATGTGTAAAGTCTGTTAATTCGTATTTGGTATAAGCATTGCAGACTATGGACTGTGAATTTTTTTTTTAAGAATATTAGTCAAGCTGAACTTGACTTTTATTCTCCTCTCCCCTCCTAATAAGCGAAAAGCTTGTGCTGTGAGTGGGGACGACAATAGTGCAACTGGTGGTACTCGAACCTGCGACCTTTCAATTTTGCGCAAAAACACCAATACTTTTAGATACGAAAGTAAGCGAGACATCGTTTCTTTACAATTTTCTTTAACCTACGCTTGAGAAAGGGGCAACTTTCGCCTCGGGGTCTCAATGTCAAGGCTTGGCTTAAAGAACATAATAATAATTAAAATGTATAAAAATATCAGGATTTATCGAGGTAGCCCTACTGCAAGCAATAAACGAGGTGTGCCTAGTTTTTTGCAATATAATATAGATGACCCTAAAGGGTCTATGGCATTAGAAGAAATGGCGTTAACAGTTAAACAAAGATAATATTTAACTTTGAAAAGGTTAGAACGCACATTTTCTGTCAAACATGTTATGGTTGAAATGTTCGTTTTATTACCCGACAGCGGCACGGAAGGAAGGTAATGTGTTTATCAGTCTATGTATGTATATGTATGTATGTGGCGCTCTAGATACCAAACGCGTGGGCCGATTTTGATGATCCTTATGTCAATCGATTCGTGTTAATCTTGGAAGTGTCAATAAAGACATAACAGTAATCAAAATTCAATGTGGCGACCACCAGACGCCATATTGTGAAAAAGAAAAAATGGGTCTTTATAATCTCTAAATCTGGGTTTAATTTTTTTAACTCTCAATTGCCTAACGGATAAAGGTGTGGACTGAAAACTGAAACTTAGGATTACTTTAATCCACGCAGACCTTAGTTGTCTTCAGGTACTTTCTACTTGAAATAATAAAATATTAAGTTAAAAAAATCAAAAACTATTATATATAACTGCTATATATATTGACTTTTGATTACTGGTCTTTAGTGACACTCTCTAGATTTAACACAAATCGATTGATGTAAGAATCCACAAAAACGGCCCACTCGTTTGGTCTCCAGAGCGCCACATACATAACTACAATACATACATAGACTGATAAACACATTACCCTCCTTTGCGTGTCGCAGTCGGGTAAAAAAGGTCATCGGTCCTGTTTACTCTCCTAAACTAGATCGCACATCAGAATAGGAATCAATGACAGACACGTGGCTGTCAGCTGAATGTCGCTCACGCGTCTAGTTACGTCGCGGCGACACGCGACTGGCGCGACACTCTAAACGTAACAGTAATAGATATCCAGTTACCAATCGCCATTATAATATACCTACTAGTATCTATCTCCATAAGACTTTAAAACAATTAGGAATTAATTTGATGGGAATATTATATAATTTTTTACATAATAAAATTTTATCGTTTGTTATTTATAAGCCTGAATAGCATAAGGGTTAAAGGTGTGGACTGAAAACTGATAGGTCGCAGGTTCGAGCACTACCCGTTGCACTATTGTCATACCCACTCCTGGCACAAGCTTTTCGCTTATTTGGAGGGGAGAGGAGAATACAAGTCAAGTTCAGCTTGGCTGATTTTTTTTTAAAAAACCTATATAGTCACATACCTAGCTCATGACATTGGTAAAGCGACTGTAATGCGACCGACGCGACGATGATATCGTAAGTCTGCCAAAAATCGCCTCTATGAAACGGATATAATAACGGCGATTTTTTTACCTAAAATAAAAAGTTTTTTTAAGCTATTGCATAGCTTCTGTCGCGGGCCTTGAGCGGGGAGACCGAATCCAGAAATTCCATAACGAACATAACCTGACACGGGACTCCTCTCACCGCTAGATGGCGTTGATAAGAAATGCTATGCAATAGCTTTACCGCGGCAGTCCCCGAGTGCCACACGTCCTTTTTTTTTTTTTTTCATTACAGATACTAACATTAGGCTTACGATCTATCTCACCATCTTCGAGTGACATTCAACCGAGGAGTTTAGACGTTCTGGTTTTTATAATCGACTTCCAAAAAAGGAGGAGGTTTTCAATTCGTCGGAATCTTTTTTTTATGTATGTTCCCCGATTACTCGAAGACGTCTGGACCAATTTGGATTTTTTTTTGTATGAAAGGGTATACTTTTCAGGTGGTCCCATTGTCATCAAGTCAGGATCTGATCATGGAATCCTGGAGAAATCGAGGGAACTCTTCAAATTTTATAGGCACAATTGATACACTTTGTAGTGGCGTTTGAAGTGGGTTTTGTGAAACGAATTTTTACGTTTATATTATTTGTATGTACTGAAAGTTACTAAACGCCTGTTTTAACGCCGCTGTCGCCTTAACAGTGCGGCTCCGGCCTAAGATGTTCATAGGTCACAAATATTTTACTTAGTAGTAGGCGATTCATCATCATTTATCAGTCACCACTATCTGTCATCACATCGTAATTCATAACTGTACCTACTTACTTTCTAATAGCTTGTGTATTTATAATTTTGTTTTTTAGTGCTCCGTGGAGTTAGTACGAGTTCGATTATCGAGTATCGGAATCTATTAACGTTGTCGAGTTTATATGAACTCGACAACATTGATATATTCCTTACAACTGGAAAACTACCCAAAACCGAACTACATGTATTGTAAAGTATAACAACGGTGAATTAACCGTTAATATAATAATACATATTATTATTAACTTTGAACATATAATATTATGCACAGTCGACAGTCGAAGAGCAGCTCTCGTCGGCGAAATTTTAAGTTTACGATGTCGTTATACGTGAAAAATAATGGAGACATAAATATTATGAAAAGTGACGTTTAGTTAATGACCTCGAGACGCAACGTATGTAAAGTAACAACGCCGCGGGGCGCCTCGACGAGCTTCGCACTGGCATTAGAGCTATTACAGACTGAGACGAGCGTTTACAAATATTATCTACTAGTTGATGCCCGCGACATCGTTCAATTAGGCCCTTCGTACACAAGGCTACGCAAATCTTCGATACCCGATGATTTTGGTCTCTAAACGACTACCGCAATACAAATTCATAGTTTGCTAGTGTGCGGACCTCTATGAATTTGTATAGTATCATCGGGTATCGAAGATTTGCGCAGCCCTTTGTATGAAGGGCCTTAGGATTCGCGTGGATTGTGATTTTTCTGATCCCGCTGAAACTCTTTAATTTTCTGCGATAAAAAGTAGTCTATGTCCTATTCCAGACCGTAATCTCTCTCTATGGATCCACCATTAGGTGCTTATGTGCCCCCGCTAAGATAAAAACGCGGCGTTATTTCGATTAGTCTGAAAATACCAACGGTTGCCCAATTAAAAATTCTTCAATTTTCTCTCGACTTTGTAAGTATGCAAGAAATGTTTGATTATTTAACGCTGTTAATGTAAGGCAAGTAATGGTACATTAAACCTTAACCGGATGCCTTCAACACATTATTATTTATTGACCAGCTAAGTGCCTTTTTTACTAAGCTAGATATTATAAACGAAATAATAAATCTGACGAATTTTTACAATACCTAGATATATTTTTGAGATAGCTATTAATCCGATCATAACTTAAGTCGAAAGGTTTTTAATAGTAAAATTCAACTAAATTTTGGTTTAATTAGTCGTTAATTTTGTGTTCGGGCACCTTAATTTAATGAACGTAAGTACCTAATTAATGATATATACCTACCTAAGATAGTTCGTAAATACGAAAATATCATAAATTTTTGTAAGTAGGTATTTAACTAGACATTTGCATAATTTAATTGGTTTATTTAATTTTGAACTAATAGGTATATTATGACAGTCAGAAAAACTAAATCTAATTAACAAAAAGCACCAAGACATAAACTGAAACAAAATATAAAAATTATATTTATTATGTAAATGCTAATTTTGTATATTTAATATATTCATTAAACCGCTACAAACTAATTAGTGACGACACGCTCATAGAAGTATTAAAATGATTTCAATGGTTTTACATTAATAAGGGGATATATTGAAAATTAATGCGATTTTTGGATAACCGGCTTTCATATTTTAATATTCGCTATGAACCATCGATGCTATGAACGGACAAATGATTGGAAGCAATTTTTTCGGTAGTAAGTCCAAAGTCTAAATTTCTTTGGTAATTAATGTTTCGGTCGTTAATTTTTTCATTTATAAAGATAGTTATAATACCCAAAAATATCATGATTTCATTTTTGATAATTCATCAATTTCCTTACTTAATTTTATTTTTTCAAAACGATAGGTAACTTCAATAAAGCTCCAAGCTAATGCATGTAAAAGCGAGACTATATTTTTTTCTTTTAACATTTAGTCATAGGAATGGCCAAGAGGTTAAGACTAGGGAATGCAAATCTCGCGAGATTGGGGCTCAAGCGAGATCTCGCGAGATTGCAAATAACAATACTGCGAGATCTCGCCAATTTCGAGATCTCGCGAGATTGGCAGTTTTGTGTGTTTTTTTTTGCAAATAATCACAATATTTGAATAAATTAGAAAAAAAATAATAAAAATTATAAGTATTATAAGATAACATTTATTTTCACGAATTTTTTCAATAGACTTTTATGAATCAAATTGTCTATAATTTTTTAATAAACTTCTAAGTAGTAAACTTTGACGTACGTTTCAATCAAATAACTGTGGAAGCACTGTTAATTGAAAACAAAGTAAGTTAAATAGAAGTTACCTTTAAGTTACTGTGTTTTCAATTACGAGGGCAGTGTATAAATAGCACAGTTTGGTTACCTATTGTAAAAAAATTTTTTTTTTATTTTTTGAAAAGTAACTGCTGAGTTTCTTGCCGGTTCTTCTCAGCAGAATCTGCATTCCGAACCGGTGGTAGATTTATAAGAGCTACAAGTTGGCCTACATGAAATAAATAAATTTTAAATTTGAAATAACAAATGAAAAAACAACCAGTCTTCTCTTCTAATATCAAACGCAAATCTTTTAGCAATTTAAAAATTAATTCGCGCACCGAACGAAACCGACAGGTCGCAACTCGCAACTCCATCAGTGTCAGTTCGCGCTTCGAATAAGACTTTTTTTTGCTCGAGTGCAAGCAATCTCGTTAATCTCGCGAGATCTCGCCCTTTTTTCGACCGAGATCAATCTCGCTAAAAAAGGCCGAGATCTCGCGAAAACGAGATCTCGCGAGATCGAGATTGCATTCCCTAGTTAAGACTAATAAAGGATAAGTACAACTAACTTCTTTACAATAAGAGAATCCAACCATCTCAAGTAATAACTGTTTCATTCGGTTAAGTAGGTAGTTCGAATTAATAAAGCTGAACTCTGAGGTAGGTAATCAATTAATGATCATAATATAACTGTGTTTAGGATAAGGAATTAAAACCAACAAATCCCGGTAAAAGCATAACTATTTATTTCACCGGTAATATTTAGTCTATTTTATCATCATCATGGATCTATCCGTGTTTTATTGTATTGTTCCGTATAGATCCATTTATTATAAAAATGACTCGACCACCCGTTTCGCAAGGTGCTATAGTCGTGGAGAAGAAAGGGCAAAGAAACTCCACGACAGCACATCTTTTAAAATATAAACTTGAATATAACATATAACACAGCACAAACATAACTCAACGGTTACAATAGTAATATAGTAATAATATTTATAAAATATGAGAATACTTAACTTCAGTATAATCCACCAGCCTTGTTTACATTAGTGCTGACCGAGATCAGCACGGTCCAAAAGCCAATACCAGAATGAATCAACACAATGATATAACACTAGAATGTCGTCACAAGAATAGTCGAAAACCAATACAATAATGCTCCCTCTCGAATAGTGTAAGGTAGTTTTATACTATCGGTAATTGTAAACAAGATTGGTGGGAGTACCACGTGGCCCAATAATAAGATCCAATAACATTTGTTTGGCGTTATAAATCACTAATACAAAGGTATAACCTTATAAATAATTCGTACATTTATTTAACCCAATATCTATGATATATTAAGTATGAAATAATTATACACAAACTGCTATTGCAGAATGGTATCATGACCAATGAATTTCGAATACTCTTAAAACAATAAAGCTACATCCTTCCGATGTTCTAAATCAGCTGATATCTATAATCCAATACTGAATTCTGAATCTTAAAATCATATGTGAATATATTCTGACTCATCTATATCATAATTTTCTAACACGGCCATTCTGACCTGTACTTCGTCCCGAAGTACTTTCTAAGGATATTCCACGTCACTGTAAGACATCACATCTTTTAACACGTCAGTCACTTGCTGCCCATGAAAATGGGTTTCGTACAAATAGACATACTGGACTAACCACTAAAGGTCAAGTGGTAGTACTAGTATCATCTAGTACGAATCATCTAACATTACCAACTAATAAAATCAATTAGTACTGGTAATGATTAGTACCAGCAATCTGAACCCCAAAATAAAGCCACCTGCTGCCCATCGGATATGGGTTTCGTATAAGTAGACGTCATACTAGACTAATCACCTTACGACAAGTAGTAGTACTAGTATCGTCTAGTACGAATAATCTAACATTACCAACCAATAAAATCAATTGGTACTGGCAATGATTAGTACCAGCAGTACACCACAAATGAGTATCTAAACTACACACAGACACATCGTCAAAACATTACTTGGAGCTGTCAGAACAATCACCATTGTCAAATCAAAAACTTTTGCATTATATTGACCAAATCAATTATAGTCAGAATGTATTCACATTTACATGAGAGACACAGTCGTCATCGTGAAAACATTACTTGGAGTTACTTATCAGATCAATCACCATTGTCATATCAAAAACTTTTGCGTCATGTTGATCAGGTCAAGTATAGTTACACCTTTCAGAATATATTCACAGTTATATGTATCTAACATCAATATTCAGAAATTTTATATGTACAGATTAACTGCACCGTTAACTTAACTTTCAATAATCTTGTTAACTAGGAATCTAATAGAGTTTATGATACAAGATACAATATATACTGACACAGCAACCTTTTGCTTTTTGTTGTTGCATAACGGACGTAATCAATAAGTATTTACACAAAAATTTATGTACATCTTGTTTAAAAAAAACAAATGCAATATTTTCTTTTTGAAACAGCAGTAGGTAAAGTTGATACTTTGTAGGTCTGACCTTGAATTTAATATAGGACATATTTGTTTTGAGATACTATTTATTTATTTGTAAAACTTAATTTGATCCTACCGTCTCAACCTTTATAAGCGGTAGCCGTCCATACTGTAAGTTATCTATATCAACTAACCATGGCAATCAAAGGGGAGAAAAACAGATAGAAAATGGTTAATACAACAAACAGTTTATAAACTCCGAGAATTTCTTATACAATAAACTCCAATAACAGGATCAACTCATTTTTTTTTTAACGTTTTTACATACCGACACTAAACCAACAACTAACCCAACTCTTTACTGAATAAAAATGTCGAATGATGGTTCACGAATATCGAATGATGAATTATTGTAATTAATGTCAGATCAAGCATCAGAAGTGAAACGAAAGAAACTAGCCTAAACAACCTTACGACCATAACTGATCATTATTCTCCGTGATTATCTCATAAGAGTGATGACACACCTCACTGTGCGTCTAACCAATGGAATCAAACTATTTCAATAAAATAATTATTATAATTACCTACAATAAAGTAACATTGTAATCATTACGTAACTAACTAGCATGGAACCCAAAATTTCCATGTCTTAGACAACCCGGCTATCTAGCCTAGCCTAGTTATAGCCTCCACCATCTCATAGCCGTCTCATCACACACCATGATACAAAAACCTAGCCGACGTCTATTCTAACCACTATAAGTATAAGCCACGAATGGACAACAACACTATAGGGATCTCACAGTAACGTAACACGAATAAATATTGGAACAAACTCGTCAAATAACTGCGACCAGAGACTAAATCCGAATGACACTAACAACACTATCACCAATCACTCAATCGTCACACCATCAATTCTCTACCGAATCAGAATAACAACTAACCACGAATCACGAATTAAGGATTACAAAATATACTATTATATATTGATTATTATCGCAAAACAAACGACGAATATCAAATGACACTATCGATTATCGAAAGACAACGACGAATATCGAAGGACACTAGCGATTTTTTTTAAATTTTTTATTTGATGACAAACGATCGAAATACAAACGACGATAATGAATGTCAATAAACGTGTCTTCTTTTTATGGATCGAACGACGTAATGATACAACGACGAATCAACAAACCATGACACCAAAGTTATCTAACTACCGTCACTAAACTTTGTAAGATTACCGTCTAAACGTTATAAGTTTACCGTCACTAAACGCTAGAAGACTACCGTCATCTTAATCTCTGTCTCGGCCCGAACCGACATTCGCACGTCCTCGGGCGACTATGGACTTGTTGACAGGAAATGGAAACATTTGAGGTATACTAGTCACAAGGTTCGGCCTACCTGATATATTATTTGGCTAGAACAAACTCGGAACTGTAACACAATTAATGGTAATCAAAATGATTATTGTCCGAATGAAAAGTTCCCAATTCCAATAAATCAAAATAACAGACACCGTCAAGAATAATTTCAATCACTTAATTTTAATCCCCACCAAGAACTTTGTCTTATGATCTTTTATTAATGGATTTTATTCAACTATATTATAATTTATTATTCACTTATTTAATCATTATCCGATTCCGATAGTAATTATTATTAAATATGATATTATATTATCATCGAATTGTTTAATTTGCAACAACCTGACCAGGCACTATGTTTGTATGAATACAATAGCAAAGAATAAACATCAATTGCTTCACTTGTGAACTATAGATAGGAAAAATGTGATTGACTAATAACATGACAAGAATTGAGCCAGTCAGAGAAAAAGTGGATGTTTACAAGTACTAGAATAGAAAATAGCTTCAGTTGTTAAAATACAAATATTTTCTATCATGTGAATAATAATTATTTAATTGAGTTTCCAACGTTAAAGTATCATAATAATTTTCATTACTTTATTTTTAAATGTGCACTGGCAAAAAGTAAGAAGCTAAAATATCAAAGCAATTTACGCTCGGTCATTCTGATAATTTATCTAAATAACAATTATTTGTTTTCTTTTTTTTTTCAGTACTAATATTCAGTTCCAGTACCCACCGATGTACGTGTATTTATAGATCCTTAGCGACTACTAATCCTCAAAAGATAAACGTATTGATATTGTATTTTGTACCATTTAAACATTCTGTCAAATACGACAAAAACATGAAAACCTCATCCAACAACAATTAACAAGTAGTTTCTCACCCAGTTCTCGTCACACAAATATTAGAAAACATTGTCCGCTAAACACCTGAGCAACTGATTTCGGAAGTTGCATCAACATCACTTCCCATCCGCAGATCCATGACCAGAAGTGTTCGGGTTTACTGAAAGAATTTGACAAAGTATTAGTAACATGGCAGAGCAAGTTTGTATCCCACTTCTGATAAAAGCGAGACTATATTTTTTTCTTTTAACATTTAGTCATAGGAATGGCCAAGAGGTTAAGACTAATAAAGGATAAGTACAACTAACTTCTTTACAATAAGAGAATCCAACCATCTCAAGTAATAACTGTTTCATTCGGTTAAGTAGGTAGTTCGAATTAATAAAGCTGAACTCTGAGGTAGGTAATCAATTAATGATCATAATATAACTGTGTTTAGGATAAGGAATTAAAACCAACAAATCCCGGTAAAAGCATAACTATTTATTTCACCGGTAATATTTAGTCTATTTTATCATCATCATGGATCTATCCGTGTTTTATTGTATTGTTCCGTATAGATCCATTTATTATAAAAATGACTCGACCACCCGTTTCGCAAGGTGCTATAGTCGTGGAGAAGAAAGGGCAAAGAAACTCCACGACAGCACATCTTTTAAAATATAAACTTGAATATAACATATAACACAGCACAAACATAACTCAACGGTTACAATAGTAATATAGTAATAATATTTATAAAATATGAGAATACTTAACTTCAGTATAATCCACCAGCCTTGTTTACATTAGTGCTGACCGAGATCAGCACGGTCCAAAAGCCAATACCAGAATGAATCAACACAATGATATAACACTAGAATGTCGTCACAAGAATAGTCGAAAACCAATACAATAATGCTCCCTCTCGAATAGTGTAAGGTAGTTTTATACTATCGGTAATTGTAAACAAGATTGGTGGGAGTACCACGTGGCCCAATAATAAGATCCAATAACATTTGTTTGGCGTTATAAATCACTAATACAAAGGTATAACCTTATAAATAATTCGTACATTTATTTAACCCAATATCTATGATATATTAAGTATGAAATAATTATACACAATAAACTGCTATTGCAGAATGGTATCATGACCAATGAATTTCGAATACTCTTAAAACAATAAAGCTACATCCTTCCGATGTTCTAAATCAGCTGATATCTATAATCCAATACTGAATTCTGAATCTTAAAATCATATGTGAATATATTCTGACTCATCTATATCATAATTTTCTAACACATGCGTAGATATAGAGGAACCTATACGGCCTGTACCTATACCTCTATAAATTAATTGACACACAAACGTCATTATTCAGCATAAATTCACGATTTTTAATAGAAACATTGATGTAAATTATCAAAGAGCCATAATAAAACAGTTAAAATTAACAAGGTGCCTTTTTTATCAGTGTAATCTGGCCGGCTCTGTTTATGAGGCTTCCGGCTCATTCCCCGTAAAGCCTAAACGCCATTGTTAATATGCAACATTCAGTATAAAATATGGCGGTTATGTCAAAATTTGACGGCTCCTTAGATAAGGACTGTAGCACACCTCCATCGTGAAACCGCTGAAGTTCCACCTTGACTTGTCCGTTCCATGTAGGTATGTGTAAACAGAATTAAATCTGCCTGTTCTAACGCAGAGGTTTGACTACGAGTCTATCTCTTTCTTACACGATATCACTATGCGATTAACGGATCAGTTCACGACTTTAGAAGAACGAAAAATATGAGGCAGTAAGATAGAGAAAGACTTAGTCGTAGTAAATTAAAAGTCACAGCGTAGAATGTCCTGATAAGGCAATACGGCAGAACTTCAGCGGTTCCGCTGCTATGCCTTTTCGGAGGTGTGCTAAAGGCGTACGACCGAACGTCGATGTCAGATAATAATCAAAATTAATAGGGCATTTACAGAAAGAGATTAATTATTCTTATTGAGGCTAGAGCCCTGCGCTTTAAAAGAAAATTAGATCTTTTCCTGGATAAATAAGTAGTAAATTCATTTTAAGTAGCCTTATTAATAAAAGTAGCTTACGCCCGCGACTTCGTTCGCTTGGAGTTAGGTATTGAAGATCCGGGAACTCATAGTTTTTCCGAGAAAAAGTGTAGCCCATTTCGTTTGAGGATCCGTCCTCAAATATAGGTGCCAACGCAAAACCACGTTTAGAGGACAAACCAACACACTTTCGCATTTAGAAGTATAGGTTTTTCCATTAGGTTCACCTTCTAAATTGAACTCAGTATCTAAAAAAAGTACCGCTACTTACAAAATGGAGTCAACCTATAAAACTGCAGAAAACTTTACAATAATTTGCATTTGGGCAAAAAAGTTCTGGGAAATTAAAGTTCAACGGACAAGAATAAAGTTACATTGTAGCTGCATTTGTTTACACTTGCGTGTTTTTATATGATAATGATGTTTATTAGAAAAAAATTAAATGCTACACTACTCCTACTACTGATCAGAGATCCGGTCGCAATAAAAAGCGGAAATAATAAAATCTTGGCACATTGTACCATGTTAAAAAAAGGCTGATACGATCGCAATCAACTTTACCCTACATGCGCACCCAACAAGCGAATAAAACGGTTTCACTGCAATAAGAAATTTCAACACGCGAGATAAACAATCGACAAAGAAAAAGATAATTAACTATAGAAGTTCGTGTTTATGATCGATTCATATATACGCAATTAGGCCAGCGAATAAATACCTCATTTTATTATTGCTGGATTAACAACGATAAATAATAAGGAGGTATTCGTATTAAGGAACTAAAGAGTTCATGAACTGTAGACGGAACATTCCAATTCGTACCTAGTCCTTGTCATCGCGACCGATAGACGTTCACAGCCGCACAGAGAACTCTTGCAAGGATCACCACAGTAAACTACATTGTGCCAATTGTTGAAGATTGTTGCCTACTTGGTTGTCGTCACAGATCGGGTCCTTAGTTGTTTTTTCCTATCTTTACAAATTATTTCATTTATTCTATGTTTACAAATTAGTTACTGTTTTTATTTAACATTTAAACGCATATAATGTGCCAACCTGGCTATATAAATAGAACTTATACAATATACATACCTGTTAAGTGATTTATCTTATGCAAATTTAACATAAGAACCTATATTACCTATAGAAATATTGCGCTATTAATTACATCCTTATTTTATATAGTTACAAATAATTTTAAGATAATAAATATTGTATTTCATTGCCTTTTAGCTTTAAGTGATTTATTTGTGTGTACCTAATAATAATAATAATAAAAATGTAATTGAATAATAATAATAAACAAATACCAATTGGCTGCGTCCCATTGGTCCGCACAAAACTATTAGCTCATCAATAAACAAAGCGACTTGCGCGCGCCTCCGAATTAAATAAATAGCGGCCTCCCCAGGCCAGTTCACGCACCATTGTCGCTGATCGCCCGCGATTTTACGCGGGCTCGATCGCACGGCAGCAGGACACACCCGGAGTAGACTTTTCCCCCGGACGTGACACCGTGGACCGATTCGGTCCAATCCAGTGCCCCGCCTGTCGTCGCAGGCGGCGTTGGATCCCACCGAAAGGGGCCATTGCCCCGAGCGGTTACCCCGAGGCCCGTGAGGGCCTGCGCGGACGACTCTCGAGCAGTTCACGCACTTCACAACGAGACTTCGAGGCGAGCGCATCTCTGCGCTCTAACACTTCAACCAGTGTTTTACTTATAAAACCCTCTGTGGCTTGGACCTTCCTAAATCCACCACAGTGTTTGGTCCATCGAAGCTCCGGATATCAACCTGCATTCAAGAATTCAAGAATTTTGAAAATCAACATCAAGTCTCAAGATCGTCGCAGCAACCACTTGAAGAATTTCGACCTATCGTCTCAGAACGATTTCTGCGGACAGGGAAGATCGTTCAAGAACGCTGCGAGGGGAAGTCAACGTCAAGAAGTCTGCATAGCAACATCAAGAGGAATCCACCGTCGCTACGCGGGTGCATTGAGGCGAGCTCCGGGTAGTAGCCGAAGACCGCAAGAGCGTCGGGAGGGATCGCTTCATCGAGCTACGGACACAAACGTCGCATCTACTACGCACAGTGAAAAGGACATCGACTACGGCTGCGGGGCTTTCTGACGTCATAGAAGACCGCCGACCAAGAAGATCGTTTCACCGCGCAAGTAGAAGACTCAAGAAGCTTCGTCGTCGAGAAGAAGAGGAATCGACCCTTCGCTGCGGGTGCATTGAGGCGGGCCACGAGTGGACGCTGAAGACCGCGAGGCTGCTGGGGACATCGCTTCTTCGCGTGACGAAGATCCATCAACGCGGTTTACCGCGGCTCTCTCGTTCACCACCTAACGGTGCCAAACGGTGAAAGAGAGAGTAAACGCCTTACGGCGGGAGCAGTATACCAGACGGTACTGCCAGTCTCACCTTAATCGGTGAGCTGTAACAGTCTGATCGCGCCAGTACGGTGCACGTAAGCTGGTGGCCTCCTGGAAGGTCTGCTGAGGGAGTTGGGCGTTCCCCCCAATTCCTGAGCAGCCAGTTTTTGCGTGTCACTCTCTGCTGGGCGATTCCCACCTCACCTTACCCGTTTTTTCCATCCCTGGGAAAGTGTGTTCTTCGGGACCACTCGAACAGGACTGCTAGGGCCGTTAGGGAGGTAGGGTTGTTAGGGTAGTAGGGCTGTTAGGGACAGGAAGACAAAGGACCCGACCGCGATGAGCAACATAGAAACCAGAAGCAAGAAGGCAAGTTCCAAGGAAAGGGACCCGGGCGAGATGGAATCTGGAAGCTCATCCAACACTGGGCAGTCAAGCAGCTCCGAACAGACTACGAGTACAGAGGGAACTACGAGTACTGAGCACACCACCAGTACCGATCAAACAGCGAGTACCGATCAAACGTCGAGCACGGTACAATCGAAAGGTGCTAAGAAGAAAGCTACCAACGAACAGTCCAAGAAGAAAACAATGGGCTCACGCGCATCGCAAAGCAAGCGCGCCGAACTTGAAGCTCGATTAATCTTGCAAAAGAAAGAAATCGAGAAAATAGAAGCCGAAGCCGCAGCAGCGCGAACACAATTAGAGCTGGCACAGCTCGCCGAGAACTCAGACTTAGAAGATGAAGTCGAGCAAATAGAAAGTAGTGTGAATGAGTGGATGAACACAGCAAGAATTCAACCTAAAACAACAGATGAATTAGAAAGCGGAACAGACGCTCTAGCAAAGCTGTTAACAAACGTATTAAAACGGCAAGATAACAAGCTGGAAACGCCGCGAAAACCGCCAGCCTATATGAGCGACTTACCACCGTTCGACGGAGACCCAATTAATTGGATCCCATTCATCAAGCACTATACAAGTACCGCGTCATATTTCATCGACATAGAAAACATCGCGAGAATAAGGAAATCTCTCAAAGGGCATGGAAAAGAAGCAGTGAAATCACTACTCTACACTAGCTCCACGCCAGAGAGCATATTAAAAGAGTTGGAAAGAAGATTCGGTCAACCAACTTACATAATAAAAGGATTAATCACCGAACTACATAAACTACCAAGAATGACAGAAGATTTAAAAGGTATAGGTACTTTCGCCAGCGCCGTATTTAATACCGTAGATACAATAAAACAACTCGATCAGTTGGAATACCTATACTCCACTGAAATCGCCGACAAGATAATAGAAAAAATGAGCACATTAGTCAGATTCAGATGGCAAGAGTTCAAATCGAATAGAAGAAAAGAACCAATGCTCAATTTACTATCGGAATTCTTAACAAAGATATCGAACGATTTCGATGAACCCGGTTTCATTGAAAAATCCAAAATAAAAACGGAGCCTAACAAGTCGCGCCCATTTAGAAAAGCGCGTGTAAACGTAGCCCAACACGACGAGAGCGACTCGGACTCTTCATACGACAGCGAGTTCGAAGAGGAAATGCAAATCGTATTGGCCGCCTCCGTAATGGAAAATCCTAAGTGCGTACTGTGCGAGCAAGCGCACGATATATCGCAATGTAATCGTTTCACGAACGAATCGGTCAAAGAGAGATGGGAGACCGTCAAACGACTCAAGATATGCTTCAAGTGCCTAAAGGCCAACCATAGGCATCTAACATGCAAGTCTAAACCGTGTGGAAAGGACGGATGCATCAGAAAACACCATGAACTATTACATCAAGAAAAACCAAATCCTGAAGCGGGAAAAATCGTATCAGTTAACCACATAGGTACATCACGAGCCTATTTGAAAATCATACCCGTAGAGCTAAACGGGCCAAGCGGGTCCGCCACTGTTATGGCTTTATTAGACGAGGGCTCAACAGTGACCCTCCTTCTAGAAGAAGTAGCCAATCACTTAGGAGCCACGGGACCCAGAAGAAGTTTGACGCTTGAAGGCATAAGCGGTCATCAAATAACGGAGCAGTCGAAGCACATTAAGTTGAGAATCAAAGGTCTATTCTCAAGAAGCTACGAAGACCTGCGAGCACACACCGTAAATGATTTAAACCTCCGACCTCAAGCAGTGAGGAGAGAAGATATCGCCGACTGCCCACACTTGGCAGATATAGAAGATCAATTGATCTACGAGGGAGTGCCACCGACTTTACTCATAGGCCAAGACAATTGGCATTTAATAGTAACCAGAGACCTAAAGACCGGTGCATCCACGAAACCAGTAGCATCCCTCACAAGTCTAGGATGGATACTACATGGCTGTAAAACAGAATCGATCAAACCGGTACTTTTCATAAACCACGCCTACGTCAGGAAAGAGGAAAACATCGACGAATTAATAAAAACCCACTTCAGTCTAGACTCCTTGGGTATAAGTCCGAATAAACCTAAAAACGACCCCGAACAACGGGCTCTAGACATCTTAGAGAAGACAACCCATAGACTACCAGAAGGCAGATTCGAATGCGGACTACTCTGGAAAAGCGATAATGAAACAATGCCGCTCAATCGCAACAACGCTTTGCGCCGCCTGAAGAGTATAGAGGCCAAATGCAAAAAGGACGAGAACTTTAAAAATAGTTACAATAAACAAATATTAAATCTCTTATCGAGCGGCTACGCCGAACTAGCCGTAAATGAACCGAAGTCACCGAGAACTTGGTACCTACCACACTTCGCCGTCGTACATCCACAGAAGGGAAAGCTGAGAATTGTTTTCGACGCTGCCGAGCGAACACAAGGGAAAAGTTTAAATGACGCTCTGTTATCCGGTCCAGATTTACTACAATCACTATTCGGCGTCCTAATCAGATTCCGCCAAGGCCCCATCGCGGTAGCGGCCGACATAAAGGAGATGTTCCTGAGAATCCTTATGCGAGAAGAGGACAGAGATAGTCTTCGATTTCTCTGGCGAGAGAGCGAGACAGACGACGAACCAAAAGAGTACCGAATGAAATCCCTTATTTTCGGAGCAACATCGTCACCCTGCTCTGCGATCTACGTAAAAAATAGAAACGCGCAAGATTTCAAGGAAAAATATCCAGACGCGGTAAAAGCCATACTACGTTGTCATTATATGGACGATTATCTACAAAGCTTCGCCACCGCCGATAAAGCATCAAAAATAAGTCGAGAAGTGGACTTGATTCATAAAAGCGGCGGTTTCGAGTTGAGAGGTTGGACCTCAAATTACCCATCCGCCATAAAAGACTTAGCAACGGATCAACCAGACCACGTGCAAATATGCGCCCAAGAAGAATACGGAAAAACCCTCGGAATGCTATGGCAAATCAAAGACGACGCGCTCAAATTCACGCTTAATTTACGCAATACGCCAGATGACGTCATCCACGGTATACGACTACCTACCAAACGAGAAGTCGCGAGCGCCGTGATGTCGGTATTCGACCCTATGGGTCTAGCAACACCGATATTGATTCAAGGAAAAGTCATAATTCAACAACTGTGGCGTACGGGTATAAGCTGGGACGAACCCATACCAGAAGACATGAATCAACCTTGGACCGATTGGCTAAAAAGTTTAGAGTCATTAGAAGAGCTGAACATACCGCGATGTACAGACTCTCTAGACGAGGGGGAGCTGCACACCTTTGTAGATGCCAGCGAAAATACCTACGCGGCTGCTACATACTGGCGCACCTCCATAAACAACGAAATCAAAATAAAGCTACTAGCGGCAAAAGCGAAAGTAGCCCCGCTGAAACCAACGTCAATACCGCGGTTAGAACTTCAAGCTGCTCTATTAGGCTGCCGCCTAGCTTCAAGTATTCAAAATGAACTGGACACCACCATAACCAGAAGATATTTCTGGTCCGATTCACGAACGGTTTTAGCGTGGATAAAATCCGACCCACGCACGTATAAGACTTTCGTCGCACATAGACTAGCGGAAATAGAAGACTTAACAACAACTCGCGAATGGAGATACGTACCTACGAAACTCAACGTCGCCGACGATGCCACTAGAAAACCGCCAAAAAACTTCGACATCAATCACCGCTGGTTCAATGGACCCGAATTTTTACTGCTCAGAGCCGACGAATGGCCCGAAGACAAAAGCGATCGACAACCACCCCCAACAGGGGAAGAAAAAATTCAAACGGTCGCCGCCATCTGTCACGCCGAAACGACGTTACCTGACGTGAAGAGATTCTCGTCGTGGACCAGATATCTTCGAGCTACGGCTCGTCTGATTCAGAGCGTGGATTGCTTCAAAGCATTATTGACAAGAAAAGAAAACGTAGCCGCTACAAAACAAATAAAAAAAGACAAATCTTGGAAACCGTATCATAAACCTAAGAAAAATAAAACGCTAAAAATTCCCACGGAACCCAACAAAACCGCAATAAATACTCCGAAAAGAATCAAGCTAACAAACGAGTACCTAGAAAAGGCACAAAAACAAATTATTAAAACTATACAAAGTGATAGCTTTGCAGCGGAAATAAAGTGCTTAAAAAGCAATAAACCCGTAAACAAAGGCTCGCGCCTAAAGAGACTAACAATCGTCATAGAAGATGACGTCATGTATCTCGAGACCCGACTATCTGCCGCAAGCGGCTTAGTCAGCGCATACAAGAAACCTATCGTGTTGGACGGGAAGCATCCGATCACCCGACTGATGATAAATCACTATCACCAAGAATATAACCACGGAAATCACAGTACCGTCATGAACGAGATACGTCAAGACTACTACATAACATCACTTCGAACAACAGTGAAAATGATAGCTAGAGAATGTCAATGGTGCAAGACACACAAAGCTATACCTACCATACCACCCGTAGGAGATCTACCAGCCGAACGTCTGCAACACAAACAGCATCCGTTCACGTGTACCGCAGTGGATTACTTCGGCCCAATAACTATAACCGTCGGAAGGAAAACTGACAAACGATGGGTAGCACTGTACACTTGCCTAACTACGCGCGCAGTGCATCTAGAAATCGCTACGTCACTTTCATCAGATAATATGATCCTCACGTTACGACGAATGATAGCCCGCCGTGGAAAACCTGACAGAATTTACAGTGACAATGGCACGAATTTCGTCGGAGCTAACAAAGAACTTCAATACGAGTTCGATAAAATGCGCGAAAGAACAGAAGAAAAAGGAATTCAATGGAAGTTCATACCTCCTGGGGCGCCACACATGGGAGGAGCCTGGGAAAGGCTAGTACGATCCGTAAAAACTGCATTGTCAGCAACACTCAATACCCGCCATCCTCGAGAAGAGATTCTTCACACCTTACTGCTGGAAGCGGAACATCTTATCAACTCAAGGCCATTAACAGAGATATCATTGGATCCTGACGATTCAGAAAGCCTAACCCCCAATCATTTTCTTATTGGAAGGTCTAACGGTACGAATCGAGTCGGAAGCTTCACCGATAGCGAACTTGTCGGACCCGCCACGTGGAAAACAGTGCAAGTACTTGCTGACCACTTTTGGAAACGCTGGCTTACCGAATATCTCCCAACGATAACTCCCAGATATAACAACAATCGGGACGGTTTTATAAACCCAGCCGTCGGAGATATTGTCATCATAGTAGATAATTCCCTCCCACGAGGCACGTGGCCCAAGGGTGAAATCATGGAGACATATCCAGGCCCAGACGGAAAGATACGTATAGTCAATGTTCGTACCGCTGCTGGAGTCATGAAGAGACCCGTTTCACGCCTTGTAAAAATCACACAATCTTCTTCCACCAAAGAATAGTGCTCCAGATTCCATCTTCGCACGAGGGGGAGATTGTTGAAGATTGTTGCCTACTTGGTTGTCGTCACAGATCGGGTCCTTAGTTGTTTTTTCCTATCTTTACAAATTATTTCATTTATTCTATGTTTACAAATTAGTTACTGTTTTTATTTAACATTTAAACGCATATAATGTGCCAACCTGGCTATATAAATAGAACTTATACAATATACATACCTGTTAAGTGATTTATCTTATGCAAATTTAACATAAGAACCTATATTACCTATAGAAATATTGCGCTATTAATTACATCCTTATTTTATATAGTTACAAATAATTTTAAGATAATAAATATTGTATTTCATTGCCTTTTAGCTTTAAGTGATTTATTTGTGTGTACCTAATAATAATAATAATAAAAATGTAATTGAATAATAATAATAAACAAATACCAATTGGCTGCGTCCCATTGGTCCGCACAAAACTATTAGCTCATCAATAAACAAAGCGACTTGCGCGCGCCTCCGAATTAAATAAATAGCGGCCTCCCCAGGCCAGTTCACGCACTTCACAACGAGACTTCGAGGCGAGCGCATCTCTGCGCTCTAACACTTCAACCAGTGTTTTACTTATAAAACCCTCTGTGGCTTGGACCTTCCTAAATCCACCACACCAATTGTGTTCAGCGTCTCCTAGAGCCTCCTTAGGAGCTCGCCCGTCCACATAATCGGTGCGGATTTACGATTCGAGTCCTTTCGAATCCTTTGAAAAGGTGAAAGTGAAAAAAAAAAAATTTTTGTCGGACTTCAGGGTGTCGAATGTGACAAAGGCTTGACAAAGGTGGTTTTTGAAGTTCACGAAGCAAATGATGTAATTTTCAAAGTCAGTATATCGTCGGCATCTGTCTGTTTCTAAGATGAAAACAAAACCGAGGCGGCTTGAGAGCCAATAAATAATGAGAAAGATGTTACGCCTGACACGGATCGGAATATTCGATGATTTAATTACTCGTGTCGAATGCACAACTGCCGGAAGCGATTTCGACGGAACCAAATGCTCAACGCTATTATAAACACTCGCTTAAATAACAAACGAGAATTGAACACGCTCTTTCTTAATCATATTTCTTATGGAATATCAAAATATTCTCCATATCTATGCATCTGTACTTAATTATGACGACGATTAAAAATTTTGTATTTAACGTGTTGGACTTTCTTTCATCATCAACATTTCAGCCTGCGGACGTCCACTGCTGAACATAGGCCTATCCCGAACAGCGCCACCACACCCGGTCCTCAGCTCTTCTCATCCAGCCACTTCCCGCCACTCTCTTAATGTCGTCGGTCCATCTTGCTGGAGGGCGCCCCACAATACGCTTACTTGCTCGCGGTCTCCACTCCAGAACCACTCCAGTCTAGGCTCTGCGATGACCAACCCGCCTGCCCAGCGTGGTCATTATGGGCATACCTTCCCATAATTAGCGAAAGTCGCTCAGCGAGCTATGGAACTCTCTTTGGAATGTACAAATTATGAAATCGTGAAAGTTTAAATAAATCCTTCTCTCGTTCTGAGAGGAAATCCGTGCCTAGTTAAATGGGGTAAAGATTGGTTGAAATCCGGCTCTGTACGCAATTTAGAGAATTACAGAAAGCGCAAACAGGCATAGACTTACCGAAGAAGAAAATTTACTAGCAGTTCTTACGTGTAAAGGTGTTGATGGAGATGACAACGTACTGTCGACGGTGTCAAATGAATCTAATGAAGTAATGAGTCGTGACGGTGTCGGTGCCACACCCAATCTGAGCGTTCAAGTGTGAAGACTGTATTTAAAATAACTTCAACCCCACTAAGAATTATGGTAACCAAGAAATGGTATGCAGACGAAATTCGATACATCATTACTAGATCTTTACAAATAAATCAAATTGAACTGTCTGTAATTACGGCAAATGAGTAAGAACTATCTCTTTGTATAAATTACGCTAAAAATGATCCTAGATGACGACATTAGAAATTGCAAGTTATATTTTAGTGTTGAAATCGACGAAGTATCGTATTTATATACATACAATATCATAGATTTTATCTAGTGGTCTAATGGAAATTTTTAATGTTTTAAAATTTCTTTACACAGTTTTATTGAATTCCGTTTTTTTTTGATTCCGATTCAATTTAGACATTTAACTGGGTTAAATGGTCTAAGCACTCCTAAGTCTTAGCTCAAGCTTTACGCTTATTTAGAGGGGAGAAGGAAGTAATAGTCAAGTTCAGCATGGCTAAAAAACATTTAAACTCTACATTTACAAACACAGTTTAGTGCTAGTGTATTTTAATACAATAGGTAAACTACCATCTTACTGCCATCCTAAAAAATCTTCGCAATTCACTCACATTTCGTGTTTTAAAAAGAAAATGTCTGCATTATCGAAAGATGATCTCTGTTCATTATAACAAAGTAACTCCGACGGCACTTCGGGTGAGATTACAAAGTAATTAACTGTTTTACACGCTCCTAATGGCTTCATTCCGCTAATGACCGTCTCAGTTCGTCATCTCTATACCTCCACCCGTAGATCAGTTTTTTTACCCGACTTTGGCAAACCCAAAAGGAAGGGTTTTGACTTTAGCAGTCTATCTATGTATATTTGTATATTTAAGTAACTCGCTCTGTAGCGCCTAAACTTTTTGTTGCCCTGCCTTTTATCAAAATTTATTCATCAGGTAAAAACTTGACAATCCTATACATATTACTAAGGGACGATGAGCCGTTTAAAAAAAATGGATATCTTACGAGTTATTAGAATACATGATGTATTTGGCGCTTACTACACTCCTATTCCGCGCAATACGCTAGTATCTGTCGCGTTTCGCACGAGGTTTCGGGCATGTTTTATTTCATCGCTTAGTCACGATTGCGTGGGTGAAATCTGATTTTTTTCGGGCATTCTGCGCAGTCTTAAGCAAATTATTTTAATCCTTAAAAGAAAAGGTCTCCATCAAGGCCAGAGATGCGAGAGTGGAACCCCACCGAAAGCTAAGTTATACTTATATTTAAAGGATCCCGGCGTTTTTAAGATAAGGTAAGAGCCAAGATACGATTTCTCAATTAATAAGTGTAATTGAACGGATATAACGAGTTTAGGCGCAGGTGCTTCTGTTCGCATTAACACCCGTACCAGTGAGATAAAGCATTTATGTGGAACTCAGATATTTTTTATACACTTTCGTACGGCAATTTTTTTTATAATAAATCATTAAATGGCAATGCCAAGGGTTATCATTTTAGTAGTCTATGCATGTATGTGTTTATATTTACGTATTTTTAACCGGGGCGCCTAAAGTACTAAGCCGATTTTGTCACCCAGGCACCTCGTTCATTAAATACGGTTCAATAATTTAAGCGCTACTGTGGAACATACGTTAAAATCATAACTTCTTTTTGACTTTGCCGCAATCGGGTTAAAATATGAACATGAATCTTCTGTGGGATTGTTGTGACGGTCGCAATCACCTCTGATTGGTCGGTATTGGTTGAAACCACTGATCTCTTTAGGTTAGCTGACCATATACAAATGTCAGTTTAAAATTAAATATGGATCAATTTGAAGCGCCACATTTGACCTGCGAGTTTCTCTGGAACTAACAATATTGCAAATGGCAGACCGACCTCTATAATTAATCTATGAAATCATACAACAATAACTATGAAATCATAGATTAATTATAGAGTTTGGTGCGCCATTTGCAATATTAACTATTAGTTCCAGAGACACTCGTATCTGCTTAGTGCTAACAGCGCCAAAATGGCGCTAATCAAATAGGTCCAAAACTAAATGGGACAGCAGCCTTTTCTGTTCATTAGATACTAGTTGATACCCGCGACTTCGTAAGCGTGGATTGAGGTTTTTTCGGAGTCCCGCGGGAATTCTATTTTCCGGGATAAAAAGTAGCCTATGTGCTATTCCAGTCTATAATCTAACTCTGTGCCTTTCAGCCAAATCGGTTAGTCGTTGCAGCGTGATTTAGTAACAAACATCCAAACTTTCGCATTTATAATATTAATAGGATTAATTATATAGCTCAGTGGTAAAAATGCATTGATGCAGCAAGGACGCCATAAATTCATCCAATCAGAGGTGATTGCGATACATACAATCATTCTTTGAAAATCCCATAACTGAATCCTCAAATCGCCTCTAAGCACAGTCAGCTGCTGTTATACTCGTATAAATATACATCGTATACATACACGCACACGCATCCACGCGAACTCATGTTGTGAATATTTTAATTGTTTTTATTTTTACTTTCACTCCTGAAATCTACCCTAAATTAACTACTGTACCTATTATGAATTCTCTGTTAAACTTTATATAAATATATATTTTTAAGCTATTGCATAGCTTCTATCGCGGGCCTTGAGCGTGGAGACCGAATCCAGAAATTCCGTAACGAAAATAACCTGACACCCCACGGACACGGACTCCTCTCACCGCTAGATGGCGTTGATAAAAAAGGCTATGCAATAGCTTTACCGCGGCAGTCCCCGAGTGCCACACCTCTTTTTTTTTCAAATAATGTAGTCATTTTTGGCTTTATTTAAGGACTATAATAATCTTGTATACTTAAAATTGTGTTGTAAACGCTGTTGACTACCAATAAACAAATAAATAAATAAACTGTATGTATAAATATAACCTCGTATAATTCTTCTGAACCTCAGCAACTGGCTAATTGAAACGGGCCTTTTTTGCTGTCATCGACGCCATCCAGGCAATTCAAATTGTATTTGCTTTTAATTATAACTTATGCATTTGCAGGCACTTAATGCTTCGTAATAAAACGCTTTGAATTTTTTAAAGCTTCTTTGGATAAAAAAAGCTCAATAGATATGAAGTGAGTTAGTGTGTGTTGATGCCTAGGTATTTGTGCTGGTTTTTTATAGAAAGACTCTGTGTATCTGTGTACTCTGGGTGTCTTCGTTCGTAGCTCCCAAACGAATGGACCGATATTGATGCTGTTTTTTCTGTTTGAAATCTAACGTGATTGAGATGGTCGCAACTCGCACTTAGATCCATTTTTTTATGTCAACTGTCAGGATTTTTAGACTCATTTTAATTGTCTTGAGTCTGAGCAGAATGAAAGTGCGATCTTTAGATCTCTGCCTAAGAGTACAAAATTTTGACTCTTAGATTTAAGTTGTTCTTTCTCAACCGATAAACGCAGCATAGCTCTCATGTATATGAAATTCCTCATGCCTCGGCCTTGCGTCGCTTGTATCCAGCGGCTTCCTGCAACTCATCTGATGTCATCGATCCACCTAGTCTGCTATGCTAAGTCCTTTGTAACTTTTGTCTAAATTGCTATTTAATTCAAGAGATGAGAAATCACTTCTAGGACCATTAACAATCCATCAATAGAGTTGAACTGCCAGGAATTCCTTAAAATCATTCTAGTTTTGTCAAAAGTTGAGTCACAGATGACGTGAACGGTTGTCAACGAGTGATGAATCGTAAGCGCAAGCTAGGTTTGCCACACTTTTGAGATTACTCGGACAGTCTCTCGAATAAATTGTCATCCTTCAAAAAAAGCGTGTTAACAGCAAATAATATGAGTGAAATATTATGATTAAAACTCTTTCACGTGCAAGTTATTAGTGATTAACTAAGAAAAACAATAATCATGTTATGGCGTCAGGTAACTTTCTAACGACTGTTCGCAATAACAGAATAGACGCTTTTTTCACATAACACGTTAAAACAATTTTCAAAAATTGCGTCTCCGCTAAAATATTTATGCAACACACATTGGATTCGAAGTTGCCTGCAAAGCTATGTCATCCTTACTAATATTATAAATGCGATAGTGTGTTCGTTTCGTTCGGTTTATGAAGAATAAACCAAGAAATCAGGAAATGTAACTGCGTTCAAAAAATGACCCAACAAAAGTTGTGTGGTGTCTAGCGCGTCATCAGTCGGAAAAGTGAGCACACGTCAAATCTTCGCGTACTTTACCAAGTGATTCGTATTTTGGATCCTACGACGTTTTGGTTTGAAGTAAGGCCACTTTTTGTGTAGAATTTGATCTGAATTAGAGTTCCTGACTTATTATTTATTCGTAGGTTCCATATCTCAATGGCTTTCTAAGCGGCGTCGTACCGCAACAAGCGTCCCAGAAAAATGAATTTACGTATGGCGCTCCACAAATCTCGTAAGGCGATCGCGGGCTTGACAGACGTCTAGGTCGTTAGTGTGGCCGCGCCATTACCCATGATCGATCACCGCGACCGGCGCCGAACCGACACCCGACAAATTTAATTTAGACCACTAATGCCTTACTTCACCTTAAGGATAAAGTGATTATGCGATACCGCACGCTGTAATCTTTGGAATAATATAAAAGGAATAATGAGAATGATTTCATTATATTCCTTATAACATCGATATTATTTTTTATTTTAATTAAAGTGTTAACACCTCACGGCATTTTTTTTTAACACAATTTTTTTTTTTTATAGCGGACACAAAACACTTTGAACGAACATACCGCACGCAACCCTGCCATAGTTATGATAAATAAGCTGAGTTCGAGTTAAATATTCAAATTTTTCTAATTTCCCTCCCGCAAAACGTTATCTTAACTGCCAATTATACACTTCGTTTTATACCTTGTATAACGCATTCCAGTATAAACGCAATACAATGTTTCGGCAATTCCTTGAGAACATTAACGCGGCTACATCGTACGCACATAAAATTTATAACGTAATTCGGTTTTAATGAGCAAAATAACATTTACAGGTCGCTCGCGAAGTGATGTAAACGGCTTTGATTACACCGTTGGAATTAAGCGTCGAGCGGCTACCGTCGAATCAACACCTCCGGGCGAATAAATGAGGAGCTGGCGAACAAAAAGGGGTAATTGCAAGATTTTAAATTTTACAGTAGAGGCAAAATACTAAAACACTAGGTTCTAGACCACCTATAGAGTTGTGATTTTTGGATTCATATGACTCTCAAATTTCAAGTCTATATACGTTTTGGCTAATTTTCAGTACTCAATATTTAACGAAATACAGACTAGACAAGTTTTCAATTAACCCATTTTGTTAGCCATCGGTTCACTTATTCCGTTTTGATTGAAACTGATGTGCAATTACCACATTTTGATCATCGATTGAGTCAAAATAAAAAATAGTCTGTTCTAGAAAAAAAAAATTTGATCAACTTAAGAATTTCTTATTGTTACATTAGTAATTTAAAAAAAATTAGTTTTATGAAAAAATTATAGAAACTCATAATTATTATTAAAGTAGTACACGTTTAGTTCTACATCTACTTCAACATTGAAGATTGTGGAGAAAGATGCGAATCTTTCTCCACAATCTTCATTGTCCTCATTAGCGTCACTTTTACCACTGTTTTCTACGTCACCCAAAACCTCGCCGTACCATACTAAGTCAGGGTTTTCAAGCCAGTTTTCATCAAACTGCTTACTCAGTAGTTTTAGTCCCCGAATTCAGCCCAGAAACAGTGCTAGGACTTCCAGATGACATTTTAAAACTTTTTTTGGCGCGGAACTGGCTTCAAAGATACACAAAATAACAAACTAAAATATTGCCATATTTAAATCGGGGATGCCAGGGTAATATAAAAGAATTTCCCCACAAAATTATGCCAATTACTTCGTTTTGATTGAAATCCATGTTCCGTAATCTTGAATAATATGAAATTTACCCCCTTTTGATTGGTATTCAAAAATATATTTGAGAGACGGGATTTTTATTTTACAATTACCACGTTTTGAACGAAATCGTCAACTTTGAGCCCATTTTGATGCAACTTTTAGGCCGTTTTCACAGACTTTTTTGCACGTAACAGATGGAGAGGTATGATAAGAACACGATTTCATGAAAAAAGTTGTTTGAGAAAATTACGTAATTACGCCGTTTTGTTCGCCAGCTCCTCAAATGTGATACAATAAACTTGATTTTGATATACCGATGATTCCGCGTAGTAGTGATGAGGTGGTAAAAGATAACGTTCACGGAATAGCAGCACTTCACGCTTGAAATATGCCGCAGCCTGTTTTATTGCGAAAACCTGCAAAAGAACCTTATACTTTATACCTATATATATATATATTGAATTGAAGGGGTAAATAAATATTTGCCCTCTACTAAGGCACTAAATTCAATGTTCGATGGATTCGTTATACTCGAAAAGCTTTTCGCGTGACATTATATCATTATTAGACTTCAATAACGTAGATAAAATCTCAAGGTTACTCTTGTTTAAACGATTCGCGAGGTCAACTAAAACAAATCTTATCCAAGCTCAATTGGTAAGCTCAAACAGTATTATAGCTATGTATCAAAATAAAGAAAAAACTGAGATGGCCATAGGCCAAAGAGAACTATACAGTACTATGTAGAGATGTACCTACTTCGGGTATAACAAGCCACAATTAAACGGTCAGTTTTGGAAAATTCCAAATTGTGGTCACCTTACATTTAATGTGCAAAAATTGTGTATGTATAACTCTTCTGTTTCTGTAATCGAAGTTCTAATGCAAATTGGCATTTTTGTGAACAATACACCTACGTACTTCATTGTCGTTTTTTTAAAATTAGACCTACCATCTAAGTAGGCGTCTTACACAGCCCACAGAATTACCATGTAGGTAAAGACTGACCTACCCATTTAGGTATCATCCGTCTTTTCCATTACTAAGATTTTATCCATAGCAAACCTTCCAGCTTCGTCTTTTAGTGGGTCGTGTGTATGTGGAACCTTGATAAAATAGCGAATCGCGTTCAAAACAGACGGTAGACAGGTACTGCGAATGCGGAGTATGTACTACGAGTATGAAGAGGGTGGCGCCGGCGGGTGGTAAATGCAGTCGGTCGGGGCGCTAACGTGAGCGGGGCGGGCGGCGCGGCGCGGGGGGCGGGGAGGTTCGCTGGGGCAGACGTCGTCGAGAAGCGGCGGAGGGTGCGATCGATGAAGCGCGGACACGCCTCGCGCACCGAAGTCGTCTGCCACAAACGATCTCATTGTTGATTCACCCGCTGTTTATCCGAAGCGATTACGGCCTCGCATCTTACTGACAGGCGGCAGGCTACCCTCTCGGCCCTATAATGAGCACGTAGTACATTTCCTGCTTGGACTTGAATTTGGACTGCGTTGAAATTTCGATCTTCGGAAAATTCTCAAAAAAAAAAAGAGAAAGTATCTCTAACACAGACGGATAAACAAACAGGACGAATCTAATTGGGTTTTTCATTTGACTACAAAATGATGACAATCTTGACGAACTCCCTGGCGCAGTGGTCTTATAACTGGAAGGTCTCGTGTTCGGATCCCGGCGGAGGTGATTTGGGAATTTATAATTTTTGAGGTCTGGTCTGGTGGGGGGCTTTGGCCGTGGCTAGTTACCAACCTACCGTCAAAGACGTGCCGCCTACCGATTTAGCATTCCCGCACGCTGGTGTGTAGAAACATCTAAGGGGTACCTACTTATATTCTTACCATCAGGTAAGATCGCAGTCAAGGACTATCTTGTCATCGAATAAAAAAAAAAACATCTCGAAAAGCTATTTTGTAAGACGTGTTCACACGATAACAGACAGAAGTCAAAGACGTAAAGCATATGAGCTGTCAGGAGATCGTCCGAATACGGCGAGCGTGTTAAACGGATGTATTGTGTAGCGCTGTCTGCTGCGGCGGCGTCTTTGGTCTTGCATCGATTTTATCACGTCCCGCGCATTAGCTCGCGTCCAGGAACCGGGTGAAAGTAAGCCTGACGTCTATGGAACGACTGTTTTAATAATCCCACAAACAACATCTACTTATTTCTACAGTTTACCATCTTTTTTCAAGGCATATTTGCACACTACAACTAAAAATTTTTTCGTCATTTCAAATCTATCAAAGTTGTAAAATACCTAATAACAAGGGAACTCTTAGTTTTCCGGGATAAAAATAGCAGATGTCACTCACTCTCCAGTCTGTAGAGCTAACAAGCGCGCCACGAGAAAAATTTGTCTACGCGTTTAATCGTAATCTCAATGTGTATCTCTATGGAGATTCACGAGTAAAGTGCAGATACAATTTTCTCGTGACGCGCATGTTAGCCCTACAGGTTTATACACAACTTACTATAGGTACGCCTTCAAAAAATCAATACGATCCGTAGTTCTGATGTGGCGTGATCGAGGAACAAATCATCAAACAAACACACTTTCGCATTTATACGTATAACTTTAGTAAGTATAGGTTATTACACAGAATTTTTTTCATATTAGATTTTATACTGTGTATCCTTCTAAAGTACCTACCTTACATATAGGTACTATGTCATAGTTTTATAATGATAAATAATGTAGAGTTTACCATATCTCCTTCGACTTATGACATTTCTCCTCAAACTTTACAATCACTCATTGTAAATCAAAGCATGAGCATTTTGACATAAATCACGTTAACTGCAGTAGCTACCAATGATATAAATTTCTTAATGTTGACTTCGTTACATCAGACAGCAAGACCAAGAGTTTCATCCAATAGGTACCTCCAATACAAAAGGGACAAAAATGTATCTGTACGCTGCTATCGCTACATCTAAAATCTTGTCAAAACGGTTAGCTAAGAGCGGGATTAGGCGACAGCAACAAAACGACCATCGCATCGAGCTGCCGAGGCATAACCGGCAAGAAAGTAACGTAAAAAAACGTTTGAGCCTTAAAATCAACACGATAAGGTTTAAATTCTCACGTAGAAACCGGGTTAACATAACAATTTCGTGCCTGACATCCGATTGGAATTCCAAATGATTTTATAGGATACTGATCTGTCACCGATAACGCACTAGCAGCGTTTTGGTGACAAGGGAATTGCTCACTTGTAATCCGTCGGATTAAATACATCTTAATTTATAGCCTCACTTTTTCTACTCGATGTTATCTTTCGAACTTTTTTACATGAATTTAATTACTTTTTTGCAGTTAATTTCGAATTAACGTGCGGTTTCATTCGAAATATGAATATTTATTTCACATTATTTAATTTCCCACGCGGAGATAGCTTGGAACAATTATTTCCAGTCTGACGTTGGATTGAAATTTCAATTGGTTTTTTATAAATATGACGTTAATTTCTAACAATTTGAGCACTTGTTATCCGTCAGATTAACTACATCTTCATATAAAGAAAGATATTTTTCGTCGATTGTATCATAGGTGATTTTTTAATACCATTATAATTAAGTACTAGCGTTGCCAGACGTCCCGTATTTCCCGGGACATCCCGTATTTTAGACATAATTTAAAATGTCCCGGCGGGACAGGCTATGTCCCGTATTTGAACTGTACTTCGTTTTTCATTATGAAATCGATCCAAGTAGGTATTCACACACGCAACATTCGTAAAAAAGCGAGTTGATGACCGTTTATAATTACGATTATAATTGTATTGATTATTGCAGATATGTTAAAACGAATAAAAATATGTTTAAATTGCCTCGGCCCTCAGAAAAATATTTAAAAAAATGACACCAAATAATTTTGTTTTTTAATTGTCCCGGGTAAAAAACTGAAATCCCGTATTTCTACCCATTTAACCATTTGTCCCTTATAGGCTGAAACAAAATCTGGCAACCCTATTAAGTACCTACCTACTTTTAAGCGGTTAATTTCGCATTAACGTGCAGACGTAATATTCGAAATATGAATATTAATTCCGCCGCCATCTTTTATCTTGATCTACTCTTTCATATTTTATAATTACACCGCCAATTAGTAGAGTCCCGTGACTTCACCCATATAATAAACGTTCTCATAAATACGAGTAGGTATAACGTTTTTATTATAGGTACCTTGACTTATTTATAACTTACTCTTAGACTATTATGTAGCTATAGTGAAATTATATATAACAATTAACCATAAATGTATATACATTTCATTGTTATATGTATAAGCTCAACTTCACATGTACATAAGTTAGGTACAAAGAAGTTAAATGACGTAGTTACCCAAATGACGCACTGTAACGTTACTAAGTACTAAGTAGGCATTAAACGACGCACTTTGCTAAAATGTAAACTGCTATGTTCAGAGTCAGGTTCAAGCCTATATTTTCAGACGACTTCATACAAAGGGTAACTTACTTTAGGAATGGGGAAGGGTATTCTCTGTTCATGTAGGGTTAAGTGAGCTAATTATATTTAAATTGCTTAACTTATAATAATGGCAACATATTTACCAAGGGTTACATGTTGTAGTAACCAAAATTTAACTACGAAGTAATCTCTATAGAATATATTTTAATCCGAAAATTCTTAAGGAACACCCTTTCTTTTTTGACACGTATAACTGGGAGGTCTCGGGTTCGATTCCCGGCGGGGGCAATTTGATAATTTATAATTTCTGAATTGTCTCTGGTCTGGTCTGGTGGGAGGCTTTGGCTGTGGCTAGTTACCACCCTACCGTCAAAGACGTGCCGCCAAGCGATGAAGCGTTCCAGCACGATGGCGTGTAGAAACCGACTAGAGGTATGGGTTGAATGTACACTGCCATACCCCATCCAAGTTAGCCCGCTATACCATCTTAGAGTACATCGTCACTTACCATCACGTGATCAATCAAGGGCTATCTTGTCATCGAATAAAAAAAACTAATTTCCTGGTATCCTGGTAAATATCTACCTAGGTGATTTTGCGTTGCAATTTAAGATACCTTAGTAGAACTTCAACCTTGGTAACATTGAAGTTTAGTTGTCGATTATCACGCGAGCCCTATCATGACGTCATAAAGCTAATAAGACGTAATCAGCTAATGATTGTTTTTTTACGGCACACAATAACGAAAAACTAGGCGTTGTTGAGTCGAACATAATGAAATTTGACCCTAATCGTAACTCCATTAGCATTTCATTTAGTCCATTAACGTTACTCGACGATTAACTTGACACAACCTTACGTGACACTGTTTTTACAGTACCTTCTAACACAAAACTGGCATTTTTTACTCACAGAAGTTTGCAAAAGGTTCATAAATCATAAAAATCGCGTGGCTCTGTATTAGCTTAAAGGAAAACCTTTATCACTACACCTAGTGTTTATTCAAGCAGTGAGTGTATTACTACAATGTAGTTATAACTACACCATTATCTTGGTCGAGTACTCGTTCGATATATTTTTAGTCGACTTCAAAAAAATCGTCTTCAGAATCTTTATGTAGGTAATAGGTATGTTCCCCGATTATTCAAAGACGTCAGGGCCAAGTTGGAAAATACTTCTTTTGTTTGAAAGGGTATACTTCCCAGGTGGTCCCATGGTCATCAGATCAGGATTTAATGGATCCTGGAGAAATCGAGGGATCTCTTCAAATTTTATAGGCACACTTGATATACTTTGTAGTGGCGTTTGCAGTCGGTTTTTAAAAATAATGTTTATGTTTATATATTACGTCTCATAAAAAAAACACCTCACAAGTTTATGTTTCGTAAGGATATTTTAAACGTCGGTAGTAGGTATGAGGCTTTCAATTTCTAATGTTAATGTTCCAAATTAAAATTAAAATTTTGATAAACTTCATGTTTTTTTTTCATGAGTCTTTTTTTGAGTAAATATAAGGACGAAACTATAAGGAAACCTAAGAAGGCAAGTACAAAACATAATTAAGCATGTAAGAAATTATTTCTCTAGGTACATAATTATAAAATTTTCAAAAAACTAATAATTATCTATATTATTTTACCTACCAAATAAGATAATACATCTAATATATTATAAATTCTATCTATATAGTTCTGTAGTCAAATAATTACTTAACACGCGATATAGAGGCATAAAGTTACTTATCTTAACGTCGTAAAGTTAATTAGAGCCATACTAATTGTTATTTATAGCTATAACTACCTACAACTGAACTGTAGGGTTAGTACGAGTATAAGATTTAATTCGATTGATCGTATTCGTATTCGATGACATTAGCTTCAAAGTAAAATAAACCTTAACAGTATGGATTTAAAGTCTTAAATTCAGTGCAACCGATTTTATTTTGGAGCGTATCCGTATACATAAACGTATAAGAATGCATGCACGAAATTGAGCTCTAATTTAATGTCGTTAAGGTTCATTTTAATTTGACGCTAATGTCATCAAATACGAATTAAATCTCATACTAATCCTGCTGTTTTCGAGCCTAACACGACGAAATATAGCCTTAATCATATGCATATTAACATTTTTACTCGACGACAAACTCGTCAAGATAACTTTTGACGTTTGATGTTCGTTAACTTTTTCACGTACCTACCTACTTACTGGTAACAAAAAATTTACAAGCACATAAAACAACACTAGTAGCAAAGATTGTACACCACAGATAAAAAATATTATCCGGTTTTGCAAGTAGGTTTCATCGATTGTTAAATTAAAAGCTCCTTAGGTGTGTTACTTAAATGTGTTTGTAGAAGTCTTTCTTAGGTTCCGCAATCACTTACTTTATTGCATACAGGAGATC
Organism: Hipparchia semele; assembly: GCA_933228805.2. NCBI lineage: Eukaryota > Metazoa > Arthropoda > Insecta > Lepidoptera > Nymphalidae > Hipparchia > Hipparchia semele. The sequence goes on along the minus strand of OW121709.1, from coordinate 5,689,472 downwards.
TCTTTTAGGAGGTTTTAAGAACAAAACTGACTGAGTAGGCAAGCTTTACTAAAACTAGGTACATTACTACATAATTACAGACAATTATTCTTTAATCAATAGCTAATGATTTTGCTTTAATCAACGGTCCTGATCGGTGCAGATATCAAACCCAGCAGACAGTTTACATTCGCACGGGTATAATAGTACATTATGGTACAAGTGTAAAAGTTGGTGATTACCGCTGAGGCGCTATTGAGACCCGAGCCGTTAGGTGAGGGTCTTAAGGCAGCCGAGGACGGTAATCATCAATATACACGTGTATCATACGACGTTTTTCAACACACTTGTGAAGAAAATAATACTAAAATAGTACATTATGGTACAAAACAGTGAAAACGAGTTGTGAAAATTTTTTCGCAATGGCGAGAAAAATTAATGTTGTTTTTTGTTCGCCCTCTTGAGATGCTCTTGAGGGCAGGCAAAGATCGACGACCATACAGCCTATTCAGGTGTTTATTTGATTTAATCAGTTTTCCGGAACGCGCGCACCTTTAATGGCCATAGACTAAAAGAATGAGGTTTCTTTTTTTTTTGGCTTTTCTCTTATAGCCACGTACAAAATGGGGAATTTCCAGTTTTCTTTATTACAGAAAAAACAAAAGTTATATTTGAGTGACAGTTATATTTATTAAACACGTACAAGTTGAAATTATCTATTTAAATACGAAGTTGTATGAAATGAGCAAGCAAAAGGTATCTTGGCAATAGGTAGGATCTTTTTTGTAATAGAAACTTTTTTAAGAACAAAGCAACTCAACCAATAAAATTAAAAAAAAAAATCTATAACTCACATTGTGAATAATAGTAATAAAAAGTCACAGTTTGAGTTAAAGGTGTCATTGTGTGCCTAGTTGCGGTGAACCGGGAGCCACTTTATGAGCAAGTGTGTTGAAAAATATACAGGGCGTCCCACGGCTATGCCACATGGAGGGGAAGTACCTTAAATATTGTAAATGGAACATTTTACTGAAAGAAGACTTCATTTTAATTTAAAAAATAATTTAAACTGCATTCATAGATTTTTAAATAATTGCCTGGTTGAACCGGGACTCGAACCCGCTATACGAGAAAAAAAATTAAACTGTATCTTTATCATACCGATCGGAAGGCTTCATCATAAGGATTATTTTTTGTTAAATAACATAGCATGAGAAATAAAAGGAAGACCATGAATTTTAGCCTTTGATGTAAAATTTTGTTCAGAAAAATGAAAAGCTGACATTGGCGTATCAACATACAACTGACATGAATTACTATTACTAATGAGTACTCACTTGAGAAGTACGCATCATTTCCCGATCCTTACTATCCTTACTAATCCTTACTTATATTACCTATAAATGCGAAAGTGTGTTTGTTTGTTTATTTATTGGTTTGTCCTTCAATCTCGTTGCAATTCGTAGCTCTGTCGCAGCGGGTACGCCAATGTCAGATTTTCATTTTTCTGAACAAAATTTTACATCAAAGGCTAAAATTCATGGTCTTCCTTTTATTTCTCATGCTATGTTATTTAACAAAAAATAATCCTTATGATGAAGCCTTCCGATCGGTATGATAAAGATACAGGTTATTATTTTTTCTCGTATAGCGGGTTCGAGTCCCGGTTCAACCAGGCAATTATTTAAAAATCTATGAATGCAGTTTAAATTGTTTTTTAAATTAAAATGAAGTCTTCTTTCAGTAAAATGTTCCATCTACAATATTTAAGGTACTTCCCCTCCATGTGGCATAGCCGTGGGACACCCTGTATAGCCTATGTCATTCACTGTTAATGGATGTTATTATACATATATTATAAATCTTCCTCTTCAATCACTCTATCTATTAAAAAAAACCGCATCAAAATCCGTTGCGAAGTTTTAAAGATTTAAGCATACATAGTGACAGAGAAAGCGACTTTGTTTTATACTATGTAGTGACTATTATTACTAGCTCTTGTCCACGACTTCACCCGCGTGGAGTTAGATTTTGAAAAATCCCACGGGAACTTAGTTTTTCCTGGATGATAGCCTACGTGTCTCTCCAAGTACCTACCTACTCTATGCCTATGCAAAAAATCACGTTTTTCCGTTGCTTCGTGATTGAAGGACAAACCAAACAAACAAACTCACTTTCGCATGATAACATTAGTAGGGATACTACAGTATGTAGGTACGAGTAGGTATAATGGATAGGTTCTTACGCAATACCAACTTTTATACCGTTCAATTTTTTTTCGCGGCTACTTAGCATTAGGATTACACGTCGCGATAGTGTCAAGATATTTGTAAGCCGATTTGAGGGACAGGTGCGGGCGAGGGATCCTCGACCGGACGGACGGACGGACGGACAATCTAGTCCGGCCGAATGCTAATGAGCCGCGTAACCCGACTCTACACCTGTCTTGTACGAAATAATTTTTATTTACGCAGCCCTCCAGGGATTATGAATATTTCGACGCTATCGTCCGATCGCCATATTATGTTACGCGTAACCTATGACGATCTATAATTTACGCCGGACCGAGCTTCTACCGCGTAGAGTTTATTTCTCTCAACTCACACCTCTCATGAAACTAACATCGTAGAATTGTATAGCATAGAGTCGCTCGTATTACTTACTCGAGTTTTTATACAACAGAAGTTTTGCTTTTTTTATAAAAATAATGCTGAACTTGACTTGAATATTCCCCTCTCCCTCCCCTGTAAATAAGTGGAAAGCTTGTGGTAGAAGCGTGCGATTTAGCGTTCCGGTACAATTGCGTGTATAGAAACAGATTAATAAGGGTCTGGGTTCATCCAATAAAAAATATTAAAAACTGACTATTCAAAAAAAAGCAAAACAGGAATCGATTTATTTTGTAAAATGAAACTCCGTACAGCCAGATTATTATTTTTATGGGAGTAGATAAAATACATATAACATAAAACAAACAATAAATTAACCTATCAATTTTAAACACAATGTAGGTACTAACCTACTTAGATCATAGAGGTCTTCGTGAAGACATTGTTGCATATTTTAATATAAATATGATGATACTAAAACATATTGTATGATATTATTATAAAACTAAATGATTATTTATTTGCCATAAAGAGTTTGTACAATACCAGTACAATATTTAAACAACCTATTACTATTGTATTAGCAGATATTGTATTTCGTAACTTTGGTTCATAACTATTTAATAATAAAATATACAAATCTCGATCGAATATAACCATATTTATTCTCAAATGTTGATAATAAAAACCTAAGATAAAATTTTATGCTAACTTGGTGATGCTGAATATAAGCTACCTCCATTCCCAATTTCAGCCAGATCGGTTCATTCGTTGTGGTGTAAAGGAGTAACAAATATCCATCCATCCATTCTCACAAAAAGGATAGGCATAATAGTACTTATATACCACAGAGTACTAAATTGCTTAGGATTACCGCCATTTTTAACCGACAAAAAAAAGGAGGTTCTCAAGGAAAAGGTATCTCACAGCATTATGCTTTTAAAAAAGTTCATCGTCGACTCAAAATTAGTTTCTAAACTAATGTATAGTTTAGGAGCTTAGTAAGAGTAAAAATATTTATATTTTATTTTTTCCTTTTTAGTTGCTTCTGTTGTCGGTTCAATATTTTGTTAATCTAATGTTGGCGATCATTTTTTTTAACATACACTAGAGGTACTGTAGTATGTAGGTAAGTAAATTTAAGGCGACGCATTCGCATATAACTCGGCGTGTTCCGTGGCGTGGGCAGGGTCATCAATCATGGCTGCTGGCCGACGCGACGCCCCGTGACGAATGCCAACCCAAACACCATTGTGGCGGCCCGCCACCCACACTGCACCGCTCGCAAATATACAGGTGACAGCCTGCTGGGTTCCTTATAATAATAATTTAAACGACTTATTTTTCCCGCTTATTTCTATATTTTTATTTACTTGCATATCATCACACATCTATGGCAAACTTACGAATCTGCAAAAGGTAGATGCATTTTTTGAAAACTTGAAAAAAAAAAAAAAATTATTCTTTATTTTGGTAATAGAGAAATCGGTACTCTGGTATAGGTACTAGTCTACATATAATATGTTTAAAAATAAAATAAAAACCACCATGGGATTGGCTCAAAATTATTGTCACAGTGTCAGCATCTTGCTGCAGCAAGCTGCATAAATCTATATAATTTTCAAAAGGCGCCTTATGCTGTATATACTTACTTACTAATGTCGAATTAAGAACCTCCATATTGTAATTGGCTAAAAACTACCTAAAACTGTAACCCAAAACAATAGTGATATAGTTCTTACATAAAATAAATAATGTCGTCAAAACCGTCTTTCGATTCATATCGACAAATATTTTAAGAAAGGTAAGAATTCCAGAAGGGCTAATTAAAAATTCCACGTGTGGTTGAGTTGACATTCAAATGTCATTATCAACGTATGTTTTCATCGTTCAGACATGTATAAACAAACAGAAGCTCGTTACTATTACCAAACGCAGATGCTTGCGACTTCGCTGCACATTCGAAATTTGAAAATAATTTTCATTTCATCGACTTCGATAAAAATCAGTTACATCATGACATCACAAATGTCTCGGCTTTGTTAACCGACAAAAAAAGGAGGTTCTCAGTTCGTCACGTATTTTTTTTAACTATAAAAACCACAATCAATAATAACATAAACATAAAAATTCTTTTTAAAAAACCGACTTCAAACTTCACTACAAATATAGGTATAAAATAACCTACACGTATGTTGAAGTCGGGCGGAAATAGAAACGATGAAACCGGTGCGAGATCCTAGCTATCATATACAATCCTAAATCTATGGCTAAACTTACTAACCTACTGAACAGCGAATATAAGTTGGATTAAAAATTAGTTAGGCTTAAACAAGGGCAAAATAAGCGCGGATAAATAACGGAAAACTTTTCGCACGCACATTTCCGTTAGAATATTTAGTTATCCCTTTTAAATCTAAGACCATTCAACCCAACTTTTAGCCTGAGATCTATAGACTGCCTCTCTCTCTGCTCAGACTTAAGACAGAGTCAAAACGAGACAGATTTATGTCAGAGACACTCGGTCTCAAGACTGAGCTAAGAAAGAACACGCTTTATAGATGATATAGGTGTATATAACGCCTTAATATGCCATAAGGGCGGTTTTTAAATAGCGGAATTCCAAATCCACGCGCTAAAATGTCAAAAGAGCATTGTCAACTGCCTTTTCAACGACCACAACAACACCTTTGTCATGTAATTAATGACCCTGTCAGCTCCGCACAGTAGGTAGGTGGTTCCGAGAAAATCTCCCACTGAGATGCACTATCAGGTGAAAACTTAAAAGCTGTAAAAGTTTACCTTTAATATGGTGCTAAATACCAGCTCTAAAAACAGCCACACACGATATTTCCGTTCACATCGAGAGAGTGGATCCACTCTACTACCTGACCACGATATCTTGAGGGAAGAGGATTGGGTTTATCAATCACTTTTAGGGTTCCGTACCCAAACGGTGCCAACGGGAGCCTATTACTATTTACTAAGCCTCCGCTGTCCGTCTGTCTCTTTTTTTTTTTAAGAATATTAGCCAATAGCTGAAGTTGACTAAATATCCTCCCATCCTAACATCACACTATAGTAAAGTCGAAAGTTTGTATGTGTGTGTGTGTGTTGTTTGTTGTGTTGAAAGATCACGCAAAAACTACTGGACGGATTTGGGTGTTTGGAATGGAGATAATTCATACCCTGGCACATTTTATCCCGGGAAATGAAAGAGTTCCCGCGGGATTCAAAAACTTTAACCCACGCGAACGAAGTCGCGGGCATTATCTAGTTATTAATATTAGTTTAGTAGTTTTGCATAACTAATTTCCTAGATACGTCCCGCTATGAATCAATCATACACGGTCGAGGGAACTGTTAAGCGCAAATGCAATTAATTGGCTTATCGTATGGGTTTATTGATTCGGTAAGGCGATCCGTTTTAATTACCGCCATCGTTCATTTGCCACTGATTGGCTGAACGATCGACTCGAGCCTGCTATGTAGGTAATAGATATGCAAGCCGACGCGCGGAACCAATGTGATCATCAACGCTATTCATAGAATAATGTTGTTGATTTTAAACATAATATATTGTTGATTTTAAAATATGGTTGGGCGAAGCAATGGCTGGATCATGCGTCATGCTCGTGAACGGGTGCTACCAACGGGAATGGGTCTGCTTTGGCTGCCCATCTTGACTTGCGTTGGATTGGTGTACCTACGTAGGCATTTTTGCATTTTTGAAGCTTTATTGTAGAAGCACTGTATACATAGCATAGCTTTGTAAAAAAAAATTTTTTTGAAAAGAGCAACTGCTGAGTTTCTTACCGGCTCTTCTCAGCAGAATCTGCATTCCCAACCGGTGGTAGATTTATGACGTGTCATAAGAGCTACAAGTTAGCCTACATGAAATAAATTAATTTTGAATTTGAATTTGAAAAATTTATTTCTGCATGTTTTCAACATACTTAAAAAAACTTGATACGGCCATTTTTTTATTGTGTTGCCCGATATGTTCACGCCTTGTGTCTTTTTTCACTTATATGATTAAACATAAGTAAATATGTAATTAAATTGAAAAATATTATTATCAAAGTTACGAAAGAACGATAAAAATTTCCAACGTTGAGTGACTCAGGATCGTGTCCTGAATCCCTGTGGTTTTAGTTTTCATTCACATGCTTCTTATACCCTGTAGCTTTAGTACTAGGTACATATTAGGTATTCTGACAGGTGTAGTTGAGGACCTGGAGAGTGACAGACTACCTTTAATTCCGGGAAAGAAACACAATACCCGCGGAGTCGCAGGCCAAAACTAGGAATACACAACTTAGCGCATTTACAGATATAAAAGTGGCTTGCTTGACATTTATGTCGCGCCGCCATTACGACTAATTGACACACGGCGCGTGAGTTTTGTCGCTGTATTTGTCACTACTCGCTAATGATACATTACCTACGCTTCATTACAGGCAACCCTTTCAAAATATACAATGTCCTTCCTTCCTTCCAAACAGAAAACACATAGGATTTATCAATTGAACTCTTCGTTATGCTAATTTAAAAGTTCAAATAAATCCTACCGACTGCGCCACATATATTTCTTCCAAGAAATATTACTACCTATATTGTATTAGGTATTACTCAACGGTACCTTTAAGTAAGAATAGGCACAATGGATACTTCTTTCGATTACGCCGATTCTTATTTGAAATCAGTTAAACTTTGTGACATTCTCTTGAGACTAATTCCTAATTTTAATCTAAAATCAATTTCAAGTCTGAATAACAGTTTGTTGTGAAAATACTCTTTTGCTATAGTAATATTGTAATAATTAAGTGTCAGCAAATGCAAACATTTGTGAACAAATTTATCAATAATCAGGAGCGTGTTAATCGCCCGGGGCGAGCAAGTTTGAGCAGTCTCATAATAAAGATATACCTAATATCACCCGCAGTTCTCCCGAGGGTGACGAATCGCTCGACCGATTAACTCTTAAACGACAAATAGAGGAACTCCCTTCCCGCAGCCCGCCCGCCCGGGGGAAAACTAAGCCACGACTTCCGCTAATTATTCCGGGGAGCGGTTCCGCAAATATCGCCGTCCCCCTCGCGCGCCGCGATCCGATGCACATCTCCGCAAAAACTCTGAAAACCAAAATTTTCCCTCCCGACGGGCGGTCATATTTCTTCCCGCTCGCTCCCATTAAACACGCCGTAAACGCTTTCCTTTTTTCACGCCCTCGCTCTAATAGAAAGGCAAATTACGAGCTTACGGGCGCGGACGGGTGGCGATGTACGAAACCGCCGCGGCCGTACTTCGTGCGTCCCGCTTGCGCCCGCCGCCCGCCATGCTGCTGCGAAGAGGGGTTGACTACGTGAAAATACAAGTCATATGTTTCCTACCTATCATACTGTAGCTGCACTAGGCACGAGCTGACTAGATCCGGCAAAAGATTGAACATGTATTAAATCATTCCAAATAAAGATACAATACTTATATCCGATTAACGTATCGATATCTATAGTATATTCGAGATAGTTTAACATTATAGGGCGAGCCTTTGTCCGTTAGGCTCGTCTTGAAATTAAATCCTTGATACTGCGTAGTCGGCCTTTAAAGGCTTACCTATTAAAAATAAGTTATCACCGCGTATAGGGTTGCCAGGTCTTCAAACAGAAAAGTCGGACAGGCCAGCCAGTTTAGCCGGACATTTGGGTACAAAGGCCGGACACCCTTATTTTTTAGACCTAGCACAAAATGGCAATTTTTTTCAAAGCTCGTTTGCGCAAGCGTAGCGATACAAGATGAGGCGAGCGGAACGGAAACCAACACATGACAAATATGTAAAAAAATGGTCAAACTTAAAAAGCCTAGCAAAAGTCGGATAGGCCGTTAATTTGGCCGGACACTCAACCGAAAAGCCTGACTGTGTCCGGTTTTATCCGGACGCCTGGCAACGCTAACCGCGTACTACTGCGCTTCTAAGCGTTATAGTTCGATGGGTAAATGTTTATATTTGAGTATTATAATATTGGCTGATACAAAATGCGTCCGGACTCTTCAGTGTTCTACGAGATTACCCATAGAAGCTCATCTAAACAATTTAACAAATTATTTATTATTAGACACACTCAAGTAAGTTTAGTACTGACAAGGTGTTAATAACACACTTAAATTTAATACTGACAAGGCGTTAATTAAACACATTGGCTCAAATTAAAGGTTTTACTGCATATGAATAGTAAATACGTACTACTTTAATATTTAGCACGTAAAATGTGTCAGATTTTGTAATTGATTTGTACAAGTTACATACTACACGTATAGTTGTAAAATCGATTAAAAAATCTGTATAAATTTTTCAATATTAATTTATTAAAATATCTTCGGATCCAAATACGGATATTTGGTGTCAAGATCCGCGGATACGGATACAGATATCCGGCACATCACTAATATTAAATTAAGTAACCACAGTTGTTTGATGATAGTACCATAGAAGACAGTCTCTATTATCCTTACTAGTACCTACTACTAATTAACTACTAATTAGAATAAATGCGAAAGTCATACAATCGCGCAGTAACGGGAAACGTAATTTTTAGCATGTTTAATTTTTGAGGACTAAGAGCTAAAAGAATTACATTTTGAAGACTTTCTCTGGGGCAATCACTGACCTGAATCTTCAATCTATGATTAACAATGGCTGCTGTTTTTTTGAACCTACTTGATTGGCGCCATTTTGAATTTGATTGACGCCATCCTGGCGCTGTAAGCATAGATACGGAACTAATAACATTGCACATGGCGCGCTAACCTTTAAACTTATTTATTTCATATGAAATCATAAATTAATTATAGAGTTCGGTGCGCCATTTGCAATATTATTAGTTCCAGAGACACTCGTATGTCAAATGTGGCGCTTCAAATTGATCCATAATTATAATTAAGCCGCCTTTTGTTTAGAGTCAGCCAATCCAGTGTTAATCGTAGATTAAAGATAGAGGTCAGTGGATCTAATTGACGAGCAACAGAAAAAGAATGGTCTCGGTTGGGTGAGTTATAAAATCAGAAATATGTCAACATAATAATTTCCTTCTTCAAAATCCAGTGGAATTGCCGTCCCCATTCCCCGGGTGAGTTATAAAGGAGCGGGTACCTACAGCTACGTCAACAGAATAAGGCTGATGAGCGCCTCGCGTGACGTCACACACCTAACAGCTCTTTCATAACGTACACCAATTCCGTAAGGGCGTTATAAAGATGTCATGACATTTTCACATTATATCACCGTGGGTAGATAATAAATGATATGGTTCCATTAATCAACTCGGCTTGTCCCCAAGAATAGATTTGAAAAATTATTTAAAAAGGCAACAAGGACAAAATTTTGATAAAAGGAAAAATCGGATGCAACATCCGTCGTATTGATTTTATTCGTATAAAATGTAGCCTATATCACCCGGACAAACAGTCGGGGTGACATAGGCTACATGTCTATCACAAACAGTCCGATCCGTCCAGTGGTTTGAGCTGTGCGTTGATAGATTACTCAGTCGGTCAACTTTTGCTTTTATATACTCGTATTTAGAAAATGAGCTGCAAAAATCGCGTGGCCTAAATAACTAGGCGAACTACAATCGCTTAAAAGAACCAAAGCCATGATTTGATAATGAGGGTAGTACAGATCGCTCGTTTGCTGATACGAATTGCCGTCATTTTCGAGTTATCGAGTCAACGCCGACGGCGCGGAAATGGAAAATAATGACTTCATCGCTCGGTGGCGGCGGTAACGAATACAATTTGGTCGAATTAGACGTCATTTGTTGGAAACTTTATTATCCTGTGTGGCAAACAATTTTTTTTATACCTACGCAATGTCGCGTGGAAAATATTTCCGCTTTCTTGTTGTAACTACTGGGTGTATGGAAATAACTTTTGTACAGCTGAGCTTTCTATAGTATTTCGACTAGGCTAGCAGCGATAACTGCAGCATAGGATACTTGAATAAGTTTATCAATTTCTTATCTGGCCACGAATGATTTTTTCAGTGTCGAGCGCCAAACAAAATAAAAAAAAATTGAGTAAAAGGCATCGCTCGGTGGACAGGAACAGGCGCGTGTCGCTTACATTGTCTCGCTTTACGACCATAATTCCGCACTCAGCTGTTCTAGAGCCCTATATAAATAAATTAAAACTATGCATGCAAAGCCGTCCTTATTGCTAACCGAGCATTCTCGTCTAGGCAGCCTTCGGTGAAAGGAGTGGAGGCTACACTTTTAGCTATATTTTTTACTAGCTTTTGCCCGCGGCTTCGCTCACGTGAAATTCCATTTTTCAACCCCCTGTTTTATCCCGTTAGGGGTTGAATTTTCAAAAATTCTTTCTTAACGGATGCCTACATCATATTAACTATCTGTAAGTCAAATTTCAGCTTGGTCCATCCAGTGCTTTGAGCGGTGCGTCGATAGATCAGTCAGTCAGTCAGTCAGTCACCTTTTCCTTTTATTTATTGAGATTAAAAAACGTAGTAACATTTTTTACAATTTGATTATGCGTACAAACGATATACATATACAAGTTAATGGCCCTTACATAATGACATCGGGTGTTTCATTTTCCTTCACATCTGCTGATCGTTCAATAACTCTTAAGCACAGCTTAACCAACCCTTGCAGCCCTACTTCCGCGGCAATTCGAACCATCGTGTTTTTGTAACGGAACGAAAACCACGGCCACCCGGAATCGACAGTAATTTATATCCAACGAAGGGTAGCTGTGAAAATTTAACGCGTTGCTTCAAAAAAATCACACTACGTTGAAACTGGTCCTTTGTCTATCTCTTTCTATCACATGTTGAGTGAGTGATACGATGATATTTGGATTTTTTATCGCGGTATCGTTTTAGCGCCCGAAGCAGTTACAATTTATAAGTTACACGGTACATCTGGCACTGTAGTGTACAACATAATGAGGATCTAATTAGTAGGCGACAGATGACATGTTTTAGCAATATATTTTTAAGAAACTTTGTACAAATATGTTGAAGTCGGGCTAGTGTCTTGCATCGGTTTCATCGTTTCTATTTAGGCCCACCCGACTTCAACATGCGATATCACGAATCTCGTTGCCATGCGTTGCACGGAGAAGGAAAATGCATTTTTGCCACTATTTTATAAATAACATTTTATTATTTCACGGAGACTTTTTCAATTAGATTTATTATCGACTCAATTTGATTGAGCGAAACACGCAACATAGAATTTATAAGCAACTGTACGGATTACGGAAAAATAAGTTTGTTGTTGTCATCTACTTTTATCAATGTAGGTATCTAAAATAAAAATTAATAAAAATTATTTTTAAAAAACCGGACTTAAATGCCACTACAAAGTTCAAAATGATAAAGGATGAAACCAATGCGCGACGCTAGCCCGACTTCGACATATACAATATATACATGTAAGTACAAACTATTATTTTTTACTTGGCAAATATTAGTGTGATGTCACAAAGCAGAAGACAACAGCCTCTAGTAAAATGCCAACTCTGTTTGGATTGGTGTAGTGATTGTTAGCACTCGGCAGACAGCGGAAAACAAAGGCAGCTAATGCGGAATGTGTTGGTGACCACCAGCGTTGGGTCAGCAGTGGCTCGCGCGGCACAATACGCGCGTAATGAAGTGGACGAGGGGGCGGCGGCAGTCACCGCGATGACCCATTGTGAGCAGCGGACGACCCCCGACCCGCTCGCTCGTTAACGGGCGACCTTGTGCTCCGGAACTTGGTCTTGTTAGCGTTGGATGTCGGGTTTTGGGCAGTGACAAGTTTCTTTTTCACCGACTTCAAAAAAAAGGTGGAGGTTCTCAATTCGATTTTTTTTCTTGGCTCCATAACTCCGTCAAATCTGGACCGATTTCAATATTTTTTTTTAATTTGAATGGACGTATCGTCAGGTTGGTACTATTTAAATTTGGTGACGATTTGATGAACGTCTTCGGAGAACGGAACTCCTTAATGAATAAGAGCTAACCGCTCGCAGAGGATCTACACTATAATGGTGGTCTTTAAATCAAGAGAGAATAGGCATCTTCTAGGCAAGTGCGCACCATCTTAGGCTGCATCTTCACTAACCATTAGGTGAGATCGCAGTCAAGGACTACCTTGTCATCGAATAAAAAAATACATATTGAAAGATAGAGCAGTAAAAGATATACGAGTAGGCTGCGAGTACGTATTAAAATATTTACTTACTTAGATTTTATAAATTAGTAAGTTCTTTTGACGATGAATGTGTACGTAATTCCAACTTCAATTCACGATTTGCGAATATTTTTGGTTAAAGCAAACATTTCCTAGCAGACTTCTCGTTTTCCAAATAAAATACAAATAAGTTTAACGAGTAGTCTAATCCTAAACCCACAATATTCCTTATTTGTTTATCAAGAAGGTCTGAACATGTCAACATCTCAAGATCAGTTTTTGCTAGGTTTTTTGCCACACGATCCGCTTGACATCTGACCCAACGTTGGTGGCCATCCAAATGTTCCGCATTGGGTTCTTTTTTCCCCAACTGATTGACATTTACGTTATCTATGGTAAACGGTGTTAGATTTATATCTATTGGCACGGTTGCATTATAAAATATAGTTCGGTTAATATTTTTGCGCCTGCGTCAGCCTTGACGATATCAAAAAGTAAATCGTGATTGCGAGACTATTTTCAGTGATAAAGTTAATAATAAAACATTAAACATGTCTCACGCTGTAGTATGCTTTTTAAACTTTAAAAAATTCTACCACAAGTTATCTGTTCGGTTTAAAGGAGGGAAAATTCGCATATTTTAATTAAGCCTAATTGAAAACCAGCTTTAGGCCTTTTTTTGTCAATGGTAAGTCAGGTCAGACCTAATTAAGTTACATTTCGTAGTTAGCCTTACTAATATTATAAATGCGAAAGTGTTTGTTGGTTTGTCCTTCAATCACGCCACAACAAAGCAACGGTTCGACGAGATTTTTTGCGTGGGTATAGTTGAGGATCGGGAGAGTGACATACTTTTTATCCCGCAAAACCAAAGAGATCCCGTGGGATTTTTAAAAACTAAATCCACGCGAGCGAAGCCGCGGCCATTAACTAGTTAGAAACAATGTAAACAATAAAGCTTTTTGTAGTGAGAAGAGAACTTATTTTTCACGGGATTTTTTCAAAATCAATTTAGTGCGGGACATCATATTTTGGACATATTGAATCGGCTCCGAATTCCACTAATTAACACATCAAGCAATTACAGTCTAGACATCGACAGCTATTTATCATTCAAAATAGCTACCGGTTTACGTCAATATCATTAATATTAGCTAATCAATCATACTAGTACCAATTGACAAGAAAATAAAACATTCGAACATCGAAAGCTAAGCTAATAGCCAGCGTAGATAATATCTTGTTGAGTGGTGCTCGTATAAAGCATTCGATTGAGAAGCTCACAATAGGCGTAGGAGTAAAACCAACACGCTCCACACTGAGTAAATAACTGAATAGAAGAAAAGCCTCTAAAGACGGTCTATAATTTATGCCTATCTTGCTTAAGTTAACACAGCAAAAATGAATAAAGCTTTTAATACTTGTTTTTTTTTAAATATTTGCCAAGTTAAACTTGATTTATGTTCTCCTCTCCCTCCCAAATATATATTACAGTATAATTTACAGTGACGTTCCATGTGTCTCTACCTAAATAAATCGGAAATGAAGAAACAAGTGGTCGATTCTCTAAAAATGTGTGATGATTGCAATCGCCTCTGATTGGCCAAAACTCGCTCACTATTGGCTAAAATGCAGAAAGAACGCGATAAATTCAGCCAATCACCATCAGATTTCAAGCACCATTGAGACTGTAGCAATGATTGGTATGCAGCTTTGACACAGTTCGTAATAATTGGACGCCAGATGCAATAAAGTGTCAATCCACACCACTTATCAATTGAAAAGTTAAATTTATTCCTTTACAATATGTATGTATTTAATTTGACAAAGTTTTGTGGGTTGAAACGTTATTTCATATGTGCGTCCAATTATTATCATTCGTCAGGCTATCACCCTACAACACAGCACGGGTGTATGAAGCTTCGTGTCTGTTCGGCTGTGTACTCACGTGCCGGAGCGGCGCCCGCGCACGCCAAACAATCGCAAGGTGCACAATGCCCCACACACAATGGAGAGCTAATTGTGCGCGGACAGTCCGACTTGCCTTTGTTGCCACTAACCAGCTAGGCTTCAATATCCTTATTGAATTAAGGCGAAAGCGCTTCCGACGTGTTTAACGGGCCGCAAATTTTGTATTCAGAATCTCTTGCCGGCATCTGGGTCACAAACTGTCACATTCAATTGATCGTTTTTTGTTTGGTAACATACAAACATGTATCAAACGCCAACAAATAATTGACATTGGCTGTTAATGAAAATGATGATTAACTTTTTTGCTAAAAAGTCGATTCCTCTGATTTTGATCAAGATTTCTTATAATATTGATATTTTTCTCTATTTTCCGGAACAGAATGTAGCATATGTGTTAATTCAGAGTATGAGCAATCTCCATTCCATCTCATTCATTCCTTCCAGTAACAAACATACATAGTTACATCCATACATCCAGTGTCACAAACTTCAGCATTTATAATATTAATAGGATTTGTCTGTTCGTTCTTTAAGCGTTGGCGTATTGTTCATCAGATTGAGCTGAAACTCAGTACATAGAGCATACTATAGAGACAGACAAACAATAATAATTTTCTTCCCTAGAAAGAAATAGGCATTCAAGAACCAGATCACGAGCATCAGCAATATTAAATATCCAAGTAATTCTATCAGTTCTGACTTGCACCCATTCTTATTTGCAAGTAGGTACGTTCGCTCAATAAGTTGACCATCTTATCGACATTAAGCGGTAAGTACCGGTATGTGATTAAGCTCGCCGGTAACTAATTATGAAACTGAATTGCCCCATTACTATAACAGAATTTCCCATAATTTTTATAGGACGGCAAAGGTCATGTAATGGCCACGTTTTATTTGGCCAATCGATATTATAACGAACGCCGGCTTTATTGTAATTTCACCTTAATTGGCGGTTCCGTCGGCGCGTGTATTCGTAATGAACCACAATCGTATAAATATTTCGATACGATGAATCTGGATGATTGCAGAATGAATTTTAATGTTTTTTCGACCGAAATATTGGATTCGTGGAGCACGTTAACAGGAAGGTATTAAACCGAAAACACTAGTAGAATTTTAAAACAGGGTAGGCGGGTATATCACTGAACTCTCGATATTTTATCAAAGAGCTCTACCTGTTTACAATAGAAGTAATTTTATAAATCTCTCAAAAATAAATAACTGCGGAATAACATAATATCTTTAATGTGCAAGAAAAAATTGTCTGATGGATAATTGTACAAAAATAATGATCTAGATGGTGCCTCAATCATTCTGCATAGCATGCCATTATGCTAGATATTTAAAAAAAAAAACAGTGTAGATTTACTTGAAGATTTGAAAGTAGATAAAGTATCTAATTTCAAATGTAAAGGTTTACAGAGGTAAAACTTAAATTTTTCAATTAAATCTTGTCTTTTGGGAATATTTATCACACTCGCTGATAATTTTGGAACAGAATACCTAACGACTTCAGTTCATCTTGTACTATTGGTTTAGATGATCTTATGATGAATGCACGTATTGCGTAGGAATAATTTAATAATAATAATGGTGCCTCTTCAATTCAATTTGATATGATCTCCTGACAATGATCATTTAAAGGCGCGATGATTAATGCCAGAGCTGCTACTGCGGGCTTTAATTCAAGATTACGTGAAGTGCGGTTGGGAGATACAATGCCACCTACGCGTCCCGCGATTCGTCCCGGCGCGAACTGTCAGCTACCGTTCCGTTCTGCCGGTTCTGCCAACCCGCAAAGGCGTTATCTTATTCATAATATCTTTAAAGAGTGTCTGCTAAATGCGTGTGCCTTCCAAAGAGGCCAACTTTTTTATCAATGCAACTAGCGTTGCCAGGCGTCCGGATAAAGCCGGACACAGTCAGGCTTTTTGGTTGAGTGTCCGGCCAAATTAGACGGTGTCCGGCCTATCCGATTTTTGCTAAGCTTTTTAAGTTTAACCATTTTTTTTACATATTTGTCATGTGTTGGTTTCCGCTCCGCTCGCCTTATCTTGTACCTATCGCTACGCTTGCGCAAACGAGCTTTTAAAAAAATTGCTATTTTGCGCTAGGTCTAAAAAATAAGGGTGTCCGGCCTTTGTACCCAAATGTCCGGCTAAACTGGCAGGCCTGTCCGACTTTTCGATTTGAAGACCTGGCAACCCTAAATGCAACTTATAGGATTGAATAAGCTTTAATTCGCGCCCTTGTATTGTCGTAGATTCTCCATTATAATAACATCTTCAATTTTATTTGCAAATAGTCTAGCCAATATGAACATTCCACAAAATTTCATTTATTCATAATATCTTTAAAGAGTGTCTGCTAAATGCGTCTGCCTTCCAAAGAGGCCAACTTTTTTACCAATGCAACTTATAGGATTGAATAAGCTTTAATTCGCGTCCTTGTAGTGTCGTAGATTCTCCATTATAACACCATCTTCAATTTTATTTGTAAATAGTCTAGCCAATATGAACATTCCACAAAATTTCATTCATTCATAATATCTTTAAAGAGTGTCTGCTAAATGCGTCAGCCTTCCAAAGAGGCCAACTTTTTTATCAATGCAACTTATAGGATTGAATAAGCTTTAATTCGCGCCCTTGTATTGTCGTAGATACTCCATCATAACACAACTTTCGAATTTTATTTGTAAAATAATCTAGCCAATATGAACATTCCACAAAATAATGACAAGGAATAAGACGAGTTATGTCGGTCACTCTGGCTCTTCTTCGGATCTCCTCAATTCTGATTTCAAAACGTAGAGAAATCAGCATCGTTCTATACAATATACAGTACCCTCTGAGTGAACTTGAACGTTTTTAAGAACAATAAGGCTCAAATTAGCGGACTCATACCTATTATGTCATCAATCGTAAAATGCACTGCGTGTCGATTCTCTAAAAATGATTGCATCCGTGTACCGATATGGCCTCTGATTATGAATTTATGGTGTTCTTGCTGCATCAATGCATTTTAACCAGTAGCGGGAGGGTACCAGCCAATCAGAAGCCATAGCGATCGTTACATTGATGCAATCATTCTTAGAGAATCGACACGCTGCATGGTCAGAAGTGAAAACTTTTGGACAAATCGAAGGATTGGATTTGAGGGATGTTCAATCTGATTATTATGATCTACGGTAACAAGAATAAAACCGAAGGTCTATGTAATAATTTTATTAGCGCTTACTTCAAATAAGTTGGTAAAAAAACATTATATCGTAGAGATATTAGGCGCTGCGCCCGCGATGAAAGGCTGACAGCGCGGAGCGACGGAGATTGATTACGCAATCATGGACATCGGGTGATTTCTGGATGCGCATAGAGAGAAATCATCGTCCGCGCCACGGCTCGTTGGCGACACGCTGAACGAGCGGGCGTTTAACTGTATCCGTAATCGAATTTAATCACGAATTTGACAGTGATTTCATACATACGTCTGGCTCAATGAGCGATCGAACGCTTGGCTGATTTTGTTTCGAAGGCAATGATTAAACCCCAACAGCCCAACGACTGAAAACTGAAAAGCCGCAAGTTCAAACCCACCCGTTGCACTATTATCGTACCCACTCCTAACACGAGCTTTCCGCTTATTGGTAGGAGAGAGGTGTTAATCAAGGTCAGCTTGGCTGACATCTTTTTGAATATTAAAAATGTGAAGGTTTTCGTTCGTTTGTTCGCCTATTCGTTTCTTAAATCTTACTAAGCAAACTAAAAACCAATTAACAAATAAATGAATAAATATTACTAATCTAAGAGTGAAGGAATAGCAGAAAATTGTTTAATTGATCGACGTGATTTTTGCATGACCTAATTGAGTGGAAACCAAGACTTCCAAACCAAGTGTCTCATCACTTTAATTACAACCTGATAAATAAAATTAGAGTCGCTGCGTTATAAACAGGTTAGGTAAGTGTGCATAAGAATCAAATCTGCAGCGTCTTACATAAGAGATATAGAATGTGTTTTATAATAACTCAAGTATGGTAATCGAGAATTGTATAATAAATGCAGATATAAATCATCAAACGCCGCTGCGGGCGTTCACCTCTTCATCAGCCAGTAGTGCGGGTGTATACTCGTCAAGTTGAAAGGTGCATTAGCGCGAAATAACACGTAGCCACGAAAATTTCAATTAAGTTTAATGCATATGTCCCTCCCTCCCCCTCTACCCCGACTGCACCCCCCCACTCTCCCCCACACACCCTGCAATGGATTTATTAAAACAGATTACATGAAGCCTGGCCTTGTTCGCCGTTGCGCGGTTTATGCCGAAATGGCTATACACCATGATTATGCACTTTCGGACCCGAAATCAAGGAGATTAAGATAATAAGCTCAAGTAGTGGGTAGGTAACTTAAGTAAGTTCATGCTTTTTTTAAAAATATCTTAATATATAAGAGGAAAAGGTGACTGACTGACTGACTGATTGACTGATCTATCAGCGCACAGCTCAAACCACTGGATGGATCGGGCTGGCATACAGATAGCAATCATGACGTAGGCATCCGCTAAGAAAGGATTTTTGAAAATCCAACCTCAAAAGGGGTAAAATAGGAGTTTGAAATTCGAACTTAACGCGAGCGAAGCCGCGGGAAAAACCTGTTATATAAAATCTAACTTTGCTTCAACATAAAATATATTTTTTTGTACTTATAAGTTCCTGCAATTCACGACTAGGAGGACAAAATTTTTTTTCCTCCGAGATTCACGAGGTCGCGTGAGCTTTACTTGTGGTTACGCCGTGTACATGCACATTGCGTAAGTGTGCGTGCCTGTCAGGAGCCTAGATGGGAGCGGTCAGGCGCGAGCAAGCTCTCTCTCACACTTATACAGATACGATACACACACAACCATGTGCCACGTGCCCTCGTGAATTAATATTTCGATAATAAATAAATACATAGCAAAGTATTAGGAAAACATAACTACTATAAGTTACACATTTGAAATTCCAAGCGTTGAACGATGTGCTCCTGAATTTTCGTGTTGATTAGGAATCGAAAAACTCAACTTTTTTAAATACCTACATAGAAAGTACATACGTTTAAATTGTTTTTTTCTCACAAAGCCCACACAGCCCAAAGTTTTTACTGTACAGACACTTGGTTTTTTTAATGTGAGTTGCGCACAAATGACTAGGTAATTGAAGTCTTGATTAGGATCCGTGGTAAAAAAGAAGCTAATTACAGTAAAAGCTCTTTATTCGCGGGGGATACGTTCCGCAAATATGCCGCGAATACAGAAACCGTGAATATAGAATGGTAATTTATATGGGATTATAGGGGATACGTTCCTAGGTGACAGAATAAAAAACATTAACTTAAGTTTTTGACCATATTTGATTAATTATTATTTTCAGGTTTAGGCAATGGTTTAAAGAATTTTGTAATTTTTTCTTGCTTGACGCTTTTTAAAAGCTCCTTCAATTCAGACTGATATTCAGCAGTGGCATTAGCAATTTGCCTTTTAATAACCTCCTCCTTTTTGGAAGTCGGTTAAAAATAAGACTTTGTTCCATAGACGGATCATCAGTTTTCATAAAAAAATCACAAAGCTCATTTGCCATTCTTAAACCTTCACTGAGATTTTACAAATATTAGTCCATTTGACGACGCGTTTACAGACGATATTGGGCTTGATACCTATTGGAATCCTTTTTATGTTTACCGATGTACCGATTAGATCCGCGAATAGAGAAATCTAGCCGCGAATATAGGAATTGGGTCGCATTTTTTTAATCCGCGAATAGTGAAAACGCGAATAAAGGAAGCGCGAATAAGGAGCTTTTACTGTATTAACAATAATTAGCTCTTTTTTATTAAGAGCCAATTATTGTTAACACGTTGCTTAGAAATAAGAAAAAAGTACCTATAGACCTGTTCTTATTGTATTCTAACAGGCACCTACTACCCGTACATTTTCTCAGACAAATTAATGAATTTATCATAATATTTTCATCAAATACGTCCGCGTAATTATATAAAGCATGTACAGCTGTATTAAAAAAAGGCAATTACCTATCGTTGGCCGATATGTTTATTATACAATTAACATTTCCAGCTAAAGGATTATCCTTTGAAACGGTCTCGTGGCTGGCACCTGTTTAGAGGCTCTATCAAGAAAAAACCTTATAATTGCTGCTCACCATCGTCAGTAATCATTGACTCCAATAACTGTCCGGCCAGCACTAAATATTGTTTGTTAAATGTTACTGCCTTTTATAATTTTTTGTAACGATCAACACCTTGAACCAGGGTTACCAAAAAGTTAAATAAGCTCTTGAATGGTAAGAAAAATAATATTATTATTAAATCCCTGCAATACTAAGTAATAAAAGAAATAAAGTTTCCACATTTTGGTAAAGTTCTCCATCTTAAATCAAACCACAAGATCATCACATCCATGAAAGTGTAATTATAATTAATCAATATGAGTATATAAAGTAACTTAGTGGATTAAATATCGTGTCAATGCCCTTACATTAGCATTAAATGTTGTGTACTAAATATAATACAAAACTCAATTCTAAATTAAAACTAAAACGTAAATATTGAAGATAAAAGCTTATTATAAAAAATATCAGTATAAAGTACTTGTTTGATATAAACCGAATTCAGTAATTTTGTCATTCATGACCAGAGAGAGAAAATGCGACTGGCCGATGAAGGTAAAGCTGCAATCATTGCTACAATCTCATGTTGTGGTGAGTTGTCAAAATGACATTCTTGATGCAACATTTTAGCCAATAGCGAGAGTGTTTGCCAAAAAAATGCGCGGTGGTAGCGGACTAACTTGGAAGTGGTATGGCAGTGTAGATTCAACCTATACCTCTATCGGTTTCTACACGCCATCGTGTCAGAACGCTAAATCGCTTGGCGGCACCTCTTTGACGGTAGGGTCATAAATAGCCACGGCCAAAGCCTCCCACCAGACCAGACCAGAGACAATTCAGAAATTATAAATTCCCAAATTGTCCTTGCCGGGATTCGAACCCGAGACCTTATAAGACCACAGCGCTTACCACTGCGCCAGGGAGGTCGTCATACTGGTCCTATAGCAATAATTTTTAGACATAATGTCCACAGCAGTAATAAACACACGATCGAAGGTGGCAAGTTGGCAACCCTAGTTAGCGCACAACCATGTTCTACAAAGGAATGAATTGAACTGGGAGGCCAGGTGCTAACGCATAACTTGTGTAGTTTGGACTTCTTGATTTAATATTCAATCAAATAATTGTAAAGGAAATGAAAACAATAATTTAGAAATGAATTCATTTTTGTAAATTTAATAAGCGACTGTTAATATTTTGAATTAATTTATCTGTGGCTTCGTATATTAACAGCGAATTAACAGTAAAGTAGATGTTATCTGTTATTTTTTTAAATTTTGTAATTAAAATTTGAATAAAAATGCAATTGTTAAGCAATTTAAGTAGGTAGGTACCTAGAAATTTCTATAGGAATTTTGGTTTGACTCGTCTTATAACTTGGTTGTAATTTTTTGATTCGGAGCTTCTAAATACGAGTAAAATAGATCACTCATTTTATTAGAAACGTAAAAATTCTTTTTAAAAAACCGACTACAAAGCCGACAAACAGCACTACAAAGTATATCAATTGTGCCATTGTGAAGAGTTCCCTCGATTTCTCCAAGATCCCATCGTCAAATCCTGACCTGATGACAATAGAACCACCTGGGAAGCATACCCTTTCAAACAAAAAAAGAATTTTCCAAATCGGTCCAGGCGTCTTCGAGTAATCGGGGAACATACATAAAAAAAAGATTCCGAATTGAGAACCTCCTCTTTTTTTGAAAGTTTAAAAAAAAAGAAGTTTTTAATCAATTTTCTTTCGAATCCTCAAGAGAACCTAACTTAACAAAATGTTATTTTTTGTTATGTAAGCGCTTTTTCCAATGATCAACCTAAAACTTTGATCAACAAAGCAATATTATATTTATGTAAAATGAAGAACATTATGGGCAAGTGCCTCGTCTTGACCATAACCATCTGTGCCATAACAGTAATGCGTACATAAAACCTAATCTTCCACATAACTTGGTCGTAAGAGACTGAAGCGCTACTTTGTTACTGGCTCTAATTGAAGCTGTATCCCAGGCTATAACGTTGATAGTTGACATTCTACGATATGATTATATGCATAACTTCCTTGTACAGTCACCTAGAGCGGTTCTATTCCTGATATTTTATTTTACTATACAAAAACGGTGGTGGTAATAGGTAGCCTATTTGTTAAAGCGGCCTCCCTTTCAAGGGTCCGTTCTTCGAATCCGAGACACCTCTATCTTTTCAAAGCTCTAAAATAACACTAGTTTTATCAGATATCTATTTTATTTATTTATCTACTTATTAGAAAGGCATAAGTGCCACTTCCACTAAATATATAAAAAAGAATAAAAGAAAATAAATAAAACAGGTACCTACATCCAATGCTCTCCGCGTACCTAAGTATTTCCAAAAATAGGGTAGTCCAGCCATCATTGAGTGGATTTCATTGAACATTCTTGTACAAGAGAAAGAAAGAAAGAAACGTTTATTTTATGAATTGCGCCACACATCACCCAATTACCTAGGTTAGGCGCAAGAAGAAGAGCGTATTGAAAGGTGCCAATGAACGCGGGTATAGGTGACACATGGCTCGGGCAACGCATATAAAAACTGTTTTTTTAAGTGAACAATTAGACCTAATGCTGTGGGCTACAGTACTTGCATATAAGGCAAAAATAATATGCCTTACATTCACGCATCAAAATGGATCTGTATTGCTAAGACGCATCTGTGACTCATGAGTTATGCATGACCCCAATACGCAATATGTGAAATTGTGATTTTTACGCCGTAGATAATAAAGGCTATATTACAGGTGTGCGCTTAGCAGGTTTGCAGGAATTTATTAGCATGATACTTCCAACGACATCGGTCGGTAATTGTCAAGTATTAAATAGCGATAAAACGCTTAATGTCGCGAGCGATCGCTCAAACTGCGGACGCGGACAATTAGCGGCGACGCGAGTGCCACGATATCGATGCCAGAATGCTTCTGGAAAAAATAGCTCATATTTACGACACAATTAGCGAATGATTATTATTATTTAAAGGCGAAATTCGTAATTTGCGAGCTCAAACCAATTACAGTACCACCTGTCTCTGACCAATTTTTCTCTGTGCACACTTAATCTTGTGTGATTTCTAAATTGACGTAATGTACACTCGAAATCGGAACATTACATGAAATTAATTGTACGAGTAGTCTGAGTTCTGAGATCATAAAAAAGACGTGTGGCACTCGGGGACTGCCGCAGTAAAACTATTGCATAACATTTTTTATCAACGCCATCTAGCGGCTCACCGCTAGATGTCGTTGATAAAAAATGCGCCATCTAGTGGCTCACCGTAGAGGAGTCCCGTGTCAGGTTATTTTCGTTACGGAATTTCTGGATTCGGTCTCCACGCTGGCCCGCGATAGAAGCTATGCAATAGCTTAAAAAAAAATTCTCGCAATGTGAATACCAATCGTCGACCTACTTATAATTGCCAAAGACTTGTGCCCAACTATTTATTGGGCACATATAAGGAGTCAGAGATCGACGAAATTGATCTCATTAAAATGAAAAGAAAGTAAAGTAGGTACGTATAGGTACTAATAAATTGTAAGTGTGGAAATACCATGCAATTTGTTTTAAAATTTAAAAAAAATATGTCAAAACATAACCGGCGGTACTAAAATATTCGTGGCAACATTTAAACGTTGTCAAAATCAAAATAACATCATTACCATAAAGTCGGTCGCTGCGACAGAATCCAAATATTTGGGTTCTTTTTGACCCCACTTATGGTCCGGCGAGCTACAACACATAAATCGTCACGAGTTAGGTCGCAACAAAGTCGGTTGTAAAGAAGCTTGTAAATCAAGACGAATCGAAAAATGAAGTACACACATAAAACGAGTCAACCTGACATTTTATTTTCGACAGAACTAACTAGTGACGTGACTGGCGATACTGAAATAAAAATTATTATCGATAACTAAACTCATTTAATGAAACATAGATAAAGTGGATAGTACATCATTGTGAAAGTCTGATATAAGTAAAAGCATTGTCTAGGTAACAGAATAATGTAAAAAATAGACACCATTATTGTAAAGGTCTACCCAAAGGCTGAGTTCTCTGATGGCATTAATACACGTAGGTACTTAGGAACGGTAGGTATGCTTGCAAGCGTAGATGATTTCCAAATTACTATCGATAACTACACTAATTTAAAGAAATGTTGATAGTACGTCATTGTGAAGTCTGATATTGAAGTAAAATGGATAGTATAAGTATTTTTTTGGAGATCTACTCAAAAAAGGCTGAGTTAACCTACTCTTATGGCATTAATACACGTAGCTCAGTAGAAAAGGTATGTTTGCAAGCGTAGATGTCTTCCGAAGTTGAGCCAGGCCTGGCGCACTCCGCAGTAAACTACTGAGCTACAAGTAGGTACATGGCGTACCTCTTGAAGAGCCCAAATTCAGAGAGTGCGAAGGGATAAGAGTTACGTCATAGAAACAGAGGTCTAAGTGAATAAGACGGTAGGTAAGTAGCGCTGCGTCAACCTGAATTGCACTTTATTGTGTGGTAACAAGAGTCGCTATTTATTTAAATCATTTTGCGGAGCGAATCTTCTGTACCTTTAGGTACTATCAGGTATTCTGTGGTTGAACTAAAAAAAATTGTTTATTTCATATAGGCCCACCTGTAGCTCTACTGAAAAGTTAAGACTCTACCACCGGCACGGTTCAGAGTTAGACATTGAAATTACTAATTTTCTTAAAAGAATAGCCATGGCTAATATTATATTCAGCTTTCATAGAATGAGGAACCCTTTAGAAACGGCAAAAGTCATTATTTTTAATTTATTTGTAATTAATAGATTTTTGTAATTAAAATGTTACTTACATTATAACTTACAGCTAAACTAATCTAATTACAATATAAATCATGCCCGATTTCGAGAGTTGTTTAAGCCAACCCTAATATGGAGAGCAGAAAATTTGTGCCATAAAAAAGTTGAAGCGTATTACGGGATGTCCGAAGAGACCGAAGATAAGGACTTTAACGTATTCATATTATACTGCCATAAAAATGAACTCAATAATAAATAGGTACCTACCTTATAGCAATAAAATTAACAAGTTTTTCAACACTTTTGCTTTTTCTCTTTTGTTTAAATTAAAGTTTATATTATTGCTTCCAAGTACTATCTAAAAGTATTTAGCAATATTATTTTATTACCTACTAGCTTCTGCCCGCGACTTAATTCGCGTGCTTTTACGATTTTAAAATCCCGCAATGTTTCCCCGGGATGAAAATCATGCTATCTGGTATTCCTCTGGTACTACAAGTGTTCATAGGCGGCGGTAATCACTTAACAACAGGTGAGCCGCCTGCTCGTTTGCCCGTTATTTATATTCCCTCAGTCTTTAACTAATTTATTATTCAATACGAAAAATTAAATCGCTTAGTTTCCCTGTAGCTACGTGACTGAAGAACAAACGAACGTTAACCATCTTTAATATGATGTAAATGTGTCCACTATCAAAATTTTGTTTCACAATCGCTCTACCATTAGAACAAAAAAGTATTAGACAATATTTTATCTCTAAACATCCTAAATTAATAGACAAAGCATTGTAAAGCAATTTAAAAACACGCTCCGCCACCCTCCCTGATAAAATTTGTCCCTGATATCCCATTTTGATTGGACGGGTTGATTTATCCCTTGTTTAGCGACTAATACTACGACTGCATGTTCTTGAGATTGAGCATTTTTTTTAGCTTCACAAATATTAATGTCAATTTCTTCAAATTGGTAACCATATCCCTGAACTTAATTCTCAAAGGTGTGGAACATTGTGTGTGGTATTGTGAAATCTACTAATCCGCACTTTGCCAACACTGGCACACTACCACTCGGTAGTAGCCTCTATAGAGATTCGCATAGAGATTACGAGTGAACGTGTACACAAAATTCTCTCGTGGCGCGTATTTTAGCCCTACTGGAGAGTGAGAGACTACTTTTTATCCCGGAAAATAAAAGAATTCACGCGAGATTTTTAAAAACCAACCGGACGAAGGCGCAGACATCAGCTAATAAATAAACAAAGATAAACAAGAAACAAGATAACAAGGAGAAGATAAAAATATATCATAACGTAGTAGGTAGGTAGGTAAAAATTTATAAAACCAAACCTAAATATAAGACCTACTTACTAAATACACAATAGTTAATGTTATAGAAAAAATTATTTTCGTTTAAGCTGAAAAGGCTACAAGCCTCAGCATAATAAGCTTTAGTATTTGATCATGTATCAAAATTGTTTAGCACGCGCAATGAGCACAATAGAGACATAACCCTCGAGATTGTATCCTCTCCGGGCCACTGGATGCTGTGATTCAGCCTAACTGCACTTGTTGCGAGGGGCAGCGTATTATGACACGAGACTAATACGCAGCTTACGGGCATTGGATGTATTTGTTCCGTTCCAACCACGCGGATCGAGCGTGGACTTTATAGCTAAATTATTAAAAATCTTACTGCCGTGTTATAAATGCAAAAATGTGTATGTGTTGGTATGTTGTCCTTCATTCACGTATCGACGGATCAATGAATCGACGTGACTTTTTGCATGTTTTTTGAGGACCTCTTCACGTCCTCAAATAAAGAACATATTATTATGACACGAGACTAATACGCAGCTTATGGGCATTGGATGTATTTGTTCCGTTCCAAACCACGCGGATCGAGCGTGGACTTTATAGCTAAATTATTAAAAATCTTACTACCCTGTTATAAATGCAAAAATGTGTATGTGTTGGTATGTTGTCCTTCATTCACGTATCGATGGATCAATGAATCGACGTGACTTCTTGCATGTTCTTTGAGGACTTCTTCACGTTCTCAAATAAAGAACATATTATTTTGACACAAGACTAATACCTACGCAGCTTACGGACAATGGATGTATTTGTTCCATTCCAAACCACGCTGATTGAGCATGGACTTTATAGCTAAATTATTAAAAATTCCTTCCTCTTCATACTTCATACTTAATATTATAAAGGCAAAGGTTTGTATGTGTATGTGTGTGTGTATGTTTGTTACTCTTTCACGCAAAAATACTGGACGGATTTGGCTGAAATTTGGAATGGAGATAGATTATACCCTGGATTAACACATAGGCCGATTTATCCCGAAAACTTAAAGGGGAATCACATACACCAAAGAAACCAAAAGACAGCAGGCGTGGAAAACGTTTACCTACGCAATTTTCCTAAATATTACATTATCTCTTTAAAAATATAAAAGAAAATACTCGTAAACTCCGCGACGGGGACGTGTCTGCGACGAGCTCTTTATCAAAAGTCAATTATGTCATAGTACCCCGGTTCTAAAGAGACTTGTTCACGTCAGAATGCACGCGGGCGCGTCCCCCGAGCGTACACAATGCCAATTTTCCGCTCGCCGCCACCGACTACGCAATTATTTAGATAAACCTCTCGGTGTGACTATAAAAACATCTTCCCCTTCCCCATTGCGCTTGTCTTTGGGGCTTTCTGAATTTATAGCCCGGCATTACGACGGTTAGGATAAAAATGTACTTTTAATTTATCTCGTTAAAGGGTTGAAGGACGAGCGGGTTCGCGGAGTAATTATTCCAAAATTGGCCACTTTATCTGATGAATTCTGGGGCCCTTTGTTGGGGCGATTATGGAGTGAAGTCATACGGTGATGGGGTTCGCGAGGTGAATGATTACTTTGCACTAATGAAGTAAATTTTTCATTGTAATGAACTCCAAAATCAGATCAAGTCTGACAACATTCTTTTGAGTCAGAAATTCTAAACTTTGCCGCCGTCTTTCATCGCCATAAAGTCTCTGCATCGCAAAATAAGTATAGCGAAACTGCTGAAATTCCAGTACAGTTAGAGAAGTGTTAGTGTGTAGTGAATAGCCTGTTCCAACGCAGCTAGAGATTAGTCTATAAACCAGAGATAATAGCTATGAAGTGTGAACCTATCTCTATTCCTCATGGTTTCAGTAATGCCCCTGCCAGACTTGCGTCACAAAACAAAATATATAGCAAAATCTTAGGCGGAGACGTGAATGATGTTTGAGTTCTACAGCTCAGAAAATCGTAGGTATGGGAAAAATTTTCGCTTCTGTTCCGCATATTTTTTTTTAAGAATATTAGCCAAGCTGAACTTGACTTATATTCTCCTCTTCCCTCCAAATAAGCGGAAAGCTTGTGAAAGGAGTGGGAACGAAAATCGTGCAACGAGTGGGGCTCGAACCTGCGACCTTACAGTTTTTAGTCCGCATCTTAACCGTTAGGCTATTGAGTCTTATTATGGTGGACAAGTCAGAATTTATCGGAGCTTCAGTAGTTTCGCGTTCAGTTTCGCTACGGAGATTTGAGACATATCTGAAAGCTCACGATTGTGAAATCACGAGTATTGCTATCTATTGAGATCGACATCGCTATGCTAAGCCGTCAGTAATCTGCAACTAATTTAATTACCATGTAACACTCACCTTCCGGTCTTCGTGATGATCATCTCAGTTCCCAAGTCGTGGAACTTGTCCCACAGTTCCTTAGTCTCGAGCTGGCAGTCGACCGATAACAGTTCCTCACAATTACAAGAGGTCGCGGGAGGTGGCAGAGGTCGGGCGGGGGAAGGGGTGTCTCTCTCGCCGAGTTCTGTGAACATTTAACCTCATATATAGACGACCTTTATTATGCGAACGCATAGTAGATTAGTACATACATCCAAGTCCAGTAAACGCCCCTTATATAAGGTACTAGCGGGTACCACGGGTATAAAATATATAGCCTGTGTCATTCACTGTTAATGGATGTTATTATACATATAAACCTTCCTCTTCAATCACTCTATCTATTTAAAAAAACCGCATCAAAATCCGTTGCGTAGTTTTAAAGATTTAAGCCTACATAGGGACAGAGAAAGCGACTTTGTTTTATACTATGTAGTGATGTGTGTACGCTCTTACCCAGGACGAGGTATAGACAAACTAGATGATGCCCGCGATTTAGGCCGCTTGGATTATCGAAAAACCTTTTCGATTCCCGCGGGTACTCTTTAATTATCCGGGATAAAATGCAGCCTATGTGTTAATCCTGGGTAGAAGCTATCTCCATCCCAAACAGTCGAATCGGTTCATTCGTCGCAGCGTGAAGGAGTAACAAACATACACACACACACACATACAAACTTTCGCCTTTATAACATTAGTGTGATGTTATGTCATGTGATATAAGGTCAAATTCAAATTCAAAATTATTTCATGTAGGCCAACTTGTGGCTCTTATGACACGTCAAGACTACCAGCCCGCTACCATCTTAGACTGCATCGTCACTTACCATCAGGTGAGATCGCAGTCAAGGACTATCTTGTCAACGAATAAAAAAAAAAGGAAAAATATTATTATCTTTGCGAAGAATTTGTACCTAATTAAAATTGAATTTCTTTTAATACTATGAGGTACTTAACAATATTAGTATGTAATCCGAAACCGCAGAGTATGTATGTTCAATTCAAAGCAGTAACAAAAGATTATATAATCGTCAAGACCTGTAGACCATGTTTACATTCACACTATAGGCAGTTACCACAGAACTTGTAACGCTCAATGGCAGTTACCTATTATTAAAACCCGGTTAGTTTCCTGCGTTAGACATAAATAAACACATCTATCATATTGCCGACGTGATTTATACTCATAATTCACTCAATATTATCAATAATTAAACTGAAGAAACCAAACAATGTAAGCACCCATTGAATAAGCGGAAAACTGACTGACTTTATTTATGTGACAATATCGTGTAGTGCAAGAGCCGGCTGTCAAAAGTGTCGAATATTTCCGTCTTCATTACTCGGGCGCATGACTCTTTCTTGTGTGTGTGTGTCGTATCTGTATAAGTGTGAGCGAGATCTTGCTCGCGCCTGACCGCTCCCACCTAGGCAGGGTTGAAATTGAAATTTTAGACATGTGTATTGCGTAAATAAATCAACTGTCACGAATAATTATTTCACTCTGGTTTAAGAGAAGCGAGCCTGGAGTATTATTTATTTTATTTATTTTTTATGTATGTTTGCGGACAGAAAATGTTTATCAGTTTTCAAAGTAGTTTCTATATCATATTGCGTGCAGTAAGGTCTATAACGCCATAGAATATCGAAAGCATATCGACTGTCAGGCATAGACGTGTGCATGTAATTATGAATCTTAAGGTGGTAAACATTTTCTGTCTGTTACCGTACATATAAAGAATTACAAGACAAGAAAATATATTAGAATTAGACATTATTTACATGTTTTCAAAATATAGGAAAACCTACAATCGTCTCTTCGCCTAACATTTTCTATACGCATTCAATCACTGGAGAACGCGGTGTGAACCGACCAGTTGTATGAGAAATTCTTGTTTATTAAGATAATAATGCTGTAATCACTACTTCAATTTACTTTTTGCGTCACGATGAGCGACTTCAAAGGTATTGTGTGTCAAAAGTGTAATTACCTTCGTGCACTTTATATGTTTCAAATTATAAATGGAGCCCATTTTTAGGGGTCCGCAACGAAAGCGTAAAAAAAGGAATCCTGGGAGCTGATTCTGTAACTTTCAAAAAATGGAAGCCAAATGACATATATTTTTTATCCATTGAAGGTTTGCTATGAAATAGTAAATGACATTCCTCTTCAACCCTTCAATGGATTACAGAATCAGAGGGCTGGTTCGACTTAATCTGTCTATCTGTAACAACTGCCTATTTCATTAACTACTGCCAGCGATATGAGATCGCAATCAAAGGGTATCTATCTGTTCATTGAGTAAAAAAATATTTAATTAACTTTACTTCCTCAAACATGTATTAAAAAATTAAGTTATAATTCTATCTGGTGCAGTTTTTTTAAGTTGGCAGTAATATTTTACATACAAATAAGTTATCTACTCTTTCCCGAACAAATGTTTTTTTTTTTTTTTGAGTTGGTCGAATATTTTTACCAAATTAACTATTATTAATAATGTCTTATTTAGTAAGTCTAATCAACGGTAAGTTAGGTTAGGACCCTCGGCGCGCGCGTGACTCGCACTTGGCCGAATTTTATTTTATAACGGTAGGCAAGCTCTTATACCGTATTTAGATTGTAATTAGGAGATAAAGTTTTATAGCCTTGAAGTTTTACATGCTATTAATATGGATAAGAGATTCCTTAGGATAGTTTAACTATGGTAAGTTTAACATTGCGCATAAATAACAAAAACATAAATCATACAAACCGGCGGACACTAAAAAATATAATTTTATTATTTTGTTAACTTTGGCTTCACTTGAAATAGAGGCATAGATACAGCTGGACTTTTGAAATAGATAAAACTTGGTTATATTATTTTCGGACGAAATAAAAGCTGTTACAAAAACTTGCTTGACTGTAATTATTGTACTGTAGCTAAATTACATACTTGCTTAAAAACTGAAGCAAAGTGTGCACTAGCAATAAATGAAGTCTGGTCGCTTGCTTCGTGAAAACGCTTGCACCAAGTTAATTTTTGCAGAATGCTAGTCTACATAAGCAAGTATTGCAATTGTTGATTTTACTTGCCAGTCAATATTGCCAGAATTGAGGGTAAGCACAGGTGCTAACTCAAGTCATAAGTGAGGTGCTACTACAATCTCACCTGATGAAGGAGATGACGAATATACCCGACTACGTCTACCTCCACATCCTCGTCAGGAATGGGAGATCGGCAACTTGACGCCGGAGAACTGTTTTGCTAGTGATAAGCGTTTGCGATATGATGATCAATTACTGATGATAAAATGATCTTACCTGATGAAGGAGCGGGCGATGGGGCAGCGGTGTCTGACGCATCCCGCTCCCCGTCCGAGCACTGCTCTACGTCCACCTCCACATCCTCGTCAGGAATAGGACATCGGCAACTTAACGCCGGAGAACTGTTTTGCTAGTGATAAGCGTTTGCGATATGATGATCAATTACTGATGATAAAATGATCTTACCTGATGAAGGAGCGGGCGATGGGGCAGCGGTGTCTGACGCATCCCGCTCCCCGTCCGAGCACTGCTCTACGTCCACCTCCACATCCTCGTCAGGAATAGGACATCGGCAACTTAACGCCGGAGAACTGTTTTGCTAGTGATAAGCGTTTGCGATATGATGATCAATTACTGATGATAAAATGATCTAACCTGATGAAGGAGCGGGCGATGGGGCAGCGGTGTCTGACGCGTCCCGCTCCCCGTCCGAGCATTGCTCTACATCCACCTCCACATCCTCGTCAGGAATGGGAGATCGGCAACTTGACGCCGGAGAACTGAGCGATGCTGGCGAACTCTGTCTTGACGATGGACCTGTGAAACCAAAATGACTGTGTTACACTTAACTCTTACTTGTGAAAGCGGTAATCAGTCAATCCTTCATTATTCTTAAAAATGCCTTATATGTCTCTGTACCTACTGTTCTATATTCTATAGAAGCTTGGCTCTATAGAGATCTGATAACTTTTTGACAGTCTCGTCTTGGCAACATTTTATATGAAATGTTTTTGGTGGGATTCTTTTTACTTTCATATTATGTTTTTACACAACCACTTCAAAGGGAATGTAGGTAGGTATGTGTATTGTGTAATATGTATGTGTCTATTTTTACGTATGTTTCAGCGATTTTAAGAATGAGGTGTCACAATCAATTAGGTTCATTTCAGCCAAATAGATTCATTCGTTGTAGCGTGAAGGAGTAACAAACAAACACACACACACACACACACACAAACTTTCACCTTTATATTAGTTTGAGATTTTATATTATGAACAAAATCAATACGATTATCGGTTGTCACATCCAATTCTCCGTAGTGGGGTTTAATCTTTTCTCCTGATTTTTCAAATTTCAAAACGTTCGATTTCAAGTTGCCCCTTTGCCTTGGAATTTAAAATAAATAAAATGTTCAGTAATTCGTTTGTAAGTAGCGTGTCCCAACAGCGCGGCGGCGACGGGCGGCGGGCGGTGTTGCCGGGTTCGGTTCCGCGCAATTAATCGGGAATAACGAACGGCAACACGACGCCTGCGTTTGCGTCGCACGTCCATACACACGCACACTCCAATTAGTAGGCCCTTCGATCCAACGTCGGGCCACGGTTTTATAGCCTTCGGAGAATGGTAAACTAAACACTAAAACTGGACTCTCGCTTTACAAGCTACGTTAAAATTCAGCTGTGCGGTTGTCAAAAATGATCGCTGCAGTGCAGGGGTCCTCTCTTGCTATTTTTTGAAATGCATTGGTTTTTTTTATTCGATGACAAGATAGTCCTTGACTGCGATCTCACCTGATGGTAAGTAACGATGCAGCTTAGACTGCATCGTCACTTACCATCATGGTAGCGGACTAACTTGGAAGAAGTATGGCAGTGTAGATTCAACCCATACCCTTAGTCTGTTTCTATCTAGGGCTATCTTGTCATCGAATAAAAAAAAAACATAAATTCATTCTTGATTGGTATCAAGAGTAGAATATTGCGATCACACTGATGCAATTATTTTTAGACAATCACAGAGTACCTAATTTGCAACAAAATTGTGTAGATACCTAACAACAATAAAGAGTTGTAGGGAGCCGCTGGATTCAGGCGGCGCAAGGCCGAGGCCTGTGGAAGACCATGCTTGCATGGTATCTTGATACCTTTGTCCAGTTAAGGTGTGGACGTCTATCGGTTGATAAAGAAGAAGAATGGCAACAAGAGTAAGTAGGTACAGTAGGTATGTAAGTACAGTTCCTATACCTACTTACATTAGTCAACACATTGTTCACACGCCTAGGTACATGTAGTTTTTACTGTAAACTTACTTCGAATAGGTATCATATTTAGCCAAGGTGCGATACCCGGAGGCCATGGGTTCGAATCCCGCCGCGCGCGGGTTCCGCAAGGTGTCAGGCGTTACCTTATTACCACGGATACACTAAGGAGACCGTTGCTGCGCCTCAGAAAATCAGGATCTACGCAGCGACACCGCAATGAGTCCCGAAGCTACAGCGCAACGTGTGGTCATAATCGAAGTAGGTTTATAGGTACCTACCGCAGAGGGAGTTCCTCGTGCCATGGGTTTTTTTTTAATGACGTAGATACCTATACATTGTTCTGACTGGAATTTTTATGTAGAGCATGCTCTATCTCAGATTTGAGTTAGAGCTCAGACTTGAGTCATAGTTAAAACAAAACACAAATATGACCTGAAATCTGTCTAGTTTTAATTCTATCTTGAGTTTGAGTAAGAGCAGATTGAGAGTGATTTATATATCAGCCTAAGATGGACGCGATAGCTTAGAAGTTAGAATGCTTCAGCCCACGTGTGTACCCAACGACATAATATTATCTGTATTATGTAGGTATTAGTACGTCAATAATACGTGTACCTTTAACTATTATAGATAAAATTAGAATAGAATAATTTTTTATTCAAATAAACTTTTACAGTGCTTTCGAATCGTCAAATGAATCTAGTTATACCACTGGGTTCGGAATGCCGTTCCAACCGAGAAGAACCAGCAAGAAACTCGGCGGTTGCTCTTTTAAAAACAAAATAATATTTAATAACAATTATAAATCAATTCCAGTGTACTATTTACGGGCTAATTATGCTCATGTATTGCTGGAGCGAGTTATATGTCCACGCTTTATAACTACTGAAATAGTTTTTTAAAGAATATTAGCCGACGACCTTGTGCTCCGAAACTGGGTCTTGCTAGTGTGTTGTTTTGGGCATAGACAAGTTTCTTCTTTTGGAAAGATAGATTTTTTTATACTATTAGTCATCATGGCTACCTAATATTTGAAAAAAACTATTTTCTTCTATATTACTCCCTTCCCCCCTCCAAATAAGCGCAAAGCTTATGTTAGGCGTCCGCTACTGTACAATATAGGCACCTATATTTTTATGAAGAGTACCCGGAGAGGTGCGAGTATAAGGGAAGAGGAGAGCAAAACTCTCGATTCTAACAACGTCTTAAAATATTCATATAATTATTCAAGGTAAATTAATAGTTTTAAAATTAGGAAGCCCTTTCAAAAAGTGGGGCGTCTATCCCGATTGTACCCTTGACATAAGCATTTTTGACAGACTTCAGGTACCTACCTACTTATGCATTCTTACATCGGGCGGAAATATATCCTCCAAAGTCTTGAGCATCGGCGCAAGGTTGCCTGTCTGTCGGTGTTCTTAATTTAGTTCCACCATCACCTGTCTACCACCGAACCGCAAGGCATCGTACGAATCTGCACCGCTACGTGGTCGAAATTCCATGATCTAACTAAGCACCTTTTGCTTTCTCGTTCCTAATAGGTACCTACCTACGCACCGCAAAAATTTCGAATGCCCTTCCGGCTTCCGTTTTTCCAACTAACTATAATAATGTCTATAATGTGTAGGTATAAGGCGTTTTTAAATCAGGAGTGAATAGGCATCTTCTAGGCAAGCACGCACCATCTTAGGCTGCATCTTCAGTTACCATCAGATGGGATCGCAGTCAAGCGCTAGTCTATATATTTATAAAAAAATATAGATTTTCCATGCACATGGATGTAGACATGGCCATATATCTCAGTTTTTATGGCACTTGACGGCAACCTTCACTTTCCGACGGCGATTTTGTGCGATACTTTCATGAGGAACAAATGTACCTAACTACCTACTTACCTCGTACCTTAATTTCTTAAGGAAAACCCAATCAATTAATTACTGAAACGTTTTTGCGTATGAGTAAAATACTATTTTAAATACATACTTACCTACATACCCTACTACTTACTTACTTACTTATAATATACCAAGCTGACCTATCAGTGTTTATTTGTTATGTTACTAACAAAGTAGTGTAAAACTGATAGTAGGTATTTAATTTTGTATTCTGTGCCTTTAAGTAGGTAATTAATTAACTAAATACTGATTAAACCTGAAACCGATTCAGGAAAAGTAGGTAGGAGTTCTTCAAACGCGACACAGTTTGTGCGGCCGACAAGAGAAAGCGTTTTTGACAGTTCGTGGTAAGATGATCGAGGTAATTTTTAACCGACGAAGAATAAATTTTCCTATTGTTTATAATATGCACTACATACTGACACAAATTAAACTAATAAGTGAATATCACATTCGGCGTATAAGTTAAATATTTTATCGCTATAGGTATTGACTATTGAGGGTAAAATAAATAAGAAAATATGTTTTTCTTCTAGATGTATAAACCCATCGATTTGTATATAAACCCTATAGCGAGGTTATTATTCAAGCGGATATTTTTGTTTTGTATGAAAAAATGACAGACGTGCCAAAAACGCATTCTCTCGGTGGCCGTACTACTGCTACTAGATATAAATATTTCTAAAAGCATTGAGTTCGGTTTCTGTATTCGGCCGATCAAGATTAGCGATCGCGTTATAGGGATGCTCTGTATTCTAAAATGCATAAGTGAACACTTCGTCAGATCACTATTTCCACTTGAGGTCTACGAACGTATCATTTAATTATTCTCTTGCCTCTACTGCTTATGCCAGTGAGTTGAGCCGGAGAGTTTTCCGTGTAGGCCTATCTTACCGAGGAACGGCGGAGAGCTGGCGACGGGGCTGCGCCTCTGTTCGGCGCTGCGGGCCATGATCGCGGCGATGGAGAAGTCCGTGGCCCGCGTCTTGCCCTCCTCCGCCACCATCCTGGCGCCCCACCCCTCCACATCCATCAACACTCAGCACCCTGGGGTACTGGGACTGGTCCCAATTCCGACACTACGATATCATTCCGTCCGACACATCGTTCATTCATAATCTTCCCATTGCCGACAGAAAGGGGTACTGCGCGCGAGAAAATTAGCTCATCTTTTTCGCGACGGTAAACAGAACGGTCAGGTGGTAAGCGTGCGGCACGCGGTTGAACGCGACGGTACGCGGTACGGTAAATATAAGCAGTACAACACGACGGTTGAACGCGGACTGAGCGCGCGTGCCTGACGCGGCGGGGGGCAGGGCCGTGCGGGGCGGAGCCTCCCCATCCACCGTACCCTACTACAACGTTGATACATTTCGAGTATCGAAATACTTTTCTCTCTCTAAAATGGACCTAAGCAGCTTGACTTTAAAACTCAAATTCGTTTATACATCTACAACTAGCGCCCCTAGCGGAATATATATGAAATACGAATCCGTAGTACAGAAAACACGCTTGTATAACTATAATATTTAGGTCTATTTTACTATGATAGGATAGTGTTTCGATTCTCGATAACTGCCAACGTAGTCGAAATGTGTAAACACGTACTAAGCACAGGCCAGGCCACTCGGCAAACTCCCCGCTGTCGCCGACCCCCTACTCATAACAATATCGCATTATTATTTAATTTGTATTCCATATCACTTGCTCACTCCCATCATAATTCATTGTTAGCATCCAATAATTTCTGCATTCCGTTACGAATGTTTTGCAATTTTTCAGTTCACTCACCTTGATAAAAGGTAAAGCTGAGTAAAATCATTAATTGATAAATTCTATGCAAATGACCAGCTAGATAAAAAATTCTGTGTCTGACATTTTTTAAAAACGAAATTCTGTAGGTAGGTAGATATGTAGGTAGAGTACCTATATTTTTTCCACGTTTTATAAATAAATGTTTAAATGCAATTAGGTATAAATTATACACGTAGTTTTTACCATTTTTGGACCACCATCTTATTAAATTACAAAAAAACTTAAATAAAAAAATAGAATAAAATTATAAAATCGCGCGCGCATTCACGCGTCCGCGCCGCCCATTAATTCAGAACAGTAGATTAGAGCGAGATAGACGCTTTATGACAACTAATACGTGGTTATCGGAGGGTGATAACATTATGTTTGTCTTTCAGCTGTTGAACGAGGAAGACACCGTTAGGATAGTTCTGTTATTTGTGTGACAAAATAAACATTATGAAAGGGCATTCACTAACTTAATAAGTTTTATTTTTATTAGAAGGTAATTATAGGTATGGTAGCTATGGTAGGTATGTAGGACCCAGAGAGTCCAGTTTTCTTTTATTTAATTATTATTAAAGTTGGACCTCCCTAATGCAGGAGCGAGCGCCCTAATGCGGAGGAGGAGGAGTCTTTAGAGGTGTTAGAAGATCCCCGATTCGATTACAGGTTACATTTATTTTGTGGTCGGGTGTAGTGGATGGCTTTGGCCGTGGCAAGTTACCTAGGTAGGTACCTACCTACTCGTAGCACACTATCGGCAAAGACGATCCAAGCGATATAGCGTTCCGGTAGGTAGGTACGATGGTCGATGGAGTACCTATACCTACATTAGCTACCTACTGAACCTACCTAATTACTACTTCTAACCTACTCTCTACCTACTCATCAATAAGTATTATCAAAGATACCTACCAACTTAAAGGTGTTCTTATATAAAAGCCTTCTCCATCTTTCCAACTGATGGACTGGTGGCTCTCTGAACAAATTATAATAGATAGAATTAGTTCCAGAGACACTCGTATGTCAAATGTGGCGCTTCAAATTGATCCATAGGTAACTTAAGCAAGCTATCAGTCGTCTAGAGACAAATAGAGAGAACCAGTTCAGTGTTAATCATAGATTAAAGAGGTCAGTGGCTCATTCCCACTAACTTACCTAACATCTGATTAGTTCAACGCTTGAACTAGTGGGACTTTTTATCCCCAGTAGTAGGTAGGTAACCTACAACTTGCGTACGTATAAATAAAATGTGTTGTAGCTACATAGTTGGCAGTCGTCATAATGTGGGCCGGCGAAGGCAATATCTCACGGTTTGTATAGTTAATACACGGAGAGGCGCACGAAGAGACGCTCTGTTCTCATTTTGCTTAAAAGGGGGTGAATTATTAAGAGCCTGTTATAGATGTCGGGTATCTTGAGATATGATAGAAGTAGACACGGTTATGTTCTTGTCTATAGCATTTCTTAGTAGATGGAATGAACTATGCCGAGTAAGTAGAGACGGTGTAGAAATGCTCCAAACTGAATTGATAAATTCTTAAACGGTTCTGAAACAATTTTTTCTGCAAGAGTTCAAATGATTTCAATGAAGCCTTTATAGCTTTTTTTTTATAATAGTTTCTTAATTGTTTCGTGTCCTCTTGACACCTTGCCTTCCACTTTTTTAGTAGTCACTATTTCTGAAGGGGTTAAGTATGAAAATTGCAAAGCAGGGCTATGATTTTCAGTTATAAGTCACTATATTTATCTATAATCAATAACTTGCATAGGTACTGATAACAAAAATTCCCATAGATGAAAAAGTGCACTGAGTAGGAAAAAAAATCTGGCAAAACCGGTCAAAACATTCTAACAAACCGGAACTCATAATTCAATCGAAAAATCAACAGAATCTTTTAAATAGGGAATAGCATAAGAATAAACATCAAACATAAAGGAGCCATTGTAAGCCGCATTGTACAAAACTTTAAGCCGCCAAAATCCCGCAAAAGTGCCAAAGCCGGCGCCCGGTTTTTCAGTAGGTACGCGGAGTATCGATGTCGGTTCGAAATGTACAAATATTTGCTCGGAAGCATGCACACGTGGTGGCCCACACAGGACGCCATCTTGGCGTATTGTGATCCGAATGCATTGCTTCCGAAATTGTAGAGTTGACGTTTATTCGTCTAAGCGCAGCGCTGTCGTGCTAAGACATTGCACTGTATTTTCAGATACAGTGTTTTATCCTAAAAGTAATAAATGAGTTTGTCGCACATGTTTAGATAATAATAATGAAATTATATTATAATTTCATTTGAATATTTTACTTAAGTCTTAGAAATACTGAGAAACTTCAAATGGAAATACACTGTATCACGTAATGATAATAAAAAAAAAAAAACAGAAAATCTTGATTTCTGAAAAATGCTTGTTTTTTAGACACAGTAGGTACCTATATTATCATGGCACGGCAGCGCAGCATCTTTTAGACTTTTTGGTAATTTGTCTATCTCTTTGGTGTGTTTTTTCTATACTAAACTAGCTAATGCCCGCGACTGCGTCCGCGTGGATTTAGTTTTCCGTGGGAACTCTTTGATTTTCCAGGATAAAAAAGAACCTAAGTCAATCCTAAGTCCTCAACTATACCCATGCAAAACATCATGACGAACCAGAAATTCTGCCTTATGCGCTACCGAGTGTTCAAATTAGCGGCGATTATCAACCGTGAAATGAGAGAACGCATTGGAAATCAATACAGTCGTACAGCTGTAATTAGGAAGTGATTCGCAACGCACTGCACGTTAGGCCAATATTTTGGGCAACATTTTTCTTTTCAATGAAAACGCCCAAACTTATCCAAACTGGGCATGTTTGCCCTGCAATAGGTACGACTTGTGGAATTTTGGGCGAACAAACATTGCCTCTGTTTATTATTCCAAGAAGATTTGGATCCAGGATCACTTCCAATTTTAGTCATAAAACTATTGGTTACTTCAAATATTGGTTCTAAGTAGGTACCTATATTTTTACCTACCTTCAATTTTATGATCACTCATTAAATAGGTTCAGTTCTGGTAGAATAGGTACATAACCCTGATCACTTTTCGAAATGCAGATCCTCTTAATTACGTAGTTATTTCGTATGTGTCTGATCATCATCATCGCATCAGGGCATTGGTATTGGCAAAAATATATTGTTGCAGCAAGAACGCCATAAATTCAGTCAATACCTAACCAAAATTGAAAATGACTGATGCGACATTTCCCCACAGAAAAAAAGAGGTATGTATGTATGGAGCTATTACACAAATCGTAACAAATACTCACATAAACTGTGGGATTCTCTAAAATTAAGTAATTGATAGTGTGATGATGGTAGGTAATCACCTCTGACGTTCTTTACATCTATGCGTTTCAACCAATAGGAAGAGAGAGAGTATCAGCCAGTCAAAATTTTGCGATTATCACACATTTTAAGACAATAATCCATAGCAGAAGATCAAGCACCTGCCAAAATCACTGTCTGTATTGTTGTAGCATAACTTCAAAAAATATTGCAGTGTAAAAACATGGAAATAAAGAATAAGTAAGTAAAACATAAAAAAGCGAGAGGAGCAGCAACAAATCGCGCGCATTATACATGACAAATGTAATGCTCGGTGTCGGGTTGCGCCCACCCGTGCGACGGATTACTTTCTGATCCGAAGCCCCATTTGCGTCCGTCACGGGTTTCCTCTACCGTCAAAAACGTAGACCGAACTGCACGCACTTCAGCCTTTACTCATGTGGTTTAGCCATTTGCGTCCCTCACGGTTTTTCTTAACGTCAAAAACGTAGACCAAACTGCACGCGGTTTAGCCATTTGCATCCGTCACGGCTTTCCTCAAGGCTCTAACGTCAAAAACGTAGACCTAACTGTACGCAGTTAAGCCATTTGCGTCCGTCACGGCTTTCCTCTAGGTTCTACTGTTAAAAACATAGACCGAACTCCGGTGGAACATTCGTAAATAGTCACATACATACATGGGCTGCTAAAATCATAGTCCTTCCTTTTGCTTTGGTTGGATAATAAATAAAATAGCTACAATGAAAAGGAGGTGCACAACTTATCTCTAATGGAGAGATTTTTTCCAGAAGCCCTAAAGATATAATGGAAACTAACTTCCA
This sequence comes from Hipparchia semele, assembly GCA_933228805.2. NCBI lineage: Eukaryota > Metazoa > Arthropoda > Insecta > Lepidoptera > Nymphalidae > Hipparchia > Hipparchia semele. The sequence goes on along the minus strand of OW121709.1, from coordinate 5,646,917 downwards.
GCTTACTTTCCGTTTGCTCCCCAAACAGTGCGCCCTCTGCCCTTGACGTTTGCCACGCCATCTATACGACTCCTTAAAATAATTTGGTCGTTAAAACGAGTTCTATTTCTGAAATTATTAAAATAGACCCTGAGAAAGTAATAATAATTAAGTGCCTAATATTAGAGAGCGCAGTAAGGCATCGATGGAATCCAGCGGTTAGGTACGACTTGACGATAGGTACCTATGTGAGATAAGTACATCAAACAGGTGTTCTACCTATTTGACATATTCGCAGTGTAATACCCTATTTCTCCAAAGCCAGTAAGTAAGTACCTAAGCTTTAACCAACGAATATACTTGACATTTTGATAGCTTTTGTACCTTTTGGCAATCTGTCAAAACTTCAAAGTTTGCTTGGCGATGGTGAAATAGGTAACTTGTGTGTAACGCTGACCAATGCTGGCTCCAATAAGGTTTGCCCAACTGTAGATCGATGAAATATCAAATAGTATTAGCCATATTCGCGCCAACGTTGAGAGTGGGCTAGTTTGTGTCGGTATTTTAGAATGCACCAATATCTACTCGCGATGTATCAAAGTGAACACGTGAACGCAGAACTCTGCGTTCAAGACCACTGACTGCCCGCAGTAATTATCTTGTATCCTAAAGCTAATTATTTACCTACAGCTACAATTAGTAAAAAGAATGTTAATGAATGATTTTTTTATTAATGTACAAAGTTAATTCCTTGTATCTTCTGTTGTACTTTGAAATTTTGGGGATAACCCACTTTTGAGGTGTCGTATAAAATAATATAACATTCTTATACCCAATTCATCATGGCAATATGTAAGAACAACATTCTTCCACAGATCGTTTATAATATTATACACACAAATGCTTACGCTTCCCAATTTATACAAGATTCAATCGATAACAACCTTAGCTCGATCAAGTTGAGAAATGGCCGATAATACCTCATTACTGGTAGCTAGAGCCGTGGCCTCCACGGCAGCCATTGTTGCGTGGATAAGCCCATTATTTATGTACTATTAGGCACAATCTGTACTTAAGTTTAACCATTTACATGTAGGTAAAACGCCCACACCACGCCACCATGAATTTCTAAATAGCATGCCTTACCTTGAATTGTTAATCCTAGAAATAACGCTTAATGAACAAATAGATATGGGTACATAATTTATGTATGTCTAAACTCAATCAACTAAATCTGCCAAACTATCAAAATTTAAGAATATGTAATTTATTTTATAAATAATTTTGTTTTTTTGATAATTCAAGACTTGCATAATAACAGACATGGATTATAATATCAGGCAACTCTTGAATCGATGGAATGGGACAAAAAGTCTTTATTAATTTTAACTTTCTCCAAACTCTGCCAAAAAAATTGACTGACGATAGAAACGTTTCTTAATGCTCTTTTAAGAATATCATTAATATTAAGTTAGGAGTATTTTTTGACATTTTGCCCATATAACAATCATCAAAAACCAGCCGAAACGTTTGGAAAAGTGTTAAATCATGTTTCATTATTATTGGTCGTATGAAAAAGGTCAAAGACATTTTTGTTTTTTCGCTCAGGTGGTTTTTCGCTGTAATTTAATGTTAAAGTATATTTAACTTTTCAGTTGTCTGTTATTCGAGCCAATACGGTCGACATTATATTTATACATAAAATAATAAAATTATTATTATCGCTTTATTTGTTAAGAGGAGCTGCGTTGAGCAACCTTACACTCGGAAACCACGGTATAGTGTCGCTTGTCCACTTCCACTACGCATTCACACCAGCCGCCCATTGAATAACTTCCAGTTGTGAGTATTCAAGCTTTTATTTTTTTTTTTTTTTTTTTTTTTTAATTTATTGTTAGATTTAGGTACACAAGAAAGCTTAAACATAATATCTCGCCAAACTGGACAGCCAGTTTGATGGCGAGCTGGCGCTCTTATAAATAAAATTAAAACCTAATGCACCTAATTACATTTTTAGAACAAGAACTGTAAACAAAAATAAAACTAAACAAGTAAACTAAACTAACAATTCACAATAATCAATAGTCAATCAGTGAAAGAGTCCTTAATAAAAATCTCTTTTAGTTTATTTTTAAGGGCTCCTTCACTGACCTTCCTCTCCTCTCTAAGCCAGTCTATATTGTTGAATATCTTTGGCACTAGATAACAGCTTAGTCTTTTACCATAATAATTAGTCACTCTTGGTACTACAAATCTACTTTTTCTCATTCTTCTAACGCTTACACTCCAAGTTATTTGTTTTTTAAATTTCTCTGAATAATAATTATCTTTAGCTATAATGTAATTAGTTCTTATATTTACTGGCAATATTTTCAAATCTCTAAAAAGTTTTTCATAATTTTCTTTGTATTTTGTTCTCGATTTTTTATCAATTACCTGTTTTAACAATCTTATTTGAATTTTCTTTATTTCCTGAAGGTAGGTACTGAATGTCCGACCATACACGCTAAGCCCATAATTAATGACCGAATCTGCCAATGCATAATACATCACAAGCCTTGATCGTTTATTAAGAATTCTATGAAGGTGGTAAAACTGACCCAATACAGACCTTAGTTTATTACACACTACCGTTACATGAGTCTTCCAATTAAAGTGTCGGTCAATGTGTAACCCCAAATATTTATATTTATCTACGTATTCTAGCTGCTGACATCTACATGAGTTTTTATCGTTATGCAAGCACTCGTAACTGTGACCAAATATACCTATGTCCTTATACTGCACATTTTTAGCCCTTCTGTTATGTGGCGAGTATATATGCATGCATTTGGTTTTTTCCATATTAATGATAATACCATTATCGTGCGCCCATTTGATAACATTTTCGAAATCGGATTGGATATTGTCGCTTGCCGCGTTTACATCCTTCGAGGCATCGAGCCACGGCTATAAATCGTTGCACAGGCGTAAGTAATCCCTTCCCCGCGCCCCACGGCCAGCTATAAACAGAAGTCAACGTGTTGGACTTATAAATCCTGCTCTTAACTATTGTATCTCACGCCACAATAATGAAGTTAGCTCGTTCAGGAAGAATTATGCCACCACGTGGGTGGGCAACGCGGTCGGAATAAATCCTTGAAGATTATGTATGAATGCGATGCGATTTTTTGTATGGTGCGGTAGCGTCGACAGAGTTTGTGTTGTGCAGCCGGTGAAAGGTCGCCTGAAAAAACAAAACCGCTCAGGCCGCGCTGGTGACGAAGGCTCAGGTTGCGGCACCGATGGCTTATAAGTTATAGGGCTCTTTATGACTATCGTTCGGTGTGCCTCGATCAGTCACGTCAGGCAGCAGTAAATCATCATCACAAGTTGTTACTCATGGTTTACCATTTCTAATATTACTTCTGCTATAAATCATGGCAAAAATCTTTTCTGAGAATATTAAGTAAACCACTTCACTACGAATTTTATTTGATAGAGTTCAAGGATTGATTTTATTAATTCTTCAGACATAGATTTTTTATGCGTTTTGACTCATTATGGTTTACCTACTAACTGACTCATTTCGCACGGGTGGTCTTTCTTAAAGTTTCACCCAAATGCTCTTCGAGTTTAGTTTGTACGAGTACAATATAGCATCCACCGAGAAACGATTCCACAGTAGATTGTTATCATCTTTAATAATTAAAAAAATGTGAAAGTGTGTTTGTTTATTGGTTTCTCTTTCAATCACGCAGCAACGGAACAACGGATCGACATAATTTTTTGTTACCTTTTATCAAATTAAAAAAAAGGATCCCGCGGGATTTTCACAAACCTAATTCCACTTTCTAAAGCAGCTATCGCTAGTAAAGCTCTTGACTTAATTTTCTTGTGGACCTAATCTCTGAAAAGCTGTGAGACCTTGTTTTGTAATAGACATGTATTGATTAGGTTATAGATATCTTACTTAATTTCAGAGGTTACTTACAGACTACAGTTAATATAGATTTGATAACTGACTGACAAAAATATAAAACCTCGATAGTGAACTCTGGAAACCTTTCGAAGAATAATAATAAATTGTTAAGTAATTTCACTCTGTTTCCACGCAAGGTCAGCCCGGGTAAATGTGTGACGAATGAGAGTGAACTGTGAAGCGAGCATCGAAAAGGCGTGCGTAATCGCTGCAATGTGTATAAACAAACACTCGTAGTCGACACTAAAAAACCGATATATTTCACCAAACTTTTATATCCGTTCGCTCCAACTTATAATATATTACTTTTTCTTTAGCACCTTTTGTATCTTTTAGTGCGTTGTCCCCACTTTTATGGGTGCAAGGCGGTTGTAAATCATTGTAGTAGAAGTGGTGTACAATCGTAAACAATACGCGTCCCGCAGGGCTCTGGGCGCGAGGTAGGTCGCCGCGAACGCAGCAGGCTGTTTGTCCTTCGGAACGCTCTCATTATAGCCTTATTAGGAAAAGTCACACACGATTATCAAGAGTTCCCGAGGTATGTGTACCTACCTACAAATGAATAAAATTAAAGTGTCTGTGTCTGTGAATCTAAATATATAAAAGGCAAAGGTGACTGACTGACTGACTGACTGACTGACTGACTGACTGACTGACTGACTGATCTATCAACGCACAGCTCTAACCACTGGACCGATCGAGCTGAAATTTAGCATATAGGTAGCTATTAGGACGTATGTATCCGCTAAGAAAGAATTTTTGAAAATTTCAACTCCAAGAGGGTTAAATAGGGGGTGAAAGTTTGTATGAAAGTCCGTCATTTTTTAAGTTATATCCATGAAACTTTGTATTTAGGCTTTCAAATAAAAATAAAGAAACACGTGTTTCACAGATTTTGAAAAATCTACCCCCAGAGGCATCAAAAAGGGAATGAATGTTAGTATGAAGTAAAATAAGGGTTTAAAAAATCGAACCTAACGTGAGCGAAGCCGCGGGTTAAAGCTAGTTCAAAATAATTTAGCTCATCTGATTATAGATGGAGCGATGACATTCGGAAAGTGACTGGCATCAATTACATGTGAAAGCTGAAGATACGCAACGTTGACGCTACTTGAGAGAGGCCTACTCCACCTTTTGCGATACCTTCTACGGTTCCCAGTGAAGTTTCTTATTATTTTAAAGTCTTAATTGAAATATTTAAACGTAAACATGTGTGAGGAAGTCATTTATCGCTGTTAGGATAAAATACTGTATCTGAAGATACAGTGTATTGTCTTAACACGACAGTGCTTAACAGATCTTCATGGTAAATTGAACGATAGCGAGATTCCCATCATCCACGTTTACCAATTCCCCCGTTTCCACAATTTTTTATTTATCAGTTACAGGTACAAGATTTACCAATTTCGTTCTCGAAATTTAATTATTTTTTATAAAAGTAAAGATTTACCAACGAAATAATGAAATAAATAATTTATTAAAGGGATAATATTAAGCAATAAAATGCTTGTTATATTATTTACAACAAAGGAAACAATTTCCACGTTGGGTCTGAATATGGACATTACATTACCGATAACAGTTAATCCGAGACGCGCCAGCTGTAAATTAAACTTTATATCATTTTTAACGACCGCCTCGAATGGTGTTTTGATTGCGGGCGGCTGGAGGCGTCGACAACTCGACACGTCGATAAGGCGACAGCTATCGCGCAGCACAAAAAACGCGCGTTTTACGGCCAAGAAAGCGTCTCTCACGCACCAGCGTCACCCAGGAACCAAGCGAAGACGTAAATTTTTATGTGGATTCCTACACCGCAACACACTTCACTTTTACGAGCATCAGCCATCGATATAGGCCTCACTTGGCGTTATGGGGCGTCATCAATAATATTTTAGTATGTATTAGGATAGCTCAGTCGTGGGATTGTCTAAAATGATTGCTACATCTATAGTCTACTCGTACAAATTACAAGCTGGAGTGGCCAACCCGCACCGACAAGCGTAGTATTGGCAGACCCTCCAGTAGGTGGACAGGACGGACGACCGTGCAGGTATTCTGGGGCTATTCCGAGTCCAATGGCGTCGTGCAAGGAAGGCACCGGTACGTGTTCCTAGGAGCCCTCCAGTATGCGCTGAGGGTGGCCACCGAGGGAGTTCTATAGTAGGTAAAAAACCTCCATAGCCCGACTTCTCTCTTCTGTGTTAAGAAGATTTACCTACCTCCCCGTTAACAAAAAAAAAAGCGGATAGACATCATTAGCCGACTCGCAGGGAGACTAAATACAGGCGGCACAAGACTAAGGCCAGTGGGAGAAGAAGATTGCTGCAGAGTGACGGTCGCAATCACATCTGATTGGCCGGTATTCTTTCGCTGTTGGTTAAAATCACTGACCTCTATATTCAATCTATAATATGATTAGGAATGGACTTGTTGCTTTGATTTCTTGAACCTAACTGATGGACACCATTTTGGATTTGATCGACGCCATTTTGGCGCTGCAAGTAGTTAGCAGCTATACGAGTGTCTCAGGAACTAATAATATTGCAAATGGCGCACCGAAATAATTAATCTATGAAATCATAGATTAATTATTGAGGTCGGTGCGCCATTTGCAATATTACCTATCAGTTCTACAGACACTGGTATGTCAAAAGTGGCGTTTCAAATTAAGCCTTTCTGGAATGAGGCTTTCATTTATAGATACGTGTAACAAAAGTGTGAGTTAACCTTGAAGGAGGTGAATGTGCTGAAAAAAATGTGGACCTCCCATACAAAATTGACGATCAGCTCATTGATTTACTATGGGGGGTAAAAATTTTTTTTTCATATTTCGACCTATGTTCCTTGGGGAAAGTTGTTCAGTTTCATGAGCACATTCACCTCCTTCACTTTTGTTACACGTTGTATAGCGTCAGCAGAGCCATTTAAATGTAGAGTTCAGTACCTACTCAGTAGTTAAAATGCATTGGTGAAGCATGAACGCCAAAAATACAGCCAGACAGAGGTGATTGCGATCGTCACACTGCACTGTAGCAATCATTTTTAGACTATACCACAGCTGTTTTTTAAATCCTTACCTACTCCTTCGTATAAGGTTTCACTTCGTTTCCAGGTAGGGCATATCCCTTCCAACCATCGACCGACAAAATGACTTAGCTATATGTATACTAATTTATTGATTTTTACTGTATTTTTACCGGACTTCGAAAAAGAAGGTTCTCAATTCGTCGGAATCTTTTTTTATGTATGTTTATCTATCTATATATGTAAAATTCAAAGTCCTGACTGACTGATTGAGATATCAACGCACAGTCTAAACTACTGAAGTTAGCAACTTGAAATTTTTACAGTTGGTTCCTTTTATGACGTAGGCGCACACTAAGGAAGGATTTTTGAAAATTCAACCCCTAAGGGGGTAAAACAGGGGTTTGAAAAATCAAACTTAACGTGAGCAAGGCCTCGAGCAAAAGCTAGTGTATGTATATGGTAATTTAAATTAGTTTATACATTAGATAATAAAAATTAGGAACAGAAATACATATGTAATAATGATTGAACTAAGAACTAACAGAGCGATGAGAGAATAAACAAGATCTAAAATAAAGAGAAAAATATAAATGATTCTTTTCTGTACCAGTTCTAAGATATGCACTAAAATAATGTTATCGAACAAACTACACTTGCTTTTGATCTTCACAATAAAGGAGCGTATTGAATGATTGAATTTTTAACGACACTGTTTAGTTTTAAACAAAAAGTGATTTAACGCTCATTGATATATTTAACGTGGCAAATAAACCGTGAAACGAGACCACAAAACACGTAAAGAGCATCAAGTTATTACAAAGAGGTGGCCATTAATCTCTCATTGTGCGACGTAGTCGAACGTCCCGTTTTGTTTGGGCTCGTCCCGATTTATTCCAGACGCTCGTTTGCAGTGTTCTATTGTCCTAAACGATCGGGTGTGATCGCGCACAAAGAATGTTACAAATGGGGCGAGGATCGCAGTCTATACATCATATTTATGTACACAAACCATAAATTCCGTCCAACGGCGAAGCGAATTTCAACGAAAACTATATTAATTGTCGCACCGAGTTAATTTATCATTATAACTGTTTTGTATTAAAACGCTTTAGTGTTAGTTTTGGCTTATTCGGTTTTATAATATAATACTACAATACTAGCTGATGCTCGCGACTTCGTTCGCGTAGAATTAGTTTTATAGATCCCGCGGGAACTATAATTTTTTCGGAATAAAAAGTAGCCTATGTTTTAATCCAAGGTTATAATCTATCTTCATTTTAAATTTCAGCCAAATCGGTCCAGTAGTTTTTGAGTTTATTCATTCCAAACATACACACAAAAATACAAATCTTTCCTCTTTATAATAGTAAGTGTAGATATAGATGTAGACTAGCTGATGCCCGCGACTTCGTCCGCGTGGATTTAGCTTTTAAAATCCCGCGGGAACTCTTTGATTTTCCAGGATAAACTAGTAGTAGCCTATGCTTACTAGTTTATCCTGGAAAATCAAAGAGTTTACTTAGCTCTCCAGATCCTCTACTATACCCATGCAAAAAATCACGTCAATCCTTAGCTCTGTTGCAGCGTTATTGAAGAACGAACCAACAAATATTCTTTATATAAAAAATCGGTACCGAAACACGAGATTCAGCTTGTTTTCAACGAAGAATTGAATTTCTAAGATTCCAAACACAAAACCAGTAGCGGCGAATTGTAAAGCAATTAATTTCAATGCGTTCAATACACTTGTGAGTTGACTAACGTGCGCTCGGGGGCCGATCGCTCATCAGCTAAACGTTAGGAATGTGTATATTTTAATGTTCCTTTTGTCAGACCGTCATCCCGGGACGAGACGATCGCTTTATAAGAGCCCCAATTTTGTCTTATGGGCAGGATAGTCCTGATATACTGCTGTGGGTTTGTGTAAAAATTAAATTGCTGTTGCAGCAAGAATGTCTATTCTAATTACTTTAGTACAGGTATGAGCAACCTTTGGAAAGTGGCGGGCTAAACTTGTGGATGAAATAGAAGTCGCGGGCCATAGAAATAAATAATTTTTTATTTGGTTGTGAAAAAACATCAGTTCAAAACATTTGTTGTTATTTACCCGGACTTTCAACATGTTTGTTATTCATTGCATTACTTTACTTGATTTTCTAAACTTTTAATTCAGAGCGTATTGAACTGTATGTCAAAATTTTTGTATAAGTATCAAATTTCAAAGATTAAAATTCCTTTTTTCTGGCTTTCTGGCTTCAGAAAAAGCGCTAATGACATACTAACCAAAAATTACATTTTAGCGAGCGAAGCGAGCGCGAAATTTTTTATTGCGAAATTATATTCTGTCACTACTCCACTAGTTCTTATACTTGAAACTTAACTACCTGCAATACCAATCCACAACCGATATTTTCTAAATCCTGACCATTTAGGTGGGCCTTACCAGGCACATCAGGATTGAGGAGTTGGTACCTGAAGTTCAATGATGTATTCCATACTTGTTACTTTAATACCAATCCACAACCGAAAATGTTGCGAGCGAAGCGAGTGCGTAATTTTTTATGTTTGCGTTACGGTACTTAGTATTCCATTCTTGGCACCTACAATAGTAACGTAAAAGCGACGTTTTCGCGAGCGAAGTGAGCGCGAAATTTTTTATGATTGCATTACGGCATTAAGTATAGTCCATACTTAGTACCTACAATAGAAACGTAAAAGTGACATGTTCGCGAGCGAAGTGAGCGCGAAATTTCTGTAAGACAAATAAAAATTTTGGCCCCAAATTTGCCGCACCTAAAATCTGCTGCCCTAGGCTCCAGTCAACTCACTGGTAAATCCGCCATTGTGCGTAACCTTTCTTGTCCCAAATAATTTAGTTTACATAAATTTTAATTTTGAAAATGATCGCTCGGCACTAGCCGTAGTCACATGATTGGCTATAAATGTTAGGATCATCCTGTGTTTTGGCCCACTCTGACCGGGGGCCTCTTCAGGCTGGGGGCCCGTGGCATTTTGCCGTCTTGCCACTCTATTGTTACGTTACTGCAATCTTATACGTGAAATATGCTCAAAACAAGCAGTGGAAATTTTTGAAATAATCCATAATTAATATTTAGAACTCTTTTCTTGGCGTTGGCGTATGTATAGGTAAATGTAGCGTGAACAAGAATTTTTTTTCGCGCGTAATTTCGAAATGTTCCGCGGGCCGGATCTAAAGATGAGGCGGGCCGCATGCGGCCCGCGGGCCGGGGGTTGCCCATATATGCTTTAGTACATAATAATTCAATGATTCTAATATTATGTGTGGTGTACAATAAAAATATATTCATTCATTCATTCATTCAATGTCATCACCATAATTGAGACAGTAGTAATGATTGATGCAGATTTTACGTATATACTCGTACGTATTTTACGTATTTTATATTGACCAGCAAGTACAACGGGATGTATTATCATCATAATTTTTTTTTAAAGAATATTAGCCAAGCTGAACTTGACTTATATTTTCTTTTCTTCTCCAAATAAGCGAAAAGCTTGTGCTAAGAGTGGGTACGACAGTAGTGCAACGGGTGGGGCTCGAACCTGCGACCTTTCAGTTTTCAGTATTACCTTTAGTATTGGATTCCTATTATAGTAATTAAGTAAAAGTCGGTTTTAATGATCATTATGTGTATAAGCCATAGACTTATACCTGCATGATATGTAAGCCATTATAAGGCTGTAGAAAAGATGTCCCAAAAAAAGTAACTGTGCATTTGGTGATTTCTGTCTCCCGGGACTACCCGCTTCTCATGCTCCCAATTGACAGACTGACGTGTGACGGCCATTGTCAACTTGACATGTTGACACTGTCAAACTTGACTTCTGCCGGATTCCGCATGTAAATACGGAAACATTACCCTCGGCGCATCACAATGTACGGACAAATTAAATAATAGAAAAATAAACTAACTCCCTTTTTGAATACAGCTGCTGCCGTTATTTGCAGGAATATTTGAGAGAGTAGCTTTGAATTTTTTTATTGCAGGGTGATGCGAAGTTTGCGCTTCACAAATATTTCGTCTGAAAGACCAGCCAAAGATAGATAGATCTAGTGTATCTATGCCGCAGAAAGTACAAGCCTATTTGGGACGTCACTTGTCGTTTACCTCAAACTTAGACCTCTTCTAGCAGTTCTAGCTATGCTTTCATGATGGTTGTCTAAGGGTGGGAACAAGCCAAGGATGCCTCACTGCGATACCTCGCGGTCGCGGTTTAGCTCGCTACCTCGATGCCAACTCCATGTAAAACAAATGTATGCAAACAGACGAGCGCGAACATGTCGAAGATACCTCGCTGTACCGCGATGTATCGCAGTGAGGTATCCTTCGGCATGTTCGCGCTCGTCTGTTTGCATACATTTGTTTTACATGGAGGTGGCATCGAGGTAGCGAGCTAAACCGCGACCGCGAGGTATCGCAGTGAGGCATCTTTGGCATGTTTTTACCCTAATGCAAGCCTATCAAGCAATATTAAAAAATCATTTGCATTATATTGGTATTTATCTAGTTGTAGCGATGATAGTCAGTTTTTTCAGATTTCTGCTGCCTATAGGTCTGGCAGAAACCACTATCTTTTCACAGTTACTTATGTGTATTTTATTAAAATTGATTTCCGTCTCATCGGACTATGAAAGTGAGAAAATAGAGAGATCACCCGTGTTTGCACACACACTTGTACAACAGTAATATCTCCCATGCAAATGGCTGATTTCTGATGAGATTGGCGGCCGTGACCGGATTCGTTCGTGAGGACGTTATTATTTATCAATATCATACAAATCAACTCTATTAAAAAAATGGCGCTGTCTTAAATTAGATTAGCCGATATTTGAATACTCGATGGTTAAATATTTTGAATTAAAAAACAGGCAAAGGTTCTAAGCAGTTCAATTCAACGTCCGGAAATGAAACAGCTTAAAAAGAATTTAAGGCGAGACATTGTGGGCGACAACACGGTCATAAATAAAGCGAATTGTTGTCCCGTTGAATATTTCTAAACAACATTAGAGGTGAATGTTTGAATTGTCACTTTGTCACCATTTTGGTTGGGAAGAGGCTCTGCTGGAGACGGGGTGGGAGAGCGCGGGGGGCGCACACCAGGGGGTGCGTCGAGTTGTTTCTATAATATGTTTTGTTTCTACTTTGTATGAGTGTTGACATTTTTTTGTATTGGGAAGCGTGCTAATGTGTTAAGACCTAAATTTTTCCGCCATATATTATTTTGGCCAAAGTTGGCATAAGTAGTTATTTCATAATTATCTCCTTGCTATCTAGCCTTTATACCCTTCAAGTGGGCATCAGTTAGTAGATAGATATTAATCTATATATAGTTATATAAAATTCAAAGTCCTGACTGACTGACTGAGATATCAACGCACACCCTAAACTACTGAAGTTAGAAACTTGAAATTTTTACAGTTGGTTCCTTTTATGACGTAGGTGCACACTAAGAAAGGATTATTGGAAATTCCACCCCTAAGGGGTTTAAATAGGGGATGGAAGTTAATATGAAACTCCGTCATTTTTCAAGCTGTTTCCATCAAAGTTGGTATTAGAGCTTTCAGTTAAAAATAAAGAAGTAGGTACGTGTGTCACAGGTTTTGAAAATTCCACCCCAATACCTAATTCCACGCGGACGAAGTCGCGGGGGCAAAAGCTAGTAAGCCCATGGTATATCTATTATTAATGAAGTGTGGTACCTACCTAGGTTAACATAGGGAAAGTTTTCTGGTATGATTATTGATTAAGTGTCTGTGTAACACAGAGCTGCTAAAACTTCCCCTGACACGTGTCTACTATCTATGGTGTGAGCTCACAGGAAACCGAACTACTAGTCTGTTTATTAATGAGATCGTTTGTTCGGATTACACGAATATTCGCTCTAACATTCGATTTAATGTGGTGTTAAGTTACGATAAGCTTTTTGTAGCACAATTATTTTACAGGTGTATTATCAAATAAATCTATAGATGCAGACGATTATTATGTTCTAAGGCTGACCTTATACCTACCTATTTTTTTTGTATGTTCCGCTGATACCTACCTATATATCTACAGGAAAAATCTAAGTTTTAATTCCGTCACCCTGTTGCTAAATTAATTGAGAATTTGTCTCCAAATAGTACATTTTATATCGATTGCTCCAAAATTCAGTTCGCCGATATAGGTACAGATTGGGCGTTTTTGTGGATCAATAAGTACCTATTTAGAGCACCAACCTGACAAAAACGAGTAAAAAAATTCAAGCAAACTCTGTTAAAAGTTTAAAAATTCCTAAAAAAATGTATGCGACGACTTCTTTTTTTTTCTCTTGATCTTCACGACATAGGCATACATATTTGAATAATTATAGGTACCGAATTATACCTACGTTTGAGTAGGTACAATTCGGTAGGTTTTGAAAATTCCACCCCAATACCTAATTCCACGCGGACGAAGTCGCGGGGGCAAAAGCTAGTAAGCCCATGGTATATCTATTATTAATGAAGTGTGGTACCTACCTAGGTTAACATAGGGAAAGTTTTCTGGTATGATTATGATTAAGTGTCTGTGTAACACAGAGCTGCTAAAACTTCCCCTGACACGTGTCTACTATCTATGGTGTGAGCTCACAGGAAACCGAACTACTAGTCTGTTTATTAATGAGATCGTTTGTTCGGATTACACGAATATTCGCTCTAACATTCGATTTAATGTGGTGTTAAGTTACGATAAGCTTTTTGTAGCACAATTATTTTACAGGTGTATTATCAAATAAATCTATAGATGCAGACGATTATTATGTTCTAAGGCTGACCTTATACCTACCTATTTTTTTTGTATGTTCCGCTGATACCTACCTATATATCTACAGGAAAAATCTAAGTTTTAATTCCGTCACCCTGTTGCTAAATTAATTGAGAATTTGTCTCCAAATAGTACATTTTATATCGATTGCTCCAAAATTCAGTTCGCCGATATAGGTACAGATTGGGCGTTTTTGTGGATCAATAAGTACCTATTTAGAGCACCAACCTGACAAAAACGAGTAAAAAAATTCAAGCAAACTCTGTTAAAAGTTTAAAAATTCCTAAAAAAATGTATGCGACGACTTCTTTTTTTTTCTCTTGATCTTCACGACATAGGCATACATATTTGAATAATTATAGGTACCGAATTATACCTACGTTTGAGTAGGTACAGGATTTTTTTTATTGATGTTTTATATGACCCAGGTACAAAGAAGGCAAGGAAGTGGAAGGACACAAAGTTAATAATAATAACTATTAGGGTAGCGCTGCCCCTGCGCGGAGTCAACCCTGGGGGTATTACTATAAGAAGGGATTACAAGGGATATTTTTAGTGGAGAAGGTATAAGTTACTATGTTTAGATAAATGATGTAAGTACTTACCTGCCTAATAAACTGTGGATAAAAGCAAGCGTTACTTTGCCGAATTCCCTGATATACAAGAAACAGCGAATTTCATCTTCTTTATCAATCGATTGACTTCCACTGCTGGACAAAGGATTCCACAGGGGTCTCGCAGATGCGGGATTGGTTTCCCTACTTAATACCTACGTGCATTAGCGGCTGCAGTAGATTTAAGCCGCAAGTGGGTAATACGCAGTTGTTGATAAGGCTTTACAAGCGTGTTCATGTCGTTTACAAATAATCTTCACTTTTCAGGCTTCTGCTCAATAATCTGTTTTTCTAGCCTTCTAGCTATCCTATTGATCATACTAACTTGATTAGACAAGATATTTCTATGAAATATGAGTAGGTACTAGGTACTTTGTAGAGTACCTACTATGAAGGTATCTAATTAAGTACTATGTCTTTCTGTCCATTAGTTTCCTTGTCCTTTTCACGCCTACACCGCTGAACTAGTTTCGACATACCTAGTCACATGAAAGACACAGTTAGTGTATCTAGGTATTTTTATCCCGAAAAATCAGAGACATCGGGATTTAAGAAACCTATCTTGGGAATTTGCTAGATTTATATTACATCTAAATTACTATTATATCGTAAACACAGCTAAAATGGGTTGAACTAAAAAAATGACATCTAAAGATATTTAGTGTAAAATTTTAATAGGATCTATGGTTTTGTTAGGTTGTTAAAAAATTGTGCTTGTAGAAAGTATAAGATAATTTAGTTCCGCATCTCCTAATAGTAATAAATAATGAGACGCAATCTTCTAAGTCGTACAATTATAGATAGCGTTAGGGGGCTCGAGACCCGCCCCAACTATTGGGTGCGTTTATCTTCCCTCTGTCCACTAATCCGGCGGGGAAGTGGCTAAATATCTTGTACAAACAAACAATCCGATTGTTATATTGTTGCGCCGGGGGAGTGAGTAGCTGTTGCGAATCGGATTACGCGGCGTGTGGTGTGCGGTGTGCCTAATTAAAAGAAAGATTTATTATAAGGCCTGGAACAAAAGTGATTATGATATTGTAATGTATCACATTATGTTGATTGTAGTTCTTTATCGAGATATCAATATACCTATCTTTGTTAACTAGTAAGGGGCTAGAACGTGTCTGAGAAGGACCGATTAGATCCATTTATTTTCACTTGGTTGACAATCCAGGTTATAGGCACCCCTGTTTTTTTTATAAGTTAACGATAGGCTGCAGGGCTAGCAATCGTGATGTAACTGATCTATATATATAAAATTCAAAGTCCTGACTGACTGACTGAGATATCAACGCACAGCCTAAATTACTGAAGTTAGAAACTTGAAATTTTTACAGTTGGTTCCTTTTATGACGTAGGTGCACACTAAGAAAGGATTATTGGAAATTCCACCCCTAAGGGGTTTAAATAGGGGATGGAAGTTTATATGAAAGTCCGTCATTTTTCAAGCTGTTTCCATCAAAGTTGGTATTAGAGCTTTCAGTTAAAAATAAAGAAGTACGTGTGTCACAGTTTTTGAAAATTCCACCCCAATACCTAATTCCACGCAGACGAAGTCGCGGGGGCAGAAACTAGTTTATTATAATAATAGACTTCTTTTCCCCAGATGTCTTTCCCCTGATATATGCCATTATGCCATTTTATAATATCAATTCTAATTGATAACCTGCATTGAACCTCTGACCGACTGCGGAGTCCTTGGAACTGCAAGCTGACTGTATTACCGACAGTTGAATAAGTCAAGTGCAATAAAATTGCATCCCAATTGCAATTTTGCATTCGGCGCGCAGTTTGTCCGCCAACAAGTCCCTATCGTTGGTATCTAGTGCCTAATGGCTACGGTCGCCTAGATATTGAAACAGGAATAATAAAATCGATTATTACAGCAGAGCATCCGTGGTTTATTATTTACATACACCTCATTGTATGCTCGACTGGGCGGAGTCACCCTTACCACAGAGAGGCAGCATTGTTACCTCATGTAAATCCGAAATATAATGACGCCGAGTCGCGACCTCACTAACTGCTGTTTGCTTTCGGTAGTGGAATGTGACGGCTTCAACATTGGTTAACTAGATGTCTGATGGGAAATGAGGAGTCATGCTCGAAACGGAAAACTATTAGTGATACAGTTGGTAATAATAGTCACTGTAGGGTACTTTTGGATAACCCATTGTTGGTTTATTACTTGCTGTTGTCGTCTAAAAGACATCCATAGTCGGCCATAACTTTCATAGGGTCTTCCACACGCCACGGTCTTGCATCTTTTCACAGGTTGGATGACGACGGTCTACGACCTACGTAATGTAATAGGGGGCCTGCAAATCTCTACATACGCTTCCTACTATGAAAATAACCAACAAAGCGGTTAATTATTGCAACTATTGTGATCAAAAGAAAAAAAGGAAGAAAAAAAAAAGTTGGCTAAATGTAAGGATCAAATGAACTTCGCCAGTGAAATTCGATGGATAATAATTATATGAGAAATTTAATAAATATACTAATTCGGTGCATCTTTCAAATGAAACGATCATTTGAAAGATGCACCGAATCAATTGGTTTGGCATCCAGCTGCCCATAAGATAGTGTAATGACTGTAATGTAGCTTTGTATTAATATTATAATATTTTTTTATGAAAAGAGCAACTGCTGAGTTTCTTGTCGGCTCTTCTCAGCAGAATCCGCATCCCCAACTGGCGTGGTAGAGTCTCGACGTGTCATATTATAAGTGCCACAGATTGGCCTAACACACTATCCCACTACTATTATAAAGGCGAAAGTCTGTATGTGCATGTATGTGTGTATGTTTGTTACTCTTTCACGCCACAACGAATGAACCGATTTGGCTGAGATTTAGGATGTAGATAGCTCATACCCAGGATTAACACATAGGCTACTTACACTATTTACTTACATATTTTATTAAAGAAAATTAAAGAGTTCCCGCACGAAGTCGCGGGCATCATCTATTATGAAATAAATTGTTTTAAATTTTGAAGATATCTTCTAAATATGTCACAGACATTATATCTCGCGGCCGTCCAAGAAAGCGCTGGCTGGAGCTTGTATTAGGCGCCGCCGATATGAGAGCTAATAAATTAAGAAAATCGGATGCACAAGACCGGACAAAGTGGGCAAAAGCATGCCGGAAAGCGGACCCCACTAGTGGGACAATGCTCAGTCGAAGAAGAAGACATTATGTAATATATAATATTGTATAATATATAATGTCTTCTTCTTCTGGTATATTATGCCAGATATATCCAATCTAATTGTTACATTTGCATGAGATACTAATATACTGAAGACACAGCCGCGGTTCATACGAATGACAATGCACATAGCGAGAGGCTGCAGGCCCACCGAGAAATGCTTATTCATGAGCAGCAACTGCCGCTCACCCTCGTCTCTGCACATTTGAATAAATACAATTAACTTGTTTGTTTTGCTCGCCCTGTCACGCCCAGAGCACACCGTGTTCCGGCGACACTTTCTACCACTAACGTTGTTTGATTTATTTATGTTTGTCCCATTGGTACTACCTACCTACGAGGTATAAATACCTAAAAAGACTGATAGACTTATGCTGAGATCTATAAAGCGTGATCTGACTAAGCTCAGATAAGATAGTGTTAAAACGAGACACAAATATGCTCCGACATAAATCTGTCTCGTTTTAACTCTGTCTTGAGTCTGAGTGCGGTCTATTGATTTCAGCATAAGAACTCAGATATAGATTCTAGATCAACAACTTTTTTAATAATAATAGGTAAGTACCTATTTTGTATGTTCTCTACCTTAGTACTGTTACGACCACTCAACACTAGATGGCGTTAGTCTCGAAAGTGTTACGACCACACTCAACTCAACTCACTCGACACTAGATGGCGTTAGTCGCGAAAACCGGGTACGCGAACTTACCAGAACTATCCGTCCCGGCTGATCACTTCCGCGCACGTTGGGAAGGTTCGAGAAAGGAACGTTCTGGAACGTCTCGGCTCATATAAATACCCGTAGAGAGGCGCCGGAGTTCAGTTCAGTTCGAGCAACCGTCGAGGCGACTTCGAAGCGAAACCTAGTGATCAAAAGTGCTACCAGTGAAACCTACGACTTGGCTACGACCTAGGACATTGTGAGTGCTTAGTGTTTGGACCTAGTGCTTTGTAGCGCCAGTGAATAAAGTCTTTCAAGGAGTCAGCAGGTCTTTCTTTCCAAATCCAGCGAACCCTAGCACGTAACAACTGGTGTCGGAAGTGAGATTTGGAGATGCCATTGACTCCGAGAGAGGACTTCAAGGAGGGCGTCAGGACAAGGGCACAACGAGCTGCGGAGGCCACACCCAATGGGGACCAAGCTCCACCCACTGGACCCGCCCACCAGGCTCCGCCCACCGACCACGCCCCTCAGGCCCCGCCCACTCAAGGTCAGGCTCCGCCCACTTTGGCCCAAGCCCCGCCCACCGGACCCACCCACCAGGCCCCACCCACCGACCACGCCCCTCAGGCTCCGCCCACTCCGGTTCAGGCTCCGCCCACTTCAGTTCAAGCCCCGCCCACTGGCCACGCCCACCGGGCTCCGCCTACTAGACAGGCCACGCCCACCATCGGCACCGCAGCTTCTACAGCCCCTCAAGTGGCCCTTCAATTAGGAAGTTTAATTGAATTAATGGAGCTGCAAAGGGCTGAAATTCAGGCAATGAAGGAATCGCACGAACGCAAGCTCGGCGCTCTGCAGGAGTCACAAGAACGCAAGCTCGGCGCTCTGCAGGAGTCACAAGAACGCAAGCTCGGCGCTCTGCAAGAGTCACAAGAACGCAAGCTCAACGCTTTGCAAGAGTCACAGGAACGCAAGCTGACTACGATTCAAGAGTTTCAAAAGGCTGAAATCAGAGCGATTCGAGAATCACAAGAGCAACAAAAAGACCTCCAAGAAAAAGCGCTTTGGGCTATAAATGATGTTAGTGACACGGTGACTAAGCTTCGAAAAGATGTCGACGTAGTGGAAGAACGAGTTACCGGGTTAGGATTGGATGTTGAAAATGTGAAAACCGGCCTTACTGAACTACAGAAGAAAGTAGTGCGCCTCGAAACCACGGGAGTTGCTATGTCCAGTGGAACTACCGGAGTGGCGCAAGGACCAAGAGTGAAAGTGCCGCCATACGACGGCACTACTTCTTGGAGCGCTTATCGTCAGCAATTTCAGACTGTTGCTACTGCCAACGGATGGACGGAAGAACAGTGCCTGACTGCTCTCACTGTTGCGCTCAGAGGGCAAGCTTTGTCAGTCCTGGAAGCACTGCCACATACAGGGAATGGGTTTCAAAACCTGATGGAGGCACTTGAATCCAGATACGGGGAGCGACACTTGGAGCACGTGTTCCGTGCTCAACTTCGTGACAGAGTTCAACGCTCAGGAGAAGGACTACAACAATGGGCGTTGGAAATTGAAAAACTCGTCAGGAAGGCACATCCAGGAGCCGACTCCAAGATGGTAGACACGAATGTTGTTCAAGCATTTGTCGACGGAATCAAAGACCTGGAGGTCAGGGCTGCAGTGAGGCTTCGTCACCATACCTCGCTAAAGGAAGCATTGGCGCATGCTTTGGAGGTCGAGGCTGTTCGCCATGACATACGGCAGGCCCATAAGGTCCGCGAGGTCTCTGAGGAAGTCAAGGAGGTTAAGGCTCCTATGAAGAAACGTTTTGGAGTCATGTGCTACAAGTGCGGCGAGAGGGGCCATCTTCAGCTCAACTGCCCGCAGAAGGAGACCCAGATGACAAGGATGAAAAGGATCGAGGAACAAATAGAGGAGCTGAAGAAACAAGGGGTTCCGTCCCCTGCCCGGGATCAGGGAAACGAATAAGAGCCAGGACTAAGGGGCGAGTACTGGCTGACGCGGAGGGAGCCCCGACAACTGTTATCTCCCAGGCTTGCAGCGGGAATAGTCTGGCGATTCAGGGGACTATTAACGGGACGGATTGCAAAATGACCCTAGACACAGGAGCCTCTAGAACAATAGTGAACCCAAACCTGGTAAAAGCCGCAAGGGGACACAAAAGGAGAATTAACTGTCGGCTTCTTACTGCCTCCGGCCAGCCAATACCCGTCCTGGGAGAAGTGTCAGTTACGATGTATGTAGGGGAGTCCTCATACTCTCATGACGTTATCGTGGCTGAGATTATGGATGATTGCATCTTGGGTTTGGATTTTATGAAGAAACACAACTGCAGAATTAATGTCGCTGACGGAGTCTTCAAGTGTGGTGAAGAAGAAATCTTCATTCTTGGAGGTGCCTGCGGGAAAGTCGCATGTGTAAAGAAAGTGATTATACCTGGACGAACGGAAGCTCAGGTGCTGGTGAAACTGCCGCCAGCTGGAAAGAAAAAGGCAAACAGATGCGTGTTGATCGAAGACACACCTACCAAGACATCGGCGCAGAAACTGATGACGGCGAGAACCCTTGTTAGTGGAAGCAGTAACGCTGTAGTCAAGGTTTTGAATCTTGGTGATCGCGAGATCTGCTTGAACAAAGGTGACGTCATTGGAAAGTGCGAGGAAGTTATCTGGATGAAAAAGTGTAGTTCGATGACAGGCGCAGACTCAGCAAACAGCAACAACTACGGATTAGTGACTGAGTTACTCGATGACTGCAAGAGTAATCTGACTTATTCGCAGGGCATGAAAGCTAAGAAGTTTCTACAGCGCTACGCGAATATCTTCTCCAGTCAAGAAGGGGACCTTGGAAGAACGTCGATGGTTCAGCATAGGATAGATACCGGAAGCGAGAGACCAATTCGTCAACGAGCAAGACGGATACCGATTGCAAAGGAAAAAGAAGTTGAAGGCCTTTTGGAGGACATGAGAAGGAATAAGATTATTGAACCGTCTGCAAGTCCGTGGTGTTCACCTGTTGTATTAGTGAAGAAGAAAGATGGTAGCACGAGATTTTGTGTGGACTATAGGCGTCTGAATGATGTCACTAAGAAGGACAGTTACCCGTTACCTAGAATCGACGACACTTTGGATACCTTGAGTGGCATGAAATGGTTCTCGACCCTAGACCTGAAATCTGGATACTGGCAGGTGGAAATTCATCCAAAAGACAAGGAGAAGACAGCTTTCTCGACCGGCAAAGGTTTATGGCAATTTAACGTCATGCCCTTCGGATTGTGCAACGCACCTGCCACATTTGAGCGACTCATGGAGTGTGTACTGGCAGGCTTAGTTGGAGAGGCTTGCTTAGTCTATTTAGATGATGTCATCATTGTCGGCCGTGACTTTGAGGACCATTTGCGAAACTTGGAGCAAGTTTTCGCCAAAATAGAGGGAGCCAAATTAAAGTTGAACCCGAAAAAGTGTCGTTTATTCAGGAGAGAGGTCAATTATCTCGGCCATGTTATCTCCAGTGATGGAATCCAGACAGACCCGGAGAAACTGGAGGCAGTTCAGAAATGGCCTACCCCTAAGGACAAAACCGAAGTGCGGGCATTCCTCGGCCTATGCTCATACTATAGGCGTTTTGTCAAGGGATTCTCAGAGATAGCCAAGCCATTACATCGGCTGACAGAAGATAAACGACAATTTAGTTGGGATGGGACTTGCGAAGATTCTTTCCAGAAACTGAAGAAACATCTGTGTGAAACACCAATCCTGGGGTATCCACAAGCTGAAGGTCAGTTTATAGTCGACACGGACGCAAGCAACACGGCCATTGGAGGAGTGTTATCCCAAAAACAGGGTGAAAGAGAAGTTGTTATTGCATATTTCAGCAAATCTTTATCCAAGCCAGAGAGAAACTACTGTGTGACAAGAAGAGAACTCTTGGCTGTTGTGAAGACGCTACAACATTTCAACAAATATCTCATCGGCAGACAGTTTTTACTGCGAACTGATCACGCAGCCTTGAAGTGGCTACTGCAATTCAAGAACCCAGAAGGTCAAGTAGCTCGATGGATTGAACAGCTCCAGGAGTATGACTTCAAGACTGAACACCGCAGCGGAAAGACGCATGGGAATGCCGACGCACTCTCACGAAGGCCGTGTTCAGAAGACTGCAAACATTGTGTTAAGCAGGAATCCAATGAAGAAGCATTAAAGCTAACGAGAACAAGTCCTTTGGGTCCCTGGGAGAATGATGCTATGAGGGAGGCTCAAGAAAGAGATGACGACCTTCGGCACATCATCACATGGAAGAAACGGGGTGATGTAAAACCAATCTGGAGTGAGGTTGCACCCACTGGCGCTGTCACTAAGGCGTACTGGGCGCAATGGGACAGTCTGATACTCCAAAACGGAATACTCTACCGGAAATGGGAGAAGACTAACGGCAGAGAGTTCCATCTTCAGATAATTGTCCCAAGAACGAGAGTACCAGATGTTCTCCGTGAAATACATGATGGCGTATCAGGAGGTCATCTAGGTGTCAAGAGGACGTTAACAAAAGTGCGAGAACGATTCTACTGGTTGCATTGTCGAGATGATGTACAAAATTGGTGCCGCAAATGTACCACTTGCGCTGCTGTAAAAGGACCACAGACCAGGAGCCGTGGGAACCTGCGGTTGTATAACGTCGGTGCACCGTGGGAACGAATTGCAGTTGACGTAGCTGGGCCATTTCCTGTAACGGAATCGGGAAACAAGTATTTTATGGTCGTCATGGACTACTTCACCAAATGGCCGGAAGTGTTCGCCATACCAAACCAAGAAGCTACAACAGTCGCTTCTAAGTTAGTCGAAGAAGTGATATGTCGCTTTGGTGTGCCTCTAGAAATCCATTCAGATCAGGGCAGGAACTTCGAATCGCAAGTATTCCAGGAAGTGTGCAGAATTTTGGGCATGCATAAGACGAGGACCACTGCGTACCATCCACAGTCTGATGGAATGGTGGAGAGATTTAACCAGACCCTTGAGAGGCATTTGGCGAAAGTGGTAGACGACAAACAAAAGGATTGGGACAAGTATATACCACTCTTCCTTCTGTCGTACCGAACCGCCGAGCATGAGAGCATAAAAGCTACCCCGGCGTATGTCAATTACGGTAGAGAACTACGAATACCAGTAGACCTATTGACAGGAGGGTCACCAGAGGAACCAGAGACCGTACAAGACTATGTCTGTGATTTAAAGGAAAAAATGCGCTATATACACGCCTTGGTTCGGGAAAATGGATTACAGTCAAGTGAGAACATGAAAACCAGATACGACCGGAAATCGAACACGAGCGGCTTCGAGGAAGGATCACTGGTGTGGCTGCATAACCCAACTCGCCGGAAAGGGAAATCTCCAAAGTTGCAGACCAAGTGGGACGGTCCATACAAAGTGGTGACCCGACTGAATGATGTGACTTATAGGATTCAAAAGCATCCAAGGGGGACATTCAAAGTGGTACACATAGACCGCCTGGCGCGTTACCATGGCAGTAACAACGATGCTCGGGACGAGCATCTCTAAGAGGGGAGTAGTGTTACGACCACTCAACACTAGATGGCGTTAGTCTCGAAAGTGTTACGACCACACTCAACTCAACTCACTCGACACTAGATGGCGTTAGTCGCGAAAACCGGGTACGCGAACTTACCAGAACTATCCGTCCCGGCTGATCACTTCCGCGCACGTTGGGAAGGTTCGAGAAAGGAACGTTCTGGAACGTCTCGGCTCATATAAATACCCGTAGAGAGGCGCCGGAGTTCAGTTCAGTTCGAGCAACCGTCGAGGCGACTTCGAAGCGAAACCTAGTGATCAAAAGTGCTACCAGTGAAACCTACGACTTGGCTACGACCTAGGACATTGTGAGTGCTTAGTGTTTGGACCTAGTGCTTTGTAGCGCCAGTGAATAAAGTCTTTCAAGGAGTCAGCAGGTCTTTCTTTCCAAATCCAGCGAACCCTAGCACGTAACAGTACGTTTGGTTTCCTTTACTTTCTTCGACCTTTTGTCTTTCCTTTAGAAATTTTTAGGTTTACCTATACCTACCACTATCATTCTCTACCCATTTCGGTTAATGAATTCTAATAAGATTTCGCGTGGATATTCAAATTGCGGCTAATGGTGATATTCGGCGGAGGCGCGTTGCCGGCGAGCTCAAAGGGCCCGGCCGGCGAAGCACTGTTATTATCTCAACACCATCGCGCTAACCTAACCCATTCCTTTTTTAGCAGGCACCTCCATCTCCTTCATTCCCCCTTCTCGCCTAAACGGGACCCCCGGTCATCTATACACATAAATATTTGCAGTGTCTGTCTGTGATAGGTATCAGCAAATGCATTTCAAGATCGAGGTCCAATTACTCTGTCCAGATAGGACTCACACGACGCACTACGACGACGGTTGAGTTCAACTAAAAATCGTTGGTGCTATGTCCAACTAACTAATTGTGGACACATTTGACTGATGATGATGTCCAACGAAAATAATAATTTGGACGGTTGTTCAATAAGATTTGTTGTCCAATGTCCAAATGTACCAGGCTGTCGACTAGCAGGGAGAAGTGGTGAATGCGAACCACATGTTCCGCTACAGACGTCACTTATTGATGAACACAACCGCTTTGCCAAGGGTGTCACGAGGAAGTATCTAGAGAGGATTAGATTAGGTACCTATACAAAGAGATGTGAAGCCTATTTCAAAATGGAAGTTTCCATGCGGTACAAAACCTAACACCACGCGGACGAAGTCGCAGGCATCAGGTAGCTTATAGTAAACTCGGGTGAGGGGCGTTCCCTGAGCGATTTATCATTTAAAGTTGCCTACAGACATTATTTGAAACGCATTAAAATCGCGCTCGTGGAAAATTTGTCGGCATCGAAATTAGTACTTCTCCCAGAGTGCATAATTTATCGCTTACACCGCATCCGGTACGCGATTTGATGTTTCTAATTAGGAATTCATTGACGTTGATGATCGACTCCTGGTCTCCTGGTAAATTATCTCTAGTTGATAATATCCTTAAGTGCTTTTTTAGCCATAAATATAAATTAGTTTTTAAGAGGTGTTAAAACTTTTATGTTTATGAACCTTTGAAAGAGAAGAATTTTAGCTTCAACTATTATGGAACTATTAAATTCCGTGTAGGTACCTATCATAAAGCGGTGGTGGCCTATCGGTGACTTTGGCCTCCTTTCGGATGGTCCGGGGTTCGAATTCCAAGCACACTCTAGAGGTGCGTAGGTTCTTACTACTTCTCAAAGTTAACGATTTTTCAAACCCCTATTTTACCCCCTTAGGACTTGAATTTTCAAAAATCCTTCCTTAGCGGATGCCTACGTCATACTAGCTATCTACATGCCAAATTACAGCCTGACCCGTCCAGTGATTTGAACTGATACTTGATAGATCAGTCAGTCAGTCAGTCACCTTTACCATTTATAGGTATACTAGCTTTAACCCGCGGCTTCGCTCACGTTAGGTTCGATTTTTTAACCCCCTATTTAACCCTCTTGGGGTTGAAATTTTCCAAAATCCTTTCTTAGCGGATGTCTACGTCCTAACACCTACCTGTATACCAAATTTCAGCTCGATCGGTCCAGTGGTTAGAGCTGTGCGTTGATAGATCAGTCAGTCAGTCAGTCAGTCAGTCAGTCAGTCAGTCACCTTTGCCTTTTATATATTTAGATGTATTTAGTTAAAATTAAGGATCGTAGGATAAAGTTCGAACACTGGAGCGAGGAATTCGCAATAGCGTCAATGTTTGCAATGACGTCGGCAGTTCGCTCGTCGACGGCGGCGAACCCAGTCCCGATGGAAAGTGCCTGAGGAAGCAGTCACGCGCGGCGTTAACACGTGATGAATATGTATCGGCAGGCCGCTGCGGCGCCTTGTAATTTGAGCCTCGCCGGTAATTATTTACGTGAGAATGACCGCCGCGTCCCCCGCCCCGCGCCCACGCCCACGGCCGCGAGACGAATCGTTGATTGCGCGTGAGTTGATGCGGCGGATCGCTCCTCATAGTCATATCTAATACCTGGCTCAGTGTTGCCACATTAAACCTTTTCGCGCTAGATTTAGCACTTTCTTACACTCTTTGAATCTTCTTTGCGTTAACTTGTTAACTGAATCTTCGATCACGAAGAACTCCAGCACAAAATCCTCCGATTTTAGCTTAGCTGTTGGCAAAATCCATTTGTATGACAATGATATTTTTGTATAAATAAATGATATTTGATATTATTTTGTTGATTTGAACTACCAGTTGATCATACCTGCTCTAGCACACTTTGTGCGGTCTTGTGTATCCGACTTTTGCGTTTATGATATCTGGCCAGCAATTTCTTTTACGATTTTTATTTCCAGGGACGGCGATGTTGAAATATCTATTACCGAGGTGAATTTGTGGTTTCCGTACTATCTTAGAAGGGGTCCCAGCAATTTATCTCCGATATGATGGACTCACAGCCCACCGCGAATGTGACCTTTGTTACCTACTTGTCAGTCATAAACTCAAACTCACAACGTGTAACTTCGGACATCTAATTTCATCTCTGTGACTTAAAATTGCAGGTGCCTCGCCAAGGTCAGCCATGTTTCACATAGGAGATTAGTTCTAAGCTAAGGAGAAGGAAGGAAGGAAGGAAGGAAGGAAGGAAGGAAGGAGGAAGGATAGACTTATGTCTATTGTTGTCTATCTTATAGCTTTTCCGACATTCGGCGATGTTCATGCGAGCACACCGGTAAGATTTCACCATTTTTATTACAGTAGGTAGGTAATTAAATGTAGATGTAAAAAATAACTAGGTTCATGTAGATAGATCTGTTTTGTTCAAGGAGGCAAAACTTTTTTAGCACTACTTATCTAAAATAACTTGATTTACCATTAAGAGCCAATTTTAGGTACGAAAGTAGCAACTCTCCTTAAAGTAAGATGGCAACATTGGCGCTGCGTACTTATCAGCAAGAGCACAGACTGCCACTTACTTCAACTATTCCTCTATAAAATTGTAATCCAATAAGGTGGAGCATAGACCTGCCATATTCTTAGAAATCAGAAACCACCTAGTGATTCACAGGATTCGTGCCCTAATAGTAACCAGATTTAGCAATATTAATTACCTAGGGTAGACTGGGTACGGTTGTAACGGGGTACGGTTGAAACAACTCAAATATTTCCGAAACTATAAACAACACAGGAAGGGGTACAAGGAGAGAGACACGCGGATTTCAAGTGCCAACATGATTCAAAGTGTTGCGTTGCACTCTGCGCACTTATAACGTTTAAACGAAGGCCTATTGTGTTTTGGCAACCAAAAGTAAGTATTTTTGATGAATTTCTTCACGATATAGCGTGACTACTAATATAATTTTCATATTTGAGTATTAATATATGCAATTGTTGTATTTTAGAGATTATAACGAGCTGGTTCGTTTTTATATACGTTATTAGGCCTCATGCCTGTGTCCGTTTTATTGCCAAAATAGGTGGTGGGTACGGTTGTAACGATTTTCATGGGTACGGTTGTAACATTAGTTTTACTATATTTTTGCATTTCAGATACCTGGGAAACGCGTAAAAAAGACTTCGAGAGGTAAAGCGATGTTGTACAAGAACGCCTATGATGAAATAAAACTTGGGGGCGTCTTTGAGGCAAGCTATAAAAAATAAAGTTCTACGAAAAATAAATTTAATTGTTGATTTCATTTTAAACTTTGATTTTATTGATTATTTAGTTTTGTTTTATATAATAATTAGAGATTGTGTTCGTTTGGTTGAGTACCGAAGCAGTTATAGCGGAAATATTATATATTTTTGTTAATTTATTTTTACTCTAAAAAAATACCTAAATAACTGTTAAAAATGTGCTTAAGATATTGTGATACTAGTTAAAGTACATTTAAGTGTTTTTAAATAATAAAGCTGGTTTAAATACTTCAACTCTGTATTATTTCTGCTTGTTACAACTGTCCCCCATCACTGTTACAACCGCCCCTGGTATGGGGTCGATTGTAACAATCGCATACACTCAATAAAATTATTCATATCTGCTAAAATATTTCACCTGTGCATGTGTTTTTGATATTAATTTAAAGAAAAATAACCTGGCTTTCATATCAAGTGCTATAACTGTTGTTTATAGCAATATTGGCAATGCTGTGGGTGTTCAAAGGGAAATTGTTACAACCGTACCCAGTCTACCCTACTAGTTTTTTTTACTTCTCTTTTTCTTAATACTAGGGTACTTAAATGAGTAGGTACTTTTTATCTTCATGAACTGCGTACAGGATATTGTAGGCACATAAATATTCTTTGCTATGTTTTTAATCGCTTCGAATTCAGTGTCTTAATTTATGAAAAGTATTCCATAACAGCTAATTAACCACGCCAAATCTTTTGCATAATATGTCTTATACTCGTAAATCACATCTAATTAACTCGGCATTTTAGCTCGAAATGTGAAATAAGTAGCATGTAGTGCGAAATAAATAAAAAAGCTCCTTGTAGAGATCCGTATCCAGTAGTGTTGTACCTATAACGAATATTCGCGTATTATTTGATTTCGTCCGCGTGGATTAAGGTTTTTTAATTCCCGCGGAAGCTCTTCGGGGATAAAATGTAGCCTATGTGTTCATCCTGGGTATGAGTTATCTCCATTACAAATTTCAGCCAAATCGGTTCATTGTTTGTGGCGTGAAGGAGTAACAAGTGCTTGTTACTCCTCCTCCGCACGTACGCACGCATGCACACACACACACACACACACACACACACACACACACACACACACACACACACACACACACACACACACACACACACACACACACACACACACACACACACACACACACAACTACAAATAAATGAGATTCAGATGAGAATAAACTACCTACTCTAACAAATAACGGAACCCTTCAAGTGGATTCCCACCACCGCAGTTTCATTTTTTTTTTCATCTTAACACAGACGTGGTAGAGTGATGACGGTTGTTTTGACTGATACTGACGTTTGCGTGTAAAACACTCCGCCGCAGCCACTCGGCCCTACCGATATTGGGTCAGACGTGTCTCGCAAAAAATTAAGATCGAGACAGATTAAAACCACCTACTGCAGAATGCGCTCCATTGTTGCGAATAACAAAAAAGTAACAGCTCTCTACCTAAACATATAAAAGGAAGATGTGACTGACTGACTGACTGATTTATCAACGCACAACTCAAACCATTGGACGGATCGGACTGAAATTCGGCATACAGAGGCTACTATGACGTAGGCAAAAATTGAAATCCTTATTAAATTACTAACTGATACCCGCGACTTCGTACGCGTGGATTGAGGTTTTCTTGGAACTGTCTTATTTTCCGGGATAAAAAGTAGCCTATGTGCTACTCCAGTCTATAATCTAACGCTGTACCTTTCAGCCAAATCGGTTTATTCGTTGCAGCGTGATTGAGTAACAAACATCCATACATCCATCCATTATAATTTCGCATTTATGATAATTATAATAGGATAAAAAGTAGAATAAGTAAGGCTACTTACTTATATCACAATAAAGTAAAAAGATGTGACAATGCACACTTCCAAGTGTCCATTTTATCTCACCAAAGGCTTAATCAAATGGAACTAATGAAAGGCAGATGCGGTTATATTTAGGCCGTCCGTTTAGGCAAGACGATATTCGCTTCGCTAAGCAGTCTTAAATTTTTAATACAA
This sequence comes from Hipparchia semele, assembly GCA_933228805.2. NCBI lineage: Eukaryota > Metazoa > Arthropoda > Insecta > Lepidoptera > Nymphalidae > Hipparchia > Hipparchia semele. Next base: position 5,616,860 of record OW121709.1, on the reverse strand, counting down.
GGTCGACGAAAGATCGGGCGTCCGAAGACCACCTGAGAGAAATCGATAGCTCAAGGTGATTTCCGAAACTGGAAAGAAGGACTTAATTAGGGGCTGCAGAAAGATTTGAATCGTGATGACTTTTGAAGATTAGTTAAAGAAGCAGATCCGACTGAATAGTCTAGATAAAAGTCATAACTCGGGATTTGGCTCTGTACTATTTCCTTCTCCAATATTGGACTAATTTAAAAGGTATTTCATAAACATAACACACATAACATAAAAGAATACTATAAATAATAGAAACATAAAAGAATATAGGTAGAATAACGACGCTTCGGTTCGAATTTCGAAGTTCGATAAGAGAATATTGTATGATACTATCAAAGTTACACTAATGCCCGATTTCCCCCACGGTCCCTAATTTTTAAGGGCTCCTTAAGCTACCTGGGCGGCAAAGCTGCTAGGCTTCAGGAGAGGGCTGGGATGGTTGTAATGAAGAACATTGGAAGGATTGATGCATCACACACAACAAACAGATGAAGACATGATGAAGATGAAGCTAAGTTAGGTGACGCTTTCTGTCAATTTCGTCTTCACAAACCTTGAAAGTTGGTAAGGGATTGTATTTAGGGTTACCTAAATAAAGAATCTCCTACTTAGGGGACGATTTAGGTATGGTTTGTGAAAACGGGCATAGTTAAGTATCTATTACAACTTGTAAGTGAGGTATGAATTATAATAATTATTATAGATACATTTTTCTTACCAGTAACGCCATCTATCAACAAATAATTACACTAACGTAAACTCAACTGGCATTTTTGTAAAGAGAAAAAGTATATAATCTTCGTAGACCCTTGGAATATGTTGAATGTGATATTGATTCAACGCCATAAATTACTTTCTTAATATCTATATTTCCTAAAGAGCAACTGGGTGTTTGTATAAACAACAAAATGTTAAATTGGCTGCTTTCAATAAGTGGGAACGTCGTCGACGTACGGTAAGAAACATCTGTCTTTTACTTCTATAAAATGGGCGGACTATAATAGACCTTAGATTGAAGTAGCAAAGACTATATTTGGAAATGGTTGGCAATAGAATTTTATGGAAATAAGATTTGTGTCGTGTACGCTTGCTCGCTAGCAGCGGCGCGCCCCGCTGCGTCAGGCCCCTAAAAACACACAGACCGCGGGGCGCCGCACTCAGCCAGCGCCTTTTACTAATAACACCGTCTTTCCCTCTGTCATGCCTTATTTCATCCAAACGTCTCTCGTTTTTTCAACGTCCTCGTTTTTTTTTTCTTCCTAACCTCAAACAATAACAATAAAACGAGTCTCTGATGATAGTAATCCTTCATCCTCATTGTCTTTTGGCAGTTTCGTGGAATAAAATATGTTCTGCTCTTGCGACTTGATATCTGAACGCCATATTATAAATGGCGTCGTTTAAAATATTTTAATACCCTCTACATCAAGGCGATATTAATTTAGTACGCTTGAGTTGATCGGGCCGGGTGCCACCGATGGAATGTTAAATGACGGATTACCCGCTGCCGAGATGGAGAGATAACCGTTTCATATCTCGCAGATTCTATCATTGGTCCTACTCTTCATTACTTGACTATTTTTAAATATTTATTTTATTGGTTGAACCTAAAAATAAAATACTTAGTTCATTCATCCTTTAGAGCTGATATGCTGATAAATTAGCGACTACATATTTGTATTTCAAAGATTTTCTGCGAAAATCTGTTTTAATAGAGTGTTTCAAAATATCAAATGGATCTCTTTAGCTGAGGCTTTCCACCTTCCCTACTCTATCAACCTTTATGGTGCGTCCAGGCAAGGTTACTTAGCAACTGTAGTCATGACTTTGTTGTTATCAGTTGTCGTGTTGTCACTGTTCGTATTTTGATAACATATGATTTAACAAGCATTTTTATAATTTTCTAAATAAAAATGGTTCATATAACAGTAGATTTGGTGCGTAAGAAAGCGGAACATCACGATTGTTTGTTGGCACCATTAGAAGAAATCGCTTTGCATCAAGAGAATATCGAGAAAATAGAATATTTACAGGACTGGTGCCCTAAGCTCAAAATACTATTGATGCAAAGTAATTTGATTGCTAAAATAGAAAATCTAAACAAATTAAAACATTTAACGTATCTGAATTTAGCACTTAACAATATTGAAGTGATTGAAAATCTGGAAAGGTGTGAGTCATTACAAAAATTAGATCTCACTCTAAACTTTATTGGAAATATCGTCAGTGTCGAGAGTCTCAGGGGTAACTACAATTTGGAAAACTTATATTTGACTGGAAATCCGTGTACGGATTATGAAAACTATCGCGATTTTGTGATTGGAACATTACCTCAACTTAACTCCCTCGATGGTAAAGGTGTTGAACGATCTGATCGTATTAAAGCTTTACAAAATCTTCCTATAATAAGATCAGATATAATTTTTGAGCAAAATATATATATGTCTCAAAGAAAATCTCAAAAACAACGCCTTGAAAATGATATACAAGATAAATGGGAGAACATGTACAAAAATATGGATCCAGACGAAAGAAATAAGAAATTCTGGGCTGAAAAAACAGAACATGCTCCTGAGGTCCGATATGAAATGGAACGTATGAGGCAGCTTAAACTAAAAAGCAGTGAGACGGACGTAAAAAGAGACGAAAAGCGAAAATATAAACTATTTACTGATGATGGCAGACCTTTCAATATAAACCAACCAAAAATAGGATTTAAGTTTGATGAAGAACCAGATAAATATATTTTAGATTTAGCCGTGTATAAGCACTTGGATACCAGTCTACTTGATGTTGATATTCAGCCAAATTATGTGAGAGTTATAATTAGAGATAAAATATTTCAGCTTCATCTTCCAGACGAAGTAAAAACTACAAACTCGAAAGCTGAAAGATCACAAATTACGGGGCATTTAATTATCACGATGCCGAAAGCAAACTTTATAGTAAAAGAAAACGTTGATGCAAAGAAAATTAAACCAATAACAAAACTTTGTACAGATCATAAAGTTGAAGACTGCCAAGTAGGCACAGAGCAATCGAAAAGGGAATTATTAGAAATAGGGCCTCCTGACTGCGTACTAGATTTTACAACATTGACAAAACCACAATCAAAACCTGCCTATATAGACCCGAGATTGAAACTCGAGTGTAAACGTCCTTCACCAGACTTTGTGGATAACGCAGAAGTTCCTGATCTTATTTGATATCTCAATATGTTATCGAATGCAAAAATTCCTATATTTTAATTGGATATTCTTACTAAGTAGCATGTAACTATAGTTTCAATGTTTCACTTCGCCTAAGTACCTTACCTGCTTAATAAATATATTAGAGCACTTGAGTAATTATTTATTAACTAGTTGATGCCCGCGACTTCGTTCGCGTGAATAATTTCCGCTCTTTAAATTCCCGCGGGAACTCTCTTATCTTCCGGGATAAAAAGTAACCTATGTATTATTTCCGTCTATAATAATCTATCATGAATCTATCTCTCTGCCAAATTTTGCATTTCTAATTTTAATAATAGGATTGATGATAATTATGTATTTTGTAATATTTCGAAAAATAAATACGTTAAAATAAAATGCACTTAAGTTTGTATAATTTAATATTTACTTAATATTATTTACATTTTAAAATTTATATAGGCAATTTTTGCTTAAGCTAATTATTAACATGTAGATATTACATTAAAATTATATACTAATGCACAAAAATCATAATATAATGTACTTATTTGCCTCTCTTCTTACATTTAATCACAATTAGGTACCTCGTAATTAAACAATATTCGAGAATTTTTCATTATTAATTTAAAATTGAATACACTAAGATAGTTAATTTTGTTTAAGTAGCAGTATAATATTATTAAATATCATTATTATTTGAAAAGTAAATAGTAAAAAAACTTTAAAAATAATATATTATGTACATAATGTAATTACTCTTTTATAAATTATCGGGTAGGTATTTGATTATTATTAATACTTGATAATATTAAAGCTGTCATTCCAATTCAACCATATAATATTCTACACCCACAAGTTGCTAAAGCCAATATAACACAAGGTAACACACAAACACAACATAAACATATAAATACTTTATATTGTTATACTTACGCTTAGTAAAACTTAAAAATAAATATTTGCTAGTACATAATAGTGATGTAACGAAATCTACGAATGTTGGATTTTTCACTTTCGAGAATGCGAATGCGAATGTCAAATAATACGCGAGTATTCGTTACATCACTAGTACAAGTTCCTCTATAATGACTGATTATTTGGGTAACTGGAAGTCTTTGAGTTTGAGTCTGGAAGTTGAGTTGGGTGACTGGAAGTTGTTAAATTTGCCTTGTTTCAACTGCGTCTATCATGGGTATGCCATTGGTTTCGAGGGCCTTGACCATAAAAGTATGGAAGCCGTCCACGTCTCGCATTTCCTTGGAGGTAAATTTGGCTGAAATTTGGAATCGTCCGGCCCATGGTGGTGTGATCTTGAACTGCGCTTCAGCAATGGCACCTGGAGCCACATTCTGTAATAATTAAAGAATAATTTTATTAATAACATAAATTATTTTTAGCTTTCCGTAGTAATTCTACAAGGAATATAGTTTCGCCAAGTCCGTCTGTCCGTCTGTCCGCAGCATAACGCAGAGACTAATGGTACTAAATAGCTGTAATTATTTGGCAAGGTTATGCATATTTATTATGCCGTGTACAATACAATTTTGAAAAAAACTATTTATGTACTAATTATGTACAATACTAATTATGTACAATACAATTTTGAAAAAAACTATTATTTTGGGTACCTCCCATACACGTAAAGGGGGATGATGTCCGTTTGAGAAATATAGGAGTTAAAGTAAAAATTTTCAATCGGGTAGGGCATCTCTAAAGACTAAACTATTGATTTTAGATAATTATATGAAAGGATGTATGTATTACGAACTTTAGAGCAAAACTATTACGGGTAAGTAGGCTTTCCTAGTTGGGTTATCTCTTGTATGATTCGTTACCTCATTCAGCTCAATCTTCAACTGCTTCTCCAGCCCCGTGCCCTGGATATAGAACTTCCCATTCTTCAAAGGTATGGGCAGAGGGTTCTCCACCTTAACGTTAACCGTACACTCCTGTCTTGAAGCCGGTACTCCTTCGATGGAAATCTTGATGTCAGGGTTTCGAACTCTGAAATCATCTTGTGCGAAATAGTCGAAGCTGTTCTCAACGACCGTGGCCAAACAAGCTATGTTGAAGGATGCCTGCAAGTGAAAAAATTAAATTTAGATATGAGACTGACCTTTCTGACGACCTCCCTGGCGCAGTGGTGAGCGGTGTGGTCTTATAAATGAGGGGTCTCGGGTTCGATTCCCGGCGGGGGCAATTTATAATTTCTGAATTACCTCTGTGGTCTGGTCTGGTGGGAAGCTTTGGCTAGTTACTACCCTACTGTCAAAGATGTGCCACCAAGCGATTTAGCGATCCGGCACGATGGCGTGTAGAAACCGATTAGGGGTATGGATTGAATCTACACTGCCATACCGCTTCCAAGTTAGCCCGCTACCATCTTAGACTGCATCTTCACTTACCATCAGGTGAGATCGCAGCGAAGGACTATCTTGTCATCGAATAAAAATATATATAGGACTTACTTGATCAACCAATTTCTTGTAATAGTCGTCGAATGTGACATTCAGCGTGACATTTTCTTTGGCCTCCGGCGCTAACACTTTGTCGAACTCTTCCCTCTTGACTCCATCGCCCGTCACTCCCGTGTACGTCACGGTGTCCACTCGCAGCACTCCCTTTACGTGATGCTCGTTTATTGAGGAACGATTCCTAATATGTAGAACCTGAAACATAATAGAATAGAATAGAAATGTTGAGTTCGATTTTTCAAACTACATTTTACCCCCTTAGGGGTGAAATTTTCGAAAACCCTTTCTAAGCGGACGCCTACGTCATACTAGCTATCTACATGCCTAATTTCTGCAGCCCGATCCGTCTAGTGGTTTGAGCTGTGCGTTGATAGATCAGTCAGTCAGTCACTTTTTCCTTATGTATATATTTAGATTTAATTTTTTTTTATACAACGCTTTCGAATTTTCAACTGAATCTATAAGTGTTTAAAAAATATTTTAACCATATCAGCTTACTCGTATATAATGGTTAAAATATTTTGAACAACTTCTTTTATATTATACAGAATAGTGTAATTAAATATGTAAGGTGTTTATAATTTGCTACATTCATATACATAATAATAATTTCTGTGGAAAGTTTTTACTTACCACATTGAAGTCCTGACCGATTTTAATGTCGTCTCTAAGTTCGAAATCGAAAGTGACGTCATTGAAGGCATCGTTGAGATAGTATCTGGCGAATATACTCTCAGATTTGCGTAGTGCTTTTTCCATCGTATCGCGCTCTTCTTGTGTTCGCTCTGGGTACTTATATAGATTTGTAATATCCTGTGAAGAGCAAACGGTAGATAAAATATCTAATTTTTATTTAATTTTAAAGCAATTTTAATAAAACAATATTTTGCTCTTTAAAATTGATCAGGCATTACAAACATGAAAGAAATGAACATAGAAAATTGCTTAAAACCAGTTTAAATAAAACCGGCTACGTGTGAGTCGGACCGCCCAGGAAAGATTCCGTACCATAGTACAAGATTTAATACCAGCTATTTTTAAAATCGTGCAAAAACAAGTTTTTGTATGAAAACTATGTTATAGCAAGTGAATTTAGGACAGCGCCATCTTTCTATATAGCTTGGTACTACGTCGTCAAAGCGTACAGATAGAAGTGTACAAGAAAATAATACTTGAGTATAAAGGGAGCTTTAATTTTTATTTTATTTTATTATTTGTTATTATAGCGGAAACAGAAATATAATAGCGGCACATTCTGTGAAAATTTCAACTGTGTACCTATTACGGATTACGACATACTGCCCGCTGACAGACAGATGGACAGACGGACGGACGACGGACGGACAGTGGAGGCTCAGTAATAGGGTCCCGTTGGTTACCCTTCGGGTACGGAATCCTAAAAATGTAACAGGTTTAAAATAATGGATTGTAAAACAAACCTCTCGTTCCATACGGCCAATTGCTTTTGTGGATATATTTTGTCCAATTGTTACTGTATCACGTGCTAAAAATTTCAGTGGTTGGATTTCACCGGAATATTTCCACAGCACCTGAAACAACAGCGTGAATTATGCCCATTGTTATTTTGCAGGATATGACGAACTTGCCGAGGTACGCTACTTCGCCCGCGTGGCTTTAAGTTTTTTAATGCACCCCTTTGTAATAGGAATGGAAAGCCCTCCTTAGACATCTAGAACACTCAATGAATATTTTGTTTGTCAGTCACGGTAATGTTTCGTCATAATTATCTCAACCCGAAATCAAAATCATTTCATCAAGGATTTCGGTCTCAGAGTGAAAAGGTTTTGGGCACCACTCCGGCGAAGTGCGGATCGGCAGACTTCACACACCTTTGATAAAATTATGACTGAACTCAGCGCCATGCAGGTGTTCTAACGATATTTTCCTTAACCGTACAAACAAGTTACATTTAACTCCGCCGAAACTCCGGACCTCCCAAAAACGAGGCAGAAGTCGTAACTAGCATGTCGATTTCGTAAAAATGATTGCATCAGTGTAACGATCGCAATGGCCCCTGATTGGCTGTATTTATGTCATTCTTGCTGCATCAATGCATTTTAACCAATAGCGGGAGGGTACCAGCCAATCAGATGCAATCACTTAGAGAATCGACACACTAGCTATCACTGCGTTGAAATAATTAATCGAGGAGGTGTCAAGTACTATACCTTGTCAGCATTCACTTGCGCAAACACATAGGAAGCATCGTATGGCCTCTGGAGATCACCGTCGCGTACAGCTCGTAAAGAAGCAGGTCCACAGCGGTACACATCTTCCGAAGTCTCTTGGGGCGTGGAATCTATTGCTTGCCAGCCCCCATAATCAGCGCCTAGATCGGGACGATCCATCCACACCTGAAATAGTAAAAAGTACAAATAAGTTAGCAGAGTTCGGTTGGGCATCAATCTACAGTCTCGGTTGGCTGTTATGGCATTCTTTCTGCAAATAATAATATAAAACATTCTTTTTTTAAAAAGTCGACTTCAAACTCCACTAACCACTTATTAGTTTTAGATTTAAATTTTAAATATGTATTTCGTATTATGCATTAGTTATTTTTTGTTATCTTGAATACCTGAGGACCTATATAAGCGGTACTTAAATAAGAACCACTTCCAAAAATTCTCATTGACAGAAAGTCGTCAGTCTTACTTAATTATGATTAGGCAAAAGAGTGTAAAAATATTATGATAATATTATGGACGAGTTTGATACATAGCGCGATGTAAAAGTGTACAGCGCCATCTAGATTATATCGTCTAAAACTTTTAAACCACAGGACTTGACATCGCTCATCTATCTATTATTGTATTTTTTGTGAATATAACTAGTGGTAGTTTTAATTTATTTAATTTACTTATGTTATTTATTTAAGTTTTATTTTGTTGTATAGTATGTTCTTATGTTTTCGTTCATCTGCCAAATGATTTTACCCAAAATTTTAACTGCGTCAACTGCTGGCAAGGAGGACTGCTGGTAATCTTTCTAGGGGAAAAATTCGGTGGAAGTGATTTATTTGCCTTTGCCTTGTTGCACTGAATATTTTAAAACTGAAATAATTTTCTCGCAAAAGACTTTGCTCATTTCGTACTTTTGTAGGCTCCCATTGCACTAGTATTTTATCGGGCAAAGTAAGTAGGTACCTATTACGCAGGTAATACTCGTAGATCAGAATAAGGTTGTCAGTTACGTTACCTCATAACAGTTACCCACTTACGCAAATAAAGCGTGTTTTCATTTATACGAAGCACTTATCACATTCAGTCATTGCTCTTACCAAGAATAGTTTTATAAGAAACAGATGCAGCGTATAAAATAAGAGCCTATTAATATTCGTTGCCAAACCATTTTATAGGCTCGCGCGATTGCGCCTGACCACTAAATAATGGCTCTATTAAGTTCTAAAAGTAGCTAACCTCGTTCCAAACGTGGTAGTTCCAGACAGAGTCCCGGGTGAACTCCTCCAGGGTGTTGCCTTGCTCGTCTTTGATAATGTCGATGGTGAGGCTGCCCTGGCTGTCGTGTGCTGCGTCGTAGCCTGAGACTGGTCTACATGGAATACCAAGCGCTCTGCAGACTGAAACAAATGGGTAATGGTAACTAACTCTATCGGTTTTATCGACTCTCTTACTAAAACTTAGTTAGGTCAGGAAGTAACCTCGCTACAGTCGTCATTTTCAATTAATAGACATCTGGAGTGCTGGACATTGCCCTTTTTCTCCTTATTCCCTTAAGTTTATTGTAAGGACTCAAAGACTGCTCTCTGCGACTGATATCGTCGATAGCAACACTGCTATAATCTCCTGCAGATCTCTTCATTTTTTATTTGATCACACAAGGATACACTGGGCGTATTTATAGCTTCCGCTAAATGGACACAAGCGTCAAAAGATCCTGTTCTGTGGCGAAACTTATGTCTAGGAATGCTTGTCTAACGGTTGTGATATGAATTTTCTGTATCACAGTAGTGCAATGTGATGCGACACGCAGAGCTGTAGATCCTATTGTATTCTGCCTTCCGCAAGCTATAACGTCCTTAACCAACATTTGGCCAAATACGATTTTTAATTGTATCTTACTTAGAAAAATTTTCTCTATCGATCCGTCTAATCATTATTCTCTACTGCTGTAGTTTTTGATAAGTATGGCAATATGTAAAACGTTGTTTATTAGTTATCATATGGCGTCATTTCTTTATGTTTTGCGCTTTTTGGATCATAGCTCTAAATATGTATTTGGTAGTTAAAGACACTTTAGCTGGATGGCAATATTGTAGATGTGTCTTACCTGTCGTCAAAACGCCCGCATACACCCAACATTGCGCGTATTTGACAGGCTTCTTCTTATCGTAGTACTTCTGCAGGATGGCCAGAGACCCGACCCATTTGAGAGGATGTGTGCCCCCACTGTAGTCGCTCAGCTCGGTGGCCCAGTTCCCCATCAATATGCCGTTGTCGTCTTGCACATTGACAGCGGCAGACAACGCTCGCACTGTTCTGATAGGATCTCCTCTCGCTCGACCTTTAACCTACAATTTACAATATACCAAATTAATTTAGCAATTACTTACAATTATCTACATACTATTTGAGTGTTATAATTTTTATAATAATTTGAGATTTGCCCTTGATAAGATGGAGAAATTGATATTTTCTTAAATAGGTAAATCATTGTTTTCGCCGTTTCATGCTTTAAATGCACTGAATTTATAGCATTCATCGAATATAGAACTAATGCAAAAGGAATTAAAATTGATTATTATTTATTAACATTGATAAGTTGATAACCTTTTACCATTTACAAAAGATAAGACAATAATGTACCTATTACATATTATGCATAATTATTAATTAGTAGGTAATAGGTAGGTAGTAGTTCATTGAACCAGAATTGTTTAAGTAATACCCAATAACGCGCAAAGATTATTGAAAACTCTAAAAGCATCGGAAATAGCTTCTATATTTGGGTCTTTTATTGAATTTGTACCTATTCTGTGGACATGAAAATATCAGGGTCAATGTAGATTTCATACAGATTCAAGGCAAAGTTCTTTATCTCGATTCTCCGTAAACTAAATATGTACCTACCTACTGTGGTAAATTTTTTCAAACGATTTTCCTCTTATTCTAATTTTGAAATATTTTTAAAAGCAAAATACAAAAAATAAGTAGTTAATCCAAAAAAAGTTAAATTTGAGGATTTTACGTCAAAATATCGTACTAATATTTTGTTTCTTGGAATTATTTAATAAAAAAAAGAAAAAAAAAAAGAAAATACCATTATTTAAGTACTTTACGTCGTAGCCGTCGTTATAATATCATAGAATACAGAATACCTATATCATACCTTTCCGACCTCTTTGACTAGATATAGCGCGCATTCCAATATATCCTTCTCGTACTGCGCATAATTCCACGGCGTGGGTTTGATTCTGTTGTATACTCCTCGGAACATGAGCCCACCGTCGTCTTGCACGTACTCCTCGCGATGACTGTGACCTGCATGGAAAAATATAATGCATATTGCATATGGTACTATACATTCATGCTTTTAGTGTTTTAAATAATGTTTGTTCATCAACTGTATCCTTCACACGACTGGTGCATTTTGATGCGGTTTTGTGCACTACATATTAACTACGTGTTAACTACCATCTGGTGAACTTTGGTGGTAGGTACACGTAGGCCATTCATAGGATATATGAAGACGTTTATTTGATTTTAAAAATATAGAATTTGACTCATATTCTACATTACCTACCTTTATCCTATGGTAGAGGCAGAGAGTTATAAATATTTGCAAAATGACCCAAAAAATTTAAAAGTAGTATCGTCAATCCTCACCTTTTCGAAAGAAGAGGAGTGGCAGAAGTAGCTACAGGAAATGTTGCTCTCCCTTACGGTGAGGCGAGAAAAGAAAGAAAAGGAAGAAAAGAGGAAGAGGGAAGAAGAGTGAACATCGAGCTAACCGGTCTGTGTCGATGATCTATACGGGGAGGTTGCTAGAGTTCGTGCAAGTTAGACACGCTCTGCAAACAAAAAGTCCGAAACACAGATCAGCCGAAAGGAATTTTGCCATCTCTAAAAAAAAAAATATCCTCACCTGGCATATAAACGCTGTCATTTAAACACCAAGGATTGTACAGCACGTAAATAGGCAGTGGGTGGGTGTAACTCAGCGATCCACCCCCGTTCAATCTGGTGTCTACGTCCATACGCCAAGCGGCAACAATGCAGTCTGCAGCCGGGGTCACGGCCACCATGACATGAGAATCCATTTGACCTTCGTACACAGCATTCCATGCGCCCAAGGTTTCCGAGCCTTTCTCCAACATAGGTACCGCAGCCGACGTATCGTCGGATGGCCCACGTCTTTCCACATCTGTTGGAAAGCATTCCGTTTATATCTTTATCGTGCTAAAAATGAATACTGACTCACTGCGGTTATTATTTACATACGTCGAAGCTAATTGATTCATCGAAGATATATAATTTATTAGAGCTTCACTTATTTACAGACATCACTTCAGATTGAAAATTGTTAATTCTTATTTAGAAAATTTCTCTTCCTCTTCTTTATTAACCGATAGATATCCACTGCTAGACGAAGGTGTCTTGTGTGGACTTCCACAGGAATCGGTCTTGCGACGCTTGTATCCATTAGCTCCCTGCGCCTTATCTGATGTTGTCCTAGTGGGGATCTACCTATATTGCTCTTTCCGGTACAAGATCATTGTGGTGCGAGGTAGTCACTTGAGCACCTTAGGGCCCCAAAGATCAACAGAATCAGATCTTTATCATCTAAATATATAAAAGGCAAACGTGACTGACTGACTGATTGACTGACTGACTGACTGATCTATCAACGCACAGCTCAAACCACTGGACGAATCAGGCTGAAATTTGGCATGCAGATAGCTATAACATAGGTGTCCGCTAAGAAAGGATTTTTGAAAATTCATCCCCTAAGAGGGTAAAATGGGAGTTTAAATAATTGAATTTAACGTGAGCGAAGCTGCGAGCAAAAGCTAGTTTTCATTATAAAAGGAAAAGAAATAGGAATTATATTTTTTGCACGACTGCATGAGAAGGAGGATAATGTTTTCCACTAATTAAACGTAGTTACGGAGTTAAAAAATCTATTTATAATTAACAATCATACCTGAGACATAGAAGATGAAGGAAATGGCATCACGGTTAGCATCGAATGGCCGATTCAACAGAATATCCAATTTGAAGGCCTGACCTCGTCTCACCACCAGACACTTGTCAACATCTCTTGTCATGAGATTAAATTTATTCGTGTGATGATTTTCCCCGTTAGCTTCGACGCAAAAGTCGATGCCTTGCACCGCGAGGACGCCCTGTCTCGTTCCGTCGATGACATCTGCATAAACATTAAACAATTTAATATGTATAAGTTGTAAGCAAAATGTAACTTATCACAATGATCCTAAATAGATATGACCTAATATACCTACTACGGTTTGTGATTTATTAAAACCCAAAACTTCATAATAATATTACAAAGTACGAAACCGGAATTATTATTTGTGCGACATCGTGCGCGTGGAGTTAGGTTTTTAAAAATCTCGCGGGTTCTTTCTGTTTTTCCTGGATAAAAGGTAGCCTTTGTCACTCTCCAAGCCCTCGATATTTTGCGATTAAAAGGCCAATAAACAAACACACTTTCGCACACTTTAATTACCTAATATGAATATTGAATTAAGGACTTGGATATGAGCAGGCATCATGGAATGTGATTGACGATCATATTTACATCTCCTCCTCTAGTGTTAAATAAAAAAAAGTACAGACATATCAGGTTATTGTTATCATTTATTGATGGAATTCGTCATCGCTCAACCTTTTCGCGCCTCAAATCTTGGGTTCCAGCCAACTCAATTCTCCGCAAAAGAATCACGTAAAATACCGATGGGTAAGGAGGCAATAACTCAAAACCTTTTATCATTCCTAAAGATTACATCATTCAAAACTTTTTCAAACCAAAATAGAGAGTTCTTTGGATATAGACTCTTTAGAACCCTTTGATCAGGTTTACCTGGTTGAAACGGTATAATGATGAACTTTTGCCGCCTTCCAAACCAATTTCTCCACAAGTTCTTAATGTACTCCATTCTGATAACTTAAACTACACTTTACGACTTTTAAACCTTTTTTTTTTTTTTCAATCAATCACTAGGTTTACCATCGCTGTAAATTCTGGCGTTATTCGGAACTTTACGATTCGATAATGCGGGATGATAATTGATTGAACAAACGTGTAGTTCCTCAAGAATGCCGTCATGGACTGTTAGTTCCCGCTCTAGACTCCGTCTATAATACTCCTACTTTTCGGTGATGTCACGAAGTAAACATGGCTCAAAGTGCTACAATGCAATGCTCTTGAATCTACTCATTGACGGAACTCTGAGATTACTCATGTCACATAATGAAAAATTATGCCCAAAGAGTAATTCCAAAGATCTTGAGTCACGAGGAGTAAATAAATCTAAAACAGTGTGTCATATGGTTCCAAATAAGGGCATATCCTTTGAAACCCTAAAAAAGCAGTTGAATAGGCTCGGAAACGGAGTTCGACATGGCGTTATATTTTCCAGTATCTAGTAAACACCTGGACGAGTACGTGTTAGGACTTAGGAGCTGTAATAATAAGATACACCTGCTCAGATATCTTCAACATCTCAATAGATAATGAACATTTATAAGGTGTAAGACAATCGCATTCTATTTAACAATTAATCTAATTAATTACATTGAATTTATTGACGGTAAAGAAGCCAAACACACTAAGTTCAGATCAATTAATCTATCAAACGTTTTCTAAATTTGTGGACTTCACTTGTGGGTCTTATGATAAGCCAGACTCAACCACCAGTCCGGAAATCAGATTCTGCTGAAAAAATCCGGCAAGAAGTCAGCAGTTGTAACTACATTCTAACATACCTTCTACGAGTATGTATGCATCTATGTAAAAGGATGCTGAGATCACTAATTTGTGGTCTTGATTTATAGTTACGCCTTACTATGAACAAACTTGCCCTCGAGACATAAAGAACAATGCTGACCCTTGAGTGACTATAGGTCAATTAGTACCATACGTTCGTTATATCTCAATTTGGTCTATATGATTTTTAATTTCTTACTTTAGTAGACTACGTAGGTGTTATTAATTGTAGTCTGGTGACTCAAAATATTCAAAAATCAAAACTTAGGCAAGCATTTGGACATCTAATCTGTGCCCACTAGTAGACCGGCGATGGGTTGTGAATGAAATGAAATAACATATCTGAATTTTTATAAAAAGACACAAGAAGCTGGTGCATGATATTAAAAGAAAAGTCTGCATGGCGAAACTCGCTGTTCGCGCTTGACACCGTCGTTACCCCAGGTCTATGCCCAGGTGAAGAAGAAACTCCGGAACAACACAACACTAACACGCAGTACTATACAAACTCCTCGAAAACACTACGTAGAAACGTTTCGCTCCGATACCTCCAACCAAGGACTTTTCATCCACCAAATCAGATTTTTCTGGTTTGACGGATAAGTAATAGAAAAAATAATCTTTATTTAAAAAGAATAGGTTGCTTTTCCAAAATACATGATTTGAAATAACCATATTAGAATCATTCGACATGGGATAAGATCTTAGGATTGATATGGTATTAATTATCTGTTGTGGGTGTTAACATCTATATCTGGACGCGCGTGCTATCCCGTCAAGGCCTGAGTTAGTTTTCCCACGCATGCGTAGGTTTTTGCATTAGCAATAGGTAAGATCATCGCAGAGTAATGCAGGTCGCACACCACAAGAAATCCCGCACTACGTTCATTTACCAGTACCGAAATTGAAATTGAGATTTTGAGGTCAATACCATCTGTTGTGTCACTGCGTTCATTCTGTTCTGCGTATCAGGAGTCCTACGTACAAGAATCTATGATATATGCTGTCGCATGCTGTGGCCATGTGGCAGTCCGTTGCTTCATCATCTCAACCCTTTTCCTGTACACTTTTGGGCTCAGTTCTCTCTCGAATGGGAGTGGATTTAGATCCGACACGCTGGCTAAGTGCAGATTAGTAAGATTCACACCCTTTGAGAACATAATTTTTAAGTTTTCTTATTATGTTTTCTTTCATCGTTCAAAGCAAAAACCCCGACAACGTGACTTGTCACAATACAATTGTCACTTGTGACTTCACACCAGCTTTGTGACATACATAAAACCGACAATTAAATTGAGGGTATATACCAGTTAGGTAATAACTTAGTGCTGAAGCGTACGTCACGTCAACGCCGACCTCTGCTACTGTTATCAGAATTTCCATCGAATAAGGCGAAGTTTGCTGTCGAATCACGTTACTTGCATTTTCACTACATATTTTCATTAGTATGAAATGCACATGTATTGCGTATGCCTCATTATATACTGGGGTCTCTAGCAGCCTTTGCATCTTTGCCGAAGTAGGTATGCGATCGTTTTTCTTGCTCAGTTAAGAATACAATTCTTGCTACTTAATGAGTATAATTACAATAGATTTCTTTGAATACATTTATTAAGCGGTGGTAATTCTTTAAACATATTTACTAGATACTTTTCGCTTCACTAGGGTTTTAATTCGCACTTCTCTTTAGCGGTAATCAGTTTCTGCACTACACTGTGCCAAAAATATCAACATTGCAGATTTAAAAGTTTCCGCAAAAATTGGCTGTGAGATGTGACACACAGATTGACAGACAGTCTGATGGAAAGACTGACTAGACGAAACTTTAAGGTTGTTTTACTTCGGAACTTAAAATTTTAATCGACGTGTTACGTAATCATAAGTAATCTAAATCTACATATATAAAATTCAAAGTCCTGACTGACTGACTGAGATATCAACGTACAGCCTAAACTACTGAAGTTAGAAACTTGAAATTTTTACAGTTGGTTCCTTTTATGACGTAGGCGCACACTAAGGAAGGATTTTTGAAAATTCAACCCCTAAGGGGGTAATATAGGGGTTTGAAAAATCGAACTTAACGTGAGCAAAGCCGCGAGCAAAAGCTAGTAATATATAAAAGGCAAAAAGGTGACTGAATGACAGCTCTAACCCCTGAACGGATTGAGTTCAAATTTGGCATACAGGGAGCTATTATGATGTTAGGCATCCATTATATTATGCATGATAATATATCTACGTAGTTACATCGTCTTTACTCATGTGGTTACGTACTGCGACCCTATGCTTTGGCAACACGTTTTTCCGATAGCGCTAAACCGTTACGGATAGATAGAAACCAGACAACACAATCATTGTACTGCACAAGAAAAAGAGTTAAGCACATAGATAACTTAAATTTACGCATGTATAGGCGGCCAATAGTAAAGCAATTTGTACGGAGGCAACCATCGATGAGAGCAGTAAATGAATTGTGAGGGTAGTACAAGCCGCAAAGTAGATTGCAAGACCTAAGCTTCCTGAAAACCGAAAGTCGGCACCAATCACCCAAATGAAAATCAGCGGATGTAAGTAATTACTACTAATCACATAGGTACCTAATCAATCTTTCAAACGTGATAATAACTCGGTAAAATGAAATCTGTCTAGGATACAGTTTAAGCTAAAGTTAAGTGTCTAGAATTCCTTTCGATGTTACGTTGCATTTAATACTTTATAGTCTAAGACATAGCATTCAAGGTTCCTGTAAAGATGGTTAACCATGTAGGCTTCGCGCGTGCACCGGTTCACCTTGAACGACATGCGCTCGACCACGCATTTCATTTGTCAAGTTACCGGACTGGATAGTTAGGTAAGTTTCCCGCCACAAATCATCACTTGTTTATGGTTAATTTTGTTTTTCATCTGTCAGCCGTTCAGATGTCAGAGGTCAAGTTCGTCATACTCGCGAACTTTTTTTTTATAAAGAATATAGCCAAGCTGAAGCTGACTAATATCCTCCTATCCCATCCAAATAAGCGGAAAGCTTGTGCTAAGAGTGGGTACGACAATAGTGCAACGGGTGGGGTTCGAACCTGCGACCTTTCAGTTTTCAGTCTGAAAGGTCGCAGGTTCGAACCCCACCCGTTGCACTGGAGAAAACACAATACGAGTATTTAATTTCTTCTATTTAGAATGAACTCTGATGAGAAAGAGTGGGACTCTATGGCTGAAATCTATCGACCGCACTCTAAATCTGCTCAGACTCAAGACAGAGATAAAACGAGACAGATTTATATCAGAGCATATTAATTGTGTCTCGGTTTAACTCTACCTTAAGTCCAAACTAAGTTAGAGCACGCTCTATAGATCTCGGCATTAGGCTCTACTTATGTCGCAGCAATGTTATAAACAGGAAGGCTTGGAAATTAGCAAATCAATCACTATCATCATTAGGACATTAAACAAATCGAATCACGAAGGCCGAACTCAACCAACAAACAAAGCCAATTCAAAAGTTCCAATATTCTTACATTTGATGTCGATTTGGACTATAGATTTACTTTACAACTGTTTGACCTCTACTTTCCTAAATTAGTTTCTTTATCTATGACTAATATAGAGTCTGTACAGAGCCTAAGGGAAAATTAAAGGATTTAAAGAACATGACTTCATAGGATATAATATATAGAGCTGAATTGTCAAGACATTTCTGCGTAAGTAAATGTAAATTGATTACGCAATTCCTGACAAATTCAGACCAGAGTGCTAAGAATTACAGCAAATACCTATTTACTCTGATGTTGAAACCATTGAGATCCATGGAAACGTCACACCACCGCGAGTGTTTTATTTCTGAACGACATCAAAAGGCTCGTAGGCAAGGTTCGTAAAATTTCATTGTAAATAATTTTTTATTTGTTTGTTTAACATATTGTCATTAGCTCTGAGTATAACACTGACTACATAAATCTTTGTTTATGAGAAGATTTAAATATAACGACACTATTCGAAATTGTTCTTTCTACGACTGTGTTGTTTTTCTTATAAGTAAATTCCGAACGCAGACTAACGCAGTAATTGGTACCTACCTACTACTACATATGTATTATCTTAGCAGAATTATTAGGTACCGTCTACCTATTTTGAATTAATTTAACCCTGCGATTTATAATGTAGCTCTAAATCTAAATAGGTATTTTGTGAAAACTGGAATACAGGCACAAACGACATTTCAAGCGTAATTAACGTTAATTTGAAATGTTAAACTGGACACTCAGATTTAGAAATAAATTATAGATCGCCGGGTTAAATCTTCGTGGTATCAATGTAAGATTAATTTATACTTACCTTAGTATAAATGACATATGTTTTTAAATATCGAACTAATAAGCTAAGTCAGTATTTAATTACCTGGGTAGGTACTATTATCTTCTTAACTAGTTATTATATAAGATTTTCCTTGTCTGTATTTATGATAATGATTTCAATCACAATTAGCTATTATTGGTATTAGGTATTTAAAATATTGTTCACTCACTGAGTCAGTCACTGACTTCTCTGTGATTGATGGATTACCTTCAGTAAGTTTACAATATATACGTTTATTGCAATGATTGATGTTTGCCTAATATCCGTATAATGCATTGGTCATTCATCATTCATGATTGACGGAATTGTCACATTGACTGAATGGTTGAAAATTACGAAACTTCCCCCAAGAGGTGCAAAAGCTACAACGCAACGTATGTATGTAATATATGAAAAGAAAGGTTCAGTATCATCAGCACTGATGAGTTCATCAGTCACAGTACATGTTTAAACTTTATGATGCATTTTGGTATAGGAGAGGGATTTTTATCGATAGCTTTCACCTAAGTAGTTTCCCAAGTAGCACAGATAGCTGTATAAATACTCACTTTTAGACCTATTTGAAACTCTATGCGTATTAAGACTCTTTTAAGAGTACACTGGTGATCCTACAGCTGCATAATAGCTGTCAGTGATATTTAAACAGCTTAGGCTGAATAAGGGCTGTTTAGTGGATAAAATTACGCCAAATGCTGTATAAGAAGGTATTTGTGAACTCTTATTACACTGACTTATTAAGGGGGCACGTGTGAACTATTATGAAGTTAATAGCTATATAATGGATGATATGTGGCCCACATTACAGCTTATTGCTGAATATCAGAGTTTTAACTATTCACGTCGCTGTTTAACATGAATCCACCATTTTGTTGTATAAGTAACCTCATAACCTATATAAATATACTGATTCATTTTTTAACTTTTATGCTGTTTTGTGTATGAATTAGGAATGGATTGCATTAGTTTTTACTTCTCGATATCATAATAACAACATTTTATCTTATAATTCTTTTCAAAGCACTAAAAATTGTTTATTCAAGTTTTCATCACGGCTTATTTATATCACGAAACTAATTAAAAACCGAATATTTTCGTGGCGCACTAAAATTTTCTTAGGTAATATATATGTATAATGTCAGTAAAATTACATTCCCAATCATTTTTCTTTTATAAATATGAAAACAATGCACTTAACTTTGAATATATAACCACACGTATTCAATTCACTCCACGAAATTGTGTTTAAGCTACAGGTATATTAATTTGCTAGATTAAGTTTGCTACTTCACTTTTACGTCACGTGACATATTTACTGAATAAAGAGTAACTTGTAATCTTTTACTCAACTTAAGGCTGTATAATTTGTGCCCATTTAAGAGGTATAAGAGCTGTATACGGCCGTATACAGCCCTTATGCAGCTTTTTTATACAGCTTTAAGCGTGACGGGAATTCATTATTCAGCTGCTAAGCAGCCTTCGTGTGCTACTTTGGGTTGTCAACAATTTAACAATAGTAGGTAGGTGAGTGTTATAACTGTTATAGTAAGTGCTAACCAAGATTTCAAGATATGTAGGAGATAGATAACGAGATATTATTATTTCCAATTTCTTAAAGAACCTACATATGTCACAAAATACATAGTAGGCACGAGTATGTAAGACTTACGAGACGAACACGAATGAGTGGGAACTTTTCGATATTTTTATTTTTATTTTATTTCTACATACAATGTTTCTGTGTTCAGAATTATATCTACATACAGTGATCTATCACTGTATGTAGATATAATCATCTACCTGTCTGCGATAAAGTCCCGCCAAAATCAGTTTCGAACAGACAGACAGACAAGAATTTGAAAACGATTGTTTGAGTTAAGCTCAGACACATCTTATTTATCTATACATATTAATACCGAAAGCTTTACTTACCGACAGACGTATCCAATTGTGGAGGTCGGGGAAGCTCTTTTAGATCATAAGAGTCACTTCTCCGAAGTCTGCAGCATCCGCAGCGAGGCGGGCACCAGTACGCAAGCTTACTCTTCACTGCACCCATCGCACTCATCAACAAGTCATAGATCCAAAAATTTAATTCAAACTTATCTAAGGAAAACCACTTTAAAACCAATTAACAAGATTCCACAAAACTCTTAGATCATCTCTCGAACCATTGATGTTCACGCAACGTTTGAACAGTCGGCCAATGTGTAAACAAAGCCTGAATTAGTGGTTCAACGATCGAACCACGTAACCCACTTGAAAATGATATTAATATCAAATTATACGTAGGTATATTTTCGAATAACACAATCGGCGCGTGCGTTCGGTTCGCGAGATTCGATTCATCTGATCAGTTCACAGTTGACTTTAGAACGCCATCCTTGGTACCTATACAATTATTCATACGTGACCTCTTATCAGTGTCAAAGGCTGTGGGGTAATTCGGTAGCCAAAGGCAAGGGATGGTTCACCAAAGTACAACGTAATATTTGAATCATAATGCATCACTAAGTAGTACCTAATGTTAGTCACCAAAGTCGGTACTCGGTGGCATTTCATAGAAGATAGGTATAAGTATGTCAAGGATACGAGGACTTGCCAGGTTATTAAGCTTCCGTTACAGCTACTGCACTTACCAGAGCATTCCCATATATGACTGACTAGTTAATGCCCGCGACTTCATTGGCGTGGATTGAGGTTTTTAATTCCCGCAGGAACTCTCTTATTTTCCGAGACAAAGTAGCCTATGTAGTAATCCAGACTATAATCTCTATGCCAAATTTCATTCAAATCGGTTCAATCTTTGCAGCGTGATTTAGTAACAAACATTCATCTATCCATCCATCCAAACTTTTGCATTTATAATATTAGTAAGATAGGATTGTGATTTAACACCCCTCAAAATGAATTAAGAATACGAGTATTTACGATTTTCTAGAGATTAAGTCGTTATAAAGTCAGAAGAAAAACTTGTAAGAAGATATCTTAAGTTTCTTAACTAAGCATAAATTCGACTAGGTACTTATTAAAAGTAATTTCAAATAAAGCCAATTAATTATACTCAATCCTTAACTCTGATCTCACAAGATCAAGAATGTTTAAATTAGTTTAACAAGTAACAGTGTTTGACAACGTGATTATAATACATAGCAAGCACACGATTATGTTAATTTACTACTGCGTGACATCACCAAAATTGCGGCCACCGAGTGGCATTTATGATGTCAATAACAACGTACGCCGTATGCCGAAGGTCCAGTGATAGGTATTTACCTTTTAATTGAACATGCATTAATGAAATTTCTGAGACTTGAATGGGCAGTGTTTTTCCTGTAAATGAGATCGACGCAATCCTTGTGCCGTTTTAACTACTGAGTGATGTCTACAATTTGTTTGAATTTCAATAAATTAACTAGAATTTGAAGCTGTGGTTTTACGACGTTTTTATGAAGAATTGAATGAATTAAGTGACGTAGGTATGTGTCTACCAAATAAATTAATATGAAGTTCTTAAGAAATGTTTTGCACCATCATCAGAACCTTCTTCCTCGATCATCATCTAAACAAACCTCATTGAGACCATTCTAATGGGTCCGAACAAGCTATATCTGCTGTAAGTTGCTGAGGGGTTGAGAATCCCGCAGACTACTTGATGCTGCAGCATCAGCTCAAGATTACCATGTATTGGAAATAATCCGAAATAACATTACACGAAATTTCAAATCAATCGCACCTTTGAAATTGTGTAAGACCCTTTAATCTAGTAGGAAATGAGCTGATTGATCATCTTCAAAAATTTGAGCAAATCTTCATAAATTATAGCTAAAAACCTTCTCGATCACGTCAGCTTTCAAATAGCTAAAGCCGCATTAAAATCGGTCTATTCGTTAGGGTTAAAAATATTTATACTTAAACGAACTATAGGTATTTAATCATAGCTTGAATTGAAAAGTAAAACATATAATATGAAACAATAATGAACAAATCTTGAAAATCTTATTTCTGTGTGAAAATAAGCTTCTTGTTATTAGTAACATTATTAAACGTTAGCATATTTCTGGATAACCTTAGTGGAAGCACGTTTTCCGAGCTATTTCAGATTTAGGTACCGACAACAAAGCATTCTGGAAAAGTGGGTATTTAGGACTTGAACGATAACTCTCTTGAAATTTTTAAACATCAACAAGTAAGGTAAAACTAAGGTAAACTAAACCTAGGTAAACTACGAATTCATTTGTCGATGACTGCAGTAGACGTCTAATCCCTATTTTGATGCAGTTTTGATCCAACTGCGCGACGCAAAGGAGGATAATGTGTTTACATATTACTGTAAGTAATTTAGAGATATTTTCAGGAGTTTTTCCAGTATAATAGGTACATGCGTATTATATTTATTGAAATTTAATTAGTGAAATACATCGGATAGAATTTATAGTAGTTTAAGTTTTAAGTATCTATTACTCTACAATTTGTTGAGTGCTCAGGAACGGAAGCCAAATATAGAGTTTCAACTTGATTACCTAATCAGTTTCCATATAAATTGGGCATGCTATGTACCAAGCTCTGTGGTCCTGCGCCAGATATCGAGTGGCATTCTGCGAATCGTTTGATGCCGCTAGGCCAGTCCACCTAGTGAGTGAGTGGTCTGTTCGAGGACGCCATTCCAAAACCTTTAGGATTCCAACAACTATGTGTCGGTTCTTTGAATTAATTGCCTCGCTCATTGCAACTTCAGTTTTCCAACTTGTTGAGCTATGGTCCTAACCGTAGAGAAAATTCGAGCATACGAGTAGTTCTACATCACTGACTGCTGAGTGACTCCGAGGTTTCTTATGAGGACCATATTGAGTAAAGAGCCTTAATTCATCCCTGATAACATGCACTGTTCTGCCGTTCTAAAGCTAAAGTGTCGTTAACTATAGAAATGACGCCATTTGATAACTAATAATCGACATTTGTGATATTGCTATAGCCTATACCTATCAAAAACTACAGTAGTAAGGAGAATACCGATAAGATGGATCGATAGATAATTTTTTCCTATGTAAGATAGCATTAAAAATCGTATTTGGCCAAATGTCGTTAGATATAGCTTGAGGAAGACAGAGAAGGTAGAAAGATAAATAATAATCACATGTATAACCACAAGCTTTCTGCTTATTTGGAGCAGGGGAGAGGAGAATATAAAAAAAATACAAAAATTGTTGTAATTGGTTGAAATTATGGTTTTCTTGCACTACATTTTCGCCACTGAATGTGTACAAGTTGTTTGTGGTCAGACACTATCTGTAAAACAACTAGTTTATTCAGTCGAGATGACTATTAAGTTTTATCTGCTGCAATAATGTAGGCATTACTTACTAAATTATTTTTGCATAGTAGCACATAGTAGTTTATGTAAAGGGGACTTTTAATTGAGTCCTGCGTTGAAGTTTGATAGCCGGTCAACAATGGTTCACCTCAAAAAGTCCCGATGAGTAATTAACTGTCTATCGGTGAATAATATTTTGAATCATGACACAATTACTTGGTACAAGTACATAGGTTGTAGGTACAGACAGCAAACGTAAGGGTATTTTCTTTTATGTAGAGATATCTGTGTTTGCCATCGCAGTGCTCAAACAGAGACCGATTTTAATACGGTATTTTAGGTTCCCTAGTAAAAATGCCAAAACATGACGTGACAAATGACAAAAATAAAAGGCGTCAAAATTAGCAGTGACTGCTTTATTATATTTTTGAGATCCCAAAAACACGCAAAAACACAGTGCAATTATATTTTTTAGTTCATGATAATAATAATAAAAATATTATAAAACAAAGAGGTTAAAATGTACCTATAAAGATATTAAATTAATTAACAACGAGTATAACCTTAAATTAGACCTTATCTTAAAATTAATAATACTAGTAGGAATAACAAATGGCACACGAAGCATCGGTTTGCTTTAAATATTAAAATTAAACATAAAAAATAAAAAATAACGCCGTGCATCGTGAACTGTTTTTATATATTTTTTTGTATTTTATCATTATATTTTGTGCGGGTGCGAAAAACTCATCTTATAACCTGTAATCCAAGCCAAGTCGTCGGTAGGTAGTTAGGTACCTTATGATAATAGGGAATGTTATATTTATGGTAGGTAGATACACTGCAGCCGATATTACATTCATAAAGATATATCGTCGCAGAAATGTTCTCCCGAGTCGCGACGGTACTTTCCCGTTCTTTCATTGATCTTAAAAAAAGTTTGGGGACGATACATTCGTCAATTTAAACGTCTTGAATGTGAAAATGGACATAGAGCCATATCAACGTTTTTTCTCTCTCCCTCTTGCCTAACCTTTATTTATCGTTCTCAATAATTAAACGTTCAAAACGATCGTCGACCGACGAAAATATCGTGGCGACGATATATAGGTATGAGAAAATGTAATTTCGGCTTAAGCAAATATGCTCTTTACAAATACACCATATGAAGTCAAAGAGGAAGTTTACATCTATTTTACATCCATGTAGGGTGTAAATATTACCACATCCTCCTCTTGCACAAATACATGATCAGGCGTTACGTAGGACCAATAGATGCGGTCAATAACAAGCGCCTCTTGCATTGGTGGCCCCGACGCGTGCAAGGGCTGCCGGGGCTCGGGGGTTGGCTAGCCGCGCACGCTCACCGTAGCGCAGCCGAAGATCTCGTCAATCTGCCGAGACGTGAATGTCACCACAACAGGAAGGTCTCCGGTGCGAGTTGGCACGAACTTGTCCTGATAGCTCACGAATTCACCTGGCTTCACGTCACGGCACTTTATCTGCAAAAAATAGTAGGTAGGTACAGTATGTGTACAATACGCGTCAGGGCGGTAATAAATAGTATGTGTGTACAGTAATAGGTTAATAATGTGTTAGAAGATAAGTAGTCCATGTAATGCTCAGAGTCAGTAAAAGCCCGAGCGAAGTGAGTGAACCGCACGAAATAATTGCGTCCAGCAGCTTCCAGCATTTCACTTGAACTTGTTATTGCAGGCGATGTTGACATTGACAGGTTACATGTTAAAATGGGATTTATGGGATTTATGGGTTGTATGTGATTTGCTTCACAATAATTTACAATGGTTTCGGTAATGAACCAGCTATTAGTAGACGAAGTTATCATGTTACCTGTCGTGGTCTCTGCACACCAGATCCTTCGAAAGTGAAGAAGCAATCCGTCAAATGTACGCTCAGTGGATTTTGGAAGCTGAAAGTTATGCCACATTCTTGACCTACGGTCGGCTGACATTTTGCCTAGAAAAGTAATGAGTAGGTAAGCTTTTTTTTTAATTGGTAGCCTAAAAACCTTGGATTAGCATACGTGCATCGTGGGCCGCGGCACTCCTGCCTTGCCACTTACTATATCTACCTGTATTTGGAGCTTCGGCTTATGCAGTGCGACATCATCCTCCTCAGACCAAGCTTGCCGTGTTTGCTTGACAAAAGCCATAGCGTGCACCTTAACCATCGCATGGTCGACCAACTTGTCCATGTACTCTTGAGGTGTTACATGTAGTTTGAGAGCTTCGCGCTGACCCGCCCTCACAATAAACTCCCCTTGAGACCGTCGCACTCGAGCTGCAACAGCACCCGTGTAATAGCACGAAGATGCCGTCAGTACACACCAGATCGTTCGATCGTCAGGGGATTTATTCTATAGAAACAAATTAACATTTTAGCCTAATCATAAGAAATAAAGAACATAAAAATAATTAAACACGCATTAGATTACTTTATAAAATGGTAAATACCTGGATATTCAGCGTACAATCGAAGGGTTGGCCGTAAGGTATAGCTTCAATATCCATTAAGTCAAATGCGACATCCTCTGAGCTGCGATCAGGAAATTCGTAATATTGTTGCAGACGTTGATAACCGCGACAAGCAGCGATAACAGAGAGACGGTCTGGAGCAGGACTTTCAACGGATTTGTATTCGTGAGTTATCTCCAGCAAATCACTATCACCCTCGTCATCTTCACCACTTGGATTCTTAGTAATAATCTTCCGTCCAACCCTGAAACCAATACAATACTTGCTTTATCTAAGCATCCGTATGGGCATTATAATGTTTCACCAGGCACAGATTATTAGCACCAGTGTGTTGCACATGATAGTGTAATTGTCAACTGATGAACTTTTGAGGGGACATCTTTACGACATGGTTTTGAGTCGTTTGTTCTAGTTGCTCCTTGCTAAACATTTGATTTTGTTTTTCACCTAATGATTTGCCGACACATCGATTTTCGTTTCAAAATCCCCATTCTAGCATCTTGGAACCCCAATAAGCAAGTCCCAAGGGGACTCTAACAAGGAATAGTGTAGTGCAAAGTGCAAGAATCAAAAAATACATACTGATATTGGTTCGATGCCACTCTAACAAAACCCCAGTCGGATGATTCTTCTTCTTGGAAGTGGCATAACTCAGCATTTATCTGAGAGTACATGAAAGGGGCATCATATTGAAATCCAACCTCACCACGGCGAACAGCCTCCACACTAGCTGGACCACACATGTAGATAGATTCAGCTTCTTCCTGAGGAGTAGCATCAATTATCTGCCACCCACCGTACCCTACCAAAAAAGAGTAACAAGTTTGAATGACATACTCAAATGCAAGAATCCAAAACTTAGATCGGTTAAAATGTATGAACCTTGTGGCAAGTCTGGTCTTTGCATCCATGCATCGTTCCACACGTGGAAATTCCAGCAAGAGTCATAACAATCTTCATCTGGTCCATTGGGTACTTCGTTTCCATCTTTATCAAAGAATTTATCAATAGTAAAGGTCCCATTGGTATCGTGTGCTGAGACGTAATTTGTCACTGATCGGCAAGGAATACCTACATAAAAAGTTTATTAGTTTTTTTTATACCTATTGCTTTTTGATACTTCTGTTACAAAATTAAATTTGTCTCATTTAAATACCTAAAGCTCGACAAATAGTCACCACCAACGCGGAGAACACCCAGCATTGCCCATATTCAACAGGCTGGCCTCCATTCGTTAAGTATCGTTCAAGAATTGCAACTGAACCAGTCCATGAATGTGGGGACACTCCGTCTTTATATTCTCCATCATATCGGCCAACCATCAAGCCATCGCCGCCTTTAGCATTAATCTACAAAAGAAAGGCACAATTACTATTATTAAAATAAATGGATGTACAATTTGCATTGAATCCTATACTTCATCTTCATCATTATTATCAGCTGGGGCAGACATTACCTTTCTTAGGGTCACATACATGGTCCCTTGCCTGTATTTAAAGGTCATCCATCGGTCCAGCGGGCTAAAAGTCATCATAAGTTGCTTTTAACGTATAAGGAATATAACTTACCATCGCTGAAATTGCTCTAGTAATCCGAACAGGGTTACCACGTTCTGAATGTTCAAGTCCACTCCTCTCTAATAAATACATACAAGCTGGAAGTACTACGTCGTCGAACTGACCAAAAATCCATTTACGTCCTTTAGGTTGGCGCCAGGTACCGCTCCATATCTTTCCTTGTTCATTAAGAACATATTCCTTCCTAGACGATTCGTTATCCATGTAAACTGAGTCCTCGCGGCACCATGGATTAAATAAGATATAAATGTCTTCATCACACTTGTAATCTTGACGATTATCGCGCTGTCCGAGTCGCTGAGTTTGAATCCAGCAATTCCAAATCCCCACTGGCGTGGAAGCAGGTACATGGACTTGGAATGTAATCGTATTTCCGTCTTGACGTTGAACACTCAAATCCCATTTTTCCATCTCATGAGCAACAGACGCCAAATTCTGGGTTGATCCATGTTGAGAACCAAAGCTCCGGCCAGTTGAAGTTGGCTGAGGAGGTCCACTATGCCGTTCAGTGGCTGGTCTTTCCGTTGCCCCATGCGGACTAAGAGGACTATGCTGCTGAGGCGGGGGATCATTGCTGACGGAACTACGACGACATCCATATGTCGCGGTTTCTCTGATGCCGCTTATTGGGCTGCTGATAGCACTAGTAGTAGTAATTGTTCCTACTGGAGCCACAGAAGCACCAGTAGTTTCTTGTATGCGTGACACGGCCATGCCCATTCCCATACTAACAACGTCACGACCATGTTGAAAGACGGTTTGTTGCGTACTCCAATTGACGGGTAAAACAACTCGAGTGCCTTTCGTAACACAGGGTTTAGGACCTGTAAATATTATAATAATATGTTAAAAGATATATCAATAAACTCTTTAATGAAAATACCATTTCTTATGTTTTAGATCGTTTTGATTTTGAAAAGAAAATAATTTACTTAACATAAGTCTCTCAATATTGATTGATTGATGATTTACGTAATTAAAAGTTTACTTACCCAGACTGAACACTACACGAATTACATCCTGTTGTTTGTCGCAGATTCTGTCTAAACGAACTGCAAAGAAAAAATTCTGGCCTCGTCGTAAGACCGGGTTTGGAAGAATGTTATCATTCACTAATTCATATTGGTCAGTATGGTGATCTTTGCCATTGTCTCGCGCATAAAATTCAGTCAATTCCACTTTAAGTGGTTGCTGCGAATAATAGCTTTGGGGAATCAATTCTAAAGTTTCCTGGAGACGTCTACGTTCATTTTGATCGGCCAGCTTACAGATGAGATTATGGGCATACGGTGTATTTGGATTATTACGTGAAGAATGCTTGAGTGCACCAGCGCTGTGTAAAAGTCCAAGTTGAGCAGTTGGTCCCGCTCTAGCAATTGGGCAACGACGACTTTGCCCTGGACGTTGGCAGAAACTCGAAATATTGTAATTAGCAGATAATCCTGGAACGTAGTTTGAAGCCATCCCTCCAATTGTTATTTGCTGTTCCCTCGTACAGCTGAGAGTGCTTATGGCAGTTGTCAATCCGGTAATTCCACCAAGACCCATCCCGGTTATGCTGGACGTCATGCTTGAAGACATTTTATCCATGGTGGACTTCAATCTATGGTTATGGTTTGTTATTCTAACAAAACTGTGCTACGTCCCGGCACGTGCGTACGTGCCCATAAACTAGAGCGAATGCTGTTCCTAGTATAATAAGGGACCTTTATATACCAAAGGGTTTCTAAGGGATCATTCACCGCTCCGGTGTCAGTTGTCAGGCGCCTGCTTTGTTCATTGCTTTTGTCTGCATTCACTGAGTTGTATCTAACCAGAAAACAACTAAGCAAATTAAATATTTAAGAGAACGATTCCAGTGGATTTTCTAAAAACAAAGTTATCCTAGCAAAACGTATACAACCGCTGACTACAAGCGGCTCACGATCGTCGTCTGTGGCGATTCTGTCTACTCGTGAACGTCTCTCGGTTGCAGTTGAGACATATCATTTTGTTAGAGTAATTTAGTACATAAATCTTTAAATTCACCAAGATTAGGTGAACTTTTCAGTAAAATATCTATTCATTTTAATTGTTTTTGTAGCAGGCTTTTTGTAGTAGGTAGGTACCTTCTTATGGAAAGACTTATGGGATTTGGGAATGAATTTGAGATGGTAAAGCTGGAGCAGTAGTGTACCTATGCTTCGATAGCATGGCAACCTTTTAATGCAGTTTGAATTTCACATTAATACCTACCTAGTACCAAGGAGAAGAATGGTAGATAGTTACTTATCTGGGTACTCTGTCTCTACCTATATTGCTAAAGCCGCCAAGTGGTACAAAACAACAGTAGAAGCCTTCAATCATTATACCCAGTGGCACAGATTAGAGAGTCTAATCTGTGCCCAGTGGATTCAAAAATGTACCTACTATAAATAACATTTATTATTTTGTTTTTGAGAATCAAATCCTGAATCTTGTCGTGGTATTCTCACCGCTGCACTAAAGAGATTTTCAAACTAGGTAAGTGCCTAACACCTTTTTAAATTGCCCATCGGGACATCAATAGGACTATCCTTTGTTTCCTTGGTACTTGCTAAACAAAACCTAGTATGTACCTAGTAACCACATGGTAACCGACACCGGAACGGTTAGCTGATAGGTAGTCTAATATAATATAAAGAGTGCCTTTTGTGGGTGACTCCAGTGGGCGACGAAGCGCGTCTATAAAACTTCATAGGTACTCGTAGAGCCTACTACTGTTGTGCTTTGTGCTCATATCGTACAGCCTAGCCTAGGTTTAATTAAAGCTATACTTATAAAGGAAATGTTGATCTCGATCATGATTTTTTTTAAATCTAATAAGGTAAGTAAGTACTTATATATTTTTTTTAAATAATAAATATTAATTTAAAAAAATTGGATCGAGGTTCACAAACGTTCGAACGTTGGTTATTAATATTATGTATAGGTAGGTACTCAAATTAAGATTCGAACGTTTAACGGTTCAACTAGGGTACCGGCTCCAGTGTGTCGATTCTGTAAAAGTTGCATCAATCATTGCTACAGTCTCAATTGTAGTGATTGGCTACTCTGCAACAAAGCATTTTAACCTCTACCGATTGAGTAGGTACCGGCCAATTAGAGGCGACTGCAATCTTTAAACTGTAGCAATCATTTTTAGAGAATCGTACCACCGCGACTGGTATACTTTTATGTAACGATCTATAGCGTTTTTGAGTGCGTAATCTGGCGTAATAAGGGCGTAACAAATGTACCTAATCATCACGGGTAATCATGGTCTTGTATGAAAAAAAAAAAATGATATATATACGGATTCATTTTGTAATACAGAATGAATCCTCAAGTACCTACCTAACTTAAACGGATATAGGGTGACCAACCCAATAGCTAGCACTGCACCAGTTTATTCGCACTTTGGCAAAAAATATTAAAATATAAGTTTCTGATTGTGGTTTTTAAATTTTCAGATTAAAAAATATTTAGGGGAATTCATATTTTTCACAATCGAAACCTTTTTAATCTGGAAAGTTTTAAAATGACGTCAGTATCGTAGTTGAAAGATATCGTTCTGGAGTTCCCGAAGTTTTTCGGCCATTTTGACTCATCGACGTTAAGGGTCAGTACTTACTTAATAATGATTTAACTGTGGTTTTATTTGAGTTTTAATAATATAATTGTTTTCAATTGATTTTCTAAGTATTATTAGTTACTAATTCAAAAAGTAAATGAAACTTTCCCGTTATTTCATTGCAAAACAAGGGGTGTCAGTATCTGGTTACAAAATTTGGAGATTTTCCTGTTTATTAACACTCCGAAGCGATTCGATTCCCTAGCAGACTGGGAGTCTGTAGACGATCTTAACAAGTGTGTGTAAACTGTCCATACTCTGGAATCTAAATTCTTTAAGACCCATCACACGAAAAGGACCAAGAAGTTCTCTGACCTTACTCTCAAACTGATGGAAGACAGACAAGAGATGAGACTTCAGTCGTCAGCAGACGCAGATGCCTACTGGTAGGTTAATAGGCAGATCTCTAAAAAAAGAACTCGTGACCTGTGGGCCTTGAATACCCCGTGTATTAAAGATACCATCTAGTGGAATAGAAGTTCCATTCCAAAGTGTCCGTGAGAGATCTATCTATCGGACAGAGCCAGCTGACGCGGCTGAAAACTGACGAAGGCTGTCATGTTTCTTCTCCACCTGAGGTATGGAGAGAGGTTGAGAAGTTCAATGGGCAGTTATTTATCACGAAACAAAAATCATTCAGCGGACGATGGAGAGAGCTATGCTCGGAGTATCCCTGCGAGATCATATCAGAAATGAGGATATCTGTAAGAGAATCAAAGTCACGGACATAGCTAAGCGAAACTGAAGTGGAAATGGGCGGGCATATAGTTCGAAGAGCTGATGGTCGATGGGATCCCATGGTGTTGGAGTAGCGATCCCGTACCGGGAAGCTAGGTGGACCGACGACATCAAACGAGTCGCAGAGAGCCGCTGGATTCAGGAAGCGTAAGACCGAGGCCTGTGGAAGTCCACATAAGAGACCTTTTTTCAGCTGTGGACGTCTGTCGCTTGATAAAGACTATGTTTACGTTTTCTTATTAAATATTTAAGGGTGTTTGTTTTAAATATAATAAATATAAAAAAATTAAGTCACCTACAGTTACTACAAGAATTTCCGTATATTATTTCGTAATAAAATCTATATTCTAAAAGACTTCCGTAGGTAGCCTAGCGTTATATTTCCCTTAAACTCTATTAAAATCTGAGTGTT
Organism: Hipparchia semele; assembly: GCA_933228805.2. Lineage (NCBI taxonomy): Eukaryota > Metazoa > Arthropoda > Insecta > Lepidoptera > Nymphalidae > Hipparchia > Hipparchia semele. The sequence continues at coordinate 5,583,663 of OW121709.1, read as the reverse complement.
GATAATTGGATAATTTGGTGCCCATAACTGGTAACAAATGTGCGAATAATTGGGGACTGGGTCATTTTTCAATCTTATTTAAAATTCTAGTTGATTTAAACAAAAAAATTTCAATATCTTCTTTAATTATATATTTTATTAAACAAGTAACCTTATGAACACAGTGATTTATAGAATTTGGTTAAATTTATACTTAAAAAACATATTTGAAATAAGATAAACTCTTAAAGTGCCCATAATTGGGTCTGCCACCCTATATTCTCTTGGGTAACTTACTTGAAGTAACTTTAGCTCAGTTTAGCTGTGGTTTAGCCACAGGGTTTAGCTATCAATAATATTGCAACACTGGTTGCTAGGCAACTGTCACAGAATACTTGTACTGTGGTAGTGATGTGCCGAGTCAGCTTTTTTTGGTAGGTACTCGTTAAAAAAATCGAGTCGGAGGATTCGGACACATACTCGAATATTTGAATGAGTATTCGAACACTCAATAGTACTCGATTCATTTTCGTTCCTTTTTTCAATGCAAGTAGTATAATTAAAGTTAAAAATTAAGTTTTTTTTAAATATTTGCTTCAGCAAATTAGTAGTGTTTCCAAAATTTACAAAAATTTAACACTTCTTGCACTCTATTTTATTGTTCTCCATTTAATAAATAAGTTCCACACCTCCGACTTTTTCTTCAGAGGCATCTTAACACTTTGAAAAAGTCAAACAAAACAAAAACACCACACTTAAAATCTTAAAATGTTTTAAATCTCGCACTCTCGCACACACACACGGTGCTCGAAATAAAACATTCAAGAAATCAAAATGAAGAGTAATATTTTTCCCACTAATATAATCACTCTCGTTTAATCTTTTCGGCGGCGGCTAGCCGAAGTATATATACAACTTCAATCGAGTTGCTCTATGCGTAACTAACTTCACAATTAAAAATAGAGTTTATTCTTTTAGATGTAAGGTCGCGATTTGAGTACTCGACTTAGGATTCGAAAACCATAAAGACACTCGGAACTAGTATTTGAATACCAGCAAGTATGTACTCGGAACCAGTACTCGAATACCGTGTATCCGAATCCTATCTAAGTACTCGAATATGTGAGTACTTATTAAGTATTCGAGTCGGTACTCGAGTCAGCCTGACTCGGCACATCTCTAATCTGTGGTTGGTTAAATAGTTGGTTTGTTTGTTTTGATTTGAAGTTGAACTGTATTGAACTTAGCTATTTTTTTAATTAATCGAGAATTTCAATATCAATAATAACAGAGATGGTACAAAATATAATGCGTCTTGATATCATAACAGTTACAAATGGCTCTATACAAACTTTTCAGTTATAGCGTGGAAGTTCAGTACAAAAGTCGTTTACTGTCGAAAGCGACATTGTTTACAGTAATAACAGCAATATTAACTGTTATTTTGCCTTTTTTTGTAGCTTACAGGAGTAGAGGTAAGTAATCTACATATAGACTTTTTTTGCAATGTTAAAGAACATTACCTTGCTGTCCTATCGAACTATGAGAGTGAGAGAATAGAGTGTCCACCTGTGATTGCGCACACACTTGCATACTTTTAGGTACAGGTAATATCTCGAATGTAGTTTGGTAGTCTCCATTAAGATTGGTTGGTATGGGGGGAACTCGGTCTAGAAAACATTAATATCTGGCCATTAAAAGCTATAAGCTCTTGCATTTCTTGTGGTCTCAACATTTGTACATTTCCTAGAGATTTCTGAATTTCCTTTTATGATACTGGATATTAATATTGGATGCCTGCATCAATATGAATTAGGTTTTAAAACAAATTTCTTCATACATTATAACGAATGAATGAATAAAACCTTCAGGGATATTATCTCAAAAATTGTTCCTTAATCCACCCCAAGTGTACTTAATATGCTGTTATTTTCCCTAAATTTTTAATCTCTACTAGTTATAGTGTATACCTATATTGTATATAATTTCTTATTGTTATTATTGTATTGTTGTACTGTAAAATTTCAGGGTTTTGGTTAAAGTCATCATACTTCTATGAACAACCGCTGGTACACTCAACATACGATTATTTACTCATAGCAGAGACTGATGACCCAAGTATTAGTATTATATGTGGTGATGCAGCAGCCCTAGATGAAAAAAGAGTTGTAGATGAAGAAAATTGTGTAGAAATCCAAGTAAGCTTAATATTTGTATTCATTTTTACTCAGCCTCTGTGTGTTTTTTCTTTTATGTGTAAATTTCTCTCTTAAGTAATGTTTGCCAAAGACATTTTGGCAGATTTTCCAAATAAAAAAAATGTTAAATTTATTCCTTGGATAAACATTACTCAGTGATAGGTGAAAATGATGGGTGACAAAGAAGATAATTCATTGATAAAGAATATTAGATAAGATATTTTTTTTAATTACTTGATTATCCCAGAAGTGACTAGGGCCAAATCTGGCACACAAACCTGTTTAGATCTTTTTCTTTTGTGAAAAATAAAAATAAATAAGCTGTAAACTTTTGTATGTTCAATAATTATGTACTAAAATTTATAATACTTGTTGATTACAGATACAAGAAGATGACATCAATCAAGATGGAAAGAATGATATTCTTAAAATTAAGTTTCACCTTATTGTTCCTAATGAGAGAATATTGAGTTCTATTATATTAATATTAGGTGTTGACTTCCAAATCAGGGTAAGTACCACTAAAACATTTCCAAAGGAAAAGTACCAAGTCCTTTACTAGCAATTAAGTGTTGTATTATATTTGTACAACAATACAAATACAATAGGATTCTTTTAATCTGGGGAAAAAAGGGTCCCCTCTAACTCTATCAAACATATTTGTAGACAAAAGCTGTTATAATTATGTTTTTTTACAGTATATTTAAAATTTCAGAATGTGTGCCCACTTCAAATGCAAAGTTTAGCAGTTATAACTAAAGAATTCAGTGGTCAGCCAAGTGGTTTCAAATATTATGGCGACTTGCGAGTACACCAAACAAATCACCTGGCATGTTTGAGAAATGTCTTGGACACATCACATAATACTTCACTATTTAATCATGAGAGTTACAATACCAAAAATGTAGTAGATTTTATTTTAGAAGAATATTTGCATAGAGAAGGTAATTTTTTAAATTAAACTTGAAATTATTAGGTTACTTACTAAATTAATAAGTGTAGATTCTAATAATATAATGTTGCACCTTTGCAGTTACCACAGAGGTCAACCCAATCTATTCCAGAACTCAAAATGGCCAAACCGGCACTATGGATCTCACGATTATTCTTAGAATCTCAGAAATGGAATTTCGATATACTCCAAGTCTTTTACAGGAATTAAAATGGGCCTGGCCTCAATACCTGTCACTTCTTTTCATCTTCTACTGGTTATTTGGGAGAATAAGAAAGTTTGTCTTCAGCAATCGTCTACTGATGGCTTGGGAGATAATACCTTGGAGAAAGAAAGATTAGCTGTTGATTTATGTAGGACTTCACAAATGCAAGTTGACTGTAAAGTGGATGTAAATGATTTTTTTTTTAAAGAAATTGTATTGAACATGATTAATATTCTCCTTTGCCCCCTAAATATGCTCTGCAAGAGTGTCCCAGTAAGGTTGATCAGCCTGCAGTTGCAATGCTTCATTTCAACTGCATTCCAACTGTGCAAATGCAGTCTTGTCTTACTAGTCATTATATAAGGTGTAGTTGGTTCAATTCACAAAGATGCACGATGCAAGGACCTTTGCCCCAATTGCATATAGAACTTCTGTGTATAATGAACAGTGATAGTCATAGGCAGTGCAATTTTGCGGAATTTTGTGACGTTATCCAAAAATGGATATGCCAAGATATGCCATTATTAATATCACTAGATTGGGATTTATATATTTTTTGTTACTTCAAAGATTCCAATATTATCATAATAAATAAAATCAACTAGTTATAATAGAAATACATAATTTTGATCATTTTGTAAATGCAAAATCTGCAAATAGGTAGAGGTGCTTTTTAAAAAGAAATGTAGGATCATATTCTTGTAATCCCGCATTCGTATCCATACTATGATAATGTTTGAACTCATTGATCCCAACTTGCACTGCCTACGCTGATCACTGATAATGAATCAGTATTATAATTTGGTACCTGGTGTGTTTTATGTTTGCCTATTTAAAATAGCATAAGCTTTAAATTATTGCATGCTTTTCATTTCACTTTAACTAATTGTAATTTGCTATGCATAATAAATATAAACAAAAATAATGAACACATTTTATTTACATAATATCTACTTACATAATTATAAATTTACAGTTATCTACAGGTATTAATTATTTATCTAAGGTAATTTACTGTGTAAGAGTCAGTGTAGGCAGCTGTTGGCTACCTAGCTCTTGTTTTGCATGGTCTAGGAATCCACGATTGTCTTCAATGATGAAAGTCTTTCCACTATAATCATCTAGTTGCACTAAGAGATATCTACATTCATAGTTTCCATATTCATTCTGTAAGAAAAAAAAACTAGAAATAATGTGAAAATATTTATAGGTGCTGCAACTAATATAATACAAATAATAACTATTTTATTATAATATTATTCTATATAGATTTCTATGATACTAGTATGCTTATACTATGTAAAATCGAAATAAAGTAACAGGAATATTGGCATTTTCGCATTGATTGCTAACAAGTGAGAGTAAAGGTCCATGGAAATAAATTGTAATAAACTGTATTAGCAGTCTTTAGGTGCCAGAACCACTGTTACAATATTTTCAATAAGCATTTATTTCATGCATTAAGGAAGTTCAGATATTAGCATGATAGAGTGCAATTAATCAGGACAGGACATTATTGTAAATATTTCGCAGTAACATGTGACTCATGTTACATAACTGCTGCCCAATAATTAACTATAGTTTCTTTCAATATTATTAAATGTAACAAACCTGTTTCATATCTAATTCAGCAACTCCCTTATTTCTAATTCCCTTGATATAGAATCTCATTCTCATATGCTTTACTCCATCCTTTTCATACACAGCATGACTAACTCTGGTCCTTCGCCTTCTTGTAGTCTCTTCACCATAACCTTTAATCGGTGAACCTAGGGCTTCTTCCACTCTTGGATCCTGTAAAAGTATTAGGTTACTGTAAATTAAAATTTACTGAGATAGGTATTTACTACATATTACAATCACTAACTCACGTTTTTACATTTTTCTAGCGCTACTGAGTATATGCTGTTGGGGCTATTGCTAGAAAATAATTCGCGGAATACATAATAAAATATAATGCCTGTAATCCCCAGGCCAACTACTATAATACCAGTATAAGACACTGTTTTGCTTGTCTCTTTTATCTTTTCACCGAGTGGCCGCACATCTGTAGATACATCGGCTCTTTCTTCACTTTGCGTTAACCCCTTTTCTTTTTTTGTAGTATAGCAACGGACGAATCTAAATTTATTTATTCCTACGCTCACAGGAATTAGGTTAACTGATCTATTTGCACGTAATAATTTGGAAATTAAGGACATAATTAAAAATTAAGCAGTTAATAAAATTGATAAGAAATTGAAAAACAAACTGGAAAATTACCCGGTATTTTTTTACAAAAATAAAATAGCGAAATATTATTGTCAATGTCAATTTGACATTGTCAAAATTGTCAAACAGGTACCTATCTAATCACAGACGAACATAATAAGACCGAAATCAGCTGATTTTTGCAGTATGGAGGCATAATAGAAAATGCACTCGTAAAGTACAATTCAAGTCTAAAAAAAGAGATGCAGCTATACCAAAATGTAATAGGAGAGACATGTAGGGCTAACATGCATGCCACGAGAAAATTTTGTCTACACTTTACTCGTGAATCTCTGTAGAGATTCACATAGAGACTACGAGTAAACGTGTAGACAAAACTTTCTCGTGGCGCGCATGTTAGCCCTAATGATACATGCTACAAAATTTTGTCTGCAGACTGGCACTGTGACACCATAAACAAAGCATGAAGTACCAATTTTATATTTAAAGATGAAGAAATTGTTAGTTTGTTCTTCAATAATAATGACTTTTGCTGTAATTTTTGGCACATAAATAAAACAGTGTTTTAGACAGTAAAAATAAATAAAACCTATTATTTTTACTTTTTTTGTCGTAGTTGCACGTTCTACTACACACTTTACCTATTATATCTTCAATGTCACTGTCAAATGTCATTGTCATGTCGTAGGTATTTCAAATCACTTCAATTTTCCTAATTCTGACAGGGGTTGTAGACGTCAAAATTGGAAAAATAGTACTAATTAATGAAAAGTAATTTATTTATTAATAAATTATTAATAATCTAAAATCGCATATTGTGGAGATTGTATAGCGTGAATAAATAAATTGTTATCATGAACTTAATAAGTTATCATTATAAGTGTGTCATAAAAAAAAGAAGTTTAGCCTGGTAGGGTCTTCTAAATATCTCAGATCTCAGGGCGTGATATTATAACAATGGATTGGATTGTATCTGATGAATTAGGGCTGACTGTGGGCCATTTAGTCGGATGGGGTGCAGCTACGGCAATGATTGTAGGAGGAGTAGCTCCATACATTCCACAATATAGGCAAATTAAAAGGACTCAGGATGCAGAAGGATTCTCTCTATACGTTTGTTTGACGCTATTAGTAGCAAATACATTACGCATATTATTTTGGTAAGTTCTCGTTTTGTTTTATATAAAAAAAATTGTCCCATCATTTTTATTACCTACCCCTACCTACCATGTATGCTGTTGGATATCAATGAAATATTTAAAAATTGTTGAAATGTATTGTTGATCACTAAAATTGTACTAATTCTAACACTTTTCTCTCCTATGCATCAGTATGTTTGGAAAAGTAATTTACAACAGAAATATAAAATACTTGACAAGCATACAGCATACCTACATGTTAACTTTACAGCAAAACTTTATTAATGTAACAAAAATGCAATGCAGGTATGTTTCCTTTGTTTAAAGAAAAACTAACTTAAAAAAAGCCCAACAACTGAGCTAGACTGCATCAGTACTTTCCATCATTGATTATTGACTATCATGCAATTAAAAAACGTGGATCTGTCAATTTAGTAAAGGATATAGATTGTTTAAATAACAAAATTTGAATTCTGAAATAAGCTAATCATTTAGTTTGACATGATGATTAGCTGATTTTAGACAATACTTTATTTTTAGGTTTGGCAAACGTTACGAAATACCATTATTAATTCAAAGCATAGTAATGAATGCAACAATGTTTGCAATGATCCACCTTTGTGTGAATGTGCGGAAAAAAAACCAAATTATTAGAGCAAGAGAGCGAATTTTCACAGGTTTGTTTAGTGATACTTTATTTTAATTATAACTTGTTACAAATATAAAGATATAACTAACTTATACTATTAATTTTCCTTCAATTTAATGCCATAAAATATTTTGCTTAATATTAATTAATTTCTTTTTCTGATGTGTTAACTTCTTAAAAGATTTTTCTTTTAGTAAATAAATAATTAATAATTGTAACACTTTGCACAACATTTTGATAATTGGGATTCTTTAATAATTGTGTAAAATATTACCTAATTTTTATAATACTAATGAACAGCAAACTTTTCAACTTTTACTTCTAAATTATATTATATATGTATTTATCATTCTTACAATTATAAAGTATATTTACCTCTTTATTTCTTTGTTATTTGTTAACTTTATTTTGTTTTATTTGGTGGATGGTGTGTGATTGGTGACATTAGGTGCAATATTCATGTTATATATACTATTATGTTGTGTAAACGGCTCAGCTCAGCCAGATGATAACGCACAGTGGTTGGGACAACGCAGTGGCATGGTCGGTGGAGAGAAACCCCATCGTTTCTATGGTGAGTATCATCAAAATATTGCCATTGTGCTAACAGTTATCAGTTCATCGTCCTGTATTTGTTCATTCATCATTATTTCTTTTTGTTGCAGTTACAAAAGATGGTCAATGATCATGTTCTATCACTTTGGGGCTTTATATATCTTTTAATGTAATGCTTATGTTTTTTTTTTTCATTGTGAGTTTGAAACCATGCAGTATTCTATTAAAAAAGTCTAAAGTGAAAAAGATTTGATGAGATGTTTTAAAAATTAAATTGCTTTTTAATACTTTGATCGTTGGTTGTTCATTAATCCTCATTGCACATTTACCTACTTGGCATGTGACCACAGCTTTACAGGTATATTTTATTCAATAACATAATAAACTACAGTAAAATCTCCTTATTCGCGCTTCCTTCATTCGCGTTTTCATTATTCGCGGATTAAAAAAATGCGACCCAATTCCTATATTCGCGGCTAGATTTCTCTATTCGCGGATCTAAATTCTAATCGGTACATACATAAGAAGGATTCCAATAGGTATGAAGCCCAATATCCTTTGTAAACGTGTCATCAAATGGACTAATATTTGAAAAATCTCAGTGAAGGTTTAAGAATGGCAAATGAGCTTTGTGATTTTTTTATGAAAACTGATCCATCTATAGAACAAAGTCTTATTTTTAAGAGGTAAATTGCTAATGCCACTGCTGAATATCAGTCTGAATTGAAGGAGCTTTTAAAAAGCGTCAAGCAAGAAAAAACTACAAAATTCTTTAAACCATTGCCCAAAACCTGAAAATAATAATTAATCAAATATGGCCAAAAACTTAAATTAAATTGTTTTTTTTTTTAAATATATATTTGTTTTTATTTTGTCAACTAGGAACGTATCCCCTATAATCCCGTATAAATGATCATTCCATATTCACGGATTCTGTATTCGCGGCATATTTACGGAACGTATCCCCCGCGAATAAAGAGCTTTTACTGTATACTTATATAGTTCTTTCAATTTACGAGGGCGCGTGGCTCATGGTTGTGTGCGTGTCGTATCTGTATTAGTGTGAGCAAGAGCTTGTTCGCGCCTGATCGCTCCCAGCTAGCCTTCTGAGAGGCACGCACACTTACGCAATGTGTATTTACAAGACGTAACCACAAGTAAAGCTCACGCGCCCTCTTGAAATGCAAGAACTATAAATTGTCAATTTGCATGATACATATACTTCATATAGTATAAGACATCTTAAAGGACTAAGATTTGAGAGGTTACATCAAATATGAACCTATAGAAAGTATATTTTTTGCAATTTTTGTAGTATAGCATCTCTGTTATAACATTATTAATAATAACTAGTTTTTGCCCACTGCTTCCCTCATGTTAAGTTCTATTTTCAAAGTCCTATTTTACCTCCTTAGGGGTTGAAGTTTGAAAAATCTTTAGCAGATGCTTACGTCATAATAGCTATCTGTGTAGTCAGTCAGTCAGTCAACTATTTAGGGTTCTGTAGTAAAGTTACAAGGAACCCTTATTGTATTCGTTTTATATATTTAGATAAGCCTCAATTGCTAATGGTTAATGGTATAGACTGAGATCCAAAAGTTGTTGGTTGAAGGTTCGATTCCTATGCAGTGCTCCCACTCTTAATACAAGATTTTGCCTAATATTCTTTAAAAAAAAATTAGATTCATCCTAATTCCATGTTTATTGAATAAAAATTATGCTATACATTGCACATTTCCTTTTTCAGATATGGACAGGAAGTATTTCTGGGCGTGGACGGACTTTCAGAGCTACGTGGACTGTATGCTGGTGTTCTCAGTTCTCGGTGCGGCTATCACTTACCTGTTGATAGAATTCTCGCCGTTCATAGAACTCATCGGTTTCCTCGCTGTATTCACTGAAGCCACATTAGGAGCGCCCCAAATAGCTAAGAACCTAGCCAACAAAAGTACAGAAGGAATGAGGTAACTTAATAGAATAGAATACAAGAGAATTGGCCTCATAAAAGGCTCAGAATCACTCAGCGGGCGATGGAGAGAGCTATGCTCGGAGTATCCCTGCGAGATCAAATCAGAAATGAGGAGATTCGTAGGAGAACTATAAAGTCACCGACATAGCTCAGCGAGCCACGAAGTTGAAGTGGAAATAGGTGAGGCATATAGTTCGAAGAGCTGATGGTTGTTGGGGTCCCAAGGTGCTGGAGTGGCGACCCCGCACCGAGAAACGCAGTGTTGGCAGATGCCCCACTAAGTGCATCAAACGAGTCGCAGGAATTGCCGCTGGTTTCAAGTGCAAGACCGAGGCCTGTGGAAGTCTATACAAGAGACCTTTGTCCAGCAGTGAACGTCTAACGGTTGATAAAGAAGCAGAAGAATGTGACAAGAGAATATATTTTATTCAAATAATCTTACAAAGTATGTAGTTTCGAATCTCCAACGTGACTTAGGGTACTGTTTTCCGGGGTAAAAGGTCACTTTCCTTGCCATCAAAAAACCCGTACAATAAAATGTATGAGAAAATGAAATTATTTCATAATTATTTTTTTTTCGTGAATTTTCACGATATTTTAATAGTTATTCAGCTATTCGGGACGGAGACAAATACAACAAATCAAAAACCATGAAAATCGGTCCAGCCGTTCTAGAGAATTGGCAGACACCTTTGAGAAAAGAAGGTGTGCAGATTTCCTTCAACGTTGAAGCATTTGATATTTAATTGTTTAAATTACGTACGTACGTAACTCAGAAAGGTCAGAGGTGACACCGCGGCCCCCGATTAGGAGACCGTAGGCCTAACCACTGCTCCCAATATCTCATGAAGATAACACAAACAAAAATAGTACATCGAGAAGGAGTCGTTATCATTCACGAAAGTTCAATGAATTGAACCCAATCTTCTTTTCATTCTTTACGCATAATCTGTTCAAAAGCGTTAAGGAAGTGAACTATACAATATTGGGTTACGATTCATGAAGGGTTATCGGAGAAATATACTATCAGGAAAACGGGGTGTAGGTATACCTATACATACATTGTCTTTTTTTAACCGACTTCAAAAAAAAGAGGAGGTTCTCAATTCGACGCGTATGTTTTTTTTTTTTATTTTTATTTTTTGGCGATGTTACTCCATAACTCCGTCAAATCTGAACCGATTTTAATAATTTTTTTTTTATTTGAAAGGGCATATCGTCAGGTTGGTCCCATTTAAGTTTGCTGAAGATCTGATGAATATCTTCGGAGATGGAGGACGGAACTCCTCAATAAATAAGAGCAAACTGCTCGTGATCAGAGTATGTGTAGGATTTTAACCATGCATTCTTCATAGCATACATACATAATGCTTTTCTATTCGGCATTTCAATATAATTTTTTTTAACCGAATTTTTGACGATGTTACTCTATAACTCTGTCAAATCTGAACCGATTTCAATAATTTTTTTTTATTTAAAAGGGCATATCGTCAGGTTGGTTCTATTTAAGTTTGGTGAAGATCTGATGAATATCTTCGGAGATATAGGATGGAACTCCTCATTGAATAAGAGCAAATCGCTCGTGATCAGAGTGTGTGTAGGATTTTACCCATGCAAACTTCATAGCATACATACATATGCTAAATTTCTATTTGGAATACTATATTTCAATACTTTTTTTAAGGAGCAAAACAACTGGTCTAGTGAATTGGTCCCATGAAGCTACACTAAAAAGCTTAAAATAATAATATAAAAAAATATTTTAAAAAAACCGACTTCAAACGCCACTTAAAAGTATAAAATAATTTTAGTTTGTACACGTATGTTGAAGTCGGGCCAGCGTCGCGCAATGGTATCATCGTTTCTATATTTTAAGCCCGTCCGACTTCAATATACGTGTACAAACTAAAATTATTAAATCGTAAATACTATTAGGCCGTTATACCTGTTGAATTAGCCCGTGAGACGGACGGGCCTGAACGAAACGATGAAACCGATGCGCGACGCTGGCCCGACTTCAACATACGTGTACAAACTAAAATTATTTTATACTTTTAAGTGGCGTTTGAAGTCGGTTTTTTTAAAATATTTTTTTATATTATTATTAATACATATACATATAAAACAAAGGTGTGGTTTGTGGATACTTCTAATTCTAGAACGGCTGGACCGATTTTCATGGTTTTTCTTTGTTGTATTGTCTCTGTCCCGAATAGCAGAATAACTATCAAAATATCGGAAAAATTCGCGAAAATAAAATTATGTGGAAAATTCATTTTCATTTTATTAGCACAGGCAACATAATTTCTTATTGGTGCCAAACCACAGAACACCTAAAGTTGCAGAAGATCCACTTCACAAAATGATTTAAATAAATAGCGATACTTGTTACCACACAATAAAGTGCAATTCAGGTTGACACAACGCTACTTATTTACTGTCTTATTCACCTAGGCTTTTCTCTCTTTCTATCACATAACTCTAATTCCTTCGCACGCTCTGAATTTAGGCTGTTAGAAAAGATACGGCCTGTACTTGTAGCTCCGCAGTTTACCTACTGCGGAGTGCGCCAGGCCTGGCCAAACCAAAAGGCAATGATTCGTCTGAATATTTTGAGTGATGCGTTTAATCGTTGTTTCAGCCTGAGCATGGTGGTAATGTGGACGTGCGGTGATCTCTTCAAGACTGCGTATTTTGTTATAAGAGAAGCGCCCACGCAGTTCTGGGTGTGCGGCAGCTTACAAGTATTGTTAGATCTCGTTATACTCTTCCAAGTAAGTAAATCCTTTATCCTTACTAATACTATAAATGCGAAAGTGTGTTTGTTTGTTGGTTTGCCGTGACGTGTTTTTTTCATGGGTATACTTGAGGACCTGAAGAGTGACATGGGCTTCTTTAATCCCGGAAAAATAGAGTTCCCGCGGGAAGTTTAAAAACCTAGTGAATAGTCACTATCCCATAAGAATATTTTTATTTGTTTGATGATATTCAGAAACAATGTAATAATTTTTTTTTTTTTTTAAATTATAAAGATGAATTAGTGCTAACAATATATTAATAATAATACAACACACTTATTAGCAAATCGTTTAGTAAACATTAAGGGGCTTATCAGTTAATTAACAGTGTTTGATGTTTAGGCCATAGTATTATACCTACTCTACTCGTATCTATTGTATATTGTAAAATGCATATAAGTATTTAGATAATAAATTATAATAAACAACTCTCACTGTGAATGCAGTACCTGCTTAAAGTTTGTATGATTTACTCTGACTTTCACGTATTTATGCCTTTGTGATTGTACTAACCTAAAACATCCTTAGAAGTAACAGAAACAATGTGGTGTGGTGAGAAAACCTGTCGATAGATGGCGCTAGTAGTATTCTTAAACATGCATAGTCTCTTTAAAAAGAGAACAGTCGGCCAAACAGTGAATTAACGCTATTTATTGCGCTATTGCCAAAGAGTCATCTCTGAACTTTTTGCAAATTCGTAAGATCATGACGATATGAACTCAGAGTTTTCTCCTCTTTGATTTGGCATTTTCTATATATGTGTGTTTTCTCGTAAAGGTGTGGTTGTACCGTCACAACACCGCGGCGGTGAGGCGCGACCGGCGCGGCGACTAGCAGTGGACGGAGACCGACTTATAGCGACCACTGCGCGCCCGCCGCCCGCGCCGCGCCCCCCGCGCCCGCCGCCCGCGCCGCGCCGCGCTGCTGCCCCCGCTCCGCACCGCCTTATGACGAACGAGGTTCCGCTGACGAGCCACATGTGAACCCTGTTATATTTGTTATACTATAACCCCTGTTATACTATTTTGATTACCTACCTATTATGATGAAACTAACGAACTAATGAATGATGAGATGTCGCTAACAGTTTCCTAAACTGATTGAAGGATGCATATCACTAATTTCGGCGCTAACGGGTAGTTGGACCGTGGCCGTAGTGTAAACTGATCGACACACTCAGGCACTTGAGACGTAGATTCGATCCCCGCCTGCCCCGCAATTTTTGGTATGTATTTAAAATTATCGAATGTGGTTGAATGTCGATGAAAGTACAACATATAATAAAATCTAACAATGTGCGTTCTCCATACAGCCATGTTACTGCCAATGGCGTGCACTTTTTTTTTTTAAAGAATATTAGTCATTGACTAATCCTCTTTTACTGCACGTAAGCGTGAAGAGTTTTTAATGCGACATTAGTGCAAAGAATGGGATTTGAACCAGCGACCTTTTAGGTTTCAATTGAGCTGTTGTATGCCTTTGAATATGCATAAAAACTTTACCTACCCTCAAGATTTTTTTGACCACTAAAATTGCTGATATTTTTAATTAACAAGTATGTCATAATGCCTACCTAGTACCTACCCTAGTCATTTTTTTTATTGTTTTTTTGCCGGGTCATTATCATTTTGTGGTAATGTCGCGCCGGTCAAACAAATGACGCTGTGTACACCATTTTCTACTGTCCCCATACTTATGATGAACATTTTACTTCCGATATACCTTGTTATTTTTTATACTTAGTCTCCGTTACACAGTTTTGAATTTGGTTGATGTCGATAAAAATACGACAGCCAAATCTATGCCCGCCCTCTGAAAAGGGATGAATCTGACCCTAATATACCGAATTTACTTAGAATGTCCCTCTTTTGTACCCTGTTATATTTATTACTAGTGGTTCGCCCCGAACTGAGACCTCGCGATATCCCATAATTCCCAAAAGTTTTAATTATATATTGTAATAATTAACTTTTAACATTAGGCACAATAAAAAAAATAATAGTTGACATAAAACTGTTTTACTGACACAGCGCCATCTATTAGCATTATAGTGAAGCTATTAGCTTCACAATAATGCTAATAGATGGCGCATTAAAATTAAATAATTTCGTTTCTTTATAACATTTATCTAATTTTAGTATTTGTTGTTCAAGTACAGGATATAACTGAATTTTCAACCAAGTTTCACGTTCTAATATTCAGTAATTCAGAAGTTATAGGGCTCTGACAGACATTTAGACGGACACACTTCTCTGTCTAGTAGGCAAGCGCCCTAGTTGACTCAGAGAACTCGCTTCGCTCGTTCAATAATCCCCGTTACACAGCTTTAGTGGTTACATAGACCACTGCCCTTAGTGGATATCACACTAAATCGTGCTTTTGATTTTTTTTTTTTCGAAAAGTCGAAGAGCAAATTGAAGTATCCATTTGACATTATTAAGTCGTATTTTGACCGTAAACCCGTATGATTCGATCTTTCGCACAGTGAAAATATTTTGGAAATTCGGTGACTCCTTTCACAATGATCACGAATAGAATAATTGAGTCGTTATAAACGTGCTCGTAATGATGTTAGACAGAAGTCAATCTGGATATTGATCTGCGATCGATATCACAGATTAATGAATAATGATTTCATACGATTCCACAGACCACAATAAGCTCTAGAGCTAATTGGGTAAGTATTTGATTGTCAAAATGTGGACATTCATTAATTACAATCGAAAATGTAACACGTAAGAATAACATTATTAAAAATAGAAAATAAAACGGTCAAAAAAACAAATAAGTTATAAGATGTTTTACTGCAACTGTATCCTTTAGTTAAATTTTTGGGTCTTTACTTACATCGAAAAAATTAGAAATTTAATTTCGTTTTCGAAAACTATAAAAAATCATACTGCACAGTCGATAAACAGAATCATAGACCTAGAAAGCTGAAACAGCAATTTTTGAAATATTTTTAATTTTATTAAAAAATTAACTAAATCGTACTATAAAACATTAGATCCGTTACTTCATTCGTTGTTAATAAGAGAATAGTGTTAGGTAGGTACTATATTAAAAAAATCAATCTCGAAGCACCTATTTAAAGAATAATATAAATGCTCTGCACTTTTAAAACCTCAAAGGACCTTAAGGTATAGTTCCAAGTCCAGATTCTAAGACGACAGTGACAAATATATGGTGTCTATGTATTTTGCTAACTAAAGAAAAAAAAACTTAATGCGCACATCCCGTAGCATTCGTTTAGTTTCCATCTTTAATACCGACATTTGTGCATATTTTATAAAATGCAACGAAAGATTCAACGCAAGAACACGTGTGAAAATAGAAAGCGCAAGAGCTCTAGCATTGTACATCGAAATTAAAGGGAAAGTTTATTCTGAAATCTATAGAGCGTGCTCTGGCTTAGCTCGGATTCAAGATAAGAGTTAAAACTAGATACAAATATGCTCCAAAATAAATCTGTCTCGTTTTATCTCTGTCTTGAGTCGGCAGAGTGAGAGTGCCGTCTGTAGATTTCAGCCCAAGTCTAATCATTGCTCGCATCAGTTCGACCGTTCCGTAGAACAAAGTCTCATCTGCTAAATTCACAACTTGAAATTTGAGCCTTAAAAGTCACATCTGCAAGGCTCAAATCTCAAGTTATGAATTTAGCAGATGAGACTTTGTTCTACGGAACGGTCGAGTATCGCATAGTATCTTATTTACCCTCCTTCACTGTCGCATATGGACTGTACGAAACTATACTTTAATCTCGCTGTTGTATTAAGGTAATCGTCCACAGCTCTTCGTCGCATGCATCACATCGGATTTTAGAATTCTCGCGTCCGTGCAGACGCACGGACTGTCGTTCACTGTCTGCCGCAGATCAGTGAACGAAATGCAAGCCGTCTGATGAATGCGATACGGAACTATGGATGTTCACCTTTAGTATTTAAGGTAAAGATATCGCTGTGAAACGCATTATATAATAATATTGTGATAAAGACTTATTTCATGAAGGTACAATTAAATAAGTTCATTTTTATAATAAGTGGTGAATGATGTTTAAAAAAAATAGATGTATTTTATTAGTAGCATAATATTATATAGTATGTAGTTAGTGGGGGGAAAAAATTCGACGATGCAAATTTTTTTACCATTGTTATTCCCTTGACTTATAGACATATAAATATAAATAAAATGTATATATTATGTATTGAGATAAAATCTAAGGTTTCGATTATTAATATATATATAGCTACTCGTGCTGATTCACTGACTCACTCATTGATCACCTCTCCTGTAAAATTTTGTATGGAAAAAATTTTATTCACTCACGGTTTCGTATAGAGGAAAAAAATTCATTCGGAGGAAAAATATGGAGAGAGCTGATGATTGAGGATTTCGGAGACGGGTGAAGAGCACCGGCCAGGGTATCGAAGATAGGTGGGGGGTGTTCAACCAAATGTCTCTCGAAACCTCATCCAATTGGCAGAGAGCCGAAAAAAAACTCCAAAATGGCGGATTCAAGATGGCGGCCATACAAATTTCGTCAGTGTCTATCTCGGAAACTATAAAAGATGGAAGAGTGATTTCTTGGAAAAGGATGACCAAGACTCGAAGGTCTGTTTGATGAATAGAAAAAAAATTCAAGATGGCGGAATTAATTTTTTTCCATACAAAATATATGCAAGACTTTATACGGTTCCTTTTCAAAATTTCTGATGGTTTCGTATAGAGGATATAAATTTATTTGAAGAAAAAATATGGAGAGAGCTGATGATTGAGGATTTTGGAGACGGGTGAGGGCCACGGCCAGGTTATCGAAGATAGGTGGGGAGTGTTCAAACAAAAGTTACTCGAAACCTCATCCAATTGGCAGGGAGCTGAAAAAAAATCCAAAATGGCGGATTCAATATGGCGGCCATACAAATTTCGTCGCTGTCTATCTCGGAGACTATGAAAGATGGAAGAGTGGTTTCTTGGAAAAAGATGATCAGAACCCGATGGTCTACGTGATGAAAAGAAAAAAATTCAAGATGGCAATTTTTTTTTTATACAAAAATAATGGCGAATTGGGAACTATGCAAGAATTTGATATGGTTCCTTTGCAAAATTTCTGATGATTCGGAGGAAAAATATGGAGAGAGCTGATGATTGAGGATTTCGGTGACGGGTGAGGAGCACGGCCAAGGTATCGAAGATAGGTGGGGAGTGTTCAAACAAAAGTCACTCGAAACCTCATTTAATTGGTAGGGAGCTGAAAAAAATTCCAAAATGGCAAATTCAAGATGGCGGCCATACAAATTTCTAAAAAGATGATCAAGACCCAAAGATCTACTTGGTGAACAGAAAAACCGCGGTTCGCTTTAGCGAGCCGCGCACCCACGCACCCTACTAGTTACATACTAAACTTTTAGAAAAATCACAACACTTGACAGACGTTGAGGCTTGGACAGAGACAACGCGTGGCGGCAGAGACGTGCAACGGTGCACAAGGAATTGTGTGAAGGTGTTAACGGTGTGAGTAGAGCGCATCAAACGCTAATGCCGTCGCACTCTACAGTGTTACAAGTTCATACGATCCTTGGTATTACTACTGTAATTAAACGATTAGTAAACGATTTACTAATCGTTTAGACGCCTGGAGAATCCAGCAAATAACGCGTCTTGGGCGGGAAAGAACATTAATCAGCGATTCTCCATCTTTTTTGTCTCTGTTTTTGATGCTATTGACGGTACTCTGCCGTGACGGATTTTAATTATTATGTTTACACGTCCGTTCCCTAACTTTTACGGGAAGTTAAGTTAAGTGTTACGGGAAACACTTAACACTTAACTTTGCTGTATAGCAATTACACAACAATAGGGTATGATTTATGTATGGTTGGTGGAACCGAAATGCACCTACATAATCATTGACGCATACCTACAATTTGACAGTGTCATGCCGCTGCCGCCCCGCTCTGTGAATGTCCGCCTTTATTAACTACGACCAATAAAATCCCAATGTATTATAATTAAACCCAACGATAACATTGTATATATACTAGTAAAAGAGTGACTGCTTCTGTTTACGCGTAAAAGAATGTAAAGATTTTTCATATCGAAAATGTTCTACTTATAGCCGGCTTCAATGACCTGACTAATCGAAAATCCAAAAATTTAAGGTAGATTTCAATTGAAATTCACTTTACCGATTTGTAAAACAGATTGCCATATTAATACGTGGGTTGATAAATTAATTATTAGTATTTATTGACAGGCTTTCTTACATATTTACCTAACTACGGCAAAGTCAACCAGCCCTGGTAGCATGGGCGGGAGAAATTTTATCCCCGGGAAAAGGATAAAACGTTTATTCCCTCGCTTAGCTTTATCCACCCGTCGAGCATGGGCACAGCGGTGGAAATAACACTCAGTGGATATACTTATAGAAATATACATCGCCTTCTCCTCTGTCGCCATGCTTCAGCATAGGGAAAAGATAATTTTATCCCCTGTTAGTGGATAAAATCGGGGGATAAAACTTTTATCTCCTGCCCATGCTACCAGTGCAGGAAGGGTTATAATTTTTGCAGTCTATGTATGTAGTTATGTACGTATCTATTTATGTGTATTTCCCGTATCGCCTAAAATACTGAGCCGATTGTGATGAATAAGGTGTCAATCGATTCGTTATAAGCCCGTTTAGGTATATTTTATACGAACAAAATCAATAAAAGTACTTCATATCGAATGCAGGTGATGTACATCTCTGTATTTGGAATACAGTTGTTATCCTTATTAGGTGTTTCGACGTTTTTATTTTATTTTTGATTAGATAGGTTATTGAAACCGGGCGTAAGGGGTAAGGTTTCTCGAACCGCATATTTTAAACAACGCGACTCAGTATTATTAACTAACAAATATCTTTAGTTTGATGACCTACATCTTTCCTCCTCAAGCTATAACGTCGTTAACCAACATTTGGTCAAATAGGTACGATTTTTTAATGCTATCTTACTTAGAAAAAAATTCTCTACCTATCCAACTAATCGGTATTCTCCTTACTACTGTAGTTTTTGATAAGGCAATATGAAAAACGTTGTTTATTAGTTATCAAATGGCGTAATTTTATAAATTCCCGCTCGAAATATGGTTTTGGTAGTTAACGACACTTTAGCTTTAGGACGGTAGACAATCTCTAAGCGTTTTTTTTATAGTGGCTGAATAGTGTTTAACCGACATTCTATTTTTGTATTGACATGTCAAAACGTTAAATTTATTCGTTTGTCAAAAACTTGAAAATAGGTTAACTTAACTAAATTGACAGAAAAAAAGTAGTCCTTTTCATCGTTGTGGAAATAATACTGTTGAGATCTGTTAATGTAGTTAAGAGATTGTATACAACCGAATTAGCACCACTGTCTATTATCAAAAGGTTTTAATTTTGATTTCGAACCAAGATTCTACTTTTTAATTACCCTGTACAGTGGTTTAGGGTCCAATTTCACCTCCAAAACTCACAAAGTCGGAACCTAAGTATTATAAACGTAGAAAATTAAGGGTCCCCCAAATATGCTCCAGGGTCCATACAAATCGCAAAAACACCGATCGCCATTGCTGAAAGCCGATGCTTTCAGCAACGGCGCCTGCTTTTCTGCCCTGCCCCTTAATGAAAGTTTAGTTTCTATGACAGCAAAACCACGTTTGTATAAAAACTCGAGCTTGGGGGCAAATGTTAAGGGAGCTTGTTATTAAATAAATAGTTTTAGCCAAATATATTGCCAACTTATTTAAATTTTCGAATAATAACCACAGCAGCGCTTCATTATACTACTGATTTGAAAGCGCCCTAAGACTGCGCCACTATACCAGTATGCGCTGGACCTGAAGTATTTTGACATCTTTGCATCTTCTTGAAGTTCCGTTAAACTATAGTAAGTATTGTATTTTTTATATTCCGGTAAGTAAATAGTCACCAAGTTGTACTACATTGTCGCTTCAAGTAATTACATACCATACCTATGTATTTGTATATTCGAACTTTTTTTCCAGGTAGGTAGGTGTAATAGCAGTCTGCCATTTTTTACTAGATCAGAAATATTATTTCTAGTAAGTGTATTTTTACCTCTAGCATATTATAAAAATGATCACTTTTTCAATATTTTTATTACCTAAGTATTATTTGTGATGTTTATTTTAGTCAGCTATTTTTAGAGTGATGTTATTTTATAGTCGTTATATTTTACCTCAATATACAACAACTGGTGCCGATTCGGTTGTACACAAATTTCGATATTCTATTAAACTGACAAATCTAAAATTAGCTTTACCTACCTTTATCCGCAAAATATAATGGTGCTGATTAGATTGCACAAACCCTCCAAATTTTCAAGTTTAAAATTAGTGCCATGCTTTGCACTATGTTCTTCGAAAGAAAGAATGGCGCCTGTCAATTTAGTTCATGTGACGAATTTGTGTACAGCCAAATAGGCTCCATTGTGAAAATTATAGCACTAAGTATGTTTAGACCTGTCAATGTAATTAATTTCGGAGATTTTTGTCAACCTAACAAGCACCAATGTAATATTTTAAAAATATTATAGCAGTAGTCATTACATAAATGGTATATTAATAATAGTAGTATACACATATGATTTTTTGGCTTGAGTAATACATTATTTTTACCTTTATATCAGTGCTGGAAAAAATCTAAGGATTAACATAGATACATAATAATATTATAACTTAGCTGAAACTTTGTTCTCTTTTCTAAGGTTGTACTAATATAAAAAGAAAATATTATATTTAGTATTAATTATAGGTACTTATAAACTCTTGGTTTGAAAAAACTTCGGTTCAGTGTACGAGTAGATACAAAATCGCTCATTTGCGACAAGGGTGACATAATTCAAAATCGACGACGAGAGAATTCTCGCGTTAAAGAGTAATGTTTTGTGGATGCTGCGGTCTCGAAACAACACAGCGACCAACAAAGCGACAGAGCATTAAGTCACAATCTCTCTCGCTCTTATTTTTTTGTGCTTAGCGTAATGTTGTTTTTATAGCAAAAAGTATAAATTTTCGACACTAAAATTGGTGAATTTTGAATTATGTCACCCTTGTCGCAAATGAGCGATATGTTAAAGACGGCCTGCAAGCTAACTAAGACATTATAGTTGAGATACAGTAGTACCTACTGCAGTTCATATAATTGCATAGTAATTAAAGTGAGTGCAGAATAATAAAATTGGTTATGCAATTATGTCCCCTGCAATAGAAATGCATTAAAACTGCAATATTTTTTTTTTTAATCTTTATTAATAAAACTGCAATTTTACAGTCGGCTTCAGGACGTGCATACCATATTGATACGTAATTTTATAATGAGGTGCCGTAGACCGATGTAAAATTTCTGTGACGACAGATTGTTTATAAATAATTAATTATTAAATTTTTAAATAAATTGTTTTGTATATTATGAATTTGTTACAATATATTTTAATATATAAAAATCATAATTTAATATGTGTACATTGTACAGTCATTTTGAAAATATGATGTCTGTTTTTAATTTTAGTCTTTTTTATCATCGAGTAGTAAAGGTTGTTCTCGGCGGCATATTTTAGTCTATTAGAAATAAAAAGTTTAACAAAGAAATGGTGCAAATTTTCTGTACATCAAATATTTGATAGGCACTTTTGTATTTGAAAATATTTTTGAATAAAATAAATGTGTTTGGATTTTTTAAATTAGGTATACATAAATACATATTATATTTCATTTTATTGTAGCGTTGTTAGGGAATGTTAAAATTCAAATCTTTCTTAAAGTGTAACTTTAAGAAATTCAGCGATAAATTATATAAAGTAATGACGAAAATACAAAATAAAAAATATTTTAAGCACTATTGATATTTTGATCTGTAAACAATTTTAAGTGTAATGCTTGCAACTCACGAGGGCGCGTGAGCTTTACTTGTGGTTACGTCGTGTACATGCACATTGCGTAAGTGTGCGTATCTGTCAGGAGCCTAGGTGGGAGCGGTCAGGCGCGAGCAAGCTCTCGCTCCTTACTTATATAGATACGACACACACACACAACCATGAACCACGCACCCTCGTGAATTGAAAGAACTATATCTTTTTAATACATTTTAAAGTTTGTCAGAAGGTCTTCCTTTGCATTTTTATTCTAACATTTAACTTTACATAGAAAATGTTCTGTGTTCAACGAATATAATAATTACCTACGTAGATAAAATGTATGTATAAATTTTAAAAATATGTATTATGTTACTTATAAAGTTAATGAATATGAAACATATCATATTAAATATGATATTAACTGTAAAAAATATACCTATTGGGTCTGAACTAAGGTTAACCAATGTCATTTTTAAAATAGATCTTACATACATAATATTATAGGTGCTATTGATTCATTTTATATATTATAAAATAAAATATCTTAGGTCGTTTGACACAATATTTTGCTCTTGCTTCAGATAGGTGATTGTGTAAGAAAATCAGTATTCATTTGACAGCTTTCTAATTTACGGTTTTATTTATCAATTCATAATATTAGGTTTTAAGCTGTCAAACAAACTCTATTTTCTTGCACAGTCATGGCTGAAGGCGCTTTATTAACTTTCAAAGTATTACTTTTCTATAATAATAAACATAAATGTTCATAATCACTATTGTATACAGGGTTGAAACGATAAGTGTGTGCAGGTGATTTTTTTCTCAATTCACTAAATTAAGTTTTTAAACCGTTCAAAATATAATTCATAGCATTTTTCACTGATTTTTCACATCTCATCTTGGATCGACACTCAGCTCAACCAATCTTGTATTACCTAGAAATTGTATCGTTATTTTTAACCGACTTCAAAAAAGGAGGAGGTTCTTAATTATATGATAATCGGTATATTGACCGATTACTCGAAGACACCTGGACCGATTTGGAATCACCTGAGCGCATTTGACGTTTCCACGCTATATATTTATTACTTATTATTACTAAACACTTATGCCGTAGGTTAACCGATGCGGACGCCCACTGTAAAGTTGTGTAACATAAATTGACAGTTAAGTCAATTATGAAGGATTGTATTGTACTGCGAAATGATAATTGTAGTAGTTGTTGTGATTAAAAGTTATCAATTCTTATATACGAAATAAAGTTATGTTGTTCGTTTGTATATTTTTTATTTGAAACCTATTTAAGTATTTTTTATTCTCAATTTCTCCGGTCCCTATATTGAAGCATACCCTGCACCACTACTTTTTTCATAAAATAATGTTAGCCAAGCTGAACAAGACTAATATTCTCCTTTTCCCTCCAAATAAGCGGACAGAATGTGTGGGAGTGCATACGATAAGTATGGTGCACCGGATGGGGATTGATCCGTAGACCTTTCATTTTTTAATCCACACCTTTAACCGTTGAACTCTTAAGGCTAAATAACCTAGTTATTTGGACGAACTGAAACTGAAAATTTCAGAAATGTTTCCAAAAAGAGTGTCTTATTTACCAATTTCCTGAGCAATTTACAGCAAAATAAATGTTTGCGCGTTAATAGATAGGTAGAGGAAGTTTACGAGATGGTCCCGTAAAAATTCCAGTTTCAAGTCTCCTATTCTGATACTCCAGGGGTACAGCCCGCTGTACACTGTCTACCTAACCTGTGGATTTGGGGACAGTTGATGGTAAATTGGTATACCTAAACTTACACTACTTAGCTCAAGATAATTAATTAAGTATATTTTTTGAAAATCTATTTCGAGCGCCATTATCGTCGATCTCAGATTAATTTTATCGACAAATAAATAAAAAGAGCTCTTTATTGCGTCAATAAATTGCAACTAAGACTTATTTTCGTCGTCTTGTTATTCCCTATACACATTGTGCATACACGATCCGCAGTTAGAAAGCATGCAGATGACCGCAGCAATCAGTCACTTGACGCTATTCGTGTAGTATCATCTGTAGAATAGACGGTACCTATAGGCACAATAGAGTTACCTCGTGGCTCGGGCAATGAGAATAAATTATTATGATTGCGCCTATCGCTACGTTTAGTATACCTACTAATACGTAATAAGGGCAAGAGAGGAGATTAATAACATAACGTTGTCCGTAAAAACATAAAGCTCGGCAATCACCGTCGCGTTTTACGTCAGCAGGGATCGCTTGGGAATAGTCGAAATGTTGTGTTGGGGAAAATGCGCCTTATGTACTTTGAAATAAGAGCGGAGAGGTGTTCAGGGATGGGGTGATGAAGGGTGGATCGATGGTCTGAGGATCGCTAGAGGGACGCCCTCTCGCGACTCGGAGCTACGTTCTCAGTGTGCGGGATTCGCCCCTGTGCTCCAGCCGTGTTTGTGACCTCTTCTCGATACTCCTTAGCGACCTTGCGACCTCCGATTGTGCGGAAGGTAAGTAGTAAATATTTTCACATGACTATACAAAACAATTTTATTTACGATCATTATTTGTGTAAGCTTAAGAATACGTATTATTTTGTTTGAGATAATGAAGTAATTGTTACTTATATGTTAGGAATGCTAGATTGAAAATACTATAGTACGAGCATCTACACCTCTTTAGCTTGGTATTGAAGGTAGGTAGGTACTTATAGTAAAATAGTAGGCATTCCTACTTGCCACCTATAACAGATATTTCCTAAGCTTCTAGCATTTTAGTTACTTGAATAGGTAGGTAAACTTACTGATTTCGAAAATTAATATAGGTATCTACCAATTTACTTACCTACTACATGTAAATAATTAACACTATTAAATCCAAGTCTTATCTAGGTACTTATTAGAAAAAGAAGAAAGAAGCAGACGTGCTTATCTAGAAGGATCTAACTTGTAGTTATTTTTTAGTAGCTAGATAACAGTGAAGGAAAACATCAGAAGGAACTTCCATACTTGGGGGTTCTCCACAATGTTCTCCAAGGTATGTGAAGTCTACCAATCCACACTTGGCTGTGGTAAACTATGAATGACGACCCTTCTCATTTGCCCCGCTCAGTAATTTTAGGCCAATGATGGATTGAAATAGGTAATAACGATGATGAAGATGCGACAGAACATGGCATTTAATCTAACCTATGCCTTATTGTCCATTTGGTACAGTAAAAGCTCCTTATTCGCGCTTCCTTCATTCGCGTTTTCACTATTCGCGGATTAAAAAATTGTGACCCAATTCCTATATTCGCGGCTAGATTTCTCTATTCGCGGATCTAATCGGTACATCGGTACATACATAAAAAGGATTCCAATAGGTATCAAGCCCAATATCCTTTGTAAATGTGTCGTCAAATGGACTATATTTAAAAAATCTTAATGAAGGTTTAAGAATAGCAAATGAGCTTAGTGATTTTTTTTACGAAAACTGATCCGTCTATAGTACAAAGTCTTATTTTTAAGAGGCAAATTGCTAATGCCACTGCTGAGTATCAGTCTGAATTGAAGGAGCTTTTAAAAAGCTTCAAGCAAGAAAAAATTACAAAATTCTTTAAACCATTGCCTCAATCTGAAAATAATAATTAATAAAATATGGTCAAAAACTTATATATTTTTTTTTATTTTATATAAGTAAGTATATTTGTTTTTTATTTTGTCACCTAGGAACGTATCCCCTATAATCCCATACAAATTACCATTCCATATTCACGGTTTCTGTATTCGCGGCATATTTACGGAACGTATCCCTCGCGAATAAAGAGCTTTTACTGTATTATTATTTTTGTATCTCAAATACCTACTCAGGTATTAGGTATTCTATTCTTTTTGAACGCTTAAGTGCGAGAAATACCGTTCTAAAATACAACGATCAGTTCCTTCTTTCAATATCGGCCATTACCTACTTTCTTTCTCAACGGTTTCAAAATGGGTTCATGGGGTCCCGAGTTTCCGACTTCTATCTAATATTATTAGTTTAGGTAGGTACCTACCTACATTCTATTTTATTTTACTTTGCAAAATCCTATTATGCGCCCCTCAAATCTGCACCAGTTCCTTTCATTCCAACGCTTCTAGTAAACTTACACTGCTTCTAGTAAACTTACAGAATACAGTCGTTAGATATTAGGTAGGTATTTAGAAGAATTCAAAAACACTGTAAAAATTTATTTAAACACTAAATTATTCTATTCAATAATTCTATTTCCGTCCCATCGGACTATGTGAGTGAAGGAATAGAAAGTGCACCTCTGTTTGCGCACACACTTGTGCACTATAATATCTCCGTAAAGATCTCTGCCGTGGCCGGATTCGGTCGGCAGGACATTATTATTGTTATTTAAGATGTTTCTATTTCGTTATTCTTACCTAGGGAATAAATAAATAATAGAACAGACAGTAACGAATGTTGCACGAAAACCGAATCGAAAAAGATTTTTATTATTGCGTTTTTGCGTGACTCGTTTTTCATTTTATTGTGTTACGAGCTATAGCTAGGCTAAGTACCTACCCATACCAAACCATTTCCAGCATTTATTTTGCTGTTATGCCTACCTTCAATCGACAACAATCCGAGGTATCATAGGTACTTAGGTATTTTATTTGCATAGATGCGCTAGCGAATTAGATAGGTAGGTATAGCGCTTTGATTAGTTAATTGTAACTAATAGCAAATAGCATTTTATGTTAAAAAGCGTATTCTTTGATCTTGTTTACATAACATAACGAGTCTATTTAATAAAATTTGAAGGGAGTTATAAATATGCTACTTATATATTTAATTAGCACCAATCACGGTTCGTATAACTACATAGTTATAGTTAGGAAATTAATTTTAAATTTTTTATTTCATAGGTACTAGTTTTTACCCGCGGCTTAGCTCCCGCCATCTAGTAAAAGTAATCCAAAGTGGGGGTTTCTATAAGTAGGTAAGTACGAAATGACCAATTTGATTTTTTTGTTCTTTTGGTTTTTGCCTATTTTTTTGAAACCACACCTGTACCTACTAAGGCGAAAAAAACAAAACAAAAATAATTTCAATCAATCAAGCCGTTTTTAGCCAGACTAATGAACAGCAGCTGATTTTTGTATATAAATATATTGGTATGTATATCTATACACCTCCTCTATAGGTTCTTGTTCTTACGTAGGTACTTAGATAAGTACCTATGTAAGAACAAGAACCTATATATAGGACCTAAGACTAGATCCCTACAAGTACTTAGGTGTCTAGTTGAAACACGAAACACATTAAATCTCTGAGCTGAGTAGTTAGGTACCTAGGTGTTAGGCAGACGCATGATTCATTTTATCCTATCATTAAAACGAGAGTTTCAAAGATGACGCAGCATCGTTAAGCCCAGCGACCTTTATTATGACTATACATCGTGGCGCCTGTTGATGATTATTATTGCTGGGATGTCGTTAGACCTCTATAAAAGAGAGACAATGCCCCTTGCTCTGCCTATTCGACAGTAGATGTATAATAAAACTGCCATTAACGGGGCATTACGCCAAACACGCTCTCTGCTTACCATAGTTTAACCCAGTAAACAGATATATTTTCAACAAAAAAAAATTTGTGTAGCTATTTCGATAGTTGAAGTTTATTCAACAACTTTATATATGGTACAAGTATAATACTTATTGAGAAAAAAAATTTCAAATATCACTAAGAACTCACTTTTACTAGAAAAACTGCTTCTGGAATTTCCATGAGCGTGAAATGTTCTACTGATATAAACCAGAAAAATAATTTATTTTTCAAAAGTAAAGGAATCAAAGTATATTCAGCAATTTTTATTTTAGACTTACATCTTTTCATTATTTATTGAAAAATATAATCATAAAACTCTCTAAAAAATTTGTATGGGAAGCGGTATATTCGGCGACGCAAGCGGCCGCAAATCAATCGCTTTCGGGCTTTCGAGGTGGAAGGACGCTTCTCGGCGCACGCGCCGCAGCTCAGTTTATTTACGCGCGAATTGGTATGTCGATAGTGGAATCCGTACGGAGAGGTATCAAAATCGAGGAAGAAGGTTTATATTTTTATGTAATTTTGAATTTGTTTTTTTCTTAGGTTTTTATATTGTATATACTATTATATAATATAGTACCTACCTATAGCGCAGCACTTGTAATGTAGACGAGGTCCCAGGTTCGATTTTCGGGTCGGGTCACAAAATGTACCTACCTATTGGATTTTTTGACAAGAAATTCGCAGTAGGTAGGTATCTACCTATCAGCCTAGTACTTATACTTATTGGATTTTTCTGTCAAGAAATTCGCAGTAGGTACCTAACTATAAGCCCGGAGTTCTCTGGTCGTATCAGATTTCCGTCCCATCGGGCTATGAGAGTGAGGGAATAGAGATAAGTAGGTTTTATAATTTGCTCAAATGTGTTAACTTTATACCATCAATTTCATACTTTTATTTGATGGTAGTGTGACTAGTACCTACCTAAATTTTAATTAATTTGATTGATCGTGTAAGAATCTGATGACATTAATGTCAAAGTAAAATGAACTTAATTTGTATATGCATAAAGTCGCATATTCAGTACAACTGATTTTAATTTGGAGTGTGTCGTAACTCGTACTATGACGTATAAGAATGCATAGGTAGGTACATGAAATTTTTTTAATCCATGACAAGATAGGTAGTCCTTGACTGCGATCTCAGCCGATGGTAAGTGACGATGCAGTCTAAGATGGTAGCGGGCTAACTTGGAAGGGGTATAGGAGTGTAAATTATCCCATACCCCTAATCGGCTTCTACACGCCATCGTGCTGGAACGCTAAATCGCTTGGCGGCACGTCTTTGACGGTAGGGTGGTAACTAGCCACGGTCAAAGCCTCCCACCAGACCAGACCAGAGACAATTCAGAAATTATAAATTCCTAAATTGCTCCCGCTGGCAATCGAACCCGAGATCTCCCAGTTATAAGACCACATCGCTCACCACTGCGCCAGGGAGGTCGTCAAAATGTAGTAGGTACCTAAATTTTATCGTATAAGAATTTGATGACATTAGTGTTATAGTAAAATGAACCTAATTTGTATAAACATAAAGTCACATTTCAGTACAACTGATTTTAATTTGATGTATAAGAATTATTAAATTGAAAGATTGAGCTCTAATGCAATGAAATTAAGGTTCATTTTACTTTGACGCTAATGTCATAGAATATGTAGGTGTACTAGCTAATGCCTGCGTCTTCGTCCGCATGGGAAGTCTTTGATTTTTTACCGGATATGTGATCGGCGGTGACATTTTCTTAATTGAATATCATTATTGAATACAGTTTTAATTTATTTTGAGGTTTCTTTTCATCCTAACCTTGCTAATGACTACACTTTTTTACAAAAAATAACTGAATATTATAAAGCAAGCATGTGTAATAAATACGTTTAATGGAACCGATACACGATGCTTGCCCAACTTTAACTCTCATGTTCCATCAGAAGGCAAGCGTCACGCATCGCTTTCATGGTTTTTATTTAAGCCCACCCGACAAACGTGTACAAACTAAAATTATTTTTATATAATTTGTAGTGGCGTAAGAAGTTAATTTTTTTAAAAGAATTTTTATTTAAGGTTTTTAGTGTAGCTTGTCCCTGCTGTCTTTTTTCCTTCCTCCAACGCTAGGCTGCTAATGTAGTCTATACTCTATACTTAGTACACTACTCTGCAGTATCAGAATTAAGGAGCTAGGACAACCCAAAACTTCATGATGTAGTTTGTGCTTTGTGATAAGCATATCAATTCGTAATCGATAGTTTCTATATCCGCACAATTTGAGTGGAAAGTACCCCTGCAGCATCAGGCTTAAAGAGTTGAAGGTAAAAAAAATTATGGGACCACCTCAAAAGCTTCCTCTATCGATTAAAAAAATCACGCGAATTGGTCCAGAAATCCAGGAGTAATCGGTGGACATACATAGAAAATGAAATGAGTGTTATTGTGAGTAAGTTAGTAATAAAGTGCTGATTTTGCTCTTTCAATAAGAATATGTAACGGGCGTCAGTATGTAGCAAATCCTTGAACGTTAACAGTATAACGTCTGGAATAGTGCAAAACCGCGAATGTGCCATAGGTAAAAGGCGCGTATCTACACTAGACCAAGTTTAACAGGGGAAGGTTAAAACTTTATAAGTTTCTTATTTCTACGGCTAATGGGCTAATTTTTACACAGAGAGTGTGTTCATTCATGTATTCTATGTATTAATAAAAGTAGATATCTTTTAAAGTGATTAGTTTAGTCGCTACGGCACTTACGCGGTTCTGATTTAACCACAAACGTATGAAAATGGAGTCTAATTCCGCGTTCCGCGGTTTCGTAATCAAACAAGTAATAATGTTACAAAATAAAATTTAATAATCAAAACAAAACATGACATTCCAAATCTACTCAAAAGAATGTGTCTCCAAGAGCATAATTAGATAAAAAAAACAAAATCAAAAAGCAACTTTTCTCTAATTTCTTTTAGAAATATAAACACTGATAATACGATAATATCAATCGTAGTTTAATTAACTCTTACATTCTATTCAGCCTGTATCAGTCATTTCAATTGCCTAATTAGAATAGTATTACTCGTAAATATTTAAATTAAAAAAAATCTATATAAAGTAAAAGCACTTCCCCCTGCTCAAAAAAACTTATTAAATATTTTTGAGGAATAAACATGATCCCAGTTTATAGTTAACCGCCTTCTAAGAAGGAGGAGGTTATCAATTCAGCTGGTATCTTTTTGTTCTATGTATATCCACCAATTACTCCGGGATTTCTGGACAGATTCACCTGATTTCTTTTTTAATCGACAGAGGAAGTTTTCGAGGTTGTCCCATATTTTTTTACCTTCAACTCCTTAAGCCTGATGCTGCAGGGGTAATTTAGAGGTACTTTAGGTCTTAGCTCTTTAATGCTGCAGGGTAGTGCCTACCTAAAGTGTGAGAATTTAGAAACTGTCAGTTTCGAATTGATATTGTTGGCTCCAAGGATAGACTACATCATGGAACTCTAGGCCCAAGATCCTCAATCCTGAGACTGCCCACCTAAATTGCGGGGATGTAGGAATTGTGGATTACCGTACCGTAGGTACCAATACCTACGGTACTTATTAACAATCCACAATTCCTAGTCTATACTTGGGTATAGACTACATTAGTGGCGTAGCGTTGGAGGGAAGGGAGAAAGACAGCAGGCACAAGCTACAATAAAAAAACTTAAAATAAAAATTCTTTTCAAAAAAAAAGATACCAGCCGAATTGATAACCTCCTCCTTTTTGGAAGTCGGTTAAAAAACCGACTTCTTACGTCACTACAAAGAATAAAAATAATTTTAGTTTGTACACGTTTGTTGAAGTCGAACGGGCTTAAATATAAACGATGAAACCGATGCGCGGCACTCGCCTTCTGATGGCACATGAGAGGCACGTTTGTTAAAGTCAGGCGAGCATCGTGTATCCGTTTCATTAAACGTATTTATTTGAACTGGGTAATTTGCACATGCTCGCTTTATAATATTTAGTTATTTTTTGTAAAAAAGTGTAGTTATTAGCAAGGTTAGAAATGAAAAAAAAACTCAAAATAAATTAAAACTGTATTCAATAACGATATTCAATTCGATAAGAAAATGTCACCGCCGATCACATACGCGCCTTCGATACTTGCCGGGAGTAGATACGCAGTATTGTTATTGGGCAATTCCTTGCTTTCTATTGACCGAATGAAACAGGTGTATAAGACGTAGCTGCTGATCAGGATGCTGCGTACAATGCCCGTGAAATCTTAAATTGGGTATATTTGTCAGATACGCGGAATAAACCAATACTAGTTACGCGGATTTGTACTATCCCCGACGATAATCAAAATGCAAATGAAATGATTCTTGTTGTGAGTAGTTCTGATTTTGCTCTTTCAGTACTAATATGTAACGGGCATCAATATGTAGCAAACATTTGAAAATTAGCAGTAGGTACCTACAATAAAATACTTTAAATTATTATTTGTATAAGTAGGTATGTCATTTAATTTTAAAAGTGTATGTACAAATCTACAATAAATGGCTTTAATTTATTAGGTGCTTGTTTCATTTACCGAGCATACCTGGACATGAGTAAAAACGGATAAATAGGGCGCCCATCATTTGAACAAACAAGCTTGTATCATCGTACCTACCTACTTACTCTCAATTTTGTGTTTTATAAATTCCCGTGATTTCGTCCGCGATTTATTTTATACTTATCATTATCATAACATTGTCACAAAAATACTCGGATGTTGCAGGATCTAAGTCTAATCAGAATCTTAAAATATCCACTGTATAATGAATTCAAAACAGTCATTTTTGCATTAACCTTTGGTAGGTAGGTATATTACAGACAAAAAGACAAATTTCTAAAAATTAATTAGGTACTTATTATTTCAGCGTTTTGCTTTATTCATTATCATCCCATAGAAACCATCAGCACCCATCAAAAGCTCAGTGCAGAGCGCAGCTCTCCTCTCAGGGATGTTTGATTACTCCGACAAGTCAGAAATGCGTGACCGGGATCGAACCCGCGACCCCCCGAATACCTAGGAGACAGCAGTCCTAAACATGGCTGTACTAGCTAGTATACTTATTTCATTACTATAGTATTATAACTTACCTACCTACTAGATGATGCCATTGCTTTGCTCGCGTGGATTTAGTTATTTTCCGGGATAAAAAGGAGCCTGTGTAACTCTCCCGGTCCTCAACTATACCCATGCAAAAAATCACGTCAATCCGTTGCTCTGTTGTGGCGTATTTGAAGGACTAACCAACAAACAAACAAACACTTTCGCATTTTTTCGCATTTATAATATAAGTAAGGATAGGTAGGTAGGTACCTAGTTTTTCCAAACTTCGAAAAATGATAGTCAAGCGAAAGTTTTGTACGAGTTCAATGCCCACCGTGCAGCATATAGGTGTGCGAGCGAGCGCGCCGATCGGTCTGTGCTGGCGCAAATATACCTAAAACCGACAACGCCTCGCGCCGTATGAAACCCTTAAGGGTTTCATACTGAAATAATAAGTACCTAATTAATTTTTAGAAATTTGTCTTTTTGTCTGTAATATATACCTACCAAAGGTTAATGCAAAAATGACTGTTTTGAATTCATTATACAGTGGATATTTTAAGATTCTGATTAGACTTAGATCCTGCAACATCCGAGTATTATTGTGACAATGTTATGATAATGATAAGTATAAAATAAATCGCGGACGAAATCACGGGAATTTATAAAACACAAAAGTGAGAGTAGGTAGGTAGGTACGATGATACAAGCTTGTTTGTTCAAATGATGGGCGCCCTATTTATCCGTTTTTACTCATGTCCAGGTATGCTCGGTAAATGAAACAAGCACCTAATAAATTAAAGCCATTTATTGTAGATTTGTACATACACTTTTAAAATTAAATGACATACCTACTTATACAAATAATAATTTAAAGTAGGTATTTTATTGTAGGTGCCTACTGCTAATTTTCAAATGTTTGCTACATATTGACGCCAGTTACATATTAGTAATGAAAGAGCAAAATCAGAACTACTCACAACAAGAATCATTTCATTTGCATTTTGATTATCGTCGGGGATATTACAAATCCGCGTAACTAGCATTGGTTTATTCCGCGTATCTGACAAATATACCCAATTTAAGATTTCACGGGCATTGTACGCAGGATCCTGATCAGCAGCTATGTCTTATACCCCTGTTTCATTCGGTCAATAGAAAGCAAGGAATTGCCCAATAACAATACTGTGTATCTACTCCCGGCAAGTATCGAAGGCGCGTATGTGATCGGCGGTGACATTTTCTTATCGAATTGAATATCGTTATTGAATACAGTTTTAATTTATTTTGAGTTTTTTTTTCATTTCTAACCTTGCTAATAACTACACTTTTTTACAAAAAATAACTAAATATTATAAAGCGAGCATGTGCAAATTACCCAGTTCAAATAAATACGTTTAATGAAACGGATAAACGATGCTCGCCTGACTTTAACAAACGTGCCTCTCATGTGCCATCAGAAGGCGAGTGCCGCGCATCGGTTTTATCGTTTATATTTAAGCCCGTCCGACTTCAACAAACGTGTACAAACTAAAATTATTTTTATTCTTTGTAGTGACGTAAGAAGTCGGTTTTTTAACCGACTTCCAAAAAGGAGGAGGTTATCAATTCGGCTGGTATCTTTTTTTTTGAAAAGAATTTTTATTTTAAGTTTTTTTATTGTAGCTTGTGCCTGCTGTCTTTCTCCCTTCCCTCTAACGCTACGCCACTAATGTAGTCTATACCCAAGTATAGACTAGGAATTGTGGATTGTTAATAAGTACCGTAGGTATTGGTACCTACGGTACGGTAATCCACAATTCCTACATCCCCGCAATTTAGGTGGGCAGTCTCAGGATTGAGGATCTTGGGCCTAGAGTTCCATGATGTAGTCTATGCTTAGCCAACAATATCAATTCGAAGCTGACAGTTTCTAAATTCTCACACTTTAGGTAGGCACTACCCTGCAGCATTAAAGAGCTAAGACCTAAAGTACCTCTAAATTACCCCTGCAGCATCAGGCTTAAGGAGTTGAAGGTAAAAAAATATGGGACAACCTCGAAAACTTCCTCTGTCGATTAAAAAAGAAATCAGGTGAATCTGTCCAGAAATCCCGGAGTAATTGGTGGACATACATAGAACAAAAAGATACCAGCCGAATTGATAACCTCCTCCTTCTTAGAAGGCGGTTAACTATAAACTGGGATCATGTTTATTCCTCAAAAATATTTAATAAGTTTTTTGAGCAGGGGAAGTGCTTTTACTTGATATAGATTTTTTTTAA
The DNA here is from genome assembly GCA_933228805.2 of Hipparchia semele. Taxonomy (NCBI): domain Eukaryota; kingdom Metazoa; phylum Arthropoda; class Insecta; order Lepidoptera; family Nymphalidae; genus Hipparchia; species Hipparchia semele. The sequence continues at coordinate 5,548,185 of OW121709.1, read as the reverse complement.
TTTAAATATTTACGAGTAATACTATTCTAATAAGGCAATTGAAATGACTGATACAGGCTGAATAGAATGTAAGAGTTAATTAAACTACGATTGATATTATCGTATTATCAGTGTTTATATTTCTAAAAGACATTAGGGAAAAGTTGCTTTTTGATTTTGTTTTATTTATCTAATTATGCTCTTGGAGATACATTCTTTTGAGTAGATTTGGAATGTCATGTTTTGTTTTGATTATTAAATTTTATTTTGTAACATTATTACTTGTTTGATTACAAAACCGCGGAACGCGGAATTAGACTCCATTTTCATACGTTTGTGGTTAAATCAGAACCGCGTAAGTGCCGTAGCGAGTAAACTAATCTCTTTAAAAGATATCTACTTTTATTAATACATAGAATACATGAATGAACACACTCTCTGTGTAAAAATTAGCCCATTAGCCGTAGAAATAAGAAACTTATAAAGTTTTAACCTTCCCCTGTTAAACTTGGTCTAGTGTAGATACGCGCCTTTTACCAATGGCACATTCGCGGTTTTGCACTATTCCGGACGTTATACTGTTAACGTTCAAGGATTTGCTACATACTGACGCCCGTTACATATTCTTATTGAAAGAGCAAAATCAGCACTTTATTACTAACTTACTCACAATAACACTCATTTCATTTTCTATGTATGTCCACCGATTACTCCAGGATTTCTGGACCAATTCGCGTGATTTTTTTAATCGATAGAGGAAGCTTTTGAGGTGGTCCCATAATTTTTTTTACCTTCAACTCTTTAAGCCTGATGCTGCAGGGGTACTTTCCACCCAAATTGTGGGGATATAGAAACTATCGATTACGAATTGATATGCTTATCACAAAGCATAAACTACATCATGGAGTTTTGGGTTGTCCTAGCTCCTTAATTCTGATACTGCAGAGTAGTGTACTAAGTATAGAGTATAGACTACATTAGTAGCCTAGCGTTGGAGGGAAGGAAGAAAGACAGCAGGGACAAGCTACACTAAAAACCTTAAATAAAAATTCTTTAAAAAAAATTAACTTCTTACGCCACTACAAATTATATAAAAATAATTTTAGTTTGTACACGTTTGTAGAAGTCGAGTGGGCTTAAATAAAAACCATGAAAGCGATGCGTGACGCTTGCCTTCTGATGGAACATGAGAGTTAAAGTTGGGCAAGCATCGTGTATCGGTTCCATTAAATAAATAAATAAAAAAGCCTTTTATTCATCCTTAATCAGTTACATGAATATTAATACAATACATAATAATATAATTACATTTTACATTTTAAATTTTTACATTTTAAACATGCATTTAAATCTAATTAATTAATAAAATAATTAGTTATTAAATTTTTAAATTGGCTACTTTATGATTAATGTTATGATTAAAAAATTAAAAAAAAATTGTATTTTGTATGTCAAAAAAAACTTTAAATGTCAGGTCAAAACAATTAACAACAAAATAATTAAGGATCTCTCATTGAGTAAAGGCCTCCTCCAGATTAGTCCAAATTTTCCTATCAATAGGCTTTTTTGTCCAGTCAATTCCTCCGATTTCTTTTATTTCTTTGTCCCAACTTTCTAATGGTCTGCCTCTTTTTCGTTTACCAACTGGACCACACCATTCTGTTACTGTTTTTGTCCATCTCTTGTCAGTATATCTAATTAAATGGCCTGCCTATTTCCACTTTAGCTTCATAGAATGTTTTAGAGCATCAATAGCTTTGGTTTTCTTTCTTATAGTAACATTTCTAGTTTTGTGTACTCTGCGCAGACCAAGGAGGCTGCGTTCCATTGCTCTCTAAGTAGTTTGGATCTTATTTTTCGTATATTTGTTGAAAATCCAGGTTTGGCTAGCATAAGTAAGGCAAGGTAGTAAACAAGAGTTCATTATTTTTGTTTTTAAATTAATCGGTAAATCTGACTTCAGTACGTACTTATATGCCCAAAATTTGTTCCATGTGATTTTAATGCGTCTTTCCAGTTCGTCTCTGTGTCGTGGTTTTTTAAATGAAATTTGTTTGCCAAGGTATATGTATTGTTGAACATATTCTAGTAGAGTATTTTCTACGCGTATCGGTTCCATTAAACGTATTTATTTGAAATACTACTTACACATGCTTGCTTTATAATATTCAGTTATTTTTTGGAAAAAACTGTAGTCATTAGCAAGGTTAGGATGAAAAGAAACCTCAAAATAAATTAAAACTGTATTCAATAATGATATTCAATTAAGAAAATGTCACCGCCGATCACATATCCGGTATCGGCACTTGCCGGCAGTAGATACGCAGTATTGTTTTTGAAACAGGCGTGAAAGAGGTCGCTGCCAATCGGGATCCTGCGTACCATGCCCGTGAAATCTTAAATTGGCTACATTTGTCAGATACGCGGAATTAACCAATGCTAGTTACGCGGATTTGCACTATACCCGACGATATGTTCCATATATAAAGTGATGATTTACATGAGTAAATCTATAAAAATTTCGATTTTCCGTTGTTTAATTTAGTACAAAAATTAAAACAAATGAAGTAAGTACAAAATGCTTATTTATTTTTACACAAAATATACTGTAGCTGTATTCTAAACTATTTGAGCGGACGAACTGACGAATTATACATTCATATGTACATACATACATATAAACATACACACACACAAATAGACACATACTCGCACACACATAAGCGCGCGCGCACACACACACACACACACACACACACACACACACACACACATAATTCGCTAATCCCTGGAACTACCAGTCGGTTATGAAAAATGCTACATTTGATAGCCACTTTCTTTCTTGCGAAAGGTTATAGGCTACTATCAACATCACGGTATGACTCTTATGAAAGCCGAGAAAAAAGAAATGCTAAGTGGAAACGAAGTACCTAGGTACCTAATAGGGCGGGCGGGGAATTGATGCGGTGAGTCGGTAGCCGAGTCAATCGACGAACCCCCAACGATAGCCCAACCGATGGCTACTTTGTATTCCAAAAAATCAAAGACTTCCCATGCGGACGAAGACGCAGGCATCAGCTAGTATAGTACACCTACATATTCTATGACATTAGCGTCAAAGTAAAATGAACCCTAATTTCATTGCATTAGAGCTCAATCTTTCAATTTAATAATTCTTATACATCAAATTAAAATCAGCTGTACTGAAATGTGACTTTATGTCCATACAAATTAGATTCATTTTACTATAACACTAATGTCATCAAATTCTTATACGATAAACTATAGTAGGTACCTACTACATTTTGACGACCTCCCTGGCGCAGTGGTGAGCGCTGTGTGTGTGTGTCACACTAATATTATAAAGCCGAAAGTTTGTATGTGTGTGTGTATGTTTGTTACTCTTTCACGCAAAAACTACTGGACCGATTTGACTGAAATTTAAAATGGAGATAGATTATACCTTGGATTAAAACATAGGTTACATTTTATCCCGGAAAATCAAAGAGTTCCCGCGGGATTTTAAAAACTAAATTCACACGGACGAAGTCGCGGGCATCAGCTAGTAGTCTTATAACTGGGAGATCTCGGGTTCGATTGCCAGCGGGGGCAATTTAGGAATTTATAATTTCTAAATTGTCTCTGGTCTGGTCTGGTGGGAGGCTTTGACCGTGGCTAGTTACCACCCTACCATCAAAGACGTGCCGCCAAGCGATTTAGCGTTCCGGCACGATGGCGCGTAGAAACCGATAAGGGGTACGGGTTGAATTTATACTACTATACCCCTTCCAAGTTAGTCCGCTACCATCTTAGACTGCATCGTCACTTACCATCAGGTAAGATCGCAGTCAAGGGCTATCTTGTCATCGAATAAAAAAATTTCATGAATGCATTCTTATACGTCAAAAGACTCTCCAACTTAAAATCAGTTGTACTGAAATGTGACTTTATGTCTATACAAATTAGGTTCATTTTACTATAACACTAATGTCATCAAATTCTTATACGATAAATTTAGGTACCTACTACATTTTGACGACCTCCCTGGCGCAGTGGTGAGCGCTGTGGTCTTATAACTGGGAGGTCTCGGGTTCGATTGCCAGCGGGGGCAATTTAGGAATTTATAATTTCTGAATTGTCTCTGATCTAGTCTGGTGGGAGGCTTTGACCGTGGCTAGTTACCACCCTACCGTCAAAGACGTGCCGCCAAGCGATTTAGCGTTCCGGCACGACGGCGTGTAGAAGCCGATTAGGGGTATGGGATAAATTTACACTCCTATACCCCTTCCAAGTTAGCCCGCTACCATCTTAGACTGCATCGTCACTTACCATCGGGTGAGATCGCAATCAAGGACTACCTATCTTGTCATGGATTAAAAAAATTTCATGTACCTATGCATTCTTATACGTCATACGAGTTACGACGCACTCCAAATTAAAATCAGTTGTACTGAATATGTGACTTTATGAATATACAAATTAAGTTCATTTTACTTTGACATTAATGTCATCAGATTCTTACACGATCAATCAAATTAATTAAAATTTAGGTAGGTACTAGTCACACTACCATCAAATAAAAGTATGAAATTGATGGTATAAAGTTAACACATTTGAGCAAATTATAAAACTTACTTATCTCTATTCCCTCACTCTCATAGCCCGATGGGACGGAAATCTGATACGACCAGAGAACTCCGGGCTTATAGTTAGGTACCTACTGCGAATTTCTTGACAGAAAAATCCAATAAGTATAAGTACTAGGCTGATAGGTAGATACCTACCTACTGCGAATTTCTTGACAAAAAATCCAATAGGTAGGTACATTTTGTGACCCGACCCGAAAATCGAACCTGGGACCTCGTCTACATTACAAGTGCTGCGCTATAGGTAGGTACTACATTATATAAGTATAATAGTATATATAAAAACCTAAGAAAAAAACAAATTCAAAATTACATAAAAATACAAACCTTCTTCCTCGATTTTGATACCTCTCCGTACGGATTCCACTATCGACATACAAATTCGCGCGTAAATAAACTGAGCTGCGGCGCGTGCGCCGAGAAGCGTCCTTCCACCTCGAAAGCCCGAAAGCGATTGACTTGCGGCCGCTTGCGTCGCCGAATATATCGCTTCCCATACTAATTTATAAGAGAGTTTTATGATTATATTTTTCATTAAATAATGAAAAGATGTAAATCTAAAATAAAAATTGCTGAATATACTTTGATTCCTTTACTTTTGAAAAATAAATTATTTTTCTGGTTTATATCAGTAGAACATTTCACGCTCATGGAAATTCCAGAAGCAGTTTTTCTAGTAAAAGTGAGTTCTTAGTGATATTTGAAATTTTTTTTCTCAATAAGTATTATACTTGTATCATATATAAAGTTGTTGAATAAACTTCAACTATCGAAATAGCTAAACAAATTTTTTTTTGTTGAAAATATATCTGTTTACTGGGTTAAACTATGGGAAGCAGAGAGCGTGTTTGGCGTAATGCCCCGTTAATAGCTATCATAATAATCGACATCGTTTGTTAACATTTAAATCTAAATTAATGATAATTATGAAGAAGTCATGAAGTTTCAGTGACAGAAGAGGATTTTGGAGGCCCCTCCAAGCCTCCAGAAATGTTATAATTATAGTTTTAAGCTATTGCATAGCTTCTATCGTGGGCCTTGAGCGTGGAGACCGAATCCAGAAATTTCGTAACGAAAATAACCTGATACGGGACTCGTCTCACCGCTAGATGGTGTTGATAAAAAATGCTATGTAATAGCTTTACCGCGGCAGTCCCCGAGTGCCACACGTCTTTTTTTTTGTTCGATGACAAGATAGCCCTTGACTGTGATCTCACCTGATGGTAAGTTACGATGCAGTCGAAGATGGTAGTGGGCTAACTTGGAAGCAGCGTAAATTCAAACCATACCCCTAATCGGTTTCTATACTCCATCGTACGCTAAATCGCTTGGCGGCACGTATTTGACGGTAGGGTGGTAACTAACCACGGCCAAAGCCTCCCACCAGACAAAGTATGGTTGAATTAGGCTGAAATAAGCGCAAAGCTTGTGTGGAGTCGGTACGACAATGTGTCACGAACGAATTGAAACGTCGACCGTCCACACCCTTAACCGTTGGGCCATTGAGGCTAGAAACTGTCATACCTACCCATTTACTGATATATTTACATAGTAATACATTAAATCTACATTAAACCTTATGTAAAACCTAAAAACGCAAACGAATCGATGGTATTACGTATTCTGCGGCCTTACTAAGATAAAAAGGCAATTTCTATTGCGGTCACGTCTCGTCCTTTTCGGGCTAAGTTCACAATCGAGTGGCTACATAACCAAGTATTCCTTCATTTGATGGCATCATGTCCCTTTTGATACTCTACCCTACTCTACCATTTCATGGAGAGGTATACCCAAATCTGCGTAATTACCGTGCAATGGAAACTTGGTAAAAAAAAGACGTGTGGCACTCGGGGACTGCCGCGGTAATGCTATTGGATAGCATTTTTTATCAACGCCATCTAGCGGTGAGAGGAGTCCCGTGTGAGGTTATTTTCGTTACGGAATTTCTGGATTCGGTCTCCACGCTCAAGGCCCGCGATAGAAGCTATGCAATAACTTAAAAGTTTTGATATGCAGGAATGAAAGTCCATAATGTAGACAGCTATAGAAAAAGCTACTTATTAAACATACTAGGTATAGTAAGGCTTTTTTCGTAGGTATATTATAAATATTATAACAAGCGTAAAGTTCTTATAATTGAGAAAGTTAATAGCAATCGGAAAGGTTACCTACGTGTCAAGTGCCTGCAAACATATAAGATCCTGTAGTGTCGACTGTCGTGTCCTCAATTTAATCTGTTATCATCGTAATGTACCAGTTACTCGAAGTTTGATGCACTGTCTTCTAGAAATCAGGTGCAAATTCACTTTTATGTCTAAAGCCATAAGAGCTTCTTGATATTACGCTGTACCAGGACTATTATAGTTACGTAACACATAAGTATAGTCTCTTGGTATCCACTCTTGAACACATCCTGTCATGTAACAGCAGCTTTAGAGCTGAAACGGCATGATCACAAGAGAATTGATATTATATAAATGATCCATAAATCATAATGGTCGCTTGGTGTAATGCATAATATTATTAGTTATACTATAGGTTAGTGTGAATCACTTATAGTATACTTACTAGCGGCCCGCTCCGGTTTCGCACGGGCATAAAATATATAGCCTATGTCATTCACTGTTAATGGATGTTATTATACATATAAACCTTCCTCTTCAATCACTCTATTTATTAAAAAAAAACCGCATCAAAATCCGTTGCGTAGTTTTAAAGATTTAAGCGTACATAGGGATAGAGAAAGCGACTTTGTTTTATACTATGTAGTGATGTACAATAATCCATTTATTATACTGTTAATATACGAACAATATTATATTTAGATACCTACCGGTCAAAGTTTTTTATAATATTTTTATTGCGTGACAAGATAAATATTAATAACTAGATGATGCCCGCGACTTCATCCGCGTTGGTTAGGCTTTTTGATTCCCTCGGGAACTCTTTCATTTTCCGGGATAAAATGTAGCCTATGTGTTACCTAATCCCGGATATACCTAAGCTCTCTCCATTCCAAACAGCCAAATTCGTCTACTAGTTTTTACGTGAAAGAGTAACAAACACACACACACATACATAATATATAAAACGCTTATTTGAACAGTAGCCTTTTTTTGAGTTGTCTCAATTTTAATATTAGATGTACCTATGTAGGCACGTGCGATATTAAGTATACCTACATTTGATCCATTTTTCTCGCCTCGGATTCCATAAAATGTGTAAAAATAATAATAACATGCGATTGAAAGGAGAATTCCTTCTTCGAACGCATTCGTGGATATAAAAAGGATTTCCACTAGGGAATGCAATCTCGATCTCGCGAGATCTCGTTTTCGCGAGATCTCGGCCTTTTTTAGCGAGATTGATCTCGGCTGAAAAAAGGGGCGAGATCTCGCGAGATTAACGAGATTGCACTGGAGCATAAAAAAGTCTTATTCGAAGCGCGGACTGACACTGACGGAGTTGCAACCTGTCGGTTTCGTTCGGTGCGCGAATTAATTTTTAAATTACTAAAAGATTTGCGTTTGATATTAGAAGAGAAGACTGGTTGTTTTTCTCATTTGTTATTTCAAATTCAAATTTTATTTATTTCATGTAGGCCAACCTGTAGCTCTTATAAATCTACCACCGGTTCGGAATGCAGATTCTGCTGAGAAGAACCGGCAAGAAACTCAGCAGTTGCTTTTCAAAAAATAAAAAATATTTTTTAATTTTTTAATAGGTAACCAAACTGTGCTATGTATGGTCGCGGACAGAAAATGTTTATCAGTTTTCAAAGTAGATTCTATATCACATTGCGTGCAGTAAGGTCTATAACGCCATAGAATATCAAAAGCATACCGACTGTCAGGTATAGACGTGTGCATGTAATTATGAATCTTAAGGTAGTAAACATTTTCTGTCCGCGACCGTATGTATATACAGTGCTTCCACAGTGATTTGATTGAAACGTACGTCAAAGTTTACTACTTAGAAGTTTATTAAAAAATTATAGACAATTTGATTCATAAAAGTCTATTGAAAAAATTCGTGGAAATAAATGTTATCTTATAATACTTATAATTTTTATTATTATTTTTTTTCTAATTTATTGAAATTTATTATGATTATTTGCAAAAAAAACACACAAAACTGCCAATCTCGCGAGATCTCGAAATTGGCGAGATCTCGCGGTATTGTTATTTACAATCTCGCGAGATCTCGCTTGAGCCCCAATCTCGCGAGATTTGCATTCCCTAATTTCCACCGTGTTTATCGGGTTACCGTTATTGTGTGACGCGGTGAATGATCCAGTTATAAAAAAATAGGAACCTTTTGTTATTTCTCTTTAGTAAGCCTTTATTATTTTAACATACAATTTATAAAACCTAGGTACCTACTTATATAGATAAGAGTTTCCACAGCGAGCGCTCTACTTTTTTTGAATAGTTAGGCACCAACCTACCTAGGTATACTATAAAGCGTTTCTCTTTTAAGCGATAGATAAATACGTATAAGTATATGGATAAGCAACTCAATAAAACGGCTGACTACTTAGCGCAGGTCTCCTCATGAGTTATAGGCAAAAATTAAACTCACACACATTTGAGAATATGATGGAGAACTTTCAGGCGTGCAGGTTTCCTTAAGATGTTTTTCTCCACCGTTAAAGTAGGTATGTGGCATATAATACCTGCGAAAAGTCAGAGGTGAATGCACGGGATCGAACCCATGACGGTCACTAGGTAGCTCTACTTATTATAAACGATTTATTGGTATTATATTTTTATCTAGAAAAATACCTATCTGCTAAGCGTTTACGTTTACTTATCTACTGACTGAATTAATGACTGTTGTCTTATGCTGAGATCTATAGAGCATGCTCTAAATTAGCTCGGACTTAAGATAGACTTAAAACGAGATACATAATATATGCTCTGACATAATAATGTTGAGTCTGAGCAGAGTGAGAGTGTGATCTACAGATTTCAGTCTTAGAGCATTTAACCAACCTGTTGTGAGGTTGTCCAGACAGAATATACCTTCTACAATAATGTCTGGTATTTTCTCGTCATGAATGACCCTGTCCACAATTTATATCGTACGCAAGGCAGGGGGCGGACATATTGACGTTCATCGAATACTTCCTTTGACCAGCATCACATTGCTTCGCGTAGGTACGTGACGCACCCGTTTCGAATTGTTGGCCTTTGCCTGTTCCACGCTGGTCAACAATCTCGAACTTTTAGCTGGACGTTAAATGCAAAAAAAAATTGTTTCTGAAATCTGTAGGTAAGTATATGCTACCAAGAATCAAGACCCAACATCTGCTGAGATCTCTAGAGCGTGCTCTGACTTAGCTTGGACTTAAGATAGAATTAAAACGAGACACAAATATGCCCTGAAATCTGTCTCATTTTAACTTTGTCTTGAGTCTGAGCTGGGCGAGAGTGCGGTCTATAGATTTCGGCCTAAGTCACAGGCCTTAGTATCTTATTAATTTATTATTTTGTATGAAGGGTGTATGGAGCTACTGAAACGTGACGTCATGTTGCAATAGCGCTCTCTTTTTCTAACAGGAAACTTAAAAGCTCTATATTTTCGAGACTAGTTAAGATATTAAAAAAAGAGAAATGACATTGTGTTATAATATTCAAAACCTTTATTTTAAGTAAGTATATAAAAAAATTTAGTCATCTAACTAATTACTAATAATAGCGTGTGTTTTAAATTATAATAACCGGCTAATTACTATGTGCCGAGTCTGAAGTAATGACTGCAAAATTTCCTTCTGGAGGCAGTTCTAGTACACTCTGTGTGCAATTGGCGCGCAGTGGTTGCGTACCTTACAGTTACAATTACGATACAACTGAGATGAAATAGAGCTCTATACAAACTGTAAGTACCTAGTTTTGAAGTCCTAAAGCAGTATAAATTGAAATTGGATTCGGAAACGATCTAACTACTCTCAAATACATCCAATTTCAAAATTGCAGACAGGGGTTGTCACCCCCACTGGCAGGGTGATTTGCGTCTAGCTAGGCCCTTCATGTAGGTACCCTCAACGTCATTGGAAAACGCATTCCAAATTAATTTGCAGCGACACGAAACGCAAACTGGGACGATTGATCGTAATACAAGCACTGAATTCTCTCTCTTAATTATATGTATAATTATAGGAATTTGATTCGTGGTTAATTTATGAACGAACTTAAATTAAATTCTTTTTTGGAATTTTAATATTATCCAAGACTGGCTTGCCATAGCACAGGGGATTCCAGATCGGAGGTCAGCTATCATTTATTTTACAATTTTTTTCTCATGTATAGTGTATACATAGTAGGTAGGTATAATTCTTTCAATTCACGAGGGCGCGCCGCTCATGGTTGTGTGGCGGTTGTGTGTGTGTCGTATCTGTATAAGTGTGAACGAGAGCTTGCACGCGCCTGACCGCTTCCACCTAGGCTTCTGACAGGCACGCACACTTACGCAATGTACATGTACACGGCATAACCACAAGTAAAGCTCACGCACCCTCGTGAAATGCAAGAACTATAATACATATATTATTTACTTTTAGGGTTATTATTATTGTAGAGACGATTATATAGCAAGTTTTCAATCAACAAGCCTCGTTGGTGGATCCGAAGATATGCAGGGTTTTCCCGTTAAACGACAGACAGCAAAAAACGGTTGTCACTAAAGTTAGGCATGTTTAGGACTACTTACAATTTTACTAGAATATGGTCATAATACCTACACGCACATGCAAACTTTGAGCATTAGCATAGTGTGTGGCTAGCCATCGTTGGTGGTCCATCAATTAATTACCGCAATGCCGACAGTCTTTTGTTTCGCGAGGATGGAAGCCTTTTGAAGCGGTGCAAAAGCTCTACACGGCTCTACACTCCTTCCTGCCGTCTGGCTCGCAATTCGCATGCCACGAACACGCTGCTCTCGGAAGTGCTCCAAACGAGACGCCTCGACGGATCGATGGTAATGCACGTTAACCTAGGGTTGTTAACCATACTATTAAAAAAAAAATAATTATACTTTACTATCTGATGCGACTTCGTTAGTGAGAATTTAGTTTTAAAATTTCCGACAACCTCTTTTGATTTTCCGGAATGAAAAGCTTATGCCACTCTCCAGTTCCTCAACTATACCCACGCAAAAAATCACGTCGATCCGTAGCGACATCATTGAAAAACAAACCAACAAACAAACACACTTTCGCTTTTATAATATTAAAAGGGATTTCGCTCCATACTACCAAGGATCTATTTCACCGGCCACGTGCTAACTTTAAGCAATTAATAAACTTCTGAAAAATTGCCATTACTTCCGAGTAAAACTTTAATTAATAAACTACCTTAATATGTTTTACGTCCTTAATATTGTTTACTACTCAAAGCCTAAAAAATACTGTTTCATCAGCATTATTTTTTTTTTACAAAAAAAAATATATTCCTGTTGGATTTGTTTGAGCAAGAAAAACTACCTACTGTTTACATAATATTTTCTTCTTCGACTTTTTTTCTTATTATTCTACAAAAAGACCTTTTGGGGCCTATCGGTCATGTGATAATAGGAGTTCAAACATTTTATGTACTTAGGTAACTTAGGTTTAGGAAATCGTTCTGAAAACCCGCTAAGTATTGGTCTTTATCCTTCAAAAAATATAATATTTAAATCAGAGCGTTGCAAAATCTTCGACTATAAAAATGTCCCTGTTTCTATGTTGTTAATGGTAGGCTTATGGTAGGTAGGTACTTATATTGTTATTTTCTATAAAACTTAATGTAACAATGCCCGAGGAAAACGGAGGCCACATAATCCCTTAAGGGATGTAATAGTATCGGGCAATTTGCCAATATGAGTAGGCATTCTGTGTCCTTCATCTAAGGTTACCAGAACTTTGAGTTAGTTTCGGGATAGTTTCGTTCCATCGAACTAAAAATAGCACGAGTGCTCTCTTCAGTATGACACTTTCATGTGTAAGAGATATCAAACTACATCTGTAGGGCTAACATGCGCGTCACGAGAAAATTTTGTCGATTACGTAGGAATATACAAATATGTATCAGGCATTACTATATCAGGTATAATAATATAGTTAGCTATTGTAGGTAATCTAGACACACAACAAACAAAGAAAAAATTCGCTACTTAAGACAAAGACTTGATGTTGCTTTGCCATAAAAGGTATTTCCGACCTTTTGATTTGTTTTGAGATGCAATGCATTAACCACATTACAAAGAAGTTATTAAGTATAAACATCAATTAAAAATTTGGAAAAAACACCTGAGTGTTCCCATTTTCCATCAACTTCAAATTTTTTTAAATTTTATCTCAAACAAGCTTTTAACCGCGTCTTTGCTCCCGCCATCTATTAAAAGTAATCCGAAGTGGGTGGATTCCTAATTTCCTATTACAAAGTCAACAATTTTGATTTTTTCGATGTGTCAGCTTTTCTTTTGAAAAAATTACTCAAATCGGTCAAACCGTTTTTGAGTTTTAGCCAGACTAACGAACTGCAATTGATTTTTTTTTATGATGTTGAGTCGGAAACCATCCAACCTATATTTTTTATATCTATATTTTAGTTAGATTTAAGGCCGCTGCATACATAACGTGCACGGGACGGGACGGGACGTGGACGGGACGGGACGTGGAGTTTTGGAAATATCGTTTCATAGAAAATGTAAACGACTGTGCATACGTCACGGAGCACGGACGGGACGGGAACGTGCCACGCGCGGAACGGGAAAAATATCGTCGGCGACGATGTTTAGCACGTCCCGTCCCGCACGTGCCCCGTCCCGTCCGTGATTCCGCTGCGTATGCACAGTCGCCCCGTTCGCTCCGGAGAGCTAAGTAGTGATGTTTGTGTATTTACCTACCAAGCAAAAATGGACGAATGGAAAAACTAATCGAGTGTGTACGATCACATCCAGCTTTGTATAATTTTGCAATCTTTCTTTAATAAATGAGGGCTCAGCTTATTTTCCAGTAAAGCAAAACATTCTTTTGTCATACGAAAATACTTATAAAATTGAGTCTCGTCATCCAAAAGTTCTTTGTAAAGAGTATTCTCCTTCTTGTTCTCTTTTCTGCCATGTAGGATGTACAGAAAATCTTCTTTTCCTCTTGACGGCCGTAGCTTCTTCATCATCTAAAGCAATAGCAATTAAAGCCAATTCTTCAAATGAAAAATCCATCTTTCCTTGTTCACATCACTAGCACGTTAGTTCTGAGTTATTGCCACGTTGCGTATGCATTAAAAATTCCCGTTCGTGTTTACTAACCACGTTCGGGCCCCGTCCCGTCCACGTCCCGTCCCGTCCCGTGCACGTTACGTATGCAGCGAGCTTTAGTTTGTTTTGTCATTGGGTTGATCAAATAAAAAGTTTTCTTTCTTTGTTTACAAAGCTATGTCCTTAAAAGAAGATTTATTACCTTGCAACCCTAGTGGACTGGACGTCCTCCGCCCTGCTAAGGACATGCCAAGGTCGACTTAGGGACGTAAATAAAAAGGTGCTCGGAACGCTATGTTTATTTATCAAAGGCCTTGTGTAATATGCTCACTCAATCTGCTCGAGTTTTCCCCTGTGTGAAGACCGAACAGTTTATTTTTATTAGGCCTCCTAAGAGACATATTATACGACTACGTACGATAGAGGTGGGTAACTTTAGGAAAATGTAGAACAATGTAAGTCAACTGCAAAATGGAATTCATCTAAATAAAATGATAAAAGTTAATCATCCGCTTAAAATGGTATTAAAATAAAAGTGTCTGTCATTATCGTAGGTACCTATTCCAAATTTTTTTTTCAGCTAGCCTTTCGGTAGAGAAAAGCGCTTTAAAACTGACAGACGCGGCAGACTGAATCGTGATAGACGATGACGTAAAAAGGCTACGCTATATCTACCCTCCAGGAACTGCAATTAATTACTGTAAATACCACAAGGCGTACGTGCTTCAAATGCCGCGCACCGCGCCGTAAACGTCAAGCGTCAGTTGGTCAGGAAGCGACCTTACATTTTTCTCCAACACCTATTTGGCGTAAAACCAGCTGAGGTAAAACACAACAACCGTGACGTCAATATAACTTTTACGTAACGTACCTATCATGAAACTAACTCCGCTTTACGTTTGTTTTACGCAACATAGGATGAGATGGGCATGTTAAGCATGGCATTGGAAAAACTCGATGTGAAAAATTTACTTTTTATTATGAACCGATGGATGTTCACCGCTGGACACCTCTGCTATGGCCTTGCACAGGCCTCTGAATTGTGCCGAATCATTTCTACTCGTTGATGATGATGATCCCTTTCATTCGATCAACTGATGTCGTTGGTCCATCAAGTGCGGGGTCTGCCAACACTGCGCATGCTGGACCAACTACTCTAGCTCCTCGGGACCCCAAAGACCGTCAACCAATGGTAACCACCAATGGTAGGTAATTTTTGGATTCAGATATAAGAAGTCAGACAGGTTTAATTTATAGATAAAAAGCCAACGTACCTAATTAAATAATATGTTACGTTCATTTAGATCAATAGAGCTGATTATTTTAATGAAGTCCGTAGAAGAGGGTGCTGTGGCAGAGGGTGCGTGCACCTGTTCCCACTGAAACCAACGGTTACTATAAATAAATAATACGTAGTAAAATATACAACAAAAAATAGCAATGGAAATATTAATTACGTATTCACGGTCAAAGTTAATTGCCTCTAATATTGACCCAGTTAACAAAAGTGTAGTGCACCTACTTTAATGAAATGATTTCCTTTGTTTCAGGGCTAGGCGATCCAGTCGGTTCACGCGAACCACAAAAAGAGGTATGAGGCTATAAGTTCTAGTTCATTCACTCGGACGGCGCAACGCCGCGAGGCAGCCCGATATGCGCCGACGCGCTGTATCATGCGTGTGACACAACGTCCGCCGGCCGATACCACGCGCCACTTCCATTCAATGTGGCTGTGCCAAGATACGATTTCATCGGCTCTCTCGCTGCCCCAGTAGTCGCACGTGCGTCCCCGCACGCAGCGAGACTGCAAGCAAGCGAATCACGCTTTGTTGCCACTATAACAAAACACAATAAAAACAAATGTGACACTGGCCAGTTTTAAAACGGATTCGACGAAATAACGGTTTTCAAATCGATGTCCGTTTGAAGGATTGCCCCTGTGAACCGTAAATTGACATTTAATACATTGTAAACAAATAGTGATTGTTCAAGTTTTTGTGAGTGATACAAAGTTGTGCAAAATGACGTCGCGGTCCAAGGAGAAGGTGGCTGCTGCGTTTCGGAAGCTGTTCCGATCTCCCGAGAAACTGGACAAAGATGGAGCTGGGCCGAGTGGCTCGCCAGCCAGGCGCGGCCTCTTCCGACGACACAGGTAACTAGTTAATTACTTTTTGTGCTTTTTTCAAAAGAATTACAATAGTCTTTCTGAATCAGAAATGTGGAGATCTGTAGGAGAACCATTGTCACCGACGTAGCTCAGCGAGTTGCGAAGCTGAAGTGGAAATGGATAGGGCAAATATAGTTCAAAGAGTGGACGATACAGGAGTTCCCAAGATGCAGGAGTGACGATACTGCACCGGAAAGCGTAGTGGTGCCAGACCCCCCATAAACGGTAGCTGGATACAGGTGGCACAACACCGAGATCTTTGGAAGTACATGCAAGAGACCTTCTTCCAGCAGTGGACGTCTATCGGTTGATAGAGAAAAGGAAGATTAAACTTCTTATTCGCATGCCAGAATCGTAATTAAAACCAACCGCATCAAAATCAGCACAGCAGTTTTTCAGGAAAATGGTATACGTAACTAGTTAAAAATTAAAAACTTGATTCCTGAAGTGATACGTTGATCTATTTAATGAAAAAATAATTGTTTGTGCGTTATTTGTATAACCTCTTACGTTTAACGCATATTTTATGTACCTACCTACTCATACATATACTTAACATCTTTTTTTGCCCTGGTAAAAAAATTATTAAACCCTTCCACGTGACACATCCATGTTCAAAAACTTTCCCACTATTCTATATAAGGTCAACCGGGGCTAATGCGCCACAATACTTTGAACGACATTTTTATCTGATTATAACAAACATATTCTATCTCATCATAAGATTTAACTTATGACACAAGTTAGGAAAAGTTATCTTATTTCATATTTTAATACCATTTAATGACATTTTGAATAACTACTACGTGTAAATGACGTTTTTATAAAATCTGGGATTTTTAGACGCAATAACCCACGGTGGGGCGAAAGCGTCTTTCACCGGTATAACGTAATTGGACGAGCTGATAGTAATTGAAATCGAGGTAAATGGAACAGTACCAGTGATATAGTTTATCATTATCTTGTATCTTAAATTGTAGGCTTAGTTTAGGTTTATTAGAGTAAAACAAATGTTTGGGGCTATGGCGTCTTATTGTACTTGTTTCTTGTAGTCGCATTCACCCCATCGTAGATTTCAGGGGAGCTAAACTTTTTTCCATTAGGTTCGCGTATTTAATTATTAAGAATGGAATCAAATCACAACTAAGAAATAACGAATAATTTATTGGAACAAAAGAGTCTAACGTAACATATATCTTGTCTAACAATCATTACAAATAATGACAAAATATAAAGTGCACCACAAAATGCGCCAATCTTGTATTTAGTTAAACTTCTCTTTATTTCAACTTTAATTAACCTCGTAACATGTTTAACAACATTAACATTGATATTAAGTACATGTAAATAATCAATTAATCAGTCTTTTTACAATATTTAATTGGTAGGACTTATTTTCCCTCGTTCATTGCTATAAGGGTGACGCTGGTGCAAACAAACCATATAAAACAGACACGAGTTCTCAACACTGTAGATTTAGATTGTGTAGTATAGCGATCAACATTTTATAAAAATAATACAATTTAAGTACATATTTTGCATTATTCCTGCATTAAAATATATAAATAGATTTACTACTTTAATACTAAAATCAAAAAGTTTAGGACCTCTGACAATGGGGCTATTGCGTTACAATAGACGCAATCACCCCATCAGGATGGACGCAATAGCCCCAAAGCAAAAAACATAAGTTAAAATTTAAAATTGCAATTTGACTCCAAATCTTAAGGTAATTACATGAAATAATTAAAACAACATGTATTGCAATAAAACAGCAAAAGTACTTACAGTTAAGAAACATAGATATTCTCAAAGAACTGAGATTTATGCCGATTTAAATTCACCTGCTGGCGCACAAGAAGAATCCAAACGAAATGACAGATTTAAGTTGGCGGATTATTTACAGAAAATAGCTCTGTCACGCCATCTATTGATCAAATTTTGTAGTTTTAGTGCCAAAGACGTAAAAAAGATGGCGTGATTAGTTCTAAAATACGCATTTCGTACGGTAATTGAAAAAGACGCCTAAGCCCCATAGACGAAATAGCCCCGGTTGACCTTACCTAGTTAGGTACTTACTATGTTTATCAAAAGTAATGTACTTAATTTCTTCCGTTTGACAAATATTAATATTAGGCTAATAAATATATTTGTTTAGGTCTACCTAACCAAATAAAGCTACTGACAACAACGCTCCAAGGGAGATAGTTTCCGAGCCGAAGAGCAATTTATTCTTACACACAAATTTTGTTTTATTGGAAACGTTTCAACGCTCACATTTGCTGACCATATTGATGATTTGAGCATGTGTTAGTTAGGTACCTATCATCAGTTAAGATCGCATAAGAAACACATTGTGCTTTGTGTTATGGTGCCATTATTATTTTGGTCTTTGTTACCGAAATTGTGTAAACATTTATAGGACGAAGTTACGTTTACGATAAATAAATCGCGAAAAGTTTAGATAAACGTGCGCAAACTATCGATGTATGTACCTAGATGTCGCAAACGCACATGATAATCTATAATTATATAAAAAGGCTTGTCCTGACTGACTGACTGACTGACGATCAACGCACAGCCTAAACCACTGAAGTTAGAAACTTGAAATTTTGACAGTAGGTTCCTTTTATGACGTAGGCGAGCACTAAGAAAGGATTTTTCGAAATTCGCCCCCCAAGGGGGTAAAAAGGGGGGTTAAAGTTTGTATGAAACTCCGTCATTTTTCGAGTTATAAATAGAAATTCGGTATTTAGGCTTTAAATTGAAAACAAAAAAGTACGTGTTTCACAGTTTTTAAAAATTCTACCCCCTAAGGGGTTAAATAGGGGTTGAATGTTTGTATAATAGTCCTTCGTTCTTCAAGTTATTTTTCAAGTTACGTTTATGAAACTTGATATTTTGGCTCTTGATTAAAAATAAAGAATTACGTATTTTACATTTTTTTTAAATTCTCCCCCCAAGGGGGTAAAAAGGGGGGTTAAAGTTTGTATGAAACTCCGTCATTTTTCAAGCTATACCCATAAAATTCGGTATTTAGGCTTTAAATTGAAAACAAAAAAGTAAGTGTTTCACACTTTTAAAAAATTCTACCCCCTAAGGGGTTAAATAGGGGTTGAATGTTTGTATGATAGTCCTTCGTTCTTCAAGTTATTTTTCAAGTTATGTTTATGAAACTTGATATTTTGGCTCTTGATCAAAAATAAAGAATTACGTATTTTACATATTTCGAAAATTCTCCCCCCAAGGGGGTAAAAAGGGGGGTTAAAGTTTGTATGAAACTCCGTTATTTTTCAAGCTATACCCATAAAATTCGGTACTTAGGCTTTAAATTGAAAACAAAAAAGTAGGTGTTTCACAGTTTTTAAAATTCTACCTCCTAAGGGATTAAATAGGGGTTGAATGTTTGTATGATAGTCCTTCGTTCTTCAAGTTATTTTTCAAGTTATGTTTATGAAACTTGATATTTTGGCTCTTGATCAAAAATAAAGAATTACGTATTTTACATTTTTTGAAAATTCTCTCCCCAAGGGGGTAAAAAGGGGAGTTTCAATATTCATAGTTAAGACAGGACAACGTCTGTCGGGTCCGCTAGTCTTAAATATATGAAAAGAAAAGGTGAATGACTGACTGACTGATCTATCAACGCATAGCTCAAACCAATGGACGATTCGGGCTGAAAGACATACAGATAGCTATTATGACTTAGGCTTCCGCCAAGAAAGGATTTTTGAAAACTAAACTCCTAGGGGGTAAAATAGGGGGTTGAAAATTCGAACATAACGTGAGCGAAGCCGCGGGCAAAAGCTAGTTATTATACTAAGTACTTTATCTACCTTTATCTTTGGTACCTACTGTAACTAATTTTTGAGAAATAGTTAATTAAAGTGCGTGATACGCAGTCACGCTAATAAAGAAACTAGGTATAATTATGATCTAAAAAAAATTATTATTATGCGAAACAAAGATGTGACTACTTACTTATGCTCGCAACATAGAAACTGTTGAAAATTACGAAACCGTCAGATAATAAATAAATATCACCTGTGGGATTGTAGTGTAACAATCGCAATCACATCGCAATCACCTCTGCTTGAATTTATGGCGTTTTTTTTTTTTAATTTCATAACATGATAGTCCTTGACTGCAGTCTCACCTGATGGTAAGTGACGATGCAGTCTAAAATGGTAGCGGGCTAACTTGGAAGGGGTATGGCAGTATACTCATACCCCTAATCGGTTTCTACACGCCATCGTACCGGAACGCTAAATCGCTTGGCGGCACGTCTTTGACGGTAGAGTAGTAACTAGTCACGGCCAAAACCTCCAACCAGACAAAACATTTTTGCTGCATCAATGAATTTTAATTTTAACCAAGAGCCAGAGAGTACCGGCCAATCAGAAGTGATTGCTTTCGTCACACTGTAGCAATTATCCCATAGCTTTGCCTGTGAAATAAGCCATTAAAAATTTTCGAAAATAATTAAAATTAGAGTTCGCCTTTTGGTTTGTGTTGGCAGCTTTGATTATAGATTAGTTGGCAGATTACGAACTCTTTTAATAAAAAAATCAATATAGCAATCATATCATATAGTATAAATAATTATAAATTTACGATATGGGAACAAAAAGATTAAAAATGAATGCTATGGTAACTTAAACCAAATATGGTAAGATTCATTAATGTTCTTCAATATTCAAACTCAAAAATTTTGTTTTTGTTTGTCCGCTAGGTCAATGATGCAGTAATATTTATAAAAACTCGGGTCAAGGTAAAAAACTGGCATCCACAACTTAGTTATGATACTTGAATATTATAAATAACAATAATAACAGAATATAAAATCTATACAAATAAATAAAATGGAAGTGTGTGTGATTTCAAACAAAACTATAACCATATAAAAAGTTTTTAAAATGGTAGTTGATCTGGTCAGTCTGTCTACTATAGTTACCTGTCTGTCTCACAGACGGACGCGACGACGGCTGAACCGATTTTGACGGGAATATTTTAAAAAGAAAGTTTCATTCTTTTCTCTTTTTTTATTTTGAAAAACTAAAGAGTTTCTTAGTGTCAATTTCATAATCGCTGTCTACCTAACGTTTATGGTTTAACCGATGAATTTTGAGATTTTGACAGATTTTTCATACAAATACTGTCAGAACATTTTTACTCCTCGGTTAATACGTTACTGTTGCGGTGATAAAATTGGCGCTAAAATGTTTTGAAAGCCTTTATCCACGCAGACAAAGCTACGGATAATAGCAAGCTATAACAACTAGGTAGGTAGGTACATCGAAAGCGAAACCCATTAATTATTATTATAGTCCTTCATTAATATTCATGTCGTTATTTACAGAAATACCTTAAATGTAATGTTGTTATAAACGACCGCAAAGTATGCAGCATGATCAAATTTTTTCTGTAAACATATTCTGATAAGTCAAGTTGTCAACTTACCTATGCTAACATATAACATAGTTACCTAGTATCGCACAGGAAACTGCGAAAAAGGGCAATAAACATAAACCACGCATAGAGATGTGATAACAGCCAGCGAAGTCGAGATGGATTAGGTATGTACTGGTATTATTAAAATTCAATATAAAAACGTGATAAAAACTATTTTAAAAATCCAATTTGAATGCATGAAATTCAATAAACGGGATTCATCTCATAATTTTCAACACTTAGAAATGGAACAATTTCTTCAAACTTAAACGGGACCACCGTTGCTGTATGACGTTGTTGATATAAATTAAATAAACTTTATTCAAAATAACAAACAATTTTGATGTAAGTATGTATACAAAATTTTGAGTAAAACGGCTTTTTCTCAAAACTGTCCTCATGTGGGTTGGTTCCGTTTTGTGTTCGCGGTTCATATTTACCTATTCAATAAAAAATAATTAGGTAATTAAATCGGTTAACAATCGGTGAAGATATCGCGGAATAAACGCACAAAAAATAGAGTCATATTTTTTTGAAGTCGGTTGAAAATTTCTATTCGAAAATAAAAAATTGGCTGGTAGGTTATGCAACTATTACAACAGTTATAAACACTCCTTAAAAATTTGCATTTTCTTCGACCGATTGCAATACCTATAACACGTTGCGTAAAGCAATACAATTCTTTTTACGTCCCAGAAAGAAAAATAAACAACATTTCATTACGTATTAACCGTTTAGCTATTTCACTTACCTAGGTTCAAGGTATTAAATAAGCAGGTACATAAATATATACGTATTTTTCCAATAAATAATCCGTAAACGCTTGAACTAGAGGAATTCCAGTCCCATAATAGGTAAGTAATAATTATTTATTATTCACCGAGCGAAGCGAAGTCCTCTAGTCTACTTGGGTCAATTTGTACTTCTTGCTTATCTGTCTGAGTGACAGTTAGGCTAGAATTACACTATTAAGTTTTTACGTAAGTAGCTTACGGAAACAACTTACGTAAGTAACTAACATTACTAAACGATACCTACGTGACTTACAGGTCTGCTTACATTTCATAAGTTACTCAGCGACTTACGTGAGTAAAACTTACAAGTGTGATTGCGGCCTTATATTGTTTATTGTTTACAACTTACAAAGCTCCTGAATCAATCAACATAATTACCTAGAAAGTCCAAAAATTAAGACGAGAAACGACGAAGACGAAGAGAATAAATTATTAATATATCTGGCAAAATACCTAGCTACCGGCCTATTCTTCAATAAATACCTACTCCAACAAAGTAAACATAAATAAGGAAGCATAATATTTTAGCGTATTCGTGTACAAACAGTCCAACAAGTTTCCTAAGCTTAGTCACAGCATCTAAATAGGTAATGATGATATATAATTTACTCTAAACATTATTAAGACTTTTCCTGTTCTTAGCACCAATGCACTCAATCAATATTAAAATTAAGGTGAGTGATTTAAAAGTTTATTACATAGACAGTAGGTATTATAGCTTTGAAAAAATTATGCAATAAGTCTCTGGTTAGGCCTTATAGTTCCTAAGCTATGCAAGCATTATAAGGTATGCCCAACTGTGTACGTCTATATCCTTTCGGTTGAAATGACTGTTGACGAAAAGCTTATTAGGTTGGTAGAGACCTAAGTCAAAGCTCTCTTGGATTTTCTATCTAGAAACACTCGGTAGGTATGCTGGGCAACTGTCATTCGAAGGTCATTTGTGGAAAGTGAAACTTCTTTCACTGAAATCTGAATTTCTTTAAAAACGTCGTTAAGTTTTTTTTGGAACAACTTATTTTCTTCTATTACCTGAGTAGACACCTCACCAAAGCATTCGTTTAAAAACGATAAATAATTAAACTTTTTATTGTTTAGGGTACCTAAGGTCGTAGAAATATGTTATCAGCGACACACCTAATAACAGCCGGTCAGATTGCGAAATACGAGATTGCTTCAAGGAACCATAGAATGCGTTGACGCTTCTGTTTTGCGAAACTGTAGGAGACAAAGACGTTGTTTACTTTAGACGTACTTATGAGGCCGCCGGTGATGTGGTGAAGTGACTGTCGCTACATGGCGACCTTCGTTATCGTCTCTTCGATGCGGAATACTGCAATTCTAACGAAGTAAACGTAAGTTACATCTACTACATTTGAATGCCTATAAATAATAATCATTAATAATGTAGCTACTTTTTTATTGTATTGGCCATTGGTGGAGTACAGGAGTAGCTAAATATTTATTTGCAGATGTCGATAAATTTTTGTCATACTTATTCGAAAAACGATAATATTGGCTTAGAGGACAGCGGGAGCCAAATTCAATTTTGTTCTTATGGGAGTTTGAGCTTTCTCTCTTCTGATTGGTCCGCGTTCATGCTTTTTTGGTTGCAATGCGCGCTGAAAAAAAGTCATGCATTCATCATCTTTTTTTCTTCAGAACTCACTTTAGTCTTCTGGTTAATACCTAAATTAAGTATTGAAAGTTTTTTCTCATAAGTAGTGATGAAAAATAGTGTGCATGATGCGGACTTGCTTTCGAATCTTCAATGATTTATCGATTAAGACTTAACGTCTATTTATAAACTGTTACACCCAATGCGTACGATTACATCGATCATGTGTCGGAGAAAGCTGTCTCGTTCTACGCCCCCCGAGATACGTTATCAGAAATACTATTAGTGAAGCGGCAGGCCGGCTAGGGTATAACAAGGGTTGACACTTACCCACGTTATCAGTACAAAAATACTTCTGTTGTGGGTACAAAATACCCCTTTTTCCTCGTCCTGCCACCAACTCGTTCCACCAGTAGCATGAGATGGAATTGTCTTCCTAATCGTACCATCTTTGCGTACCATACTGACTGCAGATGATTGCTCTACTTAATTTCCCTTTAGATATCACTCTATTAATTAATCATCATACTAATTTTTTTTGTAATTTTTTTAAAAGAATATTAGCCAACATTAAGTTGACTAATATCCTCCTATCCCCTCCAAATAAGCGGAAAGCTTGTGTTAGGAGTGGGTACGACAATAGTGCAACGGGTGGGATTCGAACCTGCGACCTTACAGTTTTCAGTCCGCACCTTTAACCGTTGGGCTGTTGAGGCTTGTAAACTAATTATAAAGTTTAAATGTACGGATGTAATTTTTACACAAAGTTAATTCAATTGATGTGTTCTATGTATTGATAAAAACAGTGTAATTGTCGCTACGACACTTACACGGTTTTGATTTGCCCACAAACGTATGAAAATGGATTTCAATGTACTAATGCTAGTTACGCGGATTTGCACTATTCCCGACGATATCACACCTTTAGAATTAAAGTGACTTAACTCAAAATTCCTGTACTTCTGTTTAAATACTTTTAAATTTAATATAATATGACCACTAAAAGATGCAATACATACATCTGGATAAAATCAACTTTTTCCAATAAAATTGAATTTACTCAACACTATACTTTTTTGCTCATTTGCCACAAATTGCAATTTTTGAATTAGGTCACTTTGATTCTAAAGGCGCGATATTTTTTTGTAAGTGTTTCCAGAAGGTAGGAAAATATTTCCATGTACCTACAGTGACAAAATGCAAACATAACTCGTACAGTCTTACAAGTGCGTATCTGCTTACACTCAGTTAATTTTGCTTTCGCCGAGCTAAGTATGTGACCGCATTTGAAAATGTGCCATGTAAACAAATCTTAGCCGGGTTGTCCGTCGCTTTTATGATATGCCTTTATACTTTTTATAAGAGAAAATAGTTAGCCCATTATCTATTTATTTAGTATATTCTGTGACAGACGTAGTAGGGTACCTACCTATTATAGTTATTATACCTACCTACCTTCTATTATTTTTTTTACTGTTCCGAGAAAAAACCGGATCTCTCAATATCTAGAATAACTCAAAGAAAAGTTGCAAAGATATGCTTTTCAAAGCGTAATACTATCTATACAAATTTTCCAGTGAAGTTATTGCCATTAATTTAAATCTAGGCGCGCAGTATAATTTTGTAATGTTATTTTAAAATGTAAAAAAATAAATTTTTTGGTGAAAATTATTCAATGTATACTATTATACCCTACACTGCGCGTGGTCTGACACGCATACTTTTCACACTCGTTTCCTCGCCCGTAGGTAGGTTGAAGACGTGCCCCAGATATTTGAACTTATCGACCACTATAAGATTCACTGCCACTCCAATTAAGCGAAGCGGAAGCAGAAGTCTTGCCTTACCAGTATAATTTGTACTTTGTTTTTAATATAAACAATTCACTCTTTTTAAGTTCGAACTACGTGTCTTCGCGTAACTACCCTCACAAATATTAACCAGATTAGATACATATTGCATTTACTTATCCATTTTCATAATTTTTTGGCGTTTCGGAAGGGAGAGATCTTTTGAGCTTGTTGGCTGTAGACTGTAGTACCCTATATTGCTTGAACTTTGCCAATCGCAAGACAAGGTCATCAGTAATTTATGATACCTATCTATAAAGAGTGATGTCGCCACTGAAACTCTCTGAATTTAGATAACCTGAATAAGCATTTGTATGGCCTAATTCTGTAATGATTCATTATTTATTTATGTAGATACTTTCTCGTACATATTATTACGAAACAAAATGCCGAGGTATCACCGAATTTAGCAGGTGGGTAGGTACTTATTCTGTGAACGCTAATTTCGAATTTACGTAGGTAACTATTTACTAAGTATAGGGATTTTCAAAAGGTTGCCCGATTCTGCGAGAAGGTATAGGCGTAGGTATTGCGTTTCAGCCAAATTGGTTAATTCGTTGTGGCCTGAAGGAGTAACAAAGATACACACACACACATACACACATACAAAGTTTATAATATTAGTGTGATGTGATTAGTGTGATAATGATTTGTCGATTTCGTTGTACCTATTTGGTACAATGATAATTGTCGATTAAGTCGGCAAAAATAATTTAATTTCTTTGAAAAGAAACACTAAGTGCCTAATTAGGTAACTTTTTATTTTTGAACAAGCAATAAATATCTTTCCCACGCATTTCAGGTCAACGTTTTTAGTCCAACCATTTCAGTGTTGTGATAGGTAGGTTTACATACGCAGGTATCTACACGCTGACATACATAAGGAGCCCTCGCCATCTCGCGATAATAATAACTTTGGTACTTACCTACTTACTTAATTGTTTCAATATCAACACATTATTTTTTATCACACAATAAGGAGGGTTAGTATTTATGATAGTCGTGTTTGCGATCATTTTTCACTTTCATCAAAATTGTCAAATTCTTTTTTCTCGTGGATGCTACTATTTCTAGAATCCCTGAAACATCTATCGTACTCGCTACTAACTATCTTAGTTTTCCACGCCGATACTCGTCGTCGCTAGGAACTGCACTATTATATCTACAGAATACTCAGGCGTGCAGTTTTCTTCACGATGTTTTCTGAAAAGTCAAATGTGCGTACCCGAATCCGCGACCTCTTGTACTCTTGTCTCCTACTGGAGACCGCAATCCTAACCACAACGATTTAATCATAATTTTCTTCTACCGGTGATAATTATTTCTACAACCGCAGAGTACATAATAAGTAGAACATAATATACCTACTAAAGTTAGAGCTTTTATAATATAGGATACCTTTTTAATTTTCAGAGACGGAGTCAGCCCAGCCGAGGCAGCTGTAAGCTTGCCGGCCAGCCCCGCCGCCTCCACGCTGGCCAAGAAGAAGGCGGTCGGCGCCAACGACGCGCGGGAGCGGGCCGCCGCCGTGCGCACGCGCCGCCTCATGAAAGAGCTGAAGGAGATACAGCGGCTGCAGGAGCACCGCCCGGACCCGGTGTTTACAGTGAGCATTGCACTTTCTCAACACCCCCCGAGCATAATTCTAACATATTTGAAACATTTACCGTGGCCTAAACTCAAAAGTAGATAGGTACAATTAGTAGGTAATTTTAATTACCAGAATCCTTAAAAATTAATTTCCTTCCTACTTTACAAAGCGTGGATTGAGGTTTTTTGGAGTCCCGCGGAAACTCTTATTTCCCGGGATAAAGAGTAGCCTATGTGCTATTCCAGACTATAATCTATCTCTGCGCCAAATTTCAGCCAAATCGGTTCAGTCGTTGCAACGTGATTGAGTATATCATATCATCAAAACTTTCGCATTCATAATATTATAAATAGGATTGAACTCATAAAAGTGTTCTCGCTACAGCATCCACATCGTGCTTGCAGGTGGAGCTGGTGAACGACAACCTGTTCGAGTGGCACGTGCGGCTGCACCAGATCGACCCGGAGAGCGAGCTGGCGGCGGACCTGCGCGAGCTGGCCGTCCCCAACATCCTGCTGCACCTGGTCTTCCCGGAGAACTTCCCCTTCGCGCCGCCCTTCATGCGCGTCATCGAGCCGCGGATAGAGAAGGGCTTTGTTATGGAAGGTAGGAAAGTTTTTGATTAAGAATTTAACCAAGCTGAACTGGACTGGATTCTCCTCTCCCGCGAAAAGCTTGTGTTAGTTAGGCACTCATAATTCCATTCCGGCTTATTTGGTACGGATGAGAATCCATCATCTCGTCGACCTTTTACTGTTGGGCTATTGATTTTATCAAATGTTGCCATTGCTGCATGATGGAGGAACAAAGCAATAATCAAACACACTTCACAACATAATGTTGGTAAGGACAGTAAGGAAGTAAGATTACAAACTTGTATCCCCCATAGGAATCTTACTAATATTATAAATGCAACAGTTTAAAAAAAAATACAAAATTATTTCATTTGGATGGATGGATGGCTGTTTGTTACTCAATCACGCTGCAACGACTGAACCGATTTGGAATTGGAATTTGGTCTGGAATAATCTCGGTAAATAAGAGAGTTCCCACGGGAATTAAAAAACCTCAGTCCGTGCCAACCAAGTCACGAACATCAGCAAGTAATATATCGACTGTTCCATAGAACAAAGTCTCATCTGCTAAATTAACAACTTGTTTGGGCCTTAAAAGTCACATCTGCAAGGCTCAAATCTCAAGTTACGAATTTAGCAGATGAGACTTTGTTCTACGGAACAGTCGATATCTGTCTTCTGGTTCTACAGGTGGAGCGATATGTATGGAGCTGCTGACGCCGCGCGGCTGGGCGTCCGCGTACACGGTGGAGGCGGTGGTGATGCAGTTCGCAGCCTCCGTAGTGAAGGGGCAGGGCCGCGTGGCGCGCGCGCCGCCGCGCTCCTCGCGCGAGTTCTCGCGCCGCCGCGCAGAGGAGGCGTTCCGCTCGCTCGTCAAGACGCACGACAAATACGGATGGGTCACACCTGCGCTGTCAGACGGCTGAGATAGGGTAAATAAAAAGATTTCATACTTTACCAGCTGACGTCCTGAGTTAGGTTTTTAGGATTCTATAACAATAGGGCGTCAACGGGACTCTATTACTAAACCTCGTCTATCCGCCGTCCGTCCTTGTCTGTCTGCGGGCGGTAACACATAAAAACATTTTTTTTATACTTTCTCCACCACAAATATCTATTTCTTTCACCTGCAATATTTTCACGACGATTCACCTACTATTGCCCTTAGTGAGAGAGGTGTCGAACTTCCACAAGATTAAAGACGTTTATTTCATAGAAAAAAAATTGACAAATACCTACCTACTTAATCTCACGTGAATCTGAAAGAAGCTTTGCCTAGCAATGTTCCAATTAAACAACATCAGCTATTGAAAGTATATTTAGTAATATTTTTGTCTTTTTCAGATAATGGTCAACCCTAACGCTGAATGGATCTCTCATAGTTAATTAACTCAATTTTATTGTAATAATTTTAGTTGTATCTAGAAAAAAAACTGTCATCTTCTCAGATACAGTGAAAATTTAAGGAATATCTATGATTTCTTATTTTACTTAGATTAGTGAAATTGTCGTGGGAAAGATGCAATTACCAGAGGTAAATAAACTCACTGCTACTCTATGGGGTCCTTTAGACGATAGCTCAATGCATCAGTTGATTCGCCAAATATTCAAAATATTATGGTAATGCACACATCAGCAAATACTATCGTATAATGGACTCCTAAGCGCTAAATGAAAAGACAATGGCGTCATAATCATTACTCAGACCATGAACCTGACAAACTGTTTTACCACTTCAATAATTTACTTCGACACTAGATATTCGTTAGCACAGAAAGGAGTACCTGTAACTGTACCTGATTGTAAACACCAATTAATGCAGGTCTTTTTACTACTTGCTACACTTGCTCGTAAAGCAATATTGTTGCGTGTGATGTTTCGAGCGTACCTGGCATAGTACGATATATTTTCGCGTATACCCTCCAAAAAGTGACATCTGTGCAGGTACATCGGTGTCAGTTGTAATAAATTATAAAAGTGGTAATGCTGTACCTCAGATTACGAAACGTGCACAGTTGTATGACAATTGCGCTGCGTTTTACAATTATTACCTGCGTAGATTAAATTGTAAGGTTAGCCTCTGAGGTAATATCCATTTTACCACTTGTCTAATTTCATATTATGTGCCAAACAAATACATAAAATAATAATATACAAGGTGTTTGTTAATGTGTATAACTTACCAGCAACCACCCATGCACTTTGACCCTATAAACACAATGGCGGTGGTAAAAAGTAAAAATTAATTATCAAAAACTTTCATACAAAAATAATTAATTAATTAAGAAAAAAACATTTTGGAAACCCTAACTAGACATAATAACAACACGCCACATAAATCCCTTTCAATTCCTGATTCCCTAGTACAAAAAAGTTCGATGTTTAGAAAAAGTCGTAAATTCTTACCGAGTGCCGCGCACTTGATGTCACGTGATGTCTTTTCGGAATGGGTAGGTAAGCGCGAAATCACTGACGACCTTTGCTGACGACTGACAAGTCGACCACTTTGCCTCGTTACTACGTACACTACGTCAGTAGTGGTGATGACCGGATAACGAGGTCTAGGTTCGATTCCCGGGTCGGTTCAAAATTACACACGCCTTGCCTTATTGGGTTTCTGACAACAAATTATCAGTAAGTATCGGCCTGGAGTTAAATTACAAAGTTGGCGTTGTGTCACTCCCGTTCCTCGGAGAACATGTTATCAATGATAAATTTTAAGATTAATTAAAGCCCACCAACCGCAGCTGCAGCAGCTTGGAGGTATGGATGTACTTGGATTGGAGGGTCTAATTAGGTTCATCTCTAAATAACTTGCGAGTGGCACAGGTCTCCCTTCCAGATTGATTTAGTTTAGACTCAAGAAGCTCAAACAGAGCCGCCCCTAGTTTCCTAACTCTAGGCCGGTACTGGGGGTTTCTTGGCAGAAACTCAACTCTAACAATGTTATGACCGACTACGCAGGATTCGAACTCAGACCGCAGCAGATTTGCAACCGAACATGTAAACCACACACTCCTCACAACACTCACAAACTGACACACATGATTATGTCATAAATACTCCATTCCACAGTTCACTTAACAGAGACGCAATCGATAGTTGATTATACCGCAACCGTTCACGTGCAACTGCGTTGTAAATTGTAATTCCAAAAAATTAAAGCCGCAAGACGAGTGTTGCCAGTCATGATTTTAATTTTACCCGTTTTTCTTAAAAAAAAATCCCTTTTTTTTATTCAATGACAAGATAGCCCTTGACTGCGATCTCACCTGATGGTAAGTGACGATGCAGTCTAAGATGGTAGCGGGCTAACTTGGAAGGGGTTTAGCAGTGTAAATTCAACCCATACCCCTAATCGGTTTCTACACGCCATCGTGCCGGAACGCTAAATCGCTTGGCGGCACGTCTTTGACAGTAGGGTGGTAACTAGCCACGGCCAAAGCTTCCCACCAGACCAGACCAGAGACAATTTAGAAATTATAAATTCCTAAATTGCCCCCGCCGGGAATCGAACCCGAGACCTCCCAGTTATAAGACCACAACGGTCACCACTGCGCCAGGGAGGTCATCGAATCCCTAGTCCTAAAACAATATTTTGACTTTCTTTTGGCAAATAACTTGTAAAATGAAAAACTGAATACTTTTTTAGGTAGCAATTTAAAAATTACTTATTAACAAAAGTGTTACATTTGAAAAGCCACATTTTCATCTCAGGAACGTACCTAACATTTGGTATTTACTGTTAGATTCCAAAATTATTAAATGCACTCGCAATTATCACCAATTCCTTTAAAAATAGTTAAGCAAAAATCTTGCATAATACAAGTATTTTGTGTTGTTTTTCCCGAGGTAAAGGCAAAATTTCTAAAGACAAACACTATCAAAAAATATTATTTTCTAAGTCTCCTTATTTTCATGGTGCCCTAGTATTCCACGTAATTTTACGATACACCAATATTACTTTGACGCGCCGTGCAAGTAAAGGCGAGGCTACAAACAAGACTTGCGGTTGCGTTTACGCAACGAAAAATTTCATCGCATAAGACATCGTACGAGAAAACTCTGTCCATTAGTTTAGTTTCTAATGAGACATGGACCACACTAAGTACTTTAGTAGAAATTTATCTTTGTATTCTTCCATTGGTTTCTCCCAAAGGACAGGACGTTCCTGAATCAAGAAAATCAGATAATCGTTATCGTAATTAATCATCTTGACATGCACACGCTGGGAAGTGTGGATACCGATAGAATAGTACAGATTTTTACGGTGCACAGCGGACATTTCCACGGTGCGTTGTGCGACGTCTATGATTTTTACAATACTGCGACTTCGCACCCCAATGTGTGCTCGGCCTTACCGGCGGGCGCTGACGCCAAAGAACGCCGCCAAAGAGACACCGCCCGCCGCTAGCTATTTCGAGCAGCGGTGAAAATCACCGGTGATTTGCCATTCTCCGGAGATTCACCGGAGATCTCCGGTGAATTCGAATACAGATTTAGCATCAATTAAAATGTTTTTAACTGTTAATGTTATAGTACAATGCAATGGAATTTTAAGCGCATCGATATTGTGTGAACTCAAAATGATATTAGATGTATTGTAAAGGTTTTAAATAAAAAAAATATTAAGAAAAAAATATTTTACTTTATTATGATAATTATTATTTAAGGAGGTAGGAAATAATGATAAAGTAATTGTATTTGAATCAATGTTATTAAATAATTAACAATGTTGATCAACAAACTTCTTTTTATTTAAATAATAAAATTACTTGAGTTATGATTCAATAATAATCGGTTAAACACCGATTACTTTCACCGGAGACTCACCGGTGATTCTCCGGTGAAAAATCACTTCTCCGGTGCAAATCACTACGCCGAATACCGCTCGCTTTCAACTTCAATGCTAGTAGGTACTATGTTTGCACTGTACTACAAGCGATAATAATAATTATTGTATCGTTTTGCAATTGATTTATTATTAAAAATTTCACACACATTGTTCATTCACATACAGTCATTGTTAATCAAAACCACAACGCGAGATATTAATTACCTGCAAATAAAGAGGCGGCAGTCACTTTATGGATTACGTAGGTACGGACTTTAACTTATGGAGTCCGAAAGTAGTCGGGAATATTCTTGCAAAAATACGAGATTTCTAATCGGTTTTCACTCTACTGAACAAAACTACAGGTTACAGGTTTAATTACATGCCGATTAATGGTTAGGTATCGCATCTGGAATATTTTATCGCAACGTTATAGCATAGCAAGTAGTACGGTGTAGGCCTACAAACATTCATTCATAGTTTTATCGTTGGCAGTTCATTGCCATTGAATCAGCTGTTTTAAAGGGCTGCCACCGATACATTTATGGTGAATTTTTGAAGTCCTCATAACTTGGCCAGGATATGAGCTACACGTCTCATGATATTTTTTCATGTATCTATACACCGACCCCAACTTATAGGTTTCGGTAGGATAGGGACATTAACTAACACCTTGTATATTGTGCTCAAATAGCATTGCCTATATAAAATCTTTTACATTTCTAACCTTGTTTCTTTTGATACCACTCTTGTCAAGTGCTTGTAGGCTCTATTTTCTATAAACCTACCGTATTTAGCACACACGCATTTTTAGAGATATTAACATATTGTAACACTTTTTCCAAAATTTTAAATATTTTAATTATGTATAATGTGTCCGTCCCAAAGTCATTTAATAGTTTTTGATATGATGTTGTACAAACAAACAAAAACTTTAAAAGACATTGATGTATAAGTAGTTTGATTGTATTGTGTAGTCAGGTATCCAATGTTGTACTTATTTTTATTTACCCAGGTTTTATTTGTTCGCGAAAAGAACGCCGCATAGTGCGTTATTTAGGTTTTTCAGAAAAACCTACCTTTCGTAAAAAAATTATCTCGGTTAAGAAAAAAAAATTAATAACATAGCTAGATCTAATTTCAAATGAAAAATTAGTGAAAGAGATAGGTCACGCACAGTCAAAAAATGTCTACGTTAGAACAGTTTCGCTATGGTTGTTTTACGATAGAGACAAGCAGACAGGCTTACCCAAGTTTAATAAAAATGTGATTCTGGTGAAGTAATAATGGAAGGGTCAAATGAAAAATAAATCACATGGATACCTGGCAAGTTAGATGTAATGTCCCAATAACTTTGAGCTACAAATCTGTCTGTATTCTTAATTAAAATACTCTGACAAAACATACACAATTTAAAAATTTTAAAATACTCTGAATGAAATACTGAAATGCACAAATTTTCCATGTACTTTAAAAAGGCACATTGAACATGGGACTCAGATGTCATATGAAATTGTAAAAAAAACTTCACCCCTATTTTCTGTATTTTTTCCTATACATACGTGTTTTTAATTTACATATAACTTGAAGTCCCAAAAGAGTTATCATGCTCAAAATTTAATTGTGTACCTATTTGTGTACAAAATGTGAATGTGTCTCAACACTGTAGTATTGATAGTTACTTATTATTAAAAAAAAAAAAATGTAAATTGATGTTGATTTGTTTAGTAAACCAAAGATGTTTATTTTTTATGGTAAAATAATTTAGTGCAAAAAGTGTATAGCTGGATCATATGTACAATGTTATGAGTGTAATAAATTACTTGCTCAATTATAAAGACTTTTGGATAAAATAAACCCTGACCCACCTTACATTTTTTTTTATTCGATGACAAGATAGTCCTTAACTGCGATCTCACCTGATGCAGTCTAAGATAGTAGCAGGCTAACTTTAAAAGGGCATACCCCTAACTGGTTTCTACACTCCATCGTGCCAGAACGCTAAATCGCTTGGCGGCACTTCTTTGACAGTAGGGTGGTAATTAACTACAGCCAAAGCCTCCCACTACACCAGAACAGAGACAATAAATACATGTAGCATGTTTTTGAATCTTATAAAGACTTAACTCTAAACAGCTTTAATATAACTGACACTAAATATCAGCAGAACTGCCCGGAAAAGTTGCTCTCGCTATAACTTATCCCTTCCCTTACATACTCTTTACTCAGAGACTAGGTTGCAGGTATTTTAGGTTAGTATGTGAGTGAGTAGGTTGTACAATACTCCACTCTAATGCTCAAGTGCAGTTTACTAACAAGATCGAGGTTCTACTACCAGAGTGAAACAGCTATTCCAGCAAGCCTAGCTTGACTTGAAAGGTCTGTGTAGAGTTCTACTCAGTACTCGCCTAATTTCAAGATGTCATAAAGATTAACAAAGAAAAACAAATAAAAAAATGAACTGTAATTAAAAATAGCTTAACATAATTTTAATCATGTTTTACTTTATACATACAAGCGATGAATATTAAATTAAGTATTATAAAACTGAGACAGATACATCACAAGAGATCACTGGCCCCCTCTCAGAGCTAACACCAAATGCAGCACCGACCCTCCTTGCACTTTGTAATCCTGAGCTGTCTTTTCATCATTCCTGAAAGAATACAAAAAAAATATCATCTTGTCTATGGCCCTGTAAGACGTTTTCAGCATCATCATCATAAAGTCAAGTTACCAATAAATATCATCTGGCAAAATCAGCTTCAAACACACTGTGTATTTGAAGTTCAAATATATCATTTGTCTTGATCTATTTTTTATTTAGAAGACTAATATTCTAAGCTGAAAGTTTTTTCCATACAAATAGTTAGTATGGCTATTTATGTAGGGTCCTATAAAAACATTAAACAAATAGACAGTGCTGTTATAACCATGACACTACTTGGAATTGTGTGATGATACATTATATGTTAGTTTATCAGACGTTATATTATTACACTCTTTATATGTATTTTCAATCTATGCCTATGTGCATTCAAATACTCCTAGGCACATGACGGGCCAATGAAATACGATAAAGTAATAAAATCGACTGTGTTTGCCATACTCCTGTTAAAACAATTACAGTGGTCACAGTACAGCTGATATCATAAATCAACATTTACGGCACATGCAGTGGCATCCCACAACATACTAAACCTAAGCATCACCATAGTTTTCGTATAATTTCAATGTTTGTGAAAACTAAATCTGTTCAAATGTAACCTAATTAAGCTTATGAGTTCAGTCACATTTACGGATTTTAGGACATTGCTTATTCATTTTTAATCAAATGCATTTGTTTGTATTTTGAAGTAGGCAACTATACTTTTCGCCTAGAAATTCAGAACCACCAATAAAGCAATACTTACATTTGTTTTCCGGAAAATATAAGTCGTTGCTGCTGGGGTGGAATACCTTCTTTTTCTTCAACCCTCTCTTTGATTCTCTCCACTTTATCAGTAGGTTCTATATCTATTTCGATTTCTTTGCCAGTTAGCGTCTATGATAAAAAAGAAGTTGTGGTTAATGAAATAATAACTAAGAATTTCTAAAATAAACGAAATGAAACCTGTCTAGACTTACCTTAACCTTTATCAACATCTTTAGGGATTAATAACTGATACAAGTTTAAAACAATTTTTAATCCCGTCTTTTCTTTTAATATGCTAACGATAACTGTGTGAAATTTATTTTTTGTGCTTGTAATTGCAGTAGTAGTAATTCAAGGCTCTCGATGTTTCACAGTTTTTTCGGGTTTTTTCGCGTGAAAGAATTGACCACAGACAACCACAGACAAAGTCAAATTGTCATTTGTCACTACGAATTGTCATCAACATTACCTTTTATGGACGACATTGACATTTGGATCATGGAACTAGGAAGTAGGTACCTTTTTGGAAATTTAGAAATCTATACTACCTACTACGCCCACAGACTACACCACAACTACACTGATCTCTATAGATTTCTAAATCCTATACCATATCATATGTCATAGATTACCTAACTATAGAGCTCAGTGGATTATCAACTTGACATGTGACAAATTGACAAAGTTGTCAGTTCTGACAGATTGATATTTTCCGATATTTTCATTGTTTTCCTTAGATTAATAATACATATTCTTAGTTGTTTTCACTTTTCAAACGGAGTGATTACATTTTCTTGGCACTTTTCAATTTGCATGTTTCCGTCTTGGTGATTTTAGTCTAACTATGCGTTTACAAAAACCTAAATAAATATAATTACATTAAAAAAACAGGAAATCTTTAATTTTCTATTTACCTGTATGTATCACAGTGGATTTCCGTAATACCCTGGTTATCATATATATTATATATGAGTTATACATAAACTTTACAAATCATACATGATCATTCATCATGACTGATAATGTGGGTGCAATATTTCAGCGTATAGAAAGACTTATCAAAACTGGTAAGTTTATAGCTTAAGGAAATTAGTAATTAAACAAATAAAACTAGGTAGGTACCTGGTTATTGTTAAATCAAATCAAAAAATAATTTTGAATCACGTTTTAAGCCTTGAAGATATATGCCTGCAAAACAGCATTCATGCTAAAATATTTACCTTATTTATCATATTTTTTTATCTTATTTATTTATCTTATTTATCATATTTATCAGATTTATTTTTATAAATACTTTCAATAAATAAGAATTTCACTTTGATTGGTTATGGTTGTTGGTGTTATCCAAGCTAACCAACCAAAATTAAATTAAATTTCCAACAAATAATTTTTTCTTTGAGTAACATTGCATGTACATTTTGAGGTTCTTTACCCAAAGAGTACCAAAGGGATCTTAACTTAGGCTCTTGCTATCTATCTGTCTACCAGTGGGCTATGTTTTGTTAAACTTAATATGTGTAGAATGTAGATTCTTGAAATTGTCACATATATTCTATTGCAGCTTCACAGGATGTGTATTTCTATTGCGGCTATAATAACAAATGATAAAAAAAGTTAAATACTAAAGAGGGTCTCGATACAAACAAACTTTTGTTCTTGTTTGATCTTAATAATAACTGGCGTTAAACCTTGTATGATAGAATTAACTGGTTTTATTATAAGACTGAAAAATGTGTGAATGTTTACCCTATGTAATCTTTTCCATTTGTGTATTTGCACTTTCTAGGTAAAATTACCTAGAAAGTGCAAATACTTAAGTATCAATATCATTATTGGTTTCAATGAAATATAAAAAAGTCATAATCTATAAAAATAATTAAAATTTTGTGTAAAATATTTTTATTTGATTTTAGACAGTAATAATGAATTTACTAATGAGCTATTCAACCATCTCACAACTAAAGACAGAAAAAGTGATGCAGATAATGATTCCTATCAGCTTGTAACTACATTCTTAAATAACATCATTCAAGAGATCGACACTCTAGCCACAGAAATCAAGAGAAATGATGGTGTCCTTATAAGTGTAAAGCACCAGAAAGTACTACGAACATGTTTTCAAATAATTTCATCATTTGGCATTGCATCATGTTTGATACCTGGCTTAGGCCTAAGTCTAGCAAAGCGATGTGCATCAGCACAATCATTGTCATCAATAGCATTATCTGATGAGCAGAAGTATGAAATTTTAGTTACATGTACAGATTTCTTACATAGAAGTTATGCTGTACCGGTTCTCAAAAATATTATAATAACATTTCATTTAATGGACTATTTGGCTGCTGTAATACAATTAGCATTTGCTCCTTTGAAGAAACCAGGAGTCTATCCAAACTTTACTATGACTGAAGAAATGTACAACAAAATAAATATGGATAGACAGAAATATGTTCATGTGTATGAATATTTAGTCAGTAATTGCTTCCAGCCGATGCTTATGAAAGAGTTATTAGTGCTACAAAATGCAGCTGATCAAAAAACCCCTTTGTTTGTGAAAAGAGTTATAGCCAAGGAGATGAGTAGGCGCCTCACAGTATCAGGTGGTTTACTGAGCCTGATCAGATGTTTTATTGATAGTCAAGATATGGATACAGGACTTGACTGGAAAAAAATTGAAATTATTTGCAAAATAGTCTCAACTAAACATGGGACCAAGAATGAGAGTGAATATCTAACTAACATTACTGCCCAATTGAAGCAAATTCTTTCAATAAACAATGCAAAATATCTTGTAACTGCTGTTTGCTGTTGCATAACTTTATATGAGAAATATAGTAATTCTGAGGAAGTTAAAAATTTAGTGAATGATACTTTTCAAACTCTTGATTATGAAAGTTTATTAACAAAATCATCTTTACCTGGTACTATTATTCTTACACCTCAAGAAATAGAACATAGTATAGAAATCCTTTATGCTTGCACATGCATGAGTCAGATCCACATACCACCTGAATTTTTAGTACCAAATCTGTATATACTTTTTCTTCTGAGAGTTAAGTGTACAAAAAGTGAGATGAAATTGAAAATAACAAGTATAATTACGAAAGCTTTAGAATTAGTTGATAAAACTGAAATGTGTGATCTACTGAAGAAGCTATTATTTGGGCAAATTAAATTAAAAGATGCTGATGTCCTAATCGAAGAATATAAAGCAGGATTGACAGTTAAATGTGTTAATTATCATGTGGACTATCCAGAAAATGATTCCATAATTAATTTTGTGGAAATTTTTAATACAATCGAAAACGATACACTCATAAGCAATTTACTTGAAGCATGTCTTCATATATTCATTGATCTAAATAATGTGAAACTTTTGAAGACTAATACAGAGAAAGTATTGAGTTTAGATGATGACGAGCCTGTGCTAATAAATTTAAACAATAAAAAGTACGCTCATATGCTAACTATTTTATCAGAGGTATCTACATCACAAAAAGTGATAAAGATTTTAAAAGAAAATCCTTTAATTGTTATTAATTTTATTGAGTCGCTTTTACTCAACGACAATGACACTATTAATGATGAATGTAAAACCATTGCTTTAGTTTTATTGAACACTGTTTTATCTAACACTAATGAGATGTGCACCTTGAAAGATAAACTCCATACTTTTCTACCAAAATTAGAAAAGATGGCTGATCGTGGTTCTGAATACATCAAGATTTTATGTAAAGAATCAATTTCTTTAATATTATCGGAATATCATAAAGCTAAAGACAGTCCATTTGAGGAGGCCCTGTCGAATATTTTTGATAATCTACTTCCAGTAAGAGCTCATGGAATCATTGAGCTCAGTAAACTTATAAGTAAAGGTGATCCTGAAACTATATCCAAGAGACATTATGTGTTTTGCCTGCTGCAGGTGTGTATTAGAGATTTTTAAACATATTTCAAACATGCTTCATCACATCACACTAGTATTATAAAGGCGAACGATTGTTTATGTGTGTGTGTGTATGTTTGTTAGTGTTCACGCCGTTTGTCATCATTTACGAAATTGAACGACCTGATTGGTTTGTTAAAAGCAGAATAAAAGATTGCTTCATTGAATAAAAATATTATGTTAATTTAATATATTTTCTTTACAAATAACCATTTTTAATTTTGTAGGAACAACTGAAAGATGCAGATTCTTATGTTTACTTGGCAGCTATAAACGGCATAGCGTCACTTGCTCTACATTGTACTAGTGATTGTCTTAGTGTTTTATGTAAAGAATATTTAAATATTTCAACCGAACTTAATGACATAGTAAGCAATGAAAACCAAAACAAAGCTGCTGAATTAAGGATGAAAATTGGCGATATAATCGTTAAAGTTACTAGAAGACTAGGTAAGCGTTTTTATTTTTAAAATGCATTTTAATAAATAATAGACCCTAACTTTTATCAGATAATTAATTCATGACCATTTAAATAAAGATTTAAAACACGCGACATATGAATAAATAATTATTCGTAATAATTTAGCTAATAATTAATTTTTGTTTTTAGGTGAAATGGCGGTAATACAAAAAAATATTTTGCTTAATACAGTACTCTGCGCTTGTAGAGACGAAGATCCATTGATAAGGGCCTCTGCTTTATCAAATCTAGCAGAAGTTGCATTAGTCATGAATTACAAAATGGGATCCATTATATATGAGGTAATTTCTATTTCTATTGTAAATATGCAATAATATACATAATTTAATACAGATGTTGCTAATATCGCTTGTAATTTTAAGGTCTTGCTATGTATTTTGACGATAATTGAAACAGATAAAGCAATAGAATGTCGTAGAGCAGCTGTGATGGTTATTTCAAGTTTGCTAAAAGGACTGGGAAAAGAGACGTTGGTGGAATTAAAAGAAAATCTACTCCCAATTTACAGAACATTAAGTAAACTGTACAAAGATTCCAATGAAGATTCTATTGTAAGGCTTCACGCTCAATTGGCTTTAGAAGAACTTAATGACATTGTTAAGCAATTTTTGTTTAGAGAGCTACCAATTCAGAAGGAGTTTTCGATGTTAAAGGAACAAAATGATATAATCTTCAAATAAAAATCAATTTCAATCAATTAAAGTCTTTTATTAATGTAATCAGTAAAGCAAACAACAAAACTTCAGCAAACCACACTGCACTGCAACACACTAACCAGACAATATTTATAAGAAAATATTAATATTCCAAAGTCCATTTATTGCAATTGATAAAATTGTCAATAATCGGAAGTTTACGTGTATATAAAAAATGCAGAACGTTGCAATGCGGCTGGTATAATATGCACTGAAAATTATCTTAAATTAAATTTGTGAATAGTGAGATAGCTTATGGCAAAAGTGTCATAGTGAATTTATTAATACTGGCCAGATGTAAACCGATACATCCGTAAACTATATATCTAAAAGTAGTTTAATTTTTAGCGAACTTAACGTACCTACATAATTCTAATAGTTCATTTACGAGTAGTAATACATATATTTACAGTTTGAATACTTAACGGCATAATTAATCTGGATAAACACCCATTAACCGCAGCCCATTACGAGAGACCACGGATTGTTTTGATTGTCCATTAAGTTTTCCATTTAATTAAAAGCATAACTAAACGAATAGGTTATCATTTAAGCCCATTTATATTTAGTTATATGGAAAACTCAAAGGTGCTTTGGTCCGGCATTTATTCTTATACAGGCGTCTATTTAAGCCTCCGAAGTATTATCGCCTTCTATTGGTTTCTTAACAGCTTCGTCTTTTTCCGAAAGTGTTATTGAATACACGGAACTTTTATCAGAAAACCGGTCTATGTTCCTCCTGTTGAAAATTCCACTGCGAGAAAGGGACGAAACGGTTGATATGGAAATGTTATCCATGCTTCTGCCGGCTTGAGGTACCATCTTCCATATAAGAAGGGCGACGCCGCCGAATGCAGCTACTACTAAGAACATAACTAATGTTATTTCCCCAAACATACCTGAAAGAAAAATATTTCTTTTTATCACGTGCTATTTTGTATGTTACCTACCTCGATATGAAATTTTAAAGATTAAAACGGCGTTTATCATAAATAGCCTTATAACAAGCTTTGTTTCTCGGTTAGTTTCTCAAAATCTAAAAAACATATGACGTACTTTGTTGCGTTTCTTCCTTCCTAGCTTCAAGTCGAGCTGGTTTAAGACTATTATCATTCAGCTCTTGATCGTCGTATGGTTCCACGATCCCATGAGGCTTCGTTTCAACTAAAACATCGCCAGGGTTAG
This sequence comes from Hipparchia semele, assembly GCA_933228805.2. Lineage (NCBI taxonomy): Eukaryota > Metazoa > Arthropoda > Insecta > Lepidoptera > Nymphalidae > Hipparchia > Hipparchia semele. The sequence continues at coordinate 5,505,718 of OW121709.1, read as the reverse complement.
CTTTAGGTAGGTTGATTCCGGCTCGCACCGTCAGTGTTTCCGGTTTGTATGTGCAAATGACCAAGAATCTAGAACAAAATCATTAAAAATTTTAGATCAACCAAAAGTTATTAATATTCTTAAATTCTCAGGCTTTCCAGTACTCGTAGTAGAAAAATAGTTTTCTAATCCTCTACATACTAAGTACATTTACAATGGAATAACTATAAATAAATCCATAGATAGTTGCAAAGTCACATAGCATCTTTTAAGCGAGAGGCCTTGACCAATAAATCATTCGCTATACAAGCTTGAAAGTGAAAATGTTTTGCACTTTTTGTTCAATATGTGACTCACCGGCGCGTGCTGTGTGTAAGGATTGGCAAGTTCTCTTGAACGATCACATAAGTAGCTACCGTAGTGTCATTAACCTCTGAACCGCATTCGTCGTGATGTATTCTCAGGATATACGCGTCCTGGGCACTGTTTGGGTTGCCTTGGATTGAGCATCTTTCCGGACCCCCATCCACAGCTTCGACGGCTATTCGACCACCGAAATATGGGCCAGTTGATACTTCCACTTCGCTCGCATGAGGCAAGCATTGCGTGGCTCGCGCTGAAACTAAAATAAAACAATTGTTATATTAACCGGTTATTTATGTGAAATGTGATTTATGGAAACATTTTTGTAAAATAGGTAAATTATTATCATTTACCTACTAGACAAAAAAAACCTATCATAGACCGTCCTTAAAAGGCTTTGGATATCAGTAGGTTCTCTTAATCTTTAATTTCTAGACTAATTTTAATTCCACTCGAGGCTCGAATGTACACACATTGCCAAGAATAACAGAGAAACTCAATGTCAACCTACATACTTCGTGAATAGAGTTTTCCAAAGAGAAATTTTGTTGTATCATACCACCAGTGGTATGATACAACAAAACTTGTGGTCTTGACCTGTCCTGTGTTGACATTCTACATTAGCGCGGCAAATTTTTTTGGCGTTTTCTCGATTTTTTATTTTACGTCCAAGTCTTTAGAAATCACTTACATCCTTTTGTGGGTACTATGATAATTTTCGAGCCAATAGAGTGCGGGTCAGCCAGATCTCGAGCGTCCCGTCTTACCGGCCGCACTTCGAAGGAATACGTTGTGGCCATCCGTAGACCGGTGATATAGGACGTGTAGGTGCGGCCACGTTTAGCACTTGGAACAGCCTTGGCTGTGGTTGTTTCCGCCATCATTTTTCCTGACCTCTCCTCTTCGACGTTGTCGACTACCTGAAACCATTAAAACAACATTCCATCAAGTTGAACAGTTTGAACACTTTATTTATTATGGCTGCACAATATTACACTATATTATTTATTTTTAGGGTTTTGTTTTTGTATCTCATAATGGAAAAACGAAAGCCTTATAGGACACTTTGTTTTCTCTGTTTATGACAAACAGAGAAAACAAGTTTCAAGGCCCTTTATCTCAGAAATTGGGTTTGGTATCAAATTTTTTATATTGAGTGCTGGACTCTGATTGCTGTGAAAATATTAAGTTTCTCGTTCAATTCAGTAAGTACATACTTTTCAAAGTTACGTCATCAAAATCTACAGGGCACCTCCCGATAAATTATGAGTAGGTACAATCCTGAAAAGCGCGAAAGCCTTTACTTTCCATTCGCTTAAGTGCATACATATAAAAATTGTAGTCCACAATGACAATAAAATTATAAATCTGTACTGCATCGTACCTATCTTCCTATTTCTTTTTTTTAAATCAGAATAAAATAATACACCTCCGCAAATAGGTAGGTCGCACGACACGGTCATGGCGTGGCGCGCTCGGCGAGCTATTATCCTCCGTTCGACAGTGGCGAGCGGTCTGGCAACGACAGTTACCAGAGCATTCCCAACAATTCGACCTCTTGTACTTATACACCATGAAATCGGTACTGGTTTGTTCTGAAAATTACTAATCTTTTTTTTCTTTGCAACTCTAACCGCAGTGGTTAAAATTCTTAATGCTCTTGAAGAATTTCTACAACCATTTCGCACCTCAAAGACTGTCCGTCTTATAACATACTGCAAGTATGCATGGAGCTCAACGGCTACCTTGTTATAAAAAACACTAACACCTAACCTAAAAAATTTATGTTCAAGTCTAGTAGGTAATGTTCAAAGTATGATTAAACGTTTAGAAGCCTATTTCACCATCGCGAAGTAGACTTTAACCGACGAATTTTGAAATTTTAAGAGTCATTGAATACAAAAACTGTTAAAACGACAACTTTATTAGTACTTAGGTTTAACACTGTTCCTGTTTGTGAAATACGAGTAGGTCCTTAGAAAATCAAAGTGTATCTAGAAAAAAAAAATTCAAAATAACACACCTTAGTTCTGCATCTGTATTGACCCCAGGCTTGCAACTCGCAATAGTGTATTTGGAAAGCCAACAGCTTCCTGGGATCGGATTCTTCACTTTTGCCGTACTCCCACCGAAGCCGAACATCGCGGAAGTCCGGCTCTCCTATTAAATGTAGCACCTCTGCAAAGAAGTTAAAAAATGCATATGATAATTTATTAGACAAAACACAAAGGCGCTGACTTTGGGCTATGGAACTCAGCTCTCAGGCTCAGGGAACTCTACGAGCGACGGTTCGTAGTAGAGTGAATGATGGTAGAGTCGAAGCCAGAAATAAGAACAAACCGTAAAACATTTTTTATTTCCCACTAAGAAGTAAAAAGAAGCGGTTCAGCTTTAAATGGCTATTTTAAGTGAAAAATCTTGTCATCTACAAACACCGTTACGCCATTAGCCACTTATTTCCAAATCAATTTCAGTAAATAAGATCCCGAGACGCTCGGATGCCTTGACGACGTAGTGATCCGCGTACCCTATTAACCCAATGACTTGCTCACTGGGCTGTCCATCACCGAGCAAGTAACATGACCGATGTAATGTGATAGCTCTCGATTACAAAAAAAGAAATAAGTAACCAGACATGGAATGGAATGGGAGAGAATTAACGTGAAATCGATTAGAGCAAAAGTGACATAATGTTACTCTCTATTTCTCTATTCAGCATACGGTCTGTTTAATACTATCGGAAATTAGGCAATGACTTTTAAAATCATTTCTTAGATAAATTGGCCTTAACCAAAAAATACAATCAGTGATCAATGGTGTAGGTAATGATAATGAAGATATAATATGCAATTGCAATAAGGTGACACTGTTCGTCTAATGCTGGAAACTAAAGTGGTCCGCGTAGTTTAAAAAAAATTATCCGTTAAATGATAAAATGTGTAACTCACTAATTTTTTTTTTCATTAATAATATTTCTTTATTAATTCCTACTAAGTATCGTTTTTTGTATAGCTGCTTTTGTACTATACCAACCTGGGTATATACAAATACTTAGTGCTAGTGGTATCTGGATAATGAAAAGATTATGAACTATAATCACCTACTTGCTTATTACTTTCTGAGAATTTAAATTATGCATTGGTAGGAAAGAAATGTAAGTAGGTTGATAGTGAGTCCGCTAAATGACACCTGCAGCTGCAGGCAATAGCAATCGCAGCCCTCCGTACGGTATTCCTCCTAGATACATAGTAATAGCACACGCCGAGTTAATGAGAACTTTATCTATGTCGGGCAATAAAGTGTTACGTTTTAAAAACGGTATTTTCTCTCCATAACAATGTAAAAATTAAAGAAAATCATGATTATATCAGCTGGAAAGTGCAATTTCAATGACAAAAGGTTTCATTAAGGTCACGCTACTCGCGCTGGTTCCTCATTGACAGGCTGATAAGTAAATTTTTTATTCTTGGTCTAAAACTGAGTCCAATTATGTATCTATTAATCTTTCATTATCTCGGTATCTTACCGCGAACAAAATATTTAAATTATTACCCATTAACTGATGAAAACTAGTTGTTTTCAAAAAAACTCTATTTAGGGCTACGAATAAATAATAAATAATATTGACTTATTCGTAGATTTATAGTAACAATTTGTTAAAAATTACAGATGTTTTAGCATTAGGTATTGCAATCAAATGTAAAAAGATCAACCTGTATTCGTAACCAGTAACTGTAACTGAGCATGAGTAAATCTCAATTTAATTTAATCACATGGATCTGAGTGGCTGGTTAAAAATATACTCTTTTGATTCAGTAGCATGATTTTATTTATGTGAACCGTAGTGTGATTACTGATTAGCTTAATGCTGGCAGTCATATTGTTTGGACCGGAAGTGACCCCTGGCCTCGGACGACACGACATACCAATATCATGATGGAAAACAACATTCAATGGTGTAAAAATTTAATAAAAACATAAATCTTTAGTAGGTACTGTCATGTCACTTCACTACTATTTAATGAGAACGCCTAAAAGAAAGAAATATTTAAATGCACTGCGATATATTATAAGATTACTACCACCACAATTTAATTTTATGATAATATTCAGGCTCTGATGATAACCAGCACAGATAACCAGCTACTAAAGCTTGCTTTTTATAATTCAAATTTTTAATTTACACTTCTTTAATAACACTACTGAATAAGTAGGTACACACATCTTATCTTGTACATAAATGAATACCTCATTAATTGCACTATTAACTTTCGTTTGGCAAAGTGGCTTCTCTAATGCAGATATTTTATGGATGCATACTATTATATCCCTTTCGTTCCTTTAGCTTTGCTACAATTTTGCGGTTGAGGTGTGGGCTGTGTCAACATAATAGGCTTTAGTAACTTTCTCTGTGCATTGCCACCCACAGATAATAAAACAAACATCAAACAATCAAAATTAGTCAAGCAACAGTAGGGTTTATGTGCACGTTAATGTGCAATCTACTCGCACGTATGAAACACGCATGAAATGACGGATGCTGATGACTGGACCGTAAAAACCTATTGTACTTTGAAGACCACATCAAACAAATGGCCTGCACAGTGTTTTAATATATAGTTACGTATATTATACCTAAAGTTTTGATTATCTTTTATAACCTTAATGTTTACAAAACAATATTTTTGACCTCGATTACCTACCTACAATACCATTAGGCGTTGAACGCAGATTTTTCTACATACATGAAGGCAATATATCTAGGTATATCTGTTATGCAGTGTACGTACAGTAATATTACCCTTCATCAGGTAATACGGGCAGATCATACAACCTTATAAAAATATGGTTGAAGGAACGTACATGATGATGATGAGCTGTATTTATATGCATTGTCTAATTAAAAAAATTAAACAATGATAAAAGTTTAAAAACTAACTGGTTAGACCAGTTAGTAGAGACGTAACATCTATTGACTTTGTTCGTATTAAGTAAAATGCAGCCCGTGTCACCCGGGATCATCATAACGAATCGTTTGACACCTCATTGACCAAAATCGGCTCAGTAGATTATTCACTACGGTGGAGCAATTCTCTAACATGACGTATATGTATATAGGCTAAAGTTATTACACTTCCCTTTGGCTTTGCCGTAGGTAGTCGGATATAAAAATAATTTACGGTCAAAACGCTTGCGCTGCCAGCGGACTCGATTGTGTGGAGTGTGTGGTGCGAAACGGCTATTCATCAAACAATGAATTTCACGCATTCTGCTCTTCCTGTCCCCAAAAAGAATATTGTCAGAGCTGATAAATTATAATTTATTTTAGTTGAAAAAGCTTTCCCATTTGTTAACCTGCTATACCTATAATATGTATAAGCCTGATTAGTTTAGGGCCTTAACCTAGAATCTAGAGGGTAGGTTGTATTTAGAGTAGGTACATCAATTTACAAGAAAATTGTTTTGTGCTCTGTCTCTTTAGCCACTCATTTGCTTCTTTCGGCACCGTCCCTTGAATAAAGTTTTTTACAACGTTTTATGTTATTTTCTATTTTAGATCACAAATTTTCATATTATTTGTGAATTTGAAGTACTAGTAATAATAACGTACTTCAAACCTAATTATGCTCTTTCATTCAGGAGATATCCGGTTCTTACAAACCCTCAGGCAGGTAGACGGACAAGAGCCGTAAAAGTTTCACCTAAGTAGAGTCGGAAACCTTGCTTCGATCGGTCAATTAGCTACTATCGCCCAACTCAATGGAAAATCTTATTTCTTCTTTTTGCTGCATACATAAAATTGAATTAGGCCATGACCGATTAAAAGTGGTGCATAAAATTTTAATAAAAATTCCACACGTCTCTATTATAATTTTTACACTGTTAAACGGCAGAGAAACGAGTAAATCCAAATCTTATTGTTAAGTTGGCCGTGCGTGTATAATCGTCGTTTTTTGCTGTATTCAATTAAAAATGACCCACTGACGGAACCGGCAGAACAAAACACTGCGGCGCGGTACGGAACGTGAAGATACGGGAAGCCGAAAATTCTTGACGCCATTTTTTCTTGCAACTTATAAGTGACGCTTGAAATAGGGCCAGTGTTGGATGCATGATGCATAGGCCGACCTTTTTTCCGATAACATATAGCCCCTGATTGCGATCTTACTTTTTTTTTTTTTTTACTTTATTTTAAGTGATGATCTATCTATATGACGTAGCGGGCTTGGAAACTTGGAAAGGGCATTGTAAGTTAAAACCTATTTTGTTTTTACACGCAATCATACTGGAACGCTAACTCGCTTGGCAGCACGTCTTGGACGGTAGGATGGTAATTAGCCTCGGCCAAAGCCTCCCACGCTTTGAGTTGGTTAAATGCTCTAAGTTCCTAAAATTATTTACCTAGTAGGATAGACTGACTTTTTTGCTAAATGGATTTTTTGGATTATATGGGTTGAATACCAACATCTATGTCACACTTTATAATGTAGAACAAACCATTCATTGCTAAAGCTCACATACAAATTATCTGCGCAATAGCTTTTGTTGAATCCGCCATTGGATTTTGCACTGAATACTTTTAGTTATTTATTACCATCCAATTAGGTGAATTGGCCTGCTTTCCATTTTTCTTTATTGTAAGATCGAAGTATAAGGAATTATCGAAGTATAAGAAATTATGGATAAGTATTTAAATGTAGATTTACTTTTGGAAATTTTCTCTTAAGGTTTTTGTCCATCTGCCAATTGATTTGAAAGACGATCCGTTATTTATGAATCCTTCTTAAAAACCTAATTATGTACGCGTATACCTACCTACTTACATTTAATTTATTATATCACAATTCCCAATATATAGACGAAGAGAACTTAATCCAATAACGGCTGTTCATCACTGTAAGTGTAGTATCTCCAATAGCGCCGCCCCGACACTGGCTCGGCAATGCACACGAGCACCTGTCGCACGTCTACTCGCACCGGCGGTTCGCGTAATACTGACGTTGCAACATTGCTCATGAACACACGAGACAGTGTATAGTGTATACACTACATCCCTTCCACGTTAAATAAATAAACAACTAAGATAATTTCAAGAGTTCACTTCTATATAATAATTTCCGGCATCACTAAATCCTCAAATCATAGTAGTGACATGAGTTAGACTATTCCAAAGTTTTGGTATAGTTATCTGCACGATACAGCTTTAGAATATCAGCACATATATAATAAATCTCAAATTCAAATTCATAATTACTTATTTCATGTAGGCCAACTTGTAGCTCCTATGACAAGTCAAGAATCTACCACCGGTTCGGAATAATAATAATATTTTCTAATCACTTATTCAATCTTCCCTCAGTTACAGTTTATTCACTGATTCCATTACTTTGTCTATTCTTCTCATCCTGATCTTTCTCCGGTACTGTTGTCCACTGGCCTTCAATCTTTTTAAGATGAACTACATTCCTTAACTAACTTAGTCACCTTCATTTAGTGTCGATTCTGTAGTTCCTCTCCGCACTCTTTTCCTTTCTCTTTCTGAGTGATATCTCGTCGATTCTGTAGTTCCTCTCCGCACTCTCTTCCTTTCTCTTTCTGAGTGATATCCCGTCGATTCTGTAGTTCCTCTCCGTACTCTTTCCCTTTCTCTTTCTGAATGATATCTCTGTTTCTCACTTCAGTGTCTATTCCTAATCAATCTATGTTATCCACAATTGTTTAAAATAATTTTTTTTTTTTTTTTGCAGGATTTCACTAAATTTTTTGTCATCTATTTTTCCGCGGCCACTTTACCTTAGAAAATAATCGACCCTTCCTTACGATCCCGGAATGGCCTTTGCGTATGGCATCTATAACATTCTTATGCGACTTCTGAGGTATCACCATCCGGTTACCTCTGAGCAATATAAAGCATAGTTCGATCTCAAAAAATTTGTTATTCTTTACGAATTCATCCTGGTTGCGCTCATAAATTCATTTTCCAGTTTAGTGGTGGTCGCATGACCAATAATATAATTTTTCCAATATTTAAAATTTCCGATTTAATGGAGGCTTATTTCCAAAACCACTTTATATTTCCAATTTAATGGTGGTTGCATGACCAATAATACAAATATTCTTATACTTGAAATTCCCAATTTAATGGAGGGTTTTCCAATACCACTAGATGTTTCCAATTTAATGGCGGTCACGTGACCCGTTATACCAATATTCTGGTTTTGAAATTCCCAATTTAATGGAGGTTTATTTCCAACACCACTTTATATTTCCAATTTAATGGTGGTTGCATGACCAATAATACAAATATTTTCATACCTGAAATTCCCAATTTAATGGAGGTTTTTTCCAATACCACTAGATGTTTCCAATTTATTGGTGGTCACATTACCAATAACATAAAAGTTGTTATATCTGAAATTCCCATTTTAATGGAAATAATCTTCAACAAGTGCTTCAATATAAAAATACTAAAATCACACTCAATGTGTCCATTTTAACAAATTATAACCTTTTTCTATATACAAAACCAAAAGAAAATCGACCTATATTGATTTAATTGTAATTAATTTTATGAACTCATCTCCTGGAATGAATTACCTGGCTTTGTCAGATCATAAAATCGCACAACACTGTCCAACCAATAACTTAATCGTCACATTACCAAAGTAATCTTAAACTGACAACACTACACCAGAGAATCAAATAGAAACAAGAAATACCGATTGACGGTTGACAATACACACGTTGCGAGTCTCATTTTAATGGACCGAACGAGCGAGGATCAATGGTGTAATGCTCAATGAATAGTAATACCAACGTTATAAGACTACCGTTACTAGATGGCACTTTAAATAATAATCACTTTAATTTTAATCTCCGACACGGCCAGAACTGACAATCACACGTTCCCGTGTGGCAATGCACTTGTTGACAGGGAAAGGAAACATTTGAGATATACTACTTATAAGGTTCGGACTACCTGACATGTTATTTAAAATCAAATAACTCAATTTAACTGTAACCCATTAATTAATTGAAATCATAACTATCCGAATGAAAAGTTCCCACTAATTTAAATTGATCAATATCTCAGTCACACATCAATACAGAATCCATTAAAGGGACCAGTGACTGCTTAGTCGTACAATTTTAGGACCGACTGCCACCTGCAGCGCGTAACTACAACAGCGACCATCGGTCACGCAAGTTAACCAAACAAAATCAAATACACTTGTATATCCACAGGTATTCGGGTTGCATCAAATTGCCAATTGTAGTCTTCTCAGAACCCGAACCACCCTAGGCCAAAACTGTAGTTTCCTCAAGACTCGAGTTTCAAAGCATAGTCGGACGCTCATTACACCACCACAAAGTGGAAGCGATACGTCCGATGTCTGCAGATACGTCCCGCCAATGCGTACGTTTAATCATCTTTATCAACATGATTGTCACTATCGTTATCTAACTTTAAGGGAACTTCACATCCAGGCTACCTTCGAAATCTATCGTGAGTGTACTTGTAAGTACGCTTATTAATCAATGACTTCAGAACATGTCAGTCTTCATCTAAGATTTCTGTTAATTTAAAGAACCTTTAAACTTTGGATCTAACTTAAAATGGAAACTTCATTTAAAAATGAAAACCTAAATCTCATCAACTCAAACTAATGGACTCTATTGTCAACGGTACTCAACATAATCACTCGTAGCGTAACCCAAACAAACAAATTAAGGTTTATTATTTTGGTAAACTCTTTATTGCGACGTCTGTTCCGTCACAAAACACATATACAATTTCCATCCAGTTACTAATACACGTAACCTCTATCCGGTTACTGCAATCCATAACCTCCATCTGGTCATCGACTTAACCAAACCAAACACCTCTATTTGGCGTTCTCACAGAGCGGGAACGCAAAACAACAAAACAGTAACAAATTTAGCAATGAAATAAGTTTTCTCGACAACTTACAAAATTAGGCATTACTCTTTTATTTATAAGTTCTCGCAATGAACATCAACGCAATATCCTCTAGTTAAGATCACTACCTTCTATAATGACTACTGCGGCTACTAATAATCAACGCAATACATTTAGTCTGAGCATGTTGCCCTCAACCAAGTTACAGTCCCACTTTGATCTCATTTTAACTCAGCATTAATCTCAACTTCATTAACTAAAAAGTCTCAAAGATCATTGAACAAAGAATAATAAACACGGAACCCCTTAAAGAATCATAGCATTGATATACATTACTGTTGAATGACTCCACAAATGTCGCAATAGCTGTGCCTTCTTAACCCCCTTTTTCCTAATTGCAACCCTCTCCTATTATATTCCATGTGCATACATATTTGTCTGCAGTCTGTGGTCTGCTGTCAATATCAATTGTTATTATTACACTGCTGTGTTCTGTGAATTAATTAAATGGTTGCTTTATTTAGTAAAACGGGTTTTAATATTTATCAACGTCTTAATTCTTGTGTAACTTGTAAAACCGTGAAATATCTTACACGCTAACTGGCTATGGAATCGCCATGGCATCGATCATCCTCAAAGGATCTCTCTGATCCATGCATCCACGTCAACATAATATTATATTGGTTTAGTTTATTTAAATATTAGCATGTAAGTTTATCTTTTTATTATTGCAACACCTCCTGCTGTTTGTTTATTTTTTATTTTCCTTAGCTATAAGGTTGTTTGGAAGAGTTCGCCTTTTAGCGATAAGGCTGCCTTTTTATATCAACAATCGACATAATATATCTTGTTAAGTTTACTTTTTTTCTGTTGTGGTGCAATAAATAATAAATGAATCGCCACTATTCACTGTGCATCCACACACGGGATCGCACACTACCCCTAGTTTCCACGAAACTACTGGAACGTAAGCTGACCCCACAGAAATCTTAATTTCCCATTTACCTTAATAATCAACAATGATTCTATGTTACCCTTCTCATAAGAGGTTAGGAAGAGGTTTCTAGCTAATGAAACTAATGTGGTCATAAAATCATATCCCATGGGATGAAATCATGTGTGTATAAAATTCTGACGTGGCATGAAGCTACATCTGTGGGTATGAAATTACCATCTCACTTTTGATGACGACAAAGGCACCTCTGGCCGAACATCAGAAGCAAAACGGAAAAAATTAAACTAACAACCATACGACTATAACTGAGCATTATTAAACGTGATTATCTCATGAAGGAGACGATACACCTCACCGAGCAACTAATAAAAGAAATCACCAACTATATCGATAAAAATAACTACCCGCAGTAAGGTTATATCGTAACCATTGCGTAATAAACACAGAACCCAACATTTCCATGATTGGTTGTCTAAGGGCAACTCTTGGCAAAACTGATTCCATACTAACTAAAATATACTTATTTAGTTTTACTTCCATATTAACATCCATGATCTTTAAAATGTTCTTCCACAAACAAGTATAAAGCATAAAAGTACTAACTAACTGTTAAACTGTTACCTTAACTGTTTTGTTGGGATAAGAAAAATAATTTAATATTTTCTCCACTGAACTGGCGAAGGCGAAGAACAGGCTTATATTAGGTTACTTGCAAAGTGTAACAGAATTTGTTAATGTAACTTATTGCTGAGCCTCATGAATGTCCTGACTGTGCGTTTTAGTTTTGATATTTTGAATAGTTATTAGGTACCTACCAACGGCCTTTGTTCATGCGACTCGCATAGCTACAGATTGTTTATTTTAAACGTTAGGGGATCGTATTAACAACATGGAGCTTGATAAATAATAATTTCCTTTGTGACTTTTCCGGCGTCACTTAAGGTAACTTTTGTTTGTATTAAAATATGATCAATTGATTATTGTTACTTGAGGCCGGGGTTCCTATATTCCTGACCGGCACCAGCAGATCTATTGTAAAACTTGGCGCGAGTACACGCTTTTTAAATACACCAAATTAAAGTGAAATACGAAGTTATTTATTTAACCAACCTGACCCACTTCCTATTACAAGGATTTTACCTATGATATCATATTAAGTCAACCATAGCCCGAAATACAAATCACATCATGTAATAACAACGATATTTATTATCTCTACGTCATTAACTCTGACCATTTAAAAAATTATCCATTATCTATGATTAATAAAATATATGGGTATTGTGAAAAATAAAAATTTCACTCAGATTATTTTATAATAAAGACATTTTCTAACCGATTTGCCTTTACTCCCTTTGTAATTTTATATTCTGTTTCGTTACGTTGTTATAATAACAATTCTCGAAACTAACCGTCTGAAATATCAACTAATTTATAACCAATAACGCCTGCCATATCCTTCCCTCCTTCCTTATAAAAAATATTTTTTCCACTTACCTTTTTTCTCGTCGCCAATGTAGTATCTCCAATAGCGCCGCCCCGACACTGGCTCGGCAATGCACACGAGCACCTGTCGCACGTCTACTCGCACCGGCGGTTCGCGTAATACTGACGTTGCAACATTGCTCATGAACACACGAGACAGTGTATAGTGTATACACTACAGTAAGTACCAGTTCAATTGCGCAACTGGATAGATCATAAGTCTTGATAGCGTAATGCCTTCACGACTTTTCTGTAGGTACTTTCAAGTTACGCGTATTGGATTTTGTAACTATATTTTCAATATCGTTATCCATTGTTCTAATTTATCTTTCTTTAAGTTGGGCGACTTTGGAACTAGATTAATGAGATTTCGTAGACAAGAGATCCAATCAGAAAATTAGGTATACGATATGAAACTTACTGTCCAATGAACTATTTTCATTTTGTGATGTTTATAATATTAGAATTTTGGCCCAGGGGTGATAACTTAACGGCTAAGCCTCCGGGGGTCCAGAGTTTAAATCCGAAAAGTTCGAGGTGTAGGCACGCACCTCGAAGCTCCTTCCTTCTAGGAGTTATGTGCTTTTTTAAAACAATAAAATATCACTTAATTTAACGGCGAAGATAAACAGCGTGAAGAAACCAGCACACTTGAGTGTTCTCCTTAATGTTCTTGAAGGCGTGTTAAGTCTGCCAATTTGCATTAGTCAGGGTAGTGGACTATGGCATTCTCATTTTGAGATCCGTGCCCGGTCTGCGATGGGTTGAGGTGATGATAGCATTATAACTATGGGTAATACTTACAATCAAGAATATTTTACAAACGAAGAAATAACAGATTGCAACAAATATAAATGTGACTTAGCGTGGGTAGACTCCATAATCGAAAATCGCAAATTCAAACAAGGTTAAAGAGCCGTTACTAATCGTGTATCGATGTGGCGGGAAAACGGCGAATTTAATGGAGATAAGCCCAAGTTAGAGCTTAAGAATGGTAGGTAGGTGATTGTTAAGTTATAAACTTAGCGGTTTTGACCTAAACGAAGTTGCTAAAGAAGGTCCGGTCAGCGAACTGCGCATAGTTAGGAGTTAGGACACAGTACGAGAAGCTTTAAGTTCCACCGGTTGTCCTACATCTGCATACCTCGTTACACATACTGCATACTTATACCTATTTAAGGTAAAATGCTTGTAGTCTTAACGGACTAAACAATGTCTTTATGTAACCTTAAGCATTGAATATTTTAATCTTTGTCTCAAAGGAAACATTCCAGCTTCTGGATATTTAGCCGTCGTACCTACGTAATTCGCTATCTTAGAAAGTTAATTTTGCAATGAATCGCTTGAATGTGCGACCGTATCTGGCGATCCTATCACTCTTTCTGCAAAATAATATGCAAATCGATTGACGAAAGATGTTCCGAACTTTCTAAACGACAAAAAATCCAATTCCGATGATCTTAACGCTTTGACATTCGTCTCTTGATCGCAAAGTAGTTATTTGACAGGTGATCAAACATCTACCAGATAAGTCATCTAAAAATGGAATCACCGCCTGTAACAATAATAATTATAATCTACAAATTAGAATTAACCAAACCCGTTTAGTGAAAGTCAAGCGTGGTCCATTTCTTAATAATAATCAGAGTATGTAAAGCTGTTTGGCGCGACATTTCATTTGAAGTCAGACGAACCGCACATAAATCTGTCAGGGGTCAACTCAAATACAGGCAAGTGTGTCGTGGTAAGTATGTAACCTTAGTTTTTTTTTGGGTTAAAAATACTATTTCCGTATGTTTTATGATTGTACTTGATGAATTCGTGAAAGGATAGCTGTTGATACTATCTTAAGTACGAGTAAGTATACCGGTGGTAGGTATTTCGGACACTGACCAACTACAGAGGTGGAGACTCATCGATGAGGAGACTAGACAACTGTGTAAGGGATAATTAGTGCACAAAGACAAACACAAGGATATTTTCTATTCTCTCAATCTCAAAGTCCGATGGACGGTGAGGGAAGGATCACGCGCACGGATTTACGTAGGCATTCCTCGAGGCACGAGGATATTTCTTCCACATCCAACTTCCTAAACTCCAGACTGCTACCGAAAATTTCATGACAGTAAGAGCGGCCACAGACGTACAATTTCAAGTTGGCCGACTATCGTACTGTTAAGTTGCTTTGCCATCACCATATTATGTGCGTAATAGGAAGGAATTTCGCCAATCAACTATAGTTGAATGATTTAGTTGGATAGATGTGCGGTCTACCATAAGTTACTTTGCCTATTAGTATATACTTTGCGATTTAGTTGACCAACTTGAAATTGTAAGTCAACGGGTAGGTTAGTCACTTTTGGTGAAGCTTATTCCGATTGGCATAGGCACGTAGGTAGATAGGCACATCATATCCTATCCAAGGGTACCTGCAAGTGAGTCAAAGGTTACTCTTTCTTGTACTGCTATTACCGATTTTATCAGCCGCATTCTCCATCTCAATTGGTGTAGCTGTCTTGCAAGCCCAGTAAAAGAAACGCGTCGCGCGACCGTTAGCGCATCCATAATGCCCACCGCAAACTGTTTCATTGACGTAATGACGCGCCGTGGCCTGCGCCCGCGCAGCTGGGTCACACTTATTGACAAAAACTCACAAACAAATAAACTGGGTCGATTACACGGCCAATACTTGAAGCTGTAAACATATTTTTCAAAGTCAGGTGATTTATGTTCTGCGAAATGTATGTATGACAACAATGTCAAAGATGCCCCCATTGCTATAAATGCGAATCTGTGTTTGTTTGTTAGTTTGTCGTTCAATCACGCTACGGGTTACGGAGTTACGGATGCACGTTAATTTTTTGTTATAATTTTTTGGGATAGTTAAGGACTTGCAGAGTGCATGATGCTTGGTACATTTAATTCTAAGAAAAAAATTTATTCTAAGCGGATATAATCGTGGGCAAAAACTAGGTACTTAGTTTTAAATCAATAAATAATATGAATCCATCGATGTTATGAATCTTTTCTCCAAATAACATACGCATATTTAACACATTTGTAAAATGCCTACGTTGCTAAATAAATACTTAGGACTTACCTGAGTGGGTATTTGCTTAGCACACTACACTGAATGTGTTTGACATTATTTGCTTATTTAGTTTAACTTTTCCACTTTTACTAGAAAGTTTCAGGCAGGTAGGTAATTGACCTAAGAGGATACATGTTTCTCATCCTTCATATTTCATCTGTTTTGTGCAAAATGTGATTTAAGTTGTTACTATACTTGGTAGTTTTTATCCAAATACAAAATATGCAAGAACTCTTGCAAGAAGAAAGAAGAAAAACGAAGAAGAAGAGAAGAAGAAATGTCATAAGAAGGTATACGACATCGATGGTGTACGATAAAAAATTGTGCAGCAAGCAAATAGAATAAGGACATAAACTTCGATCACAGAAGAAATTTTCTTCTGTGATCGAAGGACATAAACACTAAATAGTACATTGTTACCTTAGGGATGAAAGTAACTTATTTAGTCCCGAGACGGGGTTTGGCGCCCGAGCGTAGCGAGGGGGCCTATAGTTCGAGGGACTAAATAAGTCTTTATCCCGAGGTAAACACTGTGCTTTTCATTACGAATATAAGGAAAGTCAAAATAAAAATAGAAATTAGCTAAAGAAAATTGAGTGAACTTTATTTTACATAAATCAACAACTTTGGTGAGATATTTATTTAAAGTCTTCTTGTCTATGGATGCACTCGGGTATGTCGTGTTTCATTTGAATTCCAATAAAAATGTGACAACTAGTTTTTTTTAATTATTTGACAGCTGTCAGTTGAAAACGATTCTCCCTAGGGCTGAAAAGTATTACTTTCAACCCGCTTCTCAGGCAACTTCAGACCTACTTTCCGTGTATGAGTAATGAAAACATTATAAAATGCTACCTACCGCAGTGAATGGATAAAATGAAGTCATTTTTGCGTAAGTTATGAATGCTTTTTTTCAAAGCACGATTTAGGTACTCATGAAGTTAGAAAGATTAACTGTCCTGAAATTGAATCATCGGATATCGAGGTTGATGGATAACTCAACTCTACAAATGCAATTCTCTAGGATTGCAATTTGTTAAACATTTTTAGAATTCATAAGCAGGTCATATCTAAACTTTGGGATATAAATAATATTAGAATAGCAATTAAAATTGTTCCATCACTGCCCGAAGCCTCTCCTGGGCCAAGTTCGGGTCACAAGAATTTCATTTTTATTTTATTTACAGGACAGACTAGACTGCGTGGAGACGGGGTGATTAGATTTATCTTTTTGTCTGCTTTCGATTTAATCCACAAAGGGAAGGGGTGACCAGATCTCGTTATGCACTACAGTCCATCGGATCATTGGAAAGAATGAACTCCTACGGGATTTCGAAAAACCAAAATAAGGAGACGCAGATGAAAAAGCGGGCCTCGAACTAGCAATAAATAAGTACCTATCGCATAATTGTAAAAGTTTATCTTTATACAGGCCTTGTGTATAATGTGTTATGCGAGCAAAAAGAAATAAACAGAACTAAAATTTTATAATATTGCACGTACGTAATAACTACATAGAAAGCGACGCCATTTCCATATCAACAGAGTTGGTTACATGTAACAGTACATCCGGGCGTCACCTTATTTCAAGCAGTAAAAACGTTATCCATCATCTTGGCATTGACCCAATGTAGGTCTGGGTTAATACTATTCAAACGATGGGCATTGGACAGGTTTTTGTTCACGGGTGATCTATCAAGGGCGAACGGATTCTGTATCCAATAGTCTGACTCGGCCGGAGTGCTCGTTATATAGCAATTTACAGCGAAAGGACAATTTGATAATGTATATTTTTATTCATCACAAAACTCGCCTCCCTTCATTGTGAGTTCACCTGGTAGTAATTGACAGTCAGACCCTTCCACAGCCAAGGATGAGGAAATGCAATAGGTATATAGGTATTTTTACTGTTTCATTATCAGTTTTTGTTCTCTTTTGCTTTTGTGCTTTTTGCAAGTTTAAGACTAAGCAATGTTTTTCTGCTTTTACTAAATACACGTCACTAGACGGTAAAGTCGATGGAAGCGAGCTGACTAGGAGTAGGGGTGTAGCAAAGGATTATATTATTAATTTAAAAAAAATTGTGATAATGTGCAATAATCTTTAGGTAAATGTATTACTTTCTGAACTTGGTGTACAATTCTCTACAAATGATTGCATCAGTGTGAAGATCGCAATGGCCTCTGATTGGCTGAATTTATGGCGTTGTTGCTGCACGGGCCTGCACCAGTGCATTTTAACCAATAGCAGGAGGGTATCAGCCAATCAGAGGTCATTGCGATCGTTGCACTGATGCAATCATTTTTAGAGAATCGACAGACTGAGTTACACGTGTAGGCCTACTTATATTATTCACACAAAAAAAATTAATCTCACGAAGGTGGTCCACGATACGAGCAATGAGCATGTCACTCGATATCGCTGATTAGGATGACCGGTAAACAAAACTAAAAATTTAGAACACGTCAAATAAACAATAACTAAAAGATGCAGCGATGCTGATAATAATATAATTCGCTTTGTTTCATACAGTACAGTTAATTCGGTCAAAGCTGTACTTTGATAGCCAGATGCCAGATAAGCCTTGCGTTTCCGATGCAATCATTAGAGACATACTGGTACCTACCTAGGCAGTTACCTATTCGTAGATAATGCATTATTGATAATAATCATTCCTGATATGATGTTAAAACATTTAAGTATGACGAGATTTGAACAGTATAAAGTGAGATTTACAAGCAACGCGAAGGTAACCAGTTAAAAGCTCTTTTAGGCTGCATTTTGTTTTAAAAAGCCTAGAATCTATAGTTATGTACGCTAACTCTGCAAAGCCCAAGCGACAATGCTAGGTCATAGCCTAATCCTCGTTTCAAATTAACGTGGAAAAAATTACGAACTTCATTTGCAGCTCAAAAACCATAGCCATACCTACAGAAAGCTTTGTAAAGTACCTAACCTAATATAAAGTTGTTTTTGTTTCCACAACACATTCACAAAGTAGGTAGGGTGTATTTTTGGCCTGCAAATAAAGTTGGTAATATTTGCAAGTTCACTTGAAACAAGATAATATGTATAACCTACCTATAACAGCTATGTATACTTATTAGACTTACACGATGAGTATGAAAAACGTATGAAAGCATTCGTGAGAAAAGTCTGTATACTTACTCAAGTCTAGTTTGCCATAGAGCTGCAAGGCTCGATGAGTTGATACGCAACTGGAGTAGGTATTCTGAATAAGATATGAAAAAACGGGACTTACGGGATTATGTCATTTTCAAAGATAATAACCGGAACGGGGGACGCGATGCGACGTCGCAGATTGCAACACCACCGTTACTATAAAGTCAGAGCGAAGAGTGTGAAAATCTCTAATTTGCAGTAAACCACCATTGTTATCTCTACCAGACGATTACGTAATAACTATCGTGGGACAAATAATTATGAGTTCCGTTGCTGATATTATACTTAATTCTATGTAATTTTATGCAGGAGCAAAAAGTAGACATGAATGCAGTTTGCAAGAGCTCTTTCAATTTATTTTCACACTAGATTGTGCCCGCGACTTCGGTATCTTGTACCTACCTATTTAGGTTTTTAAAAATCCCGTGGGAACTCCGCTAAGATCGGTTGTTTATTACGAAGTGAAGGAACCTTTTTATCCACTTTCTGGGACTAATGGTAGGTATGTTACTCTTAGTATAATTATTTATTGACCTTCAGGAAAATCCCGTCAATATCGGTTCAGCCGGTTCCGAGGAAACAAGCAAGCAGACAGAAAAAAAAAATCTTATGCTATGCTTCAAATAATCGTATCACGTAATCTGAACTTAATAGCAGGCAATTATGTCAAAATCACAAATAAACAGACAACAGACAGATTGCAACAACTCAAAATATTTTTCTAAAATACAATTTTCGGCAAACCTAAACCTATGATTTAGAATGAAATTTTCAAAATATAACGAAGTTTAAATAAATTGACCATTTCACGGATACCTAAGTAATTTCAGAAGGTATCTGGATTCTGGTAGGTAGGCTGTATGTACGCTTTAAGTATTGTGTAGGTATTGCTACGCTTTCAACGTAATCTTTTGCTACGCATTTTCCTCTGAGTGTAGAGTAGGTATTTCATACCCAAAATTATAAGAATGTGCATACTTACCTTTTGTAGAAAATACTTCTAAGCTGCATCTAGTTTAAGGCCTGTATACACTGTAGGTAACACGTTCTATTCATGAAATAAAACGAAACTGTTTTTCTCAAAACAGAATACGTGACATTACGTCGCCCCAGTTTTCTCCTAAAATGCAACAATAGTAACAAAGAGGCATATCTTTTAACTGTCGTCTTCTAACTCAAGGTTTAAAGGGCAATTTAAAACAAGCACCGCTTTACTAACATGTTCGTACCTACCTACATTTTTGAGGTAAGAAGGCATAGGTACTTAAGTAGGTTCCTTACAAACTCGTAAGTGAATAAACTTGTCGACAACTAAAATCCACAGTTACCTACTTAGTTACTAGGTAAGTAATTTAAAAGTTTGGTTGTCTTTTAAAATCTTTAAGTATCCCATTACAGAAACTTGGGGACTTGGAAAATTTGGGAATTTAAGCTTGGGAGGTCGAAGAAAACCTAGACGTCGTCGGTGGATTCATGGCATCTTTAGAGAGAGAGGACTTGTCACCCAATAAAAAAAAACCTTTATTTTTTTTATGTAGATAGGTATGTTTTCCGATTACTTGAAGACGCCAAGACCGATTTGGAAAATTCTTTTTTGTTTGAAAGGGTATTACTATTATACCTACTTCCCAGGTAGTCCCATTTTCTCTTCAAATTTTATAGGCAAAATTGTTAAACTTTGTAGTGGCTTTTGAAGTTGGTTTTGTAAAAATAATTTTTACGTTTATATTTTTGGAGTTCATAGTTAGAAACCTACAGTCAGCACTGATGCAGATTTGCATGACCAATCCAAAAAGCAGAGCTGTAGAGTTTCGATGATGATGATTGTGATCAAACGAACTTCTCAAGTGGAGATTGATCGATAAGTAGGTATTACATATATGAGTTCATTTGAAGATTAGGTCGATATAGTTACTCGTAAAAGCGGATAAACTCCTTCTACCGCATGCCTCACAGTAATTGGAGTAAAAAAATATGTGGATTGTAGTAACAAATTCCGATTTAGTCTTACTTTAAACAAGCTGATGCCCACCTTTGGCTGTGTGGTTTTAAAAATCCCGTGGAAACTTAATTTCTCGGGATAATATGAATCCTAGTCCTCCCCAAAACATCAAGATGACTTCCCGGTTAAGTCGCTAAATATATCAAAAGTTTTCATTTTGATGAAGCAAACCTATAAAATATTTCTGGTAAAAAAGTTTCCTAGATCACTCCTATATCTATACTATATAAAAATAATATCCTCTACCTACTTCTGAAAATCGCTAGAACGCTAAAATCGGTTCAGTCGTTCCAAACATTTTGAACAAGTCTTTGGGTTATGCTGTCATTCAAATATTTATATTATAAGCCTATTAGCCTACCTAAATTACAAGCATATCCGCATTTAAATATTCGATAATGAAAAGCAATAAATATATATATTTCCAAAAAAGTATCAAATCTATCTACTAGTATCTTATTTTAGCAATTAACTGACTATAATTCCTTACTCGGTAGTAAACTAGTAAGGAATGCTTACTTTGTACTACCTACTAGGTACTAATTGACGCCCGCGACTTTGTTCGCGTGGATAGAGGTTTTTCTGTTCCCGCGGGAACTCTTTAATTTTCCGGGATAAAAAGTACCCTGTGTGTTATTCCAGACCAAAATCTATTTCAGCCGGTTCGGTTCAGTCGTTGCGGCGTGATTGAGTAACAAACATCCATCCATCCATACATCCAGTATGGATGGATGGATGGATGAACTTTCGCATTTATAATATTAGTAGGTGATTAGTAGGATCTAAATATCTCACCATCATCCGCTTCAGTTTCAGCGATTGGCGACACAAACGTCATTTGCATTATAAATCCGACTACTAATAAATTCACGGAAGACACCATTATGTCAAACAAATTGATGGCCGGAGCGCTTTTAATAAACCACTATCCGGCCTATAGATCAATTTTTTTGAAGCTGGGAATCACTTATGTTATAAAATGATCGTAATTTTTTACGAAGTCCAAATGCCGGTCACGAGCAGTCGAGCACGCAAGCATGCGCGCGCGTTGCACAGCGACTTTTGAATGACTAACTATAAAATACTGAAAGGCAAAGGTCCAGCATACGGGTAAGCCTGAGCAATTAAGCTCGGAACAGGGAAAGAAAGGAACTAATAGGTTCTAGAGTTCGTATTTATCTTGCAGTTGGTATTCAAAGAAAAGCAAAAGTTAAAGCTATTAATATCCCCGCCGCTGCAACTTGCTCTGCGCTTAACTCACCTTGGATATAAACTGGTTATTTTAATTTAATTATTCTTCTTCGCATTTTTTTAATTTGAATTAATTACAATGTAGAGCAAAAGTAGCTAATAGCTATCCATTTAAAAACTGTTTAATACAATTCATCTTTTGAACAAAATTATTGTAGATAAGTAGGTACTATTTTATAGCATCTAAAGCAGCAAATGTAATAGGTAGGTACCTATATAAAGTTAAACTAAAAAGCTCTCATTTAAGTTCTTTACTAAAATAGACAAAATGTTATTACAAACGTGACAGACTATTTTTTTTTAAACAGCGATGCGCCCCGGCTTTGATGCAATAGGTATACTAATATAATAATACTAATAATTTAGCGTCAACCTACAGTTCCTACAGTTCCTAGGCGAACCTACAGTTCTATAGATAAATTCTACTTTCTATAAGTGTAAATAATAACCTTCCGTACGAAATTTTCTAAATGATAGTTAAACTGTACTAAAATCCGTTGATTTGTTGAAGCTAAGCGCAAAAAAACATGAGGGGCTTTGTTTTATACCTAGGTAGGTACCTACTTATAGAGAGATAATAAAAAGTTCGATTATGCTCTTAAATTCAACCAAGCTCTGTCAATCGAAACAAAACATCTATTAATAGCTTCTTAATACTCCACAGCCCAAAATAAACTTTCATGAATGTGTACCGATATATTTACAAACAAAGGGGAGACGCCAATTTATCGACGCATGCGTTTTGCACCAGCGCGCGCAATGTTATCTGATAAGCTCATTCACTCCGACACTTCGCTCCAGCCTTCCGAGCCAAACATGCTGCTCATAAAAATCAACATTCCGACGAAAATGTAATACAAATCCAACCATAATGGGAAACCAATTCAAAAACGTGGCAGTCATAGCCTGCCTCAAGACTTTGCTTTTCGTTTTCAACATAGTGTTTTGGGTGAGTTTTTTTTTACATAAATAATAACAGATGTACAGTATTCTACCTATCTACCTATTTTTATAAAGAGCATTAAATCGCTATCTCGAAAAGCTCTCGAAAAGTAAAAGTTTACCAACAGTTTTTGTCGCCTCTATCAAGTCTTCCGCAAACAATCATAAAGACCTCAAATAAAGTGTCGCAAACATAACAGAAAAATGCCAATTTTTCGATAGCAACAAGACTATTTTTTAATTAAAGTTATCTATTTAATTGATAGGTACTTTCACAAAACGTGAAGCCACAAACGGTTTTTCTATTCTTCACTGCCAAGTTCTTTGTGTCCATTGTACCTACGGGTTCGGTTTGAATGATGCGAATGCAACACTTTCACAGCTGACGGGCCTTCTCATCCTCATTGTGGGTCTGTGGGCGGAGTTCGACCTTTATAAGTATATGGAGTTGTCCCCAGAGTTCTCTGGGACTGCCCCGCTTGTGGTCATTGGCATCGCCAGCCTGATCGTGCTCATCAGTTCCGTCGCATTCTCATGCATCATTAAAGGACAACCTGTGCTGCTGTATATTGTAAGTAATAGTAGTAGTCATCTTCTATACCTACAAACATTACAGTGACATATTGACTAACGGACACCGCACAGCCTTAACCAGTGAACCCAGAAATTGGTGGAGAAAATATTTTTTGAGTACCCTCACGATAGTTAATACTATAAGTTGAAAGATTTTTTGAAAATTCTAAAGTATGAAGAAACATTTTTTAAATTATGATGATGAGACCTTTACTTTATCTTTCTTGTGGTAAGTATATAATAACTACATTAACAGTGAAAAATCATCCTACTATCCTATCCTACTAATATTATAAATGCGAAAGTTTGGATGTATGGATGTTTGTTACTCAATCACGTCGCAACGACTTAATCGATTTGGCTGAAAGGCACCGAGATAGATTATGGTCTGGAATAACACATAGGCTACTACAATTTTCCGAGATATAAATCTCGGAAAATTGAGTTTCCGCGGGAACAGAAAATCTCAATCTACGCGAACGAAATCGCAGGCATCAGAAAGTTAAAAATAAGTCGGCATGTGCGCACGAGTTGATAAACCGATGAATAATAAGAAGTAGGGATGCCTTTGTGGAATTGACTTAGGTACAAAAGAAGGTAGTTACCCATTGCTTTATTTTGCAGTATGGTGGATTTCTGGTATGCATTTTTATGATGGAAGCGGGAGTGGGCGCATCGGCGGTTTGCTACCGCGATACCTTCGCACGAGGACTTCATGATGGACTGACGAAAACGATCATCTCGTATAATCCACAGAAGGCCAACTTTGACTTTGCTCAATCGACGGTATTTACTTTAGATTTAGTACGGTATCGAAATAGATATAGGTATTAGTTCTTTCAAGTCATGAGGGCACGTGGGTCATGGTTGTGTGTATGTCTTATCTGTATAAGTGGGAGCGAGAGCTTACTCGCGCCTGACCGCTCCCACCTAGGCTCCTGACAGGCCCGCACACTTACGCAATGTGCATGTACACGACGTAACCACAAGTAAAGCGCCCGTAACTTCTTGAAATAAACGTACTATACATAGAAACTCACATATCAATCGGGCTAACTTGCACGCCACGAGAAAATTTTATCTACCCATTTACTCGTGAATTTGTACGAGATTTCACAAGTAAATGGGTAGACAAAATTTTCTCGTCATGTCAGTTAAACAAAGTGAGTGTTCGGAACGCCACGTCTAGTATCGATGGTTTACGGTTTATAAGGGACATTTAAAAAATGAGGAAGTTCTCCATTAGATTGTAGGTAGGTATTTACCGATCGTGAAGCGATTCTCTGAGGCTGGAAAATTAGGGGATGAATTCCATATTTTACTACTACATAGTTTGAAGTTGGCTTTATAAACGAATTTTTATATCTAAATTAGTTAAGTACAACAAATTTTTCAATTTGTGCAGAAATCGTGATTAAAACAGGCTAGTCCTTATTTGGTTTGGTATACTTAGGTATTTACGGTTTCAAAGCTTAATGAATAATAGAACATATTAAGTTGCATGACCCACAATCAACGCTTCAAAAATTCGCCAGCAGGTTGTGATAAAGTTGTTAGTTACCTGTCTTCGAACGAAATCACTATGCTATTAAAAACCTGAAATAAGTAGGTATTCCTAACTGCTGTCTATCTGCGTATCAAATCAAGCTTGCAACAATAAGTAAGCTTGATTTAATTGCTTCTCGTATCATGCAGGATTAATAATACCTAGATATCTTTGAGGTTTATATTACGAATTTTGAACTTTTCTTTTTTTTTTATTAAAAATGAGAATTAAAAAAAAAAACTTTTCTTTTTTTAACTACCGACGATGCGGACGTAAAAAGAGGTTTTATAACTTTGACCGCTTTGCCTATCTGTCTGATTTGGATGCAGTCTTGACGCGGTTAATTTGTTCGAAAACAAGTATAATTGGAATGATTCAAAGCTTAAACTTATAAAAATATTTCTATTTAATAGGTAGATATACTTAATTATAATAAAAAAATAGGTAGGTGCATTAAAAATCTGTTCAGCCTTTTTTTCAGCCAATAAAAAGCTCTAATTGACTTGAAATAACTGCTTACTTATATTAATTAACCTTCACCTGATGCTGCAATTAGGATAGTTTGTGGACTATCCAAATCCTCAACAACAACAAATCGCCTTTAATGGAGAGTATAGCAAAGATTGATGTAACTTTTCCGTTATCGAATTTTTTTAAATTTTATTATACTCAATGCTTCTCAATGCTATCGACCAGATGCTCTTCCAGTATAAGGATATCCTAAAAGTCTATTTTCGTAAACTATAACTTTAAAATAATGCTGATTGAATGTAATCAACAGTTGCAATGCTGCGGCGTGTCTAACTATACGGACTGGATGCGACTGTCTCCCCAGCGGGTGATCCCGATCTCTTGCTGCCTGGACAAAACCCGCTGCGTTACGGCTAACTACAGCGACGTTTACCAAAGAGTAAGAATACATAGTAACCTGAGAGTATTTAACCACCACATTATTGTTATTTTATCTAATAAACAGTTTTAAGCTATTGCATAGCTTCTATCGCGGGCCTTGAGCGTGGAGACCGAATCCAGAAATTCCGTAACGAAAATAACCTGACACGGGACTCCTCTAACCGCTAGATGGCGTTGATAAAAAATGCTATGCAATAGCTTTACCGCGGCAGTCCCCGAGTGCCACACGTCTTTTTTTTTTTTGTTGCAATAGTTTTCCCAAAAACAATTTCCAAAGATACTCACTATAAAGTCTATTTTGTCAATTGTTATCTCCAGAACGCAGTGAGATGAACTCAAAGTTACCTACTTTAAACGTATTTTTCTGGCCTGCCTTATCTTGCTACTCTGTTATTTTTCAAAAATATATGAAATACCTAACTTGTTTTTATAAATTAGGGAACACATGACTGGTACAAACAGTATGTTACAGATTACGGGTAGGTACTCATTCCGTAGGTATAATCTATTTTTCCTTAACTGTTTCTAAACAGTAAACAAGTGGTTTTTGCAGAACGGCGTAAGCGACGCGCTTAGCACAGCGCATAGGACGTTCTGCAATGACAATAAAACCGTGCCTACAATTAGTGAAAAACCAAACTTAAGAAAGTCGTAAACTGCATTCGGCGGTTACGCCTTACTCCGAAACGTCTGCGATTTGATTACCTTTTAAAATAAGACAGCTAAAAACCAATAGATTGTTTAAAATTTAAAACATAGCTTAGGTCTTTAAGTGCATTTCGTTGAAATAATTTTATTCATATTTTTTTTAAACAATATTAGCCAAGCTGAACTTGACTTATATTCTCTTCTTCCCTCCAAATAAGCGAGAAGCTTGTGCTACGGGTGGGTATGACAATAATGCAACGTGTGGGGCTCGAACTTGCGACCTTTCAGTTTTCAGTCCGCACCTTTAACCGTTGGGCTGAGGCTTCAAATATAATTTATTACAAGCAATAATTTGTTACAGGGATGCTACGAAGTGCTGACGGAGTACCTTACGAACAATTTGAACATAATGTTTGGCATTGCTGTCGGGACAGCGCTGCTGCCTCTATTGGGTGCTCTGCTGTCCTGCTCTCTCGCTAGGTACATCGAAAAATCTAAATACGACGTCATTATCTGAAAACTCTATTCGACTAACGGACATTGGAAATCGACTTTGAATCTCACGACTGAATAGTACGAGTACTTTAGGGAATTTATTCTAGCTAGAATTTACCTTTTTTCGTCACTTTAAAATATAACCGGTGGCTCTAGCTAAGTGATAAGTAATTTATAGTTTCTTTATAGAATCCAGATTTACAGAAGATATCAAGAAGTAAAGGTGTATTATTAATTATTATCAGATTATTATAAAAAGGGGCTAGTATCTAGTGATTAACCGACTTCTTTGATACATAATATACTCAAAATATTAGAAGAAATCAATTTAAGATACCAAATTTTTTATCTTTTTTTTTTTCTAAAACACTAATATTTTTCGATTGTTACTATCTTTGAACCACCTTATACAATGTAATCAAAAAGTATACTAGAGAGTTTACAAACTAACTACATAGGTACTACATGTTAATGAATATTGTTGTTAAAAATGTATCTAGTAAATTAAACTTGAGGATATAAGTTTATATAGGAATTTTCTCCATCTGTATCACATAATATAAACGTTTGTTACTGAACTTTAAATTCTATTCACTTCTTGAAAAACTTGTCAATTTTTCTGTGTAAAAATCAATAATAATAATAATACTTAAGATAAAGTTATATTACAAACATGCATGTCTTTCATTCTAATATATTCCCCATTGGTATATGTCTAGTAAGTTGGTACAAGAATTAAAAGAAAAATAAAACTGGCCAAGTGCGACTTGTAGACTTGCACACAGAGGGTTCTGTAACAATTTTCCCTTTTAGGTTTCCCTTTTATGCCATAATAGTATTGAACCATAATGATAAAAAATAAAATTTGCTTTAGCATAATAAATCCATTATATATTCCAAATAGTTTTTAATTCATTAGGTATTTCCTATTTATATGTATAAATCACTATTACCCTTTGTACATTAAACACAAGACATGTATGTACACTGTCAAATTATTCCATCAAATAAACTAATCACTATCAGAGCTGTTTTTGTCTTCCTTGGTCTCGACGGGCACTTCTTGTTTATAATGTCTATACTCTGGTTTCAGCTCCCACATGTTTTTGTGAGGATTCTTCAAATTATAGTTACATACTTCTTTTAATATCTCTTTTAAATATACAATAGGTTGCCTAGTGATCTAAAACAAAACAAAATATATAAAAGCAGTTCTCCATTTTAAGTATTTACAGTCCTCGCCATATGCATTCTTTTTGTATACTCTGAAATACTCTGAATGTGAACATAGCTGTGTTTCAACACCCAAAATGAAAATTTCAAATACCAAGTGACATAGTTCCTATTGCCATTTGTAATTTTTTTATTAGCCAAACTGAAATTGACTTATATTCTCCTCTCCCCTCCAAATAAGCAGAAAGCTCGTGCTAGCAGTAGGTACGACAATAGTGCTACAGGTGGGTTTCAAACCTGCAACCTTTCAGTTTTCAGTCCACACCTTTAACCGTTGGGCTATTGAGGCTTCTTGTAATAATTGTGTAATTAATCTATTTTTGGAGTTATTAAACATCTTATCTTACCTTTTGGAGATCTTTAATGTTATAATACTGATGTTTTTCAAACGCTGCAAACAATACATTGAGAACAGCCTCTTTGTCATCACGGGCCTTTTTACCCTCAGCTTTCTTCCTCTCTTGATATTCAATCTATAGGACAAAATAATGAAAAATTATGGTATTATTTACAAACTAGCTTTAACCCGCGGCTTCGCTCACGTTAGGTTCGATTTTTTAACCCCCTATTTAACCCTCTTGGGGTTGAAATTTTCCAAAATCCTTTCTTAGCGGATCTCTACGTCCTAACAGCTACCTGTATGCCAAATTTCAGCTCGATCGGTCCAGTGGTTAGAGCTGTGCGTTGATAGATCAGTCAGTCAGTCAGTCAGTCAGTCAGTCAGTCAGTCAGTCAGTCACCTTTGCCTTTTATATATTTAGATAATTTGTTATTTACGCTACAAGAAACAACATATTTTTTGCTGTAATCCAGAAAACCACGATTCCAGCCAAAGCAGCCAACCTCCACAGAAATTAGCCATCTGCACACGAGTATCATAGTGCACAAGTGTGTGTGTCAAACACACTGTGGTGGCGGTGGACTCTGTGTTACATCACTCTCATAGTCTGACTCTGATGCAAATTTGGCATGACCGCAGAGAGATCAGGCACAGGATTGACAGCTTTAACTGCTCTCTGAGGTATGAGGATAACATACCGCCAACTTTCTAAATCCAGGCTAGTACTAATAATTTCTTAATAGAAATTGAATATTTGTGGAAATCAAACAGTAGGCAAAAAATAATTCTTACATTATGCTTGTGATCTGAAACTGGTCTAAACGTCTGCACAATCCTCTCTAACTGTTGCACTTGTCTTTGAGGCATGGAAGCCTTGCGTATAGACTCAGACTTGAGCTTGTAATAGGTGGGATCAGCATATGGTCTACACTCTAACTTCTGTACTATCCTTCCTTCCATATAAAGTTTTTCAGACTCCGGCACCACAGCATCTGTGTTTGAAGCTGAAAAAGAAAGTATAGTTATAAAAGATATAGGTATTTTATCTATTATGTGTTTGTACAAAGATACGAGAAAAAATTTGTTTTGAAAAATTCATATAAAATATATATATTTTTTTATAATTCATATTATATGAATAATAATAATACTTGTGCAATAAGTATTTTTTTTCTTTGTCAAATTAAAAGCTTAACATGCCCTCAAAAACACAAATTTAGCCCAACCTGGATCTCGAATCTGGGATCTTATAATCTACAGCTGAACAAGCTAGCCACTAATTACAGAGGTAGTGTTTGCTTTTATTAAAACAGTTTTGATGTATACTTACGAACCGCATGTGAAAATACTCCCAAAGACTGTCGTGTCACATTTGAAACATTCAAACGATGTTCTTTTGGTATGGACTGCTCTCCTGGCTCTTTCAGACATAACACAGCCTCGGAAAGGGATAACTGCACTTGGGCCCTTTGTCCAGGAACACGTGATATCTTCAGTTTACCAACTTCGATTTCGCCAGGTGCTTTATCCCACTTATTTGCAATATACTTTGGTACTTTCACGAGCCAAACACCGCGACCTGTGTTAGACAAATCCAACTCGCGATCAACTTGAGGCAAATGGTTCGCACTCATTGTGAAGAAGTTATAACTGACTTTTTTTCTTGTAGGTAATGAAGTTGAAAGATTAGTATAAAGCTTTTTCTCCTTTTTGTTGCGAACCATGAATGGAATGTTATGATGAATTATTGAATTAACCAAAGAGAATGTAATCACTCCGTTTTAAGAGGCGGAACTTCAAAGAAAAAAATTTCGTGACTTTGTTTTTATTTTAGCCAACTTTATAAAAGAAAAACAATACTACCAACCCATGTAATGAAGAAAAAATTGTCAAAGCTAAGGATGTAATGTATCGATAGATTTGTCTTATCGATAATTAGATTTTATCGATATCGACAAAAACAGAGATGTGGTACCAAATCTATTGTTCTAAGATCAAGTTCAAAAGTTGCGTAAATAAAACAAGGATCAATATGAGTCTAATATTTATTCATTTTTATTCACAATATTACAACTAGTTGAAACAAAATTAGTTACTTTAAACTGAATTCTTTCTTTCTTTCTAGAAGTTTTTTCAATGCAATAGCATCTTTTTATCTGCTAAGCAAAGCAAAGTATCACTGCAGTCTTCTTTTTATCCCATTCGATAGAATAGCAGATAAAAATAATCGTAGGTAGCACAGGTAGGTAGGCACTTTACTAGTTTGATACCATTGGAAAAAGCAAGAACTTCTCAGAACTTTTAACATTCATGCTGCAAACTTCACATTTTCTATAATCTTCAAAGATGGTTCACAAATTGAATTGAGGAATTAACGAATAAACAATTCCCGCTAGAATAATTATTTATAGAATTAATATTTATTTAAAACGTTTGACAAATATTTTTCTCTTATTTATTATACTGACAACTGACTGAAAAATGACAACAATTTTTTTCTTTCTTTGGATTAATGACTTTTCATATTGCGAAGCCAGTCGAACCAAGAATTAACTCTTTTTAGAAAACTCCTTTTTGACATAAATTATGTTGGCAATATGACGTCACCCGTTAGTTTCGGCATGTTGCCGAACCCAAAGAAATAAAATGTTCTTGTAAGAGAGTTTCTAGAGGCTGGAATTAACATTTATGTTATAATTGAAATTGACCTCTATGGTACTATAAAAAAAAAAAAACTTTTCTCAATCCAAGAGAATTTATCAAATGTCAATTTTGTACCGGAGCGGTGATACTCCGGAGAAAGTAATCGGTGAAAACACCGGAGAAAAACCGGTGTTTCATCGGTTATTATTGAATCATAATTCAAGTAATTTTATTTAAATAAAAAGAAGTTTGTTGATGAACATTGTTTATTATTAATAACATTTATTCAAATACAATTACGATTAAAGATAAGTTTTTAATTTTTTAATAAATCTGAATGATTGCTTTTTTTAAAACCTTGTTGTTTTATTTAAAACCTTTACAATACATTTAATATCATATAATAATATAAATCACCGGTGATTCTCCGGTGATCACTGCTCCGGTGCAAGCCACTAGTTCATTTGCATGCATATCTATAGTCTGTGGTTGCATGCATTTCGTCGCAATACGCAACCGTGTCGCAAGTCGTGAAAAAATCTGACGTGAAGGTATTGCCAGGCCGTAGAGAGAGAAGACATAGAGTCAGTGACGATTTCTTTCTCACTCACACTAAAAAGAGAGCAGAAATAAAGTTATTAATGTGATAAACAGAGACGCAGCTACCCAATTTTTTGTCCCTCATCGTGTAACCAGTTTTTTTCAAGGTCGACACACTTTTGTGCCAAACAAACTGACAGTTAATAAGAAAATTTAGTATCTATGTGTGTTGCCAGCTTTAGGTACCTATACAATGTCCCGATTTTCCCTATCCTACTTATATTATAAATGTGAAAGTTTGAATGTATGTATGGCCATCCATACATACATCCAAATTTCAGCCATATCGGTTTAGTGTGGCGTGATTGAGTAACAAACATATGGATGTTTGTTACTCAATACGCCACACTAAACCGATATGGCTGAAATTTGGCACGGAGATAGGTTTTTTTTAGTAATGTCCTCTGACATACCGTAACGACGGGTTACTTTGGCTACTTTTTCAATTTTAGGGTTCCGAAAAAAACTTCGGAACCCTTATAGGATCACTTCGTTGTCCGTCTGTCTGTCAGTGTGTCACCACCGTTTTTTTTTTTTAATTTTTGTTGAAACAAAATAAAGTCGTGATGGAAGAAATGAATATTATGAGAAAAGAAAAGAAAGATGATGGATACTAGAATATAATATATGTCGGCGATGATTAAAGTGTATTCAGTTAGATAGTGTCGGTTACTGTTCTGAATCATCCTGAAGTTTCGTTCGAATGTCCAACGACCAGTCGAGAACTGTTGGCGATCTTAAGAATTATTTTATTTACAAAGTTCTTAATTTTTAAAGCCATTTTTAAATAGCTCGAGGCAGATTTTTAATGTTTTTTTTAAATAATTATTAACTTAAACTATGAAGAGTTGCAGTTTTATACGACTGCCTGAAAAAAGGAATATACTGTTAATTTCATTAATGATGATTTTGATGACTAAATATACAATTTTTGTTGCTTTTAATTCAATAGCATTACTCGATCGAAGGAAAATTTTAACTGTTCATTAAAAATTATTTTGTGTAACATTCTTACTAGTAACGAAAAAAAATTTTCCTTTGTGTTACATACATCTTTTTTCAAAGTGACTCACATATGCTAAATTTCTATTCGGCATTTCAATATTTTTTTTAAGGAGCAAATAATTATCTAGTGAATTGGTCCTATGAAACTACATTAAAAAACTTTAGTAAAAAAAAATATTTTTAAAAAACCGACTTACGTGTACAAACTAAAATTATTTTATACTTTTAAATGGTGGTTGAAGTTAATATTGTGTGCAATAAAGAATAATAAATTCTTTATTGCACACAATATTAAGATATATATAAAAAATAGAAGGTTACCCTAATAGGTATGTCTCTCCCAGACAACCTTATATGTGTAGGTATGTTATTTAAAAAATAAAACAGTTCAGCATCTGTCTTGTCGTTTTATTTAAAAATCCTGGGAAGAATTTTCCATCTAATTTGGGGTACTAGGGGAGTGCAGTTATTGTGGCAACATTAAACTCGAACTTGTCATGTGACGTCATCGTTACGTCATGTTATCTCTATTTCAGTCGCGGTTACACAGTACCTTGGTCTATTGCCTTCTCTGTCTACGTGCCAGGCATAGCCGCTGAAAATGTCAAAAATAGAGAAAAGTCAATCTGAAAATTCTGTCAAATCAATTTTAAAGTCAAGTTTTGTTGATTGTCGCGTCGAGTTTATACTATGAAGAAAAAGGCTTTGAAGAGAAATGTGAAAAAATAGCGTGTGATACCAATATAAATAATGTGCTTTTGAAGTAACTGTAATGAGTATTTAACTTTATTTAAATCATAACAAAAGTAGGCAGTTCGATAGCAGGTACCTAATGCGAAGACAATGTTTGGCTACAGCAAAGAAGCAGTTCGAGTGAAAGTCAAGGTTTGTATTGTTATAATTATAAATTGTTATAAAAACGGCTAATTGGAAGAATTTTATACTTTAACGGTGTCACAATATTCATTACTTATTTAGAGACTTCTGTTGGTACTATTGGTAGGTAGGTTATCAATATTTACAAGAAAAATTTGAAGATCAATAGTGGGTTTTCCAAACAAGAGCATTTATTAATACTACTTAACTTGTTGTTTATAGAAATGTGAAGGAAAACTGCAGCCCGAATTACGAAAGTTTTCAGTGGACCCTCAGATAACTTCTCTGGAAGTATTACAGAGTATTTTGGTAAAAGCATTTGATATAAAATCAGACTTCACTCTATCGTACAGAACTGTTGATGACTATGGACAAGAAATTTATTTGCCATTGCTTTCTGATTGGGATTTGGATGCTGCTTTTCTCAAGTAAGTGCTATACCCCTTCCAACTAAGCCGACTACAGTGTTAGACTAATTTTACTTTACTCTGCACTGGCAGTAATTCATCGTAATTCTTAGGTAGGCTTGCACTCAGCTTGTGTATGAAAACTAACCATTAACATTGAAAGTATACTAACAGACTGTCAAGTGAAAGTTAAAAATTCATTTTACAATTTCAAATTATGGTTTAAAAGAAAAACATGCTAAGTACAAATTGACAATTTTGATATTTTAATAGAAAGCATTTTTCTTTACTGATTCAGCAAAATTGGCTTATTCTCACTGGTTTTGGTTGTTGAAGTTGAACTTTTCAAACCAGATATAAACATAATTATATTATTTTATTAAAGGGCTCATAATATAGCTCTAACTCAGAAATCGGAACCATGTGTGCAACTAAAAGTAGATATGAAACCTTTCGCGGAGGCTTCCGAGGACTGGGAGCCCCCCACAGTTCCAGCAGCCCCTGCCAACAATATCAGCAAGGATCAACCTACTGTGTATCAAGCGGGGCAAGCAGAAAAGCAAGAAGTACAGAGTGGTATACAGGGGCTTATAATGAATCAGGTAAATAAGGACTATACACTATAAATCTCTTATTAAATGATAAGTCATCTGCAAACAATCTAAAAAAAAAATAAGTACTATCCTTTTCTGTAGGGAATATTCTGAAAAGGATGGTACTATTTTTAGATGAGTCAGTTTAAAGACTTTTCCATAACAGATGATGAGGCTAATT
Source organism: Hipparchia semele (assembly GCA_933228805.2). NCBI lineage: Eukaryota > Metazoa > Arthropoda > Insecta > Lepidoptera > Nymphalidae > Hipparchia > Hipparchia semele. The sequence continues at coordinate 5,470,493 of OW121709.1, read as the reverse complement.
CTGTTGTACACAATTTCTAAACTAAATCCAGTGGTTGCCAGCGACTCACCTGAGATTGTCTGTCCATCTAGTCATAGTGGAAGGTCTAACAATGCAACACCTTGGGTGTTGGTTTCCAACTCCCAAGGTAATATTGCATATCCTTCTTGTTCTTTATCAAGAGATAGACATCTGCAGCTGGACAAAGGTCTTGTATGGACTTCCACAGGCGTCGATCTTGTGCCGCCCGTATCCAGCGGCTCCCTGCGAATTGGTTGATGTTGGTCCACCTAGTGGGAAGGGGTTCTGCCAACATTGTGCTGCCTGCATGTATTGTATATTTCAAGGAAATGATTATTTAGTTTTTACAGGTTGAAAAGACATTTAACATGTTTTCGAGAGCTCTTAATCTCTATGATGACCCCACCAATCCACCGCGGCCACCACTTAGCGACATTGAATTCAGAGCATTCTTAGATGCAGTTGGGCAAATTAACAACATCTCTAAACTCAGAGAAGTTATATATTGTGGTGGGATTGAACCTAGTTTACGGTAAATATTATTTTTATGATTATTTTTCAAGACTGAACGTTTTATGCAACAATTTGTTTTTTGTGGTATTGTTACTACTAGTGATGTGTCGGATCATTAAAAATATATATCCGCGGTTATGGATCCAAATATAGATATTTGTTGTCAGTTTGTCATCTATGTATTGAAAACTATAAGGTAAAATATCCATAAAAGATCTGCCAAAAAAATAACGGATACAGATCTATCTTCTTCCACGGATATCCGCAGATATGGATACAGATATGTAAATATATCCGGCACATCACTAGTTACTACATAAATCTGTCTAATTAAAACTAATTTAGATTTAAAAATGTCATTCAAGAGATAAAATTATTGAAAAATGTGACTTTTAAAAATTAAAAAAAAAAAAGAATATTAAATTAAAATGCTTTTCAGGATTTTAATCTACATTATGCAATTTTTACAGAAAAGTTGTTTGGAAGCACATATTAAACGTTTACCCAGATGGAATGACTGGCAAAGAGAGAATGGATTATATTAAAAGGAAAGCCAATGAATATTATGCTTTAAGATCTCAATGGAAAGACTGCATACAAAAAGGCATGGTGAGTTAATACTGTTGGACAAGAGTTCTTGACAAAAGCTCGGCCTATTAAATTGATTACTAGATTTATTTCCACAGTCAAATCAGATAGTGGTTTAGGTCAACTCTCCCACCTGTTGCACTATTGTCGTACCCAATCCTAACGCAAGCTTTTGTCTTAAATCAGATCTCCAAATGGAGGGGAGAGGTAAAGATTAATCAAGTTCAGCCTGGTTAATATTTAAAAAAAAAACTAAATCACCTCTAGCAAAAAACAAAACAAAAACTGCATAAATTCAGTCTTTATGCCATTTTTGCTGCGAATGTACGTTTTGTTGGAAAAAATTTCATAAGAGTTGTGGAGGAGGGACTATTGTTCGTAGAAGAGTTCTCCGTCATCCCATTACTACTATACTTCTTGCAATTCACGAGGGCGTGCGAGCTTTGCTTGTGGTTACGTCGTGTACATGCACATTGCGTAAGTGTGCGTGCCTGTCAGGAGCCTAGGTGGAAGCGGTCAGGCACGAGCAAGCTCTCGCTCCCACTTATATAAATACGACACATACAACCATGAGCCACGCGCCCTCGTGAATTGCAAGAACTATACAATATTGTCTTCGTATTAGTTCCTCGTGTGCGTTATTCATAGCAGTTTTAGCGATCTATTTTGACAGACAAAAAAGTACGGCGAGGACTGTCTATTGCTTGCGCAGGCCCTTATAACTTTTACGTCTTGCAGGTAAATGCCGACTTAGCCTACGTGACGAGTATGGTGCGCAAGGACGTACTGCGGACTGACAGACACCACAACTTCTATGCTGGGAGCGACGACAACCAAAATATAGCATCACTCTTCAATATTCTCACCACGTAAGGTGTTTTCTTAAACATTCTAAAGTGGCTTATTTAAAAATATTCATATGAACATTTTAAGATCTTATATTTTTCTTTCTTTATAGGTATGCCTTATACCACCCAACTGTGAGCTACTGTCAAGGTATGTCAGATTTGGCGTCTCCTCTCCTTGTGACGATGGGCGATGAAGCTCATGCCTATATTTGTCTATGTGCTCTTATGAGTAGGCTATATCCTAACTTTCTACTCGATGGAGAAGCTATGACGGTGAAATTCACACATTTGACAGAGTCTCTTCAAGTGTACGATCCGGATTTCTACAATTATTTAAAATCTCAACAAGCGGATGATCTACTGTTCTGCTACAGGTGGCTACTTTTGGAAATGAAACGTGAATTCGCCTTTGACGACGCGCTCAGAATGCTAGAAGTGCTCTGGGCTTCGTTACCTCAAAAGGCTCCCACGATGGAATTATGTCTAAAGGAGAAGGACTTCGATTCCACGGTCGAAGCTGAGATCGATCCCCCTCCACTAAGCCCTTTAATAAAAACACCGCGAGAAAACGCGTACACTAAAGTGTGTGCAATGCGCCGCCAAAGTTCAAGTTTCAGTTTAGCGAACATAAAAGCGCCTAAGCTCGCTACTACGAAACAAACGAATCACAGTTTAGACGAGAATGCGGCTCGCAAAATTTTAAATAATTCATCATTAAAAAAAGCCAAGGAATTTCAAAGTTTAGACGATGCAGTTTTACAAACAAAAAAATCATCCAACGAAGACCTCGCCGACAAGAGTACAGAAGTGACGACGACTATGGCAGTGATGGCGAAAGATCAAAAAGTTAATGCAAGGAGAGGAATGAAAAGTGTCCCAGAACATGGAAAAGTTTTAGACATCCCGGAGTCAACGCCAGCAACTTGGTCGAGCACAGGAAACCTATCCAATGGAATATCACACGCTGAAGCAAAAGAAACTCCTCTAGGAAATCAAATAAGGCTGCTGAGAGATAAAATATCTGTACACAATAATAAATTTTTTTCTTCTTTAGATACTTTAGACGATTCTATGAATTCCGATTCTAACAAACCGAGAGTTAAAATGATTAAGAATTTAAACGAGTTCCTGAACTTTGCTACTAGTAGTAAAGCTAATACGGTGAAACATGAAAAACTGCAGCGGACTCATTCGGCTATTGAGCGAACGCGTTCGAAAGAATGTCCCAAAATAACTTTAACCAAAACATCCTATGAAGAAAACGATTTGTCATCCACAAATTTAAAGAATCAAGGTCTCAGCAAAGTTAGCAAAATGAGTTTCGAAACCAACGAAGGCAGCAGTCCAGATGACTCGCAAGAATATTATCCCATGACGACGTCTATGACGAGAGAGTTGAGACTAGAATTAGAACATTTGGACCGCCAAGTGTTCGGCCCTTCGTACGTTAATCGCTGTAGTATGATTTGCGATTCGCCATCGGACTCTACGAGTACGGAAGATAAACCGGCAGCAGAAACCACAGCAAACTGTGTTGCAACTGATGCTCTAGAAATACAAAACGAAGTAGTAGAATCTGTGGAAAGGGTGAAGAAGTCACCGCTTCTCGAAACTATAAAATCAAATGCAAGAAGTGCGGAGGACATATACCTGTGGGAAAACCCTCTGCACAGGAACACACCTACGACTAGAACCACTGCGAGTTGTCCACAGACGCCCGACGAGCAAGCAGAATTAGATTTCGATGGTGACACAGGAGAAATTTTCGAAGAACACTCTGGTAAGAAATCGATAACGCCGATTAGGTTATTGAGAAAAAATCACTCTTTAGAACCCCCAGAATTGTTGAAAAACATTAAGCATTCCAACACACATTCCAGTGAATCGGACTCTTCCGAGAAAGACCTCGTAGAATCGATCGACACGCCCACTCTAAAGCACAGTCAGCAAGATATGAATTCAAAATCCCACAAATTTTTCTCAAACATGTCCCAAGAATTGGAGAACGCAAAGAAGAATTGTGAATCTCTTCTGAATGTCAAACAGTCTAACTTACAAAGTGTGGCATCTACGATAAACAATTTTCAGAAGAAATATGAGGTTTTTAAGCCACCCGTGCAAAAGAGCGCGGGCGTGCCGTCGGTCGGTACCGAGAGTTCTGTTAAAAATTGCATAAGCAGTCTTCCTTCGCCGACGGTGTTCGGGGGTGGGAATCCATTTTTAATGTATTTATGCCTGACAGTATTGTTGCAACACAGAGATTATATAATGAGGAATCGCATGGACTACAACGAGCTGGCGATGCATTTCGACAAAATGGTACGTAAACATAACGTAAACAGGGTATTGAATCAAGCGCGGCAAATGTACGCTCTTTATTTAAAACAACAAGCACACAAGACTGGTGATGTTACTACTTGAAGTTTATTTCTTTAGTAACCGTAAAGATCTCCAATAAATTCTTTTTATTGCTCACAATTTATTAAACGTAAGCTTACATATAAGTTTTAAATTACTGCGTCGAAAAAATTTATATTTAGATGAACCCGGTACCTATCTAATCTATCTATGCATTTGAAAAAAATAACGATGTGATGTCCTTTAATGTATTTACAACAGAGGCCTTATTTTAAGTCTTTAATTTAGTGTATATTTTAAGAACGAGATGTTTTAAATAATATTGGCCTTTTTTGCATTTTATTTTGTAACATCTGTATTAAGTATATTTTGCCGAAAGTTTGGTTCAGAAAGCTCTAGAAATATATTTTTATTTTATAAATTAAAAAGTCGACTGACATGGAAGCATTGCTTGTAAGCTAGGTATTATATTGCGTCAGTAGCTTAGAACTTGTTTTCATAATAATATGTTTCCAGCCGATTTATCTAGCGACGAATGTATTAAGCAACGTTCACTGTGTATTAATCCGGTTTTATTTCGCGCAAAATTTCGAATATATTGAACGAATACAATGTAGGCATTAATTTCTTATTCCAAAGAAAAAGTGTGGGCACCTATTGTGATATTATTTTAATTCCTTAAGTTATCTTACACTATTGTCATATATATTTTTTTTAATAATTAATATGCATTTAATTTAAGGTTTTGCGTGGATGATAATAATTAAATGCACAATTATGCTCCAAAGTTAAAGTATTTAGCAAATAACTAATTGTAAAGTTAGATAAGCTTCTTTAAAAATCAAATTATCCCAGTTTCAATTACCTTTTATTACAATCGTTAAACAAAACAGTTAACCCTCACTATCTGTTATGGCGTTTAATAGTCCATTCCACAAGTCGAAACTCCTAGGGACCAAAATACTCGCACCTCATTGGTCAATGCGTGCGACCAGAGATAAGAGAAAACGCTCCCCTTTAAAGAGGTTTACATGTTAGCTGGCAACTACTGAAAAATAATTTTTTTCTTTTAATGAAATGTATGAATGAATTGAAAAAAATCCGGCATGTAAGACACCCCTAAAAACGATTTGGTCATAAAGGTGACGCGCATCAACCAATGAGCACACAATGGCAATTTCCTTTGGGAGCTCGTTTCGTGGAATGGACTATAGAGTTTAATTTCCCATTGCGCAGTGCGCACGTGTATATATTATGTAAAAAAAAATATGATCAGCAATAACCAGTAGGTATAATATATTATTATTAGCAGTTGTTGAATTTGCTAGCATGATCATTTTCCAATGAGCGTCAATACACCCGATCCTCAGACTTCCAGCCGCTTCCCTCCTTCATTATTTCATTTTAATGGAGCTCCACACTACACTGCACTTTCGAGTGGGGACCGCTCCACTCTCGGACTTTGCGGCTTCAACGACCATCGCTCCTAAGAAAAAGTATGTACTTACTCCTCACGTATATTTTGTGATTAAAGTCAGCAACGAGCGCAGATTACCGCACTAGTGCGATTAAAGATTTTTTTGAGGACTGACGACTTTTGTATTTGACCAATAAATAATTGTGCAGTAATATTTTTAACGCACAGATGTCGCAGGGTTATTTAAAAAGTCGTGTTATTATAAATTCTCTTACTATGACTATATGACATATTATTATTATATAATATGACTTAATATTTTCTATAATATAATTGATATAACTTAACTGTAATTTCCATTTCATATTCATTGTTTATTGAAAGGTAAATAAATATTACGGCTTTTACAATAATCCTGCGACATAGACACAATATTATGTAAAATTTAATTTACGTTACACCTAACACCTTGCCACGGTGCGGGTTCATTCAGACAGCATACTAAACGCTTTTGTAATGAATTAAAATCTAAATCATTCCATCACCGCCGGGCAGAGTCCGTGCTTCGTGCTTCCGTAAATCATGAAAATATTTAATTCGAATCGCAGATAGTGAGGATTTTCATGTACCTAAACCAAATGTATAACTATCAAATTCTGTGCTTATAAATAATTATTATGAATGCAAATTTAAAATATACTCTGTAAATAAAGTATATATAGCTATGTAGTTTGTTTTATTTCAAACGAAAAATCATCTCAGGTCGTCGCGTACTTGAGTACGTGATTTAAATGTAGTCCGATTTTGATTTTTTTTAATAGCCCATGTCATTACGACTTCGTACTTATTTTAATTTTTAACCCCCTTTCCGTTGGCAATAATGTTTTTAAGCATTTTGGCAGGTTATTACACAAACCATTTGTACGTGTGGACAGACTATTTATAGCTATAATTAAAGAGGCGACGCAAATGACGCATTTTATAAAACTTGGTAAGTGAGAAAGGGAATGCAGCATCTCGCCAAATGAAACAAATAACTAAATAATAACTTGATAATTTATTACAGTAAATATACTAGGATAAACAGCCGAATACTTACTACGTGTCTCGAGCATTCCAAACACGTGACTGAATTTGGTCAAAGTACCTATTAATGGGTCTGATTTTTGCTCAAAACATTTATTCTATTATTTTATTAACTTAAAATAATCCTTTTATATGCTAATAGGCGACGTTTTGAATCTCCTAATAACTTCACTCACCACTTCATGTTAGCGTTATTATCAGTTTTTTGTCAGTGAGGGGATTTGAGTAACTATACTCCCCACTTCGTTGTTAGCGCCATTACTAGTACATATCGACCGTTCCGTAGAACAAAGTCTCATCTGCTAAATTCACAACTTGAAATTTGAGCCTTAAAGTCACATCTGCAAGGCTCAAATCTCAAGTTATGAATTTAGCAGATGGGACTTTATTTTACGGAACGGTTGATATGTGAGTGATGTTAGGGAGAAACTCAAACCATGTCTGTTAGCGGCTTACTTTACTGCACTAGTGCGATTCATAGGTTTTACCGCACGGTATCTAAGAAGTGGCCTATGCGCTAATATTTTAATCGCACTAAAGGCTATTTTACATTAATTGTGAGTGGTGTACTAAAAACGATTATTTTTTTGAGAATAAAGTTTTAATATTCAGCCGACAGTCTATTAAAGCATACTTAATGCTACCTTACGTCATTACTTTACATTATACAATATCACAACAACTTTCAATTTCACCAGTCGAAACGAAGAACGAGAATTTGCTAAGCTAAAAAGTACATAAAACGGATGTAACTTCTGCTTGCTAATTTAAAAATAAATACTAATATTGGTGGTTATATCGTTTACTTCCGCTTGTTCCCTCCGCCTCCGGCCAGAATCATAGCGATGCGCATAAAAATGTTCAGGACATCTAAGTACACAGAGATTGCTCTGAAAACAAGCAAGAAAAAAGGTTAAAAAAGACGTGTGGCACTCGGGGACTGCCGCGGTAAAGCTATTGCATAGCATTTTTTATCAACGCCATCTAGCGGCTCACTGTAGAGGAGTCCCGTGTCAGGTTATTTTCGTTACGGAATTTCTGGATTCGGTCTCCACGCTGGCCCGCGATAGAAGCTATGCAATAGCTTAAAACTAATCCGACTTCGGAAAATTGACATGGAACATTGATTTTGTTCGTATAAAATGTGCCCTTTGTCATCCGGACGATAACAAAGAATCGATTGACACCTCCTTCATCAATATCGGCTCAGTAGTTTAGGCGCTACGTGGAACATAATTAAATAGATTGCTAAAATCATAACCCCAACTTTTGACTTCTTTTTTTCAGCTTAACTGTCATTCTGAGTTTTTAATAATAATCTTTATTAGAAAAAACTCAATACAATACATATCGTTTGAATCCTGACTTAACTATATGTATATGTATTTTGTTTTGTTCTCACTCACAAAAAATCGATACAGCGCGAAATATGGGAATATTACATAATAATTTGCTTGCGAACCGTCATTCTACATTTATAAATATGCGTATTTATAATTGTAAGACCTATATATATTACCGTAACTATTTGTTTGGCCTTTTTGTTTAAGTCTTACTTACGAGTTAATGGGGTCATAAGGCTGGAATCCAAACGTGGGGTGCATCTCAGCTCGTTTGATGATCGCTTGCGTGTCGTATAGAAGGAATCCACCGAAGACAATCAGACCGCCGTACAAGCTCAGAGAATACAACCCTGAAACAAAGTACTTCAATTTTATTTGTGTTTAGAAAAAGTTTTATACATTGATTGATTGATTGATAGGTTTATTTTAAACTCGAAGCCCGCGCCGATTTCGTTCGGGTTGAAAATTTAAATATTTGTTTTTACGGGACTGATCGCACAGAGCTTCTAATAGGAGACGATTGTAAATAAGATCACCACAGGAATCACAGGAATCTCCCGCGCCGATACCCGCCACCGTGCACCGCCCGCGCCGGCCGGATCCATTTTATTATTTTGTCACGCGGAAATATTAATTTTCCGATAACTCGTAAGATATTTATTTAAATTGTATAGTGTAAAGGGCAAATATGTTCTAAATGAAACACTTACGATAATAAACATATTTATTTAGATATAGATTGACATCATGTCGGTTAAAGAAGGTCGTAAATAGTTTATTATTTTTAATCAAGTTTGAAAGATAGAAATGGTTACTGTAAGTTATCCTTAGAAGCTAGACATATGCTATCGCGGACTTTTTTTTAGAACTTTTTAAGAGGAACAATTGACCCATACATCATTTTCATCCAATAACAGTATATGACCCAGCGCACGCCTTGAAAACGTTCGAGAGTCAAAAATTTTTCCGACTTTAACAAATTTGCACATAATATCTAGCCATAATACATTTATATGCATAATATATAGCCTATAACCATCTGGAATAATGTACCTTTGAAATGGCGAAAGAATTTTTGAAATAGGTGCGGTGGTTCCAAAGTTTGCTCCGGACATACATACAAACTCACAAAATTCGCGCTCTCTCTTTATTATAATAGTATTGACTAGCGGCCCGTCCTGGCTTGGCACGGGTGGACATAAGATTTTTAGTAATAAATATAGCTTATGTCACTCAGGGTGAATGTAGCTTTCCAATGGTGAAAGAATTTTTGAAATCGGCACAGTAGTTTTTGAGTTTATTCATTACAAACATACAAAAATACAAATCTTTCCTCTTTATAATAGTACCGATTTGGCTGAAATTTGAAATGCAGATAGCTCATACCCAGGATTAAAACTTAGGCTACATTTTATCCTGGAAAATTGCAGTTCCCATGGAAATTGAAAAACCTTGATCCACGCGGACGAAGTCGCGGGCATCGTCTAGTTCTCAATAAATGAACACCATAGTCAAGCCAGCTGTGTACTTAGATGTTAATAGGAATTAGCTCACGTACCTGCGCCGAGCGCGGTGGTAGGCGGCAGGAACATGCCGGCGAGGGACGCGGCGAACACGGCGCCGAGGCCCATGGCCAGCGGCGCGCGCATGTTGAGGAACTCGCCCGACGGCGCGCACACGGCGATCGTGCTCAGCCCGCCCACCACGCCCGCCGTGTACCTGTTCACCAGAGACAATGGATTGTTCTCAGTTATGCTACTGCTCCATCTTTTTTTTTTTCTGTTGATTCTGAGTACCAAAGTGGTGCTCAGTACAATTACAATCTAGCCTAACTTAGTTGACTAATTAGTAATTTTAATTTAACCTAAACTTCTAAATTACTATCTTATATACTAAGAGATTGTCCAATGACGCATCTTAGTCTTTCTTTGTCTACTGCTCCATCTGCATTAATGTTAAATTTCTGCATTTCTTTCTTAAATTTTCCCATTTCTAAGGTTGCCTGGTAGAGATCGCTACTAAACGATAAGGCCGCCTTTTGTGTCATACCTTTTGTCTATTTTAATATATATTTTTTCTTTGTTGTTGTTTTGGTGCAAATAAAGAGTTATATAAATAAATAAATGTTAGTGTTAACGGTTGCGCTCAAATGGCCCTAATTTAGGCATTAAAAAATAACGCGTTAAACGGGTGGCTACATTAAAAGAAACGATGCTGCCAAAAGTAATTTTTCATGAATTAGTGCATTAACTGGAGTAGTAGTGTTCTGCGCTGTCGTCCGTTTTCAAAATCATATTCAAACGTCCTCACAGCGCTTGCGCTGCACAGAATGAGACATCGCTAATGTAACCAACAATAAAATTATGGTGCGTTATTCAACGCGTTAAAATCCTTTGATGTGTCAAAAAAACCACCATCTGAGTTATCGCATAAATAAATGGCATAGTCATGTGACTCAACATCACAGCTCACAAGTGAACGAACGGTCGAGCCGAGTGGACGTGCGGCCACAGCTATTACCGAAAGACAGTGTAGTTGATTAATTTACACCCTGTACTGACCCTTGTGACGAGTGGACGTCACATACAATGAATGGTTCCCGACTTGATCTTGCAGGGATACATTGAGCATAGCTTTTATAAGCTGACTAAACAATATTAGAACTTCAGTTAATTTTAACCTTTATAAATTATTAGCAACACTGGAAGGAAATTCAAAAGTATTTACCATGCTGCACGCATGAGAACAGGTCCTCCAAGGAAACAAATAGGTGCAATGACAGCTCCCATGATCCCTGTGTGCACCATCCAGGCCAGCTGTTTGGCTCCAAAGCCTGGTTTGTACTCCATTCCCCTTACAACCATCCCGGAGCCAATCATCAGCGCCATAGTCATGATAATTGACTGGAAAATTAAAAAAAACAATGAGTCTATGCTTACTTAGTGTCTGACTGAACATTTGGCTTCAGCTTTGGCCAGCTTTGGCCAAAATACCTTCTTCAGCCAAACCCTAAGCTTCAGTTTTGAGGTTTGTAGCTAGCACAAAGATTTTAAGTAAAAAAAATTCAAAATTATTTATTTCATGTAAGCAATCTGTGCTCTTATGACACGTCATAACACTAACTAGGCTGCCTTTTATTCCAGAAAAACAGGGTTCCTGTGAGATTATTAAAAACTCAACTCCATGTGGACAATGTTGACGGATAAAACTACTCTTCATATTATACATTATTATAATTACTACATATTTACTTACTATCCATCCATTACGAGCAACTAAGTTGAGAAGGGCTGGTGTTCTAAAAACAGTGATAGCACTACCAGCAGTGAGTACCAATGATCCAGCAATGTAGCCGTATGTTGCTTTGATGCGATCCTTTACAAATTGTGGCCACAGGCTGAAAAGAAATAAAGATTGAAGAGAAAGAGAAAATAACAATATGATTATTATGAAATTCACAAATAAGCAGAAAATACTTAAGCTTTAGCCATGGCTAGTCACCACCGTTGAATCTACACTGCCATACCCGTTCCAAGTTAGCCTGCATTGTCACTTACCATCAGGTAAGATTGCAATCAACATGATTTTTTGCATGGGTATAGTTCACTCAATCCACTTGGATCCACGGGTAGAGGAATACAGACTGACATAGGCTAACTTTTATCTTGGAAAAACAGAGTTCTTGTGGGATTTTTAAAAACCTAACTACACTCAGACAACACATAAAAAAAATCTTTAGCCATGCGAATGAAGTCGCAGGCATCATCTAGTACTTAACAAAAGTTAATTAATCAATGCCAAAAGCTTAAAATAGATCACGGCTAATAATAACAAACACCACTTTATCATTATCTTAGTTTACAGAGATGATAACTCACTGGGCCTCTTGTAGAGTGCCGGGTTTGACGCCTGAGCCATAATAACATAATGCCACAAGACCCACAGCCGATGCACCTGCTAACGCACCTTTACCCAAGCTGAAAGCTGACAAAAACATAAGTAGTATTAGATCGATATATGGAGCGATGACATCCAGAAAGTACCAAACATTCCAGATAAACTGTCACAATATAAGACCTATCATGAACTACCTACAACTAATTACCTAGAATTAATAATTAATATATAATATTAAATAAAATCACTACCTAATTTACTAACACACTGCATTGTACATTATATGATACTTACAAGGAAAACTGATTTTCAACCATTTGACAAAATTATGTTAATGAATAGACCAAATAATTGCACATTTTAGCATCAAACTGTTAACACTTTACCACACCCAAGTTTGAGCTCATTTATAGGTCGAAGGATCACGCTAGGTGGTTCAGAGCATTTAAAAAGTTGACGAATAATTTAACAAGACATTTTGATAAGTTTAAGACATACCATTAGGACCAGCTGGGGCCATCAACCTTTCCCAGATTGTTGGCTGTGTTCTCGTGGCTACCCTGGATCGAGGCTCGCGTGCATAGTTTCGTACTACATAATTTTTTGGTACAAATCTTTGGGGCACTGGAGTTTTCAGTGTATGGGTTACACTGAAGGCGGAGCGAGTTACGCACAAACGTGAAAGCATGATGCAACCTATGTGAAAAACATAACACTATTTTAAATTTATCATTAAGTACATATCATTAGAACTAAAACGTTTTCCTAAAAAGAACCAACAAGGATTAGCTGCAAAAATATACTGCAAAATGCAAGATGTTCACAAATTCGGCTATTACGTACTGCAGCATTCTGCAACAAAGATTCAAGCTTTAGCTACTTACCTTTATTTTTAAGACACTATATTTTGAAACTCGAAAGTATAAGTCCACAATACAAAATCCAGCAGTAATTTGTAACAAAAACAAATTATTCTAAATTAATATTTCGCAGTTCCTATGATTTCTAGAAAATATCAGTGACATTGACAGCGATTTGATTTGACGTACCAATCATGAGTGACATTGACAGAACAGTCAAAATGATCCTAAGGGTCAATTCACACCAGCGGTCTAAAATTAAATATCGTATTTTTATTCTACAGCTGATTGGCAAATACGACAAAATATTTCTTTACTAGTTGATGTCCGCGACTTCGTTCGCGTGGATTGAGATTTCTTGATTCCCGCGGGAACTCTCTTATTTCCCGGGATAAAAAATAGCCTATGTGCTACTCCAGACTATAATCTATCTCTGTGCCTTTCAGCCAAATCGGTTCAGTCTTTGCGACGTGATTGAGTACCAAACATCCAAACATCCACACTTTCACATTTATAATATTAGTAAGATTTAAACAATTTTTTTGTTTTCGACTCCTTCCTTCTTGATTTATAAAAATAAATCCCGAAGGAGCTCTTTATTTTTCCTAGGATAAAATACTTGCCCAGCTATAATCATTTCTTTTTTAACCTTCTACGTATCTGTGAATATTTCATCAAAATTGGTACAGCCGTTCCGAAGATTACCCTGACAAACAGATATACATACAAAAATCACCCATCATAAAAGCCTAATATCTAGACGGTTTTTAAGCTATTGCATAGCTTCTATCGTGGGCCTTGAGCGTGGAGACCGAATCCAGAAATTCCGTAACGAAAATAACCTGACACGGGACTCCTCTCACCGCTAGACGGCGTTGATAAAAAAAATGCTATGCAATAGCTTTACCGCGGCAGTCCCCTAGTGCCACACGTCTTTTTTTTTTTTGGTCACAAACAAACAATAATTATTTTGTACCTAAATGTAAACTTGCCCTAAAAAATTTGACCTTTCCACGACTTTGTCTTTGATGACGTAAATTGCAAAGTTGCAATAATTATGTAGAATGTTACCAGGATGTTAAAATTTCCCCAAGTTCAAGAAGATATTGTTATTTGCAACTTTAAATTATTCAAAATAACTATTATGTATAGTTATTTTAAATATTGAGGGCAGGTTTGATTTATGTAATGTAGGATTTAATAATATAGCAATTTAAAAACAGCGCTAAAGCAGTATAAATTACTGTTACCAGCAACTACCTCTGTCTGACTGATTCGTGCTTATTTTGAGGTTTTTACACAAATCTCTAAACTAAATTGACCTGCCTCATTGAAGTAATAAGATACGAACACATTATGTAGTTTTATTTAGTCCCATATTACATTGCAAATTGTGTTTAGTTAATGATTTTTTAACAACCTTTAGGATATTTATTAGACCGCTCTCCTACTATTTGCTTAAATAAATTAATAACATGGCTATATTGAATTCAGCTGATCACAATTATTTATGACAATTCCTACCTAATGCTCTAATATGATATGAGTAAATTACTCCAAGTAGGGACTAGGGCCATTGGACTAGAAAATCCAGATCCAGAATGTTAGAAATATTATTATAATAATATGTCAACGCGAGCGATCTCATTTGATATTAGGGTACTTTTTTAAAACACCTGGCAATTCATTTTCCTGTGGATGACAGATGTTTATCAAGTTCAGAAAATATTATCTCAGTAGATTATTTTCCAACGTTAAAGTTTAGTTTAAGATAGTACCGGCTTGCATTTACTAAGATAAAATTGTGAGACATAAGGAAAATGGCACTGGCTTTAAAGAAATTATCGGCGCAGGCTTTGAGAAACAACTATGCTGAGGCAATTACAGCTGGCATCGTTTCCAGAGCGAATAGGTAATGTACCGGCACATTGGCTGTTTTTACGTAATACTAGCTTTCCTAGCGTATGCCGCTGGATTTTATACGGCAAAAATCTTCGAAATCATGTTTTTATCCCCTTTGTATTAGTGTTTTTCATAGTACGAAGTGGCTGTACAAGTTTTAAGGTTAAATTTTATCGAACTACATTTTTTCTCGTTCGAAATTCCACAGAATATTTAATTATAATTATAGATTAGCTAACATTCATAACTCCTACACTTTACTCCTTTAAATCAGTGATGAAAGATTGATAGGTACCCAAGCCTTTTTAATAAAATAACATTTATTCTTATATATTATTTTATAATAACTGAGTTTTAAAGGTTCAATACCCTTCAAAGCTATAGTGGTTACAACTTAATACCCATGACTTTTTTTTTGTTTGACTTGGTCAGTATAAATATACTGATTAGACATGGAATACCAAAAAAAAAACCCTTCTTTATGTATCTCTAAAGTACATCATTTCAACAGCTCTCAGAATGAGAAAGATTAGGGTAACAGTCCACCATGCAAGGGTGGATTAGCACACTTCACACACATTGGCGTGCATACAGGGTAGGCATTAAGCGGGCAGATGATGTAACATGGAGAAAATCTTCAGTATGAAAACTATTATAAAAACTTTTTTTAATTTGTACAATGCCTACACTTAAGTTGTTTATATATTTAGTAGTTTAGTAGTTGTATATGTTGTACTGGAGACATTTTCCATTATGTTTTAACTCTTTCTTGAGTTTGAGCTGAGTGAGAGTGCAGTCTATAGATAACCTTAATCACACTACGCTGTCACAAGGTACTAAGATAATTAATTATTTATTCAAGGAATATTTCCTCTAAAAATCAAATCCATAGGTAGGTATACATAGTTTTGCATTACTACTTCAATATCGTCATCACTATGGACTTATACAACTAGGCGTAATTGATTTGTGAATGTTACTTACAAAGGCATAACAATCATACATTTAGCATTGTAGTGCAGGGAAAATATTAGTTCATCCTTGTCAACTTGTTAAGAGCAACACAACATGATTGTTATACATAACATACATAACAATAATAAAATTGTGTGTAAATAATTTAAAACTTGAACATGAAAGGTTAATGACACAGTGAACTGTGTCATCATTAACCTTTCATGTAGTTTAATTGAACTATTTACTACTAGCCCTCATAATAAGCATCTTTTTTAATGTTTGATTAAAACTTGGTGATATGATTAATTGTCATCATCCCCATTAAAAACATCCCAATTCTCTTAAGAAGCTTCTTTTTGGTTCAAAATCCTTATCCCATGGCATAATGTGAAATGAATGAACAAGCAAACTCACTCATGTGAGGGAGAATAGTTACTGCTTCTCTTTTCTCTTCCTGTTTCACATGAGTGAGAGCAGTTTTTTTTGCAAAAAGAAACTAACTAACTTCCCCTTCTCTTCTCTCTTCATATTTCTCACAGTTTTTGATTTGGATTTATTTTTAGCACTTTCTGGAGCAATGTTCAGATGGGACCACCAGATGTCATTCTTGGAATAACAGAGGCATTTAAAAGAGACACTGACCCTAAGAAAGTCAACCTTGGTGTTGGAGCTTACAGGGACGACCAGGGCAAACCTTTTATTTTGCCTTCAGTTAAGAAGGTATTCACCAAGAAATTTAATGATTTGCTCACTCAAATGCGCATGAAATTATAACTCGTGCTAAGAGATATTTATTTTTTTCCAATTTCTTAGTAATTGAATTTATTATGACTAAACCTAATAATATAAAAATAAATAATACCTTTCAGAACATTGTTTAGTTTTACAAGATTTTGCACGATATTTTCTTGTGCCATTAAAGCATTTGTGTCTCTTTACTTGTAGTAGCCTGTGATTCGAACCCTGGACATCTCAGGAAAGAAGCTACTAGGGCATCATCTCCTATCAACCTCTTTGCAAAAGATGTCAAGTTTCGGCCTCTTATTTATGTTGTTTAATTTTTAATAAAGTCAGGTTCTAACTTGGACATCTTTATAGGCAGAAGAAATAATTTTCAAAAAAGGATTGAACCACGAATATGCTCCAATTGGTGGTGAGTCAGCATACACAGATGCAGTTGCCAAATTAGCATTTGGAGAGGATAGCCCGGTTCTGAAAAACAAAACCAATTGTACTGTGCAGGTATGGGATTCAAATTGTTTATTTTTGTGATTTTTGTGCTGTACTGCACTGTTTTAATACAGAAATATCTGTAATATTGTCACTTTACAAGATTTACTAGTTTATGATTGTAACAAGGCTGCTTTCAAAGAGACACTGTACTAATGTAGACAATTGAATATTTACTGTTTCGCGACAGAGATATTGTACTATAAGTCTTAAGATGCTTATGAGACTGATTTTGCGGCAATTATCCTTTTTTCCCAAGTACAGCAGAACCAGAGTATTCTTTGCAGCAGCTGTCTATGTATGTATGTATGTATGTATGTATGTATGTATATTCCACAGTTGCGCCTAAACTAGAGCCGATTTTGAGGGATGAGGTGTCAATCGATTCGTTATTGTGGTCCAGGTTACAAACACACACACAGACAAACTTTCGCCTTTATAATATTATATTAGTGTGATAGTGTGATTTCCGCAGACTTTGTCTGGTACGGGTGCATTGCGGCTCGGCCTAGAGTTCATAACCAAACACTACGCCAAGAACAAGGAGATCTGGCTGTCGACGCCCACGTGGGGCAACCACCCGCAGA
The DNA here is from genome assembly GCA_933228805.2 of Hipparchia semele. NCBI lineage: Eukaryota > Metazoa > Arthropoda > Insecta > Lepidoptera > Nymphalidae > Hipparchia > Hipparchia semele. The sequence continues at coordinate 5,452,907 of OW121709.1, read as the reverse complement.
TCTGCAACACGCTCAACCTGCCCCACAAGAAGTACCGCTACTTTGACGCCAAGACCAACGGCTTTGACCTCAAAGGAGCTCTTGAAGATATCTCTGTAAGTATTCCCAAATTACTAAACCTATGTATTATACTTGTGATTCTATAATCACAAGTATATTACATATCTATATCAAGATAGAACGGTTATTACAATTAGTTTATGAAGGAATAGCTTTTGCCTGCGACTTTGTCCGCGTAGTGTTTTTGAAAATCCCGCGGCAATCTTTTGTTTTTCCGAGATAAAAGGCAGCTTATGTCATTGTCCAACTCCTCAACTATACCCATGGAAAATGTCATGTCGATCTGCGGCTGCTTCGTTGCTGCGTGATTGAATTACAAACCAACATTTAATACGCACTTTCGTGTTTAAAATATTGTGCATATTAGTAAGATTTCATGTGTGCCTATTTCTGGACAAAACGACGCCGTCTATTTTGTATTTCAAAATGTTTTTTTTTTTGTTCAAAATAAACAATCTGTGTACAATGTACATCCAAGCTTTTATTTCTATACTTAAGAATAGGTTAAGATCTAATTTTTCATGCACTGCATGCAGTGCTAACAGAGATAGTTGTCTGCAATAAAAAATTACACAGAATAGAACTTCGCTGTCATCATAATATATGTATAATTTCGAAGCTTTTGGAATGTTAAATTAGATTCTTAAGAGAGTTCTCCATATTTTGTTTCGAGTTTAAGCATATTAATGAATCTAGTTCTTGGCACAAAATCGCATGCACGCGGCAACGTAAAGAACCTTGAACGCTTACGATACTATTCCTATATTTATAAAAGTTTCTTACATCTATCTTTTGCAAAATATATAGAATGCCAAGATGTTTTCTTTTAGTGGTACTTAATTTTCGCATAGCATTTGAACGTAATCATTTCAATAAAGTGTTTTATTAGCATCCAATTTCCATTTATACTGCAATAAGATAAGAATTGCATAGAGCTACTGATATAAACATTTTTTCTTATAGTTCTTTCAATTCACAAGGGTATGTGGCTCATGGTTGTGTGTGTGTCGTATCTTTATAAGTGGAAGCGAGAGCTTGCTCGCGCCTGACCGCTCCCACCTAGGCTCCTGACAGGCTCACATACTTACGCAATACGCAATTAAACGACGTAAACACAAGTAAAGCGCCCTTAACTTCGTGAGATAAACGTACTATAGCAAGTTATGATACTACTTAATGATCAAATTTTCGCGTAAGGAGATTACGATATGAGCTATCATAATATTTTGTAACGTAATATTACAAGACTACATTATTTTATGTATAACGTAATAATCTATTTTGATTGATACTAGGTAGGTCGCGGTCACGTCACCCAAGTGTGATAATGATAACTTGATAAGTTCTGTACTATTTACCTATCCAAATGCTACAGTTTGAATTCGGCTAACACAGACACAATAATTATTACAATTATTGATTATTATTAAATATTATTAATCACTCAGAATTATTGTGAGTGATGCCGCTTGAATAAGTTAGGCACCAAAATTACTACATCACGTTTTTTTTTTAATTCGACGACAAGATAGTCCTTGACTCACCTGATGGTAAGTGACGATGCAGTCTAAGATGGTAACGGGCTAACTTGGAGGGGGTATGACTGGTATATCGATGGATTTTGGTGCGGTGTGTCAAAGTAGCAGGAATTATCAAACAAAGGCGCTTAAAGTCACATGAAGTCTCAGTTAAGGGCTATCTTTTCATAAATAAAAAAAAACATTGATTGGGTTTATTGACGTTGTTGTTAAGGCGACTGTTTATATTTCAGAAAATCCCCGAAGGCTCGATCATTTTATTACACGCGTGCGCTCACAACCCCACCGGCGTTGACCCTAAGCCAGAGGAATGGAAACAAATCTCACAGGTAAATATAATATACCTACCGCCAATATTAAAATAATGCGATAAAATTGATTAACTGGTTAAAAGGGAAGGGGTTATTTTTGCCCAACCCCGGTATCAAACCTACCATACCATATCGCTCATTTGCGACAAGGGTGACATAACAAAAAATTTACCAATTTTAGTGTCGAACATTTATACTTTTTGCTATAAAAACAATATTACGCTAAGCACAAAAAAATAAGAGCAAGAGAGATTGTGACTTAATGCTCTGTCGCTTTGTTGGCCGCTGCGTTGTTTCGAGACCGTAGCATCCACAAAACATCTAACGAGAGAATTCTCTCATCGACGATTTTGAATTATGCCACTCTTGTCGCAAATGAGCGATATATAAATACCAAATAGGTACTAACTATTAAATAAATTGTGCTAACGTGTACCACTACATTTATGGCAAATATACGCGAAGTGCTCAAATACCGCACATTTGCGACCACTGAATTTTATTTATTTTATTATGTGACCATGTTATACAGGCAGTGAAAGCGCGGAAGCTGCTGCCCTTCATCGACATGGCGTACCAGGGCTTCGCGACCGGCAGCGTGGACAACGACGCGCTCGCCGTGCGCCAGTTCGTGGCCGACGGGCACCAGTTCCTGCTCGCACAGAGCTTCGCCAAGAACATGGGTGAGTGAACTGCGAAGCGACGAATTCAATTTTTTTTAATTCTTGTAACAGTGTTCTGATCTGCCCGTTATCGAAGGAGGCTAGAACACTGTACGAGATGTACAAATTGAATGGGAAACGTAGGCAGTAGGTCCATAAGAGGAGGCCCGATGAGGGTGGCATGTTCACTGAACAAACCCTCTATAAATATTGAAGATTAAAAAAAAAAAGATAAAGATATTTTTATTTCCTCGAATATGGGTACAACGTAGATGTTAAATGTGATGTGATTTCCAAACATATTCTGCCATTCCGGCGTGCAAGTTTTATACATAAATTAATATTGTTGTAAAAATTAAAATAAAAAATTTAGGTAATAAAAAATTAAAATTAATATTTATTAATTATTATATGATGTCAATTTGTGATGTGAACAACAATATTATGAGATAGGGTTGCGTTTGACTGTAATCAATGATGGAAAGCATCAAATCAAATTCAAAATTTAAAAAAAAAATATCAAGTAGGCCAACTTATGACTCTTATGACAGGTCAAGACACGACCACGGTTCGGTTAGCAGATTCTGATGTAAAGTGCTGGTAAGAAAAGAGAGAGAAGATACTTCTTTTTCTTCTTTATCGACCTATAGACTGCTGGATAAAGGTCTCTTGCATGGACTCCCACACTGCCGTCCTAAAGCTAAAGTGTCGTTAACTACCAAAACTCTATTTCGAGCTATGATCCAAAAAGCGGCAATTTATAAAGAATTGACGCCATTTTATAACGAACGACGTTTTCATTTTGCTATAACAAAAACTACAGCAGTAACGAGAGTACCGATTAGATGCATCTATAGAGAATTTTTTTCTAAGTAAGGTAGCATTAAAAAAGCGTTGTTGGCCAATGTTGGTTAACGACGTTATAACTTGAGGAGGGCAGCACAGGCCTCGGTCAAACTAAATAGCTTAAAACTTACTTTAGTTTTGAAAAAAAAAAATTTTTTTTTCATCTAAAAAATTTTATACTTATATTGTTTGTCGCAGGTCTATACGGCGAGCGTGCGGGTGCACTCACACTGCTGTGCGGCGACGCGGAGTCGGCGGCGAAGGTGATGTCGCAAGTGAAGATCATGATCCGCACCATGTACTCCAACCCGCCGCTGTACGGCGCGCGGCTCGTCACCGAGATCCTCAACAACGCGGAGCTCAAGCAACAGTGGTAAGTGATATATTCAGGCTGCACTTTCAATGGGCAGCGGTGAGTGACAGCAGCATAATAGACGTTTATTACTTTAGGTTGAACTTACTTAACTTTTCCTATGAAGTGTCGGTATGCTTAGTTAGACACTAACTTTAATCAGTAATTTGGAACTCATGAGAGAAAAGTAGGGGATAGTTTAAAAATGATTGCTTCAGTGTGACAATGCCAAACATATCAGTTTGGCTTTTATAGCGTTCTTGCTGAAACAATAGAATAGAATAGAATAGAAATATTTTTTATTCAAATAAACTTTTTACAAGCACTTTTGAATCGTCAATGAATCTACCACTGGTTCGGAATGCCTTTCCAATGTAGTTTAATCGATAGCGCGAGATTACCGGCGAATTATTTATTAGAGACGGTGTTAATTAATTCCAAAGCCGATGAGTTTAAACATACATTCATAGTCACACAATGATAAGCTCCACCCTCTAATGTGAAGGTGGTTTTTGGAACGAAGTTCCTTATCGCGCGTTGTGAAAGGGGGCTAGACGGAAAAAATTCTTACGAAAAGTTGTCACGACACTTTTTGCTATAGGCGTCGCATGTTTCTCTGTCTGTCTCTCTCTCTCTCTTATAGAAAGCAAGCCAGATATTTTCATTTCTATTTCGCATTGAACTTCGTTCCATCCGGGTGTCCCTTGACACCTCTCAAGTTTTTTTTCATTAATATGAGTATACACTACATATACGCAGGCTGAGCGACGTGAAGCTGATGGCGGACCGCATCATCACGATGCGCACGAAGCTGCGCGCCGGCATCGAGGGCGCGGGCAACAAGCTGCCCTGGCGGCACATCACCGACCAGATCGGCATGTTCTGCTACACCGGCCTCAAGCCCGACCAGGTACTGACGTCGTACCTGGTACTGACGACGTTGAAACAACAAAGCGACAGAGCATTAAGTCACAATCTCTCTCGCTCTTATTTTTTTGTGCTTAGCGTAATGTTGTTTTTATAGTAAAGGAGAATGGGCGGTTTCGTCCCCAGAGTGTATCAAGTTGTGATATATGTCATTTTAAAGGTCATGATAATAGCTTCATTTTATTGTATGACACCAACTTTGAGACACGTGCAGGGAAAGAACTATGATTTTTTTAATTTTTTTATAATAGTACGTATTTTTTTTTTTTTTTTTGTTTTTTTTTTTTAATACAGAATGTATGCGTTATTTTAGGGGTTTCATTTATTTAGTATAAACTCAAAAAAACGCTTAAACCCTACCTAAAGCCGTCTCCAACCGCCCCTATAACGGCCCCTGACCTCACATCTAATCTATTATACGCGCGTCCTTTGTACAGGCCGTAGTTGGTAACTATTAACTACGTGGCGCGCACATATCTTTTGCTCTTTAGGATCGGTACTATTTTGAGTTTTTGACCTCTGTCCTCTGCACGTTTAACGGACTTGATTTTTCTCTTTTTGCTTTGATTGTGGCTAGTTCGTACGTGTAGTTTGTGGGGGGATCTTTTACCCCTTGACTAGCAAGCGGCTGTATTAAGGTCCTTAATACCTGCTTAATCTATTTTCTAGTTACAACATACAGCAGGGTCGTCTCCTCTGTCCGTGAGGCCTGAGGGGGTACGCGCTTCGAGGCATGGCCTCATGGCCCGGGCGGGGCACGGGAAAGAGCATTTCGCCGGTGTTGAGTTATGGCCGAGGCTCACTGGCGTTGGTTAGGAGCCTGTGGTCCGTCGTATCCGTGGGGCTCCGCACCGCGGGCGGGTATTCCGCCGCCGTGTGCGGAGCGATGTCAAATCCGGTGGGTGGCTCCGCGCTATGGGCGAGTGAATCGTCCAGTGGATTTCGCATCGTTTTCGTCGTCGCTGGAGTCACTTGCGTGCCTCCTCGGTGTTGGCAATCGCAGGAGCTCTCGAGGTACGGGACGTCCGGTCGTGGGCGGCTGGTTAGCGGTGCGATGCCGTTGAGGTGCTGGTACGGTCCGCAATCAGCGCGCTAACTTGCGCCGCGCAACTGAGCGGACGTACTCTTCCACGGTAGGCATCTTGAGGTCGCGATGGATGACGTCGTTCCTCACGTACCTTGGAGCTCCAACGATCAGACGGAGGCACTTATTCAGGAGGACCTGTAGGCGGCTCCTCTGACTTGCCGAGTAGAGCGCATACCAGGCAGGTGCCGCGTACGTCAGTCTGGAGCGGATATAGGCTCCGTAGTTGAGGAGCTTGGTCATCGGTGATAGGCTTGAATTGAAGACTTGGTGAAGCATCGACCCTGTCGCCTTGGCCTGGTTCACAACTTGGTTGACCAACGGAATCAGGTTAAGGCTGAGGTCGATGCGGCACCCCAAGTAGCACACCAAAGTTCATCAAACTATGTCCTGCCCTCGGAAGCGGAGTTGATGCATAGGCTTCCGGTCTCCGGATGTCGAACAGGATAGCGGCCGTCTTTCCCACGTTGACGGTCATCCTCCATTTGACCATTCATTCCAGAAGCAGGTCCAGCAGGCGCTGCATCTTGTTGCAGACGACGATCTGGTGGTACGACGAAGTGAGATACGCGCTGTCGTCGGCGTAGAGCGACAACAGCACGCCTTCCTCCCCCTCGCGTAGATATCCGGCGAGGGTAGGGATGTTGTTAGTGTACAATGCGTACAGGCACGGCGATAGGCAGCGACCCTGGGGTACTCCTGCACGTATGCGGCGCGGCTGGGAGTCCGCGCACTCCACGGAGATGTGGAAGGATCTGCCTTCCAGGAAAGAAGCCACCAGCCGCACGATCATTGGTGGTAGGTCGGTCGAGAGGTCGCCGGTATGCCACACGCGATCGAAGGCCTTCTCGATATCGAGAAAGACCCCGACGGTGCAGTACCCCCTGTTCTTCTCACTGGCGATGTGGTGAAGTCCTCTCGCCAGCTGGAGCGTCGTCGAGTGGTTGCTGCGAAAGCCGAACTGCTCGTCCCGTAGTTGGATGTACGGGGCAAGCTTTCGCAGCAATAAACTCTCAAACAGCTTGGTGATGTGCGGCAGTAGGGTGATGGGGCGGTAGCTCCCTGGATGGTGGCGATCCTTGCCCGGTTTGGGAATGGTGATGACCTTCCCCCTTTTCCAGATCTCCGGGAAGTGTGCGGTGTGGAGTACCTCATTGAAGAGTCTCGTTAGGGCAACGAGACCTCTTCTGGGCAACTGCTGAAGTGTGGCGATCGGAATTCCGTCGTAGCCTGGCGCCTTCCGTTTGGGGAGTCGGAATACGGCCTTCCTCAGCTCAGACGGGGAGATGAACTCGCCTCCCCGGAGCTGGGGAGTCGGGGCCGACAGGAATTCCCGCACTTGTTGGTCGATCTCTTCGTGGTGCCTGTACGCATTGTCACTGGCCGGTGGGTTTGGAGTAAATTGTATCTCCATATACTCCGCCATGATCTCAGCACGATCCTGGACGGAGTATTTTTGCCTACACTGGCTGTCTAGTACAGCGTAGACGAGTGAGTCGGTTCCGGTGAGTTTCTTGCACAGGTGGTACAGCGTCGTTTCTCCCAGGCAGGCAGGGGTACTGCGTAGATATGCAAGCACGGAGGTGAAGGTGCAACACAGACAAGCAGCCACACCGCACTATATAAAATAAAACTAATTACCGTCGTACCAACTAGCCACAATCAAAGCAAAAACAGAAAAATCAAGTCCGTTAAACGTGCAGAGGACAGAGATCAAAAACTCAAAATAGTACCGATCCTAAAGAGCAAAAGATATGTGCGCGCCGCGTAGTTAATAGTTACCAACTACGGCCTGTACAAAGGACGCGCGTATAATAGATTAGATGTGAGGTCAGGGGCCGTTATAGGGGCGGTTGGAGACGGCTTTAGGTAGGGTTTAAGCGTTTTTTTGAGTTTATACTAAATAAATGAAACCCCTAAAATAACGCATACATTCTGTATTAAAAAAAAAACAAAAGAACAAAAATAAATACGTTCTATTATAAAAAAATTAAAAAAATCATAGTTCTTTCCCTGCACGTGTCTCATAGTTGGTGTCATACAATAAAATGAAGCTATTATCATGACCTTTAAAATGACATATATCACAACTTGATACAGTCTGGGGACGCAACTCATACAAAAGTGCCCATTGTCCTTTTCGACACTAAAATTGGTGAATTTGGAGTTATGTCACTCTTGTCGCAAATGAGCGAATTATTACCTCCTATTTATTACATTTGTTACACTTGCATGCTATATAAATAGATATGCTCGGAGTATATTTGCGAGATCAAATCAGACATCTAGGAGGATCAAAGATACTGACATAGATCGGCAAGTCACGAAGCTGAGTGGAAGGAAGCCACTCGATACAGGCGGCGCAAGACCTGTGGAAGTCGCATGGACTTTTATATTCTGTGTCGAAATGTATTATGACATTATGTGTGTGTTCGAAGCCCTGTTATCCTATTAATATTATAAATGCGAAAGTTTGGGTGGATGGATGGATGTATGTTAGTCAACCACGCTGCAACGACTGAACCGATTTGGCTGAAATTTGGCACAGACATAGATTATAGTCTGAATAACACATAAGCTACTTTTTAACCCGAAAAATAAGAGAGTTCCCGCGGGAATCAAAAAATCCTTAAGGCCCAAGACACGGGTCTGCCCGCAAAATTCAAATTTAATTTGGTTTTTCGCAATCTTCAAACTAATACGACAAGGTAGGCTAACTGGATACTTTCACGTAAAGATTAGTATATAAACCTGTGAAGATGATACTGCCATTGGTGCAATTTGAATACCATAAGCCTACTTTTATATAATTATTGATATAATTTGAACACTAGTGTTATCCATTGTCACAGGTTGAACGGCTAACTAAGGAGTTCCACATTTACCTGACGAAGGACGGCCGCATCTCCGTGGCGGGTATCTCTTCTAACAACGTGGACTACGTCGCCGAAGCCATGCACAAAGTGACGTCCTAAACGACATATCGAATGTATAAAATACTGCCATAAGTAAATTATATAAAGTATATTGTATATTTAAGTGAATCGACACGATACTATTTTTTATATAATCTTTGTGTTAAATACTTAAACAATGCATGCAGCTCTGTTGTACACAATGCCTGAACTAAACTTAAGCTGAAATCTATAGACCGCACTCTCACTCGGCTCAGACTCAAGATAGAGTTAAAACGAGACAGATGTATATCAGAACATATTTGTGTCTTGTTTTAATCTCTATCTTGAGTCAGAGCATGCTTTATAGATCTCCGCATAAGGGCTATTCTCTATCTCAGTGGCTATCGAAAGTTGCTAAGAAATGTCAAACCAGCATTTTGTATGACGAATTGCGGTCAACAGTTCTTAGTTAGCAACTGTCCATAGCCATTGGATATGTCAAAAATAGAGAATCGGCTACTTGCGCTATCCCTTTCATAATGCTCCCATCGGAAAAGGATAGCACTATATTTAGACCTGTCAATTTAGTTTAGAGATTGTGTACAATCAAATTAGTCACATTTTATTCTTAATCAATCAAGCCGGAAAATGTATAACATTTCACCGCATGCACGCATTATATACAGTTAAGTTCAAAGAAAAAAAAATTGTAAGCAATGCCTTTATCAAGCGTTTATTTTAAAGAAAAGTATTGAATATCTTATTGGAAGAAGTTTTTGTTTTCTAGTATTTATTGATTAAGGTTGTAGCATACTTAACGGGATGATATCAGACGTTAGCAGTAAGTAACATGACGATAATCTGTATCGCTTGCATTTTATTACTGATATATTAATTTTTTTTTTAAAGCGATGTTTCAATTAGTCCCCATCCATTTTGTGGGATTGTTCTATATCTCAATGGCCAATTAGAACTTTCAATCCCGCATTTTGTGTGAAGAAATATGCGGGTTTGAGTTCTTAGTTGGCAACTTTCCATAATTGTTCTCGATAGCGACCGGATATGTCAAAAATAGAGAATATGGCAGCAGAGCGTAAAATATCCCGTCTTGTATGCTATGATCTTTGATAGCGAATTAAGAATTAATATTTATTTGTCATATTTTGATATATATTGTATTATATTAACTGAAGATAAATATAATTCTGTTTTTAACCTGTTTTTTTTTCGTCCTTTCTAAACCTATTATTAGGATAGAAGATTCACATTGATCGCAGTCATAGCGCAAAGTCACGACCAAAGCCTCCCACCAGACAACGATGCATGGCAATTGTCTCCAGTGAAACTATATCTTATGATAAATTCCCAATTTCTATATTGCAAATTGTATGGACCGGCCCTTGCTCGGTAACTTAGAGCTGTGCGTCATTAATGCATTGCGTTGCGTTTCCCATTATTTTAAGATTGTGTCGATCCTTTGAAACGTCGCGTGCGATGTTTTAACGAGACCGGGATTCAGGAGACTAGGTCATCTTCGAAAGCGAACCGATTCAGCTCGAAAATTACGCCAGGACAGCGTAGATTACACCCATCCGTCACTACAATAGTTACGAGGCGAAGTGACTTAAGGGTTAACGTCTAACGTGAAACGGAGTGCTTATATTCTCTTGGTAACGTGTAAACACCTGCTCTGTAAAACGACCCTGAGAGAAGTGGTACAAGCGGCCATGCTTCAAAGCGATGCAAAAGCACGTCGTGCACGGATAATGCATTGTAGGTTGTATTAAAAAACGCATGTCAATTAACTGTTTATTTTCAATATAAGTAAATAAAATAAACTTAATGCGAAAACACAAATCGTAATAACACATTTGCGATGATCCTAAAACGAAACTAGTCTACGCAATATATTTACAGCTCACATACAATGTTATCTTACATTTTACAATTCATGCAGATCAATAAGATAATAAAAATTAATTCTGATACATCTTAACTTTTATATTATTTATAATAATTCATATACGTTTCAAAACATAGGTTTTAACAATTTAATTTATTAAATAACAGTCGTTACATTATTAATCTGCATCGATATATAAAATGTATCTATAACATTAACTTAGCTTAATTTATGTAAAAGGTACATATACATATTACACATTTCAAAATGTGTTTATTAGAATTAATTATTATTAGCTTGTTTTAACCTAGCTGAATGATATTTCAATAAAAATATAACTATGTACAAAATTTGTCACATATCGAACATTAACTATACTCATGGCACTATTTCTTTAGAATGTAACATTCATTTTCAATATGTACCATTGCCACTTACCACGTTTGAAATAAGTGAAAGAATTTTATAGAATTTCACTAAAAATATATATATTATTACAAACATTAAGTAGAGTTAGTAGAACTGAATAATTTTGCATATAGGATAAGTAGCGTGTAATGTAAGGTCACGTTGACACTAAGTGTCACGTGACGTGAAGCGAATAGAAGTGATAATCCTCTACAATGGAGGTAGGCACAAATTATTCAGTACCTTATATTTTTTTTGGTCAGTATACTACGTTTCGCTAACGTTTTTCAAATAGTTTGTCACTTCGATGCACTTCAACTCGGCTTCAATGTGAATCGACCCTAAGGCGACCACAACTATCGGTCGGGGAACAATTCAATGTGAGACCTTGCACATGATCTTATTCTTGATCTGTGACGAGATTAGCGCCGAAAATCAAAACACAAGATATTTTCTAATGCAACTTATGTATCCATACATTACCTACACGATCAATGAGATATTAATAATGTCAATATCAAAGAGTGGTGCCGGATTGACTGTCTAACTATCGTCTTGTAAAATTACGGTAAAATAGACAATTTTCTGACCTCTAAACATGGGAATTGTGTTTTAAAAGTGTAGGGTACTACATCACTTTTACTACTAAGTATTATAACCTAAGGCATAAATGTCGCCGGAGGTTGTTAAAATCAGTTTTCTTTAAAATCTTAGGATGTTTATCAAGGACTAAGGGTGACAACATGAGACTCCATTTTGTATCCAGAATTTTGATCAAAAACTAAGATTTATTTAAAATTATGATATCATAAACTGCAATGGGTATTTTAATAGCTAATCAAATCTAAGGACTTTTAAAATCGGATTTTAACTTTATCAATATAAACTTCGAATTCAAAATAATCCGACTCTAAATTTGCTCTACTCCTACTTCTAGTGTTTTTGTAAAACGCGAAGCCAGGAGCTCGCGAATGAAGGATGAAGCACGTCTTCTGGCGTAGCCCATTTATTTTCATCATGGTCAAGGTCATGGACAGTAAAAATCAATTGATGGACCGACAGAAGGTCAACACCATCATCACATAACATAATGTCAAGATATAAAAAGTACTCAATACAGATTATTTTTTCTAATATACTAAACAAACACAGGATCACATAAAATCGAGTTCATGCATTTTAACATCTCCAGTTTTTGATCTACGTTCCTGCGACATTTATACTAAAGACGATTTATCAATAACAATGAGCCATCAAGGAAGCGTGGTTCCATCCTGATATTAAATTAAAGTGCCTTATTTCACTGTATAGTTACGAACATAAAAATTTAACTCCTATATTGCAACACAATCTATGTTAATTATAATATCTTATCGGAACAAATAATGCACCATTTATATTATTATGTAGGCATCTATGTATATGTACAATATTTTTCTATTATTTTAAAAGATTGATCAAGATTAAAGAAGTGAGAAAATATACTACACCGTATTACTACAGTAAAGTAATTATACAGTATTCCCTTTGAACTGGGGCGATTGAAATGTTACAAGATCCTACGACCTTGATAATATGATTGACTTTGTGACGCACGCAAATTCCTCAGCGTGTCGATTCTCTAAAAATGATTGCATCGGTGTAACGATCGCAATGGCCCCTGATTGGCTGGTAACCTCCCGCTATTTATTAAAATGCATTGATGCAGCAAGAACGCCATAAATTCACATAATCAGAGGCCATTGCGATCGTATGATGCAATAATTTTTAGAGAATCGACACGATGCTGTAACTGCTTGACAAGTAGATTCGTTGCACTACTGTATGATTGCAAAACTGCGCTGTTGCTTTGAGAATTTATACAGGCAATAATGTTTGCAAGTGCACAAAACCTTATTTAATAGGTTTTGTCAAACCAATATCGTAAATCAACATATCGTTCTGCGAAAAGGATAGCTTATTAGATTTGTCAATTTTAATTAAGTATATGTTTAAAATTTCTTCTACTACAGAGTTAGTCCTATTATAGTTCTTGCAATTCAAGAGGGCGCGTGGCTCATGGTTGTGTGCGTGTCGTATCTGTATAAAGGTCGTAGCCCATTTACACGACACCGCTCCCACCCAACCAAAGTATAAGCATTCAAATATGGACTTAATATCGTGCTCTGGAGGTGCACTTTACAGTAACAACACCGCGGTACGGTAACGATACCGCGCGCTGTTTTCTATTTAGTGTTGTTACTGTAAAGTGAACCTCCAGAGCACGATATTAAGTCCATATTTGAATGCTCATAGTTTGGTTGGGTGGGAGCGGTGTCGTGTAAATGGGCTACGACCTTTAGTGTGAGCAAGAGCTTGAACCTGACCGCTCCCTAGGCTCCTGACAGGCACGCACACTTATGCAATGTGCATGTACACGACGTAACCACAAGTAAAGCTCACGCGCCCTCGTGAATTGCAAGAACTATACAGTTGCTTAAAATATAATGATGACTGTACACCTACATAGCTGCAATCTTGATCAGTATTCTATGAAAAATCGTTTTGTACAAGTATGCTGAAGCGTCTGTTGGATTATAGTTTTGTGGCTAGTTTTTGTACGCGACTTCGTCCGCGTGGAGTTAGTTTTTAGAGTTCCGTATCTAAAGGGTGCCAACTGCCAACTGGACAATATTACTAAGCCTCCGCTGTTCGTCCGTCTGTCTTTAAAAAAATTAAGTTAAAACTTAACCCATACAATAAACTTTTGTTTTTATTTGATCTTAATAATAGCTGCATAGCTAGCATGGACGGGAGAAATTTTATCCCCGAGGAAAGGATAAAATGTTTATCCCCTCGCTCAGTTTTATCCACCTGTAGGCATGAGCAAAACGGTGGAAATAATATCCACAGTGGATATTCTTATAGGAATATACTTTTCCTTTCCCGTCGCCATGCTTTAGCATAGGGAGAAGATAATTTTATCCCTTGTCAGTGGATCAAATCGGGGGATAAAACGTTTATCCCCTCCCCATGCTAACCCGGCTGGTGTTAAATGTAGCACGATGGTACGCAACCTTTCATGCGCGGGTTTACTCGCACTTGGCTGGCTTTTTTTGATAACTTACAGGAAAAATATCAATTCTTATTCATTTCCATTTTCAAAAAAGTCTTCTCAAAATTCAAATGTATAATCATCGAACGTCGTTTGGTGATAAATTGACGCTGCTCCAGCTTGCATGCAATCCTTAAACACATAGTTGCACATACTTATACAAAAAGATTATGCGTGCATCAAGCTTGCAGTAACGTGTGTAGTCACCTTAACATTACTACAAAATCAAAACAATATAGGTAGTTTTGTGCGCTACGAAACTTAAACTTAACATTTCGGGATAACTAATTCAAAATCTACATAATCACAACACTTAATAATTAATCATAAATTAATAAAACTAAAAATAATCTAATGCACAGTATATTTTCTATTCATTAAAATCTTCCAAGTTGTGTATTAGCCGTGTTATAAAGACGAAAGTTTGTATGTGTGTGTGTTTGTTACACCTTCACGCCACAACGAATGAACCGATTTGGCTGACATTCAGAATCGAAATAGCTCATACCCAGTATTAACACATAGGCTACATTTTATCCGTGAAAATTAAAAAGTTCCCGCGGATATTAAAAAATTTTAATTCACGTGGACGAAGTCGCGAGCATCGTCTAGTTTTTCTATAATAATGGTTAAATTAAATCCAATTTAAGTTCAAGTTCACCAAAATATATTACAATTTAGGTACAACTGATATAAGTATACCCATTTTTGGGGTTCCGTAGTAAAACAAGGAGTTATGGTATCGTTCGTCTATCTGTGGGTCATAGCCACGTTCAGACTTATTAGTCAGAAACAACGAAAGCTGCAAATGTGAAAATCAGTTATAAAAATTTGTTACAACTACATATGCATGTACCTAATCAAATTCTGAAAAAAAAAAAAAAAAATTACCTTCCAAACATTGTGACAAAGTATAATGAACAGCAGGGCGATCGGCTAAAAATATATCAATCCTTAAAGGACAGCGTCAATGTCAAAATATGGCTTTTGGCCAATCCCATTGGCTAAAAACCATATTTTGACATTGACGCTGTCCTTTAATTTTAGCCGATCGCCCTGCTGTGTGTCGATTCTCTAAAAATGATTGCATCAGTGTAACGATCGCAATGGCCTCTGATTGGCTGTATTTATGGCATTCTTACTGCATCAATGCATTTTCACCAATAGCAGAAGGGTACCAGCCAATCAGAGGCCATTGCGATCGTTACACTGATGCAATCATTTTTAGAGAATCACACTGGATGGTTTCACACTTCTTATCACAGTGATCGAAAGCGTAATTGTCGATAAGCAGTAAGTATACCGCGATACTTGACTCAAACTTACTTGATTCCAATTATAACCTCGAAATCGCCTTAAAAAATATTTATCGTTATTTAAATTATAAATAATAGTCATAAATCATTACAAATGGCCGAATGGAGGGTCGAATGTCAAAGCACATCAGTTGCACATTCTGAAATAAAGTTTTATTTTTTAAGAAGCAGTCTTTGACTTCATGAGAAAATCTAAAAATTCCATTTTCCTTTAGTACTGAAATTGGTAAAGCGAAAAATCTAAAAGAAAATAGGACTTGAAAGAAGAGCACAGTTTTCAGAAATCAGAAATATTGCTTACATAGTTATACAATCCCAAGCGGGATACCTTGGTAGGGAAGAGTGGAACAGGCCAACCAAACCTTTATTTTAGAGGCAGTTGTATAATTTAGCCAAATAAATATATTTTGTTTCTATGCAAGGTACAGAACCCCAGTGCGCGAATCTGACTCGCGATTGGCCGTTTTTTATGTTACCGCCAAAGCTGTACAGTTTTAAAAAAAGAGCAAACAATCCTACATTATATTCTAACGACCCAATCAATTTACTTGCCAGTTATTAAAAGTTACAACTGCATTTCATCATATGAAAATATCCGTAATATAAATTTATATAAATTGAGCAATTATATCATAATTTTGTTCTTCTCTTGGTTAATAAAACTGTATGTACTTCAAAAATATTAAGATCACGTGCTTGATCTGATTTAAAAATAAGGTTTTGGTTTGATATGCTCTGTGGGCAACCTAATAGGTACAATATGTGACCATTTAGATTAATGTATTCAAGTAGATTTTACTCTTTCTTTACTAGAATTTTTCTTGATAAAGAAAATTAGGATTTTATTCAGTAAATGTTTAGCATAAACAGCAGACTCAAGTTGATACCAAAAATATAGTATCAATAAAATTGCGTTTTATAAAAAAGAGTATTCTAAACCATTTGTTGGCGCGCGGTTGGCCAAAATTAAAGATTTGGTTTTTGTGGTAAAATAATTTAATAAAACTTGTTTTCGATACGAGCAGTTAGTTAGTTACAAAAAGAAAAGATGAATAAAAAAAGGTAGAACGAAAAAGTCAAGTTTCAACTGACAGTACACTAATAATATTTTATTGTCCACCCGCAAGTCTGTAACTTCACTATGGTATCATTATCAGCTTCTGTGGTGCTTGAACAACCTCCTCTCCGTGGAAAGCGCAGCTTTCAACTTTCTGAATCATCGCCGGTGAGCAGTGGACAAAGTTTAATAAAAGGTCTTCTGAAGGTGCCCTTGGATGTGGTTATTTCAGCGACACGTGATACTCCGTCTGAGCCAGGAAATAATCGGGAGACTCTTCCAAGCTTCCAGCATAGTGGAGGTAAATTGTCTTCTATTAAGAGAACTAGCTCTCCTTCTTTCAATTTGGCTGAATTTGTTCTCCATTTAGATCGCTGCTGAAGTTCTGCAATGTATTCTTTTTGCCACCGCTGCCAAAAGTGCTGACGGATTTGTTCCAGCCTTTCATAACGTTGAAGACGATTTGGATTGTAATCTTGTAACGGAGGTGACGGCAACGAGGTAAGTGGCCGACCTATCAAAAAGTGCCCCGGAGTTAAGGGAAGGTAATCGTTGGGATTGGATGTCAAGGGACATAAAGGTCTACTATTTAAAATAGCCTCGACTTGAGTGAACAACGTTCCTAATTCTTCAAAAGTTAGATGGGTGTTACCCATAACGCGACGAATATGGTACTTAGCTGATTTCACACCAGCTTCCCAGATGCCACCAAAGTGAGGAGTGTACGTGGGCGAGAATATGAATTTAATATTTTCGTCAGTTGCAGAGTCAATGATAGTTTGTTTATTAGCCTTTAAGAAGTTGCCTATTTCTTTAGCGGCTGAGACAAAATTTTTAGCGTTATCGCAAAAAATTTCCGACGGTTTTCCGCGTCGTGACGTAAATTTTCTCAACGCCTGGAGAAAACCTTCTTTGGTAAGGTTGCTGACAATCTCCAAGTGTACACATTTGAATCGAAAACATACAAATAAACACAAATATGCTTTAATGATTCTGGACCCACGACCCTTCTTGTTTGCAATATAGAATGGACCAGCAAAGTCTATTCCCACAGTTTTAAATGGAAAGTCAGGAGTAATCCTTTGGATGGGTAAGTTACCCATTATGGGATAGATTGCTTTCCCTTGATGTCGTTTGCATGTTACGCAATTGTGAAATGTGTTTCTGGCAAGCCGTCTTCCATTTATTGGCCAAAGTGAGTCACGAATTAACGCGAGCAATAACTGTGGCCCAGCGTGCATATGACGAAGGTGGTAATGTTCAAAAATTAGCTTAGTAAAATGATGATTTGAGTTTAACAGAATAGGATGTTTTTTATTGAAATCATAATTTGAATTCTCAATTCTGCCGCCAACCCGAATTAATTTAGCATCATTATCAAAGAAAGGAGTCAATGATATAATATTAGATTTATTTCCTATTGATTTGCCATTTGCTAATAAATTGTATTCTTTCAAAAAAGATTTTCTTTGTGATATTGCACAAAGGCTCACAAATGAATCGTTTAATTCTTCTAAAGTTAAACTGCCTGTTCGTTTGTTTGCTTTGTTTCTTAAATTGAAAATAAAACGCTTTACATACGCAAAAGTTCTTTGTAGTTTTGTTAATTTGGAAAAACGTTCGAATTCTATTGTGGATTCAGGATTGTCTACTACTGCAGCTGCAAAACTTTTAGTTTCGGGTAGATCCTCTTCAATGCAATGTGATGTAAAAACAGGCCATTCCGATTCTGGTTGTTCTAAAAATTCGGGACCAGACCACCACATCTGCTTGGATACTAAATCCTTAGGCGTAACACCTCTAGAAATATAGTCTGCAGGATTAAGTGCGGTAGGCACGTAACGCCATGAACATATATCAGTCATTTCGGAGATCTCAACTACTCTATTTGCCACGAATGTTTTTAACTTGCAACAGTTAGCTTTAAGCCATCCAAGAACTACTGTGGAGTCACACCAATGCACCTGACGTGAAATTGGACATCTAAGAGAGTCGACGACGGTCTTGGATAATTTGGATGCCAGAAGAGCTCCACTGAGTTCTAAACGAGGTATAGTTGTAGGTTTCATTGGAGATACCTTAGATTTAGCGCATATTAATTGGACGCTGATGCCTTCTTTATTAATAGACCTTAAGTAGATACAAGCTCCGTAAGCCTTTTGCGAAGCGTCACTGAATGAATGAAGTTCTATAATTGTAGGATTGTCACAAAGAACTCTCCTCGGAACTTCAAAATTAGAGAGACTAGGCAATGAACTAGAGAATTCGTCCCAAGCATTTTGTATATCTTTGGGCACGGGCTCGTCCCAATCAAGCTTTTGATGCCACAAAGACTGCAATAACATTTTAGGTAAAACAACACATGGACTTACCAATCCCAATGGATCGAATATTTTGAATGTGAATGAAAGAATTGATCGTTTCGTTGCATGTGATGATTTGACTGGGATCTCAAAAGAAATCTGAAGCTTGTCATTACAAGGAGTCCAACCGAGTCCTAAAGTGCTAGTAGAAGAACTAATACTTAATTTATCTTCAGTATTTATAACATCTGTATTGAAAATTGATTTCGAGTTAGATCGATACTTGCGAAGATTAAAACATCCCAACTTAAGCTCTTTAGACACAGATGTTTGAATATGTATGAGTTCTTCTTCAGTGTTAGCTCCTGTGATGAGATCATCAACATAGAAATCGTTTTTAATAATTGTTTCGATTGATTTATCTGCACATTTGTGTCCTAGCTGCCAAAGACAACGCGTACTTAAAAAACTTGAGCTAGCTAGACCGTATGTTACAGTTTTAAGACGCAATATTTTTATTGGTTCGGATTCATGCTCCCGCCATAAAATTAGTTGTAGATTTTGATTGTCATTATGTAATGAAATTTGCCGATACATTTTTTCGATATCACCTGTCAGTAAAAATTTATATTGTCTTGCTCGAATTAAAATTGCAAAGAGTGAATCCTGAATATTTGGCCCCACCATTAAAAGATCATTGAGCGCGTAGCCTGAAGAAGTGGGACAAGATCCGTCAAAAACAACTCTAATCTTAGTTGATTCGCTTGCCTCCTTAAATACAGCATGATGACATAAAAAATGTGATAGTTCAGGTGGTTTAGTTGTAGGCAGAATTTCCAAGTGACCAAGCTTAGCATATTCGCGTATAAATTCGACATATTGTTCCTTGATATGAGGATTCCTCCTAAAACGCTTTTCCAAACTTAGAAATCGCTGCTTGGCCATATTATACGAATCACCTAAACAATCTGGTGTATCAATGAGCGGGAGTTGTACGCAAAACCTTCCACTAGGCAATCGAGTTGTGTTGGATACAAAATGTTGTTCACAAGCCTTTTCGGTTTTAGTGAGGTGTGGTTTGTTCGGAACCTCTTCGATGTTCCAGAACTTTGGTAATAAATCATGTATGCTTTCTTCGTTTTCCTTTAGTATAGAATTGTGACATTGAATTTTGTTTGAAATATTGATATTGTTAGAAATAGGACCGGCTATTATCCAGCCAAACTTTGTATTTCTCAATTGTGGAAAACTTCGACCTAACGTAAGCACGTCATTACCTAAGACATCCCAGAAGAGGTCTGCACCAATGAGAATATCGATGGACGAGGGAACGTCAAAGTTCGGGTCTGCAAGTTTTAAATTACTTGGTATAGTAAAGCCTTGTAGATTTATAGGCGCAGCTGGAATCGAACCTGTTAGTTCTTTAAGTATAAAGCAGGTTAAAGTAACGCTGTATTCTTTGTGTATTGAAATAATATGAGCAATGCAACTCTCAGTGACATAACTTGAAGAGTTGTTGCCAATACCTATAACGTTAATTTTATTGATAGGCTGTGATTCGAGACCTAGACTGTCTCTTAGACGATTGGTTAAAAATGATGATTGACTTCCGCAGTCTAATAGAGCACGGACCTTTAATGATTTGTTTAGTTTAGGATTTGTAACTTCGACTATAGCTGTAGATAATATAACTTGATTTGTAGGTTGTTTGGAAAAATTAACAATTGTTTCGACAGTATTGGTAATTGTGTCGTTACTATTAGAATTAGATGGTGGATTCTGATCACACAAAAAACTATTATGGGCTCTTTTGCACTTACGGCAAGGTCCCAGCCTGCAGGTGCGCGGATTATGTCCATATCTAAGGCAAAGAACACACAGCTTTAGTCGCTGCACATCAGCCTTTTTCTCATCTAAACTCTTTGCCTTAAACACGGAACAATCGTATATTCTGTGAGAACCACTGCATATGACGCAACCTTTAATATGTGTTGTTGAGTTCTGTGTATGCGATGAAAATGATTTTGTTTGAGCACTGCTGGGAACAGGCCGTGGAGAGAAATTTGAAGTTGATTTCGATCTCTCCTGTCTATTGCGATTTATAGTTTCCAAAATGTCTGCCCGATCAGTTAAAAATTTGTTAAATTGCGCAAGTGTAGGTATATCATCCAAAGAATTACGCCATTCTTCCCATTTAGCTAATGTGTGTGGATCTAGTTTGGAACAGATCATATGAATAATTATTAAGTCCCAATGTTCTGTATGCTGGCCTAAAGTGGACAATGCACGTAAATTTTTTGTAACTGTGTCCACCACAAAGCGCAATGATCGCTCAGTTTCACGTGTCATAGTTTCTATTTTAAAAAGTGCATTCAAATGATGATTGATAAGTTGTCGCTTATTATCGTATCTATCACACAACAAGCGCCACGCGTCACTATAGTTAGACTCGGAAACCTCTAGATTTGCGATCACACGTGCGGCGTCACCTTCTAAGTATGATACCAAATAATGAAATTTATGAATAGGTTTGATGCGCTCGTTATTATGTATAAGCGATAAAAACGTGTCGCGGAATTCAAGCCACCGAAAATAGGCACCATCGAATTTGTTAATTTGCAATTGAGGTAACTTAAACTCAACTTCATGGTGTTCGCGATGGCACTGAGACAAGGACGATTGACTATGATCGTGGCTGTCTTTATGACTATTTGATTCGTTGATAATAGTTTGCGCAATAGCCATACACGTCGCGCAGTCCTGCTCAATGGCATCGCGTTCATTGATTTCAAAGGTTATATTTTCTGAATTTACAATATCGATTGAATCTTGCAACTGCTCATATTGAACCGAAAGTAAACGAAACTTCTCTAATTTAATTGTTAATTCCGAAATTTGAACTGACGTTAAAACTTCTTTTTTAGAAATAGCATCAACATAGTTTTTAAACTTTGTAATACGTCCCTTAATTGACGTTCTTTTTGTGAGCAAGCTCCTTAGTTCACCTTTACCATCGTTTTCATTCGGCATTTTGTTACTTTAATTTTAATGAGCAAACAAGTAATGAAATAAATAAAGTTTCTCACGTTCCTCTCTTGGTGTCACCTGTGACCTGCCGTGCGAAGCAGCTCCGCCGCCCGCGAAGGTTACTTTGTATTCGTGAGCACTGAGCAAGTACCCGGTCCGGCTGAAAAAGTCGGCACACAGACCTTAAGTATGTATTTTAGAACAATAACAAAGGAGTTTTAATACTACAACTAACCTAGTTAGGTAGGTAAGTACGTTAGAATAGTTTAGAAAAAGTAACAATAACTACCTAATTTTATTACCTATGCAGCTGATTTGCAGCTGGGTATAGGTATATTTAGTGTATTTTTATAATTATTTAGCTATTTTAAGATTTATTTTATCAGTAAAAAGCCTCCCGCGCGAAAAAAAATGAAAATGAAAAGATGATGCAATCGTTGTGAAATCGGACGGTACCTAACCTAATCACAATTAAACTGTTTTATTTTCAGTAATTAAGTTATTATTTCACTGTGTCGAGCTATAATTTAATAGTAGCCTTTACGAAGGAAAGAATTTGAATGATATTTTGTGAATTAATGTGCTGGAATATGAGATATTGTTGTAACAAAAGGGGGTGTGTTATAGGAAAAGTAGGGCACTTATCTGAATAGGCCGGCACAGATGCGTATCGCTGATCGGTGCTGACTTCAGTGCTGGTGTCCTTCAATTCCAGAAACACGATGCCTTCTCCGCTTGAGCTGCTCTGACCAGAGGATGATGTCATAGGTAGCTGGATCGTCGAGTAGCCGCTGAGTTGCAATTGCGTATTTCTTGTTTGTTGGTTGAAATCCTTTTATTTTGCAGATTCTTGATTTGCACGGTCGCCACTTTTGTTGGCGCGCGGTTGGCCAAAATTAAAGATTTGGTTTTTGTGGTAAAATAATTTAATAAAACTTGTTTTCGATACGAGCAGTTAGTTAGTTACAAAAAGAAAAGATGAATAAAAAAAGGTAGAACGAAAAAGTCAAGTTTCAACTGACAGTACACTAATAATATTTTATTGTCCACCCGCAAGTCTGTAACTTCACTATGGTATCATTATCAGCTTCTGTGGTGCTTGAACACCATTAAATTATACTTTCTTAATTTTTAGCCTCGTTTTTCTGGTCACTTTTCATTAAAAAAATATACTTACTTAAATATATTTTCAATTACAAAAAAATCACATTCGTACGTGCACAATTTACGAACGAATTTTAATTTATTTCAGCAAATTCGAATGCGCGTTGCTAAGTTCTATACGAATTTTGCTCTTTGAAAATGTATTTTTGTGGCTTAACACTTTTCAGCACAAATATTAGTCTAATCCAGTGTCGCTAAGCGATTCAAAACTAGACTATTTAGTTATTACGAAATAGACTAAATTAAAAGAATGGACTTAACGGGTGACCCTGGGTGGTAATGGGTTATAGTGGGTAAGTTTCGAGTTAACGTTAACTGTGCATAAATCTGTATCTTTCATCTAGTATGGAGATGACACTTCATGACCAAAAGTTAATTTCTATCACCTTACCTGCATAACTACTTTGAAATCGCGTAAATAATAATACTCACACGGCACACCTACACGCAAAATGGTGTATTTTTAACCAACTTCCAAAAACTGAGAAGGTTCTCAATTCGTTGGAGTCTTTTTTATTTTTTAGTAGTTTTTGCCCGCGGCTTCCCTCACGTTAACTTCAATTTTTCAAACTCCCATTTTACCCTCTTAGGGGTTGAATTTTCAAAAATCCTTTCTTAGTGGATGCCTACGTCTTAATAGCTATCTGTATGCCAAATTTCAGCCCGGTCCGTCCAGTGATTTGAGCTGTGCGTTGATAGATCAGTCAGTCAGTCAGTCACCTTTCCCTTTTACATATATACAGAAGATGCATGTTCCCCAATTATTGGAAGACGCCTGGACCTATTTGAAAAATTATTTTTTGTTTGAAAAGGTATACTTCCCAGGTGGTCCCATTTTCATCAGGTCAGGATCTGATGATGGGATCCTGGAGAAACCGAGGGAACCCTTCAAATTTTATAGGCACTATTGATATACTTCGTAGTAGCGTTAGAAGTCGGTTTTGTAAAAAGAATTTTTACGTTTATATTATTAAGTATATGTTTATTAGGAAGCCTAAAATTTTGCGTGTTTAGTATATGTAGGAAATAAGATATATAAATATTCGTTTACGTTTGATTCTCATGCTAAATGACACATATAGGCACGCGTTGTTAACTTGAAAAGTGACACTCAGGGTTCACAGCAACCATCCATCAACAAAACGAAAACTGTAAATAAGTCGCCGAACATCACAAAAAATTCGACTATCTGCGTTAGATCCAACACGAGTAATATTACATTTTAAAGAAATATTTTACCAATAGGTACGCCGTAAGTCGTAACACTAGGTTATTGCTCATTTTTGTGTAAAGGCAAAGTTCCACTCACGGGTTGCGAGTCCGTGGAGTTGGCGGAGTCGTCGCCAAGCAGGCGGCTCAACTGGTCGTCCAACACGTCGCCCGACCGCGCGTCGCGCTTGGCGTCCGCGGGGAACTCGTCGTCGCCCGCCATCAGACTCTCGTCGAGGTACGCGAAGGAGTCCAGGTTGATATCGGCCGTCGTGATCGCCGTGCTGTACACGTCTATCCGCTTCTGCTGCGACCTCGCCTCCGCTACTTTCTCCGACAGTTTCGCCCGGGCCTTGGACAACGCTTCCGATTCCGATTTGTCCAATTTAATATCGCCGTCCTTTATTTTGGTACATTTCGCTTTGATCGCGAACGACGAATCGTTGCTGGACGAGCCGTCGTCTTGGAGCTGACTGAGAAGTGTTCTCGTTGTTCGCGACAGAGCGCTTGAACTGCTATATCTGTCGAGGCTATCTACTGAAAAAAAAAAAAATTAAACATTTCAAAAAAAAATCTTATACAGAAAAAAAAAAATACTTAGAATTTTATTTATTAAAAAACTCATGCATCAGTTGAAAGGGTGTCAGTTAGAACTCACCAGTGGGTGTACTCTGTATCCTCTCCGCAGGCAAGTGCTGGATCTTCCTCTTATGGCTATCGACGATGTATTCATTTTCACTGTCGCTCGACATGCCGAGATCTAAATGTAATGAATTCAATTTGTCAACTTCTTTGCTTTTGCCGGTCGCATCCAAGTCCATCTCCCAGTCGGCGACGCTCGATGTATCTTTAATATCGACGCCTTTACTAAAACTAGATTTATCCTTTACACTTTTATCCATTAAGCTTAAACTAGATTCCTCTAGATGTTCCATTTCCCGCAAACTCGTGCTGGAATCTAAACTGCTGGTGTTGCAAGTTTCTGGAGTTATTTGTGCTTCGAACAGTACTGGCGTGTCCTGCGTTATCTGCCGCTCGTGCTGCGTGGAACAAAACTTATCTTGTTCGGCGACGCACGGCGCATTGGTATTTCTGCTGTCCAATATCTCGGACATAGTTGTAGTTCGTGCAGTTTGCTCGTTATTTAGCTCTAAAACTATAACATTGCCCGCCTTGGACGGATCCACTTGATCTGGTTTTGTCGTTTGTAACAGCTTATTCACATTTTTACCCATAATTATTTTAGAAACGTCGTTATTATTTTTAGCGAACGCCAGCGTCTTACTTAAGGTAGCGCCTTTTTGTACGACTATTAGATTCCCTTTCGTATTCACAGGTCTAACTATAGGGTTAGTGATTTTGGGAGTGGACACCGTCGGTAGACCTTTTACGGGAACGATATCCGCCATATTAGCCGTTTTTATTGGTTCCACTCCGACAATTTTTGCATTCGAAGGCATCGCGTTCACGATGGTCGGTTTGGGAACACCGGTTGTACTCGTCGGCTTTGTGACTTGGGCACTCAATTGTGAGCTCACAGAGACCACTTTCATAGCTGTAGGGATTCCTTTGAAGTGAAAAAGTGGGAGCTGGCCCTCTTTATTGGCTTTCGCCGGCAACACCACCATCTTTTGTCCCGACTTCGGATTCAAAACGAAAGTCTTCGCAGAAACTTTTAGATCGGTTGCCGGTATACCTTTCGGGGTCAGGGCTTCCGATGTTTGGATGATCCGATTCGATACGCCAGTCGTGTTTATCTGCGCGCTGTCTCTACTCGGGGTGGTTATCACCGAGGAGGTGATTACAATTTTCGGACTCGGCAATCTGTTTTCTATCGCCGCTTTCGATACGACGATCATTTTCTCCGCCGGCAGAACGGTCGCACCCGAAGTGCGAGGTTTCGGCAGGGAGCTGATGACTTTGGTGGTTACGAGTTTGCCGGGCGCGCCGATCGGTCGATGCATCGGACTCGAAGACGCGAGCGACGGTCGATTCACAACTAGCTTTATATCGTCCGAGGGCTTCTGGATTACTTTGAATTCGGACATTTGTACTTTTTTATCAGGGGCGACTTCGCCGCGCTTTTTGATGATGAGGTGGCAAGGCTTTCCGGCGGCGACCTGCGTGGGGGCGGACGCGGCCGGCGCCTGCAGAACCTCGTGCGCGGTGACGGGCTGCGCTAGCGGTTCCGACGCCATGCTAGGCGAGGGCAATAACTTCGGTTTCATGTCGTCACTGTAGTCGGTCTTGGTTTTACCGCCTAGTATAGATTGTGCGTAGCTCGCCTGGAAAGATCCGGGCGGCCCCGAGTAGTCGACCTGTAAGGACCCGGGGTACTGCTTGTCGGGCGACAGGGGCGGCTCTTGTTTTTTCTTTTGTGCTTTGGTCGCGGCCTTGGCGCTCTGTTTGTTCGCGCGGTGCTTATGCGAGGCGCGCGGCGCACGCGGTTGGCTCGATTTACTAGTTGAAACTTTACTCACTTGGTTGTAAGAGTGTTTTGAGTGACCAGTTGCTTTACCTGCAAAGTGTAGGATCAAAATTAATATGTTAAATTACAGATAAATAAAACGTTGACTCATCACAAATAATTTAATACATACTCGTTGTTTGCTGAGAATATCGTGAGTACACTTGCGATAGATTGAGGTGCTTTTGATTCGTGTTAACAGGTATGTTTCTCATATTTTTAATAGGTGGCGGTGGTGTTTCATCAGGTATGGCTCCACTTTCAGGTATTTTTCTTTTGCGGCATATCAGTTCTGTTTCCCAAATCTAAGGGTTAAATATACAAGAGTTGCTTTAATAGGTTCATTTTGTCAAATACCATATAAGAATAATAATAGCTTACAGACAAATTCGTGGATTAAACAAGTTTATTATTTCATACAAGCAACTTACTTTTGTAGTGTGATCTTCCATGGCTATAGGGGAGTACATGTCGTCCATTACTTCATTAGTTTGGAGGACAGCCTCAGCCGTTTGGCCCTCAGCGTCCATCATTTCTTCCTCATTTGTTTTTGGGGCAACTAACTTTTCGCTCTCGATTCTGTTTTTGATTTCTTTGTTATCGGCAGCTGCAGCCTCGGCGGCTCTGTCGGCCAGCTCCGTGTACATGGTCTGAGCGACGCCGCGGGGCATAAGTGGCACCCGCCGGCGTCCCTCGCTTATCCATCCCAAAGCTGTGTTAGGACCAGCCAACCTAGCAAATAATTAATTGAAAACATTTTATCTGTTATCAATCAGATAATTATAATTTATTACAGTTGCATGGATGGTCCATGCAATTGGATTGGAAGTATCGGGGCGACTGGTACACTGCTGTTGCATTAGATGCAATGGTAGGATCAATATATACATTGACAATTTAAACTAAAAAATTATTCATGGTATATCCAATATGTTGACAGTTCAAACTAAAACATTATTTGTGGTATATACTGCATATAATACTTTAATTACATTATAATTAAATATGTTGTTAAACCACGAAATATATTTAAGTCTACAATCATTGGTCTATGATCAATCAGCATAGATAATATTATGCAAAAATATAGAACATGTTAGATAGCAACAATTTTTAGAATTTAAAACTTATTTAATAATTTACAATCTTTAGTCTAAGCTTAATTTATTTTAAAATTGAGCTATTAGGTAAAACTTTTTTGATCACAACTGAAAAAGGACTACTAAAATAATATTGTAGTAAAAACAGGAATAATTTTAATAGCATATCTAGTAAATTCCTACATTTAAGCTTCTTGGAATATTTAAAAACAAAGTTACGTACTTAACTAACAATTTGTTTATACTTAATAATGGCTCAACCAATTTTAATGAAATATGTATTTCAATATTGTAATCAAATATGGAACCATTGTCCTTTTAAACCAATTTCCAAAAAATGAGGAGGTTCTTATTTAGCCAGTATCTTTTTTTTTTATTGTGTTAATGCTTCCAATTTATAGACTTTACGAGCAAGAGTTTATAATATAAAATAACAGCAGAGAATTTGCAAGAATAAAAAAACTACAAATGAAGTTTATTATCCTACTTATATTGTAAATGTCAAAGTTTGGATGTATGGATGTATGGTTGGATGGATGGACATTTATTTGTTTCTCAATTATACTGCAATGACTGAACCGATTTGGCTGAAATTTGGGGCAGAGATAGATTGTAGTCTGGAATAACACATAGGCTACTTTTTATTCTGGAAAATAAGAAAGTTCCCGCAGGAATTAAAAAACTCAATCCACGCAAACGAAGTCGCGGGCATCAGCTAGTTATTAATATGAAATGCCCTCGTCAAAAAATTGTGCCACTATTTTAGACATGTCTGTAGTTATGTCTAACCTACAGACATTTGTAAACAACTAAATTATACATGCAGTGATGACCTTGCAAGTCAGTTTATATGTTTTTAAATACAATTTAAGATTATTGTTACTCCAACTTTCAAAAAAAAATATAGGATCATCGATCATTCAATTTGATTTTTAATCCAATTTAATCCATTATATTGTAAAAAATTTTAGGGGGTTTCTTGGGATAATAATAAAGTGAGTCTCCAGATCCAGTGATAAAACTTAAATAGTAATGCAATAAAAAGTGTATATTTGACAAAAATAAATTTTCCAAATTCAACTATTGTGAAATTTATCTATCAAATTAAATTTGAAATAAATTCACATTCATAAATGAATACTGGTGTCTAAAAGAATATAATTTTTCCGTTTGTTATTTAAAATTAATGTATGAAATTCTAATAAAGTATTTAAAAATGTATTTTCAAGTATCTATAAGGCCAAGACAAACTAGGAAAAATAATAAGTTATAAATTATTAAAAATTTGATAAGGAAAGGGTTATAAACTCAGTAGATATGAACATGAGCACAACACAGCTACAATACATATGGGTATTGATAGGTTTCAGCCATCTTAAAGTTTATTGTACTACTGTTTAAAAATAAATCTAGAGCTCTTAGCAATATCATATTGTAAGCTTACTGTTCTGCAATAGTAGCTAGGAGTTCGTCATTGGACACGCGACGCGCTTCAGCGTTGTGCCGATCGCTGCTTATATGTAAAACGGCGCGTAGTTCCTCGAGCAACTTTTTTCTGTTGTCTTCTAATTCCCCTTGTGCCCTGAATACAGTCATCATATTCGAGTAGGCTTCTAATTCTACAAGTAAACAAACCATTCATGAAAATAAGACACAAATGTAGACACAATTTGCAATAATTCAAGTTGCATCGCTCTAAGCATTGTTGAAGAAAACCATAGGAGGGAAAACGAATGCCATTTATAAAACTAAATATATACCGAGTCTCCTGAGCGTCCGTCGACATTCGTCGCGTGTCATATTAAGAAGCATAGGCCACATGTTTATTCCGTAATCGTTAACACTCATAAAACTGCATTTAATTGAATGATTTTAACCATATTTTATTAAAATAATCTAATGGCAAATATCCATACTATTTACTTCAAACTAGGGATAACCGATTCATGTAAATACGAGACGAGACCACTTTCGATACTTTTGAATCGATTTTAATCGATATTATTTTCTGAGTGTCGATGAATATTAATAGGTACCTAATAATATGGAGTATTTATTTAATAAAGGTATGTATTGGAAAAATAGGTGTTATTAAAATAAGATATTTTAGATTTTATTAATAACACCGACATATTTTCCAAATACAGATATTATTACATTGTTAGAAAATGAAATATTTGATTTTAAAAAGTACAAATACATAATTTTATTTAATAATTCATTTATTCCAAATTTTCAGTGCAATCTAAAATCGATTACGCTTTGACAATGTAGATTGCTGGACGAGTAAATACGTTATAATTATTCTTCCTCATGCGAAAATTGCCACACAACACGACGCGATTTTATGCGACTGTTTTTCAGCCAGCTGCATCTTCCTGCGGCTTGCGTGATGCATCGATTAATATTATTATCTAAATGTCAAAAATGTAAAATATCGATAACTTTATTCAATCGATTACCAATAAGACAGTACATCTCTACTTCAGTTTGACATTTCAAATTCCGAGTAGAGCTTCGATCTATTAACGGAAAGATAATTTTTGTCTATTAATTTTGGTGATACTAGTTTTAGATGTTAAATTACCATTTCTATCTTCCCACAAGTTTCAATACAATTTTGCTTAGTTTTTAGTAAAGGTTTTTTCAAGTTCAAGAGAACTATTCTCTGTGTGGCTATAGTTCAGTTTCTAATTAGTACTGCAAATATATGCATTTTGTTAGATTTTGTATGATGAAATGCGGGTTTCACATTTCTATAAGTATTATTAGCGGGATGTAAAGTATAGCATAATAGAAGCCAATTAAGCTGATGAAAAATATCGATTTTTTTACGTTTGCGTTATCGATTGTTTACGTATACGTAGTGGCCGTCGATTTTAAGGACAGTATTTCTGTATGTATGTATAACCATCCATTCCATTATTAGCGAAACAAGGGCGTAATTCAGAAATTACCCTTTTAAACCTATTTTTTCTGTTAACTGGCAAACACTTAATGTTATGTCTATAAAAAACCTAGAACCCAAAGCTATAACATGAGTTAAGAAGGGTTGATGATTTTAAGCGATTGCCAGACGTGCCGACCGGTACCAACATTGTCTTGCAGGGTGAGCATGGGCAGGAGATAAAAAAATTATCGTCTCCGAATTTATCCACTGACTGAGATAAAAATTTTTTTTCTTTGTGCATGCGAATGCATATGCTAAAGCATGGTGACAGGGGAAAGGAGAAGTATATATTCCTATATTCACTGTGGATATCATTTTCACCGTTTTGCCCATGTACCCATGTTCGATGGATGGATAAAACTGAGCGAGGGGATAAACATTTTATCCTTTCCCCGTGGCTAATATGTACCCTGCCCATGCCATTACCCTGCAAGGCCAACCCACAGACAAACGTACAAAATTATAAACAAGCATCTGTCGTTATGGCCGTTAGGTACCTACTGTGAGTGCTGTGATCTAGGTGTGTGATCTATGTCGAGCTCTTATATGTTTGTGATGTCGAGTTGAGTTGAACCATAGACCAAAGTTGAACCATAGAGTTGAACTAACGCATGAAGGTATAAATATAGGTAGGTACCAAGGTAGGTACGTACTACGTACCTATTTCCTATCTACTATGAAATAACGCTCCTTTTTGAATTTTTGACAATTATCTTATATTAATTTATTATTTATTTATATTATATTTTCTGAGTGTGCTTGAATATAATATGATAATAAAATGTTTTTAATCTGATAATCTCAATAAAAATCAATGCGTGAAGATGGCAGATGTAGGTGAAATAATTGATTACATTAAAGCATTGAAAAAAGGTTTCGATAAAGAACTATTTCAAAGCAAAATTGACGAATTGGGCTACTATGTAGAAAATGCCGGCTTGGATTATGGGGATTTTCATACTTTATTTAAAGTGTGGCTTAATTTGAGTATACGTAAGTTATCTACAAAAATAAAACTTAGTGAATACTTAGGATTAACAACAGACATTCATACAAAGCTAAAAAGTTATAAGCTACCATGTAACATTTGTTATTTCTACTTCAAAATTGCGGTAAAATACTCACTATAATATTATAAAGGCGGAAGTTTGTATGTGTGTATGTTTATTACTCCTTCACACCACGTCAAATGAGAGGTTTTGACTAAGATTTAGAATGCTATTGCTAGAATGCTAATGCTGAAGTTTGGAATAGCTTATACCTACAATTAACACATAGTCCACATTTTATCTCAGAAAATTAAAGAGTTCCTGCGGGAATTAAACCGTAACCCACATGGATGACGTCTAGTATACTTTAATAAACATTCTATTTTCAAATTACAGCAATACCAAAATGGGTGAATCTTGGTGTTTGTATCGTGCCACAAGAGAGAGTGAAACAAAAAACTGTGGAATACTCTTTACAATGGATTTTTGCAAATTTTGACAGCTCAAATAACAATACAAGGACTTCCTTTGTACTTGATTGGCTCACAGGTAAACTATTCTTCATCTAATAACTAGTTCCCAGGTTTTTTAACTATATCTCAAACAGTGAGTGAATATGTATTAACGTTTATATATTGTCCTTAATATGAAATGTTTCTATTACATTATTTATCCAGGAATTCTTAATATTTTTTGGAATACATAATACCAGAAATGACTCCTTCTATTATTATTCTTAACTAGCTTTTGCACGCAGCTTTGCTCACGTTAAGTTCGACTTTTCAAACCCTTATTTTACTCCCTTTAGGGATACAATTTTCAAAAATCCTTAGATGCCTACATCATAAGAGCTATCTGTATGCCAAATTTCGACCCAATCTCCAGTGATTTGAGCTGTGTGTTGATAGATCAGTCAGTCAGTCCCATTTTCCTTTTATATATTTAGATCTTCCTGCAAAAGTCTTGACAGAGGGACTATATTTCATCATATTATCCCAAATATTAATATTTATATCATGTATGTTTCTTATGCATATGTCATGTAGTAATTTAAAATAGTTTATTATTATTTATTATGTTTTAGCCGCTATGGACACTGATTCAATAGACATGAAAGCTTTGGATGTTGGATATGAAGTGTTCTTTACACTATTGTCCTATGAAGCATTGGTTAGTATTTCTCCCTTCTTATTGTAGTAGGTTACATAACATATGAAGGATGTGTAAAAGGACAGTTATGAAGAAGTTTTTGATACTTTGAACCATCCTTAAGCTTTGTTAATAGTGGTGCTATGTCAATCTTTTCCTTTGCTCACATGCCCTAGCCTAGAGCAAAGGAAAAGATGAAAGGGAAAGGTGACAATAGAAATGACTTATTTTACACTCTTTTCAGACACCACATGTTATGAAGCTTGTATATACATTAACAAAACCAGCTGATGTTACCAGAAATAGGGTTCTGGAATTAATTGACTTAGCCAAAAAGAGAGAAGGTAAAAAGGTACGTACCTACATATTACCATAGTATTCCCTCTTTTGATCATGTCAATTGCTAATGCAAATTAATGAAATGAATGAAATAATTAATTTTTTACAATTGGGAGCCTCTCGCCACTATGGTTCAACAGCCTCTTTGGTCTACTGCAGTTGACGAGGTCCCGGGTTTGATTCCCGGGTCGGGCCATAAAATGTTTTTTAAATTCTCAGTACTAGCCCGGAGTTAGGAAGTTGGTGGTGAGTCCTTCCATGCCTCGGACAACACGTAAAGCTGTCGGTCCTGCGCCTGATTTCTCTCTGGTCTTGTCGGATTTTTGTCCCATTGGACTATGAGATTAAGGGAATAGAGAGTGCACCTGTGTTTGCACACACGCACGCATTGGCCGCCGTGGTCGGGAGGCCATTATTCAATGTGACATCAGAAAGTATAAAGTTTATTTTATTTTAATTATTTTTTTTGGCATGCTTTTTTTTTTCAGAATATGTTTAGGCAAATTCAAGTCCTCCTAGGGCTATTCAAATCTTATAAACCTCAGTGTGTGCCCGAGGCAGTGCCCTCAATATCTACACACACAGCATTTAGAAACGTTCATGTAAAATTACTGAGGAGGTTCAAATACAGCCAGGTACTACTATAAAAAAATAACTCTTTGATCACAACAAATGTTTTTAAACTGTACTGTTCATCAAATATTCAACTTAAGGCTAACTAAAGTTCCATTGGAATGTGAGCTTTATATTGTTACCCATATCCCCTTTTTAGTGAATATCTAGTGCAATCTAGAGTGTTATGGTATTATAAAAGACTTATATTAAAAATATGGTTTGAATATACTTTATGGGATCTCCATCAAAATTTCTTGAGAATCAAAATCATGTAACTGATAGGTACTTAAAATTATAATTGGCTTTATTTGTATCAGAAATAGTAATATTTCGTGCGGCGCTTTTTAAGCGGCTTATGTCGATGTGCGATCAGCTTTACGGGTTAACGTTTGTTGTGAGCAATGCTCTAAATTTCAGGTGTTAGCTATCGATTTTAATAAAAATACTAAATTATTTTTTTTAGAGCAAAAGGAACAGTAGAAGCAAAGAGACGTCGCATCTTTTTTGGAGTAACCCATTCAGCGAAGTAAGTTTTGTTTTATAATTAATTAATTTAAAGCCTTTTCCGTTGGCATAATAATATACGTATATAGAACCGAATAGTACGAGAATATTAATCACAATAGAACTATTATTTCAGATTTCTCAAAGTAAGAAGGCCGACCCACTGATACCCAATATGGAATTTTTAAACATTGGATCACAATATGACACTTTAAAGAAGAATCATTTAGATTTCTCAGAGTAAGTGATAAGTCCACTTGTTAGATAGATGACGAAAATACAAGTTTTTCTTTACTCTAAATTTTAACATCGCTCATGACTTCAATTGGACGCAGTTAAACAATGATGATTCAACCCACAAACCTTTGTCAAATTAAATACATTATCTAATGTAAAAGAATAAAGTTAACTTTTCTATGGATAAGTTGTGTGGGTTGAATCTGTATTGCGTAACTGCGTCCATCTATGCCTGAATATACTTTTTTTTAAGTTCTATAAGAACCATCATAAAATTATAATTTTAATTACATTAAATGCCCGTTTTAGTCAACGTTCCTTAACTTTCACGGGCTGCCTAAACTAAATTAGGGTGCGGTTTTTGTCAATTTACACTTAAAGGTGAAAATGACATTGGGTAAGGGGTTGTATTTAGGGGCTACCTACATAAAGAGACTCCTATTTAGGGGATGATTTAGGTATGGCAGGTCAAAACGGGCATCTTTATGCTATGGGATATTCCCTGTAAAAATAAAGTCAAAATCCTTTTTGTGTGGTTCTCAAAAAGGACTTTAAGTCGTTGCAATCGTCATATAAATTATCTTTTGCAAAATTTTATCAGCATAAAAGAACATATCACACCACATCACACTAATATAAAGGCGAAAGTTTGGATATATGTGTGTGTGTGTGCGTGCGTGCGTGCGTGCGTGCGTGCGTGCGTGCGTGCGAGCGTGCGTGCGTGCGTGCATGCGTGCGTGCGTGCGTGTATGTTGAATATGAATGAATCTCTTTCAGTCCAGTGTCGCTGCTCCAATACAGCAGCCACCACGCCATGCGGCGACCGGCGCGGCTGCGAGCCTTGCTCTGCAACCCCACGGGCCTCACCCTCCTGGTCGTGGCCTCTGACGCGGAGCACGCGTTCTTGTCCTATGATCTGCATCGTCTGCTGAATAAATGTAAGTAAATCCTTACTAATTCCTTACTAATGTTATTAATGCGAAAGTGTGTTTGCTTGTTGGTTTGCCCTTCAATAACGCTGTAACAGAGCTACGGATCGACGTGGTTTTTTGCGTGGGTATAACTGACGACCTGGAGAGTGACATCCCATCCCAGAATCCTATCATCAGATCCTGAC
The DNA here is from genome assembly GCA_933228805.2 of Hipparchia semele. Taxonomy (NCBI): domain Eukaryota; kingdom Metazoa; phylum Arthropoda; class Insecta; order Lepidoptera; family Nymphalidae; genus Hipparchia; species Hipparchia semele. Next base: position 5,417,282 of record OW121709.1, on the reverse strand, counting down.
CCGACAGCCATGGGACCACCTGGGAAGTATATTCATTCAAACAAAAAAAGATTTTTCCAAATCGGTCCAGGCGTCTTCGAGTTGTTATAGCGGCAGTAGAAATACAATTTCTGTGAAAATTTAAAGTATCTACCTATTACAGTTCATGTGATACAGCCCCCTGACAGACATACGGAAAAACAATGCACTTAGTCTCTAAAATATATAGATCAGATACACTGTTATAGTAGTTTTGTAACAATCAAATACTTTTTAGGTTTTCTCGAACAATCCCCGTACAGCTATGGCGAGAAGCAGGACTTGTTGCGCCGCCTCGCGGACTTGCAAGCCACTCTGCTGCAGGGTCTTCCCGTGGTCACTCTGTTCTTGGCACAGTATCTGCCGTTTTGGAATGAGAAGGACTTTTTCGCTGAGGTAATTTTATTTATGTACTTGATTGATTTTGACTACTTCTATACATACATATATACATTTGGTTATCTTTTTGTTTTAAAATGTTCGTAATCGTCCGAATATTTTTTTTAAGGTAATTAGGCTTTTATGGAAAGAAAAATTGAAAATGTTGCCTGGAAAACTTTCAAATTCGGAAAATGCTGTTATCCTTTTTTCTATGGGATTTCTGAATGGACTTAGGGCCATAACCGGCTAAATAATATTTTCACCTCTCATGCTCAAAAAAGATATCATTAACATTAATTGTCGGGACTAAAACCCATTCATACTCGATTCTATAGCATCCCTCGTTTACGCTAACTACATGTCGTATACAATGGGATCTTTTAGTCCCTTGATAAACAATCTACTATTTGAGTATTTCGATATCTATAGGTATTATATTCGACGTTCTCTTCGATACTTACAACTTTAAGGATTTCACACACGGCAACTATAATATATATTAATGTACATTATATCCCGGGATGTATAGCTTTACATTATCTTAACCTATCACACACAGAGCAGGTAATGTAATATATTTTTCCCTTTATTCCATTAGTATACGTCTCAAAATGATATGTATCGAAATATTAATGTATATTTTCGTATCGCTCTGTATCTTAAGATACGAAGATGTAAAAATATACATTATAGCTGTCGTGTGTGGTCTCCTGACGATTTATATGGAAAGATGTAATGAGATGTATCGTGCTATAATATACATCTTTACATTATAGCTGCCGTGTGTGAAGTCCTTTACTATGTCGTTGTATTGTAGATTCTCAAGCTCATTGAGTGGGTGAACGTGGGAGGCGGGGATGACGTACAGGTCATAGTGGACTGTATGGCGCGCGTGTACCACCGCGCCGCGCCGCTGCAGCAGCGCGCCGTGCTGAGCAGCCTCACCGCCATGTACACCAATCTTGTAAGTCCATAGCTACTAGTCGAGTCTGTCAAACTATCTTTTTTTTTTTTTGTTAAGTGATTACCGCCGCCCATGAACACTTGTAGCACCAGAGGCACCACCAATGCGTTGCCAGCCTTTCAGGAATTTGTTGGTCAGCCGTTGTAATTCAGTGGAAACACCGTCGCAGGAAGTTGGTTCCACATTTTCAAAGTATGTGGAAAAAAGGATCTGGAACATCGGAAGGTCGAAGTGCTCCAGGCACCCAGGTGGTGAGGGTGAAATTGTGTTCGGTGGCGAGCGGTGCGGTTGTAGAAAATGTATCTACTTATTGAGTGGATGAACGTAGGAGCTGGTGTTGACGTAGTACTTACCGCTAGGTACGCCAACCTTGTAAGTGCCCCCCTTTCAAATGTCACATACAAAACTTACACTAACGCACCTTGTAAGTGCAATAGCCGCAGGTTCCACTTTCAAATTGTACATACAAAAGCAGTGATACTTCTTTTTGAGTGGTTGAACATGGGAGGAGGGGATGACATGGAGGTTATAGTGAACTGCATCTGCATATCTATCAACGCACAGCCTAAACCACACGAGTTAGAAACTTGAAATTTTGCCAGTAGATTACTTTTATGACATAGACTAAGAAAGGATTTTTTGAAATTCTACCCCCATGGAGCTTAAATAGGGGATGGAAGTTTGTATGAAAATCCGCCACCTTTCAAGTTATATGCATGAAACTTGGTACATATTTGGCTTTCAATTAAAAATGAAGAAATACTTATTTCAGTTTTTAAAAAAATCATCCCAAAGGAGATAAATAGGGGTTGAATATTTGTAGAGATGATATGTCATATGAGTGTACTGCAAAGTAAACCGACTGTAAAAGTGAAAAAAAAAATTAAGTTTAATTACTTGTGTGAATGAGAGACAAGATAAAACCTTAACCATACTTCTTTTAATATCATTTTTTGATTCACTTTCCATTATATTTTGTATTTTAGGTATACGCAAGCACGCGGGAGCGGCATTATTTCCTCAGCATGCGTCCTTCGGAGGCGGCCTTCGCGAATATATTGACGTTGGTCGCGTCTCGCATTAGCGATATGTGTAACAAAGGACTGCAGGTTGCTCCTGGTAAGTTGAGTAGTATAGTACGTTTATCTCACGAAGTTACGCTTTCTTGTGGTTATGTCGTGAACATGCACATTGCGTAAGTGTGCGTCCCTTTCAGGAGCCTAGGTGGAAGAGGTCAGGCAGGGGATAAAATAAAATTTTTATCCTCCGATTTTATCCACTGACAAGAGATAAAATTATCTTCTCTCTATGCTAAAGCATGGTGACAGGGGGAAGGAGAAGTATATCCCTATTTGACATTACAAGTGGAGAAACTTACCCCGGCTAGAGCATGGGGACAAGGGAAAGAGATAAACTTTTTCTGTTTTGACTTTTGAAAGAGACAATTTTATCCTAGTTCATAGGATGTGGGTTTAAGTTTGTTTTCCATTTCTTAAAAAAAGAATGGTTCGAGCGTACTTTATCGGAAGTCGAAATACAAGACCGAAAATTGCATCGGCAATGGATACGCGACCGAACTAATTCTTTTGAATTCCCCGAAACCGAATTTCAATGCCTGTTTCGGGTTTAAAGATAGTTACTTTTTGGCACTCATATTAGCTTTCTCTTTATATACTAGTGGTTCGCCCCGAACTGAGACCTCGCGGTATCCCATAATTCCCAAAATATAGTTTTAATTATATATTGTAATAATTAACTTTTAACATTAGACGCAATAAAAAATAATAATAGTTGACGCAAAACTGTTTTACCGATACAGCGCCATCTATTAGCATTACTGTGAAGCTATTAGCATTAAAAATTAAATAATTTCGTTTCTTTATAACATTTATCTAATTTTAGTATTTGTTGTTCAAGTACAGGATATAACTGAATTTTCAACCAAGTTTCAGGTTCTAATATGCGATACTTTTTGACATATGGCTCAAATTAAAATCTCCACTTTGAAAGCCCCCCATTTCGTCAATTTTAAGGGAAAAATTTAAAAAAATATATATATTTTTGTACTCTGTTCAAAGTCGTCTTTAAAAAGATATATCGCAAGTCTATGTAACGCAACAAACAAAATTTTACTTCAAACACGCTTCTATGAGAGCCCCCCTGAAATAAAGCTTTTTATATTTTTTTATACAATGTTCGGCTGAAGGCCATCAGTTTACATATAATATTTAAATTTGAAGTAATTACGTTCAGTAATTCAGAAGTTATAGGGCTCTGACAGACATACTTCTCTGTCCAGTACAGACAAGTGCAAATTCACCCTAGTTGACTCAGAGAACTCGCTTCGCTCGTTCAATAAATTGTTGTTGTTTCAGAGAGCATGTGCGTGCTGTACGGCGCGGTGCGCGCGAGCGTGCGGTGCGCGCGGCGCGAGGCGCGCTGCGGCCGCGCGCCCGGCGCCGTGCCGCGCCTGCTGCCGCTCGCGCTGCCGCTGCTGTCCGCGTCCGCCGCCGCGCTGGACGCCCTCGCCGGACTCCTGCTGCTGTAACACATGTTTATTAGTCTTTTTATTTGTCAACAGATAGGCGTCCATGGAGAAAGGCTTGGATTTCCATATGCCTCAGTCTTGCGCCGCCTGAATCCAGCGGCTCCCTACAACACTGATGTCTTCGGTCCACTTAGTGGGGATTTGCTGGCATTGCGCTTCGCGTTGCGAGGTCGCCACTCCAGCACATTTGGGACCCCAGGGACCAATAGACCCTTCATTTCTGAAAATGTGGCTGACGAACTTTTTGCAATTGCAGAGTCGACGAAAGCCTTTCTTTTATCTTCAGCTATATAATTAAAGCCATTAAATTGTTCCAGGTACAAGAAAATATTCAGTAGTGTGAGAGCGAGGAGTAACGGAACAGATCAGCAGTGCCGGAACCAGAAGCAGTTTTTGAAACGTTTCTCGGTGGATCTCCTCAACTGTTTCCGCGAGGGGATTCTGAGCGAACGCAAACAGGGCATAGTCTTTAGCAAAGTTCATCCGCAGGTTGTCGGCAAGCTGATGGACTTGATACCCAATGCGGATTCCAAGTTGAGTATAGGAAACCATTTGGCGTTCGCGTCCTACACCTACGCCAGAGTACAGATCGACCCCAGCGACGAGGACGACGCGGTATGGTTCAACGCGGTTATACAGGAGGAGTTTGACAGTTTGTGCCAGTTTGTGACGCAAGCGATTCCAGGATTTCAAGGACATTGATGGACTGCTACCGCACAAGTGCCATAAGTGCCTATATGTTCTAGTTGGTGCATTTGACATAGTTAATACAAACTTCCTACTTAAACATAGTAGCGTATATATGAGTATCTACGCCAGACATAAGCTTTATGTTTTTAATAATTAAGTGGGTAACATTATGATGTTAAGTAATTTTGATTGATGACAATAATTATAATAAAATATTTTTTGTATGACATTGAGTGTTTATAAAAACGTCCTTATCCTTTCAAAATTTCCACAAGTAGAGAGCCACGATGCTTCTAGGTTCAGTCTCCCTTGTCTCTAACCAATCACATAAAACCACAATATAATAAACCGAGGGTAGTTTTGGCAGATATCAAATGATGGTGTTCCTAGGTTCAGTTTCCCTTGTCTCCAACCAATCACATAAACCAACATCCACAATATAAGAAACCGAGGGTAGTTTAGGTAGATATCAAATGACGATATTTCTAGGTTCAGTCTCCCTTGTTGGAGACAACACCAATCACATAAATACACAATATAAGAAACAGAGGGTAGTTTAAGTAGATATTAAGTGACGATGTTCCTAGGTTCAATCTTCCTTGTCTTCAACCAATCACATAAACCCACAATATAAGAAACCGGGGGTAGATTTGGTAGATACCAAATGATGCCGCCCGGGGCCTCCAACTGGCAAGGTCATACTCACCTCTACGCGAGACACCGCTTCCGTGCGTTAAAAGATAAGACGCACGCAAAAGATAGCACATCATAAAGATAGCAAGATAGGCTTTAGGTCCTGATTTATATACACAGTCATACATTTTACAATGACAAATAATAGAAAATGACAAGTGGGCCGCTTGCTTGAAGTACGCGGATCACGATTCTGTGCAGCAGTGGTTGAGAATGTACAAGCCACGTGTTCTCCCTTCTAAGCGTAGCCGCGTGCACTGCGAGCTTTCTGCTAGCGTGCGGAGTGATTACATTCTCTTTGGTGGGACAGGCAGCGAGCGGAAACTTTGATTTGAGGCGGAGCTGGAATCTTCGGAGTACCCGCAGATTTACAATTACAAATTGGATAACTAAATCGCAGAGTATACTAATAGGCATAGTTATTCGAATCCAACTAAATCGTCGATCATTTCTTTGTCAAAATCGTGTTCGATAGTCGGCCAATTTCAAATAAGATTTGCAAACTGCTACTAGCCCAGTCATTAAAGCCAAAACCCGAAAGTAATTAGTAACTTGATAAAATTTTAGGGGGGGTTTTAAAGAAGGTAAAATAACTTACCGTGTGATTTTGCAGCGTTGTGGGGTGTACGGAAAGGGTTGAAAAGGGGTGAAAAGGGTTTTTTGTTAATAACATTGCCAAAAAAATTAGTAACACGCTGCAAATTTATAATAAGGTTGTTCTTACCGTTTTGTAACGTTTATTAAATTTGCAGCGTTTTGCAACATACGGAACATTGTTTATTATTAAAAAACAATGAAATTTGTTATTAACAAGGGTAAAAAAAATAGTAACACGCTGCAAATTTATAATGAAGTTGTTCTTACCGTTTTGTAACGTGTATTAAATTTGCAGCGTTTTACAACATACGGAACATTGTTTATTATTAAAAAAACAATGAAATTTGTTAATAACAGGGGTAAAAAAAATTAGTAACTCGCTGTAAATTTATAATGACGTTGTTCTTACCGTTTTCAAACGTTTATTAAATTTGCAGCGTTTTGCAACATACGGAACATTGTTAATTACTAAAACGCTGCAAATTTAATATACGTTACAAAAGAGTAAAAACAACTTAATTATAAATTTGCAGCCTGTTACTACTTTTTTTACCCCTGTTATTAACAAATTTCATTGTTTTTTAATAATAAACAATGTTCCGTATGTTGCAAAACGCTGCAAATTTAATACACGTTACAAAACGGTAAGAACAACCTAATTATAAATTTGCAGCGTGTTACTATTTTTTTTACCCTTGTTAATAACAAATTTTATTGTTTTTTAATAATAAACAATGTTCCGTATGTTGCAAAACGCTGCAAATTTAATAAACGTTCCAAAACGGTAAGAACAACCTTATTATAAATTTGCAGCGTGTTACTAATTTTTTTGGCAATGTTATTAACAAAAAACCCTTTTCACCCCCTTTTCAACCCTTTCCGTACACCCCACAACGCTGCAAAATCACACGGTAAGTTATTTTACCTTCTTTAAAAACCCCCTAAAATTTTATCAAGTTACTAATTACTTTCGGGTTTTGGCTTTAATGACTGGGCTATACGCGCTACGCTGTTATTTATGTGAAAAAGTGCGTCTAACTCTAATTTTATGACGTTTCATAAAGAGTTGCTGATTTGATTTAGCAGTATCCCTATAAGGGTGCCTGTCCATTGAAGCGGTGCGAGAGGGTTGACGTGATAAAATTATCACGTCATCTAACAATGAACAATGTACGATTCTTGAAAAACAATTGTTAGTGTAAAGATTACACATACTCACACACATAATCACCCAATCGCTATAGGCTAAAATGAATTGTTGCAGAAAGAACGCGTTAAATTCAACCAATCACCATGATTGTTATTGTAGCAATTAGTAGATTGGTCTGCGAAGCATTTCTCTGCTCTTCTCCGCTTCCATGGAACTTTATACCTTATATTATGGAGGTATCTTTAGCGAAAATATTCTCGAGTTTGCAAGAGAAAAATTGAAGGTGTCCATTTTTCTTTGAGCTGAAGTAAGAAAACAAGGAATCGAAATAAGCCTGAGTGCTCTGGATGCCATTAATTACTGTGAAAAAAAGCTGCCCGGGCGGCGGGTGCCTCCCCGCACGGCGCAGCAGGAATACAATGTTAGTATCTATAGTGCTACAATATTCAGTGATGTATTATGTGCTCCGTTGTCCCTGCGTTCATGCGCTGATCTCAGCTGACCCATTGCAGGGTGACAACCCGTTGTATTCCAAGTGTAATTCCATGGTTCACATTATTCCAATAACATTCCAGTTAACCACTAGATTTCTGCTAGAATAGTGTTATTATTTTGATTTAAAGTAGTTTGTTTATAATTAAAGCTTAACTAACTATGGAAGAGGATATTTGTTCGCCTTTAGTATTTCTCTCGCGGGATCTCTCTCTCTAACACTTCTTCCAGAGCTGAGGCTTTATGAGAGAGTTGATCTAAACTGAGCGATGAATACAACAATTAGGATGAATACCAACATATTATACAAACAATAGTTTATATATATACTAGCATTTTCCCGCAACTTCTAGTGGATTAAGGTTTTTATAAATTCCACGGGGATTTACTACTTATTATTTTTCTGGGATTAAAAAGGTCTTATATCACTCTCCAGATCCTCAACTTTTATTTCTGTCCTCAACTCTGCCATGCAAAAATAATGTCGATTCGTTCCCCCATTGGGGCGTGATTGAAGGAAAAATAAACAAACAAACAATCATACGCATTTATAGGGTTACCCCAAGGGTAAGCAACGGGACCCTATTACTAAACCTCCGCTGTCCGGTTGTCCGTCCGTCCGTCCGTCTGTCAGCGGGCTGTATCTCATGATCCGTAATCGAACGAGCGAAGCGAGTTCTCTGATTGAACGAGCGAAGCGAGTTCTCTGAGTCAACTAGGGCGCTTGCCTACTAGACAGAGAAGTGTGTCCGTCTAAATGTCTGTCAGAGCCCTATAACTTCTGAATTACTGAATATTAGAACGTGAAACTTGGTTGAAAATTCAGTTATATCCTGTACTTGAACAACAAATACTAAAATTAGATAAATGTTATAAAGAAACGAAATTATTTAATTTTAATGCGCCAATTTTAATAGATGGCGCTGTGTCAGTAAAACAGTTTTATGTCAACTATTTTTTTTTTATTGCGTCTAATGTTAAAAGTTAATTATTACAATATATAATTAAAACATTTGGGAATTATGGGATATCGCGAGGTCTCAGTTCGGGGCGAACCACTAGTAGGTAGAGAGTTGAAATTTTCAGAGTATTACGTGTATTTCTGTTGCCGCTATACCTAACACCAAATAATAAAAATAAATTAAAATTTAAACGGAGCTCTCCTACTAAAAATGTGTATTTTTCGGTGTTTTTTGGTACGGAATCCTTTGTATACGAGTCCGACTCGCATTTGACCAGTTATTCCATGTTCGTGTTTAGACTCACAAGCACACATACTTCGCGTTTCTATTTGCTCTCGTTCCAGATGCTCATTTATTTTTCGTGGTCTGTTCAAAGGCATAAATTATGGATACCGTGGCTGGAGACTGCCACGTCGCAGGGTGTCACCCACCCCTCGCGCCCTCCCTCGCCTCGACGAGAAATGTTTCAGGGACTTTTATACCCTTATGCCCCTTTTTTGTGAGCGATAAGGATATTGTGTTAATCGGATTTTATATAAAAAAATTTGAAAAATCGTGACAAACTGGTAATTTATTGCCGGTTTTTAGGGTTCCGTACCCGAAGGGTAACCAACGGGACCCTATTACTAAGACATCAGCTGGTCGTCCGTCCGTCTGTCTGTCAACGACGAAAGACTGTTGTCACAGAATGTGTATTTCTGTTACCGCTATAACAACCTATAATAAAAAGAAATAAAAAATAAAAAGAGCTGTGAATTTTCGAAATTTTTGCTATACTTACCATGATGCTGGTGAAAATTTTAATACAGGCTTATGTATTTTACGTAAATAATAGGTGTGAGAATATATATTTCAATCGCTTTTGTGAAACGTCTTCTCGAAGTTGCCTATTAATTTAAACAGATAGATTGTATTATCAAAACGTTCGTGTAGTGAGACACGTGACGCGATCTCACGCCGCGCCGGTCAAGGGTTTGCGTAAAGTAAAAATATGCGTAACTGGTAGCAATTTTATTGATAAAGGGGAGCTGAAGCGCGCGAGGGTAAAGTAGTTCATATCTTGCGAAACCCTTTGTTCCCCTACGCTCCTCTTATCCATGCTCAAAAATCGCTTCGAGAGTTTGTGTTTTCGATGTAACTATACCCTACTGGTCTCGTTCCACGGAATTATGCTACAGGGGTGAAAAATACCCTGTTGTTCCTCGTTTTTTTCTTACAAATGCGGTTTATCTAGTAGGTATCTTATTTATGCATTTTGGTTGGCAATGGTGGAAAACAAATTAATAGAAAAAACGCGATAAATTCAGCTAATAAAGAGACTGTAGCAATGATTGATGCAGTTTTTATAGCATAAACCTGCAGTTTTTGTGTTAGCCAAGTAGGGGGACTTCCTCGTACTTAGTTATAGACTAAATCTAGAAAACTCTAAAGTAACGCTTCAATAGCTAGTCCAACGGTTAAAGGTGAAACTGAAAACTGAAAGGTTAACGCGACGTTACCCGTTACCCGTTGAACCCTTATCGTACCCACTCCTAACAAGCTTTCCGCTTCAGGGAAGAGGAGAATATTAGTCAAGCTCAGTTTGGCTAATATTGTTTTTTTAAGAAAATCCGAAATTAACTTTATATATTTGATGAAAATTTTATATACATTTTCATCCAACCACCTGTTGTTTAAATTGTTATATTGAATTAAAACACTGAAAAACACATCAGAAGCGTAGATCCATCTTTTTTCAGTAGAACTGTAGAAAGATGGATGCATGGAAGCTGTGGCATCATCGATCAATTTGTATCGGTTGCTAAAAGCTTTAGCATGTTAATATAATATCGCGTGTGATTTTACATTTTTTCTCTGGTGTGAGAATTATGATCTACGGACTTTTAATTGGGTAAAGGTACTTATTTTAATCATACTGACCTAATATTATAATAGGTAGGTAAGTAAGTACCTAGTATAATATTTTAATGGGGTACTTACTAGATAAATTGAGCTCCAACCTAGAAGGAAAATATTAGCTCTTTAAGTATATTTGTTTTATGAAAACAGGAATATATTTTCTCTATTAAGTAGTTATTTGCTTTACTGCTGAAGCAAAATTCTGAGAAGTTTCCTTCGCAATCTCTAGAGATTACTTATAATACGACTTTATACAGCTGCTTATGTAGGTACAACACTCGAGTAGCAAGATTGCAGGAAGATTAATTATCCTCCTTATAGCTCAGAAGCTTAGGAACCTTGTATGTTCCCAGCGGAGTAAGTTCACAACTCTCCTTTCACTAGTGGCTTTAATAAAGTACTTACCTAAGGAGCTTTAAAGGAATTGCATTTCTAGGGGATTCTGGGAATGTGATGTAAGCAAGTAGGTACTTACCTACTAAAATATGTATAGGTGTGTATAGGGAATAAGATGTTCTCATTTTGATTTTTGCAGAGTGTAGAGAAAAACGGAAATAACCGGTCAAATGCGAGTCCAACTCGCACGAACGAAGAGTTCCGTACCTAAAACCACCGAAAAACAAGTTTCTAGTAAGTCCTTCAATTTTAATTTTTTTTTAAATTATTGTTATAGCAGCAACGGAAATACACATTCTCTGAAACTGTCTACTTATGACGGATCATGAGTCAGATCCGTTGACAAACAGACAGACAGACGAACGAACGGACGTACATCGGAGACTTAGTAATAGGGTCCAAAAAAGGAGACCTAACTAACTAACATTAACAGCTCTTCATAACATTAGACACGTGAGGTAAGCGTTCAGGGCCGTGGTCCTGTCGATTTCACCTACTTGTACCAGTACCACCACCACGGTATACCCCTGTGCTAGGGGCGAATGAGTGAGCGTTTACCTAAATAAAGCCCTGAAACGAAAATCTAAATATTAACCAAACAAAGACTTTGTTTATTTTGGATTTTAATATTGCGTTACACTAGAGCAATTAGCCTTTGCTGAGAACACTCGGGGGATGGAAAATTGCTGTTAAAACATAAAGTAGCTCTACCTACGTAATAGCAAATGTCAACGCTCCCTTAACCTCTAAAATCAGCAAACACGAGTGCTGAGTCGTGGTAGTGTAGGCTAAAGCTCACCCGGCTGCTGTCTGTATCCGAATCGATAAAATTCGGGCCCTCGCCCCCGTGCGTTGCCATGGCGACGCGCCCGGGCCGCGCCACCCCGCCGCATCTCCGAGAAGAGAACACCGATGTTGACTTAGACGGATAGGGTAAGAGGCTTATTAATGGTTTTATGTTACTTTGCTTGCGATCATAAAAAGGATTTTCTTTAGAAAGTGTTTTATTTAGAACAATTCTCTGTGCAAATTATAAACCACTTTTCTAATTCACCCAGAGGAGTCGCATTGGTAAGTACGTGCCTACTCGCATCTAATACGTAATGACGATCAGCATCTCTTAGAATGCATTTCAAGCTATTCGCTTTTCTCTCCCTTTATATTTCCTAGTATTAAATATAACGTTCTCTACTACTGTTGGATTCTATGATCTGTATAAAAAATGAAGCGTCCCGTGAATAATGGCGGTATATTTCACGTTACTAGCGCCGCCATTTTGCCAGACCGCGTGACGCCATTTCAAACTGTGTACGTCTACGTTCACGTTTGTAGATACGAGTAGGTCTTTGGAATTATTTACGCTCATGATTTAGCACATTACCCACTCAATGGGTTTCTTTATGTTTTGAAATAATACTAAAGGATCCTCCGTAAGCTTTAGTATCAAAAAGAAATGCCTCGATAGCCCAACGGTTAAAGTTGCAGACTGAAAACTGAAAGGTCGTAGGTTCGGATTCCACTCATTGCTTTGCGGAAAGCTTGTCCTAAGAATAGGTACGACAATACTGTTGCACAGAAGTTTGTGTTCTATCGTGATCCTTGCAAGAAACTTATGTTTAGCAGTGGACGCTCTGTTCTAGCCTAGTTAAAAGTTGATATAGGATTCTTTTAATCATCTATCAGCAAAAACCAAATTGCATTTATTATGATATAATATAGGGGTGCTCCCCTTGCTATTTCGCGGCTTGGTCAGCTTCTACAGTTCATCTAGGGTAGTATTATAAAGGGGTGGTTGGCCGATATGCCACTGTTTGAACGGTTCTTAATTATTTTCGTTGCTGGGAATATTCTGAATCAGCTATAAAATTTTCACTTGGAGTAAAAGTATTCTTAAGAAATAAGTGAAGTTTTCTAAAAAATGTATATCTGATAATTAATTCTAGGTAGGTAAGTACCTATTTTTCTTGTTCAAAATGAATATGAAAAAATTTACCATAGCAAGTAGGTATTTGCGGATACAAATCGTGCCTACATTGTAATCGTGGTGTGACGTTATATTTCTGCTTTCGCAATCTATGGATAGATTTTAGGCCGCAAATAAAGTTGGTAACGTTTTTACACAACCATTTTGAAGAAGGTATCGCTATAGGCGAGTGTTTGTTTCAGCAAGTTTTAAATGTATCTGCAACCTACGTATATGCCGTCGTAGCATGAGATAAATTCGTGTTATTATTCCCCCAGCGCAGTTTGAGCTCCTTTGTCTTGCACGGCAGGCAATAAAGAGGCAGGCGCCTGGAAATGTGCTGCATTTATACAGGTTCCAAGCGCTTCTAACACAGAGATTGTGTTTTATTTTCTGCGCTCGACGCTCCTTTGCCGTGCGCTCTCATTGCTTTGAGACTAACAAGGTTTTTAATTATTTCCTTTAACGTCACTTTCAGGTGCGGAACACACAAAGATTTAGACAAGGACCCGAGGGCTTTGTGATGAAGAATGGAATCGTTATGTAAGTTATTAAATCTGCACACAGGTAAAAAGTATTTTACTTTGTTCACGTACGTTACAAGTATGTATACTGTAGAGGGGTAGGTATAATGTCTCTTGTCTCTTAAAAAATTAAAGTATCTAGTAGGTATATCAAATGATTCTTATAATAACTAACAACTCCATTATGATAGCCAACGAGCGCTACAACTCCTGAATAATTCGCTGTCATACATAAATTATTGAGCCAATAATGCATTAGTACTGGTGTCAGAGATTTGAATCAGTAGATCAATTTAAAGAAATGACTAGCGAGTCATTCACTCAGTGGAGTCGTTTCAGTAAAGAGTTACACTAAAAACAAAGTAAATGAGTCGATAAATGTTTTTAATTTCTCTTTGGCACTCAGTATTCGGTATCAAGGAAGGCAGCGAAGTAGGGTGGTTTGACGCAACGAGAGTGGTGAATCTTATTAATGATTTATTGGACCCTTCCGTCCCCTGCGGAGCGCGCCTGAATACGTGCGGCGACCGATGAATCCGTTGATACAGGCGCTTTCATTTTATCAGTGGCTACTATATAGACCTATGAAATATTACACGATTTATCATACAAGATAAACGTATAAAGTATAATCAAGTTTGCCTATAAAATTTGAAGAGTTCCCTCGATTTCTCAAGTATCTCATCATCAGATCCTGACCTGATGACCATGGGACCACCTGGGAAGTATACCATTTCAAGCAAAAGAAGAATTTTCCAAATCGGTGTAGGCGTCTTTGAGTACCTAATCGGGGAAAATACATAAAGATTCTGGCGAATTGAGAGCCTCATCTTTTTTTTAAGGCGATTAAAAATGTGGCCTTATCTCCCAAACTGGTGGTAGAGTTTTGACGTGTCATTAGAGCCACAGGTTGGCCTGCATAAAGTAAATAATTTTTAATTTTAATTATGAATTTTGTTGACAACAACGTTATTTAAGTCATAGGTCTTCCACACCCCGAGGTATTGCGTTGCAATGTATCCAGTGGTTTTGAAGTTGGTAACCTATAAGTATAACCTAGTATATTTTCATCCGGATATTTATACAACACGTATTCCTGTGATAATATACAGGCCAGAAGGGGTAGAATTGATAGCTTTGTTACAGCAAACACAGCGACGCGGCCGGGAGACGCTATAAATCTCCGTTGAGATTAATGCCTCCTAAGGACGGGGATGAGTGGGGTAGGTTTCCTACAATTTTACTGCTGTTTGCCTTTAAACACTCTTACTGCCATGGGATTCGCCGGCGGACCGCGAATTTCTTATTGCGTTGGGCCAAGGTTATTTTCGACAAACTTTACGAGGAAACCATGGGGGCCGCCAGCCGCCACCGGAAAAAATCCTTCCGTACGTCACCATTAAATACGAGTACTTTATAGATACAGACCTATATATATTTTTTAAATTATTTATGTAATATTTAATTACGTTTTGGTTATGGGGCGTTTGTTAGGTGGTTTTCTTTCAATCACGCTGCAACAGAGCTATGTATCGACGTGATTAGTGACATAGGCTACTTTTTATCCCGGAAAATCAAAGAGTTTCCGCGGGATTTTAAAAACTAAATCCACGCGGATAAAGTCATGGGCCTCAGCTAGTAATACTTATAATAAAGTTTGTTCTGCGTATGATACCCTAATGTATAACAATTACGAGACGTTAGTAGTTATCGTTCTCAAAGCGACTGACTAAACATAAGTGGTCTCAAAGCAATTTCGGCGAACGGCTCTGTCATTTAGGTATTAATATTAATATGTATAGGTAGTGAGCCTTTGAAACTCAAGCAGGCATGCTAATTGTTACACGAGTATGTCAGTATATCTCTGTTAATATATTTGAAGATGGTGTTAAGATGTTAAAAGAAAAAAATATGTTACAAATTGGTAAAAAAGTTATTTAATTAGTTGTTTTATAGCTTCGACCTTTTTTTATTTTTGAATAATAATTCTTCAGTCTTGGCCTGAGAAATAAGTAAGAAAAGTCAGGCCAAGTATGACTTTAGTTTTGCCCAGTGAAAGATGCTACAACTGATCATTCAAGGCAAGATACAAACAGATGGGGCGTAGGACGAAGAAGGTCATCTTGGCTGAAGAACCTTCGCCAGGAAAGCATCCGCACCTTTATTAAATGCAGCAAGGTCCAAAATACAGGTTGCCAGGAAGATCGCCAACCTTCATTCATTTTAAAAGAAGAACCTAAATAGGGCACCTACTTATTATATTAAAAATAAATAGTTAAACAATTATAACGTTTGAACTATTTTTACCTATACAAAATTTTGATATGTATCTAGCCAGTGGAAATGTAGGTACGTTCAAACATACAATCAGTAATTACTCAGTTCAGATTCCTGGAACAAGTTATTAATTTGCATCGAATTGCCGGCAGTCATGTGCGAATGCTATGTAAGCGTAGTATATAATAATGTTCTATCGAACAGTATGTAAAGCCCGTATATACGCGAGTAGCGAGAGCATGTCGGCCGCAGCCCGAGCCCGGATGTAACTATTGGCAACGTCTGGCCCCCGCGCCCTCCGCCTTCGCCTCTGCGACCCATTTTAGTGAATAAACTCACCAGATATACGGACCGAAATTGCGTGGTAAACGTGCTAAAGTTACGATTGTATCCTGCTGTCAATTGCATATCACCTCTCGCCACCTGATTCCCGGCAGCGGGAGGGTACGCCGCTGGCTGTTTGCCGCCTGCTTGCTTTGTGCCCGTTTAATAAGTACATTCGGCCATGTTTGCGACTGCACACGACAGCGTTGATGTGTAGTAATTACTTTCAGAGTAAGCGATTGTTCAATACCTATTGTGTTGCCATAAACGCTTCCAGCTAAATCGGACAGCAAATTGATTCGGGTGCGGGGCTTCGGAGTGGACGACAAAGGAATAATCGCCGCGGGGGTTGATCGAATATGATGTTGTTGAATCTAGCTTTGAAGGATTATACAATGTATTCCATTATGTCCGATGAAAATTCATCAATATTGGGAGGGAATTTTTAATACCTATATTTGATGATACTCCAACTCGTTACTGTATAAGTTTATAATGCAAAAAATAAAACTATTCCTAATTTATTAACCTTAATTTGCTTTTGTATCGTTGATTAAGCGCGACGTTTAATTGATTATTTTTTATCTTTGATTTAATTGATTATCTTTGTTGTCAAAAGTAGAAATTCCTTGATACCATTCCGAACTACGCTTGCCTCTTCTAGTTATAGCAATTTTCAGATCCAATGGGCGTGGAAATATCATATTCAAGGGAACTTCGGAGAACATTGTTTATTGTAAATTTCTATTGTAGAATTTCCTTTTGATCTAAGAATGGGGTAACCAATCAAATATAAGGTAATATGAAATACAAACTCTTTTATTACATTAAAAGTTCGCTGGCGTTCCTCTCATGCAGTACGCAAATATAGAGGGTACAAATAATCACCATATCCATCCATAGGTTTCCCACTTGTAACATGTGGAAAACTGCGCATGGATATGGTGATTATTTGTACACAACACATACACCATATACAATCTCACTCACTTTTTCAACCGAAGAAAAAAAGGAGGAGGTTCTCAATTCGTAGTATACTTTTTTTTATTAACAAAGAATGGTCAATTAAATTAATATTACCATTATGTGTTAGTGGTATATTATAAGTACATTAGCTAGCACGTGACTTCGTCCGGGTTGATTTAGTTTTTAAAAATTCCATGGAAGTTCTTTAATTTTCGGGTAAAAGTAGCCTATGTAACTCTCCAGGTCTTTGACTATCCCTATGCAAAAAATCACTTAAATCCGTAGCTCTGTTGCGGCGTGATTGAAAGACAAACCACAGGAATGACAACTGTTAGGTACCCTTTGTAATTTTTTTTTTAATACTTTTTAAATTTAAAAAAAACTGTGGATTTAACTAACAATTAATATTATATCCGAATAGGCACCTGCCAGGCAAGCGCGCTTCAACCAAGACCCCGTCGTTGCTTTCCATTGAATTATTGTCAAGAGCAAGCTTATCGTGCAATAAAAAAAATGAGTTCGTGATACGAGTTAGCGGTAGCGGCAGAGAGCCCGGGCGTAGCAGTAACGTAGCATAAAATTGTTGCTACGGCCCGCGCCGCCAGTCTGAAAAAGAAATTTTATATTTTCAATATAATTATCTAGCTTTTATAATAAAATATATTATTTTGAGTCTTAAAATTTTTTTAAGTTACATGTAATACATTAACCGATCGATTCGTTATCGAACTGCTACGTACTCTACGATACGAACTTGTACGTCTACGTGTACAAACAAAAGTCCATTTTCTTATCGTCGATAGGAAGTTATTTTCAACTGAAATGTGAGCAATCATACGTACCTACGAGATATTTTTTTACAGTTTGAGTTATGAGTGAACCTGTTAAACGCAGAAATACAAAACAGCCTTAGCTATAAAAGAAATTTTGATACAGCTTCTATGGCACTGGTAAAGACGACGCAAAAATTTTATTCAAAAATTCATATTTTTGTTAAATTTCTAAAGAGTAGGAGGTTTTATGACGTTTAATTTGTACGAAATATTTATAAATTTATATGCGCGCCAATTTTATAACGATTTCAACGAACCAACTTCGAAAAATGGAGGTTTTAAATTCGGTCCGTATTTTTTATATTTTAACTCAAAACAACGACAATATTGTGAGCCCATAAATATAATGTCCAGTGTTGATTATCGTTTAATATAATATTACATTTGTAGTATAAGATAAGTAATATTTCCCGGCAGAGACAATAAAATTTTATCATTCGCTATTCGCTACAAAGGAAGCAATTGCTTATTTCCGTTCACCGTGCCTAGTCAATCACTGCACAATTGCCAGGTATTCATATAATATTTTACAGTAGAAATGTTATAAGGAAACGGGACGCGTCTTTGTATAATACTGAATAGAATGCAGGACGGCTCGGGGAGGGTGCACCGTAACATTATTACATTTTCCCGTTTCCGAGAACGTTGCTATTTGAAAAATATGCACGAGATTCAAGAAATTCTTGCGAAGTACATTTTCTTCCGTAAGATCAAAGAAATTTCCATTTAAAGTTGCTCTAAAATGCTCGCTCCTTCTTTTTATAATTACAGCACTACTGCAACTGTCACGAGCATTATAAATACCTAAAAGGACCTGTAGCTCTTTACTTACCTAATTAATACATTTACTTATTAAGTTATTATCTGCTTCTCGAACCGGTAGTCTTGACTTGTCATAAGAGTCACAACGGTAGTCTTAACTTGTTATAAGATTCACAAGTTGGAAAAAATGAATATAAATAGTTTTGATTTTTGTTCCACTCGACTCTATACTTCTGCTACTACTACTTCTGTATTACTGGTATAATTGTCATGTTATGAAGAGTAAAAGACTATATTTTATAGGTCTGTGCAGCTGCACTGTAGAAAAATATAATTAATTATTTAAAAACTAAGTCTACCATGGAATCCATAAAACTGTTGGAATCTGAAAAAAGAAACGGTTGACTGAAGTTAGCTTCTTTAAAAAGTCTGAAAAGGAATAATGCATCTTAAGCATAAAAATTCTTATCTTGAGAATTAATTTGCGTTGCTTTATGAAAGCAACGCTCTTGTCACAGAATTTAATTAGGAATTAGTAAAGAAAAATTGGCATTACATAATAACTTTAAAAAAATTAACCGACAATAAAATCAACTAAAATGAGTATTAGATAGTAGTAGTTTTAATTAATTTATTTTTATATTAAGTATAGAAGAAATTGAAAATTATGCAATTAAATAAATAAATAAAGACTAAAAAGTTTTTGTAAAAAGTTATAATTTTTATTTGAAGTATATTAATAATAATTAATATTTTTCAAATTAAAATGCGTCCAACATCGAGGTAGATCATGTCCAGTAAAAAAAGAATCATTAAAATCGGATGACTCTGTAAAAAGTTATGCGTAGTTATACAAAAAAAAAATACCTACCTAAGCTACGTGACGACTAGAGAACCTCCTCCTTTTTTCCTCCTTCCTCGGTTGAAAATTAGTATACCTACCTGCTAAAAAGTTCGTATGTAGGTATTAATATATGGTATCAAAGCTGAAGTAAATGTTGCGCATTAAAGAATAATGATTTGTATGTAATATATGGAGCATAAGGAGCCGTCGGCAAGCCGTGCCCTGCAGCTGCTGCCTCGGCTGAGCGTGATATATTATGTTCGTCTACTCATATTTTTCTAATTATGTTTATACAGCTTTTGTCTCAGCTCCAACTGGATTGCTGCCATCGCTTGCCTTTATTAAATTTCCTCACGCTTTGTTCAACAGTACCTAAACACTGAAGAGAAATTTATTAAAAAGTTCAACATAGTCCCCGATCCTCCGTAACGATTTCTCGAAAGTTTCGCCGCAAGGTATCTAATAGCGTCATAATCTCCCACCGAATGTTGCGGGTGAATCGAATTGAATCATCTCGTTAGAGATTATATCAAAACGGTCGCACCTAGAGTGAGCTCGAACAAAAAGATCGTTCCCGGAGCGACGGGCGGCTGTGCTGCCATCTCGCGCGTTGCTAGGATACGCAGCGATCAATACAGCCTCCGCCGGGCCGCCTAATTACCAGCCCCCGCGCCCCTCGCCCCGCGCGCCCCGCCTCGCCGCCCGCGCCCGAGGAAACATCTCGCCCGACCGCACCGCTCCTGTCGGATTTAAATATCGGATGATAGAATTCACGTTCAAATGTTTTCACCATTTTACATGAATATTTATTCACAGGGTCTTTGTTCTTTATGAGAGCCTTATTTCTTTATTTTACAATACCTTCTCGTAGGTGTTGTATTTTTATTTAGACAATAAAATTGATGTCCGTTAAAGCTTTATTGTTTACAATTTTTCGAAATTAGAAATAAATTTTTGAATGTGAAACTCCGTTTTAGTGAGTGGAACAATGCTTTGGAAACAACACATCCATTTTTTGAGTTATTCGCTTCTAAAAATGTCTTAAAAACAGACTGATGAGAAATAAGTTTTTTAAATTTTAGAAAATACTATGTTAGAAAAACTGAATGTTCAAAAACACTTTTCCTAACTGTATAAGCAAAATAAGCTGTTTTTTAATTATCCTGACTGACTGACTGACTGACGATCAACGCACAGCCTAAACCACTGAAGTTAGAAACTTGAAATTTTGACAGTAGGTTCCTTTTATGACGTAGGCGAGCACTAAGAAAGGATTTTTCGAAATTCGCCCCCCAAGGGGGTAAAAAGGGGGGTTAAAGTTTGTATGAAACTCCGTCATTTTTCGAGTTATACTCATGAAATTCGGTATTTAGGCTTTAAATTGAAAACAAAAAAGTACGTGTTTCACAGTTTTTAAAAATTCTACCCCCTAAGGGGTTAAATAGGGGTTGAATGTTTGTATAATAGTCCTTCGTTCTTCAAGTTATTTTTCAAGTTACGTTTATGAAACTTGATATTTTGGCTCTTGATTAAAAATAAAGAATTACGTATTTTACATTTTTTTTAAATTCTCCCCCCAAGGGGGTAAAAAGGGGGGTTAAAGTTTGTATGAAACTCCGTCATTTTTCAAGCTATACCCATAAAATTCGGTATTTAGGCTTTAAATTGAAAACAAAAAAGTAAGTGTTTCACACTTTTAAAAAATTCTACCCCCTAAGGGGTTAAATAGGGGTTGAATGTTTGTATGATAGTCCTTCGTTCTTCAAGTTATTTTTCAAGTTATGTTTATGAAACTTGATATTTTGGCTCTTGATCAAAAATAAAGAATTACGTATTTTACATATTTCGAAAATTCTCCCCCCAAGGGGGTAAAAAGGGGGGTTAAAGTTTGTATGAAACTCCGTTATTTTTCAAGCTATACCCATAAAATTCGGTACTTAGGCTTTAAATTGAAAACAAAAAAGTAGGTGTTTCACAGTTTTTAAAAATTCTACCCCCTAAGGGATTAAATAGGGGTTGAATGTTTGTATGATAGTCCTTCGTTCTTCAAGTTATTTTTCAAGTTATGTTTATGAAACTTGATATTTTGGCTCTTGATCAAAAATAAAGAATTACGTATTTTACATTTTTTGAAAATTCTCTCCCCAAGGGGGTAAAAAGGGGAGTTTCAATATTCATAGTTAAGACAGGACAACGTCTGTCGGGTCCGCTAGTTTTAAATAATTAAGACACATGTTTTGAGAGGTTTCGAGCGAATTATTTGAAAAAGTTTTTATATCATTTTAAAGTATTTAAGTACTTTCATAGCATACTTCGAAATAGAAGGAACTTTACTTAGTTTTAACAATATTTAAAGCTAAATTAAAAAAATATATTTTTATTTTAGCTAAATGCACTAAGGATTACAAGCATGAATTTAAATTGTTACGCGAGATTAATTTCGAAGCGAAAACATTTTGTCCGCAGGCCATAATCCCCCTAGATTGCATCGATTCGATAATCTTTTCTTTCCTAAAAGAAAAAAAAATAAACATTCGAACTCTTCTAAACATATTTAAAGATATACCAATACTAAGTACCAATACCACCAACCAACTTATTATTTGAATGAATCATTCATATTATTCACTCTTCTCTACTTTACGAGGTTCAGGATTATCTGTCATACTTGAATACAAAATGTAAAGAGAATAGCTTGTTTAAGAACTAAGTATAAAACTTTATAGGTTATTGAATGCAAATGATTAGATCAACCACATTAATAGGTATATCAGAAAGTTATCACATATGTGGGTGTTAAACAATTGATTGTGATGATTCAATTGGACGTGAAAGAAAGTATAGTAAAAAACCTACATGTCTGAGAGTTTTCTGTAATTTTCTCAAGGTGTGTAAAATCTGCAAATCCGCACTATGCTGAAATCTGTAGAGCGTGCTCTGACTCAGCTCAGGCTTAAGATAGAGTTAAAACGAAACACAAATAGGTATGCTCCGACATAAATCTGTCTCCTTTTAACTCTGTCTTGAGTCTGAGCAGAATGAGAGTGTGGTCTATAGATTTCAGCCTTAGTCAGCCTGATGGCCTTTCTATTCTGAGAGGAGACCTGTGCTTAGTAGTGGTTGGCGATGGATTGAGATAATAAAAGTCAGAACAATAATTCACCGAGTGTCTGGACAAGGTCTGGACTCACAGAATAAATAATAAAACCTATTTATGGGCCCGATCGATAATAACCTTATTCATCTTTGCTCAAAATCCACCTCGTTCTAAATCGTCGTGGGTTTATCTTTACCGAGTGATATCTTTGCAACGCTATGTGCTCAGAAAATTAATGTACTTCCCTCAAATAATACTTATAAAAGTCTATGAAAAAAGGAAAACTAGTTTTTAACCGACTTCCAAAAAGGAGGAGGTTATCAATTCGGCCGGTATTTTTTTTAACTTGCTTTTTACATATTCTTGCTTTTTATAAAATACATCTAATTTTTTCTATCGCCACTGTAAGCGCCACTGTTTCCCTGAATTCCTGAAGTGTACTTTTATTTCGTAGTATCTGATCTATGTTATTTTTATAATTATGTATAAAGTTTAGTCATATATGTCGTTAAAGAGGAGAGAAAATATGCTTTGAAAGTAATACGTTCATAGAATATCCCCGGCGAGTAGAGCTTGAAATTCTTTACCATGACAAAGGAATATTCTACCCTCCGCCTGAGTTCGGAATAGGGTTCGAAAGTTTTCTTTACGTGAAAATTTACTTACCTGTGGATAAAGGAGACGAGAACCCTTTTAAGAGGCAGTACATAATTTTTGCCATAGCATTTGAGATGGTGGTGCCATGCCATACGTTTTGAATATCCTTTTCAAGTTTTTTAACCTAAAAAGCCCAAGATACGCGAAAGTTTAATTTGATTGTAGCTTAACCTTACGATCTTCGTTTCTAAGCTCTACACAAGAGACTCTTGAATTTTTTTACCCAGTTTGTTTGACACTGCAGCGTGTATATTATGTAAATTTTCAAGCGAGAATAAAGAAAAACATGAATCCAATTTCTATTCGCGCTGTTCTTATTTTCTCAAACATGCAAACACATGCAAACGACATTACCAAACCTCGTTTACATAAAGGCCAAGCGTGTTGTAAACACGCAGGCGATGCAGTCCACGCAGCACAGACAGGGCTGTTGATGCAGACTTAGCTGACCAACGTATGCTGCGCAACTAAGTGACACAAGTACATTGATCCCCGTAATAAAAAAATAGATATTATATTCCGTGAGCGCTAACTATAGGTACTGGTGCTCGAAGAATTAGAAGCACCAGTGCGAACTCGGTGACGTACATACTTACTGGTTTCGTGAGCTGTCATTGTTTACATAGAGCAAAAATATCGTTTTGTATGATAAAAAGTGCACAAATTCCAATAGAAAATGATAAAAAGTAGGCGTTCTTTTATGGTTATATCGAGCAACCTGGAAATAAAAGTTAAGTCTAAGCAACTACACTGTCTTAATTGTTAGTAGAACCGTGAATATATTAGACAACTCGTTGATGTCGTATACATTTAAAAATCGATGGTAAAAATAAGTGAAAGCGCACGTGTCGCACAAAAATCTGCGTTGTCACTACAATCTGACGTGGACCTACTAGGAGGCTAGACACATGTCTACATGGCACATGCCTGCGCGCCAGCATACACATGCAGCTCTATGCTTGTTCATGCATTACAAAATTTGCCCTGTCTTGTTCTGCAAGGACAGCGTCGCCTGCTTCTTTACAGTACGCTCAAGCCTTTGAAATGTTCGAAATTATGTTCGCGGAAACTCGGAGTTTTACGGAGTATTTAAAACTTTTACGGTCGTCGTCTATTTGCGAATTCATTCCGGAGCCTCTGATGCGGAACTGTCCAACGTTGCATTCAATTGAAAACTTCAGTCGTGTCGTAATACAGTGTAAATGACTGTAAACAGAGTAAGAGACTCGCTCTTTGCTTAGGTAGGTACGTTTTACAAGGCAACTAAGTAGATTGAATCTACTGACATTATGATACTTTTTACTTTTAGCTGAGTACTGGAACTAAGTTCAGCTCAAGTAAATTTTGTTAATTAGTTTCGACAAATTAACAAAATGTTCCTCAGCTGAACTTAGCAGCTGAAAGCTGGTACCATAGTAATTAACTAATTATTTAATTATGTTATATCTGCTTACTTTACTCTGCTGAATTTTTTGTGGAATTTTCTTCTCATTCAGGACGTCTGTAAAGCTGTAACTTTAACTTTTCGTAATTAATTAGCATGATTACTAGATAGATGATTATATCAGGAGTTAAAGCCAACTCTTTTCCGTTAGGTCCGGGACAACTTCAAAAATTAGGTTAAATTCCTCCACTAACTTTTCAAAATTATGTGCATTTTAAGCCATCAAATGTCCAATAAAGGAAAACATCATGAGAAAACCTACATATTTTGTGAATAAATCAATGGAAAATGTTTTCAAAAGCGTTTTGTCAATCCGCACTTGGCCAATGTGATGGACTATGCCCATTGCCCAACCCTTCTTATTCTGAGAGGAGAGCTGTGGCGATGATGATGGAAAAATAGTACAATGCTGCCCTCCTCAAGCTATAACGTCGCTAACCAACATTTACTATGTACTTACTTTTTAACCGACAAAAAAGAGGATGTTCTCAATTCGACGCGTATATGTATGTATGTATGACCACGCATAACTTTTCAAAGAGTCGTTCAATTGTGATAGTCTTTTTTAATGGATAGGGTCAACCTCGAAATTGGTCCCATTTAAAGAAATATAAATTCCACCTCTACGAGTAGACGCACACGGTTTTTACGATTCTATCACGCATAACTTTGTACCGGGCTATCCATTTTGTATAATCCTTATTTCATTGAATCAAAGTAAAATTAGCCACTAAAAATTAAAAAATAATAACTTTTTAACAAAATATTGAACCAACAATAGAAGCAAGGCCATACCAGAGCATGCACTGTTCGGAAAGGTCGCCAGAATATTAATTTGAGATTGCCTTTCTTTTGCATCTTCACATCATGGTTAAATTGCATTTAAATTCCTTACAGTTCTTTAATCTATCAATGCCTTCAATATACAGAAAAATTATTTAAAAACTAGAGTACCTACCTACTTGGTAGCTAGTTAGGGTAATGAAAATAAAAAATGTTGGTATAGTAGACTGTTTGTTGTATAGAGCGAGGCCAGAGAACCTTGCAAACGGATCTCTCGATGTCTTTTGAAAGGTGCATCGAAGCGGAAGCGAGCCACTGCCGTCTCCGGGTCCTTTGAGAGCGCAAACATCGAGGTAATTGGATTGCCGCGAGATACCTAAATAAACAGTTAAAAAAGGTTCTGTTTAATGCAGTCAGAAAACTCACTTGATTGACATTCTTATACGGACATCTTAATGTCCGTATAAGAATTTTATGTGCCTAAAAATGTACCGTAGCAATCTTGTAGCACTTACCTACAGATCTAGATACGAGAAAGTATTCGTAGCGTATAGACTCCGAAGTATTATATAAAAATATTTTAAACTAGCTGAAGTCCGCGACTTCATCAGACAGGTTTTTTCTTTGCGAAAGGAGCGTTGAGCGATTCTGATATAAGAAAATCTCATGGGTTGGCGTTATTGACGCGGACGTGCTAATGTTGAGCATAAACATAGTATTAACAGTACTATATATTTATAGTATGACGTATTTTCATTTCAACACTTTGGTTATACTCAAAGCTTCAACAACACCACCAACAGACCTGTCTTACGACGAACGAGGAATAAGTACGGCATGTTACCATCAAAAAGTAAATCAAAAAAAGTTGTCATGTTGTTTTTCCAAGGAAAACTCTTTAAAAATAAACTTCCCCCGATTTCTCTTCAACGATCATGATTACTTATCTTAAAAACATGTTTTTCTCAAATCTTCAAACGCTGTTTATTTCTCGCCGCCCTCTTTCGCAAAGCTTCTTTTTGTCAAAATTGACGGCAAATTATATGTGTTACCCATCGAACATTTAGAAGAGCAATAACCGACGGGTGATAAGACATTTTTAGTAAGCCTTTAAAAGCAGATTACACTGTATCGTCGCGTTTGCGTTAGTACGACGAGGTATCAGAAAATTATTAAAAATGTACTGTAGGCTGTGAAAGGGTTGACACCCTTTATGGCTAACTAGCTTTAACCCGCGGCTTCGCTCACGTTAGGTTCGATTTTTTAACCCCCTATTTAACCCTCTTGGGGTTGAAATTTTCCAAAATCCTTTCTTAGCGGATGTTTACGTCCTAACAGCTACCTGTATGCCAAATTTCAGCTCGATCGGTCCAGTGGTTAGAGCTGTGCGTTGATAGATCAGTCAGTCAATCAGTCAGTCAGTCAGTCACCTTTGCCTTTTATATATTTAGATTATGACAATAACCATCAAAATCATAATTATGATTAGTATAGTCATGAATTGCTGGAGCGAGTTACTCGTATATCCAAGCTTTTTTATTTATTTATATAATCTTCAATTTTTTTAATGAGAATAGTTTTAATAGATTTCTTAAACTTGTGTAAAGGCAAGTCTAAGATCGACTGCGGAACTGTAGAATTTTGTAACGTCACGATCTTTCCCACAAATAACTTTCGGACTTTCTTGAGGCATAGTCGAGGAATTACGAGCCTATTTGGATTTCTCATTTGCCTATCGTAAGAGAAGTAGAAGAGACTGTCTAAGAGTAGCAAACCTTGAAGATCAAATCTTAGTAGCTGTACGCAGTCGGCAAGGTTGCACAGTAACTTCATTACGAAGGCAATATCCGCCGTTGTCTCGCAGAGATCGCGTCAAACCACCAACGTGCCTTAACGACTATAACTCTAATGCCATTACGTAGTTACTCCCTCGGGACAAGTAGTTATTAGCTTATCAGTGACAGACGCAATTTGATCATAAGATTTGACGACCTCTCTGGCGTACTGGTGAACGCTGTGGTCTTATAACTGGGAGACCTCGGGCTCGAATTACCGGCGGCGACAATTTGGGAATTTATAATTTCTGAATTGTCTCTGGTTTGGTTAGGTCTGGTGGGAGGCTTTGGCCGTGGCTAGTTATTACCCTACCGTCAAAGACGTGCCGTCAAGCGATTTAGCGTTCCGGCACGATGGCGAGTAGAAACCGATTAGGGGATAGCTGGTATTAAATAGTGGCTTCTTATACGATGGTACGGAACCCTTCGTGTCCGACCCGGACTTGGCCGGTTTTATTTTCATTTGGTAGGTACACTCTTGTGGCACTAATTTACAATTATATTAGTTACGCCTACGCCATACGATGTGTCTATCTTGCTACTGCTCCACCTGCGCCGTAACGCGTAAATTCACACGATAATAAAGGCATTACGCAGATGGGGCCAGTATTTTAATGCGTAAATGTGTTGTAGCATTACTAATGACGACGTTAGACACTAAGCGATAACTCGCGACGATTCATGAAAAATTACTTTTGGCAGCAATTTTTCTGTTAATGTAGTTATCTGTTTTTTTTTTAATTCGATGACAAGATAGGTAGCCCTTGACTGCAATCTCACCTGATGGTAAGTGGTGATGCAGTCTAAGATGATAGCGGGCTAACTTGGAAGGGGTATACCCCTAATCGGTTTCTACACGTCATCGTGCCGGAACGCTAAATCGCTTGGCGGCACGTCTTTGACGGTAGGGTGGTAACTAGCCACGGCCACAGCCTCCCACCAGACCAGAACAGTGACAATTCAGAAATTATAAATTCCCAAATTGCCCTGCCGGGAATCGAACCTGAGACCTCCAAGTTATACTGTTTAACGCGTTATTTTTTAATGCCCTAATTAAGGCGATGTGAGCGCAACCGTTAACACTAAAATTAAAGCAGATGGAGCAGTAGCATCTAAATAAAAATATAGCGATAGCATGCATGAACTTTATAATGAGTGTAACGTAACTGCCACTCTCTTTGAGTCCACTAGCGAGCAAATTGCACTCACAGCGTAGCCCTGATGTCTGGGGCTAACAGCCACTCGACGCTTTCCACGGCGACACGGCTTTCACAGGAATATAGACAACTTGCTCATATACTTATTAAAGTAGTAAGCTTACTGCCTCGTTGGTCTAGTGGTTAGCGTGTTCGACTATGGATGATGAGGTCCCGAGTTCGATGCCCAGGTCGGGCAACAAAAAAAATGTATCGGGTTTTTCTGTCAAAGAAATTCTTAGTACTAGCCCGGAGTTGGGAAGTAGGCGGTAAGTTACCCTCGTGCTTCGGAGAGCACGTAAAGCCGTCGGTTCTGCGCCTGATCTCTCTCCGGTCGTGTCAGATTTCCGTTTCATCGGATTATGAGAGTGAAGGAATAGAGAGTTCACCTTTGTCTGCGCATACACTTGTGCACTATACCTAAAATCACACGCGCAGATGGCTAATCTCTGAGGAGGTTGGCCGCCGTGACTGGATTCGGGTAGGAGGACATTATTATTATTATTTAAGGTAGTTCTAAATACCATTCATCATTTTTAATTTTTAGAAAACGATAAAAGACACCAATTTATACAAATGTAAAAGTCTTAAATCACTAATCTGCTATAATCCAACGCTAATCCAACACGACTTTTAAAACAATCCGCAGCGTATCTATTCATTTGCATCAGTGTTAAGATCGGAATGGCCTCCGAGTGGCTTTTATAGCGTTCTTGCTGCATCAATGCATTTTAACCCCGTTATAATATCGGGAGGGTACCAGCCAATCAGAGGTCATTGCGATCTTTACACTGATGCAATCATTGTTAGAGAATCGACACACAGGCGCAGGACTTATGGCGATTTACGTGTTCTTCGACGCACGGGCGTGCATAATTATAACGGGGGTGTTTTTGTCCTAACCCGAGACTCGAACTCAAGACCCCATGATCAGCAGCCTAAACTAGCCTCTAGAGTTTACACGTATGAGGCAGTTAAATGGTATCAGCACAGCAGCGACTGAAGTAATGGAGTTTCATAAGTTTAAGAAACATTTTAGAGGTATCTAAAATGTTTCTTAAACTTATGAAACTCCATTCTTCTTCTTTGTCACGAGAAAAAGATGCTGGACAAAAGTCTCTTGCATGGAATCTTACAGGTTTCGGTCTTGCGCCGCCTGAATCTATCGGCTGCCTGCGATTCGTTTGATATCGTCCGTCCACCTAGTAAGGAGTCTGCCTTCACTGCGCTTCCCTGTGCGGAATCTGCATTATAATTAATCAACTCGGCTGGACAGCGTTTGGGAAGCTTCGAGATGTTTCCTTGTTCAAAATACGTGTGCTTAAAGACTAAAAAAGTCTTTGAATAGTGCGTGTTGCCACTTGCTCTAAGACAGGGCCGCTATGTGCCTCATAAGAAAGCTCTGATGGTGATGGGAGAGTCGTGCTCGGAGTTCCTCTGTTATCAAGGTTCACCTATATAACTCAACGGGCTTTTTATGTGGTTGAAGTGGTAAAAAGTGGGGCACAAAGTATAAACTGATAGACGTTGGGATTCCAAGGTGCTGAACTAGTGACCTCGTACCGGCTAGAGGGGTCTATCCGTCTACTGTGTAGTTCGATAACATGAAGCATTAGATGAGTCGTAGGGAGCTGCAAATACAAGCGCAACGTATCAAAGTCCCTTCAAGAGCCCTGGATGTCCAGCTGTGGACCTCTGTCAGTTGAAATTCTCTGTCATAACATAAATATTTCAAAATAGGTATACTCGTAGTTGTAAATGATAAAGTCAACATCACATTTTTTATACCTACCTTTTTATTAAAATTAAACTTATTAAGTACTTAAAAATATAAATTAAATATAAATCTCAAACAATAACGTATAGTTTGGCATTCGACAATTTGTATTCTTTTTTCCAACATTGTTGTGTTGTGTTGTTTAACAACCAATATTTTTATAGATTATATATTTTATTAAAACTAGTTTCAAGAGATCAAATAACTTATATCAGGTAACGTCAACTTTGCAGGTAAGGTACAGCGTTGATAATAATTTTTTTCAATTAATTTAAATTAGAAAAATACTACTTACATCTCTTTAAAATTTCAATTATAAAACTTACAAAAGAATTTACCACAATATTCCCACTACTATCACCATTCACCATTATCACAATTACTTTTACTTAATAAATAATTTACTTTTTCTTGGTATATCAATATATTACACGTACTTCTGATCGGTATCGCATAGACACAACTACAGTGACTTAATTTTAAAAGAATAATTTAGTTAGGTACCTACCTATTTATTAAGACAAGAGTAATAAAGATTTTTTAATCGCTATACCTACATCGTAAAACTACGAATCGTCGTTTTGCGAAAGAATAAGATGCGTGATTCAAAGGTTCATGATAAAAAATTATTTTTAGAAATAATGTGACATTATTATGCATTGGCAATCCACTTTTTGTAAATGGGTATAAGTTGCAAAAGGTAACTAACTTTTCAATATAGAACAATATTTGAAAGTTATTAAAACCATTTTCATGTCTGAGTATAATTTTAAAATTATGATATTATGGACTTATATTTTTTTATTTACTAGAGCAAAGGAGAATGGGCGGTTTCGTCCCCAGAGTGTATCAAGTTGTGATATATGTCATTTTAAAGGTCATGATAATAGCTTCATTTTATTGTATGACACCAACTATGAGACACGTGCAGGGAAAGAACTATGATTTTTTAATTTTTTTATAATAGAACGTATTTATTTTTGTTTTTCTGTTTTTTTTTTTTTAATACAGAATGTATGCGTTATTTTAGGGGTTTCATTTATTTAGTATAAACTCAAAAAAACGCTTAAACCCTACCTAAAGCCGTCTCCAACCGCCCCTATAACGGCCCCTGACCTCACATCTAATCTATTATACGCGCGTCCTTTGTACAGGCCGTAGTTGGTAACTATTAACTACGCGGCGCGCACATATCTTTTGCTCTTTAGGATCGGTACTATTTTGAGTTTTTGACCTCTGTCCTCTGCACGTTTAACGGACTTGATTTTTCTGTTTTTGTACGTGTAGTTTGTGAGGGGATCTTTAACTCTCTTCTTTCTCTTCTCTCTTTCTTGACTGGCAAGCGGCTGTATTAAGGTCCTTAATAACTGCTTAATCTATTGTCTAGTTACAACATACAGCAGGGTCGTCTCCTCTGTCCGTGAGGCCTGAGCCCGAGGCATGGCCCCATTACCCGGGCGGGGCACGGGGAAGAGCATTTCCCCGGTGTTGAGTTTCGGCCTTATGGCCGAGGCTCACTGGCGTTGGTTAGGAGCCTGTGGTCCGTCGTATCCGTGGGGCTCCGCACCGCAGGCGGGTATTCCGCCGCCGTCTGCGGAGCGATGTCAAATCCGGTGGGTGGCTCCGCGCTATGGGCGAGTGAATCGTCCGGTGGATCTCGCATCGTTTTCGTCGTCGCTGGAGTCACTTGCGTGCCTCCAGCATCCTCAGTGTTGGCGATCGCAGGAGCTCTCGAGGTACAGGACGTCCGGTCGTGGGTCGGCTGGTTAGCGGTGCGATACCGTTGAGGTGCCGGTACGGTCCGCAATCGGCGCGCTAACATGCGCCGCGCAACTGAGCGGACGTACTCTTCCACGGTGGGCATCTTGAGGTTGCGATGGATGACGTCGTTCCTCACGTACCTTGGAGCTCCAACGATCAGACGGAGGCACTTATTCTGGAGGACCTGTAGGCGGCTCCTCTGACTTGCCGAGTAGAGCGCATACCAGGCAGGTGCCGCGTACGTCAGTCTGGAGCGGATATAGGCTCCGTAGATGAGGAGCTTGGTCTTCGGTGATAGGCTTGAATTGAAGACTTGGTGAAGCATCGACCCTGTCGCCTTGGCCTGGTTCACAACTTGGTTGACCAACGGAATCAGGTTTAGGCTGAGGTCGATGCGTCACCCCAAGTAGCACACCGAAGTTCGTCACACTGCCCTCGGAAGCGGAGTTGATGCATAGGCTTCCGGTCTCCGGATGTCGAACAGGATAGCGGCCGTCTTTCCCACGTTGACGGCCATCCTCCATTTGACCATCCATTCCGGAAGCAGGTCCAGCAGGCGCTGCATCTTGTTGCAGACGACGATCTGGTGGTACGACGAAGCGAGATACGCGCTGTCGTCGGCGTAGAGCGACAACAGCACGTCTTCCTCCCCCTCGCGTAGATGTCCGGCGAGGGTAGGGATGTTGTTAGTGTACAATGCGTACAGGCACGGCGATAGGCAGTGGCCCTGAGGTACTCCTGCACGTATGGGGCGCGGCTGGGAGTCCGCGCCCTCCACGGAGACGTGGAAGGATCTGCCTTCCAGGAAAGAAGCCACCAGCCGCACGATCGTTAGTGGTAGGTCGGTCGAGAGGTCGCCGGTATGCCACACGCGATCGAAGACCTTCTCGATATCGAGAAAGACCCCGACGGTGCAGTACCCCCTGTTCTTCTCACTGGCGATGTGGTGAAGTCCTCTCGCCAGCTGGAGCGTCGTCGAGTGGTTGCTGCGAAAGCCGAACTGCTCGTCCCGTAGTTGGATGTACGGAGCAAGCCTTCGCAGCAATAAACGCTCAAACAGCTTGGTGATGTGCGGCAGTAGGGTGATGGGGCGGTAGCTCCCTGGATGGTGGCGATCCTTGCCTGGTTTGGGAATGGTGATGACCTTCCCTCTTTTCCAGGTCTCCGGGAAGTGTGCGGTGTGGAGTACCTCATTGAAGAGTCTCGTTAGGGCAACGAGAGCTCTTCTGGGCAACTGCTGAAGTGTGGCGATCGGAATTCCGTCGTAGCCTGGCGCCTTCCGTTTGGGGAGTCGGAATACGGCCTTCCTCAGCTCAGACGGGGAGATGAACTCGCCTCCCCGGAGCTGGGGAGTCGGGCCGACAGGAATTCCCGCACTTGTTGGTCGATCTCTTCGTGGTGCCTGTACGCATTGTCACTGGCCGGTGGGTTTGGAGTAAATTGTATCTCCATATACTCCGCCATGATCTCAGCACGATCCTGGACGGAGTATTTTTGCCTACCCTGGCTGTCTAGTACAGCGTAGGCGAGTGAGTCGGTTCCGGTGAGTTTCTTGCACAGGTGGTACAGCGTCGTTTCTCCCAGGCAGGCAGGGGTACTGCGTAGATATGCAAGCACGGAGGTGAAGGTGCAACACAGACAAGCAGCCACACCACACTATATGAAATAAAACTAATTACCCGACGGTAATTGGTACGACTACCAACTAGCCACAATCAAAGCAAAAACAGAAAAATCAAGTCCGTTAAACGTGCAGAGGACAGAGGTCAAAAACTCAAAATAGTACCGATCCTAAAGAGCAAAAGATATGTGCGCGCCGCGTAGTTAATAGTTACCAACTACGGCTTGTACAAAGGACGCGCGTATAATAGATTAGATGTAAGGTCAGGGGCCGTTATAGGGGCGGTTGGAGACGGCTTTAGGTAGGGTTTAAGCGTTTTTTTGAGTTTATACTAAATAAATGAAACCCCTAAAATGACGCATACATTCTGTATTAAAAAAAAAACAGAAAAACAAAAATAAATACGTTCTATTATAAAAAAATTAAAAAAATCATAGTTCTTTCCCTGCACGTGTCTCATAGTTGGTGTCATACAATAAAATGAAGCTATTACCATGACCTTTAAAATGACATAAATCACTACTTGATACAGTCTGGGGACGCAACTCATACAAAAGTGCCCATTGTCCTTTTTACTTTGTTATTAATAAATCTTAGGCATCATCATAGCAAAAATTGGAATGATGCAACACCTGGTAATGGTAGTTTTTGGCTAAAAAATTAACTAATTATCGAAATTGTCTAAAGTATTTAACATTCTATAAGAAAGCAATAATGAAGGCATTAACTTATTGGCATCGACAATTATTATTATAAAAATGTATTCCAATCCTTATTATATGCAAAAGTAGGTTTGTTTGTTGGTTTGTCCTCCAATAACGCTGTATCAGAGCAACGGATCGACGTGATTTTTTGCATGAGTATAGTTGAGGACCTGGAGATTAACATGGGTTACTTTTTATCCCGGAAAATCAAAGAGTTCCCGCGGGATTTAAAAAAAATCCACGCGGACGAAGTCGCGGGCATCAGCTAGTTATGAAATAAAAAACGTAATGAGAACTGCGAGATAAAAAATGACAAAGCAAGAAGAAGGGAAGTATAATTTAAATTATTGTTTACGATATAACAACTCTTTCCTGTTGATATGTTCCCTAACTTACATCTCCTCCATTATCACAGCCCTTAAACCGATTACCATTAAATAACAGAATATAAACTATAAACAAGAATAACTACAATATAGAATGTAAGATTCGATAAGTACTCAATTTTAGAACATCGTAATTAAGTAGTCGAATAAACTGAATATCATGAATAATAAACATATTAATTATTATTATTAGCTATAAATATCATGAGAGCTAGGCTCTTTCGATTTAAATATTATGTTAATTAGCTATTTATTTATTTATCGCATATATTAAGTCTTCAATTATATTATTTTACCTTTTATAATAAATTCCGTTGTTTAGTTAAAATTAGTCTAACCATTTGCAGTGCACGCAAACGGATTTTTCGAATTCAATTTCTACCTACTATAATAAATGTACACAGGTTGTGTCTTACACGTTCAATAAGCCTGAGGCTCCGTCGGGTGGGCTTCAAATGACCTTGGATATTGGAACTAAATTACTAGCTGAAATTACGATCATGATTGACACATGAAGTGATAGAACTGATCGAAGTTCACCGGCTCTAGTTCATAGTCCTTTTCTGATTTATGAAGTAGCTCTGGATTTCGTTTTAGGAAGTTCCTCACCCAATCTTCACCAGCCATCCGTGTATTGCAATCAAAAGGATGGTTCAGATTATTATCTTCCGCGTACTGGAATGCGAGCTCCCTTATGTCCCTCCTTGATACGCCCATGAAATATTTCTCCATGCTCTTAATATAACCTACTAAGTCCTTCTCTTGATTCTCTGTGAACACGCGTCTATAATGCCCCATTAGAGGCTTCGGATCATCAGGTTGCTGATAGCGAACTTTACTTGCTCTCCTTTGGAGGGTGGAGCGAGGTATGTGAAAGGTCCTGGCGGCGAGCTTGTAGCCCATTTTACCAGATACAACAGCTGCCACGGCCTTAGCCATTTCTTCTTCGTTCCAGGATTGACGACCACTCATTCTTTCGTATTTCCGTACCATGACTGTCTGAAAATAAACGAAATTCTGTATAAATATTAAACTCATATATTCTGTGTAAAATTAAATACATATGCGAGATACTGGTCGAACGGTAAGCTTGTTGAACATAGGAAGTGTTGCGTCACCGAGTGTCACAATTGAGGCCATGATCAAAGTTGGACGTTGGAACTATTGTGAAGATTGCTTCGATAACATTTTATAAAGTGTAAAAGAAGCTGGGAAATGATACCCTAAGCCCTAATGTATGTACCCATAACCAAAATAAACTGACTACATAGTTATATAAGTCAGTTTATTTAAATTAAAAGTAAGCAGGTACAGGTATACATATTATGGCATCTGCGGTGTCCGGTGAACTGCGAAGGGTAACCGTGGCCTATCTACCGGTTTGTAAGCCGCGTCCAATGTCAAAGCGAGTCAATGGTTGAGGTGTTTTAGAGGCTATCCTCAATGTAACTTTGAAGCAATATTCATAAATATGTAAATATGGCTCATCTTTATCCAGTATGTGAATGTTAGATAAAATGTCTATTTATTTGGTTCTTTATTTTAAGAGTGTTTTTGATTGATTGGAACTTGAACTACATATTCAAAGCTACAATGAATACCTGTACACCGATATAGTTCGATACCTGACTAACAAGTAGGAAAAATTTTGTGTGAAAAGTCAAAGACGTCTCAATAGAGATGAGGTTGATAAGAAGTCTTAAAATACACTTCCAACAGAAACTAGTCAGAAAGATGTTTATCTTGATGTGGTTGCTCATACGTATATGGAAATGGATACTCTGAGAAATCATCATGACCATGTGAATAGATTGTACGAATTGACGTAGTTTCGGTCAGCTGTTAAATACGGGCATCCGAATACAGCATTTCCAGTGTGACGCCATAAAGGTGGTATTCGCGTAAACAACAATGACTAACCGTGTTGGCGATCGCCCACCGCATCGCTCGCAACAGCTGATAGTGAGTAAGTACAGCACGCGATAAAATATGGCATGTTTTTCCAGCGCGATAACTTGGGAATCGCGGTTGAGGCCCTCACTACATGTATTTAACCGAAATAGGTATTAGGTACTTTGCTAAAGTAAGCAGGTATGACCCGCAACCTTCCTGCAACTCGTGAACTACGAGGCAAAGATACATAAGAGGCGGTAATGACTACAGTCGTTTGTACGTCATTTGTGTTGCACACCAGTGCCCGTCGAACGGGAAATACCTAACTCTCGATAGCTGTTGACCGTCCTTGAGTGACCGCGTCTTATTTTTTATCTGTTAAAAGAACTACGTCGACGGTCGGTCAGCTGTTTGTGCTCGCTTTAATGCGCGTCTATCAACATGTCTCTACAAATGTAGATATTAACGCATCAAAAATACGCGAGATCTCTTCGACTTTTAAATACATCGCCTGGTGAGGCTGGCCTCCCTTTTAAATAACGCTCGTTGAGAAAGCAATGTATAATGTTCAAGGCGGTAAATCGATATAAAGATAGACATTGAGACGTCACTGTAGCGGCACGAGCACGCCGTGAGCCGAGGTTACTGTGACGCGTGACTTGCAAGGTCCCCGCTGCATTGCACGATGCGCCAAGGTTGCCACGCTCCTCGATACCAACACGAGAAATCTAGGCCTCGTAATACATTGCATTAAAGGCAGGCAGCAGGTTGCAGGCGAAGGGTAAAGGAAGAGAGAGCATCGCAGCGTGCGCGGGTATCCATGGTTCAGTCGAAGCGGCAGAAGTGAAACCTGCATCGGACGTTGCCAGGTTGCATCGATTCGAAAGTGGTTTTCAGACGAGCACACAACGTAGGGTTAAAGGGGTGTCAGTACTCACGGGTGGTGCCGGGTGCGTCGGGAGCGGAGGGTGAGTGGAGTGGTGCGGTGTGGCGGCAGGCGGCGGCAGCAGCGCGAAGCGGACGCGGGCAGCGAGACGGCGTGCGGCCAGACTGACGGCGCGCGCGACACTGGCGCGGGGCCCGTCTTGCCCCGCAGCGGCCCTGGCGCGCTGACGTCACCTGGCCCAGGGCCCGGCTGTACGACTATTTTTGTCCACAACTAATTATCGCCTTCCTTTGTCCAATCATATGGTTATGTACTGAAAAGGAAATCTGGTTTTATGCCTACGTGCATCTGTAGCATAAAGGACTTGTACCTAACTATTTATTCCTACACATCGTACAATACGTAGGAACTACGTAAATGCTACTGACTCATGATAATTAACTAAGTATTATGACATATTTTTGTACACAAACAACAATCGTTTTTCGTCATCATTATAGAATTCCATATATCTATATGGATGGATATCCATATATCTTGGATATCTATCCAAGCAAGTAAACACTATGAATTTTTGATTGCCTGAAACACAGAGTGGCCTGAAAAGCCATATTTTTCGGAATTTGCAAATTCAACTGATTTCATCTAAATTTTCTGTTCACATAGGATAGGTTACAATAGTATAATTAACTTTAACCTATGGGAAATAAAGACAGGAAAAATGATCAGACCTTTGCTATGGATCTTAAAAACATCCTATACCTAAAATTATGTATAAAAAATTCAATTGAAATACTTTGACTGCCTAGATAATAATTATTATTATGGTTTGCATACTTACCAAGTTATAAAGATAACACTAAAAATAACATCAACAAAGGTAAGGCGTATTATATTTCGAACTGAAAGTATGAAATCTAGAATATTGAAACAAAGAATTCTCAGGCGTTTCAGACTCATCGTGTTGTGGGATTAAGCATTGAATTTGAGCCAAAATGCTTATAGTGGAATGACAATGAAGCTACGTGCTAATACGTCATGTACACGTCTCGAGATGACTCACGCCGGGTTTGTCCCGACTTACTCCCTGGACCGCTTAAATAAAAGTGTTTTCCCCTGAAACGTATTTCGTAGAGTCAATTTCCACCTTACTACTCATTTGGGACATTCCGATTCGTGGTTAATGTTTACACTGGAAAGACGGACGGGTGAGATTAGCCCGAAACACAGGAATCAGAAAAATTCTATCGATCTGTTTTTACGGAATAGTTAATCTCCGAAATGCCTGAAGCGATTTTGACACGAGGTTCTTTTCTAGCATTTTGAAAGGAACCCTTAGTGACGTATTTTTTTATCCAAACAGAAGACATAATAAAATGATGGAAGGTTTTGCATTTTAATATGGTCTGGAACGTTAAGTGTGTACAGGAGATTATTTTCAAGTATATCCAAAAACTTTAAATCATAAAAATAAATAAATGTAAGATAATAAATAAATGATAGTTTCCACCTCAAAGAAAAATGTTTTAAAAGAGCATAGCATTTTTAGTAACTTTGTTTTGATTTTGATGACTTACATCACTGCCTGATTTGGGATTCAACCAAGAAAGATTTTCTAAGACCTATCTTCCTTTCGTAACCTCTTGATTCTGCCACTGTCAGTTTGGAAAATTTTTCGTATCTCGTCTAAAATGGGGCTTCAGCCATATTTGCGAATTGAAATATCGTAATGCTAATTTCAGAAATTGTAATAGAACATTGTCTATTATTGCCTATATTAAAGGTCATTTCATTGGTTCGTCGTACTTAATAATTTGCCCTGTTGATGAGTGATAATGATTTATCAAAATGCTTAGATTGCTTGTAAACGTACTCGTATAATAGTGCCCTTTATGAGTGGATGCATTAGGTCAAGTTCGTTCACATTCTTGTGATTATACATACTTACATATTTGAATTAAGTAGCATAAGAACTACGAATAGATAATATGTCAGGAATTCTAATTCAGAACAAATTCCACACAAAAAGTGGGCCGTCATATGATTGAAAATTCGAATCACTAGGAAAGTACGCGAACATTTGACGTGTGCTCCCTTTTCAGACTGATGACGCGCCAGACACCACACGACTTTTATTGGGTCATTTCTGGGTCATTTTTTTAATGCTGTTACACTTCCTGACTTATTATTTATTCGTAGCATAAGAATAACTAAGGAACTGGGATGCGAAATAAAACCAATATAATTTTTTTAGAAAATATTATTCCTTTTATTTTTTATTCCAACTTCGATTGCACGTTTTACTGTTGGGACACAAAACTTATATACCTTTTACTTTTCTTAGGAAAAAGGTACTGGATAGAAGCAGGAGTCGATGACAAGATAGTCCTTCACTGCGATCTCACCTGGTGGTAAGTGACGATTCAGTCTAAGATGGTAGCGGGCTAACTTGGAAAGGGTATGGCAGTGTAGATTTAACCCATACCCCTAATCGGCTTCTAAACGCCATCGTGCCGGAACGCTAAATCGCTTGGCGGCGCGTCTTTGATTGCAGGGGGGTAGCCACAGCCAAAGCCTCCCATCAGACTAGACCAGAGAGAATTCAAGGATTATACATTCCCAAATTGCCCCCGCCGGGAATCGAACCCGAGACCTCCCAGTTATAAAGACCACAGCGCTCGCCACTGCGCCATTCCATGATACTCAAGGAAAAACAAAATTCTTTTGCTGTAAGTAATTTTCCAAATCAGATGAAATCCGCCAGATGAAACTGCCGCTCTTCCAGTAGTGTCAAGTGTGTAGAGGAACGTTTAGTGCGGTGTTGTGTGTTGGTGTTGGGTTTTATCAGATTTTTCTGGTTTGGCGGATTTTAGCAAAAGAATTTTGTTTTTCCTTAAAGGGAAATTTTTGCTTTATGTTGTTAAATGAAACAATTTAAAGCCATGAATTAGTATGTTCTTTATAAACAAAAATGAATAGCTGCATGTATGAAAGATCACCACTCGAGACTGGCTCGACTGATTTAAGCAATTTTTTTCAGGTTTATATGAATGAAAATCCACCGGAAAAGTCGGAAACTTGGATTGTTGAACTTTTTGTATGAAATTCTAAATATCGTCATTAGTAAATTACACTTTTTAATTCTCTGATTCCGAAAATAAATTTACATAATTTTCTTTTTGTTTTTCCGATATAGCTCTTCTAAACTATTGTCGATTGATGAAAAGAGCAACTGCTGAGTTTCTTGCCGGCTCTTCTCAGCAGAATCTGCATTCCGAACCCTTGGTAGATTCATGACATGTCATAAGAGCTACAAGTTGGCCTACATGAAATAAATTTGAATTTGAATGTCTAAAATTAAGCTGTCAGCGCATTCGATGTCTGTGTTATTACAAGTACATTATTTAATATGTAATGATTTTTTTGACATGGTCGAAATTGAATTATTTTTGTAATACGCATGTTATGCGATAAACAATCTTGCGGCTTTCATTCGCCTACACTCAGTAGTAACTATGTCAAACCAGCTTGTTATCAGCCTGCGTGGTTTATTGTTTGCACGCTCAAAGGTAAGAATTGGTTATTGGATATTGATATCGTCCAACAACACAATTTTCAACACAATTTTCAGGAACCCAACGTGGTATTTAATTTCAAGAAATTTTATTCTATTAAAAATGTATTAATTCTTATTAATGTTATAAATGCATTCGTCTGTTCGTTTGTTGGTTTGTTAGTTTATTGGTTGGACCTTCAATCACGCAGCAAAGCATTGGATCAGCATGAGTATAGTTGAGGACTTGGAAAGAAACATAAGATACATCTTATCCCTGAAAAGTAGAGGGTTCTCGCAGGTTTTTAAGAACCCTCACGCGGACGAAGTCTTGGGCAGAAGCTAGTAATTTATAAAGATCTATTATATTATAATGCATGCTGCACTCTTCTTCTTTTTCTTTTTTAACCGATAGACGTCCACAGCTGGACAAAGGCCTCTTATATAAACCTCCATAGGGTTCGGTTTTGCGTCGCCTGTATCCAGTTGTTCCTTGCGACTAGGATAATACTGAGCTTCCTAGTAGGTACGGGGTCGCCACCATCACCTTAGGACTCGAACGAAGAACTGGCATAGAGCTATGTGCCCCGCTCAATATGGAAAAAAGTATGTGAATATTCTAGCGTTCAAGTGAGACTTACTGTAAAAGCAATTTTTAGAATAAACTTTACTGGAAATCTACTTGGATACGGAAATTGTACGTGCGATGTTTTTATAAAAAAAGAATATTAGCAGTACTGAACTTGATTAGTTTTCCCCCTCTCCCCTCCAAATAAGCGTAAAGCTTGTGTTATGATTGTATACGACAACAGTGGTTAGGATTGAACCGTCAACCTTGGAGTTTTCATTTGACACCTTTAAACGTTGGGCTAAAGAGGCTGTAAATACTGAAATCTATAAATAATGTAGGTACCTAATAATATATTAATGATTAATAATATACTTTAATTATTTTATAGTGTACCTATCAAGTAAAGTATTCATAGACCTTGGTTAGAATAACAAAGGAAAGAATATTTAACATGGGTTAAAACTTCCTTTGTTTTTTAAAATTTCTTACATAAAACAAAGGATATGAGAGCAATATACTACTATAGTTAAGTATTAGTGAGTACAGCTGTATAAATTTTATTTACAAGTTGTTTCCAAGATAACTAACAAGTTATCATCGATTATTTTTATCAGAAAGTTTAGATAATAATGAGCTGTTCTATCCATTATCCCTCTATACGATTCTTTTAAATATTAAGGTTGTCTGGAGGAGATCGCTTAAAAGCGATAAGACCGCCTTTGCGCACCTTTGTTTATTAAT
This sequence comes from Hipparchia semele, assembly GCA_933228805.2. Classification (NCBI taxonomy): domain Eukaryota; kingdom Metazoa; phylum Arthropoda; class Insecta; order Lepidoptera; family Nymphalidae; genus Hipparchia; species Hipparchia semele. The sequence continues at coordinate 5,375,094 of OW121709.1, read as the reverse complement.
TCTACGATATTGTAAACGTGTAGCAATAAAGAATTTTCTATTCTATTCTATTCTATAGCTAACCCTTACTTGTTTATAAATGCGAACATTTGTTTGTTTGTTGGTTTGTCCTTTAATCACGCCGCAACCGTAATAAAACTTATCCTTTTTACTCATCGTAAAAAACGACATGTGAAGAATAGTAACCATAAAAAAAAAACTAATTTAAAGTGGGTCTGACTTGAGGTACGGTGCGGGGAAACGCGATGCGAGGTAGCGGCCAACTTGATGTGAACAAGCAGTACAGAGTAAAGTAGCTGACGATTATTTTGTAGAGCACGTACCTACATCAGATACAAGATAAACTCGTTGGACCTTGGTCACGGACGCTACGTGACTTCCTTACTCTACTTGCATTCTACAATAATATTATCTCGAGTGCATACCATAATCTTCATGATTTCTCCTATATAAATGTACCTATCTAATTTTGACCTCTCTGACGCAGTTATGAGCGTTGTGGTCTTATGATTGGGAGGTCTCGGGTTCGATTCCCGGAGGAGACAATTTGATAATTTACAATTTCTGAATTGACTCTGGTCTAGTCTGGTGGGAGGCTTTGACCGTCGCTAGTTGCCACCCTACCGTCAAAGACGTGCCGCCAAGCGAATTAGCGTTCCGGCACGATGGCGTGTAGAAACAGATTAGGGGTGTGGGTTGAATGTACACTGCTATACCCTTTTCAAGTTAGCTCACTACCATCTTAGACTGCATCGTCACTTATCATCAGGTGAGATCGCAGTCAAGGACTAACTTAATTGTCATTGAATAAAAAAAATCTAATACCGAGAGCATTGATAGCCTTGTAGTTAGGATTGCGGTCTCTTATTTTTAGAGTCGCGGGTTCGATCCCAGATCTTGACTTTTCGGAGTTATGTGTGCTTATGCAATTTCATATCACATGCTTCAATGGTGAAGGACAATATCTTGAGGAAACCTACACTCCTGAGAGTTCTTCATAAACGTGTGTGAAATCTGCCAATTTGCATTACGATAGCGTGGGTGGCCTATAGGTACTTAGCTTTTTCTGAGAGGAAACTTGCGCTCAGTAGTGAGTCGTTCATAGGTTGGTGATGTAACAGTAGGTATCAAAGGAAAATATAATAGAATAATTTTTTATTCAAATAAACTTTTACAAAGTGCTTTCGAATTATCAAATTCATAGGTATACCACTGCCTGGTTCGAAAGATCAGTTAAATTTTTTCTCAAACTTTTGTTTTAGGTAGGTTATGACGTAAGCTAGGTTTACATTTAGTTAGGTTAGGTACCATTTTTTAGATCTCATCAGTCATCAATCATCATTACAATATATTAAAATTTTGGAGTCAGCAGCGATCTGCATTAAGTATATTATAGCTTTAGATCAGCGCGATTCAATACTATCGACACGAATTCAATCGTATCATCTATTTACTAGCGCTGCATATTTTGGGCTGCGAATTCAGCTTTATTATTTGGAGCAAGGTGATTGACCGACTTTGTTTTGGATAACAATGTTGTACGCACGCGCAAATTACGCCTGCGCTAATGATGCCGATACGAGAAACTTAAAAACTATAATTTACATTATTACATACATCGAGATATACGTAGGTATACCTCGATGTATGTAACTACTTACTTTTGAAAAGATAAAATTTTAGGATAGGTAGGTTTACTATTCAAAATGTGTAACTATACAGCACATTGATTCGCGTCTATCTCGTGGTAAGTATGTGGCTGTTATATACCCAGTGGCGTGCACAGGATGTACTACAGGGTAGGCAGATGATACAAAATGGAAAAAATCTTCGGTGCGAATTAAAAAAAAAACTTAAGGGTAGGCATTGTACAAATTATAAAAAGCCTACCCTTAAGTTTTTATAACTCGTACTGGCGATTTTCTCCATTTTATATCATTTTTCCGCATTATGCCTACCCTCTGTGCATACCACTGTAAATATACCTATACGTAGATTGTTATATTATTAAATAACCGGTCAAATGCGAGTCATACTTGCGCACTGAGGGTTGCGTACCTAGTGAAGATTGCATTAAATATTAAGTGAGGTGGAGAAAAAGCATCCAACCCTGTGTCCCTTGGTCTACGTGAATAAGATGCGAATTGAAATACTGGGATTACAATGAAAATGGCACTAGAGCACCCTATGTACAACAAAGATGATGAAGTGGGCTGTTCGCCGACGTCATATACAATACAATATGACGTTTTATTCTATGTATAGCGAACGGAGTGAGTGGGACTTGTGGTGGTGTGGCGCCCTCTGGTTTGATGTAAATAATTAAAAATTGGGCTTTGAATTTACTCTTAGCAAGGGCGCTAGAAGGCGCTGCATTAAAAAATACGCTTTGCAAGCTGTAACTTTTCACTGAGTTAAACTAGAAACTCGAAATTTTCAAAGCAGTAAGAGATCATTGACCTTTACATTCAGTACAAATTTCAACTTAGTACCTCAAGCCGACTTTGAGAAAAAGAGCCTGACACACGGACAGACAGATGGATAAATGAGCAAGCCTATGAGGGTTCCGTTTTTTCGGAACCTCTTAAAACGATAAATACGATAGCCTACTAAGATAGATAGCTGATTTATGAATAAAATTACTAGTGGTTCGCCCCGAACTGAGACCTCGCGATATCCCATAATTCCCAAAAGTTTTAATTATTTATTGTAATAATTAACTTTTAACATTAGACGCAATAAAAAAAATAATAGTTGACATAAAACTGTTTTACTGACACAGCGCCATCTATTAGCATTATTGTGAAGCTATTAGCATTTAAAATTAAATAAATTCGTTTCTTTATAACATTTATCTAATTTTAGTATTTGTTGTTCAAGTACAGGATATAACTGAATTTTCAACCAAGTTTCACGTTCTAATATTCAGTAATTCTGAAGTTATAGGGCTCTGACAGACATTTGGACGTACACACTTTTCTGTCTAGTAGGCAAGCGCATTAGTTGACTCAGAGAACTCGCTTCGCTCGTTCAATAATTATATTCTACATACAATCCGTTATGTCCGATATCTGTATTTAGAAATTGCGCACTTGGCCACCATGGCATCTTGAGAGGAGACCCAGTTGCGTTGTGATGATGATGATGACGTATTATTGAAATATCTTGATTTCCACAATCTTCGTTATTTATGTTGATTCTTGAATCTTGAGGCATCGGCGCTTGAGTCCGCTCTTGGCATTCACCGCGTGCCTTATGACTGAGGGACACATACAGGCCGCGCAGTGAACGCGAGGAGGAGGACTGTTTTCTTCGATCTTCACTACTTTCTTCTTCATTTTATTCTTCACCAAAAGTACATGATTACGCAAAACGGGACTGTTCTAAAAACACACATAATAAATCAGAGTGATTCTATCGGTTTGTTTCGTGGTTCAACCGCTGAAAAATACATAATACTATATTCCTTCAAAATTCTTTAAACCTTAGGTATACACTTTAGCACACTGTGGCATCCTCAAACATATTAACAACAATATATAGTGTTCTCACTGAAAATAGGTTTGAAATCCTATCGTTGAAATCGTTTGTGATAACTTATTTTTCAGGTATATTTTTTTTGAAGAACGAAAGAAAGTCTAGCACGTTATTGATCGAAGCATTAAATAACTTTTGCCTTCTTCATACATGTTGGTGCATTGTATAATAGTTATATGCCTACTTGCCGTCTACCTACAACATTATATTATACTAATTAACATAGTATCATAAGGGCATTATTATGATAATTATAAAAATTAACTATATAACTTTCTCATTTTCTCCAGCTAGCATTTCAATAATAAGTAGGTAACATACTTGATTTGTTCACACACTAAACGCCTGATATTTCTTACTCACTAAATATTTTCAACAGTTTTATATTAAACATTGCCTGTATAAGAGTAGCAGGCACATAAATACATGACTTCTGAAGTTCTGACAAAAGTTTCTACACATTTTTTTTTATTTTGGTCCTATTCATTTTTGCTCTACAATTATTATTTATTACTTTAGGACCTATGAGTGTTTAAGTTCAGAGAGATAAAAAAGAAAACGTTGTCGTTTATAAAAATTAAAAATTATAATCATGATCACTCACATTTTTAGTTTACAATAAGCAAAATTAATCGTCTACCGACTCGGCAAAAAAACCGGCGAAGAGCGAGTCGAAATCACATACGAAGGCTCCGTACCATCGAGTAATACGAGTAAAAAGAAAAGTTTATTATAGATGGAGATCTTCTTTAATTTTTAACTTTATGTTATTACTAGCTGTTGCCCACGACTTCGTCCGCGTCAATTTCTGTTATTATTATCGCGATTAAGGAGTTTTTAAAAGAATACATTTTAAATATGGATAATTTTCCCCGTTTTCGCAACATTTTTCACTAATACTTCGCTCCTTTTGGTCGTAGCGTGATTTTATATAGCCTAAAGCCTTCCTCGATAAATGGACTATCCAACACAAAAAGAATTTTTCAGTTCGAACCAGTAGTTCCTGAAATTAGCGCGTTCAAACAAACAAACTCTTCAGCTTTATAATATTAGTATAGATTATTATTAATTGTTGCTATAGAGACTATAGTAATACCAGAGTAATACTCACTGTGAAAATTTCAAATACACGATTTTTTCCCCTGATTTTATTAATTTTCCCAGACATATTGACAGTGTGACAAAAAAGAAAAAAGTACTATTTTTATTTCCTTTGCACGAGAATGGACAAACAACTAGCCATAAAAATAGTGCCACGTAGTGCCCTCAAACTATTTTCTATGGTGGTTCTATGATAGCTTGCTGCTTTAAAGCATAGATCAGGGGTGCATTGCATTGTTCCAAACACAATGTAAGATGCAGCTGCCGTTATCGTCAACGCGCTTTAGTGGGGTCACACTTTACTGGATTAGAATTCTAGCCATTGAGCCCGGTGTGATTACAAATTTAATGCATTAGAGTTATTTTATAGTTTAAAACCTTTGATAACTGGGTCGTTCTACTTTTCTACCGACAATGAAACGACGTTTTTCTGTTTTTTTGGTTTTTGAACTATTTATAATTGTGTTTTATGTGTGGGATTTAAAAAAAACTGCATCTGTGTTTTCATTAGTACTAATTAAAGTTTCCTTCCTAGCTAATATTGATTCTTTTTTAATGTTGGTTTTTGAAAAAATAATGTGACAGAGTGGCCTTTTTCTGTGGAGACAACATTTCAGTTTACCACTCTGTCACGGCATTATACGGAAAACGAACGTATAAAATATGCTGGTTAGAGAACATGAAAAATGACATAATATTAATAGATAAGAAAAATATGGACGTTTATTCGAACCGAATAAAAAACCGTTTATATTAATACTCCAACGAGATGCCATAATAAGAAGAAAGACAGACTATTGTCGGTAGAAAAGTAGAACGACCCAACTATTTTTGTTTTAGGTATATTAAATTTAGGTGCTATTAATACAGTTATAAAAAAATACAGTTTCTTTTATTTGTGCTGAATTCTAACACCTAAAATTATATAGGAAGAATATGAAATTTTAGACAAGTTTATGATTAAGTTTTCTTAATTATAGATTTATTTGTTTTCGCAAGAACCAAGAAATAAATCAAGAAATTCGGATTTTTAGTCAATGAATAAAATTATATAAAAATATAGTATGATACAAAGGTTGTACGAAATTGATTTTTAGCATAAATCTATCCTAGACTCGACGAACAAGAAAAAAAGCACATATTGTGCAGATGTGAGTGAGAACACAAAAAAGAATATTAACAAAAGATTAAATAATAAAAATTATGACCTTCCATAAAATATTTTAATTACTCGTATTTATATAAATAAAAATACACAAAAGTTTACATATTATACACAAGGATATCAAGGTTTTGGAGAAATGTTTAAAAAAAATCTATTAATAAAAAATTGTTTCCAATACCTATTGTTCTATTTCAATGAGAATTTAGAGTGAAAACCACAAAAGTAAATGTTTGCTTTTGTCTGCAATTTCGTCCGTGTTGAGTTAGGTTTTTAATAAATCCATGGAAAACCTTTTGTTATTTCCGATATAATAGGTAACCTAGTATGTCACTCTCCAGGTCCTGTGTAACTGTACCCACTCAACAAATCACGTCTATCGTTGATGCGTAATTGAAGGATAAACAAACAAGCATATAATATTATTAGTAAGAACAAGATACATCTACAATTGAATATCAAGTTACGATTTAGCGAAAATCTCAATCCTGTAAGTATTTAGCAAAATAACAATTTTTGTGGCTTTTGAAAATCACGCTCTACATTGTGAAGTTTCTCATTATGAAGATTATTTAAAAATTGGACAAATTACCAGGAAAACCACAAAGTATCAATAAAAAACCAGTTAAATACACTCAGTTCGTGCAATTCACTAGTCATTTACAGTAGGTGAGTTGTATCAGTTAATCAAAGTGTGTGTACGGCGTACGGCGGTGCACTCTCCATGGTGAAAGAGCGTCAACATTGGGGCAATTAACCCGCGCGTGGGGGCGCGGCGGGCTGAGCGCTGTCGAGGGGCCACATGATTGTTATTTATTTATTATTTACTAGCTTCTTCGTTCACGTGGATTGAGGTTTTTTAATTCCTGCGGGAACTCTCTTAATTTCCGGAGTAAAAAGTAGCCTACGTGTTATTCCAGACTATAATCTATATCTGTGACTAAATCGGTTCTGTCGTTGCGGTGTGATTGGGTAACAAACATCGGTCTGTCCATCCAAACTTTCGCATTTATAATATCCGTAGGATTTGTTATGAAGTCTACTATGTCGTGCCTAACTTTATATCGCATATTTTAAGGTAAAACTTATTTCGTAGGAAGCTGAACATTGAAATAGGTAATATACCTACATATATATATGTATTATGTATAATATATATTGTATCCTATAAAATATTCTATGTGTCCATATGTCCTTATCCTTACTTATATTATAAATGCGAAAGTGTTTGTTTGTTGGTTTGTCCTTCAATCACATCTACATAGAGCTTGGATCGACGTGATTTGCATGGGTATAGTTGAGGACCTGAAGAGTGACAAAGGCTTTTTATCCTGGAAAATCAAGGGCATCAGTTATTCCTATATAGTAATATCTATAGTATCTCTATAATATACCTATTCAATAATCAATCTTAATCAATGATAGGTTAAGTACTACGAGTAACATAGAAAATAAGATTGTATTACTAACAAAATGAGCCACTGTTACATTATTTTATAATAATTATTAATTTTTTATGCTATTTCGTATTTATTTATCGATACGATGTATCGACATATTTCAACATTTAATTCCTACCCTTACGCCACTGCATTTCCCGTAGGTCAGTGGCTCTACGGGGAAATAATTTTCTCTAATTTTGGGTAAGATCTACTAAATATTATCGGACATAACTTCTCGCGGATAATAGCAAGTCACTCTAAACTTTTTCACTCGAACCAAGTCGCGGGAATCAGCTAGTTAATAGCTATAAACTAAACTAAGGTCGTCCCAAGGGGCGCAGGGCATGACAAGAGCGAAGCCCTTCAATGCTTCCGATGACATCACACAAGTGTGTCTGCGATCACGTACCGGATCATTGGCCTTAGCAATTCATTACGTAGTAATAGGTACATGTATTATCTATTAATATCGGCTAATTATTATTCAACAGCCTCACTTTCGCATCATCATCATCAGCTCAATACGACACTAGCCGACTACTGTGTACGGTCTCTTCTTAGAATGAGAAGGGTTTAGGCCATAGTGACCACCAGATTGACCACTACCACTAGTGCAGTTTGGCAGATTCCATTCACACTATTCACACTATTATGCATTGAGAACATTGTGGAGAACTCTCAAAACATGAAGGTTTCCTCACGATGTTATACCATGATAATATTACAACACATACCTACATAGGTAGGTCCCAAGATCTCAAGAATAAACTTTTTTATTTATAAACTTGACGTAATCTCTTAACATAATATTTTTTGTTAAGTTAATTTTTTTCTGTTTGTGATGCAATAAAGAATAAATAAATAAACTGTCATTAAAGTTCGGGTTTTACCTGTTCAATAAAATTAATGATACTGCAGCGGTCTACATAAACCGTGAGTAGGCGATTCCGATAAAATAAATTATGAATTACTTTATTGAAAAGATTTTTTATGTCAATTAACTTTTATTTACTTCTAATAGAAGTCTTTCATATTAATGTTGTAGTTGAAAAAACCTTACAGTCGTTACTCGTTATTAGAAGATATCTCTAATTGGATTCCACACGACATTGGAGTAGACATATAATGGCAGCATGTTCTTGCGGCTTGCCCTGATAAACTCGAAAACGAACGATAAGAAATTTGATTTTTTCCTAAGTTAACAAATAACTTCATTCGAGATTTAGTTCAAAAATGAAGAAATAATTATGTTTTTCGATATTCTTGTTTAAACCCTTTTATAAGATCACTTGTTGTTCATCTGTCTGTGTGTCAAGGCATTTTTCTCAGAAACCACTTGAGGTACTAAGTTGAATATATTGAATACAAATGTCAATAATCCGTTAATGCTATATTTCAAGTTTCTAGTTAGCATGCTGAACTCAATTCAATAAAACTTTACAGGTTTTCAAAGACTATTTTCATACAAAAGTTGAAGTTACGTCACGTCTCCAATATAATAAAAAATTTCGCCACTAAGCTGATCATCTTGTAATTAATATAATCCTCTCAACGTAAGGAACCCTTAGTGCGCGAGTATGACTCGGACTTGGCCGTTTTTTTTTTTTTGTAAAAATTGTATTAAATAGGTTTGAGTAAAATGCAGATACTTGAAGAAAGCTAAAACGGGTGAATGTAAGTTTCTTCCGGACATCAGCTACGATTACATACTAAATTCGTATGTGAGCTTTAAATATATTTGTACCTTACAAGGTATTATTGTTAATACATTATTATTTGTTTACATTTCTCAAAACAGATAATAGCTGCATAAAATAAGCAAATATAAACTCACAAATTCGGGCTCCAAACGTGCGTATATAACGTCATGATCGATTATTATTTAAGTAACAAAAACAAAATGTCAGAGATATAAAAAAAAAAACTAAAAAATCAATTTAATATTGACATATACATATATAATAAATTAAGTCATGTATATCTTGAGTTAAGGATAACAATTACAGAAAAGAAGCTACGGAAAATAAAATTAATGTTGATAGTTCATAAGTTTGTACCTAACTAGCGGACCCGACAGACGTTGTCCTGTCTTAACTATGAATATTGAAACTCCCCTTTTTACCCCCTTGGGGAGAGAATTTTCGAAATATGTAAAATACGTAATTCTTTATTTTTGATCAAGAGCCAAAATATCAAGTTTCATAAACATAACTTGAAAAATAACTTGAAGAACGAAGGACTATCATACAAACATTCAACCCCTATATAACCCCTTAGGGGGTAGAATTTTTTAAAAGTGTGAAACACTTACTTTTTTGTTTTCAATTTAAAGCCTAAATACCGAATTTTATGGGTATAGCTTGAAAAATGACGGAGTTTCATACAAACTTTAACCCCCCTTTTTACCCCCTTGGGGGGAGAATTTAAAAAAAATGTAAAATACGTAATTCTTTATTTTTAATCAAGAGCCAAAATATCAAGTTTCATAAACATAACTTGAAAAATAACTTGAAGAACGAAGGACTATTATACAAACATTCAACCCCTATTTAACCCCTTAGGGGGTAGAATTTTTAAAAACTGTGAAACACGTACTTTTTTGTTTTCAATTTAAAGCCTAAATACCGAATTTCATGAGTATAACTCGAAAAATGACGGAGTTTCATACAAACTTTAACCCCCCTTTTTACCCCCTTGGGGGGCGAATTTCGAAAAATCCTTTCTTAGTGCTCGCCTACGTCATAAAAGGAACCTACTGTCAAAATTTCAAGTTTCTAACTTCAGTGGTTTAGGCTGTGCGTTGATCGTCAGTCAGTCAGTCAGTCAGTCAGTCAGTCAGTCAGTCAGGACAAGCCTTTTTATATAATTATAGATTAATGCGTAGATTGAACCCTTATATTTATAGCCCGGACGACCTTAGCACACTTACGCGCGTTTTTTCGATCGTATTTTATAATACGAAGGGGTTAACTTTGAAGGGTTTGAGTGTCGCGTGGCGCAATCGGTAGTACGGCAGTACATTGACCTCAGTTAGCTTTATTCATAAAACTTATCGCTTTTCAAATCTTTAATTTTTCATTAGCGTAATGTAACTTTGAAAATTCAGTCAAATGCTAATAACACTGTTATAGTTCCATCTATCCGACCCATATTATAATGAATTTAATTCACTATCTGTTTTTAGATTTTAGATTAGATAGGTTAATGGAAGAAGAATAATTCTAGCGTAACTTTACAGTCTTTCGCCCATGGAAATAAAACTCTTACATAAGCAGTGCGAAATTAAGCGAATCTAATCTTAAATAATAAGTAGTTTAGACTAGATTTCCATTGGCCACTAGCTGAGCGGTCGCTTCAGCAGCGTTCAACACCACCTGAGGCGTCTTATTTTAGCATTTAAGCTTTTCGTTAATTTTGGCAAAAGCAGTTAGAGCTAGAAGTTTGAGTAATATAAACTTAAATAATTCAAAGATTGTTGATAGAAATCAGTAAAAGACTTGTACAGACGTCCAATTGCGCTAGTTTTGGGAAAAGTCTAAAATATTGCATATTTGCCAGTTTTATTTTGATTTATTTTATAAGAACCTAGTTTATGTTAAAGATTATTATTTAGAAGCCAGGAAGGCACAAATATTGAAACAAGGCACAGTCTGAAACATTGAGATTTTCAAAGGTGTTACATTGTAATGGTAATCAATGTAAATGACTGAAACAATTATTGTATTTTTTGGCAGAAAAAAGTTACTATACCTTTTTCTGACAACATTTCATTTAAGAATGAATGAAAATTTACAAAATATCTACTTTGAAACTATTTCTTTTATTCGCATTTGTTTGCTTGAAATAATACCTTCTAAGTGCCAAATTCATCATCATCAAGTAATGTTTAACCGGGGAATTAGGAGGAGACATTTTGTCAGATCTTAATATATAAAAATGAATCGCTTAATGTGTTGGTAAGCGCATCACGCGTGAACGGCTGGACCGATTTCGCTAATTCTTTTTTTATTGTGTTTGTTATTGTCAGGAGAAGGTTCTTATGAAAGAAAAAATTAAGAAAATTGCGCGGAAAATTAGAAAATTTAAGAAATATTAACCACCATATTAAATTATTTCTAATGTAACCGCTTTTACAATTCAAACTTTTTTGATGTAACCTTATGGCGTTTGACATAACATTGACAGAATGCGTGCTGCCAATTTCGTCAAAGAGTTTCAATATTCATAGTTAAGACAGGACAACGTCTGTCGGGTCCGCTAGTTTTCAATAAAAATACTGTCAGAACATGATCAGAACGGATCAATGGCATGGGCTTATTATATGATAAGACAAAATTCAGTGACAGTGTGAACAACAAACGAGTAAAGGCTAGTGGAACCGTGGGAGACTAAACCCCGTCAAAACTTATAGCGCGCCGCGCCCCACAGCTGTCCCGCTAATGTATGAGCTGATCGATTGTTTGATTCACGAGCACTCATTGTTCCTCGACGATTGTTTCCGTCATACTCTTTGTGATTGCGTCGGGTTCCGTATCTTTTATAGCTCCAAATTTTTAATGACCATCATCGTGTGAAGGCAGCAGTTCACACGTCTTTATTTTGGGAATTTCCGGATTCGACCCTGTTATGAAAGCTTTCTTTGATATTTGGAATGCAAAAAACGATTTTAGCTTTATGAGTAGTACTCCTTCACTGTTGAGCTTTATGATTTAGAGAGTTTAAGTAATTAGATAATATTTTAATATTTACATTATAATAGAAAATCCGTTTCCCCACAAAAATTTGTGAAACAGATGCAGTTCGCATAGAATTTAATCTGCTGAGTCAAGGGTCATCGTTTAAACTAGGGTAGCATCCCTAGTACATGCATAAATACATTTCATATTAAACTGGTTCTTTGGATTACATACATGTTTAACAATCAAACGAACGGCTGGCGTATGTTTCAAATTTTATGACATGTTATGCAGATAGCCCGTGCAAATATCGTTCGAATGTAAAGTATGGTACTAGACAAAGCGGGTAGAATTAATAACCCAAAATATGGGGTGCGTTTTTTGGGCGTAAAGTTTGAATTGTCTAGGCGCAGGGGTCGTTGTTCGCTGGCAGCTGCGCGGGTGCGGATCGAATTGATATGAGCACATGGCGCGTGCGCACACCACACGCAATATGGCGGACCGCGAACGTCAAATGTTGCATTGCATCCTTGCATTAATTAATTATATTATTATTATCTAATACTGTTTAAAATAAAATGAAAATGGTGTATTCATGAGTTCAATACACTTTAGACTTGTTTCTTGGCGCAATGGTAGAGTCATGTGTGTCACTTATAAGCTGTGGCTCTTTCAACTAATCCACACAACTAAAACATTCTCCGAATATGAACCGCTATACAAACTGTATACCCTATAGTTATACAAAACGTGGCTTCGTGCCTCTCGCTGACTTCCTCCGAGCCTGTTCTTCAATTCAACATACCTTAAGCTTATGCTGTCTTTTGCGAGTGATAGTGCTAGCATTTGTGAACCAGTAACTTTACCGAACGGTGTATATATGTGGCTTACTATAATATGTTTATATTTTAATCGCATGAATGATGTGGTAAAAGTCTACTTAATAGATGAAGTAAGGTCCATTTTACGAGCAAATGTTTTGAAAAATACTAAAGTAACTTTGCTTTAATTGAATTATAAAAGAATAGTAGTACACATAAGTAACTAGGTACGAAAAATATTTAATATTCAAGTCGGGTCATTTCAATTTCAAATGAACGCGTGGTCCCCTCACCCTAACCACCGGCTATTTATTGCACCAGTATTATCAACGTACTGTTTCGTTATCAAACTGATAAAGCGACTTTGAATAAATTGAGCGTATTTAGCGTAAGTAGTAAGGAATCGTTTTGGATATACTCGTATGTAGAAGCGAATAAAAATCAACAAAATATTATATAGAACTAGCTAAGCCCGGTCAGGCTTCGCTGTGGCTCACACAGTTGATAAATAATTAATTCGAACTCAATCACTAGGGAAGTAAATAAAAGTATTTCAGTGAACATAGATTTATCGAGGCAACATATTATTTATTTAACTTGACACCCTATTTGCGTTGCTCTCGTTCCCGTGAGAATTTTGGGTTAAGACTATATAAGAATACATTTATATAGAAATGCAACGTTGTGTAAAAATTTCAAGTCAATTTATCCGTTACTTTTCAAGTTTTGCGGACACAAGCAACTGAATTGAATAATTTCAATTTGAATCTGAATTTTCATTTAACTAAATAATTCAGTTAAACAATATCCATACTGTCTGCCAGTTTTAGACGTATTCCGATAAAATTTGTCTAATAAAATATTCTTTATCATGCTCCAAGTATTTTATGCCAAGAAAAAAATACATTTTTCAATAATTTCTTAAACCTGAATTTGAGCCTTAGGATTTCTTCTCGTGAAAATGTTATCTCAAAAACCTTTATTTACCCAAAAAAGATAATACAATGCGAAAGCAGGTTGATTTTTAAAAGTCATCATACAATTTTACGAAAATTATAAAAGTATTTTTTTTTTATAAAATAATATCAGCTAAGCTGAACTTGAATAATATTCTCGTCTCCTCTACAAATAAGCGGAAAGTTTGTGTAAGGAGTGGAAACGACAAAAGTGCATCGGGCGGGGATCGAACCTAAGACCTTTCAATTTTCACTCTGCTCTTTAGTTGTTAAGCTAGTCATAAAAATACTTTTATAAGTCTTCGCCCTCAAAACTCCGGGATTTTCTTGGATAAAAGTTAAAGATTCTATATGAAGATCCTGAGCCTTGAAAAGTGACAGATAGACACTTTCGCAATTAAGGCCATGCTATTTTAATTTTTTAATTAAATATGTATTTGCATATGCTAAGATGAGTTGTATGTAGAAGTATGAGTCTATTCCTAGTCTGTAACTTAGAGATAATGAGGAGTGATGTCTGTGATCTGTTGTCATTGCTAAGAATTAATCGAGTTAAAATAAATGTACATATGTATATGAAGGTCAAGAAAGATATTAAATTTTATAGGTAGTTTCTGTAATAAAAAGAAAAAGTAGGTCATAATATGTTTATGAGGTAGGCGATAATATTTTATTTAAAACTAGATGATGGCCGCGACTTCATCCGCGTGGATTAAGTTTTCCCAATTCCCACGGAAACTCTTTAATTTTCCAGGATAAAATGTAACCTATGTGTTAAGCCTAGGTGGGAGCTATTTTCATTCCAAAGAGCCAAATCGGTTCATTCGTTGTAGCGTGGAGGACACACACACATACAACAAAAAATATTTTAAAATCCTTTGTTTAGAATATGAAGTACATAAATCTGTGGATTTTATGATTAAAACCATCGATTTATAGATAAAAGTTGCTTATCTAGTGATCAATTTAAGTACGATAAGTTTTTGCGTTTGCAAATTCCTTTCTACTATAGAAAAAGTTAAAACTTTTTGGTTTCTGCTTTTGTTTTAACTAAATATTAGCGCATATTATAAGCATTATGTTGTATTATATCCTATAAATGTTTCTAGTTTTTAATGTGGATTTTATGATTCTTAATCAAATGGATTTTTTCATTTATATAGTTAAAGACAAAGAACGAGAAATTAACATTTATTTATATCATTTTTTTTTATCGTTGTCGTGAAAGTGACGTGTCAACAATTGGTTATCGTCACAATGAACGAACTCAATTACTTAGAACACCAAGTTAATATTTAATCACCTACAATTAGAACTAAGAATAGAAAGCTGCCCAAGTTTACGTAAGAAAAGTTTTCAGTCGCGGGCGGCGGTGGGCGGCGTCGGCGCTCGCCTACGCCGGTCTCGTAGCTAGTGCTACGCGCTACGTCGAGCGCCGGCCGTGATAACGTTGTCTTATCATGAAGGCCGCTTACAATAACTTTATGGATTTTCAACCTTACGTTAAAATCAAGAAGTTATTAAAAGCTTTTTGGTTAAAACTTTATATTTAATAACTTTTACATTTCCCGTTAGGAATCTATTATTTTTCTATGCTGCATAAATGAAAAACTTATTTTAGACTTTGTGCAAATGTATTAGAGAGACAGTATCTTTCAATCTTACATAATAACATGTAATAAATGCTACAATCATAATACTCTTTCCTTTACGTTTTTAGTTAAATGTAAATAACAAAAGAATACTTTCGCCTGATGTGTGTATTAAAATTATAATATTGAACTAGATACGATTAGCATTTTAATTATCTATATAACGAGTGCAACGTCACGATTTATATTAAGTAAATACATGAAATATGATACAACATGACAACACAGATACATAAAGACAACGCAAGCGACATCATAAAGCGCAACATAAAATACGTGATGTCTCAGGCGGTGAGGCTGGCAGCGTGCCAGCCGGCAAGGTGAAGTGGCGGCGCCAGTGAAAGTCCCCCTCGCCACCCCCTAGCCGTCCTCTCGCCCTCACCCTCGCTCCAGAACTATCTCAAACTGTCCCCGCCACCACCGCGCCTGTTCCTATTGCAGCCTCTCAGCCTCTCTCACATATAAGCGAATATTGAAAAGCTGTGCCATTTAAAAATAGGTACCCAGGTTTTTTTATTACGTATTCATAAATATTACGGTGGTTTTTAAAATTTAGGTATTTAAAATAAAAAAAATCATGTCGATAAATTAACTTTGTAGTGACGTAGTTACCAATTAATTTTTTTTGCATAGACCTAAATTCCATCGAGTTTTCTTATACCGTTAATGTAGAATTTTACAAATCACAATATCTCTATCAGCAATTTTCAATGTTAATACACAGTAGGTAGAGTAAATTCAAATTGAATGAAATGTGTGCATGAAAAGATCTTATTCCATCAATTTTATCATAAAGTTTGGAAGTAAATAAAGAACTATAAGTAGAGTATTAACGATTGAATGATGCAGTGGAAGTTTTAATTAAATTTTTAGTTAAATGATTTCCTAGTTTGATCACAATGTCACTACCTAATTCACAGTGAGTGTAGTAAACACTTAGAACATCAAAAGCGCTTAAAGAAATAACAACATTCAAACTGACTTACCTTTCGTAGCACTCCAGCTCGCTCCGATGTTGGGCAGATGAAGATACGTACAGTAACGAAACAAAGAAAGCTTAGACAGATCATGCAAAACATAAAGCCAACATTGTGTATCACGATTGTGCTTTTTATTCCATTTTTTTTTTTGCGAAAACGTCCGTACTCTAAAAGCCGTTCAAGAATTTTATGAATGAAACGGTCGTTGAAATTTAAATTACGCGGACACACTTTTGTACAATTTAATTATTTTTAATCAATCGTTGTGTCTAAATTTGAATGCCGAGGGATCACAACAGGGCCGTCACTCTTTTGTTAATTGATGAGAAGACACGATCGGTAGACCCGGGGTGGTTTGTCGACGTACACATTCGGAATGAGCGCAGAACAGTATGGTGCGACACGGACGGTGCATGCGTACGTACCTCACGGTTCACTCACAGTACTGACACTCGCGGAGCGCGCGGACTACGGTACACGCCGTGCTAACACCAAAAGCAAAATGGACATACCTGCGGGTGGCGGCTGGCACCGGGCGCGCTTGCTACTTGAATGAGCTCCCCGGGCAAAGCGGCGCGCGCAGGGGGCGCGGCCAGCCCGCGTGGCTCCGGCTGCCACCCGCGCGCCCGCCGCCCGCCGCCCCGGCCCTGCGCCCGCCTGCACCGCTCAGCTGAGCCCTGATTAGCCCCGGCCGGGCTATTCAATTAGGGGTTGCTCGGTGCATCTCGCGAGGTTGCCCGGCAGCCCGCTCGCCCGGACGCCCGCTCCGCTCGATGCCTTGAAGTACTCTTCATTACGACCTCTCCATAGCCGATCCTGTTATTCATATTCGGCCCGGGCATCTCGATCGCTTTTAACCCTGATGCTTTTGTTTGATCGTTTCAATTTTCCAAACTACAAAAAACTTTTCATTTTTAAGTCCTACGAAATTGTTTAACACAACATCCAACCTTTTTTTTTAAGAGAATCTTAGCCATGCTGAGCTTGACTAGTATTTTCCTCTTCCCTCCAAATATCTAAGCGAAAAGCTTGATTAAAAATGGGAATAATAGTGTAACGGGTGGGGATCGAACTGTCGACTTTTCAGTTTTCGGTCCGCATCTTTAACCGTTAGGTTGTCGAGGCTCTTTCTTTGATTTATTTGTAAAACAACAATTTTTTTTATTGTTGCTTGTTTGCTGTTCAATGCTGAAGTATGTACGTATGTTCAGGGTGCTCAATGGTCTTATTCCGCTCTGTCTGCATATGACGCCATTGAGAACGCAAATTGCGCCTGCCAGGGCGGAGAGATGGCCCGTCTTATTTGAATTGAAAATTAAGTGGAGACGTTGTCGCAAGTGGCCCCGGGTGGCGCGCTCGTTACTGCAACGAGAGTTGCCTACATCACTGTCATATTCGCAATGTTTAATAATTGTATTCCTAGTAATCGTTTTAGGTCGTGAATTATTCAATTATTATGATTTTAGATGAAAATTTTAATATTGTCATGAAAATCTGAATTTGCAAATTATCTTGGGGTTTTTATCAGTAGAATAAAATGATCAAATACTTGTAATGACTGCCCCAAATTGTACTATTGAAATTTTTCTTACATATTTTTACCTGAATGCAAGTCAAAAGAAGAATAATCAAAAAAATATCGACTCTACCAAGTGATCTCATTTTAAATATGAATACTAAAATAAAATTGCTCTATATATATTCAAATTCAAAATTATTTATTTCATGTAGGCCAACCTGTGGCTCTTATGATAAGTCGAGAATCCAAAACCACCACCACGTATACAAATATACCGATTGAGGGGTCGCCATATTTTGTTTGAAAGTTTGAAACAAAATAAAATATACTGAAAATGAGGTAAATACAGACAAAAAGAGACAAAAGTATTGCAATAACACGGGGGAATTCTTAATGTTGCTGGGTCCCCACCAGACGATCCAAAATGGATCGGCGATCCCGCGATCCGCGATCCAAAATCGTGAACGTGGAGCGTGGATCGTACTAGGCCGATCCAGTTTGTTTAAACTGCGATCCTAAAAACCGACAACGTACGGATCGGGCGCAGCAGGGAGCGCGCGCTCCAATACGAGCGCATGGATCGCGCGCGGCACGTCCACACCGCCTGCACATTTGGATCGCGCTCCTGCCGCGTGCGATCGGAGCGCGATGGATCGTCTGGTGGGGACCCAGCTAGACTACTACTGTCGACTGTATACAAATACAGTCGAAGCATGACGTTGACGAAGTGCGTTATCTGTACTAGTTGAAAACGACGAGACTTTTTTGACTTTTCACTGGCCCTCGAATCAGTAATGAAGTTAATCTGTTCTTTGCTTGATTAAGCTAATACAAGCAATCTTTACAACATGTATCTAACTTATTTAGTACGTGTCCAAGTCTTATAAGATTACAGCACGACAAATGTATTGAAATAAAGTTTCAATTTTACATTAGTTTTGAGCTGTGGGCTATTTTATTACAGCTTATTCATAGTGGCACCAAAAAATTCGTATCACATTCATGTTAGGATGTAGCTACTAGGTATATTAATAAGTCCAATATTGAGTCATTAGGCCAAGTTTGATCGCTTACTACTGTTTTGGAGCAGCTAAACTTGCCCCCATGATATTCTAGCAAGTCGTCTTCAGCTTACATTAATGTGGTCCCAAAAACTGGTGATAACGGTGAATCGAATATTCAAGCGATTGCGTTATATGAGCCACATAATACCGCTGTAAATATTTATATTGTGTTATTAAACACGTATGTCGATATTATATCATAAAACTAGGACATGTGACTAATATTTAATATAAACGGCACAGTCCATACTAGTTTTGGCTAAGTTCCAAGCACTACCTTTTCCAAAGGCTGCACAATTGGAACGTTTGATATATTTAATTCATAACATACCAAAGCGTCTGTCTAGACAACGGTCTAGATTTTTAAATTCACCTGCTGCGGGATTGTCTAAAACTGTTTACGTCAGTGCGATGATCGTAATCATTTCTAATTGGCTGGTACTCGCTCGCTGATGCTGCAGGAAGTACTCCAAAAATTCAGCCAATCAGAGGTCATTGCGACCGCTATACTGATGCAATGCTGAACTACAATAATTAAACGGAATTCCTATAGGTAATATGAAATCTTATCATCAAGCATCATTCATGTTGAGAATAATTGTTATAACAGCAACTATGTAATAAAAAATCGAACTGAGTTTCGGTTGATTTCTGCTTTCATTAATTTATTCTTCTTTTCTGACACACCAATAAATAAAGGCCATAAAAAATACAAAAACACCTAAATCAATAGAATAGAATAATTTTTTATTCAAATAAACTTAATAAATTGCTTTCAAATCAAACTTTGAAGGCAACAAAAGAAATCTTGAAACCGAGTTAAAATTTAAAAACGATCAACGTAATGTTTCGCGATAATAGCACCGATTCAGTGCACGTCGTCACACGCTACACTGCGAAGCTTTCCGCAAACTCGCACTAGAAGCTTCCGCTCCGAAAGCGCGGCGACACGTGAAGCCATTCGAATTGAGTTTGCACATTCCGAACGCGAAATACAGTTGGAAACTAGCGGTAAACGAAAAAGCAAAAATGGGTTAAAATTCCGTACCCGGGAGCTGAAACGTTCTCTAAGGTGACTGCCTCGCTTCCCATGTTAGTTACTTTACAGTCGGTTGGAACCGGGTTTAACGAGCATTTCCAGGACCGATGCCCGGGCCGCGGTTAGCTCGCGTTGCTGGATGGAAATCTAGGTTTTATTCAAAAAGGACCCTTGCGATACGTGATAGGGTTTGTTACGCGCTGCGTTTGTATGCAGGAGGCTGTGTTGGTTGTGAGTGCATAGTAGCGTGTAATGTGGGTAGGTGTGTGCGTGGCGAGCGGGCGCGGTGGGCGGCGTGGGCGGCAGGTGTGCCGCTGTGTGCGTGAGAGACAGGTGAATTAGTGGAGCGTGCTGGCTTCCAGGGCGGGCGCGAGCCCGGACGAGCTCGTCGCTATAGCGACACTCAGGATCTAATATAGACGGTGGCGAATAAAAGCAAAAAATATGTTACACGCTGTTTACGTAATACCCCCTCTTCTGCGAGTACCTGCTCCCAGTCTCAATGTAGAGAAACGAAAAGTTGAAAAATAGCACAAATTAATCAAAAGGCAGCGATTTATAAAACAAAAGACCGGTTGATGTACAATTCACAGGACATGAAGAAAATACGGTAGTTAAACGATTGTCTATTTTGTTTGTTGCAAAATTGAAGAGTTGTTGTCATGTTTTAGATAGAACAACAATCCGATATTTTAAAGGCACTTTCAAAATACCTGATCCATAAAATCCTCACTAGCAGCTCCATTTGCAATACCTACCTACTCTCAAAAAAATCTATTTGATGTGGGCACAGTTAAATACAGTTTGATAGGGGTACATGAATGTATGTAAATTATATTAATTCTCACTGATATCTTCTTCATCTTTTTCATCAACTGATAGATAGCCACTATTGAACAAAGGTCTCTTGCATCCACTTTCACAGGCCTCGGTCTTGTGCCACCTGCATACAGCGAATCAATCTCATCAATGGAAGAGGAGGATGAGATAAATAAATTAAAATTAAATAATATAATCACTCATTTCTCCGTGTTCAAGATCAGAAGAGAAGCACATTTTCAAAATACATAAAACACAATTCACGGTTTAGTGCGCAAAACTTAATCATAATATAGTTTAATCCGTTCAGACTGTCGTAGCAGGTGTATTAATTCCATTAAGTATCGTAATACTTAATGGATTTAATACACCTTGTTGCAATGACAAAATTTAATACCTTTTGAAATGGATACAATTCTTGGATTTAATGATTGTTGAAACTAAAATATATCATCTTTATATTAACGAAGATTTCAAGTTGCGCTATTTTATCTTTTAGATTTTGTTTTTATTTTTGAAAGAGAAATGTACAAGGGAAAATATTAACTTAAAAATATTTATCCACCAACTGTCCCGTGTAAAATCCGAAATATAAAATAAAATTAAAATCGTTTCATTGAAAACATCCCGGTGCTTCTCATTTATAAAACCTCATCTCTCGACTAAGACAAAGCCGACGTCTGTTAATAATCGGCTTAAATTCTCCCTCTTTAAAAGCGTTTATTCAAAAATTCGAGACAGACGAGGAGCGAGTCCATTTAATTTAGCTTTGGAAAGAATCTCGTTACTCGTTGTAGAGCACGTTACGAGCATAAAAGATGTTTACAACGCGGCAGGGTGACAGGGAGACCCCTGTTCAGACATACGACACCTTACCTTATCTACTGTGTACGGTACATTTCCATCGGTTTCGTATTTATGAACAAGATTTTAGGAGTAGGTACGATTTTGGTATAAGGAAAGTGATTGAATAAATCATAAGAAAGTAGAGATTGATTTATTCGAAACATAAAAGAAAATACATGGAAAACATGAATTAAATCCAATTTTAAAGCTCGAAAATAGCTGAGAACGAATTTGTCACCTACCGCCTTGAAGTATATTAGAGCCAAAAAATTTGATTCCTCCATGCCTACCGCATAATCGTAATAGTTACAGGATCTCCTTAGTGTGTACTCGTAATTAAAATGAATCACACAACAGATGTAATTTTATTTTGTTCTGAGATTTCGTGATTAGTCAGATCGATATCTTTGAATGAAGCGTACTCATATAATATCGATCGAACTTCACCTTGCAAGTTCGTTTGATCATATTTATTTATTACTAGCTGATTCCCTCCACTTCGTCTGCGGGGATAAAGTTTAGAGTGACTTGCTACTATCCGCGAGAAGTTATGTCCTCTATCTCCGATAATATTTAGTAGATCTTTACCAAAATTAAACAAAATATTCCTAATAGTACACAATTTATAATAAAAAAAGAATTATCAAATTCTGTTTAGATTTGACGAAGTTATGGAGCAAAATCAACAAAAACTTTCAACCCCTATCCCGGATAAACCTGATTGTTTATAAGGATTAAAAGTGTCTTATATATTGACCCGGAGTATTAGCTACCACTATACATACCAAATTTCATTCAAATCCGTTCAGTAGTTTTAGCGGGATGCGAGCACAGACAGACAGACAGACAGACAGACAAAAAATTCAAAAAAAATCGTTTTGGGCTCAGTATCGATAACAAAGCATCCTCCAATTAAAATTTTCAAAATATATTTAATGTACAGAATTCGTTCCGTTACAGTTTTATTATAAGTATAGATAGATATGGATTGTATAACCAATTAACCCTAAGCAATTAACCATATTGGCCAAAGCGATACGAGTGACAAAGTTGGTATAGTTGGATAGTCTTCAGTGGTGCGTGTAACGAGTGCGTTCAGCCGCGAACGAAGCGACGCCAAAAGCTAATACCACCGTCCATTGGCCTTGCCACTGATGTAACGGCTAGCGTCAGATCACACTAGAGACTTTATTTACTCTGACTTACGTCAGATCCACCCTGTACCAGACACACATACATAACATAACGGCACCTTGGGACTCTAAAGACCATCATA
The DNA here is from genome assembly GCA_933228805.2 of Hipparchia semele. Classification (NCBI taxonomy): domain Eukaryota; kingdom Metazoa; phylum Arthropoda; class Insecta; order Lepidoptera; family Nymphalidae; genus Hipparchia; species Hipparchia semele. The sequence continues at coordinate 5,352,204 of OW121709.1, read as the reverse complement.
TGTAACAAATTATCATAATTGTATTATACAAGGTCTTTTCAATGATCATCTTCAAAATGATGGTTTAAAAATCGGAATAATGGTCTTGAACAGAATGGCATTCCTATAATGAGCGTTGAATTGCTTGACTTGTTTAAAAGCTTCGTATTTAAGTTTAATTGAATGAAAAAGGTTTTCTACGAGTATTCTATTAATAGTAATTTAATAGATGATGATAAGTGTTACAGTAATAGTTTGTCGTGCATGCCTAGTCTTTTTTAACGAAAGTGCGTAGCCCCAGTAGATGGTTATTTTGGTGTCAATACAAATATTGACAAAGTGGCACAATTAAATTCCATCAAGATGAGTGAAGTGTCGGAGGCATAGCTCGCAGGGGTACCGGCAGAAAAGCGCTGTCTCTGTGCTCAACGTAACTTACTATTCATGAGCTTTTATTGTCGAACTTGTATTAATGTCAGCTCTGAAATGGAAAGTAACTTCCTATTTCTTACTAGTTGATTCCCGCGACTTCATCCGCGTGGAGAAAGTTTAGAGTGATTTGCTTGACTATCCGCGAGAAGTTATGTCCTCTACCTCCGATAATATTTAGTAGATCTTCAACATAATTGGACAAAATATTTATAATAGTATACAATTTATAATGAAAAAAGAATTATCAAATTCTTAGATTTAGATTTGACGAAGTTATGGGGCAAAATCAACAAAAAAATTCATCCCCTACCCAGATAAACCTTATTGTTCATCAGGTTAAAAAGTATCCTATGTATTGACCCGCAGTATCAGCTACCATTATACCAACTTTCATTCAAATCCGTTTAGTAGTTTTCGCGCGATGCGTGCACAGACAGACAGATAGACAGACAAAAAATTCAATAAATTTGTTTTGGACTCAGTATCGATAATAAAGCATCCTACGATTAAAATTTACAAAATATATTTAATGTACAGAATTCGTCCCGTTACAGTTTTATTATAAGTACAGAAGATAAGCATACCAACTTTCATAAATAATATCATATAAATATATATCAAACTAGTAGGGTGCGTGGGTGCGCGGCCCGCTGCAGCGGACCGCGGTTTTTCTGCTCTTAGACTTTCAGGGCCTGATCATTTTCTACCACAAAACCACTAATCCAACTTGTACACTCTTTAAGATAGACATCGACGAAATTTGTGTGGCCGCCATCTTGAATCCACCATTTTGGTGGGTTTTTTTTTCAGCTCATTGGCAATTGGATGAGGTTTCGAATGATTTTTGTTTGGGCACCCTCAACCTATCTTCAATACCCTGACCGTGCTCCTCACCCGTCTCCGAAATCCTCAATCATCAGCTCTCTCCATATTTCTCCTTCAAATGAATTTATGTCTTCTATACGAAACCGTCAGAAATTTTGAAAAGGAACCGTATTAAAGTCTTTCATATATTTAGTATGAAAAAAATAAATACCGCCATCTTGAATTTTTTTCTAATCATCCAGTAGACCATCTAGTCCTGATCATCTTTTTCCAGAAAACCACTCTTCCATCTTTCATAGTCACCGAGATAGACACTGACGAAATTTGTATGGCCGCCATCTTGAATGCGCCATTGTGAAGTTTTTTTCAGCTCCCTGCCAACTGGATGAGGTTTTGAGTGACTTTTGTTTGAACACTCCCCACCTATCTTCGATACCTTAGCCGTGCTCCTCACCCGTCTCCGAAATCCTCAATCATCAGCTCTCTCCATATTTTTCCTCCAAATTATCAGAAATTTTGCAAAGGAAACCGTATGAAATTCTTGCATAGTTCCCAATTCGCCATTATTATTGTATAAAAAAAAATTCGCCATCTTGAATTTTTTTTCTATTCATCAAGTAGACCTTCAGGCCTTGATTATCTTTTTCCAAGAAACCACTCTTCCATCTTTCATAGTCTCCGAGATAGACACCGACGAAATTTGTATGGCCGCCATCTTAAATCCACCATTTTCAATTTTTTTTCAGCTCCCTGCCAATTGGATGAGGTTTCGAGTGACTTTTGTTTGAACACACCCCACCCATCTTCGATATACTGGCCGTGCTCCTTACCCATCTCCGAAATCCTCAACCATCAGCTCTCTCCATATTTTTCCTACAAATAAATTTTTGTCCTCTATACGAAACCATCATAAATTTTGAAAAGGCGCCGCATAAAGTCTTGCATATATATTTTGTATGGAAAAAAAATAATTCCGCCATCTTGAATTTTTTTTCTATTCATCAAGTAGACCTTCGAGTCCTGATCATCCTTTTCCAAGAAATCACTCTTCCATGTTTTATAGTTTCCGAGATAGACACCGACGAAATTTGTATGGCCGCCATCTTGAATCTGCCATTTTGGAGTTTTTTTTCGGCTCTCTGCCAATTGGATGAGGTTTCGAGTGACATTTGGTTGAACACCCCCTACCTATCTTCGATACCCTGGCCGGTGCTCCTCAGCCGTCTCCGAAATCCTCAATCATCAGCTCTCTCCATATTTTTCCTCCGAATGAATTTTTGTCCTCTATACGAAACCATGCGTGAAAAAATTTTTTTCCATACAAAATTTTACAGGAGAGGTGATCAATGAGTCAGTGAGTGAGTGAGTGAGTGAATCAGTGAATCAGCACGAGTAGCTATATATATATTAATATCCCTTATTTGCTCAAGCAAAAGATTTGATTTAATTCAAAGAGAATGTAATCACTCCGTGATTTAATTTATGTGTTAAAATTATTTTCAGAATGTCAGTTCCATTAGAAGTATAAAAAATTTGATAATCTCCATAAAATTAAAAAAAAAATTGTCGTACTTGACTTTACCTAAACTTTATCAACCCTTTTCACCCATTTTCAGGATGGAGTTTCAAATCCCTCCTCGATGTACTTCAGGGAAATCTGAGTAGGGAACATTTAAAGTTAGCTTCCGGTAACAAATATTTTCCTGAGATACATATCAGTAAAATATTGGATGTATATTGAACCGCAAATAAAACGGTAGAGTGCGTTTTCTTTGAGATCCCGATATGATTGTCGCGGGAAATATTAAGTTAAAAGCTTCCGGAAAATTATTTTAAAAATATTTTACGAGAATGGCAGCAGCTGAAGTGAATTTCGTCAAAATTTCTTAAAAGGAATTCTTTTGTTCCAGGGAAATTAATTCTTACCCTCATCAAAACAGCGGGTGGGCCGAGGCAGACTATCTGGCTTCAGATCATTTTCGATGGTTACCAAGTTTTAGAAAATTTTATACTATGTATCTCCACTTTACTCTTTAAACATTTCTGTGGTGGGGTCGTGTGGTGCGGGTTGTTACGTTCCCTCAAACATCGTTGAGCGAAGCGACGGCTGGATCATGCGTCATGCTCGTGAACGGGTGCCACCAACGGGAATGGGTCTACTTTATGTCTGCCCGTGTTAACATGTATTGGATTTTGTATGTAGGTATACATTTTTTAAACTTCATTGTGGAAACACTATAGCATAGTTTTGTTACCTATTGTAAAAATTTTTTGAAAAGAGCAACCGCTGAGTTTATTGCTGGCTCGTCTCGGCAGGAAGGGCATTCCGAACCAGTGGTAGATTGATCGACGATTCAAAAGCACTTGTAAAAGTTTATTTGAATAAAACATATTTCTATTCTATTCTATAACGTGGTATAAAATAAATACCATGTAACATACGTAGATATCTGCTTGCAAAATTGGAAGGCGTGTCATTTGTACCGCTGGAAAGTTTGGTAAACGACCGGGTGTCAGGTGTCACGTAGCAGGAAGCTAATACAAAACGTGCCTTGCCCCGAACAGCAACCTCTAACTCCTCTTGTTAAGCCTTCGCCAGGGAGAACAACTTTTCAAACCACTCTATAAACTTACTTGTAGTTCTGGAAGTTTGTATGTGCCAATATTTTCTCTGGAAACTTTGAAATATTATAACCATGCCAGATGCTTGAAGTGGGCATAGATACTCCATATGTTATATAGCTTCTTTTCTTTTTCGTGAAATAATTTTTTAATGAATTCCTTAATGACAAAGTTACTTGGAACCAAACTGCTTTGCTTCAGCTGTCCACGAGATAGATAATAGCTACATATTGTAACATTTTTTGTTTTGAAAAGAGCAACTGCTGAGTTTCTTGCCGGCTCTTCTCAGCAGAATCAGCATTCCAAACCAGTGGTAGATTTTCGACTTGTCATAAGAGCCACAAGTTGGCGTACATGAAATAAATAATTTTGAGTTTTTTTTTTTTGAAAATTATAACATAATTAAAGTTATCCCGTGATATTGCATGCAACGGACATAATTGACAAAAGTCCGTGCAATTATAATACCACTAGTGAAATTATAACATCTCGGCTTTTACGATAGTTGATTTACCTACTATTCTTTAAAAAAATAAGATTTCCCCAGAATCAGTCAAAAAAAAAACAAATCGTCCCAAATGTTTTATACCACGACGCCGACAACGTCATACATTTGTTATGTTTCAAAATTAGCAACCGGCCGCCCAGGGGGTGGGGGGTTACATGAGTGATATCAAACAGCCTGCGGCGAACGGCAGCCGCATACAAAAGTTGACGGACGTCCGGCGTGATTGAGTGGGATCCCTACTGATACAGATCGCAAGGCTCGCTGCCCACTACTTACGACCAGTATCGCTATAACCTAAGAAGTAAGGAGGTATTCTTACTATCCTTACTCCTTGCATGGATATAGTTAAGGGTCTGGAGAGTGACATCGGCTACTTTTTATCCCGCAAAATCGAGAATTCCCGCGGAATTTTGGTAAAACTAAATCTATACGGACCAAGTCGCGGGCAACAGCTAGTTTTTAATAATTTTTTTCGATTTAGTATGAATTATAAAGATTTAACTATAGGGTACAACTGCCAAAAATCCACGAAAACTAAAATTAATAATTTCATTAGATTTCATTGCAAAAACTGACATATCTACGAGTAATATGATTTGTGATGTTGTAACAGAATAGGTATCTACCTTAAAAAAATACTTTTAACTAGTTGACTTCATCTGATAAAAAGAAGCCTATATTGTGGTAAATAGGCTTCTTTTTATGGAGAGTGCTACAGACGCAAAACGGGCGAATCGACGCCTACTTGCGGAGAAGATTCTCAGGAGAATAAGAAGAAGGTCACTCCTCAGTCCCTCAAGTGTACCCTGCATGGGTAAAATCAGGCCGATTCGTTGCTCTGATCCTGCGTGATTGAAGGACAAACCAACAAACATACACACTTTCGCATTTATTATACATATTAGTAAGGAAAGATTTAATTTCGTGCGTTCAGCATGCCAGGAATATCGTATTGTACCAAATATGTTAAATTGTAGCCCATAACAAAGGTGAAAATAGTCACTACACGATAAATTGGCTGAAAAAGAACGTCTCAACCGTAGATGTTACGCCAAAAGTACTGGAAAACTACTGAATCCCTCTCCTGGGTAGCAGCGGCCATAGAAGAGATAACCCCTTTGAGTATATAACCAACGAAAACCCGAATGATTTCCGGTAGAAAAAGAAAATAGTTGCAAGAAGCAAAAAAAATATTAAATAATCTTTCTACAGTAAAACAGTCCAAATAACGTATGAAAGTTATCTCTCTTCTCGAGTTTCCTAAAAAGAAAATAAAAAAAACTTTTTTACATTGAGTAAACTTTTACAAAAATGTAATAAAAAACTTGCTTCCAATGAAAATATCTGCCACTTAGAGTGAATGCTGCTCGAGATTAAACCATTTCCACATTTGAATGCCATCGCGTTTAATGCTGATTGTACAATTTCCAAAAATAAATGATCGCAGTCATATATAGTGGAAGAAAATCCTAACGGCTCGATAACATGGAGTGGGGAATGGGTGGGGACTGGGGATCAATGAAGCTTTGCGTGAGGCTGGACTTGGCCGGGGCTCGCCGATAAACACCGGCCGGGCTCGCGAGCATAGCGTTTGTGTTTATTGTGAAAACAATTTACTTAATATACTTATGTATGTAGATAAATATAATTCTTATTTACAAATAGAAGGTATATGTAAGTGGTGGAAACTTGTACCATCTTAAGTATGGGCATCATGAAGAATACAAGCTTGCCGCGTGTTAACCTTTATGGCAGAATCGATGACTGCTGCAACCTGCTGATATTAACGGAGTGATGGACGGACGACAATGTCAGTTTGCTTATGATATAACTAGCTGGATTCCCAAAACTTCATTTGCGTGGAGTTGTGTTTTAAAAATCCCACGGGAACCTTCCTTTTTCCCGGGATAAAGGGTCATTCTACGTCACCCCAAGTCCTTAACTATACCCATGCACAAAATCACTTCGATCAGTTGCTACGTTGCTGCGTGATTTAAGGACAAACCAAAAAAAACTCGCATTTATAATATTAGCACAGAGTAAGAATCTCCTTATACGTGATATTATATAGTAAGGATGGAGTTGGACAAAAATATGATATGGGCAAAACCTCAAACGAAATAAAAAAATTGCAGGCATGACAGAACGCTCCCAGCGAATCGTCATATATTATGTACAACAGTGCGTCGCATGATATATGAGGGACATGATTCGAGTGAAGCCGGCGGCGGTGACCGCTGCCGCGCTCAAAGGAAATCTCATTTTGCAGCCTCCCCGGGAGTGGGCGGCGGACCCACACCCACGCGCCGGCCCAAAAGGACTTCTATTAAAATTATTTGAGAAAACTCAACACTTTACCAGTCTCGCCTCCGCATTTCCTGTTCATATGTTTATTTTTAGGGGTCCGAAAAAAAAACGGAAGCCTTTTAGGTTCGCCCCGTTGTCCGTCTATCTATCCGCGTGTTAAGGCTCTTTTGTTCAGAAACGGCTTGAAGTTCTAAGTTGAAATTTGTACTGAATAAAAAGGTCAATAGTCTCTTAATGTCTTGTAAATATCAATTTTCTATTTTAACTCAATGAAAAGTTGCAGCTTTCAAAGCATATTTTCATACAAATATTCTAGTGCGATCACTCATCATATATAGTCTCATCTGTGATGAAATATTAAGTGAAAACTGAGATTGACATTAACGTGTTAATGGACCATGTCACAAAAATGAAGCTGCTTTTGAGACATCTATATCACATTATACCATACATAACTTCAAAAACCTCAAAAATATAAAGCTTTTAACAAAGAAAGGTGACATTTATTTTCTGGGAATAAGACGCTCGAAAAATTAATTCACGTTTATGCATGGCAAACGTGCACTTTTCACTTGAAAGTCGAGCACAAAGGGAGTAGTGTCAGAGAACCTAAGGCATGGAATTATAAATGACGTCAGGGAAATTCCATTTTCTCGCGCGGATTTTTAAAACTAATGTAAACTGAAACTTCATGAGGTAGCATTGACTTAACTTTTACGTAATCTGACACCTCTCCCTCCCATACAGTACAGGTACTTCAGGTACAATCTCAATCTAGGAAAACCTAATAGCTGTTAAGAAATTTGAAACAATTCTCTGTGCGAGTTGAATTGACTAGGTATATAAAGAATGTAAGATTAAGTTGAAGTAATCGTAAAACCTCCACAGCTAATTGGAGGAACGATAACTTTTGCAAGAAGTACCTTCTCAAGACCTCCTTATTCGTCCAGGATTTCTCAAGTTGTTTTTGTGCTTTTTTCAAGCTTTCTAGTGCTTTCATTCACTGAATAGTAATTTATTTTATTACTGTTTTATGTAACTAGTACTATATAAAGCTTATTTGTTTTCCTAGCTATGATACTGATAAATATCTATAGAAATTCTGTAGTAAAAAGACGTAATTCCAACGTGTTGGAGTGCGTGTGATTTGTTTTGACAAGTACTCTTGTCCTAGATGATATCCAGGTTCTGGTGATATAGAGATGGAAGTGGCTATGGGAACTCTGTAATAAAACGACGTATCCCCATCGATCTTGGGCTCGTTTGATTCGTCTTGACAAGTGCTGTAGATCTAGATGATATCCATGGTCTGAAAGTGTTTTTTAAAATAGCTTTTTTAATTTAGACTTTTATATCTAATAGTAGTAGTTTCGGTGAAATATATGTACAACTTGAAGTTAAATCGGCGTCAGCTAGTGAAGTGAAATAAGTTTATTACGAAATTAATGTTTTATGCGTAATACTACCTACAAGATTGTCAAGTTTTAAAATTTTTAAGAGCGCTACAACCCGTAGCATTCTACGATGACTCGTAGCGCTCTTAAAATTCGCCGTTTCATAATAATCAAGGATATTAAAACATATCGCACATCGCTTGGAAGATACCTAACTTCTCATTACGGATTAGGCGTATCGCTCACTGTAAAGTCGAGTCAAAGACAAAGTTGTGGTGGACTCGATGAGGCGTTGAGGTGGCGTTTAAGCTAGTCTAGTTCCATAACAGCTTTACACAAACTTGGCTCAAGGTAAAGCATTGAAATGTGAGCTACAGAGGGCTACAGTAAAATCTTAGTGAAAGTGACTGCGCTTTACCCACGTATCTTACTTGATTTACTTTGAGTCGTAGCGGTATAGCTGCATCGAGGCGGCGGTGCGGCGTCGATTATAGGCGTCGAGGTATAATATCTACTCCTAATTCATGTGAGATTAACTGTGACTTTGCTTTATTTTATACATTTAACACATCGTTCATCTAAAACAAAACGCCTCAACTCCACCGCTATGAAATCCGGGAAGTTTCGAAGTAGTTAAGTTCCACTTCAGAAGTAACCGACTAATCAAATATTTTCTCTTATTCTGATTCTCTTTGTTTAATGTTTCTTTTATAACTCTCGACCATTGACATAATAATACTCGAACCTTGGGTGTAATGCAAAATTCACGGAAAAAGTGTCCCGAGAAAACCTATATATACAAGTGTACAACTGTACATGTGTATTTTTATAAACAAACTAATACATTGAAATTTATGTCTTAGACCATTATTATACAGCCTAATTTTGTTTGCAATAATTTGCTTCAACTGACAATCGATTGGAAACCTTTTTCGCGTTTTAGATTTCTTCCTGAAGTCCAGTATTATTCTGTCAATGCTCTCGACTGAATGATTGCAACTGGCGATCGACTGGGTACTAAAACTGTCGTCTGTCTGCTCAATATTTGTGTCTAAGGCAAGCGGATTTTCTAGTAAACCGGAGCATGAATTTTATTTTAATTGGTGCCGCCTCGGCCTGGTCTTGTGAGCGATTCACTTTACACTCAGAAGAGGCATCTTGATAAGGGAGCGAGCACTGAAGTGTAGAAATATTTGCGTAGTACGGTTGTTGCTTTAAACATTCTACATACATTCTACACATGATCGCTTGTGTAGTGGGTTCCGCTTCATTGCTTCATTTGGGACTACATTTTTTTTTGAAAAATATATGTCACATGCTCAATTACAGAGAATAAGTTAGTAACACGCATTGCTTGGTTTTACAAGTTCTTGTAATTTATTGATCAAAAAAAAAAATATTTTACTTTGTTAGCAGGACTATAACTTTAAAGAAACAATTTATACTAACTTTTTCAATTTAATCGACTAATTAATGAAAGTTAGTTATTAAAGTTTTTAAGAAAAGTTACATACGGAGAGCTATACCTACAAACCTACTTGTCATATTTTTTTAGTATACTAGCTGATGTCTGCGATTTCGTTGATGTCGCGGGATTTACGTTTTTAAGTTTTTCAAAACCGGGGAAACTCTTCTATTTTACGGGCATGCAATTTTTTTTCTCAAAATATATTCAGCTATAGCTGCGATTTATATATTTGCTATAGTTTCAGCGAATAAGACGCGATAAGGTAACAAACAGACAGACAGAAAAAGCTACTTTCGCATTTATAATTTAGTATGGATGCACAGGTAGTGAATTTTCATTTTGTTTGTTAGTGATATTTGTTTTGTAGGTGTCTGTTACACGACTGAAATGATTTATCATATTCTCTTGATTTGACGAGGCCATTATTCGAAGGCTGTGAAACAAATGATTACAAATGAATCGGGTGGTGGTGCGGGGAGAGCGTTGCCATGGCGACGCGAGACGATCGATCCGCCCCGCCCGCCCTGCGCTCCTTCAATTAAATAATGATTCACACGTTAGCTATGATGAATACGCATTATATCAAAACCTGTTTTGGATAATAAATACATTTGTAGACAGTGGATACTTCGATGAAATGGGGGTGGTGGTGGCTTCGCTTTTTGTGATCTGATACACACACAAAAAATGGATTTATACATTTTCATATTACGGTTGGCTTTTCGGTTTTAATACCTTTGTTTCGTTGGCTTCACTGTTGTATAGTGTGTTCAATAAGTCAGATGACTACATGGGTTAATTTTTCCATTTAGAAAATTTTTATTTATTCATTCCATCTTTGCATAGTTGATTTTTAATTGAAATCAGATTTATTTTTATGCAAATTATTTATCAAACTGTTTGATTCATGGAATTCTCTTTCACAATGTTGCTACAACTAGACTATAACCCATTTTTGCATTCACCCCTTAGATTCACCCTCATTCAACTGACTTATTGAACAACTACATATTTTATATTCCCCTAGATACTTTCATTTAAAAACTGGACTCCAACTAAAAACTCAAAACTCTTTTTGAATGCCAACAATTAAAATTTTAAATCGAGTAATTTTTTACGAAAACTTAAACTATAAACTACATAATTATTATGTGATTAAGTGAAATTAACCGGAATGAGGTTAAAATTTTAAAGTGGGTTTTTAGGTCAAATGGGGTATTTTAATATGAAAGCAATTCATTTGCACATTTTAAGATAGATTTTTATTTTCTTTTAAGCCGAATAGTTTTTGGCTTATCGTAGAAAATATCTAAATAAATACTATTTCCCCTCCTTATCTTCGATATTAGCAAATCTAAATAAAATTATACTCGCTATGAGAATACATATTTACGAAAATAAAGTGTCACCAATATATAATATCCCTTTCATGGACCAATTTTTTATCATTTCATATTTTTATTCGCTACTAAAACATAATACGTATATTTATTTTATCGTGGCTTCCATAAACGAGCCTTTTAATTACAAATGTTTGCCTCGGCTTGATTACATACACCGGTGATAGGCAATATTTATTCGAAACTGGTTTTGTTTGAACAAATTTGCGAAATATTTCCTGTACAAGTAATTATTCATTGGTATATATACTACTGCGTTGATGTTATTAGTGGCTAACTAATTCAGCTGCAGATCATAATCCATGACTTCCCAAGTTCGAGATCCAGACCGGACGAAGACAATTGTTTTGGCAAGAATATGTTAGTTCTGCGCCTAATCTCTGACCGATCGTCCGATTTTGAGATTATGGGACTCAGAGTATCTGATTATGAGAGTGTAACTGCCTTTCACGGATCGGTCTTTACATCACAGGAGAAAAATCCTCCGAGACAATCTTTAAACCGTCTAGAATAGACGAAAAGGCCTGGATGATGGTGATAAAGATACACCTACACCTGGTAAATAGAGGTACACGTGTTTTGTGCACTTGCACACTATAACATCTCCTGTATAGTTCCTATCATTACAATTATAAGAATTGTCTTAGCTCCACCCAAGAAAGCTGTAGAAAGGCTTCGAATTTGTCATCCATCGTACAAAAAATATGAAATGATTAATTACATACCCGATCGTTATATATATTATTATGCTTTACCTCTTTCGCCAAGTCTTCGGGATTTAGGCACAATATATAGGACTCGTAGTTACCACATTTTTTATCCTCTTATACGTGTCAAGTCTTTTACATGATATATAGAATCAATTTTGCAATTTCGTATTTTATTTCTATCTCATACTATAACAACATTTGCACCTCAAAAAGGTGTCGAAAGCTTGTCGAAAGGGATTAATTTCATGTTCCGGAATTTCTATTTGGTAATACTTAACTAAAATAGTTGTACAGCGGCAGGCCGTACCTATCTCGAATGGTTTAAAGGAGCACCACCTAAAATACAGCGTTTAAATGCAACGCGCCGATGCGAACTCTATATATGCAAGCTTTTATCGGATCAAACGGGTTAAACTCTGACCAACCCATCTTGATAAAGGGGTTTACTCTCAATAATGTTTCTAACGTATGAGATTTTAGTTATACATATGGTTAAGATTTCAGGCAAAAGCATTTACTCGTATTAATCAAAATCTACATACAAGTTATCTTAGGTAAGTTCAAAGTATCAAAAGTACATTCAAATATCAGATTTCGGACTTTTAATAAACAATTTTCCCATTTTCTCTCCACCTAGATCACTCGGAGGCTTGAGTATGATTTGTCAAGTTAATGTTAAATGTGTGTAAATTACCGTAGATAGTGTAGTGTAGATTTACGCACATTTAACAGAGGTCTAGTAATGCACTTTCTTTCCTTTAAAGCCAATATAGGGAAAGCTAAGAGATACATAGACTATTAAAAAAGTCTTAATAATCTATGGATCTCTTATATAGCTAGTATTTACAGTCGAAGATAGCAATATAAATAACTAGTTGATGCATTTTCCAGGATAAAAAGTATTATTCCAGACTGTAATCTATCTCTATGCCCAGCCAAATCGGTTCAGTCGTTGTGGCGTGATTGAGTAACAAACATCCATCCATCCAAACAGGATCATAATATATTGATAATAAGATAAACAAAGGTCACTGAAGCTTGACATTCAATCATCCACGAGAACGACCTTCAAAGAAAAGATTTAATACAAATTAACTCGAATCTGACTGCGATCATTTGACTGTTTATAATTTAATTATGAGGGTTTCGACAGACTGCACCTACGTACAAATCCTTAGTACAAATAATTAATCAGCAGGCAGCGAGTCGGGAACCCGGGAGCGAATGGCCGGATGTTAGTGCTGCATTTTAATTAAATCCTCGTAGCGAGAGATAGCGCACGTTGTTTACTTTATTTTTCGCTTTTTTTCCAGTGGTTTGCTCGCGGCTTGAAAAATTGAAGTAGGTTTCACTCGAAGCGTGTTCGGTATACCTACCGCCTAATGTTAATGCTGTGCCCGCGTTAAAATATAGGCTTCTGATTTCCATATTTTGCAGAATTGTTGATGCTAGAAAATTATGTATTGCAAAACTTTTTGATGTTTAAATTGTGTTTGATGGCCTAGTTTCATATATTATTACTGAAACTGCACCAAAGATCGACTGAATGCACAATAATAAAGAAAATGTGTACCTATTTTATGATGGTTTAGTTGGATATGGGATATACAATTATTGAATATATCAAAGATCGATTTAATTATTTGGAATATCTACACGATGATTAAGGAGCTTTACGATAGTGGTGAACTTTGGTGATTCAATCACAGGACTAAACTTGGTCGAGTTTGGTTGTCTCACGCTATTTTTTTAGGGTTCCGTACTCGAAGTGTAGGCAACAGACCTCTATTACTAAGCCTCCGCTGTCCGTCCGTCCGTCTGTCAGTCAGCGGGCTGTATCTCATGATCCGTAATAGGAAGACAGTTGAAATTTTCAGAAAATGTGTATTTCAGTTGCCGCTATAACAACAACCTTTAATTACACTAACCCTACTAGAAACGTGTTTTTAAGGCGTTTTTGGTACGGAACCATGCGTATTTGAGTCTGACTCGCATTTGACCAATTATTAAAATTATGATTAGAAAGGTTACTTTTACACTAACTGAATCAGGAAAACAGAAAATACCTGCTACGCGGAAACCAATAATTACTGACAGGAACGTACACTAGGCTATGTTTTTATTGAAGGAAAGAAATAACGACAGGATCACTATGAGGGGACTTGCAAAGAGTGTAAAGTGCTCATAGTTTTAACTAGTAGGGCGCGTGGGTGCGCGGCTCGCTAAAGCGAACCGCGGTTTTTCTGTTCACCAAGTAGATCTTCGGGTCTTGATCATCTTTTTCCAAGAAACCACTCTTCCATCTTTTATAGTCTCCGAGATAGACACCGATGACATTTGTATGGCCGCCATCTTGAATCCGCCATTTTGGTATCTTTTTTCAGCTCATTGCCAATTGGATGATGTTTCGAGTGATTTTTGTTTTGGCACCCTTAACCTATCTTCAATACCCTGACCGTGCTCCTCACCCGTCTCCGAAATCCTCAATCATCAGCTCCATATTTTTCATCCAGATGAATTTTTGTCCTCTATACGAAACCATCAGAAATTTTGGAAAGGAACGTATCCAAAGTCTTGCATACATTTTCTATGAAAACTATAAATTCCGCCATCTTGATTTTTTTCTATTCATCAAGTAGACCTTCAAGTCTTGATCATCTTTTTCCAAGAAACCACTCTTCCACCTTGTATAGTCTCCGAGATAGACACCGACAAAATCTGTATAGCCGCCATCTTGAATCCGCCATTTTGGATTTTTTTTCAGCTCCCTGCCAATTGGATGAGGTTACGAATGACTTTTGTTTGAACACTCCCCACCTATCTTCGATATCCTGGTCGTGCTCCTTACCCGTCTCCGAAATCCTCAACCATCAGCTCTCTCCATATTTTTCCTCGAAATAAATTTTTGTCCTCTATACGAAACCATCAAAAATTTTGAAAAGGCGCCGCATAAAGTCTTGCATATATTTTGTATGGAAAAAAAATAATTCCGCCATCTTGAATTTTTTTTCTATTCATCAAGTAGATCTTCGATTCCTGATCATCCTTTTCCAAGAAATCACTCTTCCATCTTTTATAGTTTCCGAGATAGACACCGACGAAATTTGTATGGCCGCCATCTTGAATCCGCCATTTTGGAGTTTTTTTCGGCTCTCTGCCAATTGGATGAGGTTTCGAGTGACATTTGGTTGGACACCCCCCACCTATCTTCGATACCCTGGCCGGTGCTCCTCACCCGTCTCCGAAATCCTCAATCATCAACTCTCTCCATATTTTTCCTCCGAATGAATTTTTCTCCTCTATACGAAACCGTGAGTGAAAAAAAATTTTTCCATACAAAATTTTACAGGAGAGGTGATCAATGAGTCAGTGAATCAGTGAATCAGTGTGTCAGTGAATCAGCCCCAGTAGCTATATATATAGTAATGATGTCAGTTTTCTTTGTCCCTAAGGCCCCTATCCCACTGGCGTTATGCGAGCGTCAGCGTTTCTTCAAGGTCTGCGCAGCGACAACGTTGCGTTGACGCGACGTCAACGTTGAGAGTTTTAATGGCAACCGTTCGCGCTTCGACTTCGCAACGTCAACTTCGCATCAACGCAACGTTAACGTTGCGTTTATTGACAACAAGTAAAATCATGCCGTCCATGTGCGCGACGTTGACGTTGCGTTCAGCGAATGCGCAACGTTAACGTCGCGACAACGCTGCGCAGACGTTGGAGAAACGCCAACGCTCGCATAACGCTAGTGCCTAGTGGGATAGGGGCCTAAAACATTTTTTCGCCTTCATGAGAAATTTATCACGAACATTATATACTAGCGGACGCCCACGACTTAGTCCGCTTGTTCAATTCACTATCGAAAGTTCCTAAATTCCCACAGTTTAGGTGGGCAGACCCCTGCAGCATCAGGATTGAGGAATTGGGCCCTGGAATTCAACGATGTAGTAATTAATGTAACACTAACATTTGTAATGTCGCAAGTTAAAATAGATGGCGCTAGCTGTAGGTTGACACGCGATGTGCGTTTCGTTGATACCTTTCATAAGACGCTGCTATAGCGAATACTTTTCATTCCAGACACTTCAATTTTATTTATTTGTATAGATTTTCATTAGATAGTCTAGAATGTTTATCGTAAGCTACACAATATATGGTCATACGATATACATTCCGTGGCCTGATCAAGAGTGTATATTATGTATAGGTAAATTGAAGTACCTAAACGAAAGTCAGTGGTCATAATTATCCTCTCGACATTAATTTCTAGAGAACTTGCCCCGGAGAGTATTTCAAAAGCTTCAATAAGTTAGTGGTCAGGGAGTGGACTCAAACTCTTAAACGTCAGGTCGTTCACCCGCATGAACAAGCTTTTTTTTATAAAGAATATATTAGCCAAGTTGAACTTGACTTAAATTCTCCTCTCCCTTTCAAATAAGCAGAAAGCTCGTGTTAGGAGTGGGTACAACAATAGTGTTATGGCTGGGGATCGAATCAGTGATCTTTCAGTTTTCAGTCCGCACCTTTAACGATTGGGCGGTTGAGTCTTTGGAGGGGAAATGGGGAATATTCAGTGGTGGATTTACCAGCAGGCTGAGCATGCTGGAGTCTAGGGCGGCAGATTTTAGGGTCGGCCAAAAAAAGTTGTTTTCCCAGAAGAATACGAATATTTCTATCGAATACACTGCAAATAATTAATTAATCAATATCCTCGATACCGGTAAAACATTTTGTTGCATTAAATTATTTTTCTTTTTTCAAAATTTTTTCAGCTATTTAAATTAAACGCTTACCAAGCTTAATTTAATCGTATAATTGTTAACTACTTTCGATTCCATGACGGGGCATGACGGGTATTTTAGCGTTACCAGCTCCAAAACCATAAAGGAAGCCTGCGAGGTCGCCATAGGACCCCAACACCTAATTGGTTTCGAACTATGTGCCTTGCCTCTTTAGTTACGCAACTCGTTGAGCTGACACTGGCAGATAGATAGGTTTTGTTATATTGCTACGACTTTTCTTTCCTATATCTTCCTAGAATGTCAGCTACATATCAATCATACCTTACTCGTGTGTACGTAAAACGGAGTGATTAATTATATACTCAGTGTATGTAGGTGTAGCAATTAATAGCCCTGCCGATCGCAGCAGTTCGCAGGTACGAGTAGGCTTAATTATTTCCCCTGTAGCTTTGTTCAATGGAATATAAAGGCCCTCGGGCGATAATAGCGTGCCTCGTCACGACGTGAATATTGGACTAAGTGTCAACTGTTATGTAGGTAGTTAGATATCGACGTTGGGTATCGAGAATGGGGTGGTTCCACCCAACTCGATAAAATGAATCCCGTTTCAGAGTAGCACAAACAAGTGCAATGTTTTTTTTACAAATCTATAGGAAGTGCTTAAGCTTTTTGATTTCATGCAATTATTATTATGTTTCAGAACATCATTTTCGTCATCTTATCGGACCTCTCGTATATCTACTAATGTACAATTTACATAATTATTTGTGTTTCTGCTAATTCTGAAGATAAGAACTCTTACCACCACAGGTAGCAGCTACGCTTTTGATAACCAAAATTAAATTAAAAGTGATTATAATGATGAATTATTGCAACCCAATTTTTTTATGATCAACCATCATTCGTTTTTGGATCATGAGCAACGATGGTAACAACTAGCGGTTAAGGCAATAATAATTTGTGAGGTACCTAAGTGATTTTATCAGAAATTAAAACAGAAACTCAACCTCAATTTCTTTGAAAAGCATGCGATTTAATTTAATTTGTTCAGTGGCAGCCTACTTCGAAACAAAAAGACTTCGACGCTCGTTCCTATACAGCCTTTATTACACACAACTCAGCATCTAATTAGTAAGCTGAAAGGTGAAGTAGCTCCAACATCAATGTGTACTACAAGAGAAATTTCTTCATTGAATTACGTGGGGTATGCAGTGCAAAGTGTAATAAGTATTTGTATGGGGTGGCATTGCGAGGGCGGCGGTCGAGCAGATCAAGGGCGCGCGAGGGGCGGGCGGGGGCGCGCGGGGCGGGCGGGGCGCGGGATGCTGCGCGGGAGAGCGCGCAGATCAATATCTCGCGTTACCGGGGTGACGCCGCGCCAGACCGAGTGCCTCCCGTACTATGCCACCCACCTCCGCCCCTGCATCTGCCCACTACTCGCTTATTTAATACATGCCGTATCTGGGATGCGAGCTTTTTCATGTTAAATGACAGGGTAGTGTAATATGCTTTAATTCCGTGTCACCGCGCCCGTAATGGTTGCCAGATATATTATAATAATACCAACTTTTGGATCCCCATTGCGAAATAACGCTCCCCACACTTACCATGACATTGACCCCCATGCTACGCGCACTTGCGAAATCTTCTCCGGCTATTAGCCTACATAGCTTACTCAACTGACTAAAAGCGAGTCTTTAATTGTATCTATAGATAAAGTCGACTCTACATTTATTTGAATGCTTGCTTAGTAATAACAAAGAGGTCACTAAGATTATTGTAAAAGTATTTTTTAATAAATTATATAAAAAGTTGGTTTTTACGTTAAATAAATAAACACACGCAACATTTGCCATAAATAATTAATTTTATTATAATTAAAAAAACTTAAACCTATATTACGTAACATATTGTTGAACAAAGAAAACATGTAAACAAAGAATTCCTTTATTCCCTAAAGGAGCTCGAAATAATTTTCAATATTCTATATTTCTACAATATTCTATTGTTCTTTGTGTTGCATAATTTTCAGTCATCATAAAAGAGCGTACAAAATTTTACCAATGACGTTCAATAAAAAAAAATATTAATAAATAAATAATGTGACGCAGTATCTAATAAAATAAAGCAGTTTGTTATTATAATGTAACTCAAGGCTTTCTTCATTACCTGCTAGAACGGCAGCCATTTGTTGAAGCGTCCTTTGTTCTCAAGGAAAGGAAGCTGCTAGAACAAAGACAAAACAAAATTCATGTTAATTATCTCGACCCGGCCCGGAGCACAAAACGTAATTAGTACCTACTTTCGTAGACGATATAATATCGTTGAAATAATTTCTCTTTTCATCATTTATTACACAATTTTTTTTCTCTCATATTCGAGCACAAAAATGTATCGAGATAGAACAGTTATAACCACTGCTTTACTAAGGATTCATAAGTGTCTATTTCTGGACAAAATCACGCCGTCCAACAAAATAACAACATTTCCGTGCGGAAAGAAATGTTTCTTGTTAATTAATATATATATAGCTACTCGTGCTGATTCACTGATTGACTCACTGACTCACTGACTCACTGACTCATTGATCACCTCTCCTGTAAAATTTTGTATGGAAAAATTTTTTTTCACTCACGGTTTCGTATAGAGGAGAAAAATTCATTCGGAACAAAAATATGGAGAGAGCTGATGATTGAGGATTTCGGAGACGGGTGAGGAGCACCGGCCAGGGTATCGAAGATAGGTGGGGGGTGTTCAACCAAATGTCACTCGAAACTTCATCCAATTGGCAGAGAGCCGAAAAAAAATTCCAAAATGGCGGATTCAAGATGGCGGCCATACAAATTTCACCGGTGTCTATCTCGGAGACTATAAGAGATGGAAGAGTGGTTTCTTGGAAAAAGATGATCAGGACCCGAAGGTCTACTTGATGAATAGAAAAAAAATTCAAGATGGCGGAATAAAAATTTTTCCATACAAAATATATGCAAGACTAAAACATAGTTCTTTCTCAAAACTTATGTTGATTTTGTATGGAGGATAAAAATTCATTCGCAGAAAAAATATGGAGAGAGCTGATGATTGAGGATTTCGGAGACGGATGAGGAGCACGGTCAGGATATTGAAGATAGGTGGAGGGTGTTCAAACAAAAGTCACTCGAAACCTCATCCAATTGCCAGAGAGCTGAAAAAAACCTTCAAAAGGGCGGATCCAAGATGGCGGCCATACAAATTTCGTCGGTGTTTATCTCAGAGACTATAAAAGATGGAAGAGTAGTTCCTTGGAAAAAGATTATTAAAACTAGCAGATCTACTTGATGAATAGAAAAAAAATCAAGATGGCGGAATTTATTTTTTTCGTATAAAATGTATGCAAGACTTTGATAGGTTCCTTTCCAAAATTTCTGATGGTTTCGTATAGAGGACAAAAATTCATTTAGATGAAAAATATGGAGGGAGCTGATGATTGAGGATTTCGGAGACGGGTGAGGAGCACGGCTAGGATATCCAAGATAGGTGGAGGGTGTTCAAACAAAAGTAACTCAAAACCTCATCCAATTGGCAGAGAGCCGAAAAAATTTCGAAAATGGCGGATTCAAGATGGCGGTCAAACAAATTTCGTCGGTGTCTATCTCGGAGACTATGAAAGATAGAAGAATGGTTTCTTGGAAAAATATGATCAGGACCCGACGGTCTACGTGATGAATAGAAAAAAATTCAAGATGGCGGATTTTTTTTTTTCATAAAAAATATATAGCGAATTGGGAATTTTCATATGTTCGTTTTCAAAATTTCTGATGGTTCGGGGAAAAATATGGAGAGAGCTGATGATTGAGGATTTCGGAGACGGGTGAGGAGCACGGCCAGGGGATTGAAGTTAGGTGGGGGGTGCTCAAACAAAAATCACCAGAAACCTCATTCAATTGGCAGAGAGCTGAAAAAAAAATCAAAATAGCGGATTCAAGATGGCAGCCATACAAATTTCTAAAAAGATGACCAATCCCGAAGATCTATTTGGTGAACAGAAAAACCGCGGTTCGCTTTAGCGAGCCGCGCACCCACGCACCCTACTAGTTAATATATATATAGCTACTGGGGCTGATTCACTGACTCACTCACTGACTCATTGATCACCTCTCCTGTAAAATTTTGTATGGAAAATTTTTTTTTCACTGACGGTTTCGTATAGAGGACAAAAATTCATTCGGAGGAAAAATATGGAGAGAGCTGATGATTGAGGATTTCGGAGACGGGTGAGGAGCACCGGCCAGGGTATCGAAGTTAGGTGGGGGGTGTTCAACCAAATGTCACTCGAAACCTCATCCAATTGGCAGAGAGCCGAAAAAAACTCCAAAATGGCGGATTCAAGATGGCGGCCATACAAATTTCGTCGGTGTCTATCTCGGAAACTATAAAGGATAGAAGAGTGGTTTCTTGGAAAAGGATGATCAGGACTCGAAGGTCTACTTGATGAATAGAAAAAAAATTCAAGATGGCGGAATTTATTTTTTTCCATACAAAATATATGCAAGACTTTAATTGGTTCCTTTTCAAAATTTCTGATGGTTTCGTAGAGAGGACAAAAATTCATTCGGAGGAAAAATATGGAGAGAACTGATGGTTGAGGATTTCGGAGACGGGTGAGGAGCACGGCCAGGATATCGAAGATAGGTGGGGAGTGTTCAAACAAATGTCACTCGAAACTTCATCCAATTGGCAGAGAGCTGAAAAAAAACTCCAAAATGGCGGATTCAAGATGGCGGCCATACAAATTTCGTCGGTGTCTATCTCGAAGACTATAAAAGATGGAAGAGTAGTTTCTTGGAAAAAGATGATCAGGACCCGATGGTCTACGTGATGAATAGAAAAAATTCAAGATGGCGGATTTTTTTTTTCATATAAAATGTATGCAAGACTTTGATACGTTCCTTTCCGCTGATGGTTTCATATAGAAGACAAAAATTCATTTGGATGAAAAATATGGAGGGAGCTGATCATTGAGGATTTCGGAGACGGGTGAGGAGCACGGTCAGGGTATTGAAGATAGGTTGAGGGTGCCCAAACAAAAATCACTCGAAACATCATCCAATTGGCAATGAGCTGAAAAAAAATACCAAAATGGCGGATTCAAGATGGCGGCCATACAAATGTCGTCGGTGTCTATCTCGGAGACTATAAAAGATGGAAGAGTGGTTTCTTGGTAAAAGATGATCAAGACCCGAAGATCTACTTAGTGAACAGAAAACACGCGGTTCGCTTTAGCGAGCCGCGCACCCACGCGCCCTACTAGTTTACTATATAAATAAAAATATTATCTAAGAAACTTACATTATTTTATATCATTACGAATAGAGGATTTTCGCGTTCCGTTCTGTCCTGATATATTTCTGTGTATCCGATCGGATGTTTGATTTGTCATAACATCTGTTTGTGGAACGAAGAACGCTTAAGCGACAATTTTTTTTTAATTAAATGTGATGATCACTCATTAAAGTGATAACTGATAATCATCACTCAGTATAATATTATACCTTTTGGGAGTGGGACCACGGGCCCTTAACGATATTGTTTCGTAGCACAGTGCTAACTCAATTGGATATCTACCTAGACTTTGTCAAAGGCTGAAATCTATATGTAGCTATAAACCGCATTCTAGCTTTGCTCAAACTCAAGACAGAGATAACACGAGACAAATTTATGACAAAGCATAGTTGGGTCCAGGTTTAACTCTTAGCATTAGATCTACAAAATTAGTTTAGTTTATAGTTTGTGAACTGTAATGTAGGTTGATAAATAATAATAATTGTAAGTAGTAGGTAGTTCAGGTAGATGTCACTTCGCTTTATAAAATGTCAAATATCGTACGGCCATTCTCTCTAATTACAAGCTCGAAAGCAACAACATGGCTTTTCTTATTAACCTATATAATTTTCGGGCGACGAAAATGGGAGGAACCGAATAAACACCAATGTGTTATTAGGTAAATTCAATACTTTAATGATAAGCTTCACCTGTGCCCACTTCTAATAATATTTTCTTGTAACTGTACATATTGTACATAAATATCATAAAAATAAATACTTTGCAAAATGTGTATCGAACTTAAATCAATTCATAACATAATATGCCACAGTCGCATGACTTTTAATATTGTTTTTAAGATGATGAAAAAATGATGACTTTGTTTCTACAAAGTCATCATTTTTTAATAATAATTATTATTATTATTAATTTTTTAATAATTATTATTAGTTAGCTAATAATTCTTTATTAGCTAACTAATAATAATTATTTCAGAAGAAAATTAAAAACTAAATAGAACGAGAACGCAGCTTTTATTAAAAGCGCTTATAATATTAAAATTATATTCCACACAGATTTAGAGTAATTTTATATTCCGCAAGCGTTATGTTCGAAGCAAACAAATCTTTCATCGCATTCTAAATGTATGCAAAGCTGTATGTACACAGTTTTTCTCGGAGTGCTATTTTCCAATTTTCAAAATTTTTGTTGTCATTCCCTGTACATCATGGACTCCTGTAGGGCTAACATGCGCGCCACGAGAAAATTTTGTCTACCAATTTACTCGTCAAATCTCATACAAACTCACGAGTAAATGGGTAGACAAAATTTTCTCGTGGCTCGCATGTTAGCCCTACTGGTATGGAACGGACATAGATTTCCGCAAAGTACCTAACTCCAATTTTATACAACTTTAGTTATGTGATAGTTACTCTACGTAACCGTAGGAAATATCTTGTTATTTGCTATTATTTTTTTTCAGCTGTCTTAAATTATAAACTTTCAAAGAAACGTTTCGGTGAAACGCGTAAACTTTGGCGCTTATAGCACGATTTTCTTGGCAGGAAGGTAGTGCAAAGCGCATTGCTTACGACTTTCTGCGAAAACAAAAAATTGTTTACCTTTTTAGGACAGCTAAAAAAATAGATTATATAAATGTATGCTTTTATTCAGTGAGCGGTTCATAAGAACCTGACAATTGCGCTATTAAGCCCGCGGTTTCAGAGATGTTTTAAGCTTGAGACAATTAATTAATAGTAATGTTCACAGAAGTCTGCAAGTTGCTTATGCTCTAGTACTCGTGTTTTTATTTTTATTTTTTTAGAATGTTGGCCAAGTTCAATTTTTGACTAATATTTTCCTCTCTCCTCCAAATAAGCGCAAAACTTGTGTTATGAGTGGGTACTTGGAATCTTTCAGTTTTCAATCCGCACCTTTAACCATTTAATCTATTGAAATAATATATCGTCGCTTAAGTTCTAACACTTACGTGGTGTTAGAAGTCAAAATTAGAAACTTTACAAAAGACCGATACAAGTTATTGTTTCCAAAGGTTTGGATTGTTGGATGGGTGCTGAGCTGTTTCTTTTTATTGGTAAGTATAAGAGTTAATTTTGGACGATTTCTTGGTTGGGGTGTTAGAACTTAATCGACGCTATATATTAGCGATATCTACCTCAATAAGCCTCGTACCCATACTAGGGCTGGGTTTCAGAAGGGCAGCTGCGTCAGCAGAGCCACTCCGCGCATGATCCAGTGGTCGGGCGGCTGCGCGGTGGGCAGGCGCATGAACAGGATGTAGTTGGTGGAGTGGCCCGTGGTGGACAGCACGCCGCGCCGGTCGCCCGTCTTGTACAGCGGGCAGTTGTAGAACACGTCCGTGGGGATGTCTTCGCGCTTCAGCGGTATCAGCCACACCTGAATCACACACCGACACTTTTTTTTATTCGATGACATACCTTATTATATAGATACCTAGTCATTGACTGCGATCTCACGTGATGGTAAGTGACGATGCAGTCTAAGATGGTAGCGGGCTAACTTAGAAGGGGTATGGCAGTGTACATTAAACCCATACCCCTAATCTGTTTCTACACGCTATCGTGCCGTTAACGAACGCACATCTTTGACGGTAGGGTGGTAACTAGCTACGGTCATAGCCTGCCATCAGACCAGACCAAAGACAATTCAGAAATTATAAATTCCCAAATTATCCCATATGTGATATATGAAAAGGGGGCACGGCCCTCAGCAATGAGATTAACGCAAACGCAGAAAGATAAGATATACTCATAAGCCTCAAGCCCACAGAGCACTGACCGGCGGGAAATCGTCGTAAAGCACTTTAGGGAAGGACTCGTCGACGTAGTAGTCTTCCATGTTCCAGCGCGCGCCCTCCATGAATAGCCCGTGGATGAACACGCCCTCCTCCGGCGGAGTCTCCAGCGTGAAGGACCTTTGCACCTAATGGAAGCACTTTTGATAGAAACAGGCACCACAATACATGTGAATTTTTTCACACTTGTTTTGTTCGTTCTTCAGTAGTTGTTATTTATCTTCTTACTCTAAGTTCAACTCCGCAACTATTGTTGAAGCAATACCCAAAAACTGACGACTGACCACTGACAATGACCGTCTGGTGAAAAATCTAACTATCACTATCAGTGGTCGACATGTAACTGTTACAATGAATGGATACTGGAGAAGACACACTCAATAAAATATATTCGATAACAATATGCTGTTCAACCTCGTAGTGGAAGGCGAGCTGGTCGATGGGTATCTTGTACTTGCGCGCGTAGCTCTGCTGCGCCGCCGTGAGAAACGCCTGCGGGAAGTAGAAGCCCGACAGCCAGAACACCACCGGCGGCCCGTATTGATGCCAATGCTGTGGCCATACAATGTAGGGTTAATGGTATACATTTCCTGGCAGTACGAGTAAATAACATAAAAAAGGCGTCCCAAAAAAAGAGAATCAGCCAGCTAGTAGAGCGGAGTTTCTGTCACTCGTACTTAAGTGACGTTTCCTCTTTCGTGCAGCAAAAACGACGTTCTAAAAGGCTAAAGCCAGCCCACTTCTTTATCAACCGATAAATGTCCAGTACATCATATAATAGGTATCTTGTATGGACTTCCAGATATCTCTGTCTTTCATTGACTGTATTCATCAGCTCCCGATGACTTGTCTAATGTCTATCTAGCGGTGAACAGCTGCACTTTCTGGTGTGAGATGGGCACTTCAGCCTCCAGTAGATAAAACCTCCAATTGGGAACTAGTGCTCCTTGGGACTCCAATAACGATTGGGACCCCTTTCCTAAGCTTCTGTTCCTAAGCTCCTGTTCCTAAGCTCCTATTCCTAAGTTCAATGCCAATGCTGTAAGCATTTAATTTAAGATAAATAGGATGCTAAGTACCCGATAGTAAATATTACACTTTGATATTTAGAAAGGGATCTATGGGAAAGGAACGTTGCACGAAGCGACAAAACGTCCCTTTATTCTGACCACTGCAAAGTCTCAAAGGCTCCCTTAAGCCACGTACCTGCAGAAACTCCAGCCTGGCCAGCAAGTCGTTGAAGTAGGCGGCCAGCGGCTTCAGCGACGGGTAGCTCTTACCGGCCCACAGCGCAGGGATGCGCCCACGTACCATGCTCGTCAGCACCTCCTCCGTGATGTCCGTGAGGACACTCACGCCTGACAAATGTTTTTTTTTCGATGACAAGACAGTCTATGATCTCATCAGATGGTAAATGGACATGGTGTCTAAGTAGCAGACTAAGGAAGCTTGAAAGGTATGGCAGTTAAACCCATACCTACAGAGTATAATTAAAATCACTACGTTAAACCCACATCCCAAATCAGTTTTTACATGCTGTGCTGGAATGTCAATTCGCTTTGCGACATTTCTTTGACGGTATATTGTATACTCGTTACGATATATTGTATCGATTATAGGTGTGTTTTTATTAAAAAACCAGCCAATGCCCGCGACTTCGTCCGAATTTAGTTTCCATAAATCCCTTGAGAATTCTTTGATAAAATAGAATTTTCCAGGATAAAAGTCTATAAACGTATTCGGGATCTCAATGCCAAACATTAAGATCGGTTCATCGGGTAGATTATACTATCCCTAACATCGATAATTCTTATTTTTTACAAAGTAGGGATCTTCGATTCATTGTTCCACCTTGGGTATGTTCCATGCCTATTGCTACTTATAACTTTGCAATCCACTGGGCTATACTACTAAATACGTACTGGGTACTTTAGTACTTCAAAGTTTAACTCTATTTGTAAATATTTAAGTTACTAAAGTGATTACGTAATGTACAAGTAAAACGTGAGATTACGAAAATATTTTCCTGATAAATAAGCGCAATCATGGCGAATATCAAAGTGTCGACACCACATGACGCGTTCGAATTTACGATTGGGCAATCTAGGAGACGTCAATCTGAATATATAAAGCTATTTCGTCAAAGAAAGCCGTTACAACTTCTGAAGTTTGATGGTTTATAACTTTGTTTATAAATTGTTTCGCTGAGAGCTACTTATCGATGAGATTAAAAATACTTTTCCATTTTTCTACGAAAACTCGTGAAAGAGTTTTCAAATATTAAACTGTCTAAGCAATTCCGTTTCTAAAATTAGTTAATTTTGTTCTCTCCGTGATTTGGCTGAGAACTTTGGCACGTGTTCTCACGTGGTTGGCTCGTGAACTTGGCTCGAATACTTCTAGCAAAGACGATGAGACGATGAAGGGGTAGATATTCCTGTTGCTTAAGTATGGCTAAAAGTTAAAAAAAGAACAAGTAGGCTAGGTAGGTAGTCAAGTTTAATGCATTTGAATTGCCTCCTGACGGCGAAATTGTAGTTTGGATGGAGACTTACTACACTAGAATTGCACGGTTGACAGTTGCGATACAGTTACGTCATCTGCAAGAGAGTAACATCCAGACTGATGCAGATTGATTACATCAAAATAAGGCTTTTTAAGAGCATATTAGCCGTGATAAACTTGACTACTTGGAACGGGTGAAGATTGAACTGTCAACTTTTAAGTTTTCAGGCCGCACCTTTACCCGTTGGGCTATTGAGTTTGTTGTTCCTTGAGTTTTTTATTAACAACTTACCTTGAACAGCACCAATGACAGCCCTGGAGCTGGTTCGCACCACGCTCACCAGCCGCTCGTATCTGGCCGCCTCCTGTATTACCACTATGGACATCGGCGTCATGTCGGCCGGCTTGATGTCGCCCTCGTGCGACGGTCCCCTGAGGATCTTGCTGGGAAGCCTCGCCAGGACATCTTCTGCGATGGCCATGGCCTGTTGCTCAGGGGTCGCGCCGGCCCCTCCAGCGGCCATTGTGTCCTTAGAAATGAGTAAAACATGGCGTTTAAGAGGGTACTCTAGTGGGCCTTTCTCCATACAAACGTATTCTGCTGTTTTCTTCGTGGATAATGCCTCTAGAGCAATGATTTTTTTCCAAAAAATCTAGATCTAATTAATACGTGCCTCTATGTTTTGCTTTTTTCCAAAACATTATCATTAAAAAAAATATGACAATCCAAAAACCCGAAAAAAACCCTCGATTTTACCGCCATGTTCAAACGACTATCAGACAAATATGATAAGTTTTTAACAAAAAAGCAAAACATAGAAGCATAGATATACTCTTCCTCTAAATTTTGATATAAGAATATTTGAGATTTGTCCAGTTTTGAAGAAGGAAACAGCAGAATACGAAACGTCTTTTGGTCAAGGTTTTTGTAGGTAAAAATCAGCTCGAGCTGCAGTTGTCCCTTTCGTACTTTACGGGGGTAGGGTGGAGGTGAGGGAGGGTAAGGCTTACATGTACACTAATAGGGAAGTGACAATTGTCGATATTTTTATCGATACTCTAGTGATGTACTCTGATGTCGATATTTACACTATACAATGATTATTTTATTTATTAGATACTAGCGGACACCCGTGACTTCGTCCGCGTTCCTAAATCACCGCAGTTTAGGTTGGCAGAACCCCGTCAGCATCAGGATTAAGGAGTTGGATCCTGGAATTTAACGATGTCTTTACTTGGTCCCTATAATAACTATTCATAATAATCAACAATTCCTAAATCCCCACAGTTTAGGGAAGCAGTACCCCTGCAGCATCAGGATTGAAGAGTTGGAACCCGAAGTTTTTATGGGACCATCTCGCAAAGTTTTTGTGTCGATTAAAAAAAGATTCACGCAAATCGATTAAGTAATCACGGAGATATCGATATACAGAGGTAGAAAACACAACTCCTCCTCCTTTTTCGAAAGTCGGTTAAAAAAGTAGCCTATACGATGCCCGATAATATCAGCTATCTACCAGTGAAATCCCGTCAAAATCGGTTCGGCCAGTTCCAAGATTAGTGGCAACAAACAGACAGACAGACAAAAATTTAAAAAATTGTTGTCTTGGTATAAGTACCGTATTTACTTTCATATGCAGTTAGTAAAAAGCGGCCAAGTGCGAGTCAGACTCACCCATGAAGGGTTCCGTAGCAGCAATTGCGGTTTACGATTTATGACGTATTAAAAAAAAACTACTTACTAGATCTCGTTCAAACTAATTTTCGGTGGAAGTTTGCATGGTAATGTACATCATATATTTTTTTTAGTTTTATCATTCTCTTATTTTAGAAGTTACAGGAGGGGAACACACATTTTACCACTTTGGAAGTGTCTCTCGCGCAAACTATTCAGTTTAGAAAAAAATGATATCAGAAACCTCAATATCATTTTTGAAGACCTATCCAAAGATACTCCACACGAATAGGTTTGATGAAAAAAAATTTTTGAGTTTCTCTTCTAACTATGGGGAACCCCAAAATTTGTTTTTTTTTCTATTCTTGTGTGGAAATCGTAATGCGGTTAACAGAATACGTCTACTTACCAAGTTTCAACAGTATAGTTCTTATAGTTTCGGAAAAAAGTGACTGTACATACGGACGGACAGACAGACAGACATGACGAATCTATAAGGGTTCTGCTATTTGGCTACGGAACCCTAAAAAGCTGTTCTTTTGATATTACAAACAAACACTTCACTTCAACACAAACAATATTATTTATTTGTATATTATGTATATATAATATATACTAGCTGATGCCCGCGACTTCGTCCGCGTAAGTAAATACGAGTATGTACCTAGTTAAAATTCGCGAAAAACGTTTACATCATATAAATTGTGTAATGACATAACAAGTTGATAGTAAAAGTTTTAATAGAAAAGTTTATTTTATTCTTTTTAGCGCATTTAAATAAAAGCTTGTTTTTAAAAAAGTTTTTTACTTTTGATTTATTTATGGTTTGTAGTGGCGTTTGAAGTCGGTTTTTGAAAAGAATTTTTATTTTAAGTTTTTTAGTGTAGCTTGTTCCTGCAGCTTGCTCTCTTTCTCCCCTCCTAAATCCCTATAATTTAGGTGGGCAGTATGGACAGGATTGAGGAGGATGACCTGGAGCTCTATGATCTAGTAGCAAGCATACCAATTCGTACACGACAGTTCCTAAAGCTTTTAGGGAGAAAGTACCCCTGCAGCATCAGGTTTGAGGAGTTAAAGGTAAAAAAATTTAATGGCCCACTAAAAAAAATCGCGTGAATCAGTCCTGAAACCCCGGAGTAATCGGTGGACATATCTGCATAGAAAAAAAAAGATACCGACCGAATTGATAACCTTCTCCTTTTTGAAGGTCGGTTAAAAATAGGGCTATCCATTATGGTTTACGATAGTGTGTTATGCCAGCCACAGCTGTACATTCAAAGTTTCCTGTACGTAACGGGGTTGGACCTATTACTGAGCATTGTGAAGTCTATAATTTCTGAACTACGAAACTGACGACCTTAAAATAATTACAGAACAATCATAGCAGTATGTTTTTTCTAATAAAAAATGAATGAATGAAATCGGAGTACACATTTTGACTCTCATCCCCTCTCCCAAGGGAACCGTGCTGAATTTCGGGATAAAAAGTATCCTATATTTTATCTCGTAGTATGAACTTAAATCATATTACGTTTCATTTAAATCCGTCCAGTAGTTTCAGTGTGATGCGCGGCCAAGATACAGACAGACGAAAAATTAAAAAAAAAATTGTTTTGGGCTCAGTATCAATAGTAAAGCATCATCCGATTCAAAGTTTCAAAATATATTTATTCACCCGCAGGCGGCCGGCGGGTGAATGTTACGGGCATGAGAGGGGCGAGGGCTCGCGCACACAAATACACTACTCGTACACATGGATAACTCCTGTTGGTCGGGCGCAGCGCGACGGCGATATTTTCTTCAAATACCTATTTTTCAAATTCCTTGGGACTAGAGTACCGTCTTAAGGTTAAATTTACTTCTCCTTCTTCATCAAACGATAGATGTCCACTCTTGAACAAAGGATTCTTGTATGGACTTCCACAGTTCTCGGTCTTGCACAGCCTGTATCCAGCGGCCCCCTGCGACTTTGATCTGCGCATTGCGCTTCCCGGGACGGGGTCACCACTCGAGCACAATTTAGGTACAATTTACACATACAAATAAATAAAGTGACTGGAGCCAATCGACAAAATAAACAAAAAATTGAGTGATAAAACATTGGAAACAATTAAATTCCGCTTGAAAACTGTTGAAAGCATTATTTCATGCAGTCGGTGATGAATGCTTATTCGTGCGAAAGTAAAGTTTATTGAATACGAAATAAATTCTTTTGTGAAAAATCAATTTAGTACTCACCAAATATTTTTTGAAGCGATCCTTTTGGGAATAATAAGAAACAAAATGATTACTAATTAATTATTATACAAAATAAACGATAATGGAATTATTCATAAAGTTTGCTTACCGTGCGATCCTTCAGCCCGACAAAGATGGATGAAACAGAAAAGGGTGATTAAATAATTTGACTACAAAAGGAAAATACTTTTTACCTTACTTATCTTACTTAACAATATTAATTCTATGGCTATATCTACATCTTGCAACAAATCTAATCAAAAACAAATCAAACTATACCTATAGACTATATTCAGACGCAAGATTAAATAAGAGTACTTATTTGATGCACAATTATTCTTTATCAGACTAATGAATGTCTAATTATTCAACTCTAACCTAGTCAAGTTACTAACGTCCGGTATATTCAATCTAACTGTAATGTATCTGTACCTACAATTTTGATATTTGTGAAAAATTGCAGTAGACAATATGCTGTATCTAAAAACAAGCATTTTTCAGAAATCGCGAGTTTCTGTTTTTTTTTGGCCATTATGTTTAACGAGATACAGTGTATTTGCATTTTAAGTTTCTTATTATTTTTAAGGCTTAATTGAAATATTTAAATGCCATTATATGTAAACATGTGCGAGGAACTCATTTATAACTGTTACGATAAAACACTGTGTCTGAAGATACAGTGTATTGTCTTAGCACGGCAGCGTTGGTAATTTAACGACAGATTACAGATACAGACAATAAAGGAACTATGTAAGTTGTTTTTTTGGGCCACCGATGGATTTTCAGAATTTTCTTATTACCTGTGTAAGTACCGCGGTGTTCAGGAGCTCTTCGGCTTCGCGGAAATGTTTCGTGATGTCAGCGTTGGAGTGGAAACCGAACACGCTGGGCGGAGTCGCGACGGGCAGGGATCGCGCGAATATGATAAAGTCCGCGTGCTCTCGAAGCGTTGGTATGTAGTACGTACCTAGAGGCAGCAGGCCGATTATGTAATAGCATGAGAGACACGTTTATTGAAGTCCGGCGACATCGCGCATCGGTTTCATCATGTCTCTCACATGTCATGAAAAAGAGAGCGTTGTGCATCGGTTCCATCGTTTCTATTTCAACCCGCCCGACTTCAACAACTTGTACAAACAAAATTATTTTTATACTTTTACTTTGTAGTGGCGTTTGAAATCGGTTTTTGAAAATCATTTAGGTATATAGTAGGAATATTTGCTTCAATTATGTCAGTTTATAATTTTCTTTTTTCCTGGGTTCTTGTTATTTTTTTCATTGCCCCGAAAAGCAAAACGATACTCTAAATGCTGGTAGGCGTAATTTTAAACGGAACCTCTCCAAGAAATAAAAACATCACAAAATGCATTTCGCGTAGATTCGCGGAGGTTGTTATGGCAGTCAAATAAAGCTAGGCATTCCTTGTATGTATATAGTAACTTGTTACTTGAAGAGGAACTGACAGGTCAGCACGTTTTGTCTGCGTAAGTTGTAAATTTTTTGTCGACAGATGTATTGTTACTTTAGTCATCCTACCATCGTATGTAAAGCACTAGCTTGTACAGATCCAGAATACTTAGCTTACTGGAACAATTAGCCTGGTTTCACCCAGGCATACCCGGATATGATATCAGACTTATATCCTAGCCAGAAAAACTAGCCTCGTATCACTCAGCCAAAAAGGCCTGTTAAAGTTGAAAATCCAACAAACATTGTCAATGCTTACCAGAAGGGTCGAGAGGGTATTTGTGTTGAGGCAGTGTCGGTCCCAGTCATCGGTGACACGGTCACCGTAGTTGCACTGTCAATGCTTACCAGAAGGGTCGAGAGGGTACTTGTCCTCGTCGATGGCGCGCGGGTTGTAGAACTTGTAGAGGATGGTGCTGATGCAGCGCCGGTCCCAGTCATCGGTGACGCGGTTACCGTAGTTGCACTGTCAATGCTTACCAGAAGGGTCGAGAGGGTACTTGTCCTCGTCGATGGCGCGTGGGTTGTAGAACTTGTAGAGGACGGTGTTGAGGCAGCGCCGGTCCCAGTCGTCGGTGACGCGGCCGCCGTAGTTGCACTGTCAATGCTTACCAGAAGGGTCGAGAGGGTACTTGTCCTCGTCGATGGCGCGCGGGTTGTAGAACTTGTAGAGGATGGTGTTGAGGCAGCGCCGGTCCCAGTCGTCGGTGACGCGGCCGCCGTAGTTGCACTCGCCGGTGAGGTATCGAAGCGCCACAAATTGTACGTCCTGGGTAAATGGATAACTTTCTCAATAGCCCAATGGTTAAAGATGCAAGCTGAAAACTGAAAACCGCCAACCGTTTTTGACGGCGTCCCGTTATAGTGCAATTTAGCATTGGAAAATTTCAAAATTTATAAATTACTAGCTTTTTCCCGCGGCTTCACTCACGTTAAGTTTTAAACCCCTCAGGAGATGAATTTTCAAAGATCTTTTCTTAGCGGATGCCTGAGTTATCTGTATGTCAAATTTTAGCCTGATCCCGGCCAGTGATTTGAGCTGCGTCATATCAGTCAGTCAGTCAACTTTTCCTTTTATATATTCAGATGAAATATCTCTGGTCTGGTCCGAGACATTGGTCGTGGCTAGTCACCACCCTATAGTCAAAGACTTTTCGCAAAGCAATTTAGCGTTCCGGCATGATAATGTATCAACTAAAACTGCCATACCCCTTCCAAGTTAGTCCACTACCATCTTAGACTGCATCGTCACTTACCATGAGGTGAGATCACATTAAAGGAAGTCATGGACGACAGCTGATGGCAGTCTCACCTCGTACTCATTAAGGAACATGTAGAGCTGCGTCACACTGATGCGCAGGTCGGTCTCGTTGAACTCGTAGCGGATGTTCCACCCGAGCGGGCCAAACTGCCGCCGCTCTTGCACCACGGCGTGGAAAAAGCACAGCGCGAACAGAAGCTTCTTGAAGATGTCCGACTGCTTGTTGCCTTCGAACCACTCCATGTCGTTTATTGGATCACTTTGGTACGAGCGGGCGATGTTCGCTCGTAAACCTACATAAAAACATATTTCATCAACTAGTATCTCAAACTATAGTTGTTCAAAACCTCTTCTTTCTTTTGAAGAAGGAAAACTATTCCTTAAAGAAAGACATTCCTGAGATATTCTTTAAATAATAATATTTATTGAGACATTAATTAACATTAATTAACAATCCATAAATCTCGTAATGAGCTGTTATTATATACCACGAGTCAGTTAGTGACTAAGAAACAACTCTAAGAGTGAATTTTTTAAAATCCATATTACCTACTCCTTATTATTCTTAATGATAAGCTGCTCTGAGTTATTTCAAACTGAGAAAAGAAAACATGCAAGTACAAACAACAAATATTTTGTTTTTGGTTATAAACTCAATAAAACACATACACCCTATTATGCCTTGACAACTTGAATATGCATATTTATAAAAATATAATTTTGGGGCCTTTGTAATATTATAAGGTCTTTGAAATCCTATCCGTTTGGGTCACGGTCCTCTTTTGCTGATGAATTTTATAAATATCTAGGTTAGGTTATTAATAAAATTTTCGTGATTATCGGTGTTTTATCTTACCTTGTGGTGGCTCATTAGTCATTTTGACACCGTTTTGTAGTACATACACCGGGAAATGATCTGCCGGGTATGATGTTAACCACAATCTAAAGTCAGGGTGAGTAGAGTCAGGTGTCAGGCTCTCACAAATCTGAAAAAAAGACTTACAAATGAATAATTATTTTGGCACCCAATTTGGCGCCAAAGTAGACGACAACTTTCCTGCAAAAAAAAAATGTTATACACTGAATTTTCTGTACCTTTTCCAGCATTGGCATCCAACTTTTGGCTAAGTGACAGTTTTGCAGCACAACCCAGGTGCCACTTCTGATGCCTTCATCTATCAGTTTCACTGCTATAGGACCTTGTCCTTGTCCAAGCGACAGCGAGAATAAGCGTGATGAGCCGAAACCCTGAAAAAAGTATTTTTTGTAGCACCATTTTATATACTGAATGAAAAAGTAACATTTTGCTGTAATCCGCCAAACAGAAAAATCTGTATAGCAACACGCACCGCTCGCGCTGTAGGTACATTGTCGTTTCTCCAGAATAGAAGAAACACCGGAGCATCATCACTACGATCGTCACTTTCGTCACTTTGCAGTCTAATGACGACACATAAAATGAATACTAATACTAATAGTTTTACGGATATAGTACGTTTATTTCACGAAGTTACGGGCGCTTTACTCGTGGTTACGTCGTGTACATGCACATTGCGTAAGAGTGCGTGTGCAGGAGCCTAGGTGGGAGCGGTTAGGCGCGAGCAAGCTCTCGCTCACTCTTATACAAATACAACACACACACAACCATGAGCAACGTGCCCTCGTGAATTGAAAGAACTATACCTATGCAAGCAATGCCATAGTATCAATGTGTACCTGATCGTCAGCGAATTTGAGGAGAGTTCCCATAGGGTCCGAGCCCGGAGTAAGGACAAACAATAGCGGTATACAGCAGTGCGAGTCCGAGTACGACGAAGCTAAATCAAACAACGGCGGCTCCACGAACGGTCGCCCCATTTGGGCTGCAAACAGAATCATGTGTTACACTGTTCCGTGAAAGCTTTGATACACATGCTTGCAGATGGCATACCCTGGCTCTGTTATACCGGTAAGTTGCCCATTCAATTTTCTAGAAACGCTTAAGACCTATATAGCACACTAGACGGCTAGATCTTTTTAATGTATGCGCAGACCATCTCGCCATCGCCATCGTCTGTTAATCAAGTAGAAAACACGTTTGTGTACATACTCTTTGCTAGTCGCTTAGTGCGTAACACTTACTCAATCGTGGAAGAACCGCTGCGATCTGGCCTCCTAATGTTCTAAGGGTCTTATGTAAAGCCAGCTGAAGAATACAAATCCATATAATATCCAATAATTATCCCAACTTCCCACAGGAAGACTTACAAGTATTAACAGTACTAGTACTTGCCAGTATTACTAGCTTACATGCGATTTATAGACATGTGTACAACGGCCTTTACTCATCATAGCAAGAAAATCTATCCTATCTACATCCTTTTGGTGTTTGTAATTGTATGAACAGCAAACTTATATAGCAGAAAATTCGAACCGGTCCGTGTAACAATGTGGACATAATATATCTAGCTATCATTTTTGTTATACTCGTATATACGTACTACGTAGGTACTCAGATATAAACCTTTAAACAACGTGGGTAAATATTTAGGTATAATAAATAAAAATATTACCTGGGAACTTTTACGGGCTATGAATTATAAAATCCCAGACCACTTGTTACTCACCTTCGACAAAGTTTTGCACAGCTGGGACCATCATATCCAGGCGCATACATCGTAGGACCAACATTTTCTAAAATAGAAACACTATATTTATATTAAGATTCTTTGCATATGCATATCTGCATAATTGCAACAGTGTGTTTGTTTGTTGGATTGTCCTTCAGTCACGGCAGTAACGGAGCAACGGATCGACGTGATTTTTCCAAGTCTATACAGGGTATAGTCCTTAACAATACAGAGTATATTAAGGATCTAAGTTGAGGCCTTGGAGAGTGACATAGGTACCTTTTATCCCGGAAAAACAGAGCCTTCCCGCGGGATTTGAAATCTAGCTCCTCGTGGACGAAGTCACGGGAAAAATTAAAAAAATAATAATGACTAAAAACTGTACCTCGAATGAGTTTAACTTCTTATTCCACGGTTCTGGTAAAGGCTGATTCTGGGGATCCAGCGTGTTGCAGTATGCTTCCCACGCTGGTATATTTTGCATAAAATGATCTACGATCCCGTGATATTTTTCGATCTCGTTGAGCCTGTGCAACAGCAAAAGGTAAAATTGATCGTACATCTATCGTACATACTTAATTTTTAATTATTTCTATTTTTATTACTTGTTGTTATATCGGCAACAGAAATACACATTCTTTCAAAATTTCAACTCTATCTATCTATACTAATATAATAAAGTGGAAGATTTTTTTTGTTTGAACGCGCTAATCTCTGGAACTATCAGTCGAATTTGAAAAGCCCAATTCTTGAGAAAGGTTATAGGCTATTCAATATCCGAGATATTGAATATGACTCTTAGAAGCCGAGCAAAAAGAAAAAATAGCGCGGGCGAATAATGCGATGCGGTAAGTCAGTGGCCGAGGGCGGTCACCCGACGAGAACCAAACAAGAACCGAACCGAAGGCTATTTATTAATCCGGAAGATCAAAGCGTTCCCACGGGATTATTAAAAACTAAATCCACGCGGACGAAGTCGCGGGCATCAGCTAGTTACATATAATGAGCTACAGTCCGCTCACAGACAGATAGAAAGAATTGTGACAAAAAGCTATTAGTTTTATTAACGTCATAATTAGTCATTTTGCTGTTATCTGTATGCTGTGAAACAGAAAAGTTAATTTGAAAATATACCCGTTGAATTCCGCCCAAGCCTGAGGGCTGAGGAACGTGACGGGGTTGGGTGGAATATGGCGCGGCTGCGCGCCCCCCAGCAGGAACATCACGTCCGTCTGCTCGAGCCTGCCCTCCGCGACCATGATCGTCACGGTAAGGAGCAGCGAGAATACCAGCTTATCCTGTGGGTAACACATTAACTTCAGGTGATCAAACTGTTCAGTATTCAGCGGCGACCAGCATTGTACGACTATAGGTTGATAAAGAAGAAAATACTGGTACTGTAGAGGTCTGTTAGATGTAGGTATAGTACGTTTATCTCACGAAGATACGGGCGCTTTACTTGTGGTTACGTCGCGTCGTGTACATGCACATTGCATATGCGTGCGTGCCTATCAGGAGCCTAGGTGGGAGCGGTCAGGCGCGAGCAAGTTTTCAGTCACACTTATACAGATATGACCCGCACACAGCCATGAGCCACGCGCCATCGTGAATTGCAAGAACTATACTAGGAAGTCAAGAATTTTCAATGAAGATAGGTACATTTTTTAAACCTTAATTAAGAAAGTCATGGAAATCATTTTAATATTATTGGAAAGCTTAACCATCATAGTAAATTGATTAATTATACAAGTCATTTTAAGTAATTTACAATCTACATTCAAGCAACTACTTGAATGTAGATTGTAAATTGCATTCCTTATGGTATTCGTAAATTGTACTAATATTATGTAACCCTTCTGAAAATACAATCTTTCTTGTATATTATAAGACATTTAATTTAATTTTAAGGAAAAACTTATCTACCGAAATAAAATCACGTAAAAAAAATAGACAATAATACCTTCTCAAAAAGACTTCTACAGATATTAGCGTAGAGGGAGTACGTGAAATGGGCGCGCAGAATAGCAAGCCTCTCAGGAATTTCCTCCACCTTCTCTGTGTTGTCAATGGACCCCGTGAACAGGCCCTCGAACCAGCCCAGCGAGTATTGATACATGGGGTCGATGTTTGCCAGAGATGCTTTATTAGAAAAAAATATTTTTGTAGAACTTTTTTTTTAAAGAATATTAGCCAAGCTGAACTTGAATTATATTCTCCTCTCACCTCCAAATAAGCGAAAAGCTCGTGCTAGAAGTGGGTACGACAATAGTGCAACGGGTGGGGCTCAAACCTGCGACTTTTCAATTTTCAGTCCGTAACTTTAACCGTTGGGCTATTGAGGCTTTCTTATGTCCCTAATGTCCGTTTTCACCAATGTTCACTAACTTTTACGGGCTATCTAAGCTAAGTTAGGTGACTTTTCATGTCAATTTCATTTTCACGAACCGTTAGGGAACCTACCTATGTAAAGATACTCCTACTTAGTGGAGGTATGGTTGCTGAAAACGGGCATAAGTCTCTAAAACTATATTGACGCAAACAAGACGCTATGAGTCCATGCTATGTTAGCCACACAGACAGACGGACAACAAAGTGATTCTATAAGGGTTCCGTTTTTTTTTCGGAACCTTAAAAAGAAAATAAAAATGTTTTCATATAGTAGCAAAAGAAACTGTAAAACTTAAATTTAGCTTACTATACGAATAAACATTTGATGCGAAATAAAATCGAATTAGTTACCAATAAGGAAAAATAAGTTTGTTGAGTGTACAGCGATGGGTACATAATCGTCTCGCGCTACATCGATCGCCTTTTCCGTAACCATAGCTACCTCTTGCTTCTCTTTGATTTCATTGGACATATCTTTGGCGGAGTTGAGAATCTAAAAATTAGACGAACTTTACATCAAAAAATATATCAACTTTTCAAAATTTAACTTTTAACTGAATAATAGAAAAATTAATGAAGTTTTTTTACTTATCAAGCCCCAGACAGACATTCGATCACCTCGGCTTCGTGGAGCGTCATCTCTGTCTTTTGTCGCTTCGTGCGACAGCGACGATGATCTACGAAGCCGGGGCGTGCTGATTTTCCCTTTTCAAGAGTCTAAGTGCCTACAGGATATCTACTGTAAAATTACAGAAGAGCATAAACAACCAAATTACCTGAACAGCTTCCTCATCCTCTAGTAAATGCTCAGAAGTTGATAAAACATTAAGAATTTTCTTCTCAATATCCTGCAAGAGCCGGCGATGCTCGGCGCCTTGCGTTGTCAAGTCTGCCTTGGCTTGCTGCAAATCCGGCCTTTCTCGAGCCACAACACGGGATAACAACTGCGCTTGCAACCCGTCTTTGGCCAACATAAAATTGACTAATGTTACCCGGACACCCACTTCTGGTAGATAATGTGGGTTTGCCAATTTTGTACTTATGTATAATCTGTGTAAGAATGAAATAATCGCCACTATATCTTCTATGGATCTAAAGCATAGCGGCTAAATAAGCTGATGAATTGGATCCACATATCAACTTACAGTAGCCGGCATTAATATTACAGCCTACGACAGATATGTACGTCGGTCTACGAAGCTGAGTAACCCGATTATCCTTATTTAAAGCTCAATATGTAATATTCATTGACGTCTACTGTATATAAATTGGTTCCTTTAAAAATCTACAATATTTGTTTTGTACAATAATTGAATTGTTATTGGAATTTTCTCTTCGATTACAAGATTTTCTGTGCTTACTTAAAATCTTTGCTATATTCGACTATGGTGTCCCCAATTTTGATACACAGTGCACCGCCTTGTCTAAAAGTTTGTTGCTGCAAGAG
Organism: Hipparchia semele; assembly: GCA_933228805.2. NCBI lineage: Eukaryota > Metazoa > Arthropoda > Insecta > Lepidoptera > Nymphalidae > Hipparchia > Hipparchia semele. Next base: position 5,312,093 of record OW121709.1, on the reverse strand, counting down.
TGGTTCCAGCATCGGATCGAGCTCTTCAAGCACATTTTCCAGAAGAACCTTATAAATTATTACAATCATTAATAGTTACTATAAATTTTATACAATGTCCAAAATTATATTTTAAAATAATTTTGCATAATGCGATCAAAGTAGTATCTTGATTTCTCATAACTACAACTAAATTGTTAGCTATATCTTTAATCACATTGCTACTTTTTAATTCCGTTCTATTGTGATAAAAATAGTTAAGGATTACCGGTTGTCCAAATTGTACTGCGTTTTCTAACACACGACCGAGATCAGCTTGTGCCATCCGTACCACACATAAATTATTAGGCTTTTCCATGTTCTTAATCCAACGATTGGCCTGCCCTTGTGGGTCTATCATTAGTGGCCAACGGCGTGCAGTCCTTAAATATTTATTAATAGATCATGTTTTATTTTAATACCTAATTTGTAAAAACGAATTTAACCACTTTTAGTCATTGATGAGTCGTTCATATAAAGTAGAAATAAAGTATGGTGTCGAAGACAACCTTGTCAAATAGACAAACACATGTTATACAAGACAATGAAAAAGATTGGATATTAAATAAAAATGGACATAGAAGCGTAATATAAGAATAGGCTGACCCATTATATTAAATGGACAAAAAATATTTATTGCAAATGAAAATAAGAATTCCTTACATGATAATAATGGCGCTCTCAACGCTGAAGTCGTCTGCGGGTAGACCATCGATGTTCCACTGTTGAATGGTAACAGGTTCTCCCAAAGACTTTATCAAGCTAAAGTTCAACGTGCACACAATTCCACAATCATGGCAAGCGTGAGCCCATTTCTTTACCTATTATAAACATAATGTTAATAATAATTTAAACATTTTCGAATTTAACCATTTAAATAAGGTGTTATGGCTGTAAATTAGATCGAAATTTTTGCTACAAATGAAAACATTTTATATTGTACCTAATATTTTTTATTTTAATACTTATTTACTTACTTGATCATTTCTAAATGCAGCTGTAAAAGGTCCTAAATAGGCGATGATCCCGGCAGCGATTAAAATGTCTCCTAAAATATAAAAGGTTTATTTTCGTCACCGTTCTACACGAAAATTAATATATTGCTATCTTCTCCAGTAGGTTATTAATCATAGGTACACCTAGGTCGAAGGTAATCATAGCTTTTTAAATTGACATGAAATGCGAACCAAGCCGAACATACCTGTAAGCGTATTGTAAGTTTCTCGTAATGTTTTAGCTATTTGTGTCCATCTATGCTTCTCTCCCCCGAGCCCAGAAATAAGCATCTCAGCTCTCTTCAGCTTGTTGCTGCAATCCATTACCTCGTCGTCAAGCATCCTTTGTTGACGATTTTGCTCTGATAGTGCATCTTCCAGTTTTCCCAATTTCAGTTGCACCTAAAAACTCGATCGATGTTATGCCACTCATTTCTTGCCAATCATTTCTTTTAGCTAATTAATTAAAATTATTCGGATCCAATAGACAATTTTGTAATAATGTATGCACCTGTGTGCATTGTGTATTATTGTATAATTAATATAATTGCTGAAATCACGAGGAAAATCATCTGCCAATAGGTCTGGCTACTTTTAAGGAAACTGGAGGTTCTTAACAACTAAATAATTTCCAAGATGCTGTGCAGAAGATTATGACCAAAGACATGACATCATTGATGGAGATTAATTACGATACTCAATCACGACGAATTCAAAAGGAATATAGCAGAATGGTAATGTGAATTTGTACCTCTCTTAACTGTGCTTGTTTGACAGCGAGCGCAGCCATCGCCTTGTCATAGACAGCTTGCGCAGCCGCTAGTCGTTGCTTTTTCGGTGCCACCACTTTTGCCACCTTGTCGTATTTAGTCATTGCAATCACCCACTTGCACATACCTAACATAGATTGGATAGCTTCAGACATATTGGATTTTTATATTGATTGGAATTTAGTATTTGTTTTACCAAAACGACACACTCCCTGGCGCAGTTGTGATTGTGAGCGCTTTAGTCTTATAACTGAAAGGTCTCGGGTTTGATTCCCGGCGGGAATAATTTAGTAATTTATAATATCTGAATTGTCTGGTCTGATAGGAGGCTTTTGCCGTGGCTAGTTACCACCCTACAAATACCTAATGCTTTTATTGAACTGAACTATTTGCTTACCTTCAGCAGCAACTGATACAGCCCTGATCTTTTCGGGAACAAAGCCATCGTCTTGCATCACAGTTGTCATAAGCTTCTTCATTACAGGAGGTGGGATATTATCCTTATCGTAGTTTTGTAACGATTCCAAGAACTTTATGTCATTCAGTAACTTCTTGGATGGACCCCAGAAATCCTCAATGGTTCCAACTCCAGATGGATTTGGAATTTTATCGGGTTTAATTTCCTGAAGTAAAAGTTTGTATTAAATGTCTTAAATGTAAGTATAATGGTCCATATTCCTGGAGAACCCAATGAAAAGAAAGCAATTCCATTGCCTTTTTATATTATATCATTACCTATATTGATTAAATGAAAAATCAAAATAATGTATTGATGTCAAAAATTAGTAATGAAAACTTACCGGATCATCCTTTAATTGAAAGCAATGCAAGAAAATACATATTAATAATTATTTGAAATCAACCTGGCGTAGAATTTATTTGCATTTCATCAAAACTGTTAACGCCACTTAGAAGAAAAAAGATTACATATAAAAATAAAATACCGTGTATACCTTTAATATGCAAATAGCCTCCATAACAAGTTTGATGCCCCGAGGAGGACTCTTCATCGTCTTGATAAAAGTAATGTCCTGTGGTGTCAATGTATCGAGAGCAGCCAACGCAGAGTTGAGAATGGGCATAGCTTCTGCAAGATCAGCGTCGCACTCGTCTTTAATGCCTTGGGCTTCTTTGGCCTAAATAATATCATGTAAGTTTTTGTTAATATTACGTGACGATTTCTTTAGAACTTTGTTTTATAAAGCTTTTATTATAGATTCATCTTCTGTTACTGCTAGGTTATCGTGGATTATCGTGGAACCAAACTACTTTAGATAATATATCTTTTACCTGTTCTTCTGCTGCAGCTTGGTCTGCAAGTACTTCTGCTTCAACAAGAGCCACTCCTTCTTTCTCTTTCTCCACTTTAGCAGTAGTCTCAGCAACAGCAGCGGCTCCGGCAGCCAATTTAGGCTGTAACACTTCCAAAGCCTCTTGTAATGCAGCTACTGACTTAGCTGCTACTGCAAGTTGGTCTAACCCCGTAATGTAACGCTTTTCACCAGTTAATAATTCCCTGAAAATTGTTATAATAATTATGTATTTTTAAAAAAAAATTCTGACTTATATCCCAAACCCAAATATCTTTTAATATAATTTGATTTTGAACATTGATGGAAAATGGCATCCGAAAATTTTTGAAATTTTTCGTAATTAATCTTAATATTCTCATGAATAACTTACGTTCTCTTTTTGCCCAAAAGTGATTTGAACATGTTTATAAGCTCCAAATAAGCTGTGGGTGTAACGTAATTATATCTCTTAAGCCGTAACAGAAATTGCTTTGTTAAGTCTTGCGTGTCGGTGTGGAACATTTGGCACAGTTTGATAGCTGTTTCTCGTTCAAGCTCAGTTAATTCGATATCTTTTAAGAAACGCGTTGCAACAGCTAGTAAAGCATCAGGTGGCCATTCCTATAAAAGAATTAGGTTTGTCTCAACCAAGACATTGAGATATCTGTACATTTTTTCAAACTTTTTCGGTTCCTAACTTGAATTATTATCAACGATAAACTGCTTTACCTATTGAATAGACTTCGTCTTGTTCTGTTTTAGCATTACTTGCTCCTTTCTAGATTAGTGATCGTGCTTTTTACGGCTTCATTATTTTGTTCAAAAGATAAATATATAGATAGTCGTCAATTAATATGAAGCAAATATTTCATCCAGCGCTACATACAAGGGAGACAAGACCTTTAGGTTTGGTCAAGACTCAAGATATCGGTATACTTACCTGGAACCAGTCGATGGTACAACAGTTGACAAGAGAGGGAAACTTGCGGATCCTCGTACGCAATGAAGTTCCAGCGGGCGACATAGCGAGTACGATATGTAACTGATCACGAACTATGGATACAAAATATGCGTACAAAGCAGTTGGGGTGCCATCTGTTTGAAGAGATTTGTCCCGTTGACGATCGATCTGCACAAAAGATATCCCTAAATTTTAAGTTACCAAACAAAATATCTATTCTAAAGACTGATTTCTGACAATCATCATTTTGTTTAAAGCGTTGAGAGGACTATTTTATGGGATACTGGGTAGATATCAACATCCTTGCATTCTTACATCAGTTTATACTTGGTTCAAGTATACTTACTACTCTCATCTTTTCGCAAAGCTCGGCTTTTTCATCAGCGACGAAAATGTTTGGGACTTCACCAGAGTTTAGCATATTGTTAACATCCTCCAAGAAGCCCTCCTCTTTTATCTGAATCGTAATAGAAAGGATAAAATTAATGGTGAAATGAATCTTACCAAAATCAGTTCATTAACTGTATAAATAGGTGCATTGGTGAAACTACTAGCATATACTTACTTGAGATTCAATAAAGAGGAATACCATATGTAAATCAGGTGTGCTTGATTTTCTTAATAAAGTTTTCAAATCTTCACGCCATTCCGTTTTGCCATATGTTCTACTCATTTCAACCTGGATATCAGTATAAAAGAATTTTGTTTCGATAAATAAAACATAGCAGGAAGATGATTAAGATAGATCGTAACGATAAGTATTATATTAAAAAATAGTCCGAATCCTCAAGATTTCTGCTGTTTAGTTGACATAAATACGTATACCGAATTTACATAACGAGTACGTTGAAGTAACGATTAAGTATGGGAACATAATATTGACACAACAAGATCAAAGGTGCTACTCTATCTCGTCTATGGAAAACAATGGAAAGTTGCTGTAAAAGTATGAACTGTAAAAGCAGCATTTTGTAATACAAATTTTTCTTTAGCAGTTCTTAGTAACTTCCGATAGATACTGAAATAGAAGCCTACAGGTCTAATACTGGCATAAATACAAAACCTGGAAGAGATCATATTCATTGATATGAGCAGCAAGACGCGTGAGAGATTGCCGGCCCGAGCCACCAAGTCCTACCAACAGTGCATGCGATCGAGGCTGAGTTAGCACGCGGCAGATACGTGATACGTGCTCAATTGCAAACCTGAAAGTTAACATTAATTTACCCCAAATATTAAAAAAAAAATCCAACCTTTAAAATCTATTTAGACTATTCTATTACAAATCATCTAATTATTACCTAAAGAGTACAAGATTCATTGGTTTTTTGGACATATTATTGAACTCTACGAGATAGGCGTCCACGGTTGAATTCAAATGTTCCATATTCGTTGTCTCCATATAAAACCGCGTATCCACTTTTGGATTAGCAAAATCACAGTAAATTAGGTTACGTAAGTGTAGATCCGTTATCTAAAAATAAGATACTAATTATATACAATAGATATATCTAATAAGAAAGGAAAAAGATAGAAATTCTATACTGCGAACATCATACTTAGCATTTGTAAGAAACAATAACAAGAGAAAATTAAGTTACCATATTGATTCGATCGATCGGATCGGATCGGATTCATGCTTGCTTAATCCAACTTTAGATTAAGCAAGCATGAATAATTATAGAAAAGAAAATAAAGTAAAGCAATATGTACCAAATAGTAGATATTTTGCGAACATAAATTAAACCCTTTAAGAACTTGGTGTCGATACTAATATTCCAATTTCAAGAAACTTGCCTTGTCATTGGGTCCATCGAGAAGTCGTGAGAGTAACTTATCAAACTCATCATTTAGATAGAGACGTGTTGCTTCTCTCAGGCAATTTACAAGCCAGTGTCTATCCGAGTCCTCCGTCAGGCGATCAGAAAATACACGTAGACACTCGTGAACCCACAAGCGCTTTATAGACTGTAGATCTGGAGTCACTTCTGGCACTGATAGTAATACGCCCTAAGAAAATGCATATCTTATACAGAACACATAGCAAGATTTTCCAAAAGAAATCCTAAAATAGATGAATTTTGAATATGGTTGTATTTCATCCAATAGACGACATTCAGTTGATTGCACCATTTTAGCATGCAAACTTACTTATACTTAAAATTTAAAAATTTTAAGTAGGTAATGATTTAACAAGTCAAAAAGTGGTGAAAAATTGTGAAACTTTAGTAGGAAACTTTCCTATTGAAAAAGATGTCGTTAGTAGGCGCCGAGTAAACGTGCTCATGACGTTATCCAACTTTTTGACGCGTTTTATGCGTACTTAAGACGTTAATAGAATTTTCAGTACAATAGAAAATTTTTCTGTTCAAAAATAGCATTTTGTAAATGTACATACATACCAATATAACTTTAGAGAAATCTCGTAAGTTGAATGTGTAATGAGATTTAGAGGGTGTTGGCAATAAATTCAGTCTACATTGCTTATAAACTTCTAATGTAGCAGAAACCAATTCTTCTATACAAGGGTCGAAATCTTTCGAGAAACCTCTGAAAGTTAATCCATAATAAAATATTATTTAGGTAAGTGGTTTATAAACCGACCGAAATCAACTTACAACTTGTTGATGGAGATGATTAAAATTTATTTGTTGAACGTTTCAAAATGAGATATCCATACCTCGTATCTAAGTGCCACAACATAATTCTACCAAAGATAACTTGTAGAGTTTCGTCATCGAACTCGTCAATGCAGAAGAATGAGAAGTGACGTGAGAACCTTGGCGTTATGAGCTTTGCACCTGGCGTGGGCTTACCCATAGCGCACATGAACTGAAAAAAAAATATAAGCATAAGCATAACCAAGTAACAACTCCTCAATGGCTCAATACTGGAGGATGCTATTCCAATGCAAATGGGCTAACTTCACGTAAAGTTAGTTAATTGTAAAGTTACTTTACGCAAATGCACAAATGTATGCGCCTGCTAGCTGGATCAAAAAAAAATATTATCTGCTGCTGATTAATAATATTTCCAAATAGGAACTGGGCCCATAACCTACGATGTTTTGGATTCCTCTTATTATTTTCAATTATCAATCTACCTTCAGTTTCCCAAATACCGCGAATAGAATAAAGAATTCTCTTTACCTGAACATCAGTAAGATGCATCGCAACGTTGGTTTTGCGATCATACCACAAGCCTAGATCGATCCCTTGCCGCAGAACTTCAATAGGCGGCTGAGCGCCATACGTCTCGGCTTGTGGCATGCTGACGTCATCCACGAACACCACACAATAGCAACCGATTGGGGGACCGAAAACGCCTAACGACAACACGAAAATGCGTTTAGAATAATAAAAGCACATGATTCCGAAAACCATAAATAGAGAAAAGTAAGTACAGTAGGTATTTACTTTTTCTAGAAATATACATAATATGGTTAGTATTTAGTAATAAATAATTAACAATCAATCAAATTGAATTTAAAAGTAATCGAAAAACATTTGTAAACAAAATAATCATAACCTAAAGCGTGAAATCGAGTCTCTGTATAAAAATGACAAGTGATAGATCTACAAACCTTTTCGTCTTTTATCCAATTTACCCATAATGATATCTTGTGTCTGGTTGCAGTTGGTTTGTGCAGAGAATGCCATTATTAGAGCTTTGTAGACTTTTGTATCAACTCGTTTCACTAAATAATCCTAAAATAAACCAACAATAATAACAGTTACTGACTTAAAAATAAAGGAAACTCATATTTTGGGAGAGTTCACTCATATTAAATTCACGTTTTGGTCACTTTTCTCAAACAACTGCACGTTAACCTACAATATCCTTATCAACTATACTAGTTCTATGCTAGATTTTACAATTTACATACAATAATGTATGAAGACTTTCCAGTTCCGGTAGGGCCAACCATCATCACCGCCTTATGGTGCGTTACCAACAGTTTGAACAACGCCAAGTACCGCACACTGTCCAGAGTTGTTACTAAGATTTGATTGGGAGGAGTGTCACGACTGATCGGTGGAGCTGAAACTACGTCGTCTTGCCAGGGCTTCCATTTACCTTTACCCTAGAAAGAAAGTACTTTGGGTAGTACAGACGTTAGCTAAAACTGTCGTTTTTGTACATTTTATATTCACCAAAATTTATATTAACATTGGAAAGGAGAGGGGAATAGTAGTCAAGTTCAGGATGGCTTATCTTCATTAAAAAGAAAAACTCTACATTCTTGGCCTGAAAGGCTAACTAAGATTAGATATACTTTTTACTATTTATAGTTTATGATGATTAAAAATAGTATTTTGTGTGGCAAAAATCCTTACCTCTTTGATAAAACGATAATCATAAACTGTTCCTTCTTTAGGTAAAATGAATATGTACGCTTTTTCAGGCTTAGCAATTTCTTTAGGATAACCCAGAGTTTCTATGACCTATAAAAAATGTAACTTTGATTGAATTCAATCATTATTTTTAATAAAATCTTTGAAGAGTTCATAAAAGGAAGAAAAATTTAACCTTTTCGGGAAATTCTTTCTCGAGTAGACCTCTAAATAACATGTCAAATTTAGGGCGGCCATCGCTTTCCAGTGTAGCCCCAATAGACCAAATAACCGAGAAGAAAAATACTCCCTAGAAAAGAATGAATGTTATGTCTTCTGATGATATAAATGTTCTTGAAATAAATAATAATAAAAAAAGCATTTAAAGTTCCGTACAAGAGCGCTTTACCAGATCGAATACTAACATTTATTATTCAAACAACTGTTTGTGACAGATTACCTCAAGTTGAGCTCTAATATCGAGGTCGGAGAGGGCCTCAACATATTTTTCTTCATAGAAGTCGTCCATAAAAGTGTCAAAAAGCATCATACATGCATTCACCAAGTTACTCCGTGACGTTACATACATTTGCTAAAAATATATTATAAAAAATTCTTAATTAAAAATAAAAAAATATTTTAAATTATTTTGTCACATTCGATTATGCTAAGGTACCTAACAGAATAAAACACTGTAGGAAATAGATATTCCATTTGGTTAAAAAATATTATTGTATTGATCCAATGTACAATTATTATTAAAAAGTATAAGGTTAGTGTAACTATTGTTTTATAGTTACAAATTGCAAGATCAATCCATTTATTCCAACATGCTTTACCTTGACTTGCCCAGATAGCTCAACAAGCCATAGCAAAGGTGACATAAATCTGTTGAAGAGAGTGCGAATATAATTTCGATTGAAACCGTGCAATGTTGCCGGGAGAGTATTAAGCCATGACTCCATCAGGCACTTCCAGCCCAGGCCCTTTGGCTCCATATATATCATACCGCAACGTGAAACCTACAAAAAGATAAAATAAAGCTGCCTAGTTAAGAAGTTAGTTCCGGGCCCTCCAAAAAATCCATACTCCACAAACCAAACATAAGCGAAAAATCAAATTGTGACTGCCAAGTCATTCGTATTTAAAACAATTAGATTGCTTTGTTCACGCTGCTTCTTACAGAAAGGAACCACTTCATCCCAGCACACTTGGCCACTTTCATACTAGCACATTATTTTCAAATCGCATAAGTTAAAAATAATATATATTTTATATCACTTAAACATACTGTTGCAGGAGATGCAGCCTCGAGGTCCATAGGTTCGAAGACGAGGTTAGTGGTCGGCGCAAGCTGGATGATCTCGCCGCTCATGAGGCAAAGCTTCTTATTGTCGTCCAACACAGTATTCAAATTTTCTATCCAGATTGCATCTACTGGGCCATCGAAAATCAACCACTTCCTGTATGACAAACCGTAATTTAGAAAAGAGTCAAAAAACGAGACGGGTTTTTTATCACGTGGATTGATCTGAAGGGTCGCGAATTTGAATTTGGTCATCTCTAAAGCTGAGATCTATTGATTATGCTGTGACTCAGATACATTATTGCTCAGACTTTGGATATTGTTAAAACAAGACATTATAAGTCCGGATAAAGTCTCCAGCTTTACGTAATATAAATCTGAGCTCAATTTCTGTACAAAACGTGAGAGCACATTTACAATGCATCAAAACACAACGTGCAAACCTACATTATGTTGGAAGAAATACTGTACAATGTAGAATGTACAAGTAGGTATGTGTATACAGTGTACAAATTGTTGGGGAGGATTGAAAACCTCCTTAATTTATGGTAAAATTCCTAATGTGTTACTTTATTTTTGATTACGAAGACGCGTTGATATACCTGTTGTCGTTAGTCGAGACCGCAAAGGCCCTATAGCTGACTGCTAGAATCCCATCGGACCACTCGTGCGATACAGGATCAAATTGTCCGTACAACTGTCCCATTGTTATGGATTTTGGATTTATCACTGTCCACTCCACTGCATTTTCATCCATCAAACCCTGATTTAATCATTGAAAGTATTGAGTAAATTTTGTCGGCTAACTGTATACCTAATTACGTAATAGCACGTAAGCTACTGCATTCGACTTTGATCAAGTTCAGAAAGCAAAGTATGTAATATATCAGATGATTTAGTTACTGTATGTGACGTACCTTTTCAGCAACCAACCCCAAAGCCCCACCAAGGGCATGATAGCATTTAGTTTTACCAGAAAACGGAAATCCCACCAACATCAAACCATGTCTCACAAGAATCATTTCGTATAGTTGGAGAACCTAGAACAGTAATTACATTGAAATATTATTGCTACTTTTAATATTTATTGTGAGGACCTTTCTGGAACCTGGGCTTATCAAATCATTTTTGGCTGCCAAAAGAAACTAAAATTGCAACTTACCTTTTCTATAAAGAAATCATTGGCTTGTAAATTAAGTGGTCCACATGCTTCCTTCAGGCAAGCTACTAAATGTGGAAGACCTGCTTCTGGCAAAGGTAATCCAGGGAATAAGTCTCCTATGATGCCCTAAAATTGATTTCATGGTTAAATGAAACTTTTTTGTCATTTGTGAAATTGCATACTATTTAAAAAAATTTTTTGTAATAGGTCATAAAATTCCCTCTCATAAAATGACATGCCTTACCATAAAAAGTGGCACGTCATGCTCTAAGAATTTAGGAAGATTGACATCCTTAATAGAGCGCAGTAAAATAACGTCTTCTACTTCATCGGGATATCGCAGCTTTAGTGCACCGGCCGCACGGAGTACTGATTTGACAGCGCGCATACCTGATCCAGAAATATGATGTAAGTAAAATAGCCTACATCTAAAGCAAATAAAACTTTTTGGAGTGTCTTTCAAACTACGATAAAGTATTTTAACACATACGATAGTTAAAGTTAATTTCCGAAGATATAAATCCCAGAATATCTCCGAAGATCACCTATTGTGCTAAAATCCTGACTATGATTTCCTTTATTAAGGAGCGTTAGATGATCATTTGTAAATATCAAAACAGTTTTATAGAAGTATATACTATGATCATAGTCGCCCGCCTTATCATAACTACAGCTAATTATAAAATCAATATGTACCGTAATCGTAATGGCTTTGAGACGAGAGTTGCTCAGAACAGAGCTTATAAGTGGCAACAATTTTGACAGCGAGCGGCTTTGCATTGAGGTATCCAAATGCGTACAGTTCAATCTCTGATATCAGCACATAGTCTGGCACCATCATAGCCACCGATCTGAATAGCGCCTACAAATAAACAATAAACAAACTTAAAATAAAATAACGTCTTGACACTATCCCTTTAATATTCTCGAAATCGGAAAGATCACAGTTAACAAAAGCTAAAAATTTATGACAGAAAAAAATAATCCTGATAGAATTATTTGTGCTAACCTTTAAATTGTCCGGTAATTCTGATCGTCCAGCGTAACCCGGATTCATAGTTATGAAAACAGCGCAACTTTTGTCCAAATTCAGCAAAGTCCCTTCGAATAGAAGTTCTGTTGCTCCAGAGTTGATTCCACGTTGTATTGATAAAATCTGCTGAGCCACTACGGACAATACTTCGAGATCGATTCTATTGAACTCGTCGAAGCATGACCAAGCACCACATGATGCCAAACCCTAAAACCAGCAGAAGCAATATCTTTAAAAATGAAAACCTCATAAGATTTTCGGCATTTATGCTACATGAATTTAAATAATCAGATTTTAGTCATTCGTAATTCTTAGTTTAATGCAGAGTACTAGATGTTCCTACAAGAGGTTAACGCACCTTGAAAAACTTGCCAAGAGCTAGGTAATCAAGACCATCAGAGCAATTGAAAACGACACACTGTTTTGCGACCGCTTTTGCCAAGTCTTTTGTGGTCTCAGTTTTTCCGGTGCCAGCTGGCCCTTCAGGGGCTCCACCTTAAAATAACATATGAAATAAATAACAACACTTACGAAATGCTTTATGATAGTGTAAAAAACAAAAGCCAAAATAAGAAGAGAAAAATGATTAACCTTACAGTTACAGATTTATGTAAACTGTTGTGGAAGAATATCAAGCAAAAGATATACCTAAATTCAGATGCAGCGCTCCGAAGAGTGTCCTGAAGCATCTGTCGGTTAGTGGAGTAACGACCAGCCGCCCGGTGTTACCCAAGTATTCGTAACCATACATCAGCTGCGAATTGATCATGCGAGTTGCTATCTGCATGGTGTTGTCTTCTTCTTGCAACTGTAAGTTTTCATACGGATTGAAAGTGATTAAAATAGAAGATAACGATTTTGCACGCTCTACCGTTATGCAGCGGAAATGCCAAAGTTGCAATCCCTTTACCACTGCCACTGCAACTACACACAATCCAAATCTGCATCTTATACTTGTGCATGGCTAGGAACATCTCGGCCAAGAAGATGCTGCTGTTCCTGGCTGCAGCCCGAATAGGGCGAGTACTACCGGGTACAAGTAGTACCGAGTGGTGATCACAATCGATGGAAAACGGTCAATTAAATACAGGAATTGCAAGAGCCCTAAAGCAGTCTAAGAAGCAACTACTTGCCTAAGAAGAGACACGATGATCATGCTTGATGGCAAGCAATTATAAAGTCATAACATAGTAAAATAATGTTTGTTACCTCCCAATAGTATCTTATCTGGGAAAGCCAGTTAAAGTCGTTATCAAGTTGCACATTGAATTCAATCAATTCCATAAGCACATCTCTAGCATGCACATCCAGCACTACTAACGCACCTGCAATACAAAAGATGGTAAGATATCGAGATAGAATGATGAATAATTAAAACGAGAAAGATGGATATTGAATTTTACCGAGAGTGATCCGATTCTGCAAACTGAGAGCACCACGAACAAGATCTACAATTTTAGATATTTGGTAGTTGCATTTATCCCAGTAACCTCTCATGGCCTTGACGCTTATGTGGATCGCGTCTGTTACTTCTGATGTCCAAAACGTCATAGCAATGCATTGCACCTATAGAAAAATATCAAGAACAAGTCTTATTTTTTAGCATCTACATTTCCTAAATCGCTTGTTTACATACAGCTGAAGTCATCAGCGCAGCTAATTTTGAAAACAATAATCGCTTGTTCAAGAACTCGGCAACACGTTGAATATTGATATTGCTGCTCACACTGCCCAACGCTCCTTAATAAAGTAAAACGGGTAGATACCTGTTGGATAGCTCTCACACACAGGTACAGAGTAGAATAAAAAATGAAAGCCAAGTACTTACAGCTTGTCCTGGCCAGATTAAGACCCATCGTTCGCGAGGACACTCCAAGTAGTTGTCGTATGAAAGTGCCACAACATGGTGGACGGATGCTTTCATTGATTTCTCTAGTTCTAATAACCACTTTTCCACCTATTTCAGAACAAAAATACCTTTATTTGAAATTCCCTGTTATTTTTTACTTACTATATCAAAAATCGAGAGCTAAAATATCCGATCTTATAAAAAAGTAGTTATTCAAATAACGCATTATTTGATGCATTTGTTCTCTATTAGTTTGTTTTGACAACGGATGCAGAACTTCAAGCTTTGCATTCAGTAGAATTCATGTCTAGGGTTCATCCATAAGAGTAAGTAATCCGAGAAAGTACCTGGCCCCTAGCAGCCGCAGTATTTATGGTCATCGTAAGTTGTACGACTTCTCCTTCAGAAGACTTCATATGCGTGACGACCATGTCTTCTGTGAAGTTAAGTCTTGCGATGCCTTCGAAGCACTTCTTGAGATGAGGTTGTACACTAAATTACCATTAATAAATCAATTTAATAGTAATTAACAATAATCTTTAGACATCCACGGTTAAGATGGCAATATATAATGATAAAAAAAGCGTGAATATAATTCGCTCCATTCATTTAGAGACAGTAATAACTATCCTGTGTAACATGATTCTATTGTATTCTGTTCTACAGTGTTTCCACTTTATTTGTGTCTCAGTTATGTCTTAAAATGAGTATCTTAATATTAATATTTAATTCGATGCCTTAACATGGGGAGCCTAAGTATGTCATGCTCACTTAAACATTTCTGTGGTGGTGTCGTGTGGTGCGGGTTGTTACGTTCCCTCAAATATGGTTGAGCGAGGCAATGGCTGGATCATGCGTCATGCTCGTGAACGGGTGCCGCCAACGGGAATGGGTCTGCTTTGTGTCTACCCATGTTAACATGTCTTTGGTTGCGGTAGGCGTACATTTTTGAAACTTCTGTGTGGAAACATTGTGTGCATAGCCTAGTTCTTTTTAACAATTGTAAAAAAAATTTTTTTTTTTTGAAAAGAGCAACTGCTGAGTTTCTTGCCGGCTCTTCTCAGCAGAATCTGCATTCCGAACCGGTGGTAGATTTTTGACGTTTCATAAGAGCTACAAGTTGGCCTACATGAAATAAATAAATTTTGATTTTTGATTTTGATAATAGGATTGAGGTGTTAGAGTAGTTAGAAATTTTTATCATGGTATGACTAATATATAAGACAAACATTAAGATATTCAATATTAGTGTAAATGTCATAATTTTTTATATAAAAATTGAAATAGTTACGAACCGCATCGGATCCTTAGTTTCAGAAAGTATTTCCAGAAGCTCGTCGTTAGATAGAAAGAAGAAGCGTGGGAAGTAAAGTCGTTTCTTCTCGAGGTATGCGTTGAGACCTCGTTGGACCATCTCCAGTAAATTATTAGATTTGCGCAGCCGATCCAGCATCTTATCTATAGTTATCACGTCTAACACTCTCGGTTCAGTGTATGCAGCTTTCATTATTTCACGCCACATCTGTTATTTGAAAGGGTATGAGAAAGTTAGAACAATTCTAGAAAAAGGTTTTTACACTGGATCTGAAGAAGAGACTGAGAAACATTTAGAAGTAATTGGATAAGTAGTAACTGACACCTGAAGAAATAAATTATATACTATCGGAAATATGCCATGTAAGCATCAAGATTAAATTAAATGATGAGAAAATCGAAGTCTGGGACTTATTGCACGACAGGGAAAAATAGCCAAAAAAGTTTTTAGGCACCCATTTTTTACTGAAAGTTGTATTTTCTAAATCACCTTGTCAACAGCGCTAAATCGGCGCCCCTCTTCCGGAATTTGCTGTTGAATATCAGGAGACGAAAAGATAGGCTCCAAATACATCCAGGTTGCTTGGACTTTTAACCATTCGTCCAAAATTTCCTGAAGCAGTACAAGTTTTGCTTCCCAATCGCTAAAATATAATTGTTTATTAAGTAAAATAATTATACACGAGTATTTTATCTAGATACATGCATTTGGAATCTAATTTTATAATTCGTCTGTCTACAACCTTAAAAATAATACAAACTTACATGATTATCTCTTCAAAAGGTTTTATGTAAGGCGAATTTTTCATCGTCTGTGTCTTAACAATGTGGTCATCTAACAATAATTGTATTTCATCTACACTCGATAAAATGTAAGTACCAGTATCTCTGAAATTAAAGTATTATTTCAATAAGCATTTGAGTATTCCATAATCGAACGTGTATTTAAAATGTCCGAATATTACATACTTGTAAGGTAAAATTTCAAATTTAAGCTCGGCCCATTCTCTTATCATCTTATCGAGAGCCTTCTCGAGATTATTTTCTTTCGTGGCCGCCTCTGATATACTCTCGAACTTTTCAATGTAGTCAACGAGATTAAAGTCAATGACTTTTGCTAGGGACAATTCTTCATCCACAATGATTGGGAATCCAACAATGTCTGAAACTTTCTCCCAATGCCGCGGCTTCATGCCAGGATTACCCAATGTTTGAATAATTGGCATGTGTGTCTTAAAATCTTCCATTTTCATTCTTAAAAGGTATAGCGGATCATATAATTGAATCAGAAATTATCGTTACATTTATTGCAACATATAACAGTTGGAGTGATTAACCGGGCAATATGATGTACCTAAGTATGCAAACGTGAATTGTGAAATGGTGTAAGAAAGTTAATTTTGGTATTCTTACTAAAATTAACTTTCTCAGCGCGGTGTTCAACATAGTAAAGAAAATAAATCACGTGGCCCATACTTGTATAAATTAAAATAAATTTCGTTAATCATATTACCCATTTAATCTCTTCGCCGTAATATATCCAAGTAGATATGTTACGGGCGAAGTTAATCAACATGATGTGCACACCTCACTGATTGAGCCAATTGGAATGTGGCGGGAACTTCTTGAAACGCTTTCTCTAGTTTATACACAGTCTTATAAAAATAACTAACATCACCTTCTATATCTTCAGGGTCAAAGCTTCCTACCTGGATAAATAAAAAAAATACATTAAGTAAAAACAATAAATTTTAAACAAAAGTAATTCAAATAAAATTTACCCTCGATGTCATCCAAGTATTATATTTTTCTAAGAACTCATAACCTGCGTCATATAATTTCTTGAATGGTACAAGTCGATCATAAATCGCTTTCCTTTTCGGATATTGCGAAAGTTCCCATCCAAATGAGGTTTCTTCTTCATTGAATTGGTCGATTTTAGTTAAAGCAATTGCTAACCTAAAAAGTTAAAAATTAATTGAATTTATCGTCAAAATATGACACAAAATATAGGAAAACTGTAGAAAATTTATTACTTTTCATCTAAGCGTCGCGCGCGAGTCACGTATTTAGAAATTTCATTGATATCACCCCAATACTTGAGCTCTTCGCTTTGTGCTTCGTATATTTCCAAGTCATCAATAAATTTAGCAATACGAACCTAATAAAATAAAAGAGAGTATATTCAGGTAGGTATAGCTCAGCTGTTATAGTTCAAATTTCATCAGAAATTGGTAATATGGAAGCTTACTTGTAGTAGCTCTTGATACTCAATTTTCTTTTGTTCACAAATAACTTTGCATTCTTCAACTACACCGGGCATGCGTCCGTACCTATTTATTATAACATAAAAATGAATTATCAATTAAATTCTGTGCCTTGGTAAAATACAACAAGCAGTTAGCAAGTACTTTACCAGTGGAATGACTGATTATTTGCCTTCATTTCTAAGGGTGTGAACGCGGTATAATCACTCAAGAATATGATATATCGCAGCACGTTTCGCAGTTTATCCTCCATGTCATCGAGGATTGACTCTTCCACCTTCTTGTTGTATTCAATCAAGTCCATCAAAGCGGCGGTATCTTGCGGTGGAGTGAGCAAAGTGTTGGCGATCGATGAATATTCGTCGAAAATTCTAAAAATTAATATTCGAATGTACCTACATCTAGCTACTTAAGCTTTTAGCATCGAATTAAGCTAGGCAGCTTAATTCTATGCTAAAAGCAGGATTGGTTGTGGCCACAAAATTAGAAACTACCTAATATATTTCAAATTAGATCATGTAGATGATGAAATGTAATCGTTTTCATCCATAACACCAAAAAATTTCCAAACTCTACTCCAAAATTTAGATTTAACAGAAACAGTAGTAACATAAATTTTCGATGGCAGTAATGAATTCATGATTCAAAAATGATCATTGTAGGCATAGGAGCATAAAATTAATTTACATTGAATGGTTAGATCTTCATTCTATCGTCAGCAGTGTTGCCAGATCAGAGATTTTACCCCTAGACTTAGGGGTTTTGACCAGGTTAGGGACAGAATAGAAGGAAAAATATTTGGGGGATTTTTCGGGGAAGTTAAAAAAACACGCCAAACACAGTTTTTGCTATATTACTGACATTTTGTATTGATGTTTTTCTTACCATCTTTAAATTACTTCAGTGTCCTGTCAACCCATTTTTTATTATAGACACTTTTCGTTATGCCTTTCATTTTTCAACATGTCCACCTCTTTCAAAAACTGCCGTATGCTACCATCCGCTAGGTGAGGGGCTAAGAGATTTCCAGGGAGAAACCAAATTAGTGTAGGCGAACTCGCCGAGACCATCTGGCAACACTGATCGTCAGTAACATCGATGTAAATGTACTACGTGCTAGATGTGGCATTCTGGTGGCGTTCCTTTGGTCAACTGTAATGCACTGCAGACCGTGCATTAGTTGTTTCCACTCCTTACATCCTCAATCCCGATGCCCATGGGATGTACAAGTTTTGTGTTCTGATGTGCGTTTTAATGTACATAATATATCTGTTTCGATGCACTTACGCCTTGATCGTATTCTGGTAGTCCTCAGTCATCCGCCTCAGCAGCGTGTTAGCGAGCCGCGTGGCCGCGCCGCGCAGCGTGTTGATCAGATCGCCTCGCTGCATGCGGAACATTCCTATCACTATAGTCCCCTCCAGCTTGGAAGGTATCTCCTTTGCCAGAGTCACGTATTTGACAGCTTCGTTGCAGTACTCCTCGAATGTCTTCTCAGGTATGGAGTTTATAAACCTCTCTACTTCGCCTTGAGACTACGTAAGTACGAAAATAATAAAATTATAACTTTCATACGTGAAATTTTAAAATTCATGATTTATAATATTATGTGTTTAAATTATCGATATAATTTCATGGAGAAGAATTTGTAACCAAATAATGTGACCTATTTCGGAAGTCAATATTCTTCTCTCAGAACTTTTTAATTGTATGTGTACGAGAAAAAAAACTGAATGTAAATCCCCTAATTATTTATTGCGTTACATATTCTTATTATCTCATAATTACGAAATTACGAGTATAAAGCAAGTACCAATTTACGAGAAAAATACATCCAAATATTATGATGTGCCTCTCAATAATACCTAACATTAATTTATAAGCACAATAATTTTCCCACATAGGTACACAGTCTGATACCAACCATGTGTTGGGTACCTACATTGTAATCATGCCTAATTTTAGCAATTATTTATAATTGCTGGCAGAAACATGATAATACCCGAACATGAGCGGTATTGATCTTCAATTGATTCATCGTATTCGTCGTATTCAGCTATTTTGGAAACACTTATAGCCCTAACCATTGAACCTCAATATACATATATTACCACAAGTACTTAATTTCAAATCGAAACCATCTAGAAAAATCATGGATGCAAAACTAGAACAGTCTCTGACCATTTTGTCGGAGTAGTTAAGGAAGGAACACATTGAAAAAGTATGTGAATAAAGAGAGAAATTGAATATAATTACGACATGAATTCTTTTTATTTATATTAATGATCTCGGATATTCCCAAATGGACAGATCTCTAACCTTTCATTTATCACGGTGGTCGGTCAAATTGATAACGTCGTCACAAACTCAGCTTTTAATTGCTATCAGTCTCCGAAGCTTACTCAAGTAAAACGAACGAAATGGCGGAAATAATATTTCTTTTACTAAGTGCATTTATTCCTTTCGTTGTTAGCCAATGTACAATGGAACAGGCAGAACCACGTTTTAAAAGAGCAGTGTACGAATTTTCGATAGATCTGCTGAGTAGACTCGCCCAGGAGAAGGAGACTCATTTCGTGGCATCCACTCTGTCGACATGGACGCTACTGACGAGCACCTCGCTCGGCGCTGCCGACACAACCCTCGCCGAAATGCGGCAGGTCCTTAAGCTGCATCCGCATAAGTGTTTCAACTACAAATACTTGGAACTCGCAAATTCCGTCGCTCTCTACAACGAAACCGATGTGGTTGTGGAGAGAGCGTCAGGAATATTTGTCAACGACAAAATTCCGATACTCGATTCATTCCTGGCAAAGATGAAAACAACATCTACCACTTTTGAAAGCCGGCCATTTGATGATGCGGATACGGCCACCCAGAGAATAAATAACTTCGTAAGCTACGTGACGCACGAAGTGATTGAAATTGTGTCACCGGCAGATCTAGAAGATGCATATTTAATTATGATCGATGCCATATTTTTCAAGGGCACGTGGAAAATTCCATTCCCTTACAGAAATACAGACGTGGCAGCCTTCTATAATGACAGAGGAGCACAAACCGGAGATGTGAATTCAATGTTTGTAACAGCAAAGTTCAACTACCGGAATATATGTAAATTGAGAGCAGAAGTACTGGAAATTCCGTACGGTAGCGGTACGAGATATTCGATGTTGGTATTTCTTCCAAATGCAAATGAGTCTATATACACAGTAATCGATAAGCTGAAACTTGTGAGTTTGAAGACTATACAGAATTTATTTAATGAATTCGGTCCCACTGACATAGCTGTCTCTCTTCCACGATTTAAGATAACTTCAGATCTCAATAACTTGAAGGAATTGTTGGAAGATATGGGCCTGAAGGCTATGTTCGACAGCAATAGAGCACAGTTTCCAAATTTATCCGACTACCCTCTATACGTCTCCAATTTCATTCAAAAAGCTGATATAGAAGTGACAGAGGAAGGCAGAGTTGCGGCCGCGGTGACGATTGAAGAGTTCTGGTTCAGGACTGGCCCCAAACAATTCAATGTTAACAAGCCATTCCTGTTCATGATTGTCGATAAGAAGGTTGAAGTGCCTTTGTTCGTCGGTGCGTATTCGAAACCGAGCGCATTTTGAATAAAATAATTTACCTATTAGACTCAGGTATGGAGTTTATAAACCTCTCTACTTCGCCTTGAGACTACGTAAGTACGAAAATAACAAAATTATAACTTTCATACGTGAAATTTTAAAATTCATGATTTATAATATTATTTGTTTAAATTATCGATAGTGTCCGACCGAAACAGGTTTTTCAGCCGAAACCGAAACCGAAACCGATCTTTCGGCCTTGCTCTTAGTTTCGGCCGAAACCGAAACCGAAACCGAAACTTAAACATATTTATTTCTTACAATAGAAAAAATTAATATAAAAAATTTTACAATCTATACAAATAAATAAAATTGAAGCGTCTGTTTGTAATATCAAAAGAACAGTTTTTTACTAACTGCATACGAAAGTAAATACGCTACTTATAACAAGAAAACAATTTTTAAAATTTTTGTCTGTCTGTCTGTCTGTCTATCTGTCTATTTGTTGCCGCTAATCTCGCGAACAGCTGGACCGATTTTGACGGGACTTTCACTGGTAGATAGCTGATATTATTGGGCATAATATAGGCTACTTTTTTAACCGACTTTCGAAAAAGGAGAAGGATTAGTATTTTTCATCCTCTGTATATCGATATCTCCGTGATTTCTTAACCGATTTCCGTGAATCTTTTTTTAATCGATACAAAAACTTTGCAAAATGCTTCTATAAAAATTTCGGGTTCCAATTCATTAATCCTGATGCTGCAGGGGTACTGCCCTCCTAAACTGTAGGGATTTAGGAACTGTAGATTATGAATAGTTATATTAGGTACCAAGTAAAGACTACATCGTTGAATTCCAGGACCCAACTCCTCAATCCTGATGCTGCAGGGTTTCTGCCCACCTAAACTGTGGGGATTTAGGAACTGTCGATTGTGTATTGAAGAAGCGGACGAAGTCGCGGGCGTCCGCTAGTAGGTAATAAAACTATGCTATATATACAGCGCTTCCATAGTGAAGGGGGTAGGGGTAGGGCAGACAAGACTGCGTGGAGAGGTGCGAGGGAACGCGGGAATAAATAAAGGGAAACGACTGTAATTTTAGTTCGATAATAATATATTTTGGGTGCATCATTTATCCATTTTGTTAGGCAAAAAGAATAAAAGAAGTTAACATATTTAGGGCCTAAAAAATTATTTTGGTGAGCATTTAAATTGTAGCCTAAACTAAATAACGATGGGTGGCGGCGAACTGAGCCGGCGACGCGACGAGCGAGCACGATAATTCACAAACACTCGAGTTTCGGCGCGGCCGAAAGTTTCGGCCATTTTCTGGCCGAAACCGAAACTAAGGCCGAAACTAGATTTTTTGGCCGAAACTGGCCGAAACCGAAACCGAAACCGAAATTTCGGTCGGTCACTAATTATCGATATAATTTCATGGAGAAGAATTTGTAACCGAATAATGTGACCTATTTCGGAAGTCAATATTTTATTCTTCTCTCAGAACTTCTTAATTGTATGTTATACGAGAAAAAAAACTGAATGTAAATCCCCTTATTATTTATTGCGTTACATATTCTTATTATCTCATCAATTACCTGTCCATTGAGTAAACAAACGAAGTCATCGAAATCTTGAACGCGAAGTTCAGGTCCAATCCTTTGTTCATTTATCAAATCAGCGACACTTGCTTTATACGTCTCCACAATATCATTGTCAATTATAGGCTATTCAAATTAAAATGCACATTATTGATTGCTATAATATTTCTTAGATTATAAGTTTTATTTACTTAGCTTTTGCCCGCGACTTAGTCCACTTGAATTGGTATTAAAAACCCTGGAATGGAACCCTGTGAATTATTTTTCGGGACAAAATTAAGCGATGTCACTCTCCAAGTCCTTGACCAGGTGTCTCTATGCAAATCACGTCAATCCGTAGATTCGTAATTGAAGGACAAATAAACAGACAAACCTTCGCATTTTTAATAGATATTAGTAAAGTTAATTGACATACCCGAAGAGTAGCTCTATTTGTAATTACATAGTCTTGATACAACAACGTTTCCAATCGTGGCGATTGTCTGCATGCATCAATTATGAAGTCATATAGAAGGCATAGCTGATCTCGAAATTGCTTGAATGTCGGTTCGAAGCCTATGGCATCTTCTTTAAAGGCCAGGTTTACAACGAATCCCTGATTCATACCCTAAAGGAAGACAAATGTAACTTAATTAGTAGAAATTGACGTGATCTAATTTCAAGGATGAAGAATACATTGGTATTCTAAAAAGTCAAAAAAAAAATTACAATTCCGATGAACTGCATGGAAATGCTATGATTCTTATACTTAATGTTGAATCTCTAAACAACAAAGGTAAGACAATACAAAGAAAAGTACAGAATAAATGAAGAGCCGGCTAACAAAAGTTGAGTGGGCTAACGGATGTATTTTTGCTTCTTTAAAATAGCTAGATTTAAAAATAAATAAAATTGTGAAAATATGCTTTATTTATATAACGTGTAAATCGTTAAAAGTTTATCAAAACCAATTATAATACAAACGCTCATGAAATGCTTTTTAAATAAAATATGTATTTGTAAAATTTTGCTACTGGGACAAGTCTACTTTTTAACAGACTTCCAAAAAGGAGGAGGTTATCAATTCAGCTGGTATCTTTTTTTTTTGTTCGCCACAGATCGTCAAGTATGATAATATAAAATGTATGTATCTATGCATACCCCAACATCGAGAATGTAGTCTGTAAAATCTTTCATGGATTTGAGGCACAAGGTCTGAAGGTTGTACGTCATAATGCAGGATAAACAGTTATAAAATTTCTTCATTTTGGAAACTTGTTTCGGATCCGGTATCTGCTTTTTCTTACTGCCCTGATTAAACGAAATTATTTTTACATACTTAAAGATTTTTCAATTTGCAGAGAAAGTTTTTAAGTAGTAAGTAGGTACATAAAAATGAATCATAATCCCTATGTTAGTACATAGGGTTACTTACGTTACTTGGTACTTATGTTTTTTATATGAACAATGGGCTGAAATAAAAACTAATTTGATAAACAAAGATAATAATCTTTTATGACATCACTATTTCGTTAGTTTCGCAAGTTCCCATACAATTACATAATATTATAGCGCGTGTTTTGAAGTTTGATAAAATATTTGTTGATAGTTTACAACATCCCTAATGTCCTGGATCAACAAGAAGTAACTATAGTACAATGTTATACGAGTATACCTGCATGAAGACCGCCTGTAAAGTCGGGAGCCATTGCAACGTAAGCACGTTGCCCGCCGCGTCTATGTGCCGCTTGCACACGAAGCAGAAGTCCTGCAGCTCGTATGCTTCGTTAGTGGTCATTATGTCCCTCATGCTGATCAACCGCAAGTCACTAAAGAAAGATTTGAAAAAAAAAGTGATTTACACAATAGGCAAATGAGAAATCCAAATAGGCTCGTGACTCCGCTACGCCTCAAGAAAGTACGAAACTCCTTTATTGGAATGGGCGTGACCGATGATGTTCTATAATATAAATATCCACGGGCAATTTTAGACTTCCCGTTACACAAGTTTAAAAAAATTATTAAAAGTATTCTATCTAGTAGTTGTAAAGTAGTAAGAAAAAAGGCTTATATTATATTATCTACTTTGAAGATTACTTATAAAAATGTTACAAAAGCATGGATGGCTCGCTTCGAAATTCATGAGATGGAATAACTGTAAACTATAAACCTTCAGTGACCTACATAATATTATACAACATAATATTATAAGAAGAGCAGCCGCTGAGTTTCTTGGTAGTTATTCTCGTTCAGAACGGCATTACCGTGAACCGTGGTAGATCCTCACTTGACTGCCATGCGATGAAGTTCGCTATATACTCGTAGCTATGAAGCTGTTAATGGTTGCTACTTTATAGATTCCTTACTTATATTGTTTCCACCAGATTTGTAGCACTTGAGCTATGCACGGGTTGACACTATGCAGGTTCTTATACAGGTAGCTCCTAGCGACTGCGTAGCGGTTTCGCCAAGCATCGTCCTTCATAGCCAACTCCCTCTTTAGCGGCGTGTCTTCGTCGTCAAGGGATTCTTCCTATAATATAATTGAGTTTCCTATATAGTTATTTTTAAACTGAAGGAGATTAAGACAGATTAAAATATCATCTCACCGTCAATTTATTACAATTTTTATACTAACTAGCGTTATTAAAAAGTTGCCTAGATCATTCCTTGTATAATCTTCTTTCTGCCTGCGAAAGTTTCTTCAAAATCGATTCAGTCGTTCCGTGGATTAACCCGGAAAAGCAGATGAAAGACTTGGGGATATGGGTTGTTCAAAGAATCATTATAAGCTCTCAAAGAGGTAGTTATTTCAAAACCATTACAGACAGACACATTAAAATTTTATTAATTTGTCCGAATAAGTCTAACCGTATTAGGATCCTTTAATACAAAATCGACGATTGCTTTCTTCATGCTCATCATGAAATCCTCTCTCATTTCGTCCGTGGCAGTGAGGAGACATTCTTTCCATTTTTTCAATTTTATTGAAATCAAATTGTGTACACTGCAAGGAGATATTTGATTTTTTGAAAAAATTACCCAAATACCAAAGTAATGTAAGCCGCACATGCCGCATACACACGTTTTTGAATACTTAAAAGGCTTACGATGTCATAGTACCTACACGTCGACCGCATCGGACGCGCCAAAGAAATTCATATGCAGTTCGTGGGCGGGTAGGTACCTAAACACAGTAATGAGCGAAAAGTTTGCGTGCAGTTGGTGTATAGATTAATTACAATGGACTCCGCAATTGCGCTGTCAACTGCAGTAAAATTGTATGCAAACTGCAATGTTGTAGTCAGCTTGCATTCCTATTGCAGTCCATCCGTAGTAGACTATAAATATCATCAGCTGTGGTAACCAGTGAGTCATTTACATTCCATCTCTAAAAAGTTGAACAGGTTTATGGGTTCTTACAGCGTGTGCCACAAACCGCGAGCGGCGCGTGTGCTCTACTGTGTGATCAACATCAAGGGCCAATTTTACAATAACTATATCAGCTCACCGCAAAATCATTTTATTGTCCAGTGGAGCAACGTGTATCGTGTCTATGCCGTATCGCAAATAGTAGTAGTATCTCAACATATTCTTTTCCTCGCCCGACGGAATTGCATCACCATCTTCGCCAGGAGCCGATTGACATATCAGGTTCATTAATTTCGCCCTGAAATCTTCTCTGGCTTTTCTCATTGCTGTGAAGCTCTGCATTACTGAAGAATTGATAATTGTGTCTGGTTTAAAAAAGAAAATAAATATCGTCTCCCAATATAGGGCCTATGTAGGCCTACCCTTTGTCATGAATTGACATGAAAATTAATTCAATATTATTAAGATACTGGTTATCGCTTCTTAAAAATGCTACTTAAAATAGGTAAAATATAAATAGAATAATATTATTGTTTTTATTTACCACTAGATCGTTTTCTTGGGCCAGCTTTAGAAGCTTGTAGTTTCGCCGTCTTAGTTGTAGGCGGGGGTAATTTTAAAATTTCCATCGGGAGTGAAAATAGAGGTTGAGTTCTTATTTTAAAATCTTCTGGCATCTGAATTTTTGGTATTTTTGGTAATTTAACATCGGAAGAAGAAGGGCCAGGCTGCCCTTTCTTACGCGTTGGTTTACCTCGCTGCATATTCACTTATTCAGTTTAATAATATTGGATACTAAATTAAAATATTAGGGAACTGCAACAAAGAAATTTAAACTTCCTACTTTTATATGAAGTAAGTTCTATACCTAGCCTATGATATAGTATATATGTATTACCTAGCGTACACACATAATATTTATTTATATCTCTCTAGATACCTACCAAATATTTAAATCTTCAAGTAAATACAATGAAAATACGCGCACAAAATAGGACAACAGCTTATATCTCTGCTTATTTAAGAAGACCTAAAAATTAAGGAAAATTCAATTTATAAAAAAGTGATCATGGTATGAGGTGCCTACTGAAAAAAAATTCTATTAATCACAATTAAATAATCACTTCGTTTTTATTAATCTTATCTTGTAATTCACAAGACAGTGTGAAAAGTATTTTGGTAATTTGGAATAATTAAACGTTTTAGCAAAAGAGCTGTCAAGTGTCAGTGTCAATTTGACAGAAAACGTCACTTATGTCAATAATCATTAATGACAGTTTTTAAATTTTCAATGTAATTTTTGTTCGATAATTTGTGTTATTTTGTGAAAAACTAAGCGATTGATATAATTAATACACTGTAAGTCTATACTTAATTCATTGTAGCATTCAGTTCCATAAACTTTTAATCGAAATCGATCTTACCTTCTGAAGCGAAAACCTAACCAAGTTATCCTGGTTCTAGTTATTAAAACGTAAAATCTAGAGAAGAATTCAACATAATAGCTTAATTTTAGTTTAATTAATTGTAAAAAATAGATCCAATTAATAAATAATGAATAAATTACGGGAACTTGTTGACAACAGCTGAATCTGTTATTGATTTATCCATGACAACAGGCGATTTGATAAAGCTTTCAGCATGCTTTCAGCCTATGATAGTTTATCTACAAAAAGTTTTTCTTGTAATTTGATGTACGTAGGTTTTTTAATCTGCCTCACTGAACTGAAAGTGTTCTGTTAATCTATACTTTTTAAATGCCAAATTTTATTTTTATTTTATAATAATATAACAAATTGTGCTTTTATAGATTAGAAAGTTTATAATTATGAAGCAAAAAGTCAAAACCTATTCTATGGTAATTTGTTTTAAATATAAACTTGTGCTTAGCTATATAACTGCTCAGCATTTGGCTTAGCTAACTATACCAACATTCAACATTTGCATAGTTTTGCCCTTGACCTAAACATAGCCCATGATGTCATGATCTAAACCATAAAAGAATGAATTGATTTGAGGCCCACTGCTGTAGTGTGCTTTGGAATCTTAGACCTAACTGAACTTGTACAGTGCAAAAGTTAATACTCACTAATTAGAATTGTGTTCATATTATTACAATTATTAAGACTATTTCATTAACTTTTAGCAGTGGCTTTGTTGTGATACTAAAGTTCATTTGAAGTATAAAGTCATTTTATCATTACTAAGTGTAAACAACAGTAAAAATATTGTGTAACCCAAGCATTATTTGAGTGCAACTAATGAAACAAAAGGAACCCAGCAGTCATCATTGTTATATCTAATTGAGTGAGCATCAACTATTACCACAATTTCTTAGGGCACAGTCTCACTATGATTCTTTTGCAACTGACTATTTGGCTATGTTACCAAAAGCAATCTATAACCAAATAAATAAAATTTAAGTGTCTATCAGTTATTTTAAAATAACTTTTCATTAAGTTTCTATTATTTGAATAACAGGATAACATTAACATCAGTTTTTAAATCTTATTTGTCAAGAATTGAGATAGACATTAGAACAGCTGACCGAACTCACACAGGCTGGCACAGGATTGTATACAGAGTGGATCTAAGGGTTTTATATCAGAAATACTTTAATATTTTTGGGATAAAAGAGATTATCTTAGAAACAATACAAAATTAACACATTTTCAATGCTTAATTTCTGAACTAATCTTGACAAAATACATAAATAAAATGCACATATCTTGCATCTAGACAGGCATAGACAACTTTTTCCACACTGTGTGTGTGTCTATTACCTGTTACCTGTACATTCCACAGGTAATAAAGAGGTCAATATTTATATTTGGCCTATTTACTTGCTGATGGCTTAGTCAGCTACTGCAAAGCATGAATTTGTGGGTAGTTTGCTACAGTTGGCTATTCTAATCAGTAACACCACACAGAGAAGCCTTTGATTTGTTGCTCAAACTGAGCCAAAATATAGTCAGTTGCAATTTGAGCTTAGTGAGATTGCACTTGAAGTGTCTTCACAGATCAACTGCATTTGAAATACACACTGAACTAATGCAGTTTGGATGAAGAATTTATATTCTACCAATCATCTATGCAGTCTGTTAGAACTACATGCAAACCACAGTTTTGTTTAACTATAGGTTTTAAGTAGTTTAGTTATAGGTTACTATCAGTGGCGTGCATACAGGGTAGCCATTAAGCGGGCAGATGATGTAAATTGGAGAAAATCTCCAGTACAAGTAATAAAAAGTTAGGGTAAGCTCTTAAGTTTTTTATAACTCTTACTGGAGATGTTTTCCATTTTTATATCTGCCTACCCTGTTGCACAGTGCGCGCTGCTGATTACTATACAAATCATAGAGGAATCTGCGTTATTGCAGGTAGCTGGATCAATCATTACTGTACTCTCCACTGTGGTGATTGGCTCATGGTGTTTATTCTGCAACAATTCATTTTAGCCAATAGTGAGAGATTGACAGCCAATCAGAGATGATTGTGATTGTCACACTGAGGCAATAATAATTTTTAGTTGATCCCGCAACTGCAATACATGAGATACGTATATAACAATTCAAACTGCAACTTCTTAGTCAGCTGTTCATCTGTCTAGACACTTAGATACTAATGTGATGTGATAAAATTAACTTTAATGTAATGGTTGCTTTATTGCTTTAGATGATATTGCAACTAGTTAGAAGATTGCACATAACTCCCGTCTGTCGGGCTGCAGAGTCTTCTTTGTTGGCCAAGTTGAGGAAAAAGACAGGCTACACTATAGCCAACTGCAAAAAGGCTCTCGAAATGAACAACAATGATTCAGACAAGGTAATTATTTTAAGCAATCAAGATTAAGGAGTTGGAGTAAAGGAGATTGGGTAAATTTGTATGGCAGTATGACCCAGCGCGGCCACTGATGAAAATTAGTGTTTTAGTCTCGTCTTGAACGCTATAACCAACAGGTAAAATCTTATCATTGTGATATATTTTTTTTTATTATTTTTTGTTGGTAAAAAATGTGTATGTATGATGCGGTGGCCGACCAGCCTTTGCAAGATTAAAAAAAACTGACATTAGTTATGACACCAATAAGTATAATAATAATAAGTGTTTTTTATATGTAAGAATATATTTCGTAGACTAGTAGGGCGCGTGGGTGCGCGGCCCGCTGCAGCGGACCGCGGTTTTTCTGCTCTTAGACTTTCAGGGCCTGATCATTTTCTACCACAAAACCACAATTCCAACTTGTACACTCTTTAAGATAGACCTCGACGCAACTTGTGTGGTCGCCATCGTGAATCCGCCATTTTGGAATTTTTTTCAGCTCCCTGCCAATTGGATGAGGTTTCGAGTGGTTTTTATTTGAGCACTCCCCACCTATCTTTAATACCCTAGCCGTGCTCCTCACCCGTCTCCGAAATTCTCAATCATCAACTCTCTCCATATTTTTCCTCCGAATAAATTTTTGTCTTCTATAAAAAACCATCAGAAATTTTGAAAAAGAACCGTAGTCTTGCATATATTTTGTATGAAAAAAAATCCGCCATCTTGAATTTTTTTCTATTCATTACGTAAACCATCGGGTTCTGATCGTCTTTTACAAAGAAACCACACTTCCATCTTTTATGTACTCCGAGATAGACACCGACGAAATTTGTATGGCCGCCATCTTGAATTCGCCATTTTGGGGTTTTTTTCAACTCACTGCTAATTGGATGAGGTTTTAAGCAACTTTTGTTTGAACACCCCCCACCTATCTTCGATATCCTGGCCGTGCTCCTCACCCGTCTCCGAAATCCTCAACCATCAGCTCTGTCCATATTTTTGCTCTGAATAAATTTTTTTCCTCTATACGAAACCATCACAAATTTTGAAAAGGAACCGTATTAAAGTCTCGCATATATTTTGTATGAAAAAAGTAAATTCCGCCATCTTTCATTTTTTTCACTTCATCAAATAGACTTTCGAGTACTGATCTTTTTCTAAGAAACCACTCTTCCATCTTTTATACTCTCTGAGATAGACACCGTCGAAATTTGTATGGCCGCCATTTTGAATCCGCCATTTTGAATTTTTTTCAGCTCCCTGCCAATTGGATGAGGTTTCGAGTGATTTTTGTTTGGGTACCCTTAATCTATTTTCAATACCCTGACCGAGATCCTCGCCCGTCTCCGAAATCCTCAACCATCAGCTCTCTCCATATTTTTCCTCCAAATAAATTTTTGTCCTCTATACGAAACCATCAGAAATTTCGAAAAAAGAACCGTATCTACATACATTTTGTATGAAAAAAATAAATTCCGCTATCTTAAATTTTTTTCTATTCATCAAGTAGGCCTTTGGGTCCTGATCGTCTTTTTCCAAAAAAACACTCTTTCATCTTTTATAGTCTCCGAAATAGAAACCGACGAACTTTGTATGGCCGCCATCTTGAATCCGCCATTTTGGATTTTTTTTCGGCTCCCTGCCAATTGGATGAGGTTTCGAGTGACTTTTGTTTGAACACTCCCCACCTATCTTCGATATCCTGGACGTGCTCCTCACCCGTCTCCGAAATCCTCAACCATCAGCTATCTTCATATTTTTCCTCCAAATGAATTTTTGTCTTCTATACGAAACCATCAGAAATTTTGAAAAGGAACCGTATAAAGTCTTGCATATATTTTGTATGGAAAAAATTTAATTCCGCCATCTTGAATTTTTTTTCTATTCATCAAGTAGACCTTCGGGTCCTGATCATCTTTTTCCAAGAAACCACTCTTCCATCTCTTATAGTCTCCGAGATAGACACCGACGAAATTTGTATGGCCGCCATCTTGAATCCGCCATTTTGGAATGTTTTTTCGGCTCTCTGCCAATTGGATGAAGTTTCGAGTGACATTTGGTTGAACACCCCCCACCTATCTTCGATACCCTGGCCGGTGCTCCTCACCCGTCTCCGAAATCCTCAATCATCAGCTCTCTCCATATTTTTCCTCCGAATGAATTTTTGTCCTCTATACGAAACCATGAGTGAAAAAAAAATTTTCCATACAAAATTTTACAGGAGAGGTGATCAATGAGTCAGTGAGTGAGTGAGTGAGTGAATCAGTGAATCAGCACGAGTAGCTATATATATATTAATGGCCGCAAAAACATCGTCACCGGGTCATTTTTACCCAATCTCCTTTCTTGAATCCAAACTTTTGTAGGCTTGTATTACTGTATAAATATTTATTGTTAATTGTTTTAATTACAGGCGGAAGCATGGTTAAATGAGCAAGCTCAAGCTATGGGCTGGGCCAAAGCAACAAAGCTGGCCGGGCGGAAGGCTCTCCAGGGCCTTGTGGCTGTGAAGTACGACAAGAACCATGGCGCTCTTGTGGAGCTTAACTGTGAGACAGACTTTGTGGCCAAGAATGACAAGTTCCAGAAGGTTTTAGAAGATGCAACGCTGGCTTGTTACAAGTTCGCACACACTAATCTGCAGTCTAAAGGACCTATTACAAAGGTAAATTATATTCTTTGTTTGAAGTCTTTTAATTTATGAAATCAATTTCGTTTTTTCTCTACTAATGATCAAAAACGTAAGTATCAGTATGTTTTTGATGATTATTGTGATGAAAATGAAATGATACCCTTTCACGGCTCAGTAGGTCATCTTGTTAATATTATAAATGCGAAAGTTTGGATGTATGGATGTTTGTTACTCAATCACGCTGCAACAACTAACTAAACCGATTTAGCTGAAATTTGGCACAGAGATAGATGATAGACTGGAATAGCACATAGGCTTCTTTTATCCTGCAAAATAAGAGTTCCGCGGGAATCCAAAAAACCTCAATCCACGCGAACGAAGTCGCGGGCATCATCTAGTTTATTAATAATTTTCTGCGAGCTTGTCTTACTCGATATAGCGTAGTCGGCACTAAAGGCTTACTAAGAATGGCTCACCACCGCGTCGACTACTGCGCTTCTAAGCGTTATAGTTCGATGTTCGTTTTAAAGAGGTATATTATGTCAACCGTAAAGAATATTTATTTTCAGACTAGCTTTTGACCGCGACTTCGCTCACGTTTAGTTCGAGTTTTTAAACTCCTATTTTACTCCCCTAGGGGTTGAATTTTCAAAAATCCTTTCTTAGTCTGGGTTTCATGACTACGTTCTAATAACTATCTGCAAATTTCAGCCCGATCCGTCCAGTCGTTTGAACTGTATGGTCGCGGACAGAAAATGTTTATCAGTTTTCAAAGTAGATTCTATATCACATTGCGTGCAGTAAGGTCTATAACGCCATAGAATATCGAAAGCATATCGACTGTTAGGCATAGACGTGTGCATGTAATTGTGAATCTTAAGGTGGTAAACATTTTCTGTCCGTGACCGTACGTTAATAGATCAGTTACCTTTTCCTTTTATATATTTAGATTGATTAATATAATTAATAACTTGTTTACAGATGGAGTTGGATAGTGAGCAACTTGGAAATTTATCAGCCGGAGGCAAAAAACTATCAGAAGTGTTGGCACTGTTTATCGGATCCGTCGGTGAAAATGCCATCCTACGACGAGCAGAGTGTTGGAAAGCGAATAGCAAAGACGTAAAGATTACAGCCTACACCCACCCCGCACCCGCCACACCTAGCGATTATTGTACGGGCAAATATGGAGCATTGTTGGCTTACAAACAACCCGATGACGTAGAAGATGTCGGTAAGCAGATATGCCAACACATTGTCGGTTGTGCGCCGAGGAAAATTGGCCACAAGGAAAAAGACAAACCAGCCAAAAACTCCGATGACGAGACTTGTCTTATATTCCAAGAATATTTATTAGATCCCTCGTACACAGTTGAGGAGGTTCTTCAGAACAATAAAGTTGAAGTTCTAGATTACGTCAGGTTTTCGTGTGGTGAAGTACCGGAAGCTGAAATGCCTGGTGTCGAAAAACAACCGTTGGAAACTGTTCAGACCCTTCAGTGATAGTTTATTGTATTTGATGCAAAGCATTTTATTTATGAGCTATAATAGTAATTAAGATTGTTAATAATAAATTTATTTGTAGAACAATAAACTTTTTTATTAAAACAACACTACAAAAAAATATATAAATTTATTTAATGTAGCGCCTAAATGTTAGTTTGGTAACATCTCTGATGATAGCTCGTTGTCTGGATCTGTCTTCAATCCTTTCCATAGGAACTTCCTGCAGTCCTTTTTCCAAATCATAGCTATTTGAGAGGGTTCGAAATCATAACCGTGATAATGAAGAACTTCAGGTGGCACCACATGCAGGGCTAAGGTATCTCGTTCCCTCGTTCTGAAAGGTATGTTGACGGCTGGTCGTAAAAAACATCCGCAGGGACACACAGCAACCAACTGGTTCGAAACTGCATTTCCACTGTTCAGATTTAAACGCTGTAAATTATTACAGAACCTAAGTTCTTCTACTGCGCCGGTGAATGATTGCGTCGAGCGTAAAGCCAGAGGTCTGGCGCTCTGATTCTCTGGATTGTTACGGAAGCCAACAGATGATAGTGATTTTTTCGTTACATTGTGACCTCCTTCTGGTTTCTTGGCCTCATGCTCACTCTCCTTATCAGAAGCATCGTCAGTGTACATTATATTGTAAAAATTTCACTAAAGATATGATTTTTAATAATATTACCTATCTTCAATAGATTAATATTATTGTTTTCAATTTTATTCAAACTTCAAAATCAGTCTTCTGTCATCGGGTCAAAGGAAACAATAATTATTATTTTTCAAAACACAGATAATATAAAACCTCAAAAAATATTATAACTACCCACATTTTGGATTACCCTTTTCACACGATCGGACCGGGCCGTCGGACTTTTGAGCAAATCAAATCCGCTGCGAATCACAACCATGGATAACAGGACGCAAAATGTGTCCGCCACAGACCTTGGTCGATACGATGGAGCTGACCAAATCCTCTGGTTCAACCGCTGGATCTGCTGGCAAACGTTGCCTTCGGAATTTTTTTTACGCAATTTGCTGCTTTTGTTCATATTCAACCCACAATTCGTTTACGCTATGCGCTGATTCTCGGCTGTCAATTTATTATTCGTCACTACGCAGCACAAACGCTGTCTTGTAAGCTATGATTTTAAATAAAGTATAAAAAGAGGGTAGGTACCTAGTAATAAGTAATATTATTTTTATTGGCCGATATCAGATGTGAATGCACGTAAATTTTAAGGTAGGTACCTTAATAGGTAGGTACCATAGGTACAAAATATCCACCTTACCTTGAAATCTCAAACATAATGCACAATAACGACCTAATCCAATCGTATCTCCGCAAATCGATATTGGGATCGGTTATTGTGTGGACAACAAACACGGCTCGAATCTATCTAATAATACTAATGCCGGATCATTTTGTAACCACTGAAGTGGATCGAATGATTTTGCAATAGGTACCTACGCGGACAAAAACATAAAGTACATTGCTATTAACGTAATTGTCATTTCAAGAAAATATAGAAAAAAGATTCTAAGACTACTAAAGCGAAAAGATAATTATTATTTATTAGATACTAGTTGATGCCCGCGACTCGTTCGCGTGGATTTGGGGGTTTCAATTCCCGCGGGAACACTCTTATTTTCCGGGATAAAAAGTAGCCTATGTGTTATTTCAGACTATAAACTATCTCTGTGCGGAATTACAGCTAAATTGGTTCAGTCGTTGTAGCGTGATTGAGTAACAATAAACATCAATTGAGTAACAATTCAAACTTTCGCATTGAACTGGGAACTTATAGTTGAGGACACAGATTTAGAGAGTATCTTTAAATCTGTGGTTGAGGACTTGAAAGAGTGACATATCACATAGACTACCTTTTATTCCAGAAAAACAGAGAGTTCCCGCGGTATTTTTGAAAAACGAACTCCACCCTGCCAAAATCGCGGGCAAAAGCTGGCCGGGCGGAAGGTAAATACTTATTACCTACTAATACCCATGCAAAAAATCACGTCGATCCGTAGCTCTGATGCAGCGTTATTGAAGGACAATAACGCTGCAACAGAGCTACATGGGTATAGTTGGGGACCTGGAAAGTGACATAGGCTACTTTTTATTCCGGAAAATCAATGAGATTCCGCGGGATTTTCAAACTTAATCCACGCGGACGAAGCCGCGGGCATCAGCTAGTAGATTATAACTCCACGCTGTGCATCCGTCAAACGAAAGTGAACATACTCGAACCTACGAGTAGTAGTGGACACAAAGTGCGCGTCCAACCGTGCTTCCTAAACTAGATGTATCAGTGTGCGAATTACTGTATGCCCTGGACAGTCGGCAGTCTTCGTCGCAAGGCTCAGCTGGCTCCATACAATATCAACCAGATGGCAATCGAAAACTTTCTACAACCAAGAAAGTGTAGCGAACATTGATGGACATATTTTATCAGGTCTATTTCATTTTTTAATAGCCTTCTTATTATAGTGTGCATTAAAGATTTTCTCAAATAACAATCGTTAGGTAATAGTTCTACCTGCTGAATAATAATTAATCAATAATAATAAAAGAGTCATAATATAGCAATAATAAATAAAAGATTTATGTAATTATAATTTTAAAATCATAATAACGATTGTCTCATGAATTTCAAAAAACGATGATGAAAATTCATATAACTAAATGTTTCATTTTTAATCAAATCGTCCTGCAATTTTATTAAAGTGGAGGGTTATTAAAATGGTCTACCATTAATAATATAATTTAAGTAGGTAGATATAGGTATTACCTAACCATTTTGGAGAAGCTCTTTCCACAGCACCATTAATCGTATTTCATGCGCCTACCCTTTCAAAAACCAAGTCCACTGCACTTTGTTTAGGTACTCGAAAGACTGCTGGTAGATCTGTAACTTGTCGTGAAATGAACGTGGAAAAATTACCAGCTTTATTTGCGGTCCAAAAACAAATCGTGCCTACATTGTGAGCGTGGTGTGGCGGAAAAAACAAATAACTAACCAAGTTATTTCTGTTGTTGTATTGCTTTCGCAATCTAAGGTGACGCGGTATTGGGACACAAATTTTGGTAACTTTTTCCGCGTCTATTTCAAACAAGGTAGGTATAAGTAGTCTCTGCCACTACCTACGAGTACCATAACTTTGCTAGATAAAGTTTTTTTAATATGCTATCTCGAGTGGTTTACCAATACGTTTACCTACTCAAGCTATCTATGTAGGTACCTAGGTATATGATATGGTATAATTAATAATAATTATTGCTGTTAACGGAGATGAAAACGCGATATTCTCGCCAGACCAACACTCGTTTACATTCGTCTACGGCACGCCACACTCGAACTTTCGCGAGAAATAATTTATTCCTGTGTTTATTAAAATATGCGTGTTCATTTAGCGTGAAAAAAAAAGTTTTCTCGTAAACCGGCCAGCGTTAGGCAGCAGTTAGTGCAAGTAGCGTGGATCTACGTGCCGGTCGTCTTTCGTGTCTCGAGTGTCTGCTGGGATTGCAGCCGGGCTTGGTGGGAGCGTCGCGGCTGCTGGTGATGGCCCCAGTCCGCCCGTGACCACGACCGACAATATGCATATCCTGGAAGTTGGCGCAGAACAAGTAAACATCTTTGTGATTTAGTTTCCCTAGTGAAATAAAACGGAAAGTGCTATGTTTGAGAGAATAGTTTCCGGTGTGTGCACAAATCATCATTTGAATAAATAAATACGTAATTAATTGAATGTAACGGTTTGTGGTTCTAACGAAGTTGGTAATTTACGATGTGTAGAAGAGAACAATGAAAAAAATATATACCTATACCTATATTTAAATGTACCTACCACAAAACTTTAAGGTACATTGCCCCGGCATTTCCACGACGATTTTGATAAAAATATACCTACCTCCAGCAATGCAATGGTAATGAATTCATTACCAAGAGAGTTCCTTCCGATCGGATTATGAGGGTGAAGGAATGGAGAATGCATAATTGTGTTTGCGCATATTTTTGTACACTACTTATAATATCTCCCGCGCAGATGGCTAATCTATGTATTATAGATTTTGGGCCGTATTTTGTCGGGAGGACAGTCTCTACTATACATTCACACTATTCACACTAATATTATAAAGGCGAAAGTTTGTATGTGTATGTGTGTGTGTGTATGTTTGTTACTCTTTTGCGCAAAAACTACTGGACGGATTTGGTTGAAATTTGGAATGGAGATAGATTATACCCTGGATTAACACACAGGCTCCATTTTAGCCGGGAAATTAAAGGGTTTCCGTGGGAATCAAAAAACTTAGTTCACGCAGACGAAGTCGCGAATATCATCTAGTGTTATATAATTTGATATAAAATATAAATATAATCTACTCAAACTGAAGACAAAGGAAAATTAATGAAAAAGTAGATTGGTAGGTAACTAGGTAAGTACGTAGATACCTGGGCTGTGACCTTAGATTCGTTTAGGTGGAGTAACCACTCCCTAAGCTTTTTATAGCTATTAGCCGATTACCTACCGATAGTAGAGATTTCCCTTTTATTTAATTCCAACAACTAAATACTTATACGTTCATGACTTATTATCTATTTTATTTTATTTAGGCTTATTGAATGAAAGTAGCTTGAAAGTAGGTATGTATTAGATAATCGATATAGGACTACCTACTTTTGAAATTCGAATTTTCTATTCACGCGAGCCGAAGGCGATTTTTTGAAAGGAGACGGTCCAAAATTGTATGGAGCCTGGGTCTGGTCTTTGTACTAGTAATACAATAAAGTAAAATAAAATATTAAACCTAAATTGACTAAGTACAGACCTACCACTGCTTGCTACTCACGTAGAAGAGGAAATCATCATGGACATCCGAAGCAACGCATAGTTCCGGTGCTAAATATTCTACCTACCTACTTTGGTCATGATAAAATAAAAAATTGAATTATCAATGCTGTTTTTATCCAACAACGGCAAAGCCAAAAGGAAGCGTTATGATTTTACCAGTCTATGTATGTACCTACATATGTATTTGTTTGTTTCTACGTATGTTACTACTGAGCCGATTTTGATAAATAAGGTGTCAATCGATTCGTTATTATAGCCAGGGTGGCATAGGCTACATTTTATACAAACAAAATCAATATAAATAAAGGATGTTACATTCAATTTTCCGTAGTCGGTTTACAGTTAACCTTTTTTATTGTTGACCATTGTGTAAGGTCTCGCTGACCCTGCTTCTGTTGTGCTGCAGGTGCAGCTGGAGGACGAGGGTGCGCCGCGCGCGGCTCCACAGGAAGCGGTCTTTCGCACCGTGCCCAAGGACCACACCGTCTTCCTCGTTTGGCGAATAACGGTAGGTTCCCATGTTTTATTTTAATTTTGCGAAATTTTAACTTTAGCAGACCACCCACGAGGTGAACCGTAGACACAGGCAATGCAAGACCGAGGCCTGTAGAAGTCCATGCAACAGACCTTTGTCTTAACTTGGGAAGCCCATCGGTTGATCAAGAAGTTACTATTATAATTTAAACGTAAAAAATCTTTTTACAAAACCTACTTCAGACGCCACTACAAAATATATCAATTGTGCCTATATTTGAAGAGTTGCCTCGATTTCTCCGGGATCCCATCATCAGATCTTGTCTGATGACAATAAGACCACCTGCGAAGTATACTCTTTCAAACAAAAAAAGAATTTCCAAATCGGTCCAGGCGGCTTCGAGTAATCGGGGTAAATACATAAAAAATAAAATAAAAAAGATTCCGACGATTTGAGAACCTCCTCCTTTTTTGGAAGTCGGTTAAAAATACGTTTTTAATTACGTGGGACTTAGACAAAACGTTTTTCCGAAAAATCATGGAGATCCTTAATTTACCACGATAAAAAGTAGAATATATTTGTTCTAGTCCCGTTTTCAAGATACAAGATATACCTACTGTGCAAATGTTAAGTTCGGTGCAGCCTAACAGAAAGTATTGTTTGGAAAGACAATGAAACACGATTCTATTGCCTAAGCCGTATTGTTCTTTGTCAATAGTGTAATTAATCTCAACCGGAGAAAACGGTGGCGCAACTTGCAAGGTGGACAATAAGAAATATTGGTGACTGCTTATTTAATTGAATGACTATATTACGATACCCGCAATGTTTTTGCATGCAGTAAAAAAAATTCCGCGGGAACCAAGCGGTGACTCATTATTTTTCTGAAATAAAAAGTACCCTTGTCAATCTCCAGTTTCTCAAATATACCCAAAGATAACGAAAGCAAGGACTATCCCCATGTAAAAAATTAAACAAAGATAACGAAAGCAAGGAATTTTTACCCATGTAAAAAATAAATAAAAAATAACGTCGATCTATTGCTCTATTTGTGACGTGATTGAAGGTCAAACCAATAAACAAACCTTTTTATAACTAGGTACCTAAGGTAAGAACTTTTCTGTGAAATTAGCATAAAGCTGTTGATAGATGTTTAGGGCAGAAAAATAAAGTCAAAGTGCAAACTATCTTTAAGATCTGAAAATTATTTTTTACCTCCAGCCACTAACCGTTATAATTTCATAAACACAGCAATTTTATTATTCACGAAATCCATGTGTAGCGGTAGTTAGCGCTGTGTTACATCGCACGATTTACGAATACCTATTACAAAAGATCGCAAACTATTGTGAACTATCACGAGATCTGTGCCGGATTCACTTTCACTGTTTTGTATGACAATTATATACCTACATTCAAGCCATTCAAACTGTATCTGTCTGTAATCTCGGACATTTTCTCATGGTTCGTTACCCTTCCTTTTCCGGATGTTATGTTTTTTCCATAGTTATTATTATTATGACCGATGCTGCCAGGGCCTCTCTCTGAAGGATGGACTAAAAAACTATAAACGAGAGTACCATAATTTGAAGCCTCGATAGCCCAACGGTTAAAGGTGCGGACTACAAACGAAAGGTCGCAGGTTCGAGCCCCACCCGTTGCACTATTGTCGTACCCACTCCTAGCACAAGCTTTTCGCTTATTTATTATAGGGGGGAGGGGAGAATTATACCTAAGTCAAGTTCAGCTTGGCTAATATTCTTTTACAAAAAATATATTGACCTATAATGTCAGCGTCTGAGAATCTATTTATAAAAAAAAGTTGAAGAACAACATATCTAACATCTTGATTTATATTTAACGGTGGAACACTTGTGAAAGGCTGACACCAAAAACTAATTTTTCCGCTCACAAAAGTACAAAACAATTGCAGTTTCGACATTTTTTCTGAAAGTTTTGCTCACGTTTTACTTCGTACGGTCACACAACCTTTTAACCGCAAAAAAAGATAAGCAATTTAGTTGTCATAAAAACAACCATGCATTATATAACAGTTACAGTGACATGATTGCTACATCTCCATTCCTTTTGACTCATAACTTTAGATACATACTCAAAAAATAAGACCTTATATGAAGTAAGAAGAAACTGCTATTCCTCTACCACGCGCCTCATACGTTTCATTCTTATTTGAATCTCCGACATTACATAATAATTAATTAGTAGAGAATGAAATAAGAATCGCGAACCGTGATCCCGCACCTCTCATTGTTTGCTGCTAATTAGGGAAGATAGTTAGGTACCTTCGGACGCTCCAGTGCGTCCCATAAACGTACTGACACAAAGTTTAACTCTTACTTGAACATTAACCATTCAAACTCAAACAAATCATTTATATTATTACTTTACCTGATTTTCGAGGGCCTACATAAAACTAGAAAAAACCTTATAAGAAGCAACAAATTGAAATAATTGAATCGACATAATAACACTTCAGTATTTAAAAATATAAAACACTAGAAGCCTGCGCCGACTTCGTCCGGGTTCAAAATTAAATATTTGTATCTTGTGAGCTTCTTAATAGGAGAAGATTGTCAATAAGATCACCACAGGAACCACACGAATATCCCGCACCGATACCCGCCACGTCTTGCCCGCCACCGTGCCCCACCGCGCCAGTCGGCACCATTTTATTATTTTGTCGCGCGGAAATATTAATTTTCCGATAACTCCTGAGATATTTATTTAAATTGTATAGTGTAAAGGATAAATATGTTCCAAATTAAATATTTACGATAATAAACATATTTATTTAGATATAGATTGACATCAGATCGGTAAAAGAAGCTTCGAAAATAATTCATTATTTTTAATCAAAATTTGAAAGATA
Source organism: Hipparchia semele (assembly GCA_933228805.2). NCBI lineage: Eukaryota > Metazoa > Arthropoda > Insecta > Lepidoptera > Nymphalidae > Hipparchia > Hipparchia semele. The sequence continues at coordinate 5,270,084 of OW121709.1, read as the reverse complement.
CAAATGGTTACTGTAAGTTATCCTTAGAATATAGACATATGCTATCGCGGACTTTTTTTTAGAACTCTTTAAGAGGAACAATTCACCCATACATCATTTTCATCCAATAACAGTATATGGCCCAGCGCACGCCTTGAAAACGTAAAAAAATTTCCGACTTCTTTAACAAATTTGCACATAATATCTAGCCATAATACATTTATTAACATAATTATAGCCTATAACCATCTGGAATAATGTACCTTTGAAATGGTAAAAGAATTATTGTAATAGGTGCGGTGGTTCCAAAGTTTGCTCCGGACATACATACAAACTCACAAAATTCGCGCTCTCTCTTTATTATAATAGTATAGATAACATGTCAGGTTCCTGTGTCCAGTAAAAAAAATTAAGTAAATAGCTATTTTTTAAATGATACATAGTTAGCGTGGTAAAATTGATCTTATTATAAATACATATATCTATTCATAACAAACCGTGGAGAAAGTTAAGTACGGTTATGTTATGTGCAATAAATTGCAGCGAGATGCATTATTATCGCAATGCAACGCTCGCACGCTCGGTAGTCATCTGCAATGCACTGTCTGGACATGATTTACACTCGTCTCTATGATTAACTAGACATCTTACAATCAATTTGATGCGTACACGGAACTAAACTTTTTTCTGAAAAAAGTAGCAAATATTTTGTTTCCAACCGAGCGTTTCCGATGGCTACCTAAATTGCTCTGAAGAATAAGATATCAGAGATAATAAGCAAGATAAAGCCGGTAATTGTGATTGCTATACTTAATTAGAGATAGGTAGGTCAACTAGGCAATTAATTTTGTTGAAGAAATAAAACGCTATCAAACGAACCAGATGAGTTTTGATTTGACTTTATCTTAGGATTTGTCGAGATTACCTAAAGAATATAAACAAAATTGAATTTTCACTAATTAAAGTATAATAAAATATTATGTTCCTATTTATAACTTATTTATTTATTGATGAGTCCGAATAGGATTATTTATCTGTGATTTATTAGAATAACTCAAACACAGGTTATTACATTTTACATGCCTAGTTACGTCATAATAGCTATCTGTATGCCACATTTCAGCCCGATCCGTCCAATGCTTTCAACTGTGCGTGACTGTCAGTCAGTCAGTCAGTCGCCTTTCCTTCCTTCCTTTTATATTATACTAGCGGACTAGAGGTGAGGCATAAATATTGGATTAGGTATGTGGATTAGGTATTTTTCGTTACCAGTCCGTACCTAATCCTTGATACTGAGGATTAGGTATTGCATAAAATTTGATTTATCCACAAGCAAATACTAACCTTAAGTCTTAGCAGTTACGCGATAAAATTATATAAAATAAAAATATTCGGCCAATAGCAAGCAATATTTATTTTACAAGTTTATATCACATCCAGCGCCACCTAGGATACTACTTGATCATTAATTTGTGACCACTTATCAATACCGTGGCTCGCATCGGGGCAGCGGCGTCGTAATGTATATCAAATTCCGCTAGATGGCGTATTGTCGTAATATTCTTATTACAATACAAAGTGAAATTATAAAATATGACTTATTGCAAACCCTTTAGGGCTCAATTTAGAAAAAACAATTTTGAATTTTTCCTTTGAATATACTTACTAGTATTATTTTAAAAATATGTAAGTAAGTATTCCCTTATTCATTACGTAACACACACTTACTATTGTACTATTTAGACTACACGGAATGCGTCGAAACTCGAAACGCATCGCCATTGCAATAAAAACGTTATGAACCGCTTCCGTAAGCGGTTCATAACTTCATAGCTCATCAACCAATTTCACTAACTAAAAATTAAGAACCTGCTCTATGGTATTACTCATGTAATCAACATCGCCCCAGTTTTTTCCAGAAAATTTCTATGTTTAGGTTATCTAATAATTAAACACATTTAATTTTATTTTACCTTTTCTTTTTGTTTAAAGATAATAATACCCTACCATAGATTGCTCGTCTCGAAACGATTAAAAAAAATCTACACTAGTCCAAACGGAACGTTCCGAAACCAAAATAAAGTAGTTACGTATCAGGAACGTATTACGGAATGTATCGTTCGTGCTTCGTATCGAATCGAATACTATACCTACCTAATCCAAAAGAAACGGCCATAAATATTTCATAAATATTCGGATTAGGTATTTGGATTAGGTATTTTTAAATATTAGGTTTAGGTGGAACAGGTATCGTTTTTACCTAATCCGACTCACCTCTATAGCGGACCCGACGGACGTTGTCCTGTCTTAAGTTTTTTTACATCGTCTTTGACGAAATTGGCAGCACGCATTCTGTCAATGTTATGTCAAACGCCATAAGGTTACATCAAAAAAGTTTGAATTGTAAAAGCGGTTACATTAGAAATAATTTATAATGGTGGTTTATATTTCTTAAATTTTCTAATTTTCCGCGCAATTTTCTTAATTTTTTCTTTCATAAGAACCTTCTCCTAACAATAACAAACACAATAAAAAAAGAATTGGCCAAATTGGTCCAGGCGTTGTTGAGTTATGCGCTTACAAACACATTTTGCGATTCATTTTTATATTATAGATTTAGAAGAAGATACTTTTTGATCCTATTTTAGAACCTCGTATTATAGGTACCTACTCCTCGTAAAAAGACAACCTTAAGACAACGTTTTTAATGCGTTTTTCTATTTTACGGAATCCTAAAATAGTGCATTGAATCGAATGATTACAAGCCATTGTGGGCGGCAAACCATTCGTAACGGAGAGTTCGTGATTCATTCCTCCTACATCTCAGTACCGCTAGAGGAGGAGCCGTGACGCGTCTCCACCCGACCGAGACTCGACTATTTAAGACCAGCTTAGAGCCAAATACACAATGATCTGTATGCACACCAATGCATTTGGCATTGGAGAACTTCTCTGAACCGGACATTTGGCGAATAATAGGACTGAGCGTTTTACGACTATTGGCTGGACTTTTTACCCGACAGCGGCACGCAAAAAGGGTAACGTGTTTATCTGTCTATGTATGTACCTATGGCATTCTGAAGACCAAACGCGTGGACCGATTTTGATGATTCTTACGTCAATCGATTTGTGTTAATCTTGGGAGTGTTATGCATGACGTTGACATGACAGTAATCAAAATTCAGTATGGCGACCACCAGACGCTTTATTGTGAAAAAGAAAAAAATTAAAATCGACGAACTATTCTAAGTGAGATATCATTGATAGGCTTGATAGGAATTTTTCATTTCGAATGATCATTTATGATCTACTAGACGATGCCCGCGACTTCGTACGCGTGGATAAAGGTTTTTTGATTCCCGCGGGAACTCTGTAATTTTCCGGGATAAAAAGTAGCCTATGTTTTAATCCTGGGTATGAGTTATCTCCATTTCAAATTTCAGCCAAATCGGTTCATTCGTTGTGGCGTGAAGGAGTAACAAACATACACACACACACACACACACATACACATACAAACTTTCGGCTTTATAATATTAGTGTGATGACAATTTAAAGTTATCAGTTGATTTCCTTTAAAGCAGTGGGGTTTTCCTTGTTTTTCATTCTCTTTTAATAATTGCTTGTTTTAAAATGTGCAATAATATTTAACTTGTTTATTTTTGTATCGGAAATAAAAACTTATGGCAAGGACAATACGTAATAGGTAAATTGTAAAGTCTATACAGGTCGATTGATTTTATTATTGACACGCTTAAATAGGACTTGACTTTCCCAACAGTTCTTAAAAGTATGCGTGTTAGGCGCGTATGTTTTTTAACATTAAAAAAAAAACAAAACAAACATCTATAGAATCAAACGAAATCATAAATATTGTAATCATCGTCTTGCACGTTATGATTAAATTAAAGATTGCATGAACAAGACAGTTACAGCAAATTCATCAATTTACTGGAATGGAAAGAACACGACTTTTGCGTTCCATCTCAATGAAAATATTATGTTGACGATGTCGATTTGATGTGGTGTAACCGCTTTAACAATATTATGCTAGTGCCACCCAACAATTTTTTTAGATACTTTTGTATACAGCGGCGCTAGGCCTATAGTGGTTAAAACTGATTAGAGATACAAGTCACCAAGCTAAAAACAATATAATTATGTGGTAAGTGACGATACAGTCTAAGATGGTAGCAGACCAACTTGGAAGGAGTATGGTAGTGTAGGTACATTCAACCCATACCTCTAATCTGCTTTTTACACGCCATCGTGCCGGAACGCTAAATCGCTTGGCGGCACGTCTTTGACGGTAGGCTGGTAACTACCTATCCACGGTCAGAGCCTCCCACCAGACATGACCAGAGACAATTCAGAAATCATAAATTCCCAAATTGCCGGCGGAGATTTCCCGTCTTCCAGTTATAAGACCACAGCGCTCACAACTACACCAGGGTAAGGTCGTTCAAATTATTGTTATTTGACTTTTCAGGAATCGTGCACGGAGCTGTTGCCGCGATCACATTACGGGTCGTTCTATGATGCTGATGCTTACTTGGTTTACTCCTGCTCTCTTCCCGGCCAGCCCGCCGGGCCCGATGTTATCGTAAGTTTATCATCATTAAAATCTATCAACTACGTCGTTTGTCTAGTGGTTAGCATGTTCCCGCGGGATTTTAAAAATAAATCCACGCGGACAAAGTCGCGAGCACCAGCTAGTTGAAAATAAACTCGTTGCTCTTATCGATAGCGTCGTGAAATAAAAGAAAACAGCAATGGCGAGTACGCAGAGCGTCACGCGCACGCGTGGGCGGGCGAGCGCGGCGGTGCGCTGGGCGCCGTGGCGCTGCGGCGTGCGTCGCAGCTGCTGCAGCACGTGGGAGCTCCTGTCGTGCTGCACCGCGAAACTGCCACCAAGGAGTCTCCGCGAATGCTCTCGTACTTCCGCGATGGCATCAGGTAATTTGGCCTGTGGAGTATAAAAAGTTATGCCACACATCGCCCTAGGTCCAATTATAACTCCAGCGCTTCCATCTTCTGAGCATTTCGCCTAAAACTAACTACATAACTAAATATTTGATTGCATCATGCTGCTGCTGACGCTACTTTTACAAGTTGTCGCGTCAATCTGTCCAAGCTAACGGTGACTAAGTATAGGTACTTTGTGACACTCTGTATCTAACCTATGCTACAGAGCGTAGCTGCCATCAAGATATGTACGCAATCTTTGTTCTGAACCTTAGCCATGGTCCAACTCTATAACAATTTCAATGATTTTTAGCAATACAAGATTTTCTGAGGAAGATCACCGAGGTTAATTAGGTTAAACTACTTGCAGAATCCTTCGCAACGGCGTCATGAACGGCGGTCCTCGGCTGTACCGCGTGCACGGACACAGGCCAGTGGTGCTGCAGCTGGAGCCGGTGTCGTGGGCTCAGCTCTCTTCCGATGGTGTGTTCGTGCTAGACACATCCAACTTAATCGTGCTGTGGCTTGGTCGTGCTGCCAATTTGATTGAGAAAATATTTGGAGCCAAGGTAATGATAAGATTAAATACCGATCATGTCACGAAAGGTAACACAACTCCGTATCGGGTCTAAAGGGCTCCAATCCTTGAGAAATCCTCTTACAGAAGCTAATCTTAGAGGCTCTCACAAAAAAAAAGAATCAAAAAATTAGTACCTAATGCTTCAAAAAATTAAGGTTAAATCGTAAGGCAAAGCTTGTAACTGTACTAATATAGTGTAGCCATTCTAACACCTTTACAGATTGCCTATCGCATGGCACGAGGACCAGATAAAGGCATGATGGCGCGTCGGATTGCCATCGCACATGACGGCTATGAACAAACTTTACCCACAACAGACCGCGAACTCCTTAACAATCTATTGGAACTACGTTCACGCTCTGTTCGTCCGCCGCCGTCTATCGCAGAATCACCAAGGCCGGCACGTCTCTACAAAGTAACGCAGCCACAAAGAATTTCACCGATTGCGGTACCTTTGCAAAAACCTGCGGCACGCCTGGAAGAAGTCAAACGCGCTCCACTATACAGAGAAGATTTGCGAGAAGACGTAAGTCTACCACCAACTTATTGAGCTACCTACCTATTATCTGCTTATTTAAAAACTTGCGCTGCACAAACTCTTCAGTGAAGAAAAATATACTGAAAAACTTAGCGGGAGAAGTTTTCTTGTAAAAATCTTCGATTAGCTACTGGTTTCCTCGTTTCTCCCTTTAAAAATTTCAGTCCTGAATCTCGCTTTTCTTCTCTTTCAGAGCGTATATATCCTCGATGGAGGGGGTCGAGGTGTTTGGGCTTGGGTTGGGTCGTCTGCACCAGTTGTGGAAGCCCGCGGGGCGTTGGCAGCCGCTAGAGGATTGGCACGCGCTAAGAGAATGTCTGGACCAGTGGCAACAATGGTTTCTGGTCGTGAGCCGTTGGAGTTTGCGGCGTTGTTCCACCTCTGGAGCTGGGCTGATGCACGTCGTGACGTTAGAGTGCGTGCCGCCAGGTCCGCAACCACTAAGCTGGACGCTGTTAGCCTCGCGTCCAACGCGTGGCTGGCTGCTGAAGTACGTGCTACATACTTACTGATTACCAAGCTGCATTCCTACAGATATTTCGTTTTGGGAATTCAAACTTTTTTTTAACCTTTTTAATTTTATTACCTATCTCAACTAGTGGTACTTATGTAAATTTCATGATATCAAGGATTTGAATTTTTTAAAACGGGTGGAGTTTCGTGTTGAAAAGACCTGAACTAAATGGTGAAACACGGTAGCGCTAGGTTCGCAGTGATGCACCAAAATGGAATTTAGAAAGGGAGCTGTGAAACTTAAAAATAATAAAAGACATGCAAAGAAAGACCACATACTTATCTTTTAAGTGTCTGAAGTTCATCTGAAATTTGAAGAGGTAAATAAAATGGTTACAGGCACAAGTCCCGGACGACGGGTCGGGCTCGCTCCGCATGTGGCGCGTGCGCGGCGAGGACGAGGCCGGACCGTTGCAGGAGCTGGAGCGGCCTCAGGCGGCTGCCTTCTACGACCAGGACTGCTACCTCGCGCTCTACACCTACCACACGCCCACCGGCGACCAGAGCATACTTTATTATTGGATGGTGAGTACATCGTTTATCCTCCAGGATTCTTTATCTTATGAACTGCTGCCTACGAGACACTTGAGTTGCTAGCGATCGACTGCTATCTATGGCCAAGTATCGCGATGCCTCAAATAAATATTCTCTATATTTTTATAGCATCAGTGTTCAATAGCGGTAGTTCAGGCGGCGCAAGACCGAGGCTTGTGGAGGTCCATGCAGGAGACTTATGTCCAGCTGTGGACGTCCATTAGTTGAAGAAGTGTTCAATAATGGTCATCTCCTAAATATCGAATCGCGGTAACATGTCAGCCTACCTTGATATTCCCATCTAAAGAAGATTTCATACTTATTATGACAAGACAGTAGAAGCTTCCTGAAGATGGCAACTTAGCATTCTGCCAAACTCCTCATCTATTGTGTTATTGCAGGGTGGCTCTTCGCCAAATGATCTGAGGAATTTGGGTGCAAAAGAAGCCAAAGATCTCTACATAAAGTTAGGGCGTCTTCCCATCCAGGTATTCAATATTTTTATATGAAGTAATAACTACCGTCGAGACTGATATTTCATACCTTACGAGGATTGCTTTTTTCCAGGCCTGGGTGTACCAAGGCAAGGAACCGGCGCATTTTCTGCAGATCTTCAAAGGTCGAATGATCACATACATAGGCAGTGCAACCGAATACGATCGTAAGCAAATGTAACTTCATGCCTTTTCAGTGAATGTCATGTTCATATCTTCAGAAAACCTACATAGTTACCTACATAGTTCGTGAAAGTTATATTGAAAAGGTTAACACTCTAGGTACGGTTCGTTTCCAAGATTTAACTCGTGTAGTAAAAAAATCTTGCCGATTTATTTTTGGTAGCAGAATCATTATTCGAACCGCCAGAACAGTCACTACCATCATGATTGGCTTTTCAAAAGACCTTGAAAAGAAAACTTTTCATCGATACTTTGGGTCTACAAGACGACGACAAGATGTTTGGCAAAAATAGCGCAAGATCGTGTTGTATGTCGATTCGTCCAAATGACCTACTTCCAGCAATGCACGTTGATTAGGTAGTAAGAACTAAGAACAGTGTGTTGCGCAGCGAGCGGGCGGCGGGTGGTGCCCCCTCCGCGGGCGCTGATCCGCGTGTCGGGGCAATACGCGCGCGAGGCGCGAGGCGTGGAGGTCGGGCGCGGCGCCAGTACGCGCGGCGCGTGCTACGTGCTGCGCGAAGGCGCGCGCGTGTGGGTGTGGTGCGGCGCCTCCGCCACCGGCGACGAGCGAGAGGTCGCCAAGAACATGGCGGCCGCCGATCACACGCTCGTTATGCAAGGTACCTATCTGTACTAATGGGTCTAGCTATTTATAACTGGCGCTTATGACGTCATATTTGAGGCGATTTTCTCATAAAGCACGAGATGACACTGAACCATCTAAAATTCTATCCCTAAAGGATGATAAAGTTTGGATGAAAAGCCTTTCTTTTGAAGTCATTTTGAAATGAATTGAAAATTTTGATCTACAGTACCCAACAGGTAAATCGATCCCCGTGACAATCGGCCAGATTTGGTTTCGCAATGTTGTCTCTGCCATTCAAACCTATGTATTAGGTAACGATTTGTCACCACGTAGTGATCACTGAATGTATAATCACTAGTTTCGCTCTACAAAGCTGAAACCAGCCGATATTTACTACCGGGTACCTAACTATACCTACTATTCAATGTTTAATTTTTTAAAGGAAAAGAAAAGCGCGATTTTTGGAACGCACTAGGGGAGCGTCGACCGCTGCTGGTTGCGTCACCGCTGAAAGAAGTGGAGCGACCGTTGCCGCCGCGCCTCTTCTACGTCTCGCTCGGCGCGGCCGGACAATACTCTTGTGAGTTTTCTTAAAATAACCGTGACTAACAAAAGGCTACTCTCACACGATTAAATCTACAACGACAAGACCCTCATAAATTCAAATAAAAAAATATTTATAGACCACAGGTTGACCTACAAGTAGATAAAAGGTAGGTTACAGGACATTTAAGATCCCAAGCCCATTGTTCCCATGCAGCTTTGTTTTAAGGAAATATAGCTCTGAAGTTATGTGACACTAATGTATATCATGTAAAGAAGCCATTCAAATAACTGAAATAATTGTGTAACCTTTCCAGTCGAGGAGATAATCTCCTTCAGTCAGTACGACCTCGCGCCAGAGATGGCGGCCATATTGGACGCGCACGCCGCAGTGTTCGTGTGGCTCGGAGCGCACTGCGGCCCGCGCGCGCGCGACGACGCCCGCGCGGTCGCACAGTCGTACTTGACCAATGGTAAACCCTTACTTTCATTACACAGGATTACTAGAAACTATCAAATAGCAGTATTTACTTCAATTACCTAAATTGTCAAATTCTGGGTGATTTATGAAAATATTAAAATCTCGAAATCTATAGGTAAAATAAGCCACGAATGAAAGAAAAAATTTGGTTGCATCAATAGTTATGCCCAAAGGCCAAGAATACTAACGTCTAAACTATACACCCTTAAATGGGCAAAAAGGATAAATTCGCAACAAACATATGGAAAATGCGAAACCACGGCTAGCGTATGTATGAAAATACCGATAGTTTCGGTTGGTTAAATGAGAAAATTAATTTAGTTTTTTTTTGGTTTAGATCCAGCAGCACGAGATCCCGAGACGCCAATATTAGTCATCAGCCAAGGTCGAGAACCACCCAACTTCACTGGATTCTTCCCACACTGGAAACCGTCTATGTGGAAGGTAAACAACCTAAAACTATTATGTCCACAAAGTATGACACCAACAATATTTTTCTATAAGTAGATACCTACATTTGCTCGTTAATGGATCCTAAGTACTTACTACATCATCATGCTGTCAAATCAAAACTTTGTAGATGTATGATAGATTACAATCGTATTGAACTTTACTATATTTTAAAGTCCATAACTCATAGTACATACTACAAAAGACCTATAGTTGATAGTTCCATGGAGTGGAGTACTGGTTATAAAGGTGATCTTAATATTTTATTGTTTTTGTCTCATAAATAACCGTTATTCTTTGCGCATCATGCAATTCCGCCAAGTAACGCCTGGTTTCGTGTAACAGGGCCACAAAACCTTTAGCGCAATAGTGAGCGCGCTAGAGGGCAAGGCGATCGTGCGTGGCAGCAACAGCGCGCTGCACTGCGGCAACACCGACAACAGCTTCGACCAGCACGAGAAGTACCCGCTGTCAGTGCTGCGCGGACCCAAGGAGCACATGCCGCAAGATGTTGATCCTCTTACCAAAGAAGTATGTATGTTCAGCCCCAAATAGGCCTGCAGCTAACTTCACTGACAACTGGTCTATGTTGTCTATAGTGTCTCTAGAATATGATGTTGTATAATGTGATTCAAATAACAATAGGAATGAGAAACCGCCATTTTCTGTTTCTATCTCTCAGTGTAAACTTCATATGAGCAGGACATAAATATAAAATGGTTTTTTGACAGTCCTATTCTCATTTGAAAATTCTGCAAATTCGATTTGCAGAGGCTCCCTAATGTACTATCGTAGGACCGCTCTAAATTCGTCTTCCAATTAATTTTTTCTTCCAAAAATTTAATCATCAGATAAAATCGGATTTTAGGATTATGATACGGTGGTAGATTCTTGACTTATAAGAGCAAGAAGTTGACAAATCATTTTGAATTGTTCCAGCTTTATCTAACACACGATGACTTCGTATCCACTTTCAACATGGCTTACAAGGAGTTCCATACGTTGCCCGCGTGGAAGCAGAAGCAGCTAAAGAAATCCGTTGGGCTATTTTAGATTGTCGGTATAATAATATAATGGAGAAATGAATTACATTTCTAGGGTCGGCAGACTAAAGCACATGAGTCACAAAAACTCATATTTTTTTTGCCTGACTCAAGCACATAAGTCAAAGCCGTTCGCTTTAATTTGAACTCTCAAGCGAACGGCTTTAACTTATGAGCTTTAGTCAGAAATTACGAGTTTTTAAGGAGTTAGTAGGGCTGCCGACCCTAGATTTAATCGTTTAGGTACCTGCTGTGTGATTGTCATGCATCAAACATGATTGTAGCAATCGTTTTTAGACGATCCGCCAGCTGCATCCGTGAACGACATTCAGTAGGTATGCGTGTCTTGAATGAGTCCAGCAAGTTTGAACTAGGTATACTAATTCAAACTTAACCGAAATGGGACGAAAGATAAAACTGTAATGGTGCTAAGTCAATTGTAAAAATCTATAAACTGAATTGACAAATTTAAATTTAATGCCAGATTTTGACAATTCTCTGAAGAAAAGCATAGTATTACCTTTACACCTGTCAATTCAGTTTCTTGTAAAACCGAATAATTACCTGTCTACCAGTGTAAGAAAGCGTCGGGTGCCCGAATCTGGATTATGATTCGGGTTTTAGACGTATTTTGCGGTTTAATAACATAATTATGATATATTTTATCAATAACAACAACAAATTATAACAGTTGTACGTTCTTGTATAACATTCGTTCGGGTGCCTGAATACGGGTTGACGACCAAGTGCGATTCCGATGGACTTAAAAATGTATGTTTATAAACTCCGTGCACAATCCAAATTAGCGATAAAAAGACTGCACACTTTTTTTATGAAGTTAATTCTTTAAGGCTATCTCGAATGGTTTTTTAAACATGCAATGCATGGACATTTTTCTGTGGTGGCGTCCTCTGTTATTAGTGAGATTGATTCTTTTGTTGGCGTATTTGAAATGCAAACCTAAAGTAACCTATAGAATCCTTTTTGTGCTAACTCGTACTCTCGAAGTTACTTGTTATTACTTAGTAATTTCTTTCAGTGGTCTTAACTGTATCTTTTTCTTCTGAACTACTCTAAAACTATATCTTTATTACGTAGATAAAAGGCATTTAATATTTTGTTACACATAGTCAACAAGTGATTTTTATTAATTTTTATAGGCCTTTTTTAATTAATTAAATAGTTAATGTTATTTATAAATTATAATATGGAATAGATTATGTTAAACGAAATAAAACAATGTGTTTTTAAAATGTTATTTTTATTTTTCACAAATGTAGCACTTATGAGCTAGGCATTAATTTTATGATAAAATTAATAATATTCTTTACAATATACAAATTCCTTAAAAAATCCATAAAATATTGGTTTATTTGAAAACATATGTACATTATAAAAACTATCAATACATAATATAACATAGTACGTCTAGATGATATGGGAGTGGGCCGTGTAGTTAAGGCACGCGGTAAGTATATTATTAGTATTGCAACAGATCACTAACGACAAATCGAACGCAAGTGCGCGCACACTACACTCTAGTGAAGCGGTATCGTACAGCACATCGGTGAACCAAAACTACACCAACGGTGTAACAAACCCGTGTCTATTACGCCAACAATACACCCAAAGTGCACCCATGATGTACTGTCAGTGCACCGATATCAACGCTTCAATTCAGCTCACGAACTGATATGATCGACGATACTCCGAAAGCGCACTGAAAATGTACTAACGTCGCAACGACGGTGCACCGAGTGCACTGAGAGCGACGCCAGACGTCGCAGTGCTGCGCCACAGTTTAGTGATATTAGTCGGTCTATATGCCACAGGGCTGATGCGACGTTGCAGGAGGCAATTTTTTTTATTCGATGACAAGATGGCCGGATGGTAAGTAACGGTGGTAAAGAGCTAAATTTGAAGGGGTATGACAGGGTGCAGTAAACCTATATCGGTTTTTATACGCTATAGCAGGTACCGGAACGCCTTTGGCGGTATGGCGTTAACTAGCCATGGTCAAAGCCGCCCACCAAACCATAAAGATTATTGTGACAACGTACATACAACGGGCATTTGGCAACATACAGTGGAATACCACACACTCTTCTATAAAGGCGTCGTCGCAGTGGCGGCACAGAAGCTAGGCAAGGACGCCACACCACGCCGGCTGGCTTCGCTCTACGGGGCTACGACGGCGCTACGGACTGTCTACGACACTACTTAACTTTCAGAGAACATCTGGACATCATCCGTAAAATAAGCAATTATTAAAATATACCCCACTGTCATAACAAACGGATAAGTTAATATTGTATCGTCCACATTCGATATCTGAGAAGCTAGCTAGTTAGGAACTTACAACTTTAAAACGATAAATAAAAAAGTTATTATTAATAAATAATTTACATAATGATGATTTGACACTGTTCACTATCGACACGACAGGTTCCGTGGAGACATTACGAGAGTATTTCTTAAACCACCACCGAATCTGATCCTACTTAATAAAAATACTCTCAAAACGTCACAACAATAGAAACAGCGCACTAATTAATTATGCATCATAAAATATTATTATAGAAAATATTGGATTAATATTAATGACAAGCATGAATTATTAACGGACTATTAACTGTAAAAAGATAATAATGTCGCATCGCATTTGTAAAATAAAATTTCCAAAATGTCTTTGGTAATAAACAAAAATATCCGAAAGTGCGTAACAAAATAATTTGACGGTACATGATGGAATGACTTTCACGAACATCGCAATATAGCTGCCCTAATAAAATATAATTTAAAAATGCATTAAAAAAAAATAAGCGTACACTACGATTAATTGCAATTTATCCAAACATTTTAAGTACGTAAATTTGAAATTCATATGTCAGGGTTCGTTGGATAGAGATTACTCCGAACTTAAATCTAGATAATAATATAAAAGCGATAACTGGTCAAGCGACAGGTTTGAACTCGAGTCGATACATAACTAACATAAACAAAACTCAACATAGCTTTTGTTGCAGGAATGTTAACAGTTTATAGAGCAATAATAAACAGCGCATTATAATATTATGTATAACAAGAACTAGTAACAACAATGCGTCGGGGCCTGTTTCGCTTTAGCACCACGGGTGTATACCACCAACCCTCGTCTAGTATCACAGCTATCCAAGCATGAGCCTTCCTACACAGCATGTACTACTACCTCATTTATGATTAGGCCAGTTACCAACAAAGAATCTAGTGAATTACTCACAGTGTAACAGTTAGTTATTACAACACCACATCGTCGTCAACGGCAGAGATTACTTCAAGAAGTAGATTGCTTACGTCATTCATAAGAGCAAAGCTTGCATCAATCTACTCAGGTAGGTATACACTCTACCTGAACACTTAAAACTCTAACAAGCTATTATAAATCCTAGAAATAAATAAATATGAGAGACCAGCCCCCTGATTCTGTAGCTCAGTGCCTATCAACGACGATAGACATTTGTTATCCATTGAAGGTTTGAAGAGAAATGTCATTTACTATTTCATAGTAAACCTTCAATGGATAAAAAAAGGAATATAATAAGTCGACCAACAAAATTTATTTTTTGGCATCAAAACCTAGCTTCTAATTTAATAACTCAGCAACGGGAAAATGATAAAGCTTCTAATATACTAACTCGGCTTCTTCACAATGGCCACAAAATATTCCAAAGAAAGCATCAAATAAAGAGCCACTATTTTTATTATTGTCCACTGCCACTGCACGATTTGGTGCGAGTGAGATGGATACGACTGGCCATTTGCACGATTTCGTTGGTGCGAGTGAGACGGATGCGACTGGCAATTTGCACGATCTCGTTGGTTATGGCTATTTGCACCAATCAGAGAGCGCCATTCAAAACATGCATTTGTTTTTTTTGTTGTTCTGTTGTTAGTGTGTTAATATTGCAATTATTTTTGTATAATTTTTTCTTTAAACTAAAGTTAGGTTAGGTTAGGGTTATACATGAATATTCAGGTGCCCGGCCGAAGGCTGGGCACTTAGGTTCTGTTGGGATCGTAAACCTACCTAAAACTAAAAAAGAAGTTAAAAAAAATTTGATTTTTTTTTTTTCAAAAATGTTATAAGTAATGTTATGTGTAGGTATTTATCTTGAGTTAAATTTAAAAACAATAATTTTTTTAATTTCATTTTATCAAAAAAAAAAACGTTTTTTTATTTAGTTAGAAACATTTTTTTATTTCATTTTTCTCACAAATAAAAAATTAAAAATGTGGTTGAAGATTTGGTGTATTATTTGATGCTAATATTTAAGTATTTTAGGAGTTCACGGTTTGAAGCTAAGTTATAAATATAGATGCTAAAATTATATTTTTTAGAGGCTCACTAGTTGAAGCTGACTTAGTAATTTAGAAGCCAATAATGGTATTAAACAGAAGCTCGTTTAATTACATGCCATAAAAAAATATGTACTGACATATTCAGTGGCTTTCATTTTTTGATAGGCACTGAGTTACAGAATCAAACTAGCAATCCTAGATGGAGTATTTAGAATTATTTTTAGCGTAATGTGATGTATATAAAAAGTTAGGCAATCTATTTCTTTTAACTAATCTCTGTCAACGGCAAGGTAAAATGAATGAGATGACAGTTTCAAAGAAACTAGAGTTTTGAAAATGTACTTTCAAATCTAATTTTGTACTTTAGTAATCACTATGAAGACTGCACAATAGACAACAATCGTTCAAGTAGTTTTTTGGGTGTTACCTTTTTAATTTGATATATATGTTTAATACTACATAGTAAATTCAGTTCACATTGGTGTCGCATTACACAACCATTTAAGCCGACACACTTAGGTTCACAAGAGATTTTTAACTATTATTTGTACATACAGTTTATATTTATTGGTGCATAATTATAAAGCGAATTACATAAGTATATCTATCAGCTCCGCCGACATTTTAAGAATGTATTCCGGCTTGAAATTAACTTTTTGCGTTTGTAAACCACTAAAATATAAAAAAATAAAAAGTATTAGTACATACTATTAAAAAAACAAATTTTGGCACCCACAAATCAATACCAAGCCATAATCTATTGTTGATATTGCTTTCCCTGAACACGCAGTATTGCTTTTAAACCTAATTTTACATTTACACAAGATTTGAACTTTTACATTTTTACGAAGTTTAAACATTTCATTCTACAGTAAATTGGAGTGATTGGAGGAAGCCCGTTGGAGTCTTATTCTAAAGTTACTACAAGTGAATTGTTGAACTATTTCGGTTGAGCAATTACCAATAAACTACAAAACATTTATGGCACTGTTCTTCGTTAATCAGCAAATGTGGGAGCATAGGATTTGCCAAGTGCGACTTGCGGTCGATGACATTTTATCGCGGTTATAGTACGTTTATCTCACGAAGTTACGGGCACTTTACTTGTGGTTACGTCTTGTACATGCACATTGCGTAAGTGTGCATGCCTGTCAGGAGCCTAGGTGGAAGCGATCAGGCGCGAGCAAGCTCTCGCGCACACTAGATAAGACACACACACACAACCATGAGCCACACGCCCTAGTGAAATGAAAGAACTATACCTAAAAGTAAACCAACTGCAATAACGTCGCGTAAGAATGTCACCGAGTGCAAAGCCTTTCTTTGTAAATCTCTACAATAAATAGTTGGAGTCGTGTACCAAAATTGTTATGTTCAGTGTAACGTTACACAAGCACAAGTGTTAGTGTTAAATTCTAATTCCTAATTAAAATCAATTCCGTTTTAATAGATGTCCACAAATCGGATTCCGAAGAAAAATGTTTTGAGGCAGGATTCTCAGTTTAACAAGCTGGCAAACACGAGAACTACAATAGTTGTACAGATTTTAATACTGATTTTAATGGCGCGTATCAAATACGAAAAAGCATATGATCTTCATGCCGAAATAAACCGTTCATCGTTAAGTTAACTGTGGCAAAGATGCAGGTCATTTTTTTCATCAAACAATCAAAAACAGTTTCTAATAGTTAAAATTATAGGGTCTCAGCCAGACAATAGTTTTGCCAGTTTTCCTATCGGTACGTGTTGATGTTTAATATCTTACATTCAAACAATGCATATAATTAAGTATGTATTTGTAATGAAACATATTGAGACGTTTCTGTATTCGGCCAGAATTAAATAACAGTATATCAAATAAATACAAAATTTAGAATATTCTTGAGCATAATGTTAGAAACATTGTACAACGTGTACTATGCCATCCAAAGTATTTAATAAATGTAACTTTCCGGTAGAAGAGAGCCCATATTAAAATTGGTATACAAAAATATTTCATTTACAGACTTCAATAATGTGAGCATGTAAAAGTTCCCAAACATCATCAAATAAATTTAACTTAATAAATCCATTGGACATTGTGTTAAGCTAGATATCCAAACGCGGATATAACATGTTCAAGTACCTACCTAACTTTGTAGATTGCAAAGCTCGACGTTTGGTCCAAACATTTGAATTAGCACGCATGTGGAAACCTAGCATAACATGGTTACAAAAATTAAATCATAAGTACTGCTTTTCTTGACTGTGAAAAATTTCACTTTTCATAAGTTATCCATCTCTTCTCATAGTAATAAAAAAAAGATACCGGCCGGCCGACCTCCTTCTTGGAGGACCAACTGCTTATTGGATTATAGCAGAAAAGCTTTGCGTATCCTGAAATTCCTTTTGTAATGATTAATGTGAACTTTTGTAATGTAAAGGCTGTTTCAATCGAATATTTAGATCTAAATAACAAAGTATGCTTGACATACAGAATGTCAGCCAAAGTATCGAGAATAAAAAATATCAACTTTGTGAATAAATCCCATTCTAGTTATTATTACAGCTCAGTTCAAGAAATTACAATCCAAATACATTTAATTTATTCCTAGACTAGACATAATTTGAACTAAGCGTCGTGGTCGATTTTTAACTTGCACAAAATTTGATTAACGTTTCATAAAAAGTGCTTTCAATATGCTTAGTATAATATCGGTGCTTCAACACAGAGAAATGGCTAAAAAGTAGCACATTGGTTATAATAAATGTATTTTTTTTTACTCGTAATTCCTATGGTGTCTATGACATGGCACTAATACGTCATACCGTGGAGGCTTGTAACAATGGAATAACAATTTTTAAGCTGCTGTTTTAACGTTTTGTACAATACGGTGTTCTCGAATGTCAATCAATCAATTAAACAATCAATGATCAATTTACAGAGTAAAGGAAAAGATAAAAGGCGTAGACCAAATATTGTACTCTTTCTAAAGTTACCATCCAATTTTGGGTAACATTAAAACTTGAATGATTTACTTGACTAATCTTTAAGTAACGAAAATAAAATAGATTATGTACTCGTAGTAAGAAATCATACTCTCAGATTTTCCTCAGAACCTGAACTGTTATTAAAAAAACGAAATTAGTGATTCATTTTGTTTGACATGTTCGTAGAGTTACCCGCCTCCAGCGTAACATAACGCATCAATGCTTTTTGATTTTTATTGCCAATTATAATTCAAACATTAATAACGATACTTAAAACTAATGTCACAAAAAAATATCTCTCATTCGTAGTAATTGTACCTAACAAAAATAAGCTTACTTTTATTTCGAAATCCTTTTTTACAGGCCAATTAATTTCAGATCTCTTTATCAATACCAATTTTTTTTTATAGCGACGATTTAATAAAAATTTTACACAAGTTAACACATTTGGAAACTTGTGAAAATATGATTTTATAAAATTAAATAAAAGTGAAATTTTGGTTTTGATAACTCCATTTTAGCTTTATCCAGTACCCAAAATTCAATAACATCGTTTTCCAGAGCAAGGAAAAAAACCAGTTTTTTTAATGACGTTAATATACGGCAATTCGTAAATGAAGTAAAACAAAAACAACAATCCCAAACATGAGACTAGCTAATGTTAAACTGAAAATATTACTTCCGAACTTCAACATCTGTACAAACAATTTGAAACGTGTAAAACAATGTCCTATTATAATATTCCAATGCTTAGGAGTTTTTTAAATGCATTTTTATTAGGCCAATTTTTTTACATATACCGCAGTCTATTAAGTACAAATTAAAATCGATCGATATTATGTGATGACGTATGATAAACAATCTAAGATAAGATCTTAGAATTTTGTTGACATTTTACTTGAACAGTAGTACTGTAAGAAAATCACGATCTGACAAGATAAGCGGCACTGGCACAACGACCGGCTGGTAGTTTTCAGTAAAGTTGCATCAATCATTATTAGTTTTAATTGTGGTGATTGGATGAATTTACAGCAATCTTGTTGCAGCAATGCATTTTGACTAATAGCAAGAGATTGCCGGTCAATCAGACTGTAGCAATTTTATTTTTAGACAATCCCGCAACTGGCAAAATGCCTATGCATAAAACTAAATAAATTGCAGAAGTAGGTTAATTTAAGAATAATTTCCTTTTCAAAAATTTTACAGACAATTACTTCTACTGTGCTAACATTGCCAGGTCATAATTTTCTTAATTTGCTACTATTAAATAACAAGAATTTTCTTGTTAGCCCTGTACCATGCACGTTAGTCCAGGTTTCAGTCATCCCATGGAATATAAGGCTAGCTTTGTTTTTATAGGCCAAGAATAGTTCCATCCCCAATACAAAAAGTATATCAGTTCACTTTCAAAGTGGCTTCAAACCCTCAAAACCTTTTGAAGCCTCAATAGCCCAACGGTTAAAGGTGTAGACTGAAAACTGAAAGGTCTCAGGTTCGAACCTCACCCGTTGCACTATTGTCGTATCCACTCCTAGCACAAGCTTTTCGCTTATTTGGAGGGGAGAGGAGAATATAAGTCAAGTTCAGCTTGGCTAATATTCTTTTTTTTTTTTTAAAACATCGGTCCAAAATGCATTCAACAGTAAAATCGTGTAGTAATTCATCGTAATTGACTCGTTTGCGGCTCAGTGTCTGCAGACTGCAGTGGTGTGTCGGTAGGAGACGAGGTAACAACGTACGCGCGTCACGGCGCGGCGGCGAGGCGAGGTAACAACGTACGCGCGTCAGCGGCGCGTCACTGGCGCGGCAGTGAGGCGTTGGCGGGCAGCGTCGAACTTCGCTGCGAGGCGTTCATGTACGCGACTTTCAGGTTCGACCGCATCGAGTCCCTACCGATAAAATTAACATAGTGAATACCGGTACATCTGAACATATTAAGTGCAGGTTATGGACGCGAGAAACAAATAAAGATTTTTCGTTGTGCCATAGTGCGGGTTACAGGTCAATAGAACGTAACGTACTATAGTGCGGAATAGGAAGAATTTTGTACATTAACCTGTTACTACCTGTCCCTGTCACTCCCGCATTAAAATAATGCGTCACGCTCGCACAGATGCAATGACCGCCGTCCTCGGGGATTGTAAACCTTTTTACCTGCGAACCTAAGGCTTGTTTTTGTTTGCGTGTGAATTGAATTTAGGTAGTCTAGATCATAGTATAGACAGACTTTCTGTAGATTTACTGTAGATTCTTTCGTTATAACTGTGACAAGCGAGACGTCGTCGGAAAGTAGTTACTCCGATACAAAGAAATCGGATTTTGATTTTTGAATTTTAATTTTTTTATTTCTATGTAATAAGTAAATATAACTCGATTATTATAACGGTTTAAAAATAAATAATTTATTTAATAAGCTACTAATTTTTTTTTTCCTTAAAATATTTTATATAAACCGCACTTAATAGAAAAAAGTTTGTTACCACTGTCAGTAGGCAAAGAGGTCATTGTACGAAATTCTTTCTGTTCCGCGACTGGACTATAATAAGTTACATTAATGCCATTCAAGTATTACGTAAGCACCAAAGGAGGGGGAAAGTGTTTTGCCTTATTTTTGTTGACATAGGGGACGGGGGCTCTGGAGGCCGATTACGTCGGCGATATTTAATTTACTTTTCTGATTTTTCTGCCAAACTCAGTTGACTCCGATTTGAACAAATAATATGGCAACCTTGTCTATGCTCGAGCGGAAAGCATGTTCCGGGATACTCTAACTTGGATACCCTGTGTAGCATACAGAGGGTAGTCTGTGAATATTGGAGGAAACATGTTACAAATACAGGCGCCGTTAGAGTCATTAGTCAGTCGTGCTAGGACCACGGGTCGGATGGCACGTCGGTTGTGTAACACACATTATGTGTGCCTGGAGTGTGCATTGGTATATACGGACTATATACTTGACTACTATACTTCCGTCATAAGGAAAAAAGACACATCTGTCATTTTTTTCTAAATTGAGTTAGGCACATATTCGGCATCAAAACAAAAAACGCATCTACCAGTACTTACCAGAATTTTAAATTTTGTTTAAACATATCACAGTGATAAGTTTAAACAAAATTTAAAAATACTGGTAGCTGCGTTTTTTTTGTTTTGATGCCAAATATGTGTCTAACTCTATTTCGAAAAAAATTACAGATGCGTCGTTTTTCCTTATGACGGCAGTATATACGTGAGTGTTTGAGTATACTACACCCTGGCGTCAAGGATTGAGGAGGATCGATTGCATTAGGCAGCAGCGGTTTACCTGGGCGAGAGCTTGGTGTGGTCGTGGTTGGTGTGCGCGGCGCGGTACCCGTAGCGCTGCACGCGGCGGGCGAGGCGCGCCACCCAGCGGCGCTGCTCGGGCGCGCCGGGCGCCAGCAGCAGCAGCTCGCGCGCGCGGTCCGCGTGCAGCTTGCACGCCGCCACGCCCTCGCCCTCCGACACGTGCTCCGCGTGGATCTTCATGCGACAACCTGAATTCAAACAAACACTTACAAACAGGAGAAAGAGATAATGCGAGTACGTACCACGGTAATTATTTTAGTTGGGATCGTCGATATTTCGATACAATAGGGATGTTAACAATTTTTCGGAATTGCTTTTATTATTTAAAAATATTAGTATTTTCGATGAGAAAATATACAAAAATAGAGTAATTTTGAATTTTCCAGCTAAAACACTCTACAACTGTCACTTGACTGACATGACGTCATCGGTCCGTCCGCGCCACGAAAGAAGTCCCATAGAGAGCGGCGCTAGTAGTCGTATGTCTAGGCAATTATTGTATGTTAAATCTATAAGTTCCCCTGATGGCCGCGGGACTTCTTTCGTGGCGCGTACTATACCTATAATCACTCCGTTTGTTTCGCGGTTCGTTTAGTGACGTCACATGGCGTTTGCAGTCACGTGACATCAGATTATAAATATAGCATTTAAAATCATTTTTAATAAATTTATTAAGTTATATTAAATTACAAAAATGTGATTTTCGATATTCTAATCCTACAAACTATCATAAAATTAGCACTTAATATTAATTTGTGATTAGTGTTAACATCCCCATTGCATGGCCCGTGGTCACGACGGGACTGCAGACCAACTATAGTACATTATGGTACAAACGTGGAACATTGGTGATTACCGCTGAGGCGCTATTGAGACCCGAGCCGTTAGGTGAGGGTCTTGAGATAGCCGAGGACGGTAATCATCAATACACACGTGTATCATACGACGTTTTTCAACACACTTGTGAAGAAAATAATACTAATAATTATGGTACAAAACAATGAAAACGAGTTGTGAACTTTTTTTTTAACCGACTTCCAAAAAGGAGGAGGTTATCAATTCGGCCGGTATCTTTTTTTTTTCTTTTCTCATAAACATGGTTTAAGAAAATTAGATTTTAATAATTTTATTTATTTATTAATTTAGATTTTTAAAAATCCAGTGCCAAGCTGAACTCGATTGATATTTTTTTTTCACCTCCAAATAAGCAGAAAGCTCATGTTAGGAGTGAGTGTGGCAATAGTGTAACGAGCTGAGATCAAGCCACATTTGTATCCGTCGGGCCTTCATTAGTTGAACTTTAAACCTAAATCCAAACAGCGAAATCGTTGAGATAGTAATTTACAATATTTAAATGGATGAATTGACTTGGATGAAGCTCAAGTAAAGTATATTCCGGTGGCACTCACGTCGGCACTCGTAGGCCTGCGGCGGGCGGAACATGTGCCACAGCGGGCGCGTGCACACCTCGCACGCGGTGGGGATGTGGTATGTGATGCTGACCAGGTCGTGCCCCTTGTGTTGCACTGTGTTGCCTGCGACACAACAAAAAAAATGATAGAACACACACGCAGGGTACGTAATAGATATAATGTATGGGTGGAGATTAGCTAGAGCGGGAAATATAATGCACAAGTGTGCACTCGAGTATGAGAGTGAAAGAATACTCCTTCACTCTCCAATACTATTATAGACAGATCAAGGGCAGCACCAATGGCTTTACGTGCTCTCCGAGGGACTGTTGTGACATACTGCCTTCTTCCTAACATACTGTCAATTAGCAAGAAAAGGTTAGAAATATTTTATATTTATATTGACTAGTCATACAGCATTGTAACGTCGATATCTCTTGAGGATGCTCCGGTGTCGGGGCGAAACGTGCGTGGAGTGAGTAGTGTAAGTCTTGTGTGGTGGTGCATGTGAGTGGTGGTGGCATTGCTTGCTTGGGAACTTTGCTTTCTTGCTTGGTTGGGAAGGTAAGCGGTGCTTAGCTTATAACTGCATGTTTGACCATAAAGATTTTTTCTGTTGGCGGATTATAGCAAAATAATTCTAAACTTTTCTTGTTAATCAATCAACTTCCGCAAAGTAACGTCTGATTCTATCCAATAATCTGTCAATTTCTTAACTGAAGAACCCGATATACTTTATAGGCTATAAAGCTCGAGAATCGAATTCGAGACCTTGTCAGTCAAACATGTTAAGCACTAGACCAACGGGGCAGGGATTTTTTTTATTATTTAAAAACCCCCAATCCACGCGAACGAAATTGCAGATATCGGCTAATCTATACTATTATAATAAAGAGAGAGCGCGAATTTTGTGAGTTTGTATGTATGTCCGGCGCAAACTTTGGAACCACCGCACCTATTTCAAAAATTCTTTCACCATTTCAAAGGTACATTATTCCAGATGGTTATAGGCTATATATTATGCACATAAATGTATTATGGCTACATATTATGTGCAAATTTGTTAAAGTCGGAAATTTTTTTGACTCTCACATTTCTATCTTTCAAATTTTGATTAAAAATAAAAAATCTCTACGTACCGGTGTGGTCGGTCCCGTCGGTGGGCTGGTCCTGCGCGTCGCCCGGCCGCCGCGCCTCGCCCTCGCCCGCGTACAGCAGCTGGAAGATGCGCGGGATGTCCTTCGCGTCGGCGCGGATCACGTCGCCCTGCGTCACCGACCGCACGTGGAACACCTTGCTGTAACGTACAGAACACACCGTAACACTAATACGGAAAGGTCGCACGTTCGAACCCCACCCGTTGCACTAATGCACACAACTAGCATTTTTTTTATTTTTATTTTTAGCGAGCAAACGAGCAGGCGGGTCACCTGATGTTAAGTGATTACCGCCGCCCATGAACACTTGTAGCATCAGAGGCACCACCAATGCGATGCCGGCCTTTCAGGAATTTGTTGGTCCGCCCCTTGAATAACCCCATGTTGTAATTCAGTGGAAACACCATACGCTTTACGTTTCTTTGGAGGGTATATTTAGTTAACTTCAGCTTGGCTAATATTAAAAAAAATAATAATAATAAGTAATTTGTATTCAGACTGTTGCAAAAAGGTCGCATCATTTCGTTGCGTTATAGCCATATTTTATTTTAATAATCAGTGAAAAGAAAATAGAAGGAAAGCTGCAATAGGGTAGGTTAAACATAACAACAGTAACATATCTTTTTAAAAGTACAATAACTTTTTCCGTGATCTGGCAATTAACTAACTCATCTGCTCACACATTTTTTTACAATATTTTTCAGGAGCAAACGAGCAGGCGGGTCACCTGATGTTAAATGATTACCGCCTAGGCACCACCAATGCGTTGCCGGCTTTTCAGGAATTTGTTGGTCCGCCCCTCAAATAACCCCATGTTGAAATTTATCTTAACCCATCCTGTGTGAGATTGTCTGGAAACTATAGCTAGTGTGGTAATCACAATCACGTCTGATTGGCTCTTACTCTCTCCTTATTGATTAAAATGCATTGATGCAGCAAAAATACCATAAATTCAAAGAATCACCACAATTGCAAACATTTTTAGACAATCACACAGCTGGTCTCTTCTCGAATAAGGATTAATCTACTCATCGACCGGAAATCAACAATCAAAATATAAATCTCACCTCAGATCTAATATCATAACAGGGTCCGTTGTGTTCTGCTTGTCGTTCTCCGAGTTGTAGAATATGATCTTCTTGGAGGAGACAACCACGTACTGCTTCTTCCAGCCGTGCCTGCGTATGTTCTGCTTGAAGGGCACGGACAGCCAGCCCTCCAGCGTCTGTTCCGTCTCGCCGTCCTCCGCGTCGGCCGACGACTGCGACGCCGTCTCGCTGGTCAGGGCCGCCAATTTCTCCTTCAGCTGTTCTATTTCCACATCTTTGCTGTCAACCTAAAAATATAGTATATTTTTTATAAACTAGAAAGTCTTATGCTAAGATTTATAGTGTGTTCTGACTTAGCTCGGACTTAAGATAAGAGTTAATAGATTTATAATTTAGACGTATGGTTCGGCCGTGGTGTAACGGTTAACACACTCGGGCGCGATTCCCAGAGAGATGTGGGTTCGAATCCCGCCGGCCTCGGAATTTTTGATATGTATTTATAAATCTATTACGTTATTACCTTTAAGTGTAGGTTAACACTTCAATAAAAAATTAAAATGAGACACAAATATGCTCAGACATAAATCTGTCTCGTTTTTTTTTACAAGAGTATAATAACCTGCGACCTTTAAGTTTTCAGTCCACACCAAAAATATCACGTCGATCCGTTGCGGCGTGATTGAAGGACAAACTAACAAACAAACACACTTTATAATATTATAGTAAGGATGCCATTTTATTTCAAGTACACTGCTGTAACGAGCAGAACTTAACGTACATACACGCATGCGAACACTAATACAACTGAAAACTGAAAGGTCGCCGGTTCGAAACCCACCCGTTGCACTATTGTAGTACCCACCCTTAGCACAAGCTTTCCGCTTATTTTGAGGGGAGAGGAGAATATAAGTCAAGTTCAGCTTGGCTTATATTCTTTATAAAAAAATAAAGGTATCGATGTAGATTAACTATGTTCCTGTCCGACTTCTCGCGCGTCGGCTGCTACGTACCTCCATGGCTAGGCGCAACCTCGTCTGCTGCTCCTCCAGCAGCTGCTGCTGCGACTCCTGCAGGTCTCGCTGCAGCTTGGCGATGTGCTGGTCCGACTTCTCCTTCTCTCGCGTCAGCTCCTGCTGCAGCTTGCGGTAGTCCTTGTCCTTCCGCACAGACATCTTACTCTTGTTCTTCGTCGAGGCTGGGTTCATGTCTTTTCTGTAAACGTAAGTCAATGCCAATTTATAAATTGAAATGTTTTGTACAATTTTAAACAATATATATAGCGATTCGTTTAACTTCAATTAAATTATAGAATATCCGGATATTAACTTATGCATTATTTTATTTTAAACTAGCTTTTCCCTGCAGCTTCGCTCACGTTAAGTTCGAATTTTCATTCCCTTATTTTACCCCTTTAGGGGTTGAATTTTCTAAGATCTTTTCTTATCGGATGCCTGCGCCCTGATAGCTCTTTGTATGCCCAATTTCAACCCGATCCGTCCAATGGTTTGAGCTGTGCTTTGATAGATCAGTCAATCAGTCAGTCAGTCAGTCACTTTTTCCTTTTATATATAATTTAAAGTTATGAAAGTGTAATGCTCGTTTTAGCAAGTTAGTTTTAAAACTTGTAAACATATAAAAACATCTTATTTTAAGTGAATCTTGACTTAATTTCGGATATTCGTATTTTAAATTTGTCGGTTAATTAGATTTTTCTCCTGTTTGAAGAAAAATTTTCACGTCATCACACATACTTTGACTAAGGTTGAAGTGCAGCAAGCTAGTAACCGCAGAGCCTACCTGTTCATGATCTCGGCCAGCTTGTTGACGGCCTGCTGCTTGAGCATGATCTCCGAGTTGAGCTTCTTGTTGAGGCGGTCCACCTCCTCCTGCAGGCGCGGCAGCGTGGCCACGCGCTCCGCCAGCGCCGTGCCGCTGCGCCGCAGTTCGTCGACCTCCTACAGCACACCACAATATTACTATCGACGACCTCCATGGCGTAGTGTCTCGGGTTCGATTCCCGGCGGAGGCAATTTGGTAATTTATAATTTCTGAATTGACTCTAGTCTGGTCTGGTGGGAGGCTTTGGCCGTTGCTAGTTACCACCCTACCGTCAAAGACGTGCCGTGCCACCAAGCGATTTAGCGTTCCGGCACGATGGCTTGTAGAAACAGATTAGGGGTATGGGCCGAACACTGTCATACCCCTTCCAAGTTAGCCCGCTACCATCTTAGACTACATCGCCACTTACCTTCAGATGAGATCGCAGTCAAGGAGTATCTTGTCATTGAATAAAAAAAAATCATAAGCCTCCTTATGGTGAGGTAAAAAACCAATTGAGATGTCATTATAACCCATCCCATTTCTGGGCAAAGAGTGTAAGAAAAAAAAAGGAGACCTGCGAACTCTTCAAAAACATGTTTTCGTCCAAACATTGGCCTTCTGCGTGCTTGTATTATAGTGTGAGCAGTGATCTATAATTTCCATAGTACTGAACCACCTATGGATCTGTCATCCCTTCTCATAACATCCTGCAGCAGTATTGTTTGATAAGACCCACTTAGCTTTATTGAGCTAGGACACAGACCTTCCGCTGCAGGTCGATGGTGGCGCGGTTCTCGTGGTCGCGGTCGCGCAGGCCCTGCACGAGCGCGTCGCGCGCCGCCAGCTCGGCGCGGTGCTGCGCCTGCGCGTCGCGCATCTCCAGCTCCTTGAGCGTCTTCTCCTTCTCCAGCTCGCCCACCGTCTCCTCCGCGATCGACCTTCGCAACATACACCGGGGTTATCTACATCCACACGACACGCCACACGGTTATTCACACAAGCAAGTATAAGTTACATCGACCATATTCGTTAGGAGGACTTTCGCCGTATTAGCGCTGCAGCGTTGCTTCTGCGGCCTTCTACTTAAAAAATCAGTAGCGCTTCGGCACCAGAACACGTTGCGGAATCGCTGCGGCATTATGCGCGGAAAAGTCCAGCTTAAAACCAACCAATCAGTTTACAACTAAAACAACGCACCATCAGCAAGATATCGCTACGGCGCCGCACCTGAATTACAAAAAACCTAGACTTTAATAGCTAGTATGATATTTAATCTTACCGAGAGGTTAGGAGAGCCGTTCTGTCATCTACGTAATTAGATTAGGGTAGCTTAAGGCAGTTATAATAAAGTCCTCAAACTTTATCGTGTTGGGATGGTTAGTAAAAAAAAAAAAAACATTTTTCTCTCTTACAGTATTAACAGGGGTTAGTAGACATAGGGACCAATTTGCAAAATGGCTTAAAAAGATAGTCCTGTACGCTGAATGACGCATTTTGCACACCTCATATCGCTCATTTGCGATAAGAGTGAAATAATTCAAAATCGACGATGAGAGAATTCTCTCCTTAGAGAGTAATGTTATGTGGATGCTGCGGTCTCGAAACAACACAGCGGCCAACAAAGCGAAAGAACATTAACTCACAATCTCTCTCGCTCTTATTTTTTTGTGCAAAAAGTATAAATTTTCGACACAAAATTGGTGAATTTTGAGTTATGTCACCCTTGCGCTATAATCAAGCATGCGAGCGATAAATTCAAGTATGTTACCAACCTCGCGATGGCCTCAGAGTCCGCGCGGCCGATGGCCAGCTGCAGCTGGTGCATGAGGCTTGCGCGCTCTTGCTCCAGGTCCCGCGTGGCTCGGGAGCTTTCCTCAAGCTGCGCGCGCGCCTCGCTCGCCTGCGTGCGGTACACCACGCAATAGTGCTGCTCATTCTCTAGCTGAGATCGAAGCTCTTCACTCTGCGAAACAGAAATAATAGATTTTTAACGATTTAAAGATCTATTTAATACAAAAAGATACATCAAATACATTACAAGTGTCGAAAACTGCATTAAGTAAAACTGCATTAGTGTAACACTGTGTCGCAGTTTTATCACCCAACCCTAGTAAGTATATCCTAGTAATCTTCTAAATATATTAAAAGGAAAAGGTGACTGAGTGGCTGATCTATCAACGCACAGCTCAAATCATTGGACGGATCGGGCTGAAATTTTGCATACAGATAGCTTTTATGACGTTGATATCTGCTAAGGAAAGATTTTTGAAAATTCAACCCCTAAAAGGGTAAAATAGGGCTTTGAAAAATCGAACTCAACGTGAGCGAAGCCGCGGGCAAAAGCTAGTAATAATAATAAAGTTAAAAAATAAAGTTTTTTAAACTAGTATTTTAAGTGCGAAAGGCTGTTTTTTGTTTGCCCTTCCATCATGCAGCAACGGAGCAACGAATCGACGTGATTTTTTGCATGTCTATAATTGAGGACTTGAAGAGTGACGTAGGCTTCATTTTACACCGGAAAAACAGAGGGTTCCCGCGGAATTTTAAAACCTAACTCCACGCGAACGACGCTAGTAATTTATAAAATAAATATGATTTTTCGGTTTGTTTGATCAAACATTAAAACGTCAAGCTCGTTATCCTACACATCTAAATATTACAGTATTAAAATTATTAATTATTACTGACCTATTTATAAATTCAGCTACAAATCACAATCATAATCCTAATAAATAATTTGTATTCATACAAAAATTATCATAATATATTTGTCATTCATATTCAATCCTCAAAGACAATAAAACATTTTAGCCATAAAACGACTCCAAAATTTTTTAACCGTTACTTAACCGCTCGGTGTGAAACATAGCGAATTTATCGAAGCGTAACCAAGTAAGATTTAGGTAAGCATCTAAATTATGCCTTGTTTTTGGATTCGTAATAAGATCGTGTTTTCTTAGGGTCCCGTAAACGAAGGGTAACCAACAGGACCCTTACAAAGTCGCGGGCGTCCGCTAGTATGAATATAAAATATAAATTATTTTATGTTTTAAAGTCGCAGTATGTTTTAAATCGGAAAGTATTATTTTGTATTTAAGTAATATTTATTTGTATACTTACTTTGTGTATTATTAAATCTAGGCAGTAATAGAGAATAGGTATACTAATAAATAATGTAGTGTAGTACACACTTGTACTAATAATTATTAGTACAAGTGTGTATTATTAGTACAAGTGTGTTATTTATAATTAGTATTAAATTTAAATAATGAAATAAAAAACCTTAATCCACGAGGACAAAGTCTCGGGCATCATCTATTAGTATAAAATCTAGGCAGTAAATTAATAAAATTGACTCAAGTCATAACTAGTTTGAGATGAGTAGGAAATAAAACCGCGCGCACATTCCATAGATGAAACTGTGCAATAATGCAAGTGTTTTATTGACCGGCTTCGTTCACGTACTATTTGCTTTAATAACATTAATAAATTCTCATAAGAGTCGCATAACTTCATTGTTTATCGTAATGTTTACTCCGCGGCTAAACGTTACGTTTCATATTACCCACGAAACATTATTAATAGAAAATTTACCCATATTTAATCTTTTATCGTATTATAAACTCTATTAAAACCGAATATTACAAAATTAAACTTAAACGGGTACGTATCTCCTTACATACTTTATTAGTTTGACATGTCTATATGTATTTCGACCAGAGGGTCCCCACACTCTTGACCACGATCACAATTCACAATATCGACTTTTTTATCCACAACATTTATCGATCGTGGTCACACGAGGCAGCAGGGTTGCGTGACATCAAGTTCAAATTTTTACGAACAGAATCTTACAACCACGCAGTCCCGTCGTGACCTCGATTCATGCAACTATCGAAATTTACAAAAAATCATTTAGATATGTATTGTACATAGTTTAGAACATTATTATAATTACTACAAAACATAGTTGACATCGTTGCACAATAACATGTTTAAGTTTTGATGATGATGATGTAGGTTAAATATCTTTTCAAGAGGCGGAGTGATTGTCATCAACTCATCACAGATAGGTCTACACACACTACAATAGCAATAGGATAAAACATTTCGCTTATTGTATTATAAAACTGGTTTGTAACGCCTATCAATTCTTAGAAGTTAATCTATATTCTTTCTAGGAGCTTACGTTCTCAGTAAACAAGACTAACAGCATGTGATCTTTTTATCGACTTAAAATATGACTTTAAGCTTGTTGGAAATGAGCAGAGCTTAAACTATTTAACGGAATCGAATTTTTATTTATTACTTTGCTGATGCCTACGCTTCGACCGCGTGGAATCATATTTTTGAAAACTCTAATATTTCCCGGGATAAAACGTATGTAGTCTATATTCTCAGTCTTTAAAGGCGGCTTGGTGGACCAAGGAAAGTTGCCAACTTTTATCATCAACACGTGTTAGCAACACGAAAGTTGGCAACTTTTCTTTGGGTGGAGACCCGGCTTAAGGCTGTAATCTATAGACTGCACACTCACTCAGCTCAAACTCAAGACAGATTTATGTCACAGCATATACAGACAACAAACAGACTACATTATAAACAAGTAGTGTTTCTTTATTATGCCACAAACTAAGGACTAGTACCTAATAGTGTATGTACCTATAGGAAAATTCTAGAGAAATTATGATAATATGTATCAAGTCTCAAGGAGTAAACTGCGTATGTAATGATAAGATGGTATCTACAAAGCTTTAATTGAATATTATTTAGGTTAAATTACAATTAATGTCTTATAGTATCGCATGACCTGGATACATTGTATTCGTCAGCAGGAATATAATGTTGGCGCCCGTATTAATTAGTACGTTTATTAGGTACTATTTATGCTGATACTAGTTATATTACGTAAATGACTATTTTCATGATGGCGACTCTCAAACTCTTCCTATCGGCCTATAGCCCCTATCTCAGAGATCTGCCTAGGGAGAGAGATGATGACTGATCTGGATTTAATCCTCAGATTAAATTCAACATTCTGATAGTTTTTACGTGTGAAATCTGCCGAAACGTCAAGTTTTTTCCTCAGTTAAACGTTACGGATATTGTAAAATTGGTGCTAAACAAATAAATGACGGATAAATATATTATTACTAGCTGATGCCCGCGACTTCGTCCGCGCGGATTTAGTTTTTAAAATCGCACAGGAACTTCATGATTTTCCGGGATAAAAAGTAGCCTATGTCACTCTTCAGGTCCTCAACTATACTCATGCAAAAAATCACGTCGATCCGTAGCTCTGTTGCAGCGTTATTGAAGGACAAACCAACAAACCAATAAGAATTAAGTACGATTCAAACCAGGCAATGCGTCCGAATATTTGACGATAAAGTACAAATCTGGGAATATACGCGAAAAAAAATGAATGAAATTGAGAATTAACAAATAGAAAAACACGATGATCTTGTAAAGAAAAAACATCACAATAGTTAAGAAAAAGTTGAGTTCAACCGTGCTCCGTGAACCGTCACGAGGTATTCTATAATAATTATAATTGTTCAAACAGTCAATAACAATAATGACTTAGAGTCATAGAAGAAAAACCGCTAAATACGTAATCGTGTTTATTTGTTTGGAGACGTCGCACGCGCAGGTGTATCTTATATGGCAAATCTATGCTTGTGTGCGCTTATGTTTTATGCTCACTGTGACTCACTATATGTCGTAATGGCGAAGGACAGTCTATTTCGGCGTGATGAGACTATCGTTTATTCAAAGAACAGTAAAAGTATTGTGGCTTTATAAAATAGGTATGCATTCTTAAGATCCTACGAAACCTGAATCGAAAAGCTTCGTTTGATAAAACATAATAAAACTGGCGAACGCCCACGCATATTTTTATAAAATCTATGTAGCAAGCTATAAAGCCTTGCGATTTCATTTGATAGGTATGAGAAGGTGCAGTATTATGTAAAAAAACGTATGTTTACTGCTGCTTAGAGATGTAACATTTTAAGGGTCGGATAAGGATATGGTTACAAACTCAAACTCAAAATTATTTATTTCATGTAAGTAATCTTATGACAAGTCGAGAATCTACCACCGGTTCGGAATGCTATTCTGCTGAGAAGAGCCGGCAAGAAACTCAGCAGTTGCTCTTTTCAAAACAAAAAAATGTTAGAATATGTAGCTTATCTATCTTGTCGACAGCTGAAGCAAAGCAGATTGGTTCCAAGCAACTTTGTCATTAAGGAATTCATTAACTGTGTTATAACTTCTACTTATAAAATGTGTTAATAAATTTGATTGAACGAGTGATTCAATAAGACAGGTTTTTTTGGTCTGTCTGTTTGTTTGGGTTAGCTTTCGGTACTACACCAGGCGTGACTTTTTCGGGCGGTAAAGAACTACATAGGCTACTTTTTTCACTAAAAATCAGAGATTTTTCAATTCCCACATGAAATAATCCATGCATCAGCAAGTTTTTTTTAAATAGTATTCATACACTAGCATTTCTCATGACTCATATTTCGTATTAACTTTTGATGTTTATAACCTACAATATTTAAAGTAAAAATAATATCTTGAGTAAACCAAAGGCTGAGGTGATGATGATTAATGTTGAGTCATTATTTATTTATGATCTTATGAGGCCATGGTACCATATAACCATGACAATCACGACTGTATATCTTTCTTCCTTTTTTAAATGCGATAATAATGATGTAATATACAGTGCCATAAACATAACAAGACATAAGATTCACTGCTTATCAGAAAAATACATAACTTTACAAGAACTTTTAATATAACCAGACAGTCAGTCATTCTTTAAGAGTTTAGAGCTAGAGGTTATAGCAAGGCAACTCTATAGCTGAATAAAAACCGAGGAAATTCCATTTCGGCAACTTTCATAAGTGCCAACAAATCAACTTTTATAAATTATCAATATAATTATATTAGTCTTTGGTTACGACTTATCTGCGCTCATGTAATTATGTGGGAGACGTGAAATATCTTATTTCGCTATTGGTTGTTCTGTGCGTGTCACGGTGGTGACCTCTGTTATTAGTGAGATTGATTCTCTTGTTGGCGTATTTAAAATGTAAAATATCAAGCCCTGTATTTCATTCGTGTTTAAAATCTTTCTGCTCTACGAATATTGTCGATGTAAACGTTCCTTATCACCTTTTACATATTTGTAGAAAAAACAAATTGTCATAAATTAAAAAAAAAAAATCATTCACCGAATCACCATCAATCATCGACAGATCACACCTGTCACTCGACGCCTGCCCAAACTCAAGATAGAGTTAAGACGAGACAGATTTACGCCAGAACACATTTGTGTCTCGCTTTAACATAGTCCAAGGCTGAAATCTATATAAACCGGATTCTCACTCTGCTCTAAAACGAGACTTATGTCTCGTATATCTGCATTTGTGTCTCGTTTTAACTCTATTTTAAGTGCGAACTAAGTCAGAGAATTCTCTATAGATCTCAGCATTAAGTCTAAGCTGAGTCAGGGCATGCTCTATATTAATAACTACCTGTTGCGCGCGACTTCGTCCGCGTCAATTTCTGTTATTAGAAGTTTTTAAAAGAATGTATTTTAAATATGGATAATTTTCCCCGTTTTTGCAACATTTTTCACTGATGCTTCGCTCCTATTGGTAGCAGCGTGATGGTATATAGCCTAAAGCCTTCCTCGATAAATGGACTATCCAACACAAAAAGAATTTTTCAATTCGAACCAGTAGTTCCTGAGATTAGCGCGTCCAAACAAACAAACTCTTCAGCTTTATATATTAGTAAGGTCATTGAGTATAGATAATGTTCTTTTGTTAAGAGACTTTTCTGTATTCGGTCGTTGCCGAGGGAATCCACAATGACACAGTGAGACATACAAAGTAGGATTTAGTGTGACTTACCCTGGCGTAGTGCATGTCTCGCTCGGCGGCGGCGGCGGCGAGTTTCTCGGAGGCGTCGTGCAGGGCGGCGCGCACGGACATGAGGTCCCGGGAGCGCGACTCGCGCTCCGCGTGCGCCGCGCGGCTGGCCGCCTCCGCCGCCGCCGTCTCCGCGCTGGCCGCGAGCCGCGCCGCGCGCTCCTGCTCCAGTGCGGCTTGCAGCCCCACGACCTACGAACCATGTCCGATATCAGTATCACATGGCGACTGTTTACTGCTTCACTTAAGTGCGTAAGAATCGCACTTGGGCAGCAGGGTTGAGATGAATTTATTTTTATATATTTTTTATTTTATTTACTTATAAACTTAAAAAAAGTGAACACAATTGACACCTTAATTAAAAACCAAAACACGACTAAAAACTGAGCCTGTGCTAGGGCTGTCCAAATATCCCCAACCGAATTATATAAATTAAATTAATTTATAAAATCTTATGAAGCACCTGTTTAATTATTATTAATATAACTTTGTTTTTGTTGTATGAAATAATTTTAACAAGGATAAAAGTTTGAAAACTATAACACATCTACAGAAAAATTAATATATAATTAAAAAGTAAGGATTAGTGTATCTAAACATGCTTACGATCTCCATCTAAAACAGCCTTCTTACCTTTTCACTCTCCTGTCGATGTTCACCCTCCAGTTTCTGTAGACGCTGCTGCATCTGTCGGTAGTCAACGCTCAGCATTGACATTTGACGATCTTTCTCCTGAGACGATGACTCTGCCCGCTGTCGGGCTTGTTTCTCCTCATTTAATTTGCCTTGTAATGCTGTAAAATAGGTAGATAGAAACACTAACTTGTACATTCATTTTTCATTGAATTTTCATTCATTTAATTTGAACTTTAAATTCTGGCTTACAAGGCATGCAGAAAATTAAAACAGAAAAGGGTCACAGCAATATGATTTCAAACCCATTATACAGATACTATTATATTATGTTTACAAAACCAATGTTTTATTAGCATAATGGACAAACCTGTTAGGATTTTTTCCAATGTTCCTGAGGCATGCAAAATATTAAACATGATATAGGAACATGTAAATTTTGAAACTACTTAGCATTGATACAAAAAGTCTAAATAAATGGCAATTTCTAATATTACCTAATACAGGTATTACAGAGTACACAATATTATTTACAAAAAAAAATAACTCACCCTTGACAACTTCTAAGTTGGCTTCCTGCTTAGAAAGCATCTGTGAACGTTGCGTTTCCTGATGTGCCCTCACTTCCTGCTGGTATAAGTGTTGAGAAGCTCTTAAGTCGTGAGCCATTGAAGCACATTCTTTCTCCAAAGAAGAAACTCTTTCTGACAGCTGACGGTTATCTGTCAATATTTGCCCTAATCTTGTCGATGATCTTTCTAGCTCAGCATGGGCAGCATTTAACCGACTATTTGCTTCAGCTACTGATGCTTCTGCTCTTTGTTTGTCCGCCTTTGCTGTTCCGAGTTCCTCAGACAAGCTGCCACATTCTCTTTCGAGAGCATCCCGCTGCGCTCGCAAGCTCGACACTGTGCCGTCACTCACCGCAGCGGCCGCGGCTTGGGCAGCACTGAGTTCTGCTGCCAGTTTTCTTGATTTGGCAGCTGCCTCGGATTCTTGTTTAAGTTTCTCACGCATTTCTGTCAATTGCTTTTCTAATGCATTTATCTTTTCATTATATATCTGCAAATTATTCATTTCCTTTACTCTTTTACTCTGTTCTTCTTCTAAGCGGCGCTTGACTTCACTATAGTTAAATTCTACTTTCCTTCTGGTATCTGCCTCTATTTCAGCCTTGCGTTGTATTTCTCTAAGATCATGTTTTAGGAGTGCCAATTCCTTATCTGTATCAGCAATAATTTTCTTACTTCTATTTTCTCTTTGAGATAGTTCTTCTAATTGAGCACAAAGAATTACTTCTCTATCTTCAAATTTACGCCTTGCATCTCTTTCTCTTTCTAACAATTTTTCTAATTGCAATATTGCTTCAGAGCCCACATTGTTAATATGGTTGTTAGATATTGTATCTACAACATCAGAAGGTTTTGTTCTACCTCCACAAAGTTGATAATCACCATTGTATGTAAATCCCACAAAGGGTAAATGATTACCAACAAATGCTTTGGGATCTGGGAAAGCTTCATCCAAAGCATCAGATTTTTCAATATTATCATCAAAGTTTCTAGTATCATCATCACTAGATAATTCAGGGACAACAGGTGGTACAGAATCTCTTAAATTATCAAAACTCCATTGATCATTAATAAAGAAAGGATGCTGTTTAATTTCATCTACACTATTTTTTCCAAGTCGCTTTACTCTATCTGTTAGTAAACCTCTAATTAGTGATTTTGCTTCTTTTGAAATTTCCACATCGTCAGGAAATTGCAATGAATTTCTATGGTCCATAATCTTACCATAAGTTCCCACCAAGCTATCTGCATAAAACGGTGGATCGCCTATTAACATTTCATATAAAAATATTCCCACAGCCCACCAATCACATTCTCGACCATATACACCTTCTCCATTTTGTGACTGTAACACCTCAGGGGATATGTAGTCTGGAGTGCCTACAGCATTGCTAGCGCGTACAAGACCATCTGGACCCATCCTCATGCATGTGCCAAAATCTGCTAATTTTAAATGGCCATACTTGTCAATTAACATATTGTCA
Source organism: Hipparchia semele (assembly GCA_933228805.2). Taxonomy (NCBI): domain Eukaryota; kingdom Metazoa; phylum Arthropoda; class Insecta; order Lepidoptera; family Nymphalidae; genus Hipparchia; species Hipparchia semele. Next base: position 5,232,483 of record OW121709.1, on the reverse strand, counting down.
GGTTTTACATCTCTGTGAACAAAACCCATCCCATGGATCACATCTAATGCAAGTACAATCTCCATTGTATAAAATTTGGCCCATTTTTCAGGTATGTCATAATTAGACATGAGATTAACAAGATCACCACCAGGCATGTAGTCCATGACCATGTAAAGATATTTTTGATCTTGAAATGCAAAGTGAAGTTTGAGAATCCATTCAGAGTTAGCATGTGCCATAATATGCCTCTCTTCCCAAAAAAATGTAGAGTCAGATCTTTTTATCATTTCAACTTTACTTAGAAGTTTCATAGCAAATACCTGACGAGTAGATTTATATCTGACTAGTTGTACTTCACCAAATGCCCCCCTGCCAATTACTTTAATCAGGTCAAAATCTGCTGCTTTCATACGCAAATCAACAATCTCAGATGCAAAAACTTCATCTGAAACAATATAAACTTATATTTACACCTGCCTGCACAAAGTCAATAAAATAATTGATGGCTGTTTTTACCAACCATACCCAAATCATCCCCAAAGTAGGAGTACTCGTTATATAGGTAGCCCTAAATACAATCCCTTACTGAATATCATTTCCACCCCTAAATCCCTAAAGGTTTGTGAAAACAAAATTGACAGAAAGTATCACCTAACTTTGCTTAGGTAGCCCGTAAAAGTTAAACAACATTGGTCAAAACAGGCATGAATCTTTGACACACAAATACATTTGATGCATAAGTATTCAGCAGAATATTAATATTAGAATCCATCATAAAATTATATATTTGCAATTAACTAATTAAAACACATCTTACATCAAGATTAAATGTTGTTTTATAAAATGAAATGACTATGCATATTACGTGTATATGTTAGTAGTTTGTTTTGATGATAATAATATTGTAATGGTAATGATAATGTGCAAATTTTAATTAAGTATGTATGTATTTATTAATGATAGCTCTTAGATCAAGCTACTATATACTGATTATAATCTTAACCTGTAAGTGAAACCTATGTATCTACTTGTAAATAAGAAATATGTCTATAATTTGGAAATAACTCCTCTAATTAAATTTATATTGTAATTCTTTGAAAGATATTTTGTCTCTCTATTTATTCAGGGTAATGATCTGAACAGATTTTGATTGTACTTTTCCAGGCAAGCAGAGGATTATTTACAAGGTTCATTAAGACTCAAAGGATCACCTCCTTTGAGTTAGGTTACTTTTCATCCCGGAAAATTAAGAGTTGCCACTTGATTTTTGAAATCCTAAATCCCCACAGACTAAGTTGCAGGCATGAGCTAGTTAATTTATAAAATAAAAAACTTGCAATAGAAAGAGTATAAAACTGATAGTCTAATCTCAATTGTTCATGACAGTTGTTTGCAAATGAATTTAGGATTGAAGTTATTATTTAAGGAATTGCTCACATCTACTGGCGTACGCCTCGACGTTTTTCATGCGTCGGATGGCCGGGTGATCGCAGTCAGAGATGAGCGCCGTGACGGTGTCGAGCAAGCAGTCCACGTTGCCGGTGGAACGAGGGTCGCAAAGCTTGTCCTCCAGCACGCGTAGGCGCCGCAGGCGCTCCTCGTCTTTTATAGTCTCCATACTGAACCCTGGATCACTCTCTATTGTTTTCTAAACGCCACCGTACATTCTCCTCAAAGGTACACCGAATGGGGACACCACTCTCATTACGGCACATCAACGCCTCGATGATATTAGCACTGCACACTACCTTGCATTAAGCATATTATTAAACTCCAAGAAACATAAGTTTCATTATAGAAAAATTTACTGTGCTACAGTTTAGAGTGACAGTAGATAAAGGTGGTTCTCACAACAAAGCATATGCACGTTTGCAAACATAACCGATTGTTATAATGTTATTTAGCACATTGGATGAACTTAAATGGTCTTAAAGAGCTTATTTACAAAATTAATTGGCACAACATTGAAAAATAATGTAAAAATAACGAATTAATAAAAACCGCTTGAATGATGAGCGATGATCAAACAATAGTCTGAAGTTGGCTAAACATCAAAGGTTTGGATTTGCAATGGCGACTGAAGTGAAATCAGCTACAAATCAAAGAAAATATTAATAGGATAGGTATAGAATACATATGTAATAGAATCTGCACCTGAATTTACCCCAAGGAATAATTTTTAATTACGTTTCTTACAGCTTAAAACACTGCAATTATTGACTCAATATAATTCACCAAGTTTAATTTTAATACAATACCTAAATAATAATAAGGTTACTCTACAGGTACGGACTACGAAACCCTAAAAATGGTTATCTTCTGTTCCTTACGTGATTGCAGGTTCTATTAAATAGGTAGGTTACAGATTACTATGATATGGTACGGGGTACCTATGCTTCTATGCATCACAGATAAAACAAAACAACAAGATGATGTTCCGCTGAGTGTCCGCTGACCTCTCCCTCCCTGCTTATCATAGACTTTGTACCTCCATGGTTTTTCCGTGGTTTTTCCTATAATCTGTGCATGAAAAAGCTGTGTGTCTCGCTATTTTATTCGTTTTGTTCTACGGTTTTGTCCCACATTTCGTCCATGTTTTGTAGCTATTCGCTAGGTAGATACCCAGCGTAGGTAGGTACCTACCTAATTAACTCGTTCGGTTCATTCAATCGTAGACAGAGAAGGTTCAATAGTTCAATCCACAACGTAGACAGAGAAGGCAATAGACCAAGGTACTGTGTAACCGCGACTGAAATAGAGATAACATGACGTAACGATGACGTCACATGACAAGTTCGAGTTTAATGTTGCCACAATAACTGCACTCCCCTAGTACCCCAAATTAGATGGAAAATTCTTCCCAGGATTTTTAAATAAAACGACAAAACAGATGCTGAACTGTTTTATTTTTTAAATAACATACCTACACATATAAGGTTGTCTGGGAGAGACATACCTATTAGGGTAAGCTTCTATTTTTTACATATATCTTAATATTGTGTGCAATAAAGAATTTATTATTCTTTATTGCACACAATATAACTTCAACCACCACTTAAAAGTATAAAATAATTTTAGTTTGTACACGTAAGTCGGTTTTTTAAAAATATTTTTTTTTATACCAAAGTTTTTTAATGTAGTTTCATAGGACCAATTCACTAGATAATCATTTGCTCCTTAAAAAAAATATTGAAATGCCGAATAGAAATTTAGCATATGTGAGTCACTTTGAAAAAAGATGTATGTAACACAAAGGAAAATTTTTTTTCGTTACTAGTAAGAATGTTACACAAAATAATTTTTAATGAACAGTTAAAATTTTCCTTCGATCGAGTAATGCTATTGAATTAAAAGCAACAAAAATTGTATATTTAGTCATCAAAATCATCATTAATGAAATTAACAGTATATTCCTTTTTTCAGGCAGTCGTATAAAACTGCAACTCTTCATAGTTTAAGTTAATAATTATTTTAAAAAAACATTAAAAGTTTGCCTCTAGCTATTTAAAAATGGCTTTAAAAATTAAGAACTTTGTAAATAAAATAATTCTTAAGATCGCCAACAGTTCTCGACTGGTCGTTGGACATTCGAACGAAACTTCAGGATGATTCAGAACAGTAACCGACACTATCTAACTAACTGAATACACTTTAATCATCGCCGACATATATTATATTCTAGTATCCATCATCTTTCTTTTCTTTTCTCATAATATTCATTTCTTCCATCACGACTTTATTTTGTTTCAACAAAAATTAAAAAAAAAATTGAAAAAGTAGCCAAAGTAACCCGCCGTTATGGTATGTCAGAGGACATTACTAAAAAAAACCTATCTCCGTGCCAAATTTCAGCCATATCGGTTTAGTGTGGCGTATTGAGTAACAAACATCCATATGTTTGTTACTCAATCACGCCACACTAAACCGATATGGCTGAAATTTGGATGTATGTATGGATGGCCATACATACATTCAAACTTTCACATTTATAATATAAGTAGGATAGGGAAAATCGGGACATTGTATAGGTACCTAAAGCTGGCAACACACATAGATACTAAATTTTCTTATTAACTGTCAGTTTGTTTCGCACAAAAGTGTGTCGACCTTGAAAAAAACTGGTTACACGATGAGGGACAAAAAATTGGGTAGCTGCGTCTCTGTTTATCACATTAATAACTTTATTTCTGCTATCTTTTTAGTGTGAGTGAGAAAGAAATCGTCACTGACTCTATGTCTTCTCTCTCTACGATCCACAAACATACTCTTATATGTTTGTGGTTCCATCATACAATCCGCACTACAAACCACAACCACCTACAACACTACAAACTAACCTCTATCACATTGAGTGGCTTTTCTGGGCAAGGAACATTATTTTGAAAATTCTGGGTTAAACTCCCTGACACGTTAAGACTCAATTTTACCAACATGGAAAAATAAATATTCTTATTAAAGTGTAGGTATATACCTAACTAGTAGGGCGCGTGGGTGCGCGGCTCGCTAAAGCGAACCGCGGTTTTTCTGACCACCAAGTAGACCTTCGGGTCTTGATCATCTTTTTCCAAGAAACTACTCTTCTATCTTTCATAGTCTCTGAGATATACATCGACGAAATTTGTATGACCGCCACCTTGAATCCGCCATTTTGGTATTTTTTTTTCAGCTCATTGCCAATTGGATGAGGTTTCGAGTGATTTTTGTTTGGGCACCCTCAACCTATCTTCAATATCCTGACCGTGCTCCTCACCCGTCTCCGAAATCCTCAATCATCAGCTCTCTCCATATTTTTCATCCAAATGAATTTTTGTCCTCTATGCGAAACCATCACACATTTTATATGAAAAAAATTCCGCCATCTTGAATTTTTTTCTATTCATCACGTAGACCATCGGGTCTTGAACATCTTTTTCCAAGAAACCACTCTTCCATCTTTCATAGTCTCCGAGATAGAACCCGACGAAATTTGTATGGCCGCCATCTTGAATCCGCCATTTTGAATTTTTTTTCAGCTCTTTGCCAACTGGATGAGGTTTTGAGTGACTTTTGTTTGAACACCCCCCACCTATCTCTAATATCCTGGCCGTGCTCCTCATACGTCTCCGAAATCCTCAATCATCAGCTCTCTCCATATTTTTCCTCCGAATGAAATTTTGTCTTCTATACGAAAACATCAGAAATTTTAAAAAGGAACCGTATTAAAGTCTTGCATATATTTTGTATGGAAAAAAATAAATTCCGCCATCTTGAATTTTTTTTCTATTCATCAAGTAGACCTTCGGATCTTGATCACCTCTTGCCAAGAAACCACTCTTCCATCTCTTATAGTCTCCGAGATAGACACTGACGAAATTTGTATGGCCGCCATCTTGAATCCGCCATTTTGGAGTTTTCTTTCGGCTTTTTGCCAATTGGATGAGGTTTCGAGTGACATTTGGTCGAACACCCCCCACCTATCTTCGATACCCTGGCTGATGCTCCTCATCCGTCTCCGAAATCCTCAATCATCAGCTCTCTCCATATTTTTGTTCCGAATGAATTTTTGCCCTCTATACGAAACCGTGAGTGAAAAAAAATTTTTTCATACAAAATTTTACAGGAGAGGTGATCAATGAGTCAGTGAGTCAGTCAATCAGTGAATCAGCACGAGTAGCTATATATATATTAACTAGTAGGGCGCGTGGGTGCGCGGCCCGCTGCAGCGGACCGCGGTTTTTCTGCTCTTAGACTTTCAGGGCCTGATCATTTTCTACCACACAACCACAATTCCAACTTGTACACTCTTTAAGATAGACACCGACGAAATTTATATGACAGCCACCTTGAATCCACCATTTTGGTAGTTTTTTTCAGCTCATTGCCAATTGGATGAGGTTTCGAGTGATTTTTGTTTGGGTACCCTCAACCTATCTTCAATACCCTGTCCATGCTCCTCACCCGTCTCCGAAATCCTCAATCATCAGCTCCCTCCATATTTTTCATCCAAATGAATTTTTGTCCTCTATACGAAACCATCAGCGGAAAGGAACGTATCAAAGTCTTGCATACATTTTATATGAAAAAAAAAATCCGCCATCTTGAACTTTTTTCTATTTGTCACGTAGACCATCGAGCCTTGATCATCTTTTTCCAAGAAACCACTCTTCCATCTTTCATAGTCTCCGAGATAGGCACCGACGAAATTTGTATGGCTGCCATCTTGAATCCGCCATTTTGGATTTTTTTTCGACTCCCTGCCAATTGGATGAGGTTTCGAGTGACTTTTGTTTGAACACTCCCCACCTATCTTCGATACCCCAGCCGTGCTCCTCACCCGTCTCCGAAATCCTCAACCATCAGCTCTCTCCATATTTTTTCACCTAATGATTTTTTTTCCTCTATACGAAACCATCAGAAATTTTGAAAAGGAACCGTATAAAGTCTTGCATATATTTTGTATGGAAAAAATTTAAATCCGCCATCTTGAATTTTTTTTTTATTCATCAAGTAGACCTTCGAGTCCTGATCACCCTTTTCCAAGAAACCACTCTTCCATCTCTTATAGTCTCCGAGATAGACACCGACGAAATTTGTATGGCCGCCATCTTGAATCCGCCATTTTGGAGTTTTTTTTCGGCTCTCTGCCAATTGGATGAGGTTTCAAGTGACATTTGGTTGAACACCCCCCACCTATCTTCGATACCCTGGCCGGTGCTCCTCACCCGTCTCCGAAACCCTCAATCATCAGCTCTCTCCATATTTTTGTACCGAATGAATTTTTGTCCTCTATACGAAACCGTGAGTGAAAAAAATTTTTTCCATACAAAATTTTACAGGAGAGGTGATCAATGAGTCAGTGAATCAGTGAATCAGTGAATCAGTGTGTCAGTGAATCAGCCCCAGTAGCTATATATATATTAATATACGAAACCATCAGAAATTTTGGAAAGGAACCTATCAGTCTTGCATACATTTTATACGAAAAAAATAAATTCCGCCATCTTGATTTTTTTTCTATTCATCAAGTAGACCTGCTAGTATTAATCATCTTTTTCCAAGGAACTACTCTTCCATCTTTTATAGTCTCTGAGATAAACACCGACGAAATTTGTATGGCCGCCATCTTGGATCCGCCATTTTGAAGGTTTTTTTCGGCTCTCTGGCAATTGCATGAGGTTTCGAGTGACTTTTGTTTGAACAACCTCCACCTATCTTCAATATCCTGACCGTGCTCCTCATCCGTCTCCGAAATCCTCAATCATCAGCTCTCTCCATATTTTTGTTCCGAATGAATTTTTGCCCTCTATACGAAACCGTGAGTGAAAAAAAATTTTTTCATACAAAATTTTACAGGAGAGGTGATCAATGAGTCAGTGAGTCAGTCAATCAGTGAATCAGCACGAGTAGCTATATATATATTAATATTCAAGATTAAGTTATATTTACTTTTGATCATAGCCTAATTTTGGCATTAAAATCGCTACTCACGGATAAGCCACTATACTGCAGATTTTTAAAGAAAATTATTGTAAAGTGCATTCAGTTAGACAGTGGCGGTACACCTGCAGGCAATCTTAATTATTTTGCTTTTATTTTATTATACGTGAAAATAAGAGTATATTTATTACTGCGTTTTTAAGTAAGTGTTTTTCTATTCTAAGAATAAAATAGAATACTAATTATTCTTATTTTATATAATAAAATACAAATAAAAATAATAAATATAGGCAGCCAAGAAAATTTTAATGGAAAATAAACGAGTTTACACTTACTGGTTTTGAAATTTAAACACCAATCACTTAGGTACAAGTTTTATTACTCTAAATTTATTAAGCCTGAAGAGAAAACATCTCTTAAAACGCTGAAGTAAAATAGAGTTACTCGAAGTATTGGAGTCACATTCAAAGTCGTCCATTTCCGAGAGTGGGATTCTGCCGTTTTTACTCTTTTTAGTGTTGATGGGCCCTTTTTTAATATTAATCAAACACAAGAAGGCACATTCATTTGAACAAAATACAGATGGACATTGTTTTGGTTCACTCAAAATTTCATCTTGAGGCACTTCACTGTCCTCTCAAGGACAAAAAAATATTTTCTGTATACGTAGCAGAGTAAACGAAAACAACTATAGCGTTTCAATATAATATGCCAAAATCCCCTGCGAGTGTACGCCGTACGCGGCAACGTTTGATGTGTCAGCGGCGCTTTTGACGAAATGCCGATACAAAGTGACGCAACCAAAAAAATTGAATTATAAACTGTATTGTGGCAAAATCTGTCTAACACAATCTCTAGCAAATCTCGTGCTATCCCATTCATAATGCTACCTGCGGAAAAGGATAACACGACATTTAGACCTGTCAATTTGGTTAAGTTTAGAGATTGTGTACAACAGAATTAGCCACAGTGTACCATTGACAATACCTACTACCTACTCAATAAATAATTCCATGAACGTTCTATAGTACCATAGAGGTCAATGGCCCATAGAAACTAGCACACATGGTAGCCTTGGTAAGTAGGATTTATATACCAATTTATACCTTCATGCAAATCCATCAGAAACCATAAACAACAAGGCAGAAATCTGCAGAAGCTGAAGATTGAAGCAGTGAACTATCAGCTGAAGTTAGCTGAGGCCTGAAGCCTGAGTGAGGCTGACTACTGAAGTTGAATGAATGAAATCACTTTTGTTCTCGGACGAATAGAATATGGCGGTGCTAGGCAGGATGTGCAAAAGCTTTTAATTTTCTGATTGTATCTAATGCGCTATTTTTCTGGCTTTATAGCGACTAACTTAAACTTAAGATAGTATTGCATGTAATACATATAAGTGAGTTACCTAACTTGAGCTTTTGGTTAAATATCTAGACCAAGTTGCAATGAAAATTATTACTTCATTGGTGGTATAAAAATAATTGTGACAAATATAGCACATAATTTCAGGTAATTTATTTTTATATGTTTTAGTTAATAAGCTTTTAAAAGATTAATTGTAATGGTGTAAGCCTACTCTTATCGTAAAGTGCAGCATCCTTTGCAATGTCATTCTGTTTCAGCTGATCGTTATTCGTTAATGTGTCTCAAGTTAGTTTTTTATCCAATCTAATCAATTTGGGTGTAATATATTTAATGTATAGTAAATATTTGGCGTAAAATTAAATTAATTTTCTTATAGTAAAATATTCATTATCTTTGTGCTCTCAATCACGTGTGGTTTAATCTTTATTATGGGGTCAATAACTGCTAGCTGGTGCCTATTTTGCTTCTTTGATCGTAAAAGTCAAGGATTAAATTTCTTCCGAAAGCCAAATTTCACAGACCACTTATGCTCGAGTTCAATTAAGTCTTTACACGATCGTTTTCATTGTCTTTCGTGAATGGGTGAGCATTTTTTGAATGGCGAACGTGTTGGTTGGTATAAGTGCAAGCCGTTTTATTACCTAGTGATCTGTTTCTGTGACGAGAACAATATACCTGGGGGGCGCAGGCCGCGGGGCGCCGCGCAAGGGGCGCTGCCCGCCCGCCAGTCAGCTGTGCGAGTGTCATGTCGCATCTCGTTGTGTCGTGGGAAGTGTCCTAAATTACGCCCCACCATTGATTCTTTGCAAAATTTTGTTCTTAAATGACCCACATTTGTACAAAAAAAGGAGTCCCATTTCCTAAATTATTGATAAACTAAGTGGGTGTTGGCTACTGTATTTAAAAGTTTATAACAGCAATGGAAAGATTAAAATCTGAATGTATTTTCATATTATTTTGGATTAATTTTCTATAGTTAACTATGACCATTGCATAAGATCTATTTTTATCTTATCATTTGACTGAAAAAACAATATGTTTTTAACTCATTCTCTCACAATTACATGTTTCCTGTTTATTTTTTTGTTATTTCTTGATTAATATAAATAATTGTTTCATTTTAATTTAATTTCTATACTTAGTCCAAAAATTATTTTTAAATTCATAGATATTACCTAAATTTTGGTAATTTCAAATATTGTAGGTATTATACTTTATTGCGCAAAAAAGGCATTTAATATTTATTTCATAATCAATTAATGTAATAATAATACTTAATACTTAATGATAAATGACTATCTTCTATAAGATAAATGTTGTTACTCTCACAAAGCTGGACTAAATATTTAGAAGATAGAGTAATTACATCATCATAATCTCACTAATTATATGGCAGCAGCATTTCAGCATGCATTTATTAATGCTTTATAAATTGTACCAATCTGTTAAAGTTCCGGATTCTTAACTAAGAAATGCAAGAAAATGACATAAGTTAGAACACATTGTTACATGTTTAGCTTTGGCCATTGTTGTGCAATCAACAATCAACAATTTTCAATAAAGTGCCCTTTATGGTTTGTGGCTGGATACTGGCGATAAACTCAAACAGGCAGATTGCGTACAGTATTTAATCAATGTTTGATTATGCTTGAATGATTCATTTCCTGCTGCATTTTAACAGTTTATTTCATTTAATTTTATAGATTAACTAGCTGATGCCCACAATTTTGTCCGCATGGATATAGTTTTTAAATTCTCAGAGGAACTATTTGATTTTCTGGGATAAAAAAAAAGCCTATGTCATTAATTCATGCAAAAAAGTAAAAAAAACTGTAACCGACTATGAAGAATTTGATAAAATGTTTGTTATGTTGACTTTGTTCATTTTAAATGTAGTTATGTCACCTGGAGCATAACAGGGAAGTGGTTGACATCTCATTCATCAAGATGGCCTCAGTATTTTAGGTGCCCCCCATGGAACATTTGTACATAGTCACATACATTCAAGCGTACCTAGACATAAAAAATCATAACCCTTTTTGCCTTCACCATAGTCGGGTAAAAAAACAAGCTCAGTGGCAGAAAGATTGAAGGACAATACAACAAAACAAAAACCAGATACATTTTCACATTAATAATATTAGTAAGATTAATAATAATTCTTACTAATATTATAAATGCGAAACTAACACAGTTTTTGATTTGATTTGTCCTTCAATCACGCCGCAACAAAGCAATGGATCGACGTGATTTTTTGCATTGGTATAGTTGTGGACAAGAAGAGTGACATAGGATATTTTTCATCCCGGAAAATCAAAGAGATCCAGTGGGATTTTTAAAAACTAAATCCATGCGAGCAAAGCTGCGAGCATCAACTAGTTAGGTTTATAAATCAAAAGATGAGGGAATAACTTTGGTACACTAGCTACAGGGGTACAGGGCCTACATAATATACAATTAGGTAACCTTTTTCATGGTTCTAGGGTTTTTATTACATTAAATAAATGTTTCCTGTGTAATATATGACAGGATCACTTTAAATTTATGATTGGCAATAGGATGTAATATCAACTGTTGTTATGATTTTAGCTACTTGTTTCAGTTTTTAGAATATGATCCTTTCTCTCCTTACATAACTATTAAAATAAATTGACAAATATTTGCTGAACTGGCAAATGGAAAATGAGCTTTGATAGAGTGTTATTTCAAAGCATTCCTTATATTTAATTTTATTCTTTCCTATTTTGGTCCTATACATATTATTGTGTGCCGTTATGATAACAAATATTTTTTTAATTTCAGCTTGCTATGTTTGACATGGCTACGCTCATCCAAGAGAATGGTATAAAAGAGCTAAGCAAAGCAACACACGGTGTTGTAGTTAACCATGGTATGACAACACACACTGTCGCCAGCCATATGGTACCAGACCATGAATACTGTGAAGCAGGCAAGCCAGAGCAGCCTCAGCCACAATGCATCACAACAGACGCTACGGCCCAACAGGATCCAAAAGAAGAAGACGAGGAAGAAACTCCGGAAATAGACATAATGATAAACAATGTTGTGTGCAGTTTTAGTGTTAAGTGCCACCTGAACTTGAGACAGATTGCATTAAATGGTGTAAATGTTGAGTTCCGACGCGAAAACGGAATGGTGACGATGAAGCTTCGGCGCCCGTACACCACCGCGTCGATCTGGTCGTCCGGTCGCATCACCTGCACGGGCGCCACCAGCGAAGACCAGGCCAAGATCGCTGCGCGGCGATACGCGCGCGCGCTGCAAAAGCTAGGCTTCCAAGTGCGCTTCCGCAACTTCCGTGTAGTCAACGTCCTGGGGACCTGTCGAATGCCGTTTGGCATTCGGATTATAGCATTTTCCAAAAAATACAAAGAAGCAGAGTGAGTATTTTGTTATCTTTTTTTTTTTTTTTTTTTTTATTCGATGACAAGATAGCCCTTGACTGCGATCTCACCTGATGATAAGTGACGATGCAGTCTAAGATGGTAGCAGGCTAACTTGGAAGGGGTATAGCAATGTAAATTCAACCCATACCCCTAATCGGTTTCTACACGCCATCGTGCCGGAACGCTAAATCGCTTGGCGGCACGTCTTTGACGGTAGGGTGGTAACTAGCCACGGCCAAAGCCTCCCACCAGACCAGACCAGAGACAATTTAGAAATTATAAATTACTAAATTGCCACCGCCGGGAATCGAACCCGAGACCTCCCAGTTATAAGACCACAGCGCTCACCACTGCGCCAGGGAGGTCGTCAAATCATCATAAAATTAGCTTATTGCCGCGACTTCTTCCGCGTGGAGTTAGGTTTTAAAATCCCTCGGGAACCCATTGTTTTTCTCTAGGTCCTCAACTATACTCATGCCAAAAAATCAAGTCAATTAATTGTTTTGTTGCTGAGTTCATAATTCATAATTCATTTATTCATTTGTGAATACAGTAGGTATGTAGATGTTACAATAAAATAGTGATCTTGTATTCTGCCACAGTGTGGCGTACAAATATATCATTATTATACTTATATTTAGGTTGATAAGTTTATTTAGGTTGAGTGATTGAAGGACAAACAAATAAACCAACAAACAAACATACTTTTGTATTTATAATAATAGTATGGATGTCAGGGATTGAAATCACTAGAGACCGGATTATATGCAACATAAAAAGCTTGTTATATGCATGCAAATATGCATGAAAAATGCTTGAAATATGCACGAAAATTGGCAGAATATGCGTAATTAAATGATAAATTTTAGGAATCCCCAAAAAAAGATAAGTAAGTATTCATTTTTTTTTATTTCAAAATCAGCATACAATTAGTAAATTATTTTTGATACGCGATATAGGTACAGTAACATTATATTTCATTTTAAATCAACAAAACAAAAGACGCGCGCGGCTACTGACTGCGTTCCAAAATGCAGTAAAAGTCACAATTATTACTCAATAGCTGAGTCCTTATATTTTGTGACCGTTATTTTTCAACTGGTTGCACTTCGGAACGCAGGGTGGGTGAAAAATATTGTAAATGTACCGATAATATGCATCATAACTAGATCTTAGGTAAAATATGCTATTACCGCTGAGAATGGCGAAAATATGCAAATGCATATGCGAATATGCAAATGCATATAATCCGGTCTCTAGAAATCACTGTGGAATTGTCTAAAAATGATTGCTAGAGACTAGAGTGCCATTGGTTAAAATGTATCTATGTATCAAGAATGCCATAAATTCAGCCAATCAAAGGTGATCCATCAACAAAAAAATGGTTGAAAATTTTGTTCTTTAATTTAATGTTTAATTAACTACTTTTACTTTACCATTGACTATTGATAAATTCAAAGGAGTGATTTCATAATGTTCGGTCTGACAGTAGTATACACCCATGTTACCCCATATATGTAAAACAAAATTAATTTTTATTGAATTACAAGTTAGTCCTTGACTGCAATCTCACCTGATGGTAAATGAAGATGCAGTCTATGATGGTAGCAGGCTAACTTAGGGAATATGGCAGTGTACATTCAACCCATTCCCCTAATCTGTTTCTATATATCCACATTTTCACATAAGTGAAATACCCAATTAAGATTGGATTGATTAATTACGAACTTTTCCGATTGGCTGTCACTACCATTATTATTGGGCGCTAATTCTAATTCCATCAGTATTTTCGCGAAAATTGTATGCAACACGATACATATTATGAGGATAATTAGTGCAGTGTTCTTATTCTTTCTGGGCAGCGTTCCCACATTTTGATTTCCTTCAGTTTTAGATACGTTAGACCGCTATTGCGAGTAGCAGCTTTTCGCCAGCTGCTCTACTGTGGATAAACTGCACCCCTCACTGCTACAATCTCAATTGTTGTGATTGGCTGAATTTTTGGTTTTCCCACAGTTATTTTCCAATGTATCAAAACTCTTAGAGAGTCAGTCAATAAGAGGCTATTGCGATCGTTACATTGTAGCAATCATCATTCTTTACACAATCGCCCAACAAAAGCATAGCAGTAGGGTTAGTATAAGATTTAATTCGATTAATCGGATTCGATAACATTAGCGACAAAGTAAAATGATCCTTAAATGTATTTGTTTAAAGTCACAAATTTTGGGACTAAATTTAATTAAATACAACCGATTTTTAATTTGAAGCGTATGCGTATACGTAAAAGTATAAAGATGCATGAAGGAAATTGAGCTCTAATTCAATAGTCTTATGTTTCATTTTAATTTGACGCTAATGTCATCGAATACGAATACGATCAATCTAATTAAATCTTATACTAACCCTACTGGCCATCCCAAGTCACTCGTCCCATCTCAACGAGACAATCACAAGTTCGGTAGGGGTCAAGACTAAATTCATTAATGGTGCAACATTGAACTCACGTAAAATTGCAACGTTCGCACTAATTTCGTAAACAAAGACAATTTTGTTGTACACGATCTCTAGATTTAACTGACATTTTAAATCTCGTTTTATCCCTTTTATAAAGCTTCTTGCCGAAAAGGATAGCACTAGAACACCTGTCATTTTAGTTTAGAGATTGTGTACAACAAAATTAGTCACAATGTGGTGTTAGTGACAGTAACTAGGAAAACTTTCCATGTAAGTAAATTGTAACTGGGATGGGTGATCGACTTTAGAGGTCCGATTATGGCCTTTAGACCTTATGCGTATATTTTGTACGTGTTGGCACGACCGAATTTCTAACGAAAACGGATGCAAAGTGAGCCCGGCCTAATGCTTAATATACCCTAATATGCCCGGCCTAATATAATTAATATACGTATATACAAGTAACTCGAACCCAGTCTGCGCGCTCCCATAGTACCTACTTGAAATGTCAGGATCAAAATTCGTACGATAACGTGTCAAAAGTGTGACCGGCCTTAGACTTGTTCCGTGTCTCGGAGAGCACGTTTAACGTAAAATTCAATCCTTCGAGTCGTATGCGGATAAAGTTGGGAGACCTCTGAATTAACTATCCCAAGAACCCCTACTTTTATTTAATCAATATCACAAATACGACCAAAGAAGAAAAAGTATGTAAATCGTAGATTTATACGAAAAATTATATCAATGAAATAATGATTCGTCAAAATTTAATTATTGTAGTTAGTGAGAGGAAATAAACTGTCCTTTTTAAGGTCACAAAACAGGTTGCCTGATCGAATAGGGCATCATGAATGCACGTACGTGTAACGATTATGTAAGCATTCGAAATATGTATAGTACAAACATATATAAACAAGAGTATATTTTAGGTTTAAAATCAGCTGATTCTTATTCGTTAGAAAGTCTGCCATAATATGATATTGATTTCATAAAACTACATACCCAGTAATTTGATACCTGATTATCTGGCAATTTAAAAGTTTCTGCCTAGTTTATAAATAGTATTTTGATCTAAACAATATAATGATATTACGAATACAGAGGCAAATCTGTACGCCTTAACATAATAATGATATATCAATTAGGAAATCTATATATGTATAATGTATATAATGAACAAGTTATCATAAAGAACCTCATTTTTTTGTTATTTGATGCAAAACATAATATTGTATTGCTTGAGAAAGTAAGTATCATTCGGATAAATGAAATTGAGTCTAACTCTATAGAGTTATTTATACAAGTTTGACTCTTATTTTATACAGACCAATCAAAGTCAATGTTCGTCGACACAAAAAATTCGTAACAATATTTCTAGGCTTAAAAATTTGTATATAGTCTTATAAGCCTTTAGGTACATATTTTTCTTTTTTCGAAATCTGACAAACCACAGACGTACATATTACTTTGTAGAGGTTCTTCATTTTAACATATAATTATTCATTAACTAGCTGATGCCCGCGACTTCGTCCGCGTGGATTAAGGCTTTTAGGTTCCCGCAGAAACTATGATTTTCCGGGATAAAACGAAGCCTATCTGTTAGTCTTGCATATGAGCTATCTCTATTCCTTTCAGCCCAATCTGTGACTTTCGTTGTGGCGTGAAGGAGTAACAAACATCCATTTTCATAAACTTTCGTATTTATAATATTACTAGATTATGCCCGCGACTACGTCCGCGTGGATAACGGTTTTTTTAAATCCCGCGGGAACTATTAAGTTTAATTTTCCGGGATAAAATGTAGCCATTGTGTTAATCCTTGTTATGAGCTGTCTCCATTCCAAATCGGTCCATAAAGGAGTAACAAACATACACACACATACAGACGCATACATACAAACTTTCGCCTTTATAATATTATTATATTGTGATTAGTAGGAAGTAGAATATTCAAATTAGAATCATACTATGTTTGTATTTAGCGCATTAGGGAGAAAGTTAATATATATTAATATTTATTTATTTACTTAATATATTTATCACTTTTCCAGCTACGAGCCCGAACTTCACCCAGGAGTCACGTATAAGCTGTACAACCCTAAAGCCACACTAAAGATATTCTCAACGGGCGGTGTCACAATCACAGGTAATGAACTTTCGGGGGTTTCACGTGCTCTTTACGTAAGGGGCGACGGTTGGCTAAAATTTTATTTTTAACTTTTGAGTATTGGGCCATCTCCCTTATTAAGCTTTAATTTAACTTGCAATGTATATGTTTGTTTGGGGTCAAATCTTGCAAGCTGAATTAGAAGCACTTCCCAGTTTTTGATTGAGTTGAAGTTTTGCATGTATATGTAAATCTTATGACAATGCAATATTATTGTGACATGCCTGCCTCATTGGTCTAGTGGTTAGCAAGTTCGACTGCATATGACGAGATCCCGGTTTCGATTACCGGGTCGGGCCATAAAATGGATTGGATTTTTCTGTCAAGAAATTCCCCGTACTTGCCCGGAGTTAGGAAGTTGGCGGTGAATCACCCCCGTGCCTCGGAGAGCATGTGAAGCTGTCGGTCCTGCGCCTGATCTCCCTTTTTTTTTTCAAAATTGGTCGCCAAAACCACGTCCTTTTAATTTAACAAGATAATAATGTGTCCATCCGGAATGTCCATTTTAAAATATTGTTGAAAGAATTTTTGAAATTGGACGAATAGTTTTAAAGATGAGCTCCCATACAACTTTACCTCCTTATAGTCTTATACATTCGGATTTCTGTTATTTGTTACGTATAAGTTCTTATTATATTCATATACTTACTAAATACTATACTTATTTAAGTTAATTTGCTGAAAAAATACAATATGTATTTCTGAAAAAAAAACCTCAATTTTAGGCAATTCTTCTGTTTTTCTTTATAAAAACACTAAGGACGAAATAATCTTTTTAGATGTGTGTCATAAATAGAAAGCCGCTTTTTCGCTATCGACGGAGAAAGTTCTTTTTGCATATTTAAGATTTCACGTAGTATTAGCGAATTTTATAACTGATTATAATAATTATTATATACTTTGTTGGAAAAAACGTATAGAAATACAAGTCCATGGGTTAGGAATTGATCAAAACTGTTAAATATATCAATTCAGAGTGACATATTCATTGGAAACTTAGTTACTCATTAAAGTCCTAAATGTTAGTTAAAACTTAGAGCATGTGCTAAAATAGTGAGCCAAGTATTATTAAATGGTAATAAAAGAACCTACCTTAATTGCGCTCCCCAGATTATTTTTTGTTTGTAGGCATGCCGTAGAAACTACATAATATTCTCCGGTGTCTGAGCGAAACATTATGTAGAATGTGTGTATTTTGGAGGTTCATGTGGTGTTGCGCGAACGGCTCGTTGTACCATACAGACATTATCATACAGACATAGTAAAAGAAAGTACATCGAATCAGGAATAATTGAGAATAATGTGTTTGTTCGTAGCCCGGAGCGTGAGCGACGTGCAGTCGGCCGTGGAGCGCATCTTCCCGCTGGTGTACGAGTTCCGCAAGCCGCGCACGCCCGCCGACGACGAGCTGCTGCGGCAGCGGCGGGCGGCGCGGCGCGGCGCGGCGCCGGCGCCCGAGCCCGCGCGCGCGCCGCCCGGCCCCGCCGCGCCCGCGCCCCCCGCGCCGCCCGCCGACGACCCCCTGTGCCTCGTCACCGTGTCCGACGACGACAACGACGCCTGGGAATGACGCGCCCGCGCCGCGCGCCCGCCGAGCCCGCCCCGCCCGCCCCGCCCGCTATGAAACGATGGCCTTCGTTTGGCACACGAGCATAAGCAATAACCGTCGGTTGTTAGTGCAATCGCGAGTGAATTGTCGGCGAGCTCTTTTCGGTTCAAGCCAAAGATATTTATTAGGAGGTGCTTCGCGCTTGTCGACGGACGCCGCCGCGCGCGCGCCCGCGGACCTCCTCTGTTCGTGATTCTCTGTGAGGGGTGATTCATTTCGTACTGCCGGTCGCGGTCAGTTCTCGGTCCGGCGTCGATCGATTTTTTCGCTTCTCGCTTCGATCTCGATCCAGTGAAATCGATCGATGGCTTAGCTAAAAATGACGTATTGAAATACTTGACGAACGCCGCCGGTTCGTTTTCGAATCATGACTGTGTCAAAACTGGACTTAAGCTGGAGCAATACTATTAGTGTCAATTATTGTTGTTTGTAGTACCCGGACCGAGAGTGCACCGGCTGCAGGTCGCGGTCGACACTATAATCTGAATCCACCATAGCATGTGTAAGTACGGTTGATTCGTTTGATTCGTTATTAATGAAAAATGATGAGAGTATATTATATCTCTCTACCGATACTCAAGTCTCATTTTTAATTTGCTGTTGTGATTGATAAAATAGTAGTGATAATAAATAGTGTTCACGATAATGTTCTAACTGACTGAATGTTAGCGTTAGTGATTGTAAATATGAAAGCTTTAGACATTATACATTTAATTAAAAACTTGTTTGTTTCATTCCATTTATTTAATAATGAGTTACAGACACGATTATAAAGAAATTAGACAAAAACTGTGCAGAAGGTATAATTGTGCAGCATAAAATTGAAATACTTAGGCCCAATTTCACCAAACAGGAACAAGTCTGGATTAAGTGTGGATTATTTAAGTTTTACCAACACCTAATCTAAAATTAAAATCATTCTCACGAGTAAATCTACAATTGTCCAGTAGAGCTCACGTGCGTGCCATGAGAGTACCCATTGAGTTTTGATATCTTATACAAATTCATGAGTAGCTAAATGGGTGGACAAAATGTTCTCGTGGCGCGCATGCTAGCTCTACAGGTGTAAAAATATGCGAGTAGTAGTATAAAATTCCTGGTATAATACTTGAGAATGACATGTGGTGAAATTGGTTCTTAAAGATTTGGGAAAGCTAATGTAAAATGGAAGCTCCTCTTTCTGGACATATAACGTGGAGTCAGTCGAAATCGCCGAATAACTCAGGAATCAGATTCGTGCGTGTCATACTCGTCGCTGGTTATACGAGCTTGTGAACGTCTCTGTGCCCTGGAAGCGCGGAGCCTTGGCTGGCGAGCGCGACGCTCGGGGAAGGACGAGGGCGTTCGAACGTATGCGCTGAGGTCGACCACTGCGAGCCGCGGCGTGCGAACGGCTTTACCTGAAAGGGTCTCTGCTTTAGGACTAGCCGTATGGTTCACTGAAAGAGCATGTCGGATCCATAAACAAGGATTCCTAACCCACGATGGTCGTATCACACCGGCAATGAAGTCTTGTATAGTTTTTGAAATTCACGAAGGCGCGTGGCTCATGGTTGTGTGTGTCCCAATGGCAGTATCATCTTCACAGGTTTATATACTAACCTTAACGTGAAAGTATCCAGTTTAAGAAATTAGTCAAAATAATGAGTTTGACGTGAGCTACTCACAAATAAGTCATTATTTTGATTAATTTCTTAAACTGGATACTTTTACGTAAAGATTAGTATATAAACCTGTGAAGATGATACTGCCATTATCGCAATTTGAATACCATAAGCCTACTTTGTCGTATTCGTTTATAAATGGCGATAAACCAAATTAAATTTGAATTTCGCGGGCAGCTCCGTGTCTTGGACCTTAACCGCTCCCACCTAGGCTCCGGACAGGCACCCTTACACAATGTGCATGTACACGACGTAAGCACAAGTAGAGCTCACGCGCCCTCGTGAGTTGAAAGAACTGTAATATACTATGATATCATTAATGGTTACTCCTTCACGTCACAATGACTGAACCGAATTGGCTGGAATTTTCAACATAGATAAGGTAGCTTATACAAGCAGGCTTCTGTGAGGACGTTATCCCGATAAATTGAAGAGTTCCTGCGGTAATCAAAATACCGTATCCTATACAGACGAAGTCACGGGCATCATCTAATAAAAAATAATTTAATAGATAAAGCTCTTAATAATCCTAAATACCTACCTGTTATAATCGGTAACACAGTATCGCCAACATGTACAGTTCGTGGCCGCGGCTTCTGCGCCAGATTCCTCGTGGTCCGCGAGGGGAACGATCGCATCGCGGGGGGAGACGCCACGGGTAGCGGCGGCGAAAGCACTCTAGAAGCTAACACTCTTCTTTCTGGTGATGAACTGGGGGATCTGAGATAACATTGCATTATGACTTGAACACAATCTTGAGATTGTTGAGCTGAACGCGAGCGAAGTCAATTGATTTTTAGAAACCACAGCGTACTTAAACGACTGAAAAAAAGTCTATCATTTTTGTGTTCCAGCAAGGTTCTAGCATATCTTTTTAAGGTTCTGTACCCATCTTATCTAGCAAATATATATTTTTTAATTATCTAGTAGTTACCTATCAAGTCAAACCTACGAGTATTATCTATTGTACCTACCTATATGTCTTGAAAGCATTATTCATACTTTTACCTTTCTCTTTCATACACTGGCTTTCGCCTGCGCTTTCTGCGCGATTCTCTCTTCTTTCTGGATCCTCCTTCACGTGGAGGAATGACCCCAATGTGCCGGTAATAGTCACACAGCGCCTTCGCTAAGGCTCTGCCTATTTTGGAATCTGAATGCTGATGTTTTAAAGATCTTATTTAAAACATACCTATTTACCTACCGGGGGCCATAGGTAGTGATTGTTGTTCCTTTCATTACTTACTTTAAGAAACAAAAATTAGGACTACCTACGTTAATAAACCTAAATTTAGGTTTGCGTTATCGGTTTAGTAAGCTTATTCCCATTTTCACCAACCATAGTAGGTACACCAATCTCTCCAACCAATACCCATGCAAAAATCATGTTGATCCGTTGCTCCATTGATGCTTGATTGAAAGACAAGCAACAAACAAACAAACAAACACACTTTAATAGTCATAAGGGGGGGGGGGCGTCCGTTGCCAGCCTGAGGTTTTACAGCCCCACCCGGCCCAAACAGGCCTATTCAGGTAAAGTGGAGTATATTCGAGGCATGATCTATGCATCAGTTAAACGCTGTATTCTGTGCTGAGCAAGTAACAAGTGACGGACCTGGCATCGACGGCTCTGTGTGAGTATAAAAAAATTGTCGAATTTTATCTTGAAGTACTCGTACTGAAGTACAGTACGCAAAACTTTAATTAAAGCGTTTTTCTGAGACTTGTCATTTTCGAAGTCCGTGTCCATCATAACTAAAAATCTACTGGACCCACACTGGACCAATCGTTTTGAAATTTTGCACAGTGTTTCTTCACATAATTCCCCAGGTATTGTCGAGAGCTTTTTTTTTTTTCAATAATTATCAATTTTTTTACAACAGCTAATTAGCCGTTTTTTTTATAGCGAAAATCTGGTTTTTGGCTTTCGAGTGCTACGAAAAATCGAAAAAAAAAAATCCTCTCGTGAATACCTCGACAAACATCTCCTTTAACGAATGCATTTTGATTTTTTTGTTTCAGATGATTTGGTTGCGAGTTATGATGGACACCGCAAAACAACTTTTTCTCGAGGCGCCACCGGAGATTCACTGTCACTCGCTCAATTTTGGATATTTTGCAATGAAAATATTGTTATTCAATATTAGGAGAATATTGTTCTAATGTTACATTATCATGTATGGATCGACTGAATAAACTAACAACATCTGTATTGCCAAAAAAAAATCTTGAAAACATGCCTTTTTTTTACCGAATTAACCTTACCCCCCCCTATGTATTAGCAAGGATACAGGCATCTTCAGTGTAATGCATGTACGGTCCGCGTTGAGTCAGCCGCCGCCCGCCAAACGAAGCCAGCACGGAGTACGCGTCGATGATCCCAGTGGGTAAGGCGCGGCGTGCGCTGCCCGTAGAGTTCGGATCGGTGTTGTACAGGCACGACTCTTGCCTCCACGCCTCCACGCGCATACCTATGAACTTTGGCAGCACCGCGTGACGCTCAAACCTATACAAGATTAAAAAGCTAACTTATGAAATAGTTACTCGGTACATTCGTCCTATTTTTGCGCAACTACGACTGATGGACAAAGCCCAGACCAGATTTACCTTTACTATAGGTTTAACATGATTCATTACCACTAGTTTTTCTGTGATCGAAGAGTACTAACAACAACTAAGTAGAATTAGTTCAAATGAACTAGTGAGACTTTTGGTTCCCAGTAATTCAACTGCATCTAAAAATCCTTTTAAAAGATACAAAAGTTGTGTTTGTTTTGTAATTTACTGTTTAGTTTTTCTTTTTAGTCACTATCTTACCTGCGAAAATATAAATTGCCTGAAACATCATTGTGCTATTGCAATTCCAGAAGGCGTTATGAAAATAAAAGCAATAAATATTAAATCTGTTTAGAAACTTTAGAGTTGGTATGTAACCTGTTCTTCGTGTTTACGACTCGATAAGCTATATTTTGACGAAGGTTGGTGGTACGTACCTATACACATCATCGTAGGAGTTCCCTCTAACAAATACACCCTCGTGGCTGACATCAGAGTGGAGGTCGATGATAAAATCCAATTGTAAATTCTAAAAATATATTGGAGCATCATACTCATTTGAAAACTGCGACCAACAAGAGAATAGTTTAAAACCTGTAACCCAACGCGCCAACGTGCCGCCATGCGATTTAGGGTTCCAGCACGATGGCGTGTAAAAACATATTAGGGGTATGGGTTGAATGTACACTGGCATATGATACCCCTTCCAAGTTAGCCCGCTACCATCTTAGACTGTATCGTCACTTATCATCAGGTGAGACCGCAGTCGAGGACTATCTTGTTATCGAAATAAAAATAAACCCGACTACGGAATATTGGATTTATCATCCATCAATTATGTTATTCGTGTAAAATGTAGCCTATGTCACCACCATAATTATTAATAGGTACGAAGCGATTGCCACCTCATTCATCAAAATCGGCTCAGTAGTTTAGGCGCTACGGTGGAACATTCGTAAATAGGTAGTTACATATATATATTTTTTTTAATTAATATTAAATTTAATAGACAGGTATTAAATTTAATAGATACTCACACACAGACTGCTAACCAAACAAAAATAAATATCTAACTAATTTAAAGATAACAGACACATTCAAAACGTAACAATAACAAAACTTTGAAAAAATTTGGTAGTGATAATCGCGGCCGGTCTCTGTACTAAGCGGGTCTGACTTGAGGTATGGTGCGGGGAAGTGCGACGTGAGGTAGCGGTTAACTTGACGTGAACGGGTAGTAATTTCAAACAAGAAAACGCGATATCTACTTTTTCAGCAGTGATCTTCTGTATAAGTTCGTTGACTGCAATGAGAGCGGGATGTGCAAAGGTTGTGGCTTTGTTCCAACATCGGTTCAAGTCTGAGCCGAGCAAATCCGAACGCTGGTTACCAAGAAACACGCCATCGGGATTCAGCATTGGCACTACCTAGAAGATTTACATTTTAATCAGATTTTAAGCATTTTTTTTTTTTCATTATAGTTAAGTAGATAAAATATCATTTACTATACCTGAATAACAATGCCATGTTTCAAAGCTGATGCCTTTTCTGAAGAACTTATCATATAGTCCAGAAAACCTGAAATTGAAATTCCTGGATTATGTACGATAATACGTAAGATAATAAGTACCCGAGTAAAACGCAAGCCCTACATTAATCTAAGCTAATTTAGCTAGGACGTGCAACCACCTATAAAACAAGCTGTATGTAGGGAAAACTTTAGTTTCCTACATATTACGACTGGACTGCCAGCCGTTTGACGCAGAGGTGAAGGGAAGCAGAAAAGCTAGAAAGTTCACTTAGCTTAGCTGGAATCGTCGGTCTTACCCATAGTTTATTTTTCGCGCTTAGCTTAGCTCGCGGTGTTAATAAAATTGAAGTAAAAAAAGATGATGAGTTAGCGGCATAACTAGCTTGCAATTTACAAAAATAATATACAACCTTGTATACAACCTACAAATAAAAACCTACAAATAAAAATTAAAAAAAAAAAAAATATGTTTGTGAAAGAATATACCTTGACAAATAAATGAAGATGGCTGCTCGCCACCGTGCACCCTCGCCATAATCAGGACAACGCGTTTTTTGTTTCCACCGAGTTTTCCTTTTGTGTATGGCTCATCTTTACAATCCGACTCTTTTGGCACAAGATTTCCAATAGTAATTAAATCTATTCGACGTTTTTGCTGGAATCAAACGAGAACTTCACAAGTACCTACGCAAAATAAACCAATATTTATGACAGATTTTTTTTTTGAAACTAACGGTACTTTGCGCTATGCTCTCTCGCGTAGCGAACGCCATTGCTCGTTTTTCCCACTGAGCGAGATATTTTTGTAGTCTTGAATATGAATAGGGCGCCGCCGCTGAAAATTGGTAAATGTCTTCTTCCTTATCGAATCCAAAAGCGATGCTAAGAATTTTTCGACCGCGGTGCACCAAGGAGCGGTGGTAGAAAATCAGTCGTCGTGGAATACGTTGCCTGGAAATAGGTACATGAAAATAGAGATTGAAACCATTTTATTATTGTAGATTGAGGAACCTGCGTAGGTACAAGTCCAGCGTGAACGTCAGGCCTGATTTTAAAATAATTAAATACTTCTCACCATTTAGGTCGAGATGTTGAACGCACTAGTGGAGTCATATCTTCATTATATAGGTTATGCTCTTTTCCTAAATTCACGAAGTTAAAAATAACGCGCTGAAAATAACCAACATATTTATTGTAACAATTATAAAAGTATTGTAAATATATTTATTGTAATCCAAAAGGTACAGCAATGATAAGAGCTCCACCTTTGACTCATTGTTAAAACATTATTTTGTTGTTATAGCTACAGACTTTTAATAGAGACGGCTCCCCAGACAAAGATGGGGTTGGTGGGAGTGGTGACAGTTAATGCGGTCGAGTCCTTCATCGCTCATTCACCTCTGGAAAGGCTATATTTCGAGATTTAATTTTTAAAAGAAGTGTAGTGTTAAACCTACACTTGAAGGAAATATCCGAGTTAAATAGATATCAAAAATTGCAAGGTCGGCGGGGTTCGAACCCACATCTCTCGGGAATCGCGCCCTGAGTGTGTTGACCAGATTAGGTACACCATGGCCAGTCGAGCTACACGACAGCATTGAAATCTGTCATATGTACCTATCTAATTTTTAAATTAGTTTTTAGCAACTGTTAGCGACATCATTCGAACCCCGCCGGCCTCGGAATCTTTGATATTTACTTAATTAAAAATTCGGAAGTGAACTTGCCTGATCTTGCCTAACGTTTTCAACCGTGAAATTGAACCAAAATCTCGACCGCGGTCTGCACGTATCGGGTCTTATGAAGAGGTCGTACTCCAGTTCTGTGATGTGATCCGCCCGGCCCAGGTTGCCGCACTCGAAGGCCGCGTCGAAGCACAGCTGACCGCGCTTTGCTTTCCCGCTGTGACCGGGTGGACGGACAATCAGCCTGTTCAGGTTGCCCAAACCGCCTTCTCCATCACTTTCCTCGCTATCTAAAAGTACCAATTGATTAAATTTACCAGCTTTTTAAACGCAGTATTGTAGTATGTTTCAATAAGTTCACCAGCTTTTTAAACGAAGTATTCTGTATATAGGTACCTATGTTAGGTCTATTTTCCGTTATTAATAGGTAACAGTTATTTTCACTTTAAAAAATCCTACGTACCTACGTATTTCAGTTTTTCCTCACAATTTATCACCTTACCTTACTAACTGTCTTTTCGAAATCGAATTACGCCTCCTCTTACTTAAAGGATAATATAAATCTGTTTAGTACATTATATATATATACCTACTCATACGATTTTACACATTGGTGCTACGAGTATGAAAAATTTATATGATTCGCAATAACTAACACTTGTGTACTTGTGTAGTGTAGGGGAGGTCTTACCAGATATTTATTACTGTTGCTGAATATTTATATTCTCCGCTTGGTAATTCTCTCGAATTACCTGACCGTGGAATATTGATGTACCTAGTTGTCTCTACCTATTTAGCATATTTTTTGCAACATTCATAAAAATATATCTACATAGGTAGGTATTATATATTTTATGTTATTTAATAAAAATAATGAGAATCTATGTGAATAAGGAAAAAAATACCATTTCGCGGCTTAAGATAAATTGTAGCGTGTTCAAGAT
The DNA here is from genome assembly GCA_933228805.2 of Hipparchia semele. NCBI lineage: Eukaryota > Metazoa > Arthropoda > Insecta > Lepidoptera > Nymphalidae > Hipparchia > Hipparchia semele. Next base: position 5,205,700 of record OW121709.1, on the reverse strand, counting down.
CGTCTATAAAAGCGCTCATCACAATCCTGATTAAGTAATTCTGATTACTAAAGCTTTTTAGGCAATGTATGGTTTAGCACTTGGAAGGTGTGGTTTCAACTCAATGACTTCAAAGAAAGTGTAGAATGTGACTAAAGCGTCAATAAGGAAAACCATTTACCTACTTACCTATCTAACACGCCATGGGTTTTAAAGGCAATAGAAAACCATTCAATTTATAAGCTAGTTTAGCCGTTAAGTGAAAGTTTATTTTATAGCAGTTTAGTTTAGCAGTCTATATTTACTGTTTATCCTATTGCAACTTTCAGATGTGTGAAATTGGTGTGAAATATAATGTCTTCTTTAAAAAATCCCTCGTGCTTGAAGACGTGTTATATGGATCTGAATAATACTTAGTCGCTAACTATGGGCCTCATCGCTCAGATTTACTCAGCGCGCAATGGCTGAGCTCGGAGCATCCATGCGAGGGCAAATCAGAAAGTATAAATCAGAAAGTATTAATGTAGAAGAAACTAATTTACCGACAAATCTTAGCGAATCGCGAAGCTGAAGTAGAAATGGGCGGGGCGCATAATTCGAAGAACTGATGGTGGCTGGGGTCCTAAGGTGCTGGAGTGTCGAATTCGGGGCTAACTAAAGTAGGCAATTTTACTCAATTTGCCAGATGTCAGAGTCAAAAGCGCGCACCATTTCGGCTACATACTCACCATCATCAGGTTAGATCGCAGTCAAGCGCTAGTCTATTTATTAAAAAAAAAACTTACCTACCTAATTTTGATTAACTTTAGGTATACTTTTTAATATACATCAGGTTTACCGCGAATAAAATTATGGGTAACGTGTGTAGTATGGATTAAAACATAGCAGCCTTGGTAACTATAAAGAAACTATTTCCATGTGTATCGCCTACCGGTCTAGCACTATACTGTACCTAGGTGTTTCACGAAGGCATTAGAGGTATTTATTGTAAGAAAATCAAGTCACGCAACCCGTAGAGTAAATGCATTAGATATATGTATCTATGCCGATTAATCTACCTATAGGTGGCAAAACTGAACTTTACAGAACCGGAAACGGCTCCGCGGTTATCATTATGTACAGGTTATCATGATGTAGATGTGTATTAAATTTTTTTTTTTGATCTGAGGTTTTAACTTTTTACTAACCGACTTCCAAAAAGGAGGAGGTTATACATATAACTCAAAATATAGTATCAACAAAATAAAACTTCTCCATTGGAGCAGACGACGTTTATTGCACGTGTTTACTGCAGATACCTACTTCTTAGTAAGTACTTATAATCATTATAAATAAAACACCTTTCAGTATATTTATGCCATACTTTATGACAAACTAGCTTTCGCGAATTCGTCCGCTTGGAATTATTCAAGTTTTTAAGAATCCCAAGAAGAATTTTAATATCCTTTGCAGATATACAAAGCATTCGTACAGTAAAGCCATTCTCTAGGTGTTTCATATTATATCCATGCAAAAATCAGGTCAATCCTCCTCCTTCTCCTCTTGCTCCTTTGGATTGAGTAATTGAAGAACTTTCGCATTTAAAATACGATTAACATTATAATCATTAATGATTAAAACTAACCTGACATTTTCGAATCTTCACACCATAGTTTTCTCACCAATTTGTTTTTGGAAAGTAATGTGCTACCTACGTACAATCACTAACACGGAGTTACGGTACATTATTTTATTCATTTTGTGTCTATCATAACATTCTGGAACCCCACTAGTTGCCACGATACGACACAATGCGACAATTTCTTCCATTAATAAAAATAAAAACAAATCGTGTCTCATTTCAATGCGTAATATTCAAACTTCGTTTCTTAGCAACTTTGTTTAGTTGGCTCGAGAGACCTATAGTAGAAATATTAAGGGAGCGATTCATAAAAGCGTTTGTGTGGTCAATGGTTGTTCAGAGTTACCTGCCAGCTGGTCTGGCGTCGAGATAGGATCAGTAGGATCATATTCAGATGTGTGCAAGCTGTGAACTTGCCAGATGGAAATGCTACAAACTAACATCTAATTAGTTGCACACTTTGTGTAAGCGATTGCTTGTAAGACAAAAGTGTGTTTGTTCGTTTGTTGGTTTTTCGTTTGTCCTTCAGTTACGCTGCAACAGAGCTGGGTAAATTTTCGAGCGTACTTTTTTAGGCGTCCTATGACCTTTTCAAAGAAACTATCATTTAAAATAGACTAAACACATGTTATTTTGAAAATATACCTCATAGCTTAACTGTATATAAAACCAGATTAGAATTAATATTGAAAACGTACAAGAAATTCCACATTTAATATCCGACTTGTATGGGCGGTCTACCGCTGGGAGGCTTGTCCCACTTCAAATTGCGCTCACCAAACTACTCACTATTACACGAAATTTTAACTTATCTCTTATCAAAATATCTCATTTTAAAGGTATTTACTTCATTTCACATTTTAACACACAAAAACTTTACTAACTACTAAATTAAAAATCTGAGACGCCAATTTGTCTTTGTCCCGCGTAAAACTGCACTTTCGATGCTCGCAATTGACTACTTGTTTCTTATTAGTCAAGCGATTTCACGCCAAATTTTTTTATCGGTCCACCTGAGCATTAATCTGGCCCCAACTCGTTTGTAGAGAGGATGTCCAATACGCAGGTTTTATAATGTTCCCGAGGTAAGTTTTCCATAAAATATGTTTTGGTCACCGTGAGCGATCAGTTCGGTGGCAAGTTTTAGCTAATGAACAGAGTGATTTATTGTATCGTCAAGTTAGGATGTTATAGATAATTGCTTTGATATTACGACCTGTAAATATCTACTAAATTAATTAGGTAGTTGAGTAATTATCATTAAAAAAACCCTTTTGTCGTCATCATGGTGGCGTCATTGCGGTGGCACAGTGGGCCACCGAAATGATGAATGATGTAATCAATACGATATATACTTAAAATACATTATTATTTTCAATAATAACTTAATAAGTTTTATTTTTATAAGAAGGTAAGTAGTTACGTAGGTAATTAGGCCTATGTAGGACTCAGAGAGTTTAGTTTCAATATTTAATATTTATTGTCTCCTAAAACACAATTATGGATATGTAATTTAGTTTGGAGCTAGAGGACAGTGTATACAGTATCTAGTCTAAGCATATTTTGTATTTATATTTAAGAAAATTTGCTTACTTAATTCATTAGAGCCATTTCTATGGCTTTTATCGTCATTACGGTGGCGCGAAAAATATTTCTCCGAAAGTACTGTGTTTTAAAGGGCGCCTCCCAAATTATTAGATTTGCAGCATCTTAATCTATAATCTAACGCATTTAGTTTGGGTGAAATGTGAGAAAAAAAATTAGCCACCTAAATGACGGAAAAAAGGCCGCTCTGAAAATTTACCCAGCTACGGATCGACATGGATATAGTTGAAGATTTGGAGAGTGACATAGGCTACTTAAATTGTTATTCCGGAAAATTAGCTAATTTCGGAGTTCCCGTGGGATTTTAAAAACTAAATGCAAGCGGACAAAGTCGCGAACCTCAGCAAGTGTATATAAGTACTAGAACCTGTCCTCAATCACGTCGATCCTGTTGCGGCGTGAATAAAGGATAAAATAACATACAAACACACTTTCGCATTTGGATTACCTACTAATTATTATTAGTGAGGATCGACAGCTTACCTACTATACAAATTCTAATCTGTGGCGTGTGCTTCTTTTTTGTGATTTTGTTGAATTTCGTTATTACTATCTTGTTCCTTTGTTTTGTATTCCTTAATTCAAAGATCGTTACATAACCCAATCTTGTGCCGCTCAGGTTCAACGTTGCCCAGGAAGTCTTTGAACCCTGTTTCCCGATGCGGAATCATTTTATTATTCGACTGCATCAAGCTAAAAGGGAGGGTGATGGGAGGGGAGTCTATTTATTATTATTACTTTCTAAGAATTTTAGATGAATTAGGCCCCAGTTTATGACCCCTGAAAAAGGGGTAGTTCTAGACATAAAAGTGGTAGTACCCAGTTTTTTTATTTTTATAGAATTTTTTTGCATCTATTTTAAAAATAATAGGTGTATTTTCAGAGCACATATACTTTCGTTTTGTGAAGATAGGTTGAATTTTGGTGACTCTAAAATAAAACTTAGTCAGATATGAATCTTATTGTTTATTTTAACAAATATATGATTTATTAAATACTCATTCTTTGGCATTGCCGCGGCTCACTCCTCGCGAACATTTTATTTTGGTGAAGCTCAACATAAGTCACTTAAAACAAAATTTAGATAAATATCAACGACCTAATCATCATCATTGAGCACTGAAATAGGACAACAACGCGCAATTAAGTATACCAATATAATATTCCGAGCTAAAATAAATTAATGGAGGAATATCAGGTGGAAGGTGGTGCGACCCGAAAATAAGGAGACCGACGATGACAAACGTCACATCTCTCAGCAGCCACTCTGTCAAGAATAAACGATTGAGTAGAACATAATCCAAGACATCAGTAATCTTTAAGAAATAATATGAATTTAGTGCGTGTACTTTACTCACAAACGTGACTTTTTAAAAAAAGAACCCTTGTATTTTTGTGTATCTATATATATGTATTGTATACGTCTTTTAATAAAAATGGAATATTGAAATTGCGCGATGTTATCCAATTTTTCGCTCAAATCTTGGGCTAACTAGTCTAATAGTACCTTATATCTATATAATACAATTTACATTAAAACAATATCAATATTTACAAGATTTTTATATTGGAGATCCATTTATACTTAAACATGTATTATACTGTACGAGTATAACGAATAAAATTAATAACACCTATCGAAAGATCGCACGTCCTTTGGATTCTTGCCACCATGAAGTGCATGAAGTGATACTATACCTAGTTACCCCCAAAATACAGACTATATTTCGCGTTCCAGGGTACCTGGATGTAATAAAATACGCGTAGCCTGGAATGGAACGTGCTGTTCGTACTACCACGCGTAGTACGTACATATATAAATATTTAAGTGATTGTCCGTGATTTCAATATAACTGCTTCTTATGATGCTCCTAAGATTATTCTAGCTTAAGGCCAGACACGTTATTAAAATAGATACTTGTTTGTATAATTTTCAGAACAACTGAATTTTAATGGTACTTTCACAGGCAGGTAGAGGATCGATTGATTAAAAGCTCGGTATTCGATTTTATTTTAATGACGCACGAATACTGGAGCTGACGTAGCTGTTAGATCGCTTATGCTGAGATCTATAGAGCGTGCTGTGACTTAGCTCGGACTTAAGATTGATTTAAAACGGAACACAAATATCTTTGACACAAGTCTCGTTTTAACTCTATCTTGAGTCTGAGCAGAGTGAGAGTGCGGTCTATAAATTTCAGCTTTAGTTCCTGGTATTTAAGTGTGCTACGTTACGTGTATATGCAAATCCATCTGTGCGTGTGTTTCTGTGTTCATCATAGCTAGGCTACGCGTATACTGGAACGCTACGCTTACACTGGAACGCTACGCATAAACTGGAATGCTACGCATAAACTGGGACGCTACGCGTACCCGTGTACGCGTACGCTACGCCATCGTAGCGCGTATTCGTTTCAATGTACGACAGTAAGTTTTCAATGCAAGTTAGAAAATCCTTCCGCCTGACGTGATTGTAATCAAGAGCAAGTTTACCGTAGAACAAGATTTTTAGATACTATAATATTTTACTGTTGCAGTAAGTAGGTAGGTAAATGCCTCAAAAAGAGTTTCTAGTTCTAGAGGAATTGGCTTGGGTCAGCTTATTCTAGTCTAGTCTAGTGGGAGGTTTCGGCTACAGTGATCGCTCTATCTAATCAGTTCTTAGACCATTCAACCCAATGAATGGTCTAAGGTACATCTTGCGCCAAACCTACTCAAAACGACATAATATTATTGCCTCCGATAGCGAAATATATTATATACCCTTACGTACTTAGACATCAACATTACAGAGAGAAGAAACATTCATAGAATATTAAAAATACATTTTATTGGCTTCTACCGTGAATATTGTAACGAAACACATAATAAAGATCATATAAATATATAAACTCTAAACATTTAGAAATTTCCAAATAGGTACATTGATACGAAATAATTAATTATATATTTATTACTTCTAGAATATATTCCTAGATATATATGTTCTGGCAAATACCTGCAACTCGAAATAAAATCTCGAAAATATCATAATATAAAAATCTACATACTGCTAAAATATTTAGGTACATCCCAGGAATTTTCTAAATGATTGGAGTAGGAATCAGATATAAAACTCCACAATTCAATAACAATTACCACTTCAATTCCTTTTGGTTCTAACAATAATATTTATTAAGCGAGTCTTTTAGTTTTAACAATCAGTGTCACGTCGACGTAACATTATTTTTATGTCGATCGCAAAGTTCATCTCGGGTTCACCTACGTAGGGTTCATCTCGTATTGACGTTTAACGTAAAGTTCTGCTTATGTAAATTAGTCAGGCTTATGTGTCTCCGTCGGTGTAATGTGATGGACCTTCGACGGAGCAGACGGAATCTTCAGGAGTCCGCGAGGCGTCCCCTGCCTCACTCGCCTCCACCACACTCTGGCTGCAAGCTTTGTTCTTGCCACCGCGACGAGCTTGCAGTGCCTGAACATCATAAAAACTATAAGTTGGTATTTCAACATTTGAACTACACGTCGAATGCAAAATAACAGTCAGGATACAGTCCTATTGCAGTTGACACTTGCAGTGTCAGTGGAGTAGAACTGCATCCAAACTGCACTGCAGTCCGTCTATCTAGAGTTCTAGACAGTAGAGTTACATTTGGGTAAATTTTCGAGCGTACATTTTTAGGCGTCCTATGACCTTTTCATAGAAACTATCATTTAAAATAGACTAAACACATGTTATTTTGAAAATATACCTCATAGCTTAACTGTATATTAAACCAGATTAGAATTAATATTAAAAACATACAAGAAATTCCACGTTTAATATCCGACTTGTATGGGCGGTCTACCGCTGGGAGGCTTGTCCCACTTCAAATTGCGCTCACCAAACTACTCACTATTACACGAAATTTTAACTTATCTCTTATCGAAATATCTCATTTTAAAGGTATTTACTTCATTTCACATTTTAACACACAAAAACTTTACTAACTATTAAATTAAAAATCTGAGACGCCAATTTGTCTTTGTCCCGCGTAAAACTGCACTTTCGATGCTCGCAATTGACTACTTGTTTCTTATTAGTCAAGCGATTTCACGCCAAATTTTTTTATCGGTCCACCTGAGCATTAATCTGGCCCCAACTTGTTTGTAGAGAGGATGTCCAATACGCAGGTTTTATAATGTTCCCGAGGTAAGTTTTCCATAAAATATGTTTTGGTCACCGTGAGCGATCAGTTCGGTGGCAAGTTTTAGCTAATGAACAGAGTGATTTATTGTATCGTCAAGTTAGGATGTTATAGATAATTGCCTTGATATTACGACCTGTAAATATCTACTAAATTAATTAGGTAGTTGAGTAATTATCATTAAAAAAACCCTTTTGTCGTCATCATGGTGGCGTCATTGCGGTGGCACAGTGGGCCACCGAAATGATGAATGCCTGTATAATCAATACGATATATACTTAAAATACATTATTATTTTCAATAATAACTTAATAAGTTTTATTTTTATAAGAAGGTAAGTATGTAGGTAATTAGGCCTATGTAGGACTCAGAGAGTTCAATTTCAATATTTAATATTTATTGTCTCCTAAAACACAATTATGGATATGTGATTTAGTTTGGAGCTAGAGGACAGTGTATACAGTATCTAGTCTAAGCATATTTTGTATTTATATTTAAGAAAATTTGCTTACTTAATTCATTAGAGCCATTTCTATGGCTTTTATCGTCATTACGGTGGCGCAAAAAATATTTCTCCGAAAGTACTGTGTTTTAAAGGGCGCCTCACAAATTATTAGATTCACAGCATCTTAATCTATAATCTAACGCATTTAGTTTGGGTGAAATGTGAGAAAAAAAATTAGCCACCTAAATGACGGAAAAAAGGCCGCTCTGAAAATTTACCCATTTAACAATTCGCGGTGTAAAAGCCAGATGAACGTATATACAAAAAATTCAAAAATCGTTTTTTTTTTCATAAAACTGGTCACAAACTACCAAAACGAAATATTCAATACCTATATCACAAATTCCAAAAAAATATTATCTATTACTCTTAAATTATAATTATTTCTTTTAAATAACTGGTAAAGATTGAAGAGGCAAATCATCCTATTTTTTGCTCTCCTGTAAAATTGAGAAAATGTAGATACGTTCATCTGACTCTTACACCGCGAATTGCTATTGAATGAACTCCAGTTAGATAGATACACAATACGATAGTTTTACTACTTTCCAGCGATTCTTTTACAAAATCATGGGTAAGGAGATCTTTGTGACCGTTTTAATGTTTGCCTACTTTTTCACTTAAACCAAAATCTTATATACCCAGGTATAAAGACAGTAGTCACACACACATTTATTATGAAGAAGGTATGAAAGCCAGCGTTTTAAATAAACAGAAGGTCATTCAAGAAAGTTGGTTCATATCACGTGTCTTATGAATGAAATTTAAATAGAAAATAGGCATATAATATTTACGGGGTGGAAACGTTAGGCATCCACAGACGATTATATTTTCAATAAAGTTATGTCTAAGCTTAGCAAACTGAGCCCGAATGGAGCTAGTAACAATCAAATGCCCGTAGGGTAGACGAGCACATAAACGTAGGAGTTCAGTTTTTACCAGACCTCGGCAAAATCAAAAGTAAAGATTATGACGTCACTCGAGTGACTCACATATGTGTATGCGAGCGTCATGAAAGAGTGATCAAAAGAAAAGTAGTGGAGAGAAGAGTAGTGTAGTCATCCCATGTTAAATGTCCCATAAAACAGTGTGAGCGTATTGAAGAAGTATAATGAAGATAATTTTTGTTGTGCATCGAGCCGATGTACCTTTAGAATTGACACCACGGTTAGAATAGCTTCCCTCGTGCTCGGCTCGCCAAAGGTAGACGCAGCTTTATATATTTTAATTGAATCATATAATTTTGTTCACTATTCGTATACTCTGACTAGGTGACGTAGTTTCTGTATGAACCAAGTTTTGGAAGTCTCTTTTATAGAAAAAGGAAAACATTTGCAGGCTAAAAATAAGAAAAATAAAAGTTAGTTTTTATTTTAATATTATAATAAATAAATAATAAAAAACATAAACACACAATTTCCACCTTCTATAATATAGCGTGCGCAACAATATTAATTTGTTATTTGTTATTTATAAGATTTTTTATTAGAACGATTTAGTTAGGTATATTAGAATATTTGAATCGATACTGGCCTGAATTCTGCAAAACAAAAAGCGTACATTGTTATTCGTAGATATATTACGGAAAATATGATATGTTTAGCAGAATGCCATTCTGGGTGGGTGCGATAGGAAGGGCCCAGGGCCGCTGTGTGGCGGACGGCACAGGGGGCATGCGGGGCTCGGGCGGTGCGCATGCGATATACTCATATCTCCTTACCTTTTCACGACTGCCCTTTTTCTAAGGTCGGAGTGGGATGGAATACGAAACATTAAATTAATGAATGTTAAAAATGTTATAGAAGGGATCACACAAGGAATCTTTCAGTAACGTCCCTGTACATTGTTTTGGTTGCCTTGGATAAGGACCAGTATTTATATATCATCAGGGTACAAATCTAAAAAGTACCTAAGAGACAAACTAAAGGGTAAATAAAATACAGTGTTAGGTACACACTGAGGAATAACAGATTAATTTCTACAATCATCAAATATTTCTAGTATTTTTGCAGATTTTCAACTTTTATGAAATACCATTTTTTTTATACCTCTCTCTTCTCTTGTACTCTCTTATAAGACAGTATTATCCGATAAAATAAATAAAGTTTGTAAAAATATTGGACAGCCCTGAAAGGCTTTTTTCGGCTAAACTACAGTTTGCCCGCAGTCAGGGAATCCTTATTAAGTAACTAGTTAAGTAATAGCCGCAGTTGCGATTGGAATGTCATAACAATTTACAAATTCTCTACCTACGTTAACTTTTATATAATTTTATTATGAACGTCAGTGTATATGTGCCCTTTAAGTAGGTATAATGAAAATCACTTTTTTGGCGCTGTGTGTGTTGTAAAGTTAATATTGTTATATACAATATTGGAAAATATCAAGTTTTCAGGCACAAGAATAGTATTCTGTTAAGTGATATTTTATATGACACAGCCAGCCAGGACAGAGTCGAGATCTCACGCGACTCACATGTGACTCTGCTTAGATTTGTAGTAAATCTTCTACTACAATAATTATTGTGCACAGTTAATATTACAAAAATAAAAATGTTGCTACAGAAAATTACTTGTTCATATCGCTGCTTCAGAACTAAAGAGCCACAACTCAAAATCAAATTTATTTCACGAGAGCAGATTGAAATTTTTTTTATTTTTTTTTTTGCTTTTTTGGCTCTCTATTGTAAGTACAATGTATGATAATGCTAAAAGGGCGTACGCGTAAATTATTGTGATTTAAAGGCCGATTTTGACCAATGTCTTTACGTTATGGCCCTATTTTTGAAATAAAATTGAATTTGGAAAATTTTGAGATGTGGCCCTTTAGTTCTGAAGCAGCGATATATTGAACAATGTCCATTCAATTGAGACGTGTCGACGTTTGTTGCCGATTGACGATAAACCAAACCCCGACTCTGCGCTGTCAAGAGGTAGTGAGGTGACGTAGGTACCTGCAGCGAGAAGCGGCGGTGCGGCGGCTTGCGCCCGCCGCGGCGCTTGCTGATGTGTGGGTTGTCGCGGCGCAGCGTCTGGTTGCGCAGCACCTCCAGCTGCACGTACAGGCGCTTGAGCTCGGCGCGCACCTCCTCCGACGTGGGCTCCTCCTCGCCCTCCGCGCCGAAGCCCTCCGCCGGCCCGCGCCGCGACACCTGCTGATATTAAATGCCGTTATCGATATACTAGCTACGCGACTTCGTCTTTGCATATTAAGGTTCTTTAAATAAAGTATACTAGCCTCTTGCGCGAGCGACCTGGCGCGGTATCCATGCCACAGGCGCGGCGCTAGCACGCAGGCGAGTGCAGCGCCGGACGAGAGGTGCGCGCGCGCCGCCGCCGCTAGCGCCGAACGCTCGGGCGCCGCACCGACCATTGCCGCCGCGCGCCACGCCGCGCCGCACAGCCCCTCCGCCCACAGCGCCGCCGCCAGCCATCCGCGCTCCTGCACACCACACCACAGCGCATGACGCATAATGTCCACAACGACATTCGCTACGGAGAAGGACCACATCGCAGTGATTTTGTCACAAAAAAGGGTGGTAACACACTAATAGACAAACGAACAACGAAGTGATCCTATAAGGGTTCCGAAGTTTTTTTCGGAACCCTAAAAATTGACGTATTGTTTATTTGTTGTTCAAAACCCATACTTTGCGGCAAGCGGACCCATACCTTACAATCTTGCGCAATCTGTACAAATAGGAAGCCTATATCATTATTTGAATGATATCACAACGGACGTGTTTTAAATTTCTGTCTCTCCATTTGTCTGTTCGTATTAGCCCCTTTGGAACTTTGATTGATTTCGACAGAATTCGAAAAAAATCACCTGGAAAGGTACGTTCGCGTTCCTGGCGGCGTGCGCGATGCGCAGGCCGGCCAGCAGCAGCAGCAGCTCGGCGGCGGCGGTGACGTGGTGCCAGGCGGCGCGCGCGCAGCCCGCGCCCGCGTCGTCGCACGCCGCCGTGGCCGTGAAGGCGGACAGGTAGCAGCCCGCGCCCAGCACCATGGCCGCCACGATGCGCAACACCTGCAACCATACGGAACATTTTATCTTGCTTCATATTAAAGTAGCTTTTGTAGAACTTATCTGTCAACACAAATTAAAATTTTATTACTTTACACAAGTTTAAGAAATATTAAAAGTGTGCTCATGAAAGAACAGCAATTCAGGAGAAGGAAATATCAATAACTGTAAGCACTACATAACATAATATTGTAATTTTTGTTTAAAGATCACAAGCCGATTTTCTTGCTGGTTCTTCTTAGCGGGAAAGGCATTCCGAACCAGTAGAAAATTTTTCAGTACAAAAATGATTTGTAAGCTTGGATTAAAGTTAAATTACATTTAGTCAATTAGAATTGTAATTATATTTCAGCTTCTCATAATTAGACAAAAAATCAGAACGTAGGTATTATTTTTACTTAAACGAATGCTTGCAGAATGTCTAATTAAATGTATTTTTTTGAACTTTATAAGTAAAATTTATACTATTAAAGTGATCAATGGATACCTCAGCGTCCCTCGGCGTCCAGCGATGCGCTTTCCTCGTGCGGAATTCTGCTAGCAGCACCCATAGGCGTAGCACCACGGAGCCGTAGCACGCTACGAAGCCTAGCTCGCGGAGCCACGCGCCCGCTACGCAGCGCCAACGCGCGACTGATATGTACTGCGAAGCCGCCTAGAAGGACAAACAAATAACTATTTATGCCTGAAACGAATTGCCCATACAAACGTAATACCAAAATAATTTGTAATTAGAGAATATTTCCATCATAATAGGCGATTATTTGGATTCAAATTGTATTTATCTAGGGACCTGAATAATATATGTTTTCAAAATAGTTTACTAAAATGAAATATAAGCAAATTGCGTATTGTATGCAATAATAAAATAGTTTACTAAAATGAAATATAAGCAAATGCGTATTGTATGGCAATTCATCCTCCGCTGGCCTCTTGAAGAACTCTCATTTCCCGGGAAACAAGTAGCTAAGATAACTCCTGTTTATTCACGTAAGCCCGGTGAAGTGCGCGCTCATGAAATATCAAACGTACGAAGTAGTATAACGTGAGTGTTGACTCGCAACCAGTAGGGTTAGTATAAGATTTAATTCTATTGATCGTATTCGTATTCGATAGTATTACGTCACCGTCACGTTTGCAATTCATCTACTTGACTTGGTCGGTTAGTTACAATATCTATCAAAAAGTGCGATATTTTAATCTGACATAATATGTAAAGCGAATAGCACCTACTCATAATTTCTATAATCTTATATTTATCAATCGATTGATCTATCTCAAAAAGATCTCAAATCAAAAGTTGTTGTTATTCATTTTTGATAAAATTAGATACCTATTCATACCTATTGTTTGAAAACACTACACAGGCTACACAATTGTATTATAAAACAAAGTCACTCAATCGGTTTGTTTGTCTGGGCGCATTGACCTCTAAAAGTACTGTACGGGTTTTTATCAGTAGTCAGAATGGTTAGGTGTACAATTTATATTTATCTTTAATGTAAATTAGCTGAAATATGACGATATTCCGATTAAGTTTGTTAGCCAGCCATCCAATTTACAACTGAATCTTTACTCGTATAATATAAATTATACAATCAAATCATTTCGCAGACTCAGGCTATCCACTAGTGAAGACCGAACGCAAAACTGTACAGTAGTTTTTGAAATTACCGCTAACAAACTCTGCGAAGGGACTATTTTTCTGTCTTCTTCTTCTGAATATATAAAAGGAAAAGGTGACTGACTGACTGATTTATCAACGCACAGCTCAAACCACTGGGCAGATCGGGCTGAAATTTGGCATACAGATAGCTATTATGACGTAGACATCCGCTAAGAAAGGATTTTTGAAAATTCAACCCCAAGAGGGGTAAAATAGGGGTTTGAAAGATCGAATTCATTGTGAGCGAAGCCGCGAGCAAAAGCTAGTTTATTATAAATTTTTAGTTACTGATGACTAGTCTCAGAAGATAAACCATATAGAACTACGGATTTTCTTAGAACTATTTTAAGGGAACAAAAAATTATAGAAAAGCCAAACTGCGCAAAGCGCCTAATTTACGAAGCCTACATATTATTTTTTTAGATAAGATCTTCCCATTTTTTATTTCAGTTGAGAAACTAATTACGGCACTTAAACGTGCACTTAAACTAATTTAGGAAATTATAATAGTTTATTAGCCTTGACATGCTAATTTACAGAAATAAGGACAGTAATGATAACATTTTATCCGGCTAGGAAGGTATAATGCATAATTGAGTGGCTTACCGAGCCATACATTAACATGGCGCCAAGGAGAACCACTTCCAGCACTGTCCACATGCCCATGGCCACCGCCTGGAAACAGTAACAAAATGTAATGAGTATTTTTTTATTTTCTATACTGTGTGCTATTTCACTTAAAACTCCCTCTTACCTCAAAGAGAAATTTAATTTTCTTGGAGTGCAATCCAATTTAAGACCATGCCGTACTTTAATATTGGAAATCCCTGCACATAAAACGAAGTTTTTCAATAATTCGTTCACTGTGCAGGCTGCTGTGCTTTGGAATGCACTTCCACTGGCCATACGCCAATCTAAATCACTAGGCATTTTCAAGAACGCTGTAAAGAATCATTATCTTGCAAACTGAAGACGACTCTTATTATTATCATGTATAATATATATTAGTAGTATAAAATATAGTATATACTAGTCTATTTTATTTATATATATGTATAATATTGTTTCATTTATTTGTTTATTATTGGTATATGTATATTAGTATGTAGTTATTTGTATGTACGTATGTTATAGGAAATGACCACCTGCAACGCATTTTTTTCTTAAGTTTTCCTATTCCTAAGGTTGCCTGGTAGAGATCGCTACTAAGCGATAAGGCCGTATTTTGTGTCATACCTTTTGTCTCTCTTTATATTTTTTTTTTCTTTGTTGTTGTTATGCTGTTATTGTATGTATATGTTGTTGTCATAAATGTCATTGGTTACTAACAGATTTCAAACGCTCCGGCTCTCACACTTGCATTGGAAGTACAGTACATGTACAAAAGGTATATGAGTATGCGGACGTGCATTTTGTATTTCAGATTTAAGGAACAGAGAGAGAGGAAGACTAAGGACAATTCAAGACTTATATATTATATCAAAATAATAGTAACATTAATTTATACGATTTTATATGCACATTGAATCTAAATTCACCATGAATTAGAACAAAATATCAATAAAAATTGTTCGATAAAAATTTTTTTCAAAGGCTGCTCTAAAATCTTGATTTTAGTTAATTAAGTATTGTTTCAAAGTCAACATACATATATTAACTTAATGTTGATCAACTAAAATCGCCTCATGAGAATGTATAATTTGATGAAAAAATTTCTGCTACTGAGTTTACGATAGTGGGAAAAATGCCTTACAATGCTAATAAATCAGTTTCACTGTAGTTACTTACTTTACACTTTCTCTTTTTGAAAATGATGAATCCTATAACGAGACACAGCAGCATGCCGGCCAGGTTGGCCGCCAGCAGCGAGGCGCGGTACGCGTCTGCCAGGCACGCGGCCGGGTGGCTGCCCAGCCCGCACGGCGTGCAGTTCAGCTGCCCGCTCTGCGCCAGCCGCGCGCCGCCCAGCCACGCGCCGCCGCCCGCATGCCAGTGGCCCGAACTGCATTTGCATCGATACTACGACGAAATTAAATTATTATTAGCTATACCGATAATGACAAAAAATCACATTACCTTATGAAATACCTACTGCCACAATTTACTATACTTTTATGAACTAAATATATGTAAGTAAACCACGTTTACCTGTAATCTTTGTTCTTCGTTTTCAGTCGGTAAGGCCTCACAATCGGTCGTAGCCGGATCGCACAGCGGCGGACCACCTAACCATTCATACATAGTTTCTTCACACGGCACAGCCGGTACGCGGCGGAAAATCGCAGCAGCCGCTCGGACCGGACCGGCGCCTCTCGCCGCGGCGGTCCCGCCCCACCAGCCCGCGCCGCTGTCGCACGAGTACCACGCATTGGACCACAGCACCACACTCGCGTTCCAGGCGGAGGCTAACGTTCGCCAGAATTGTTGAAGCGCGGCCGAGTTATTTTGTTGGAACACGATCAGCCTCGGCGGGTCTGCGATGTAGAGCACGCCGAGGTGCAGCTGCGGCGCCCCGAGCGCGACGGCGGCGGGCGGCGGCTGCAGCGGCGCGCGCGCGGCCGCGCGGGCCAGCGCCGCCGCGCGCACCTCGTCCGCCGCGCCTTGCTCCACCAGCTCGGACAGCGCGCGGGCGGTTTGAGCCACTGTCGCTTCATACTCTCGGGCGTTCTAAACACAAATTACATTTTTATCGATAAGCATGTTAATCTCAAAAACCGCTTCGGAAGTCGCTCATTAAGCGAAAACAGCAAAACCTGGTAAGCAACGACTACGAGGTCTCACACGCTCGAACGCTTAATTCTATTGATTCTATACAACAGGGCGACATTACATAATGTCAATCAAAATCAAAGAAATAAGAGCTTGTAGGTATGTA
Organism: Hipparchia semele; assembly: GCA_933228805.2. NCBI lineage: Eukaryota > Metazoa > Arthropoda > Insecta > Lepidoptera > Nymphalidae > Hipparchia > Hipparchia semele. The sequence goes on along the minus strand of OW121709.1, from coordinate 5,189,239 downwards.
GGTACCCAAACCCGTATTTAGTCTAGTTGTGAAGCTTTGAAAATGAGGCAAGAATAAGCCTTAAAAAATTAATGCCGGTTTTCACCAACCATACTTAAATCACTTTTACAAAGAGTTCGTGAAAACGAATTTGACAGGAAGTGTCACTATATTCGGCAACAGTAATAATAAAAGTTAGGGAACTTCGTCGGTGAAAACGGGCATAAGACATTCATCAGTAAAGGGAACGGATACCGATGGCAGCGGCGGCGGCCTCTTGAGCAGCAGGGGGTCGCAAGGGGCGCGGGACGGGGGCGCGGACGGCGGGCCGGCGGGCGCGGCGACGCACGCGGCCCACGCCAGCGACAGCGCCACGCAGCGCGCCCACCGCGCCCCCATCGCTCACCTGCACCCCGGGCTCTGCAAGCGCAATCAACAGTTTAAAACATGCAACCTTTTTTTTGTTACAATCATAATATCTGAACCATAAAACCAGTTCCAAGATTCGTCACGTATACTGGCCTCTTAATATTGTACAGTAAATTGATACTCTAGTATTATTATACCTACTTGTAAAGTTCCATGATGTCTACCACATTATTTTTCAGGGTTCCATACCTTATACGTAATTGAAACATGACTCTTTAAAAAAAAATTCATTATCAAAGTACTTACTGACTCTACTTTTTACATGCGTTTTCGTATTGAATTCATATACATAAGCAACGATATATAGCATACGATGTGCGTAATTGATATCGTACAAGTCTTGATAATGTCACTCTTAAGATACCGATAAAATGAGAGTAGATAAACTAACCTGTGCAAATTATTTTGTTTACTAAAACCATGTTTCGCGGTTCTGTTTTGATGTAATATATAATACTTATGAAATAATTTTTGTAGAGATTGATTTTCCATTTAAATAATGATCTGTTACCATTGTTACGATATTAAATACATAAATTGTAACAAATATTAATAAAATGTATTTTTTTCAGTTTACTCGCAACCGTAGTTGCGTTTGGAGGGTGTAAATCTGATCGTCATAATGTAAGGAAATTTCCCGAAGGTTTCCTGCTGGGTACTGCAACCGCCTCCTATCAAGTTGAAGGTGCTTGGAATGTGGATGGTACGCGAATAAAAAATACGTTGTGATCTCATAGAAGTTCGGATATAAACAATACGAGTATAATTTTGATTACAGGCAAAGCTGAAAACATTTGGGATCATTTGACACATACCAATCCTTACATAATAAAGGACTGCTCGAATGGTGATATCGCTGATAACTCTTATTATTTGTACAAAAGAGACGTAGAAATTATGAGAGAGTTGGGAATAGACTTCTACAGGTTTTCACTATCTTGGCCAAGGATTCTACCGACTAGTTTTTCCGATAAAATAAACGAAGCGGGAGTGCAGTATTATAACAACTTGATCGATGAAATGTTGAAGTACAATATCGAACCCATGATTACACTTTACCACTGGGATTTGCCGCAAATATTGCAAGATCTAGGCGGATGGGCAAATCCACAAATTGTTGAATGGTTTGGTGATTATGCACGAACAGTGTTTGAATTGTTCGGCGATAGAGTCAAGTTGTGGATCACAATTAATGAACCGTATCAAGTGTGCAATCAAGGATATGGTGACAGGATGAAAGCTCCCATGATAGACAGCAGCGGTGTCGGCGAGTACATGTGTACTAAGAATTTGTTGTTAGCGCACGCAAGAGCCTATCATATTTTTGACCAGGAATTTAGGCCGAAGTTTGGTGGTTCCATTTTTATTGCGTTTAGCGCTCAGTGGTATGAACCATTAAATGAAAATGAAATCGAAGCAGCCGCGGATGCCAATCAGATCATGGTAAGCTTTACAACATCTAATTTACCCCGAGATAGTTTTTCTTTAAAAATTACAGCTCTTTAACAGAAATAGAAAGGATTTAAAAGCCTTTCTATTTCTATTTGCTTGATTGTAAGTACAAAGTACGATATTATAAATTATAGGGAGAGCAATTTGCCGTTTAGTACCAATAATAATCTCTGCGCTAGGTCGCGGAAATACATGCGGACGGACGGACTTGATGAAATTATAAAGGTTATAAAGGTTTGGTAAAGGTAGGAAGGTTATTATAAAGGTTAAGGTAGATTACTACGGAATCCAAATCAGGCGATCAATCCTAGAACTATTAGAAAAATAAAAATATAATATTTTCAACTTTCAACCTGTTTAATAGATTCTTTTTGCAGTGGGCTCAGTATGTTCATCCAATATTCTCAGAGACTGGGGACTTCCCACCTGTAATGAAAGAGAGGATTGCGACGAGGAGTCTGGAACAGGGCTTCCCTAGATCTAGGCTTCCAGAATTGACTTCTGAAGAAATCGAATACATACGAGGAAGTTCTGACATTTTTGGTCTGAACCACTACAGTAGCTACTATGTGTGGAGGAATGAATCTGTTATCGGCAAATATCAATCTCCGTCGCTGCTAGATGACCTCGGAGTGGACTTGTATCAACCGGCTGAATGGCAAATCGGTGAATCGGAAAAAGTTAAGGTAACTAAACATATCTTTCGATTGCTATATAGTTGTATTAGTTTGCGACGACTATAACGTAGATTGCTTTGATTTTGTTCTATGTCGAATGCATGAAAGCATGTAGGAATTTCGGTAACAAGATTCTAAATTTAAAATTTGTTCCTTCAGAAACTCGATACAGTACTACACATTCATTTCAAGCTGGCCGTCGTTGACCGTCGTCGTTACAAAATGACGTCATACCGTACCGTTGACAAGAAAATATTACCTAATTGTATTTTTAGTGTAACCACGACGGTGTCGGAAGTTTTCTTCTCTGGCAATACTTTCGTGGCAATAACATCATAAATGTCGAAAGGCGTGAACCGTCAACCTTTCAGTTTTCAGTTAGGCTTTTGAGGCTTAGAACAAACGACAATATCTTTAACAAACCAGTGGTTCATTACTTTTAGTTTGCGCCATGGGGTTTCTACAAACTGTTGACACAAATAAGGGAAGATTACGGAAATCCACCAGTATACATCACGGAAAATGGATTTGCAACGTTCGGTGGCTTGATGGACGACCATCGTGTTCAATATTACAGAGAGTACTTATCAGCTCTCTTAGACGCTGTCGATGAAGGGTCGGATGTCCGGTGCTATGCCGCTTGGAGTCTTATAGATAATTTCGAGTGGATGTATGGATATACGTAAGTGCTTTAATAACACCTCCCACTGTCCTGTACAACTCATTTTTTTTCTTAGCCATAAAATTGTCTGGAAGGGATCGTTGATCAGCGATAAGACTATGATGTTGTTTTTGGTGTAATCCATTTTTTTGTTGTGCAATAAATTGTATAATAATAATATTATACAATAATTGCTGTGCTATCATTCTGAGTTGTATTTATAGAAGCTTATATTCAAAATATTTTTAGAGGCACATTGATCGTGGCTGACTTAGTCATTTAGAGCACAATGTATATTTGTAGAGGCGAATAATGCTATTAAATAGAAGCTTGTTTAATTACAAGCCATTATTTTTTATACGGGTAATATCGAAAACGAAAGTTAGGTAATGGTGTCAATGATTTACCTACAACAAACGATATAGGTACGAGTAGGTAGCTCTGCTTGCCTGTGAGTTTGAAGCAACAAACACACAGTCAGACAAAAAATTTGAGAATTTGTGGTATGTGCTTAAAGTACCTATTTGGTTTGGGCTCTCATTCAAAATTTAAATAAACAATGTTTAAAAGCGTGTGATATGGAAATAGCTGCCTCTTATTTAGCTTGAACTTTTAAAATGTGATTGTTTGAACGATAGGTAGGTGGGTATACACCCATAGTTTTCGATGAACTAAAGAAATTAAATCAATGTTCTGAATTATCCAGGGAGCGCTTCGGCCTATACGAAGTGGACTATGAGGACCCGCAGCGCAGGCGCACGCCGCGCAAGTCCGCCTACGTGTACAAGGAAATGCTGCGCACGCGCACAATCGATTACCACTATGAGCCCGACATGAGTGTGCCACTTAATATCGACGAAGGAAACTGATTTTATTTAATTAATTAATCGATTAAATTGAAGTGTTCAAAACATCTGCCTGTTATTACCAAGCACGCACTCTTAGGGTTCCATTGTAAATCAAGGAATCCTAATGGTTAAGTCCAGTCGGTCTCTATCAAATCTACGGAATACGGCTAATACCTATACAAAGTATCTATATTTAAGGCTTACAATAGTAACACACCCCTCCCTTTTGAGGGGGTCTCGAAAACAGACCCCTCAAAAGAAAAAATGTTCATAGCGTACCTCCAATACTTTTGAAAGACCTTTCCAGTGATACACCACACAGATTTTATTGTACAACTTTGTCGGCGTAATTAATATTAATATCTAAAATCTTTGCGCTAGGTCGCGTACAGGCGGACAGACGGACGACCTTGGCGAAACTATAAGGGTTCCTCGTAGTTTTACTAGGTGCCTATGAAATGAAATGAAATGAATACACTTTATTATATACCACATAAATACAGAAACATATATAGAAACATAAATTTAACTTAAAATAAATGAGAGCACAAATGGCGGCCTTATCGCTAAGAAGCGATCTCTTCCAGGCAACCAGTCATGTCTTAAAATGAGTAGTTTAATATTAGTATTCAATTCGATGCCTTAACATGGGTAGCCTAAGTATGTCATGCTCTCTTTAAAGTTTCTGTGGTGGTGTCGTGTGGTGCGGGTTGTTACGTTCCCTCAAATATGGTTGAGCGAAGCAATGGCTGGATCATGCGTCATGCTCGTGAACGGGTGCCACCAACGGGAATGGGTCTGCTTTTGCCTGCCTGTGTTAACATGTATTGAATTGTATTTATTTGTATTTGTATTGTATTTATTTTTACTTGTATTGTACTCAGGAAAATTCATCGTGGAAGCACTGAATACATAGCATATTCAGTGCTTCCACGATGAATTTTCAATAACAATTGTAAAATTTTGATTTTTTTGAAAAGAGCAACCGCCGAGTTTCTTGCTGGCTCTTCTCGGCAGGAAAGGCATTCCGAACCAGTGGTAGATTCATTGACGATTCAAAAGTGCTTGTAAAAGTTTATTTGAATAAAAAATATTTCTATTTCTATTTCTATTTCAACCATGATGCAAGGTGGATATGATGATAGGATAGAAAATGAGGGTGCACACATTACACAAAACTGAATAAAAATATTATACGTAATAATTAATACATAGATAATTAATATTTAATACATATACCTACACATATATAAATACAAACATATATTGTACATATAATACACACATATACAACGTGTAATGAAACTCCGAAATAATACTGAAGGAGGTGAATGTGCTCATGAAACATTCCCCAAGGAACATAGGTCGAAATGTGAAAAAAAATGTGGACCTCCCATACAAAATTGACGATCAGCTGACTGATTTACTATGGGAGGTAAAATTTTTTTTTTCATATTTCGACTTAGGTTCCTTGGAGAAAGTTGTTCAGTTTCATGAGCACATTCACCTCCTTCAGTATTATTTCGGAATTTCATTACACGTTGTATATACCTACATATACACACATAGAATAAAGTAAATTGTATACAAGACCCGGAGCAAAGAATAAGACTAGAGCGCTAAATGCGCTAGTAGCATTAAAGGACTAATTAAGGATTATTAGAAACTAGCTTTAACCCGCGGCTTCGCTCACGTTAGATTCGATTTTTTAAACGCCTATTTTACCTCTGGGGTTGAATTTTGAAAAATCCTTTCTTAGCGGATGAGCTTATATGTTTGCAAAACTATACATATTACGTATAGATATAATTTATTATTCATTTATTTATTTTTATTTTATTTTTTAAAAAAGAACATAGCCAAGCTGAAGTTGACTAATATCCTTCTATCCCTTCCAAATAAGCGGAAAGCTTGTGCTAGGAGTGGGTACAACGATAGATTTATGTACCTATAAGCAATTATTTTCTACGGTAGGCACACAATCTACGAGCCGACATAATTTTTTAAAATATTTACACTATCGCATGGCTGCGATCACTCTTGATGATAAATGAATCCAGCTTAGAAAATATCTATTCATTTTTGATTTAAAGGTAGTATAAACAACAGAAGCCAGAGAAGCATTTCAAATTTTAGCGGTGCATGTCAAGAACGAGGAAGTAAAGTGATTAGTAAGTGTCCGTGGGATGTCAACCATTTAGCGGAGCAGACTGATGCCTTGCGGTTCGATAGTAGAAAGGTGACGGTAGAACTGAAAGTAACAAGCATACAATATATCAACTCGGAAAGGGATCTGCTTCCATACATTTACAATTAAATTCCACAGAATTTACTATCGAGTTCCACAGTATTAACTCGTACTATGGTATCCCACAGTATTTACTGTGGGATTTAGTAAAAGTTTTATTGGTAATATTTCTTTTTCCAATCTTTCTTTGAATAGTGGTATTCTCTAATTTGCATCAGTGTAACGATCGCAATGACATTGGCTGGTACTCTCTGGCTATTGGTTGAAATGTATCGATGCAGCAAGAACGCCATAAAATCAGCCAATCAGACGTCATTGCGATCGTTATACTGATGCAATCATTTTTAGAGAATACCTGATACAGGTTTTAAATTGATTATTTTGACGCTATTAACTGTAAAAGTTACTTCATTTTATATATATAAAATGAAACCCAGAGATTCTCTAAGAGCCTTTTTTAAAGATATCAGTATATTGACTATGCCATCACTTTATATCTTTGAAAATATTATGTATGCTAGAAAATATCTTCCATCTCTAATAAAAAACACCGTTTGTCATAGTTATAATTTGCAACATTCGCATGTTCAGTTGGCCGTGCAGAAATGCAGGTTATCGAAAACAAGTACTTAAGTCATTTATAGGAAACTCTATACGCTTTTACAATAAAATTCCAAAGGACATTAAGTACAAATCTTTCTGACATGCAATTTAAAGCAAAAATAAAATATATTCTAATAAAAAAGGCATATTATAAAATAAATGATTATATAGAAGATAAAAACGCCTGGAAAATCTAAGTGTGCACGAGCCATTGTGAGGTTAGGAAAAAATTAAATTATGTGCTATTGTATATATCTTTTCTGTTTTTTTCTGACATAAAAATTATGTACTTGAGTACCTATTTATTTTTTAATCATATTTGTTATGTTTAATGACATCACATTATTATTATATTTTGACCCTTGACATAAGTAGTACATAATTTTTTCTTTTGACATTTAATTAATTTATTTTTATTTTTATTAAGTATTTTGTACTTATTGATGTACAATTTGTTGACATTCGTAAGCGCTTTTGTAAGTCTAAATCGAAGAAATAAACAATACTATACAATACAATACTCTAGTCAAATCAACACAACATTTTCGTCACGAATTACGATAGACGATACCTAATGCAGTACCTACATAGATAACAAAAAAGCGGCGGCTAACGCTTTCGTGGACCCTCTTACAGAGTACTTTGGGGCCTATGAAAGGTTAGATTGCAAGAGTTGATCTGTGTATAATGCTAGGTCGGTACGTAATTACTATTAATAATTATAACAAATAGAGTTATATAACATTGGAGATACTAACACAATACACATAATATGATATTGGAGATCTGTAGACACAGACACCTCATACGGCTTTATTTTTATTTCGGAAAGTGTTTTGTATAAAGTGTTCCTCAAAATATATTTTCATTTACTTCATAAATGAACGCGATGGTGAGTGATATTTCCTGAAGTATTAAAACGTTATTGAAGGTGATGATAAGACATTTTTAAATTTTGAAATAGAATATTTTTATCCTAAACGTTATTAAAGTACATATAAATATAGGATACTAGCGGCCCGCCCCGGCTTCGCACGGGTATAAAATATATAGCCTATGTCATTCACTGATAAATTGATTAAAATCGATCCAGTAGTTTTGATTTATTCATTACTGCCCGTGGCCCGCACGCGTTTAGAGTAAAACAATTCTTCTTTCCCTAAACTATGAAGATTTCCTGCTATCTTTGGAATATCTAAATTCATACACTACATTTTTACTTTTTACATTTTTACATATTTTTTCTATTTTTACTACAATTAATATATTACAGAATGTCTTTATATACAACGTTCACAGATTCTTGTCATCTATACAAATAAATAAAATTGAAGTGTCTGTTTGTACTATCAAAAGAACAGCTTTTTACTAACTGCATACGAAAGTAGATACGATACTTATACCCAGAAAACAATTTTTAAAATTTTTGTCTGTCTGTCTGTCCGTCTGTTTGTCTGTCTGTCTGTTTGTTACCGCTAATCTCGGGAACGGCTGGACCGATTTTGACGGGACTTTCACTGGTAGATAGCTGATATTATCGGGCAACGTATACTTTTTTAACCGACTTTCGAAAAAGGAGGAGAAGGAGTTGTGTTTTTCTACCTCTGCATATCAATGTCTCCGTGATTTCTTAACCGATTTGCGTGAATCTTTTTTTAATCGACATAAAAACTTTGCGAGATGGTCCCATAAAAAGTTCGGGTTCCAACTCCTCAATCCTGATGCTGCAGGGGTACTGCTCCCCTAAACTGTGGGGATTTAGAAACTGTTGATTATGAATAGTTATTGTAGGGACCAAATAAAGACTACATCGTTAAATTCCAGGACCCAACTCCTCAATCCTGATGCTGAAGGGGTTCTGCCAACCTAAACTGTGGTGATTTAGGAACGCGGATGAAGTCGCGGGCGTCCGCTAGTTAGACAATATGTTTTGTAGGCACGCTCTCGCCGCCCCGACCGGCTGGAACCGCCGCAAGCGCTAAGTCCCGCAATTTTTAAATCTGTAATATCTTCGAAAATATTCATTTAAATCATATGCTGTAAGGGGCCATATAGATCTAAATCAATCAACAATGTATTTAAGGTATTTAATTAGATAAGGATTAATGCTGTATTCGTTAAAGTCGCTTCGAAAATTAGCCATTATTTGTCGTAAAAAGTAAATGACAAAAAAACGTTATTGTGGGATATCTATAAGAGATAGACATATACCATCGCGGAGTTTTCTGTAGACCTTTTCAATGTGTACAATACTTAGTACATTATTTTGATAAATCTCGTAGGGTTCAGCCTGCGTTTGCAATGTAAGCGGAAAAAATGTAATTATTTACGACATCACCTTAGAAACCTCAAAAATAACAGTATTTCTGCACTATTTAATGGATGTTATTATACATATAAACCTTCCTCTTTAATCACTCTATCTATTAAAAAAAACCGCATCAAAATCCGTTGCGTAGTTTTAAAGATTTAAGCGACCAAGGGGAAATAGGGACAGAAAAAGCGACTTTGAAAATGAAAAAATGAAAAAAAAATGAAAAAATATTTATTTGACAAAACAATATTAACAATAAATACGATAATATCCTTTGGGACCCACACTAGGTATTCCTGTATCGTGGGGCCCAAATCTTTGTTTTATACTATGTAGTGATAGTGATAAAGAGAATGTTCAAGGAGGAAAGAAGTGTGCTTTGCCGAGCCTTTTAAATATGGCATGAGATTGCGCACGCCGAATATGAAGTGGTAAGGAGTTCCAGAGCCGAGCAGCCTCAACAGTAAAGGACTTAGAATAAAAGAAGTATTATGTGAAGGAATTTTTAAAATAAGATTGCTATCAGAACGAAGGGAGCGACAGTGAGAGTCCCCGAGGAACTCAAACCGCTCTTTAAGGTAATGTGAGTATTCCTGCGAAGGCAAATAGGAAGCCACTTGAGTTTTTCGCGAAATTCGGAAACATGGTCATATTTTCGGAGCCCAAATATGAACCGTATACAAAGATTCTGAATGCGCTCAAGTTTATTAAGCAACTCTTGATTTAAATTAACATAACTCGTGTCCGCATAATCGAGAATTGGTAATAGGAGTGATTGTGCAAGCGCAATTTTAGTTGGTATGGGTAAGAAATTGCTGAGACTACGAAGAGACCCAACCGAAGCAAACATCTTCCTACTTACCTCACTTACCTGTGGAGCCCAAGGTAGGAATCTGTTAGCCTGAACATAAATTTGGAGATCATCAGCAAACAGGTGGTAGCGAGAAGATAATCTGGAAAACTATTAATTCAATACCTAAATTATTCTTAACGTTCCGGAAATCAGCTATTACCTAAATGGAAAATTACAGTCCATGAAAGATAAAATTTTCACGCCGGCAATGTATCAAGATAATCTGAAGGTGTTTCATACTAACAAAAACCTTCCGCTTAAACATTAAGGTTAACATAACATAACAATTAACATAGCGTAATTATTATATTAAGAAGTACTGCACTTCAATATACCGCATTTATATTCTAGACTCTTTTGGGATAGTACCTAAAGTCATCAGTGGTTTCCGTCGTTAAGCAATAGATTTCCAAAACTGAACATAAGACTCTAATAGGGATTTCCACATGTATAAGTCAATTATAAATTAAGTAAAAAAACATATTTTTACCGTTGAAAACATGGCCTATTATCGCTATAACTTAATGTGAGTACCTATCACATACTATTTATATTCAGTTTCATATTCCTATCATTCTTAACAATTTTAAAATTAACTCAATAGGTTTAGGCGTAATTTCCTAACTTAACTATAGTCTGATTTTTAATTCCGTGGAATTCTGACATATCTTAATGTTACCAGAGATTTAAAAAATCCCACAAAAAAGATAATAAATTGAAACTTATACAAATAAAAATCAATGGCCGCACATAGGCATATTATGACAAATACCTGACAGATAGTTTGGGGTAAAATCGAACTACGGTGGTAATACTGTTTTTCATACAAATAATTCGCTCTATTTACAAAATGACATCTGTCAGAATTCCACCGAATTAAAAATCAGACTATAGGCATACTTTCTAACGTGACAATAATGTCACATATTTTTTTAAATTGAACTTATTATTTTATTTTTTATTTTAGTTAAGTCTATTGTAAAATAATTATGAATAATACTTTTAAAAATTAAAAAAATAATATTTTTTATAAAAATTAATATTTTATTTTGCAAAATTAATATTTTATTTTGCAAAATTAAATTATTTAAAATACAAATAATTTAACTATGAACTTTATAATATAGTCGTGAATTACAGATTATCAATATTAGTTCATGTTGCGCACGGAAATGTTGCGGGACCCAGTTGCAAATATCGTAAATTCCCTCGCGGATTTATGTTCGGAACAGCCACCTCCTCTTATCAAATAGAAGGATCTTGGAATGTAGACGGTAATAGATATTTTTTATATTAGATATTTTTTATTATTTTACCACTATTATAATTTATTAAAAGTGGTATTAATTATTTAATTAATACCACTTTTTCAGTACCTAATCATTGAAATTAGAAAAATATATACATAGGTATTTATCGTCGAATGAATAAATTTTGAAATACATATCGTTGAAATACACGATATTGCCACCAGGCACGTATCACTAATTACGTAATTAATAGGCGCTAATGAGCAGTTTGATCGTGACTGTAGTGTGAAGAGATCAAACTTGGGCGCGCAATTTTAAAATTTCTATAAAGTACGAAATCGTGTGTGAAATCTAGACTTAACTCTATAGTAAAAATGTAAAATATGATATAGATTTATCCTCTTTATATGAAAAAAAATATACATTTTCAACAGGTAAAACTGAAAACATTTGGGATCGTTTAACTCACACGCGACCAAATTTAGTAACTGACAATTCAACTGGCGATATCGCAGACGATTCATACAATTTATATAAGAGGGATGTAGAGATGTTAAGAGAACTGGGTGTTGACTTCTACAGGTTCTCAATTTCCTGGACAAGAATACTTCCCACAAGTTTCCCAGATAAAATAAATAAGGCTGGAGTAGCTTATTACAACAATTTAATCGATGAATTACTCAAGTATAAGATCCAACCCGTAGTCACAATATTCCACTGGGACCTGCCACAGAAACTTCAAGACCTGGGAGGGTGGGCAAACCCTTATATTGCTGATTGGTATGCGGATTACGCAAGGGTTCTATTCGATTTGTTTGGAGATAGAGTCAAATACTGGGTGACAGTAAATGAACCCCCACAAATTTGTTACTTTGGATATGGTGAAATTATTCTGGCTCCTGCTCTGGACATTAAAGGAGTAGCTGAATACCTTTGTGCAAAAAATGTACTTCTAGCTCACGCTAGAGCGTATCACATCTACGATAAGGAATTTAGATCCAAACAAAAGGGGTTCATTTTTATATCATTGAGTGCTCAATGGTATGAACCTTTATTCAAAAACGAGCCTAAACCAGCTTATGACGCAAGTAAATTTGAAGTACGTACCTACATTTGGATGTTTAATTTTGAAACCCCGACGCAAAAAGAGGGGTGTTACTAGTTTAACTTGTGTATCTTTGTGTTCTTTCTTAGCCTCCAACGAATGAATCGATTTTGATGTGGTTCTCTTCGCGATGGTTCTTAGCTATAATTTATGAAGATCTGTTCATGGGTTTGAAGATCATCAGCTCATTTCCAACTTGATTGATTTGAAATTTGGTGTACGATTACTTCGGATTATTGGCAAGACATACTAACCTTGAGCTGATGAGGCAGCATCGAGTAGTTTGCGAAATATCCAACCCCTGGGCAACTTACATCAGAGTAGGTGTTAAATAGATGATGATCGAGGATCGAGAAGGAGGATCTGATGATGGAGCAGAAAACTGAGTATATCATACATTTACCGGCCATGGAGTCCATAATTTATGTCGGGGGTGTTTAAAATTTTCAATTTACACTTGTTATATATAAGCTTGCAAGTTTCTGTAATATCAAAACGTTTCAGTGGGAACAGTATGCACATCCGATTTTCTCAAAGACCGGCGATTTTCCTCCGGCGATGAAAAAACGAATCGCAGCGAGGAGCGCAGAACAAGGGTTTGCTAGATCCAGATTACCTGAATTTACACGGAAGGAAATTAAACTCATACGGGGGTCGTCTGACTTTTTTGGATTAAACCATTATTTTACCTTTTACACGTACAGAAATGAGTCAGCATATGAGTATTATGAGTCCCCTTCTTTCAGAGATGACATAGCAGTGTTCTATAAAACTATGCCCGAGTGGTGTATGGGCCGTTCAAATTTTACACTGGTACCTAGCAATTTTTTGATTTTATTTACATATATTATATAAAAATAGTGTCATAAGACATCCATTAAACAGATTTTAATCACTATATGTTAACATATTAACGTGATCATCATCAGCAACTCATCAACGGCTAGTCACTACTGAGCGCAGGTCTCCAGAAGGGTTATAACCCATAGTCCACCACGCCGGCCCAATGCAAATTGGCAGACTTCATACACCTTTAAAAATATTATGGCGAACTCTCAGCTCTACATAAACGCATATGACTCCGCAAAGTCAAAGGTGACTCAGACGGGATTGAATCTACGACCCCACGAATAGAAGACCACAATCCTAACCACAAGGCTAGCGATATTAACCTGATATTATAAGTTATCTATAGCTCAGCGAGTTGCGAACTGAAGTGGAAATTGCGGGGCACATAGTTCGAAGAGCTGACGGTCGTTGGGGTCTCAAGGTGGTGGCAACCCCTTAACGGGAAGCGTTGTTGCAATAGGTGGACCAACGGCATCAAACGAGTCGCAGGGAGCCGCTAGATTCAGGCGGCGCAATACCGAAACCTGTGAAAGTCCATGCAAGAGGCCTTTGTCCAACAGTGGACGTCTATCAGTTGATAAAGATGAAGATTATAAGTTTTTACGAGTATTTTGCATTAAAATTGTTTTTATTTTTTGTATTAGTTTGTTCCATGGGGATTCTACAAATTACTAACATACATAAGAACGGAATACGATAATCCAGCCGTTTACGTCACTGAGAATGGATTTGCCACTCACGGGGGTCTTATTGACGACGAACGTTGCTTGTATCACACGGATTACTTGTCTGCCATGTTGGACGCGATCGACGAAGGTTCGGATGTTCGAGCGTATACGGCCTGGAGTCTTATGGATAACTATGAATGGACAAAAGGATACACGTAAGTTTGACTTATAGAAATCAGAAAACTAGTTGCACATCTAAATCTCATCTAGATCACAGATAATCTTTCTGAAGCTTTTGTTAGTAAAGTTATGAAACTCAATTTTATTTTATATCATAAATAATATTTTGAAATGTATGTTTTAAAGTGCTGACCTTAACCAACTTTTTAATATTTTTTTATTTTTCTTTAATCCTTATTATGTGTTTGCATAATGTAAACATTAATCCATAATAACCTACATAGTAAACTATGTAGGTTATTATGGAGTAAATGGTTACAAAAGGTGGGTCTAGGTAATAAACTTATAACTTATTTTGGTAGCGCCTTGGCTAGGTTGAGCGAATGCCATCAGAGATCTTCACAAGTAACTTTGAATTCTCCATTTCCCTTTCTACTTTTAATTTATCCACCTCTACGTCTTCCTCCGCCTTCCCAAACTTTTTGGTTCCTATCCATATTTTGAGATATATTTAATCTCCTACAAGTTAGGCCTTGTCTGGGATTCAACCTGGTGGTAATTAATGACGATGCAATCTAGGATAGAAGAGGGTAACTTTGGGAGCTTAATTAAATGGATTACCATAACCTTGGCTTGGCACCGGTGGGGTGGTAACTAACCACGGTGGAAATATCTCACAAGACTTGTTCAGATACCTGCCGGGATTCGAATTGGGGATCTCCCACTTATTATACCACTGATTACTGCGTCAGACAGGTCGCCATAATTGTAGATTGTAATTATTTCTTGGCTAAAATTAATGCAACTTATATTTTTTTAAAGGGAAAAATTCGGTCTCTACGAAGTGGACTACAGCACACCGGAACTTACGCGAACACCGCGAAAATCCGCTTACGTTTTGAGAGAAATATTCCAGACAAATGTACTGAACAGTTGCTACGTACCTGATATGAGCGTTCCTATGACAATAGATAATGAATATTGAAACCAGTTGAAACATGTTGTCCTTAGTCCTACATACTTGCAAGCTAACTCAATGCGATTGTCACACGAGGCGGTGCAAAAAATCACAAAAACATTTGCTACGTACGTTCTTCTTCATCTCAACTCATCTCAATCATCGGGCACTACTGGACACGGGTCTTCTTTCAGACTATGAAAAGATTTTTTTTAATAATAATAGAGTAGAATAATTATAATTTTAGTATTGTACTTAGTACTTTCAAGTGTGAATCTCGTTTAGTGTGTACGAAATGAATATTTAATTAAATTATGTAAGATTAATTTATTGGAATGATTAGATCTTTGTGAATAAAATAAAGTGTTTTATGTAATACTAATAAAAGTGTAATACAACTTTGCTCTCTTGTTTAAGAAAGAGTAACTATTTGTGTCCATCTCCAGGATGCTAGTTATTTCAGTGCCAAAGTTTCTTCCGCATTTATAACATTATGGACAAAGATTATGGATCAAGAAAGGCATTAGGAAATAAATTTAAGGAAGTTATTATGACAGTGCACAACCAATATACAATATTCAAATTTAATATATGTGCATAAAAATAACTCTAAATATACTATTAGAAGTAAAAATAAAATTGTTTTGCCCACATCTAAGGCTACGAAAATTAGCGATTCATTTGTAGGTGATTGTGCTTGTTTTGATAACTAACTAAATATCAGCCTACGACTTCGTCCACAAGGATCTAGATTTAAAGAAAATATATTTTTTAATACAAACTCTAGCACCCCTTTTTACCCCTTTACGAATGGTATTCCAAAAATATATCTTAATGCACCTCTAGAGTACTCAAAGAATATTTCCTCCGAATACGTACCTATATAGTGTCGTGATCCTAAATATAATTATGATTTTAAATAGGTAGTTTTGATCTCAACATGGCAATACTGAGAGAATGGGGGTAGTCTTTGTTGGATTGGTAAACCTGTTTGAGTTGACCAATTATTCGATAAGCGCGCTAAAAATCACGTTAGGAGAGGGGCGAAGAGGGAAGACAATCGAGGCAGTAAGTAAATCGAGGATTCTGGATTAGTGTTGGGTAGGACATGACTTGAAAAAGAGTTTGTAAGAGTAGCCTCTTTTTTGTACTGAGCCAGTACATTGTCCCACTTCAAATGAGGCGAGGCTACTGAAGCTTGGCATTACATTTGAAGTAATGAGTACAAATATGGCATTCGATGTCATTACAGTCGGATTGAAGACATTGATACTGAGTCGCCTCAGCCTCAAAAATATGAGAGAGGCCGGCGCGACAGAAAATATGAAGTAGTACATTTTGAAATGTTGAGCCGCTCTTACATTTTGACGTCATGTACGGGAGTCGGGACAAATGTACCGCCTCTTGAGCTTTGTATGTCCTACCCAACACTATTCTGGATGATTACTTGGAGCGTTCGCAAAGAGAGTAGTCATGCGAGTCTTTGTACGGAGCGTGTGTTCAATAAATGTAATTTAAGTATATCTACTTATTGTATCGTGAGATCTTGCTGTATTTTCTGGTGAGTGCTTTTGTATCCTTCCAATTGTTAATTTAATGGTGAGATCTACGTCAGTAATTTGTTAACTAGTATATGGCCTAAGTTGAGTTAAATATAATATTCGTTAAAGTCTTCTTGGAACGAGAATTGCCTGGGCTGAAGAGGTGGTGGAGGCCAAGGTTAGGTTAGGCCAGGCTTGATAGCCTAGTGATTTGTCCAGTTGGACTGAGAATGTTCGATTCCATGATTATTGAGTGACGTTTACTGAGTACCTCATCGTGGGTAGTTTTAGAGCTGATAATAACACGTGTTCTCTTCTATGACCTGGTTAATTTGAGGGTAGTTATCATCATACCACCATCAATTGTACCTTTAAATATAGACCCTAGAAGTGAGTTTATAATAGTAGTATATCTACCGTTTATGAGTTTTCAGTGATCAACCACACAAATTCACTATCTGATCTCTTGACCTCCCGACGCTTCAATCAACTATTCCAGCCGACCCTCGACTTGCCGACCCTAAGAGCCCAGACTCTTGAGGCATGACCCCCGTCTCCCGCGACTTCCCGAATCTGACCTCCACCCCGATTTCGCGACCGACTGACCTTCCGGCCTCCTAACCATGCACACGACACGGCATTCTTATCTCACGACTGGTGACTCCCGGACCTAAGAAATTTCGACTCCCAAATATGAACCTCGGGTGGTTATGCCTTATAAATATTTTAATCATCATAGAGCCTGAGTATCCTATATTTAATTGCGTAGTAGCGTTGTTCTGGTTACTCCACTTTTGTACGCACAGAAGAAATTATATAACTAATATCTGATAATATTTTTGATTGTATATAGTAAAAGTAACCTTGATGTATATATAACGACATGCTTAGATATGAATAGTACACTGTTGCAACTACAGGTTGTCAATCAAAACAAAAACTCATTAAACTATTAGATAATATTAAGCATTTAAAAGAGACTTGATTATGGTACACAATCAGAACCTGAGCTACCACGGAACTAGGTGACACCTTGCTAAACAACATGATGCAGTTAAGCAAATTATCGTAAGTTCAAACCTATCTATTTAATTTTTTTAATAATGATTATTATCAGCCAAGCTGAAGTTGATTAATATTCTCCTCTCCCCTTCAAATAAGCGGAAAGCTTGTTCTAGGGGTGGGTACGACATTAGTGCAACGGATGGGATTCGAACTTGCGACCTTTCAGTTTTCATTCCGCACCTTTAACCTTTGGGCTATTCAGGCTTTTAAATTGAACAAAATCTACTTCTTTATATATTTTTTTATACATGTAATGTAAAACATCATCATAAGCAAACGGCTTTAAAAAACTTAATTCGAAAATCAATAGGTTTCTATTTCTGACATGGATGGCTTTTGATCGAACTGCAGAAAGTAAATCAAGCGTAAGTCTACATGAGGTTAGAAAAATTCCGGAAGAACTGCTTTTCGGAGCAGCGACTGCATCATATCAAATTGAAGGTGCTTGGAATGAAGACGGTAAATTAAATACATATTTTTTACTAAGTGGTTTTGTATTCAAATAGTAAGAAATGCTATAAAATGCTCTCGTAAGTTTAATATTATTCTAATTCACTGTTGATTTTCGTAAAATACAAAAAAATATTATAATAAAATTGCATTGTCTGTAATTTCAAATAACGTCCTTTTATTTTCACGGCCTAACCACTGAACCGATCTTGATAAACAAGACACAGCATCTTAGAGACAAGAGAGAAGGTTGAACGAATCTAAATGCACATGGACGTGAGCAATAACAATTTTTTTTTTATATAAGCAAGAATTCAGTCTTTCCTTTTAAAGCACTATTTTGTTGTATCTTCTAATAATCTAATAATAATAAGTGTAAATAAGTATGTAATTACTTGCTGAAGGTAAAACTGAAAATATTTGGGATCGCATAACACACAAAGAACCCTGTCCAGTTAAAAATTGTGACACGGGTGATATTGCCGATGATTCTTACCACCAGTACAAAAGAGATGTAGAGATGATGAGAGAACTTGGACTAGATTTTTACAGACTTTCCTTATCTTGGACTAGAATACTTCCAACGAGCTTCCCTGATCAAATTAATGAAAAGGGTGTTCAATATTATGACAATCTTTTCGACGAAATGCTTAAATATAACATACAGCCCATGGTCACCCTCTACCATTGGGATTTACCACAGAAATTGCAAGATATGGGTGGTTGGACTAACCCTTACATTGTTGATTGGTTTACGGACTATGCTCGGGTCGTCTTTGATTTATTTGGAGACCGAGTCAAATATTGGTTCACCATCAACGAGCCAAGAGAAGTTTGCTATCAAGGATACGGCGGTGGTACGCTTGCACCTTTGGTTAATATATCGGGATATGCGGATTACATATGTGCAAAGAATGTATTAGTAGCCCACGCTAAAACTTACCACATGTATAAGGATGAGTTCCAACGAACACAGGGTGGCACCATTGGTATTGTTCTAAGTACAACTTGGTTTGAACCGGATTCTGAAAAAGACGTTGAAGCAGCGGAAGATGCTATTCAATTTGAGGTAAGGAAATATAATACGCTACATTACCTTAATAAATTTTTATACTAGATTATATATCGGCTAAATATCCATATCAGTTGTTCAATATTCCTTATTTTGATTTCAGTGGGGAATGTATGCTCATCCAATTTTTTCCAAAACTGGCGATTTTCCTGATATTATAAAAAAGAGAGTGGCCGCCAAAAGTCTTGCTCAAGGACTTGCTAGGTCGAGATTACCGGAATTTAGCCCCCAAGAAGTCGAATTAGTTAAAGGAAGTTCAGACTTCTTTGGAATCAATCATTATACAACTAGTATTATGTACAGAAATTCTTCCTCAGCTAGCAGCTTTCCAATACCATCATTTTATGATGACATAGGAGCATCGTCTTATCAAAAAGAAATATGGGAAAGCGCTGCGTCATCATGGTTAAAGGTATTATTGAATGTAATTTAAAAATACTTTTTTAAAATATTATGTGATAGAGTATAAAGGTACGTAATAAATATCTTATAGGCTGTACCGTGGGGCTTATATAAACTTTTAACAAGAATACGGACATCTTACGATAACCCTTCTGTTTATATCACTGAAAATGGCTTCTCTACAAGAGAAGGGATGGAGGACGACCGCAGAGTCATGTACTATAGAACTTACATCAACGCCATGTTGGATGCGATCGACGAGGGTTCTGATATCCGGGTCTACACTGCGTGGAGCTTGATGGATAGCTTGGAATGGGTGTCAGGCTACACGTAAATATACGTTTAATTATTATTTTTTGATAATAATATTTGCCTAAAAATACCTTATTGCTTTTTAAACTAGTTCAAGTATAACTTGATACCTTATCAATCCAGCTTAATTTTTTTTTAAAAAAGGGCTTAGATACATATACTGACCTGTGGTACTGACGATATACCATATTATACATACGTTTTTGAGACAAACTGACGGAGAATAAAGTAATCCTATAGGGGTACCATTTTTTTCAATATGAGTTGTGAAACTACAAATTGAACAAGTTTTTTCTTTTCATTACAAAAAAAAACCGCGATTCACAGAAGAGACCATTAACCTTCGTATCAACTTAGTACCTCAAGCCGTTTCTGAGAAGAAGGGAACACACAGAAAGACTGACAACAAAAATTATTTTGTTCCGAAAAAAAAACTGAACCTCTAAAGAATCACCTTTAGAGGTTCAGTTTTTTTCGGAACCCTCAAAACGGTCACATTAATAACCTCCTGCTTTTTTTCGAAGTCAGTTAAAAAACAAGTACCTATTTTTGTTTTTAAATATTATATACTTAAAAAATATACGTAAATAATAAATATATTTTAATGTTTTAGGGACCGCTTCGGACTGTACGAGGTGAACTACGACGATCCACAGCGTACGCGCACGGCACGCAAGTCCGCCTACGTGTACAAACAGATATTGCGCACAAGGGAACTTGATTTCCATTATGAGCCCGACATGAGAGTGCCCATCACCATCGACGAAGGATATTAATTTTGAAGGATTTTTTTTATCATAATAAAAACTTATACCATATCAAAGAATTATTTTAGGCTTCTATCTTGTATACATTACTAGCGAAGCGCCCCGGCATCGCACGAGTGCAATTTTCTAATTGAGATTTTCATACAAAAATACTCTCCAAGTTCTTATGAATTTTCCAAAAATCAAACCTATGTGGTCAAAGATTTGGGATTAAAACTTCATGAAAAAAAGAATAATTTCTTCAGTTTGAGAAGTTAATTAACTAATGCCTGCCTCTTTAGTCTAGTGGTTTGGTAATGGTAATGTTTGATTGCTTATGTTGATGTCCTGAGCTCGATTACCGAGTTGACCCATAAGGAATTAGGTAGATATAGGGTTTTTTGGCAAAATATTCATAAATATATAAATGTGCACACATACTTTAAAACTATAATATATTATGTATATCCCGCAGAGATGGCTTATTCTCTGCAGATTGGCCGCCATGGCCGAATTAGGTCGGGATTCATAAAAATGATACCTATTCATAAAGAGCCAAAAAACCATAGCTATTCAGCAGGTACTTTATTCTATTTTTATATATTTAGATGAAAAATACACATGCACCTAATCGATAAAAATAATATGATAAACACTGTGTAGTTTTTATCCGTTGTAAATGAATCTTATGTAACAAATAAGTATCTGATAACATTTTCGATTGTACTTACGCAAAAGTACCAGTAAGCCTTGATGGATTGACAATGAAAGATATGGGATCCTAATGCTGTGTTTCAAAGATATGTTCATCAAAACAAAAAAAGTAGATAAAAGAGCGTTTAAAAGAGAGTAGATTACAGCGCGCTTTCAGAGCCACAGAAGTAGGTGGCGCGCCTCACCTAGGAAAATGATGCAGTTAGCAAAATTATCGTAAGTAGAGTAACCCCTTTTTTTAAATATCAATTAAACTTTATTTATTGATTAAATAACTGATGCTCTTTGATTTTCCAAGATAAAAAATGGCGTTTGTCACTCTCCAGGTCCTCAACTATCACGTAATTACTAAAAAGAATAACGAATTTTGATTTTTCAGTTGTTCTTTTGGTTTTCCCTATTTTTTTTAAATTTTTAAATATAATGTAACGTCGATAAACGTCGTCAATGGCATTGTTTCGTTTTAAACTACCCCTTTATCATAGCGAACAAAACAAAAAAATATTCAAATCGATCAAGTCGTTTGAGTTTTAACCAGATTACCATTTTTTGAGATATTTTAGAACTGAATACCGTTATTTAAACTAAGTATAATATATTAACCGAACAAATTACTAATATGGAGTCCCAAAGTAAAATAAGTTTAGGAGCAAGAAGAGCATAAAATTCGAATATTTATGAGACGTGGTTTTACCTTAATGCAGGTAGAATTAAGTTTATGGAAATTTATTTTATTGAAAAAAAAAATGATCGCCACAGCACAGTGTTTCGGGCATGCCCGGGGCAATAGACTATATCTATTGCCTGAAACACTGAAACAGTTATTGTTATCTACATGCCATAGCAATTAAATTATATATTTATCGCAATTTCGTTTATGAACAATTAATAATGAATTGTTATATATAGATATATATGTATGTATGTTGTGTTATACTAATATATAGGTGTATGTATATTTGTTTAAATAACTATTATGGTAATTTTTTTAAATTATTTATTCATAATAAAAATACAAACATGTTTCAATGTACTATCTCGTCAAACTGTTGGGCCAGTTTGTTGGCGAGGTGGCGCTCTTATTACTATTTACACATCACGCGAACTTACTAACAAATATAAATATGAAGAAAAACATAAAATTAAACATGCATTACTATTGATAACAGAAACAAAAAGCAAAGAAAATTATACAAAAAAAGAAAAAAATGTACAATCACAGGTAAACAGCATTATTTACACACAAACAAGTAAACAAGAATTATTTATTTACTCATTCATTCATTCATTCAGTGAGGGAGTCCCTAAGTAAGTGTTCCTTTAACTTTTTCTTAAGGATTCCCTCACTGACCTTTTCATCCTCCCCAATTTTTAAAGCGGACGAAGTCGCGGGAATCAGGTAATGTAGTATAAATATGTTTATTGCTTGAATAATACCTTTATGTTGCACCATACTACCGTCACACCTAATTTCACTTCTATCGCCAATGGTTGCCTGGTAGAGATTGCCTTGTAGCATATATATAAGGCCGCCTTTGCACGCTTAGTTTTAAGATGTATTCAATTTTGTTTCTTTCTTGTGTGCAATAAAGTTTTTATCTATCTATCGTTTCCATCTTTTTTATGTGTACTAACTTTTCAAATATTAATAGGTTGCTGTTTCTGACATGGATCACTTTTGCTGAATCTGCTGAAATTAAATCCAGAGTGAATCGACATGAGATAAGAAAAATTCCAGAAGGACTGCTTTTTGGAACAGCTACTGCATCGTATCAAGTCGAAGGTGCTTCGGATGAAGATGGTAAATTAAATATTTTTCCTTGTCTTATTGCGTAATTGTTTCCATTTATGTTCCAAAGTCTAAATATCTTTTTTTATTTAAGTATCTAACAAAAAACATCAGTAGATAGGTACTTCTCCTTAAAAAAACTCATTTTGAGTCTTCCAAAAGAAATGAGGTATAAATAACTAATTGATTAATATTATTATTAATATTATATAATTATTTATTGAAGGTAAAACTGAAAATATTTGGGATCGCGTAGCACACCAAGTGCCTTGCCATATTCTAAATTGTGACACGGGTGATATTGCTGATGATTCTTACCATCTGTACAAAAGAGATGTAGAGATGATGAGAGAACTTGGACTAGATTTCTACAGACTTTCCTTATCTTGGGCTAGAATACTTCCAACGAGTTTTCCTGGTCAAATCAATGAAAAGGGTGTCCAATATTATAATAATCTCTTTGATGAAATGCTTAAATATAACATACAGCCCATGGTCACCCTGTACCATTGGGATTTACCACAGAAATTGCAAGATATGGGTGGTTGGACTAACCCTTACATTGTTGATTGGTTTACGGACTATGCTCGGGTCGTCTTTGGATTATTTGGAGATCGAGTCAAATATTGGTTCACCATCAACGAGCCACGAGAAGTTTGCTATCAAGGATACGGCGGTGGTACGCTTGCACCTTTCGTTAATATATCAGGATACGCTGATTACATATGTGCAAAGAATTTACTCGTTGCCCACGCTAAAACTTACCACATGTATAAAGATGAATTCCAACCAACACAGGGTGGCACTATTGGTATAGCTATTAGTATAACTTGGTTTGAACCGGAATCTGAAAAAGATGCCGAAGCAGCCGAAGATGCCATACAATTCGAGGTAAATATTGTCCTTTTCATATAGGTATGACGTCAATAACCTTCAATACTGGGCAGTACAGTACATCAGTTGAATATTCAGTAAATTTATATTATGTATACTTATAATAAAACTGTAACGGGACGAATTCTGTACATCTACACTTCTACACTACTATTATAAACAGGAAAGATTTGCATTTTTGTGTGTATGTTTGTAATGAATTGGCTCAAAAAGTACTGGACCGATTTGGCTGAAATTTAAAATGGAGATAGATGGATTAACACATAGGCTACTTTTTATCCCAAATAAAATTATAGTTCCCGTGGGACTCCAAAAAAACCTCAATCCACGCGTACGAAGTCACGGATATCAGCTAGTTAAATATATTTTGAAAATTTTAATCGGAGGATGCTTTATTATCGATACTGCGCCCAAAACAATTTTTTAGGATTTTCTGTCTGTCTGTCTGTCTGTCTATCTGTACGTGCATCACGTGAAAACTACTGTACGTATTTAAATAAAATTTGGTACAGTCGTAGCTGATACTCTGGGTCAATATATAGGATACTGGATACTTTTTATCCTGATAAGCAATAAGGTTTATCCGGGACGTCTACCGGGATAGGGGATGAAAGTTTTGCTCCATAACTTCGTCAAATCTAAACCGAATTTGATAATTTATTTTTTATTATAAATTGTGTACGATTAGAAATATTATCTCCAATTTTGGTGAAGATCTACTAAATATATTATCGGAGAGAGAGGAATAACTTCTCGCGGATAGTAGCAAGTACCTAACTGTAAACTTTTTCCACGCAGGCGAAGTCGCGGGAATCGGCTAATTAATCTTCTTCTTCTTTCATTTCAGTGGGGAATATATGCTCATCCAATTTTTTCCAAAACTGGTGATTTTCCTGAAATTATGAAACAGAGAGTAGCCGCCAAGAGTCTTGCTCAAGGATTTACTCGGTCGAGATTACCTGAATTTAGCCCCGAAGAAGTTGAATTAATTAAAGGAAGTTCGGACTTCTTTGGAATCAATCATTATACAACGAATATTATGTATAGAAATTCCTCTTCAGCTGGCAGCTTATCATCGCCATCCTATTATGACGACATAGGAGCATCATCTTACCAAAATGAAACGTGGGACAGCGCTGCTTCATTTTGGTTGAAGGTATGACTAAATACGTTTATAAAAATATTCCACAACATGAAATAATATAGAGTATGAAATTTAATAATGAATATCTTACAACATACTCAATAGGCGGTGCCATGGGGATTCTACAAACTTTTAACAAGAATACGGACAGCGTACGATAATCCTCCTGTTTTTATCACTGAAAATGGCTTCTCTACAAGAGAGGGACTGGTGGACGATGCCCGAATCACGTACTACAGAAATTATATCAATGCCATGCTGGATGCGATCGACGAAGGCTCTGATGTTCGGGTCTACACTGCATGGAGCTTGATGGATAATTTTGAATGGACGGCAGGCTACGCGTAAATGTTTTTTTATACTTATTTATCCGCTCATTCCAAAACTCATGAAACTGGGAGCCACCTGAATGTTCTAAAGGTGGATTTAAGCCACGGTGCGATAAAGCACGAATGAATATATACGAATACTAGCGGTCGCCTGTTATAATTCCTACACATATTACTAAGGGACGATACAGTAATTTACAAAAAAATAATTTCTTTCGAGTTATTAGAATATATGATGTATTTGGCGCTTACTACACTCGCATCTGTCGCGTTTCACACGAGGTTTCGGGTATGTTTTACTTCATCTATCGCGGGGATTTTTTTCTGGCATTCTGCGCACACTTAATTCTACACTGTTCCGGATCCTTGCCCCATCCAGGCACAAAACGCTCCACGCACAACATCTTGAAAATAATACCTACGTGTTCATGAAAAAACGTAAAAATCTACCAATACCTACAGTTCTATCGACATGGTCACCATCTCTTATTGATGCTGGCAACATTGCGAAACTAAATAAAAAATAACAAACATAACGTCATTTATTACAACTTTAAAATTTGTATTTTATGTTTTAGGGACCGCTTCGGACTGTACGAGGTGAACTACGACGATCCACAGCGTACGCGCACGGCACGCAAGTCCGCCTACGTGTACAAACAGATATTGCGCACAAGGGAACTTGATTTCCATTACGAGCCCGACATGACAGTGCCCATCACCATCGACGAAGGCCATTGATATCTGGCTTACTGACAATAAAAATGTATATGATAAAGAATTGTAAATTAATGTTTTTAAACACCCCCGACCTGTGAATCTATGGCCGGACTCTATGTACGACATACCCAACAGCCTGTTACCCAATTTTCGGCTCCATCATCAGATCTTCAAACGTCATCTATCTAACACCTAATTGTTACAAAATATTACGAGTACGCCTTCGGGTAGATAAATTTTACAGCTTCAACTTGACGTCTCGCAACACCGCAATCCCGTCGTGACCACGGTCCATGCAATTGGATCGAAATATCGACAATCCCAACTAAAATAATTACCGTGGTAATATTTTATAAAAATTATGTCATTAAACCACGAATCAAGTCCTATATCTGCTATAAGTTCCTGAGAGGTTGGGTATAACACAAATTACTTAATGCTGAGCAGCATCAGGTCAAGGTTACCAATCACGTCATACTAATCACTCTAATATTATAAAGGCGAAAGTTTGTTAGTTTGTATATGTATATTTGTTACTCTTTCATGCAAAAACTACTGACGGATTTGGCTGAAATTTGGAATGGAGATAGATCACCTTTACCCTGGATAATAACACATAGGCTACTTTTTATCCCGGAAAATTAAAGAGTGCATTAGCTGGTCCCATATAAAGACATCCAGGATCTGATGATGGGATCTGGAGAAATCGAGGGATCTCTTCAAATTTTATAGGCACAATTGGTATACTTTGTGGTAGCGTTTGAAGTTTTGTGAAAAGAATTTTTACGTTTGTATTGTTTTACCCACGACCGTAAAAAAGAATAATGCCTACAATGATTTACAATGGGTAAAATAAACGACTATTTGCTTTACCTACATAATCACATCAACCTTTAGATATATTTTTAGTCGCTTTACAACCGACGACCCTCAGCAATAACTGACTTTTTATCTAACGCCTTTCTAGGGTTCCGTAGTAAAATAAGGAGCTATTTATTTGTCACTAAAATTTTATTCAGAATCTGTTCAAGCTGCTTTGAAAGGCTTAGTCATTATCTACTTTGTTGAGTGTAATTCTCGATCTAGGTAATGTAGATGACACAGGCTCGGCTCGCACCACGCTGGGGTATAAAATGAATTAGGCGGAAATAAATCGATTTCTCAAAAATCGTCCTCGATAAAAAAAATCTACCAGTGATAGTTGAATAGACACCGAACTATGGGTTACACTTCCCTTCATCGAATTTAGAGTGTGGATGGCGTAATCGTATTCGTATTCGATAACACTAGCGTTAAAGTAAAATGAACCATAATTTCATTGAATTAGAGCTCAATGCATTGTTACATGTTTACGTATACGGATACGCTTCAAATTAAATTCGGTTGTACTGAATTTGTGACTTTAATTTAAACCGTTAAGGTTCATTATACTTTGACGCTAATGTCATCGAATACGAATACGATCAATCGAAGTAAATCCTATACTAGCCCTACTTATAACCATCAGATGAAAGCTTTTATAGTTCCAAGCTGCAGTAACTGAAAATAAACCTGTTGTTTTGCATGTCAGGGTTAAGAGATCCCCTACTATTCATGTCAGTTTAATATGTTTATGTAAGAACAGTTTGGGCAGTGTAGCTAGGGAGCGATATTTGTCAGTGCAATGTTTACGTGATATGAAAAGCCGGGGATATATTTCAGACAAGCTCGAGAAGCGGAGCGCGAGTAAACAAACGTAACTCAGCCTCGAGTTATTATCATTCACGGGGCGTTGTTTAGTAAACGATATCGCGATAATTTTGACTGTTGATTCTATTTGCAATTTTGTATAGATAGTAAAGTATGGCTCTCATTGACCACTAAATTAAATGCAGATATAACTATAGGAGAAATAGGTCAGGTATTTTTGCAGTAAAACCAGGATAAAAAAAATGTATTGCTATTGACTAGAATGATGAAGAGATCACTATTCGTGGTAAGGTCACCTGTTGTGTTACACTGTTTATTTACTTACTTATATATTTTTTTCTTTTTTATGCAATTTTGTATAAATAAATAAATAACATCCGTTTCTTCCAATTTTCCATACACATTGATTTTTTTCGTATAAAACGTAGCCTGTGCCACCCGGACCATCATAACGAATATCGATTTTGGCACCTCATTCATCAAAATCGGCTCAGTAGTTTATCCTGTGGTGGAAAATTTGTAAATAGTTACATACACACATAAATACATAGCACACATAAAATCATTACCTCCTTTTTGGCTTTGCCGTGGCCGGTCAAAAAACTAGCCTAAGTAGGTACCTACGTAAGAACAAGTAATTTGGTTGTGAGAGCGTAAACCGATAAAAAAGTTAGTCTCTAAAAAAATAAAAAAGTAGCTCTAAAATTACTTCCTAAATAGGTTCCTTTGATGGTCGTCATCTCTCTAAATTGCTCTACGTAAAGCACGTTTTTAATCAAGAACGAGACTACTACATATTTAGGTTTAGTGTCCACTGAATAGATATACTTAGTTACCTAGTACATACGGAAGAGTTTCTACCGCTAGGGATAATAAGTATGATACGAATAAATGCATTTTTGATTACGTAGCTGTACTCGATACTTTTACTTCAACGTTAACTAAGCGTTTTATCAATTAGTATAAACGGAAAAGGAATGGAAGTAGGAAAACCCAGTAGGAGCATGCGAAAACACTCGTAAAAATTCTTTTTGACTTTAAAGTCTTTATACCGAGATGTATCATTGAAAATTACCTATTCGTATCGCTACATACCTACTCGTCGATAGTGATAGTTGAGTCTGGACGTGTCATAACTCATAAGAGTCACAAGTTGGCCTATTGGCCTAGGGGCCGTTCAAGTATTACGTAAGCACTATGGGAGGATGGGGGGTCTTTGTTTTGCTTATTTTGGATGACATGGGGGGTAGGGGAGTCTAGATGATGATTACGTCATCGGTAGTTATTTACTTTTTTACACGAATGGCAACCGTCACATTGTCTTTGCTTGAAAACGAAACGCATTTTCGGGGATTCCCGCAAATAATGATATAAATAAATTATAATATAAAAAAAATACATTTATAATTGAAAAATGTTTACGTAAGCATGGGGGGAGGGGGTAAGAGCTTTACTTACTTTTACTGACAAGGGGGATGGGGGGGGTAAATAATTGTAATAAATTTGCTTACGTAATACTTGAACGGCCCCCTACATGGAATAAATAATTTTGAATTTTCATGTATTTTCTTAAAATCTTGGCTACGAATGGGTCATATAGGGTCTAAGCAAGACTTTGGATCTCGAGCTACGAGTAACGATCTAAATAAAATAAAAATAAATCAAATAAAAAAAGCCTTTATTCCTATTACGATACCTACAGTCATTGTTAACGAGTAACGGTATAGCGACGCTTTATTTATTAAAGTACATAGTACCTACTTATTATTTCCAAACCGGGTTGGAACAGTGTAATTAATTAGTAGCTCCCACAGTAGCCTTGAGATAAAAGAGCTGGTGAAATGCTCTGAATAAGTCGAGCACAACCTAAGAGAGCAGAGCGCTCTCCAAAAGCCCTTAAAGTGTTTATCAACAACTCGAGGGGCTCTTTCAGTGGCGCTCCCGACGGCGACTAAATCTCGCAAACAGCTTTGTCTCTAACGTAAAGAGTGAGCTATATGAATAATTCATTTTTGGAGCTCAAAGTTTTAAACGAAATATCACGGTTTGCTGTGGGGACATTTTATCAAATCGTACAAAATTACATTAGTTCTACACATTTTCTACAGCCTTTTGTTCATTCTGCTGTAAAGAAGTAATAATGATCTTAAAAAGAACATACTCGTAACAATATAACTGGAAAAGCTCTCCGTATTACAAACGCCAAACACAGAAAGATGGTTCGTAGATAGGTACCTATACAATGATGAAGACGACAACGTCATTGGTGTTTATAGGGTCCTATCTACGTTAAACTCATAAGAAAAGAACACACACACACACACACATACAAACTTTCGCCGTTATAATATCAATGTCATCTATGATGGTTTCATTATTTATACACATAGGTACATTATAGATATACAATTATGTCGTGACCACGGTCCATTCAACTGGATCGAAATATCAACAATTCCAACTAAAACAGTTTTCGTGGTATGTATTCGTCTAAAATCTTTAGTTGACGTGTTACATACTACAACAATATACTGTATAAGTGGGTATCCTTACTATCCTTGCTGATATTATAAATGCGAAAGTGTGTTAATTGTTTGTTGGTTTGTCCTTCGATCTCGCAGCAACAAAGCAACGGATCGACCTGATTTTTTGCTTGGGTATAGTTGAGGAGCGGGAGAGTGATATAGGCTTCTTTCTAACCCGGAAAATCAACGAGTTCCCGCGGGATTTTAAAAACTAAATCAACGCGGACGAAGTCGCGGGCATCAGCTAGTTTATTATATTATACTTGCATATTATGTTTGGTCATGAAATTCGTACCTATCCCTCTTGTCCATTCGAGTGTTCAAACTGTTGTGCCTATTTTTATAGTCTGCGAACCATTCACTGGGCATGGAGGACACGGCGTCGCTCCATTTAACATACTTGCATGCACCACATGACTTAGTCTCGCCTAAGATATTCACTTAGAATCTGAGAATGCGATTTCTCGACACATTAGCTACTTTGCATCAGACTGAACATACGATGTGAAGTATTTGAAAATGTTTCGGAGATAGGTATAGACTATAGGTACCTAACGATAAAAGTGCTAACAAAATTATAACTATTAAAAACTAGGTAAGTAGGTCGATTTAATGTATATTTTTTTTAATTTGTCTAAAAACATCAACAATCGAAAGTATTGTTTCTAAAAATGCATACTTATATGCATATCTACCTAGCTATATGGATGTGGGATTCGAACCTGCGACCTTTCAGTTTTGAGTCCGCACCTTTAACCGTTGGGTTATTGAAAATTCAAAATAATAATTTTATTAGCCGTATCTTCACGTACCAACTACACATATAAAGTAGATACAGTACAATAGTACATATAGGTATATATACCTGTAGTGCGGTTACTCTCCAATCGGCAGTAGAGCACAATATGAGTAATTTATTCGTACTACTGACAATTGGCATACCTATTCATTATATTATTTTACTCGTAGTTACTTTTGCGCCTTTCTAACGCAATAAAATTTTAATTAAAAAAATATTTAAGTACCTACGTGATATAAAAATAAACAGACCCTGTAAAATAATTGTGCGCCTTTGTATCCAAATTTTTCTCATTAGCGTAAAACTACCAACTCACAACAACTTTCACGTGACGTAATTTAGGTAGAACTAATTAATTATGTATAGGTACCTAATTATACTTACCACCTTTTACATTAATAGATAAGGTAGGCTCTGAAGGTAGATAAGTGTTTTTAGGGTTCCGTAGTAAAACTACAAGGAACACTTATAGTTTCGCCAAGTCCATCCGTCTGTCCGTCTGTCCGCAGCATAGTGCAGGGACTATTGGTACTAAAGAGCTTATTTTGGGTACCTCGTAAAGGGGGATGATTTTTCTTCTGTGATCGAAGGGGATGATAGTGAATGACTTAGATGCTATTGATATAAGATTGATATTTAATAGACGCTTCAATCAAGAACAAACTATATACATTTGTTTTACTTACTGGAGACGCGGCAATATACCTATATCAAATTGTATCTCTAGTTTTTGCTATTAATTTATAACTAGGCGCATTATTATTTTGTGATGTTATTTTAAAACCTTTTATGATGAAAAATTACATATGCACACTCTTCTAAGCAGGTACGCATTATATTGTCAAATACAACTACGGAACCCTACACTGCGCGTGGCCTGACATGCGATTGGCCAATAATTGTTTCTAGTTTATTGGTTTGTTTTTCAATCCGGAGCAGCCAAACAACGAATCGACGTGAATTTTTGCAAAAGCATGAGTTATATTTGAAAGGCCTCGATGGCAACGAGTGACTTATGGACTTTTTATTCCAGAAAAACAAAGGATTACCGGGGTATTTTTAGAAAACCTAACTACACGAGCAAGAGCTAGTACCTATCTACCTACGTACCTAATTAGTAGTTATTCTACATAAGGTATTTCTTCCAATGAAATGAACTTCATATCCAATTTCGAAACGCAAAAATATACCTACTTAGGTAAGTACCTACAACAAAATCTGGTCCTACTCTATGTTCCGATGTTGTGTTCGTATGTTGATGGTTGATTGGATTGGATTTTGATGATTTATGTACAAAAAAGGCCTTAACACACACACCTACAGACGGACCTCCGATCCCACAAGGATTCCATTTTTCCATTATAAGATACGGAACCCTAAAAATATTAAACTCACAAACACAGAAAACGGGGCTAGATAATTAAAAGCTCTGTCTTACCTTGCGCTCCAATAATTTTAGTTTCATTTCGAGTTCCAACAATCCCTAAATCATAGTAGAACAAAACACACCAATTTTCCGAATTTTCAACGTTGGATTATTTATTATAGTTCCCGCACAGAACCAAACAAACACCACAGGTGTCCAATAACTTTAACGATATCGTTTTGACTTTAAATCAACGTTCAGTGTAGATGGGTCAACATAACTTGAAATCCGTATTAGGATGAATCATTCCGCCGTCTTCGAGGCCCGTCAAAGTGCTCAATGCATCCTCACAATCAACGCCTGAAGCACCACTAATTAATGAATATAATAGAACAATGTTGTAATTATGACGGGGGGTGTGATGGTCCTAATTAATACAGCAATGTGTTAGGAGTGTAAAGAGATTGGTTTAGTCTCGCGAATCCCTCAAAGGGCCTGAAATCGACCAGGCGAGCCGCCGCGCCACTGAGCGAGCGCTGGTCCGTCCCGAACCGCGCGTCCGCGCGCATGCGCGCTTCGCGCCTTCGCGCCGCCCGCAACACGTATCCCGATTCCCATCCACATCGCACTTTTCATTTCCTCACTTATGTCAGGGCCACGAGGTTCAATGCTCAAAGCGAATTCGCTCACGCTACAGCGCATCATAGGCGTCAGCGTCGAGCGGCAAGAACATAACGTGTACCTATTGGGTTCATATGGGACCAATGGTTGTTGCACAGAAAAAAGAATATAATACTATCTTATTTCTTTTGTTTTGAAACCAGCAACTGCCGAATTTCTTCGGTAGTAGAGCTTTGATTTGTCATAAGAGCCACGTAATTTGGCCTACATGAAATAAGTATAATTTTTTTTTGTACGTTAAGGCCAAAAAAGTGCTGTAAAAAAATCAATTTCATTCAACTCTATGCGTCAAAAAAAAAGTAAATTAATCTTAATAAAATAAATGTACCTATTAGCAAAAGCCGATTTACGCGGTCAAAACATCACGCATCTCGCTCTTGAGTCGCTTTGAACATTAACCCTTGTGGCCCTCGGGCTAGCTCTACGTTACTGGCTTACCTGAACATCGCAAGCGATCCCTCTCGTCAGGAATGGCAATATACCGCATTAATGCCATACTTCTACTTGCATTTGGAATGTAATATCTCTCTCATCAATTTATGCGGCATCAAAAACTAAATTGCGATTCAAGCTATCAATTTATCGTTTGTAAACTAAATGCCAAGTGCGAGTTTCGCACAAGCGGTTCCGTAACCCCCCTCTCTTTATATAAATTTTCGAAAATAATGATAACATAGATGCCGAAGCAACCTCAAGGCACTAAAATAGTACTTAGCACTTGACCAATAACACTGCGCAACAAATTTCGAAAAAAATTGAGTACCCATTTCAATTTTTCATGTTTATGTATTTATACACATTGCTTAATAAGAATGCATACTTAGTTTTTCTCTATCACGTCTTGTTTTTTAGGTACATGGTAATAAACAATTTACTAGTACTGAAATTAAAAATTGAATACATATACACATTTTATTATTAAATCATTAATAATTCGAGTAAAATTTATTCTTAATATATTTGCACACATTAAAATATAAAATAGACGATAAAAAGTATTATACTATACACAAAAAATGAAAAATATTTAACTTTTCGCTTTATGTTAGGAAGTATTTTCTTGCGTTAAACGTCAGCAGTCATCTCCTAACATAGATGTATCCTAATGACCTTGAAACCATTCTTTAAGCCTCCTTACATCCTGGGTAAGCCGATCCACTGGTTCAACACCCACAAATTTAAGATTTATGGAATAAAAAGAGAAATGGATATGGAAAAAATGAATTTTTAATGTCATCCAGCAACCAATCTTTTTATATTTTTTTAACAAATAATTCACCAAGAGTTTCACGTTTTCAGCTTTGAGAGTACCTTAACAACCTTCCTGTGCAACCTTCTATCACAGCTTTTAATTATTTCCATGTACATAAATCTTTGTCATTTGGTTTTTTAATCGTAAAGTTTGTTTTACGTTAATGGATGCATTTGTGCCCTTATTTTTATATATTATAATATTGCGTAACTTAATTTCGAAGAAAATAAGTTACGCAATATTTAAATATAAAAAATCCTTCGCTTTTCATCCATTTCCTTCAAAAATTCTTTTTTCTTGAGACTTAAGAATGTGACGTAATCACACGCGCTACCAATACTTGTTTTTTTAATTTCTACGCTGGCGGTGACTGCTTTTTCCAGTATTTATTTTTAAAAATCATACGATTACACTCTTAACCAATTAATTACAAAGGTAACAATGTGAAATGAACATATTTTGTCAATAACGGTAAAGTTAACTTGTATGGGAAAAATGAGGGTATGAAAAAATTTAACGGTGTGTACCTCAAAAACTAGACGTGATAGAAACAAAAGATATCCACTGTCTACATACTATGACTAATAGAAAACTAAAATAGCAATCAGTTTTTCGGGTACCGAAACCGTGTCACGCAGTGTAATTCGGCACGTTTATTGATTTCTAAGTATGGTACCTACTACCATCCCGTAACCCCACTTGAGTTTTTTTAATAGTTTACCGTGTTAGGCGCCATAGAAGGTCTATGAAATTTTCATTAATAATATATATAATAATCATGGAAATTCTTTTATTTGGAGCATCTGAGGCTCATTTTTTCATTGACTATTACGGCTGATTCTGTAGACCTGTGACAGACGGACCAACAGCGTGGCTTAGTGAAATGATCCCATTTAACTACGGAACCCTAGTAAAAATGGATGGAGTTATTGGATTCGAGTTTACCTTCATATTTTCCTGGAACATAGTGTAGTTGAATTATCACGAAAACAGTGTTACGTAGACACGGCTTTGTGAAATAATTCACAGAGTTAATTGGTTTGTTTGGATCTTTGGAAAACTCTGTGAAGGGCAAGTCAAGGACGCATCAATGAAACGGCATGCTTGTAATATTCGTATGTATACGTATATTCATGTTAGCTCTGTATAAAATTTACATATCAACAATAACAGCGCTGATCTTCAATACGCACGGTTTATTTGTGCGCGGTCAAATCTCTTTTATTCGCTTTACATAATATTATAGGAATCGGTTTTACGTAAGAGGAAATAGGTACCTACATGTTCATTTGTAAATAATAATTTATTAGATAAAAATAAAAGTGCAATTGCGCTCGCGTAAGAAACTTGACTCTATAAAATTTAACTCTTCCGAATAATATTAACGACCAACGTGATAACCTATTCTACAAACAGATAATAATAATAATTAATCTATACAACAATCATTATTGAAAAATTGTACCTAGCATTTCTATCATAAATGAGAAATTGAAATCTATCTATTATTATTATTAGTATTGACGACATATTTTTAACTCAGTCAACATTAACTCAGTCAACATCTTTATTAGGCCTATAGGCGATCACATAACTATCTTCATACTTATTACAATTAACCAATTACTTACTAATAAATACAAATATCTTGTTTCTTAAAACTTAATACACTATGCACCTATTAACAAAATAATGAAAAGTTTAAAAGCTTCGATATATAAAGTAAGCTTTGTTACATTAAGCTTAAGAAAATGTTGGATTTCCATCTGTGAGCCCCAGGATTAAGCAATTTTAATTAAAGTGTCAGTTTCACCAAATAAAGTTTTACCGAGGAATGACATTCTGACAGTTTATACATTGAAAATATGCCAAACGAAATTCCTCGGACAACAGTTACTCGGCGATGTTAAAAGTTGGATTTAATCTAGCAATTCCACAAGGTTATCACTGAACTGTCTTATACTTTAAATTAGTCATAAGTTTTGAAAATTGACATTCTTAATTACTTGGTGGTCGCGAAGTATCCCGTACAATAAATTGTAACTACAAACACACTATGCGCTCAGTGAATGCTCCAATGAGAGTCATTTCATTGGAAAGAGCCGCTCGCATCACTTGCGGACCGACTTCGTCTTTCACCCTCAGAGTGAATTCCCTCAAGGCTGGCGTCGGCAGAGCACCCCCCATCGCATTCAAAACCCTAGATCTGCCGGCTACGTCCAACGGCTTCCCTTCAGCACTGTCGCCCAACACTTTCCGAACACAAATCGAACGAACAGCTTCTCTTTCGGCCTCTAATAACTCTCTCGCTGCTATCTCAAAAGTTCGCCGTTTATCTACACCACCGATAGTCGAACTCGTCGTCGGAGCGCCTTCTGCAACAGCCTTTATCGCACCCGCTCTTAAAATAGCCGGCAACAAAAGTTCAGCCACGCCTCCCACCGAGCGCGCTCGCAAGAAATGCAAGAGCTGCTCGGCTTCGCGCGTCTCGTCGAAGAGACGCCTCTGGCGCGCAGCGGGTACGGGGCGCGCGACGCTCCACGCTTCCACCCAGGGATTGCCCGGCAGAAGCATGCGATCACCCAGCGCCCCGCCGCCGTCCGGCTTCCAGTCACGCGGAGAATACCAGTGCACGAAATCGCACAATTCTGCGCCAGGATTTGCAGCCTTGAACGCTTCCATGTCCGAAAGAAGGGAAGCGCTCATCATTCTGGCGCGAAGTTCAGATGCTTTGGCGTCATCGCCGAGGCGCACCATAAGTTCGGCGTCTTCTTCCAATTGGTCTTCAGTTTTTGGCGCTGGGTCCTGTAATGAAACAGTAAAAGCTTATTATGCATTTGCATAACATTTTATAAAAATATGTAGGTACCCAATTTCGTCAGCGTTACGATATTCTACGCTCAACAGTATTCTCTGTTGAGCGTAGAATATCGTAACGCTCTGCAATGCAGTCAACATATTGTATTCTTGTTTTTATTTTGGTGATAAGATTATTAAGTTTTTACCTGTGTACGGGGAACGTAGAGGGGTGCACCATTTTTCATCGTAACATTGTCTAGACGATTCAGGCGGCCCACGGGCCGGTCCCAGGGCAACTGCTCCTCTGCGCCTTCCTCTTCTGAACAATCGTAGAACTCTTCCTCCGAAGAGTACCCTGCTGCGCCAGATCCTTCTTGAGCTCGTTTGATGCAGCAGTTTAGAAGTTGCAACTTCTGATGTAGCAGACACGAGCGAGCGTTCGGAGCGCCATCCACCACTCTGATTACAAATGGTCAAATTTTAAAGGCAGGTTTTACTGATCCAGTGAATGTCAACAGTCATAGTCGCCAGTGAATAATGTCTCTGGATGTCGATCCATACAGCGCTTGCAGACAGCGCCGGACAGGCAGGAAAGTGTTTCCACGGCGTCCGTCGATAATATGTAAGTGCGAGCATTCTAACGAAGCTGTCAACATCATTGAATCAATGTAAACCTGCCTTAAGAGACAAAAAAGACTGCAATACACAAAATGTAATTTTATAGGCGAAACCCAACAACGATTGAGCTAAAATACAAAAAAAATTACTCGTATCTATTCATGAAATAGCCGCTGTCACGTACAAGAGAATTTCATTTTAACTTTCACTTAAAAGTTTTATAAAATAAATACATGACCCCGAAAAGAAAGTGAATAAATCAAAAGAATGCGCGTTGACTAGCTAGCGCAGTATGCTGGAAATATTTTCTCTTCCGTGTATGGGTAGTTCTACGATAAGAGGTAACTTGTGCGGCAATCAGTTTAAAATAAAAATTTTACTTTATATGTTGTTATTTTTGCAATGAAACACATCACCTAAATGTACTTTATTAAATAAAATCACGATTCAATGCCTAATTAAAGTATATTTTTCTGAAATTCCTTATAAAGCCTAAAAAAGTCTCTAACCTGGCCTGTCCCTCTGTCGTTTTCAGTTTAATTTTAAACGATACATATTTTTTTTGTATCAGTTATTAAACTAAAGTATGTTAAACACAAATTTCAATAAATGTATTTAAGTATTGTTAAGGAAAAATAGAAAAATGTTTATTTATTTGCAATATATTTTACACTTTACTTTTGTCCCACTGTTTTTGGGTATCTACTCTAGAAAATTTCATTCCGCTACTACAAACACTAATATAAAACGGCCATATTCCAAAAATTGCTCAAAGTCATCTACGGACGTGAAGTTAGTAATGCAAAACACATGAGCCGTTAAGAGCGCCGTCATTTGTTAGTTGTTGCGACCGTTGATTCGAAGTAGTCGTTTCGCGAGGTCATTGTGTCTCTCACCTGGCAAGTCATAAAAGTTATATTATTCATTCAATTTATTTGCATTTACTGGTCTAATTTAATAATGATGGACTAGTGAAAGTGTGATACATAATGTACCGAAAAACTTCTTATGTCAATTAAAACAATACAATTTATCATGAAAACGTCTCTCACCTGCCATATTTCACCTGGCAAGATAAACGTCAGGAGAGAAACTTGTTGACCAGGGGAGATAAGGTTAGTGCAAACAAACAAAGTCAATAAAGTCAACAAAGTCAACAAAGACAAAAAAGTCAAAAAAAGTCAAAAAAGTAAAAAAAGTAAAAAAAAAGTCAAAAAAAGTCAAAAAGTCAAAAACCGTCAAAAATGTCAAAAAAGTCTTTTTTGACTTTTTTTGAATTTTTTGAATTTTTTGACTTTTTTGATTTTTTTGATTTTTTAATAAAATATGCATAAAGTGACTTGCCCTTACGTGAAAAGATAAATAAATAGGCCAAAAATCGTAATATAAGTGTTTAATGAAAAAACAGCTACTTTTCTCCGTAGCCGTATTCTCTATGGACTTAGAACCTCTTATCGTAGAATTACCCGTATGCAAATTACTGTTTATGAAAAATAACGAATACACGTATGAGGTAGAAAACCTATATCAGTTTACTTTTAGTCATTTGTAAGAGGCTCTTACTAAGAACCTCGTTGATGTTAGCTTATTCGACTGCAGAGCATAACGTCCAGGGTAGGCAAAAATATTATTATGGCTTTCTCTGTTGACAAATCAGCAGAGAAGTTGACCTCCGCACCGCACCGTGCTTCGGAGAGCATGTGAAGCCGTCGATCATGCGTCTGATTTCTCTCTGGACTATGCGAGCGAGGGAATACAGAGCGCATCAATGTTTAAACACAGATTAACGCACTAAAAAGGTTTATCTCCTGCCTAGCTGGCCAATGACCGGGTCCGAAATTCGGTCATAAGAACTTTATTATTATGATTAATTCGCGGAGAATTTTTCTCAGCTTGTGGGCCACGACCCAGAATTGAAACTTACGCGCGAGCGCTCTAAGAACCGTTATCGCATTGAATTACAAATATGAAGCGAGACCAGAGAGCTGGGGCCGGCTTCGTCGAAGCAACTTTTTCAAGATATTCACGCCTAATCGGTCGGTGCACCGTTTGTTTACCGCGGCCGGTGCGTCGCGGCGTGTAGGTCAGTGGCTGCGGCTGGTGGAGGCAGCGGCGCGGCCCGGGCGGCGCGCAGTCCACCGCGGAGCCGCACGCGCAGCCACGCGTCGTCATGGCTCTGAGCCGACCGAACCCCTGACTTCGAGCATACTTCATCGAGCAACTGGAAAGTGACCTCTTTTCCACTGTTCTTTTTCAAATATGATAGACCTGTGTATTAAGGAAAATTTAACGTGACAGTGATTGTAAAAAGTGGTCAGTTTCAAAGGATATTCCCGAAAGTGAAAAGGATTTCCGCAAAATGGTCAGTTTTTAAGCATACCATAACCCAAATGTTTAGTGACTAATATAGACATTTACCCATTATGTATTACGTTAAACCCGAAGGTATAAGGTAGAGGTGTTCTTTCTATATACTTGGGTATTCTGTAAAAATTATTTGTCTGGAGCACTTTAATTTATCAGCAATCTAATTAAAAATTATCCAAACAGGCCAATGATAACAGTGTTGACATTAAAGATACGCGTACGATTAAGTGGATAAGGGTATGCGAGTTAATGTAGCTTAAAGCTTTGACTAATAGATATGAACTTTCATAACATAATCGATTTATGGTCGGATGAGTCTATGGCAGATAAGTACCTAGGTATATCGAGGATAACTTGTATATACTTAATTAACAATTGATGTAGACGGCAATTGTCTGCTAGATACACATCTAGACAAAAGCTCTGTTAATTTACTCCAAGTGCTAATGCTAAGCTAGATATCTTCGAGCGAGGGCTTAATTTTAATGCACCTATCTATACGTTTTAGAACCGTGGTATAAAGAAGCAATCTGCAATTGATTTCATTCATATATCTATGCCGTCGTTTCCGCAAATTTCACTGACGATTAGCAAATGGACAAAAACTCTATGGCATCGAACCTAAGACAATGGGCAGAGTAACTGTGTCGTCAAGAGGCGCGGTAGAGGCGGTGTCTACACCGTGAGACAGCTATTGTGATTCACGTGGATTGCGAGAACTTTGTACGAGATAAATCATTCATATTCTTCTATATATTAGGTTCTTATATTAAACACAAGCGATTCTCCCGAAGTAGTTAATTCTTTATCGATCCAATGCATAAAATATAGATTAGGATTGGTAGTACTCGCTACGCACCTGAAGCGACCACCAATCATAAATCTATGATCCTATATATGCTTGGCAAACCAAGCATGAACGTATGCGAAGAAAAATCACGTAGCGCAGACCGGCTTTGGAGGCTCGAACTTGCTCTCAACGTACACTGCGCTTTTCGATTTGTTTTTTTTTATTAGTCACAGATTTCAGATTTTTCAGAAAGACAAAATTTCCTTGAAACAATAAAGTTAAATAATGAAAGTTTTATTTAATAAATAATTAATTAGTAGGTGTAACAAGTAGATTTTTTAGAAATTGAGGCAAGCGTCGAGACAGTATTCTCATCAATCTTTAACGTCGCCTTCTGTAAAAGTATCATCTGTATGTAGGAAAATCAATTTTACTACGTACATCTATAAGTTAGCCACTAAAAAATTTCATAATAATGAAATGGTTTAGTGACATTTTTGAGCTAGTGGTGGTGATAATTTCATAATAATGAAATAGATGACATTTAAAAAAATCATCAAATTACTTCAGTTTAGGAAACTATATTATACAAGTGTTCGAAAGTAAGTATACTTTCTTCAATGAAACTAAAACTTTGGAGAAAAGTGTATATTAACACTTTATTTCGAAATCGAGAGTAGCAATCTAAAACTTGTTATTCGCGTTTCCAAAATATAGATATTTTTAACGATCTTCAATTAACTATTAATATAGAAAACGAACCGTCGTTTTCTAAAAAATAAATCAACATTGAATCAACGTTTTAAACTTTAATAAAGCCTCAATATCCCAACGGTTAATGGTGTGATCTGAAAACTGAAAGGTCGCAGGTTCGATCACCATTTTAACTATTTAATAAGATTAATAAAATCATTATGAGATGGTAGATAGGGAAAGTTCACTATTAATAAATTATGGTCTTAATAAAGACTATGATTTTCTTTAGATGGAAACCAGTGTTCCTTTCTTCAGTTAACCAAACCAAAAATGTAAACTTACGGTAGTTTACATTTTATGCATAACTTCTACACTTAACTACATAGTACTTTAAGTTTTTTTTTATTTGATGACAAGTTAGTCCTTGACTGCGATTTCATCGGATGGTAAGTGCCGATGCAGTCTTCAATAGTAGTAGCGGACTAACTTGGAAGGGGTATGGCATTCAACCCCAAATCTGTTTCTACACGCCATCGTGCCGGAACGTTAAATCGCTTGGCGGCACATCTTTGACGGTAGGGTAGTAACTAGCCACGTAATTATCGAATTAAACGAAATTTACCATCAACCGTGA
This sequence comes from Hipparchia semele, assembly GCA_933228805.2. NCBI lineage: Eukaryota > Metazoa > Arthropoda > Insecta > Lepidoptera > Nymphalidae > Hipparchia > Hipparchia semele. The sequence goes on along the minus strand of OW121709.1, from coordinate 5,146,771 downwards.
CACTAGCCTGCGTCCAAACACGGGAAATTGGTTGGATTTTAAATCCTTAAATACAATGGCAGGTGAAGAAATTTCTTTTAGTTTATTGACCTTGGCGAAGCGAGTGCAGAGACCATTTATCCTCGTCACACGTGCCTTTCTAGATGGACGGATAACCATTTATTTTGTATTTAGTCGAAGTCAGATATACAGGCAGATAGATTTTTAGGAGCAAGAATTTTGGGGCGTCCTTCGATAGTAACCCAACTAGTAGTATATAATATGTATACCACTAGTTGGGTTGGAACCCATTAAAATCTAGATCGATTCAAATCTTTTCAATAATGGGTCCCGACTGTTTACTTCTTGTCTTAATTAACACGAATCGATTGACGTGAGAATCATCAAAATCGGCCCACCCCTCCAGAGCGCCACATACATACATACATAGACTGCTAAACACATTACTCTCCTTTGATTGCCGCAAGCTGGTAAAAAGTGAGTTACAATGTTTTCCCTTGCAGATGTTGATGTGTTTTATATATAAAATTAATACCTAAATGAAGGCGGACGAAGTCGTAGTCATTAGCTAGTAAAGTTATCACAATCATTTGCTGAAATTGACAACAACTGATGAACTGAAGCGCTCAAAGTTAGGTCATAGAAAGTTGTTTTCTCAATAGAAGAGGCTTTCGATAGTTACCTATTTGAAATGACTAATATTTTCTTAGGATGCCTATAATCTTATAATACGCTATACTCGCTTTTTACACTTGCAAATGTTTTTTTTTAAAGAATACCTATTAGCCAAGCTGAACTTGACTTCTCTCTTATATTCTCCTCTCCCTTCGAATTAAGTGAAAAGCTTGTGCTAGGAGTGGGTACGACAATAGTGCAAAGGTGTGATTCGAGCCTGCGACCTTTCAGTTTTCAGTCCGCACCTTTAACCATTGGGCTATTGAGGCTTCATTTACATACCTATAGATAGATAATGTTTTTCTTTAGAACCACGATTTGTTTATTCATGTTTGATCATAGATATCATTACTCATGATCTAGCACCTTAAAAAAGTAAAAAAAGGGAATACTATTTTAATATTCTACCTACTATAGATACAACCTAGTAAACCTACAACTCGTTTTATATAGACAGTAAATTGGCTGACATACAAACACGGTTTCGACAGGTTTTCTTTCATTAACAAGATAATAAGTTGATTCGCAGGCACATAAAATAAAATGATAACGTGTTCATACTCTAAGATCTCACATCAAAAAATATTAAGTAACATCCCAAATGGACACAGATACCCAATAATGAGTCAACCCACACACCTTATGAATTGAAAAGTTAATTTTATTCTTTTACATTATGTATGTATTTAATTTGACAAAGGTTTGTGGGTTGAATCGTTATTGCGTATCTGCGTCCAAATGTGACTGACTAGACTACTGCAGTGGTGTAATGAATATGATGAACCCTGAGAGTATGACTTACAAATACTAATTTTACTATTTTGTTAAAATATTTATTTTTCCAATTTTATGCAGGCTATGTAACTAAAATCTATACGGTAATGACCTTTTAGTTCTTCGTGAAATAGTTGCGTATTTATCGTCGGTGAGGTCTTATTTTTCGCAGACACGTTGTCAGTTAGATTTAGTATAGGATTTCATATCTTTTAGATTATCGACTTAGTTACATAAATTTTTTTGATTTTTCGATCATCTAGAATGAGGCTATGTTCAGATGGCTGAATTGCGACGCGCGTTTTCAAATCGCGCGCTTAGACATCCTAATATACAGGGTGTCCCACGGCTATGCCACATGGAGGGGAAGTACCTTAAATATTGTAGATGGAACATTTTACTGAAAGAAGACTTCATTTTAATTTAAAAAACAATTTAAACTGCATTCATAGATTTTTAAATAATTGCCTGGTTGAACCGGGACTCGAACCCGCTATACGAGAAAAAAAATTAACCTGTATCTTTATCATACCGATCGGAAGACTTCATCATGAGGATTATTTTTTGTTAAATAACATAGCATGAGAAATAAAAGGAAGACCATAAATTTTAGCCTTTGATGTAAAATTTTGTTCAGAAAAATGAAAAGCTGACATTGGCGTATCAACATACAACTGACATGAACTATTACTAATGAGTACCCACTTGAGAAGTACGCATCATTTCCCGATCTTTACTATCCTTACTAATCCTTACTTATATTACCTATAAATGCGAAAGTGTGTTTGTTTGTTGATTTATTGGTTTGTCCTTCAATCCCGCTGCAATTCGTAGCTCTGTTGTTTCATTTTTCTGAACAAAATTTTACGTCAAAGGCTAAAATTCGTGGTCTTCCTTTTATTTTTCATGTTATGTTATTTAACAAAAAATAATCCTTATGATGAAGCCTTCCGATCGGTATGATAAAGATACAGGTTAATTTTTTTTCTCGTATAGCGGGTTCGAGTCCCGGTTCAACCAGGCAATTATTTAAAAATCTATGAATGCAGTTTAAAATGTTTTTTAAATTAAAATGAAGTCTTCTTTCAGTAAAATGTTCCATCTACAATATTTAAGGTACTTCCCCTCCATGTGGCATAGCCGTGGGACACCCTGTATACCTAGCAACCGTTCACAAGCGCGCGCGTTAACGCGCGTCAGCGAGCGTCAACGCGGCGCTCAGAGAAAAAGTTTCTAGACGCAGACAATCGCGCGTTGACTCGCGCTTTGATATTAATGTAATGTCCGTTTGCTGTTCAGTTGAGCGCGCGCTTTCATCGCGATTTTCGATTCGAGCAAATTGTCGAATGACTTTGTAGACATTCTAAAGTAATTAAAGAATTTAGATTCATGGTCTCTTAGATTCGGATATAGTGTCGCAAACAAACTGGGTCTATTTTTCAAAATTGGATGAACCCAATGTGTACGTTTTCTTTTTCTATATTTTTCTTTATAATATAACCACAAAATAATAGCCTCTTCCACGTCCATTTTCTACGTTCTACCGAACTAGACTGACGAGTACTCTCGCAACGCGCATTAGCGCTCATCATCTGAACTCTCTTCAAATTTGATCGCGCGTTGACGCGCGTTAACGCGCGTTACATGTGAACATAGCCTGATTCTTGTCTGGTTAGTCAGAAATATCGTTATAGCGGAAGTTCTTCTACTGTCGACTTTCGACGTGGACTCTCTGCCTAAACAAAAGGCGAGTCAAGATCGTCGCGCGTGGCTCAGCATCGCGGCCGCTGCTACGCCAGCTTCCCACTCATCATCAACGCATCAACGCATGCCGTACTTTTTGCCCACATTCTCTCTACTAACTAATGTGCTCACTACATTTCATTCCTGTGTAGGCTATGTTTAGCCTCTCACATTTCTATCGTTTTATAGTGGACTTTATTGCATGATTTTTTTATAGGTATACCATAATATGTACATGCACATTGCACAGCAAGCATTCGCTCAGCCTATGCGACAAAAAATAATGAGGGAAAGCAAAATACATTTTTAGGGTTCCGTAGCATACTACAAGGAACTTATAGTTTCGCTAATATTAAATTTGCCGTCTGTCCGCAGCATAGCGCAGAGACTAAAGAGCTGTAATTTGGCAAGGTTATTTTGAAATGCAACGACGGAACCCTACACAGCGTGTAGCCTGACACGCGATTGACCATTTATTTTACATAATCTCGTAGTTCGATATTTCCCTCTATAATTTTCAGGAATATTTTACTGTAGGTATCTAAATTACTAGCGTTTCGTACATAACTTAGGTAATTTAGTATAGTACCTAGGTACGTAGACATTACTACTAGTACCCAGCTAAAGCGTCCGCGTAGATTGGGTTTGGTTTTATCTTGGAATCCCGTGGAAACCACTGGAAATAAGATAATCTCTGAGCGTTAGGACGATTCATTAGTTTGATCGTAAAAATGTAACTTATTTTGTCCCTAATATATCAACAGTTTTATTTTTTACTCAGAAATCCTAAAAAGTCCGGGGTAGATATGTAGTAGCTTATATCAATAGTCGTATCCTGTATCTGTCTGTGAAAATCCCACCACAATTGGTTCAGCAGTGCCGAATACATGCCCGGACAAACAAACAGATGGACAAAACATTTAAATACTAGTGTTTTGGTCATGCTATGTATGTTATGAGGGCTATAATCTAAGTCATAATCATTAGTCATGTCCTCACATAGATACTAGCTTTTACCCGCGGCTTCGCTCCATCTATTAAAATTAGTAATCCGAATTGTTAATACTATACAAAATTAGAAATTTTGAGTATTTCCTAATTTTTAGGGTTCCGAAAAAAACTTCGGAACCCTTATAGGATCACTCCGTTGTCCGTCTGTCTGTCAGTGTGTCACCACCGTTTTTCTCGAAAACGGCTTATGATACTAAGTCGAAATTTATACTGAATATAAAGTTCAATGGTCTCGTAGTGTTTTAAGAATATCAAGCTTATAGCTTAACTCAGTGAAAAGTTACAGCTTTAAAACCACGGCTTTCTCATTATTAAAACAAATTAAGGGACATCTTCCAAAAATCGTTTTTTTCCATACCTAATTCTTAGTTTCATAGTAAGTGCCGTTATATTTTACAAACACCAGCTTTAAAGTCTTACAAAATATGACGAACATATTGATATCTCTAAACATAGTAAGAGTAACTTAAACAGCTAAAAACCAAATAAAAACCTACCACTTACTATGACTTTTAAAGTACTGTAAGTACCTAAAGCTAAAACACACTATCCGATGCATTAGTAAACTGCGACTGAGAGCCGCGACAGATAAGGTTTCACAGTCGTTTGAGATCAGCAGGCCCAGATTTCTATCGGACGTCCGAAGACTCAAGAATGGCCCAAGGTTACGTCCGCGACTACGTCCGATTGTGTACACAATTCAATGTACATTCACTATCCAGCCGCGGTTGACGCGTCGGATGGTTTGTTTTAAGCCTAACTTTTTAACGCGTCACAACACAGAACTGTCACAACTTTTGTAGACTGACCTCTATAATTACTCTATGATTTGTAGAATAGACCAGGTATGTAATAAAATCTGCAATGGCATATACAATAAGAAAAATATTTTTTATCTATTACCTATCTCTTTAATTAATTTATGCCGTCATATTTTGTATTCTCATCACACTATCACATATCACACTAATTAATATTATAAAGCCGAAAGTTTGTATGTGTATGTTTGTGTGTGTATGTTTATTACTTCTTCACGCCACAACGAATTAACCGATTTAGCTGAAATTTGGAATGGAGATAGCTCATAACCAGGATTAAAACATACGCTACATTTTATCCCGGAAAATTACAGAGTTCCCATTCCCATGACTTGACACAAGCGAATTTTAGGTCTCATTTGAGGCAAATAAGCGGGGTGGCGTGGTATCGAGCGCGTGATTGGTAGATCAGTCAACCTTTGCTTCCCGCACCGTGTACAAATGCGCCAACTTACATTTCCCTCTATTTTTTTGTAAAATAGGTAGATATGTAATAGAATCTGCTATGGCATGTACAATCCATTGTTAATCATAGATTAAAAATAGAGGTCAACGCAGTCTTATAACCCAGTTGTCAAAAGCTGTCATGTCATTCATCATTGTCTTATTAAATAAATAACGTTAAAATATTTCGAATGTTCTCAGTTCTAAAGAAAATCAGAGATATACATATAACGATAGGAAATGAGTTTTTGAAAGATATTGTAACAGTGTTAATGAGAGGATGCGTGAGGATATTTAAAGATGCGAAGGGGTGGTTAGCTAAGGGAACTTTCATCAAGGGTGAAGTTGAATCTTTGGTGGAACATGTCGAAAAGACATTAATTAAGCAGGAGGTTGATCCGTGCATAGATAACTACCATCCAGTCCAAGTTAAAACGGCACCTCAGCAGCTCAAGAGTTTGTTAAAAGATGAAGTGTCCATAGCACAGCGGCTGAGATTATTGAAGCAAGGCAATACATTCGTTAAAAAGAAAGATAGCATTAGAGCAAGTAAGGAGATAAAAGAACAGTCGTACAAGAATAATTACTCAGTGGATGGAGACGTACTCTGCAAGGATCCAGGACAATCGTTGGTCATACCCAAGCAATTGGAAAAAGAAATAAACCATAGCAATGGACATTTTTCAAACAGAAAGAAGAATTGGAAATATAAGAGGCGTGGCTCAGCTGACCATATGAAAAAATGGCCGAATTCCAATAGTCGATAGAGATTAATAGTAGGTAAATAGTACTGTGAGGAAAGAATGAAGGTGACTGTGTTGAATGAATATGTGTATATTAATATAGTTAAGTAGATGTATGTAGTTAGCTTTGTCAACAGCACCGCCAAGTATATTGTTATGTGTTACACTGATAATATGTTTGTACATGATTTTGTTATTACCAACTTAAGAACACATAGTGAACTCATAGTGAACTCACAGTGAACTCAATAATAAGTAGAAGTTTAAGTTAAAGTAATATTACTTATTAGCCCACAGGCTAGATGGTAGTATAAAATAAAGCCACTGTTACATGGTGCTTTATGGTAGGAAAAAAAAACCAACTTAAGTATACCTATGGTTTTTTAAATTCGAGATCAGTCAAAAATTATTTTATTTTGTAAAAGAAATATTATAATAATTTGTGACCATGTATACTTAATACTTACTAGTGTTTAGATTCCTTATAAGATGTCATTCTGTATTGGTTAACTTAAGATGTATTATTGTTAAGTATGTATGAAAGCTGTATTGTTTAACTTAAGGTGTGTTAGTGTTGAAAAGGTATGAAGTATGCGAGGAAATATGAATATGGTAAAGATGTACGAAAGGAGAAGGTATGTCTGGGGACAGACATAGTTGCAGGATGACCGAATGTGGGAAACGGAATGTAAGTGTATGACAGGGATGGATACATGCAATATCAAGAGTTTCGGAACCCTCAGTGCGCGAGTATGACTCGCACTTGACCGGTTATTATTTTTAATCACATACATTTAAGGGAACAAACCAAAAAAAAGTTATTCAAACCGATTTTGAGTTTTACCCATGTTTTACCCAGACTAACGAATAGCAATTTATTTTTATTTTAAAGAAGATTAGCTTCATAAAGGCCAGTTATTTGGGGTACTTCAATTTTATATTTATAAGTAAAATGTTTTGTGAAGGTTTTACATAATAAAAATTAGATACTGGATGTTAACTGCATAAAAATAAATTAATAACATTTCCTTATAAAACTAACAAGCAACATATACCTACCTAAAATTAAATAATATCGATAATAATCACTTTATAATTAGCTTCAGCTCCACCGTATAAATACTTATAATTAGCGGAACATACTTATACGATCAATCAAATGTAACAAAAATCAACACATAGTTCCAAGTCTTGTAAATAGAGGTGGATAATTAGTCATGTAAATGTTAATTGTTTTAAACATAATTGCATATCTATACAATAATAAAGTTTGTTTGTTTGAACGCGCTAATCTCGGGAAGTCGGATTTGAAAAATTCTTTATGTATCTAATACCTACCCCAATTCTTGAGGAAGGTTATTCAATATCTCGGTACGACTCTTAGAAGCCGAGCAAAAAGAAAAAATAGCGCGGGCGAACAATGCGATCCGGTAAGTCGGTGGTCGAGGGCGGTCACCCGACGACAACCGAACAAGAACCGAACCGAAGGCTATTTATTAATCCGGAAGATCAAAGCGTTACCACGGGATTATTAAAAACTAAATCCACGCGGACGAAGTCGCGGGCAACAGCTAGTAAAAGATATAATTTATTATTATTTACTTCGGTTTTCTCTGATCAGGTAGGCTCTATAATCGCAAATACTGTAGAAATATAATACATATAGTGTAGGTATGCTCATATTATAAATATGGGTTTATAACATTTTAGTTTACTTAGTATTATGGTTCTTATATAAAACCGTGGATTACGAACATATAGTTAATCTGTGGGATTATGATGCATATTTATAAGGTATATATTGTATGAGAAACTGCCACACCCTTTTAAAATCAAACTTGCCTCGAGGAAATCGTTGCTAAAGGATATTGCTTAAGCCTGCAGTGTGGCGCAACGTATGAAATCCGGAAAGCTTCCCGTCAAAACCGTCGGAAGGGATTGCACTATTATATTAACGAGCTCTTTATAGTCTCTAGTCTCTACCACTAAAAACCTGGGTCTTCTAACAACTAATTAGGAATACCATCGTTCAAAATTCAAGAATATATATTATGTACAGCCAATTTTCGACTTTTATAACACTTTAATGGGTTTAGGTCATCGATGTAATTCATTCGCTGGTTTAGGTACTCTACCGTCTACCCTATAAATAAACTTTTGTACTTTTAACATAAACATAGTATTACTTACTACCGCAAGGCTTTGTGACGTTTATGACTATACTACAGGTACAAATTAATCACACGGTGACAAAAGAAAATCACTTGGCTTTTTTTCTAGGCCGCTGCGATTGTTATTAGTAGGGCGCCATATTAACCCTTATGGGGTACAAATAGTGTAATTCAATAACTAGGTATATACTGCGTTATACACGCAGGCTATATTTGAACAAAGAAAAGGCTTAGTAGTAAGCTAGTAATGAGCGAAAATGCGACCACTAATTAGTGAGTTCGCGCTTTCTAAGCATTCTTTGCAATTTAATGACAGAACATTTATCATAGAGAAAAAAATGTAATATAGACTCATCTTGTTATAACCGTAATGAATTTCCAGATCCCCAAGAAGAGATTTAGAAATACTCGTAGATACAAAAAAAAGTATAATGGAATTACGAGACCTGCTTTAATATACAATACATACAATAAATAATACTTATTTTCTTTTGATAATAAGTCGGCACAGACCAAGTATTATAATAATATTACTGATGACAGATAGGTATTTCAATATTGCCGCATAATTAACAGCACAGCACAACAGAAGTACAGTAAAACGTGATAGCGGATACCGTGGATGCCTTTCCACTTACCAATAGTTCTCACAACTAGATATGAGCATGACCTAAGAAAGCGAGTGAAAGCTAACAAATTCCCAGTGACTAAAAGGGCACAGCGTCGTCGTCGTCACAAGCTAATCTAGGTACCTACTCATATTCATTATGGGTATCTATTCTACTTGAAGTATAATTCCCTTGAACTTGAAGTATTTGATTAACTAATGCTTACTGAATTAGTAGGTAATTGAAATATTGGTTTTATTACTGGTTTAAATACAAATTATTGCGCGAATGTAGTTTTGCACTTTTCTGATTGATTCCTTACATCAGAGGCAGATTGTTGTCTAACGATAACTTCTTCTTCTGCAATCTGTTAAGACTCCAGCGAAACCTCTCAGGAATAAAGCAGATTTTTTGCATGAATAAATTTGAGAACCTGAAGAGTGACATAGCTAGTCTACTTTTTATTCCGGGTGAAACAAAGGGTTAATTTAAATCCACTAAAATTGACTGAACTTCTCCAGTAGGTATTTTAGACCTAAACTAGCTTTTTCCCGCGGCCTCGTTCACGTTAAATTCGATTTATCAAACTCCTATTTTCTTCCTTTATGGGTTGAATTTTCAAAAATCTATCAGCCAAATCCGTTCAATGGATTGAGTTTTGCGTTGATAGGTCAGTCAATAAGTCACTCACTTTTTTCTTTTATATATTCAAACATTGGAGAAGTTCAGTAAATTTTCGTGGATTTCTCCTATTTCGTGGATATCTGATGTCTTCCATAAATTTAGAATTCCATGAAGAACTATAATATAATACATAGATAACTCTAAAGGTTTCTTGACCTGGAACAGATTTCCAGACAGATTATTTCTAATGAACTATTACTACTATAAATGCACCTATTGCGGATGTGAAAATTACGCAAACGGTCACATCGTGCTATGTTACTCGTGCATCCACTGTTCCGTTTTCATCTCCGTGACTCGAAGTTCAAGCACACACACACACATCAAGGCCAGACATGAGACACGCTTCACTGCCATACATAATATTGTTACGTACAATATCTGTATCAGTACAGAATTAATGTCACGCAATTGTTCTATCAAGCTTTACTTTTCCTGAGATGATTGTAACTACATTCTTATTATCTAATATAATTATTAGGTTTATGTTTGATTTCTTACGTCTCTCCTGGTTTATCACTTTCTCATATTATGCTAATTCCACCTAATTGCCTTTACCGACCGAGCCTAAGAATAATTTATATCTAATTGATTTTACGAGTCAAGAAATAAACACATTCAACTTTCTCATTTGCTGAAGTAAAAACTAAAAAATTAATAGGTTTGTATGCAGCTTTTATGCCAAAAAGCGTTTCCAAACCTGTTGTTCGATTTAGGGGTCTTAGGTATTTCTAGTAAGGAGGTGGTGGCCTTGTCGGTTCTGAATTCCGGATCTAATTCCGGATGATTACGCTCAACCTTTTAATACCTGTTGAAAGGCACTTATCGCAGTGCCGAAATTTGTAAACAGGAGTCAGGTCATAGCCGTTTATGAAATCACGCAATTGAGTTGTTAACAATAGGAAATCATTTTCAGTCACAATGTAAACATGCAATTCTTGCATATTTAGCAGGAAAGTACTTACAGCGTAAAGTAAAATCGTTAGGTAGGCCTCAAAAACTCAAACGTACCTATGAATTTATTTTTAATTAATCAAGACGTTAAACAGCATCATAGTGGGGGTATTTTTTTTTATTCGATGACAAGATAGCCCTTGACTGCGATCTCACCTGATGGTAAGTGACGATGCAGTCTAAGATGGTAGCGGGCTAACTTGGAAGGGGTATAGCAGTGTAAATTCAACCCATACCCCTAATCGGTTTCTACACGCCCTCGTGCCTGAACGCTAAATCGCTTGGCGGCACGTCTTTGACGGTAGGGTGGTAACTAGCCACGGCCAAAGCCGTCCACCAGACCAGACCAAAGACAATTTAGAAATTATAAATTCCTAAATTGCCCCCGCCGGGAATCGAACCCGAGACCTCCCAGTTATAAGACCACAGCGCTCACCACTGCGCCAGGGGTATTACACAAGTATTTTTGGTTAGATTTGAAAATGCAGATGTTAACACTACAATGACTGACTTATGATAACTTCTAAGGCAATAATCTAATCTTATTCTTATAATTGTACATCAAAAGTGAAAGGTAACACACTATATTAAATACAAAACATTTTGAGATTACACGAAAGTGAATCGACAACATTTTGACTCTCACATCACTTCGCTGCCTCCGAAGAGAGTACCGTTATCGGCGAAATCGGATGGCGGTCGACTGTTGACTCATCTAAATAGGCCAGTGGTACAAACTTTGCCTCGTCGTAGTAAAAGCAAGCAGCTACCCACTCGAACGATTACAATTTTAATTTAATAAATAATGAATAAGAAATATAGCAACATTATTTAATATTTATTTGTTAGTGGAAACACCTGTAATGTCTAATTTAATTAATAAAATAAAATGTAAATTGAGGCCAGTTGAAGCCAGCTTTTGCAGGCATACTAGACCAGTTTTTTCTTGACGCTTTCTGTACATAATATAATATATATTATCGTGTCGATCTTTCTGACGGTCAGAGTTAAATTATTTCAAGAAGTTTATTAAGATGTAGTCATTTATTTATAACTACACTGCTATAGTATTTCACGATAGGGAAATGCAGAATTATTGGAAATGATATCGCATGCATTTTTTTCACTCATAGTGTTTCGTAATGTTTTTATCGAAACGTATCGATTGATCTAAGTTATTATTATTCTCTATCGTTAAATTTTTTATAAATAAATCTGTACCTACTTTAGGTAAGGCTAAATCGTAGATCATTTGATATTTGGTTTATACATGTAGATATATCAGAGACATCAGTTTGGCATGGTCTGCTACACAATAGTCACGTATTAACCACTACTTGTGGAGGGAAAGCCAGTTTTCCGGGCTAGTAGCTCGAAGCGAGTGTTATGTACCTACTTCTCTCTTGAACGGTCCATGCACCGCATGATTGCGGTTCGGCAGTCGTCACTTGACAATGACTCTAGTCCTTCTAAATAGACAGTTTCATTTAATTTTTCATATTAAATGAAAGTTTTAAGTTACCTACATTTTAGGAAATGTTTGTACTCGTATCATTCTGGTAAGGTTAGCAAAGGTAACTTTAACACAGAAATATATCGTTGCCATATTCAATTGTAATACGTTTCAGTCCGATGCTGATGCTGAAGTTATCCCAAAGGATTACGGTTTTTAAACCCCGTGGGACTTTTAAATTTCCCAAAATATGTAGGTATATCTTCTGAATGCAAACTATCTCCGTGTAAAATTTTCGTCAAGATAAGTTCAGCGATTAGCATGTGAAAATGTATTATCCTATTTGTAGGTACAAGATATATGTTGTAAAAAAACAGACAAAACTGTTATTATTAATATTAGTTTGGTTTATATCGACATGGTGCCTAACAAAAGCCAGTTATTTTGAAATCACAGATTTATTTGTATAGATACAGTTTTAATGTATATTACTTTCGGTATTTACTAGTTGAAATAACCTAAAATCTATTTCGTTTAAAATTTTCAGATAATAAGAAGACGTGTTCGTCTTCAACTGTGGTTGCCGACCATCCTTACAGTCATTACTGTTCACTGCGCGACAGGACAGTGTCCTTGGACGGACTCCCCAGTCCTACAAGCCACCTGCATCTGTGCTTTTAATTTAGTCAGACAACTGTCGGTACAATGCGATCAGGTATAAGCAATCCATTTTGATTTTTATATATATTTAGTATACACACGACATTCAAAAACTAATAAGTATATTTTTTATTTTTTTCAGGTTGATTTTCCCGTATTATTAGCTGCTCTGAATTCAAGTGCACGGAAAATTTCAATAGACCTTTTATACATTAACAATTCAACAATTTCTACTCTCACAAATGAAATGTTCGAAAATTTGGCTATACACAACTTGCAAATATCCGGCTGTAAAGTAAAAAGAATAGAAAGTAATGCCTTTAAAAGTCAAGGCCAGTATTTAAAGAATTTGAACTTACAAGACAATGAACTAAATGAGGTGCCAGTAAAAGCATTGAGAGTTTTAACTAGTTTATCTCTTTTGGATATATCAAAAAATAAAATTACACACATCGAAAACTATTCATTCTCGACTCTCCAAGATTTAACAACTCTAAAATTATCAGACAACAACATAACTTTGGAGCCTCACGCACTTGCAGGGTTGGAAAATTCTCTAAAAAATCTTAATTTAAAGGGAACTAAACAGAAAACAGTACCTGCATGCATAAGAGGGCTCCACAGTCTTGCATTTCTTGATCTGTCACAAAATAGCATTCGGGAACTGCCAGGACCCGACGGCAGTCTTACTTTCGAGGGATTAGATTCTCTAACTGCGCTTAATTTAGAAAGAAATTTACTAGTCAATTTAAAACGAGACGCATTTACAGGCATAAAAAATACATTGAGCTCATTAAGTTTGCTAAATAATCTATTGCCCGAATTTCCAACAGAAGCAATAGCGACATTGTCAGATCTGAGAGTGTTGGATATAGGATTCAATCTACTGAACAAACTACCAAATGATGCTTTTTTTAACAATCCATCTATAACTTTACTGGCATTGGACGGAAATCCCTTACCAACAGTCCCGGAAAAAGCATTGGCTCACCTTAACCACACTCTCAGAGGACTGAGTCTTGGCGGAAGATTCTTAAACTGTGATTGTCGCCTGAGGTGGATAATTGAGTGGATTCGCAATGGTGAATTGCAAGTAACATCTCGCGAGAGAAACCCTCAATTCTGCGGTAATCCACCACATTTTCGTGAACGTGGATTTTATAGTTTTGAACCCAATGAACTTGTCTGTGATCCGGAATCAAATATGATAACAGCATCTCCATCAACTATAGCTAACGATTACAGCTCAAGTGCACAACCACTTAACACAACTTCTACCGCTACAACTGAGATAACGGTAATTAGTAGCACAAGTTCACCGACTACTTCAGGAGTGACTAATACTAGCGAAACAACAACTGCCGCAATACCTTCAACAACTATTTCCACTAAAACAAGCCGCGTCCCATCTCTACGGCCAGCTGCACCTACTTGGCGTCATGCATCTCACCAAAGACCACCTCTAGTGATGAACTTCCCTCACCCAAAGCCAAATATAGACGATTCTAATGAAGTGATTGTAAAAAACGCTTACAGACAAGACAATTCAGTTATAATCCAATGGGATTCAGATGTAGCTAATATCCTAGGTTTTCGCGTCGTATATCGACTTTTTGGGGACAAGAGTTTTAAACAGGGGCCTCCTCTTGAAGCTAGCGAAAGAGAATTTAAAATCAAAAACGTTCCATCTCAGGTCGGTATCAATTCATTACCTATATAACTCACAAATCGCAACGTTTTAATACATTTATGTAATTAATGAATTATAAATATTAATAGAATGTTATTTGTCATTTTCAGGAATGCATTGTTGTTTGCGTGATTTCATTAGAGGAAGTGCACGTGAGTCCAGAAACGGTACCGTATTCACAATGCCGTGAAGTTCGAACTGTGTCCGCTGCCGCTACTAATATGGATAAAATAACAATTGCGGCCAGCGCAGCCATCTGCGGCACCATTGTAGTTGCCGTGCTCGTGTTCGCGGCTGCCTCCCGTCGCCGCTCACGAACCGTTCATAGATTGCACACGCAGTTACCGGACAAAATTTCGAGTCCATGTTGTGGAGGTCTTAATGGAACACCGAGCCCTAGTGGGCCTCTGTCTTCGCTAGCTACCCTTGGAGCATTTGGAAAACAACGCGAATGGGACCAAGTTTCAGCATACAGTGCACGTTCCATACCAAGGGCACGGTCTTACACTGAACCAGCAGCTCCAGAACCTTTGCCCGGACGACCGGGACGAGCGCGGTCACTTGCCGATGGACAGTCTTCACAACACAGTTATTCAGGCCGATATGGGGCTCCTGGATACCCAGGAAGCTTACTAGGATCTAGAACTGGTAACTTTTTTTTTAATGTAAACTATGGCATTTTACTGCTCATAGCCTAAGAAGAATCCTCGCGCTTGTTATAAAGATGCCTCATTCCCTCTTGAATCTCTTGATTTAAAAGTAGTTTAGGTAGCCAAGTTATACTTTGTTGGAAAAATAGAAGTTGGCATGCCAAATTTTAGAACGAGGAAGTTTGTTTCCTCGTTCCTAACACATTTAATGTGTCCATGTAAGGTAGTTATTTGAAATGATTCAAAAGTTCTTCATGATAATATTATTTTACAAAAGATATATACAACCGACATTGGGTAGACAACGACGACATTTATTTAATGTCCGTTTTTGTTTTAGATCTTCGACAATCCCGACAGTCTTTGGGAGCAGCATCGGAGCGAGCATCCCGCTTATCCTTGAGCGGAGCCGCAGGAGGTGCAACGAGCGGGACAGCGGGATCACGACGAAGGCCGAGATCGAGATCGCGGCCTGCCAGTAGGTACAGCGTGGGCTCACTAGGATTAGGATACTGCGACACCTCCGATAACTGGACAGACCACGATATGGATATTTACATGGCGCGTAATGCGACTACAAGAGGTGGTCTTGTGCCATTATAGCGCGCGGAAGATGCGGTGAGAGGAGACATAGAGTGGCAAAAGCACAGCTCACCGCCCCGGAGAGCGGCTAAGGCTCCGGCTGCATGGAGCTCAAAAGCCTACCACTGCCCCCACCGGCACACTCATCGTCACAACGGCAGAGTCCAGAGAAGTGGCGACATCACTTGGGAACGATTTCAGTGTAAAAACGCACATCGCATAAGTAACTAACATTCTTAGTGGATCATTTATGAATGGAACCCTTCAGTGTGCAATATATGTTTAAATACATAACATTTACCACATGTATTTATGTAATACCTATATGGAGTTTTTATGTGAACTTAAGTTTTTTGTTTAGCATAAAGTAGTTATAGTTTATAAAATAAGTGGAAAGCTATTCTACAATTGTAATCAGTTGGTTAAATACTAATCAACAAACGTAAATCGTAATCCATTAATATATTCCTGATAGATCGATATAGGTATTAATGAACTATATACCGGAACATCAGGAAGCTCATAAAAGGAAATAAATCGTAACTTTGCCATGTACCATAATAGATTCCGAACGAGCTAAAGCAAGATTTACAAATTTAAAATTAGTAGCATTTAAATACATACTTACCAATAATAATTTAGTTAATGAGATAGGAAACCTCAATTTTGCAACTAACTCATCAATACAATAACTAATATTTCTACACTTGGGCGAAAAATAAATCAGCTTAACAAAAACCCTTTCTTCTCGAATTGCTTTGTCAAGTGACCGCGTCATGCGACATTAATTAGCTCACTTATATGACAATGGTAATTAATTTTTTATCATTATCATGTCAACTAAAATGCTTTATTTTTATTGTACATATATAATTATAGATATGTTACAAGTTAAACAATTGAAGCTCAATCCGAATGGTGCTATAATTAAGTAAAATAGTTATTTCTATGAATTGTAAATAAATAAATTAATATACAATATAAAATATACATAATTATAGCAATAAAATTTATTATTTTAAATGTTTATTTCCTCTATTATTTTCATAAAAATATTTTTTATTTGAAATATTAAGTATGTGTAGGTATGTCTGCCATTTTAAAATTAATGCAGATCAACTTTATGTTTTGCATGGTTGTAGTAGAGATGGTTGTAGCACTGGAAATGGCATGTTCATATGGAGAAATCAAAAATACCCGCAAGGTAGGCTACCGTTTTAGATTTCATCGTCACTTACCATTAATAAATAACAAAATAATAATAAGTGTCATAGTTCGAAGAATGGTTGTTGGGATCCCAAGATGCTGAACTTGCGACCCCACACTAGGAAGAGCAGTATTGGCAGACCCTCCCCTAGGTGGACTGAATAACAGGGAGCCCCTGGATACAATTACAAGACTGAGTATTGAGGAAATCCATGCAACAGACCTTTGTTCAACAGTTGATGTCTATCAGTTGATAAAGAAGAATAAAAGTCACAACTCACCCAGGAACAAGTATCCCATGCTCCCAGCGATACTGTAGCTCTTGAGTGAACTCATACCAGAAGTGTGCTAAGTAAGGCAGCCCTCCCGCGTCCATTAGCCGCGCCGCTGTCACTGACAGGCGCCATACAAGCCCATCCTCGGGGCTCGTCTTCACATAGCTACATAACTTTGATTCAGTGCCATCCTAAAAATTCAGATATTATTTTATTAATCTACTATGCCTGTGATTTTCTCTCTCATTGAATTCTTTGCAGGGATGAAAAGTATCAATAAACTATCATCAGAATGCAAACAAACTCTGTGCAAATTGTCACCTCTATTGGTTGAAAATGTAATGAGCTTCATCAAATAGTTCTTTATACATGATGAATTGAATTGAAAATTTGAAAACCACAAGAAATTGAAACCAGTTTAACTGATGATTAAGTTATGTTTCAGTTTTTAAAATAGGCACTGACCTTAACTAGCAAACTTCAAAATCTAGGTAAAACAAAACACAAGAGGTATTTTTCTTAAGCAGTAATGTATCAAATTAGTTTCATTTTATAGCAGTTTAAGAAAATATGTCATCTAGCAAAGATAGTTTTTCGTTGAGTAGCGAAAGTTTAGATTATAGATTCAGTCATTGTTTTATTAAGAGTGCAATATGCAGTCAAACTCATTTCTAGAAAAGAAGTCTAGCTCTGGACAAAGGTCTCTTATAAAGAAATCAAGCAATTAAAGTCTCAACTCAAATTTTTTCAACTTAGGTTTTACAAATTAATGTTAAAAATATTCAAAACCTTCAATAAAACAAACCTTTTTACTTTCAACTTCTAATGTTTCAGGATATGAAAAAGTATTGTCTTCAACTGCATCAGGGAACACATAGTACAGAAGTGGCATCAGCAAATCATCAGATATTGGCCCCTTGAACTCTGTGTGGTGGGTGTTTCTGCCCACTGCAGCTTTGACCAGTTTAGAAATTGTTATAGGCGCTTCGGTGATCTTATTCAATGGGTTGACTAAACCCAGGCTTCTACTTAGTCCTAAAACATCCATTAGCAAGCTACCATTGTCCAATAAATTCATCACCTTTCTTATAATTTCTGACAGCATACAGTTAATGTTGTTTTTTAACTTGAGGGTGATTGTCCATGTTGGTGCCATGATGGGGTCAATGTCAGAAAATGTAGACGAGTCAACGATTGCACTTTCACGGAAATGTGGCCAAATTGCATTCAGTAAAGCACTATGCAGGGGATTGTTCTCAGACCCAAAAGGTAGCTCTATTAACTTTTTAACATCGAACCCATCTATTGATAGGAACTCATTTGAATGAGTCCTCCTCCTCCAAGTAAAAGAATCCGAATCTTTGAGCTCATAAGAAAATTTTGTGGATATAACAACAGCATCGAGAGGCACAGGCGATGAGATCTTAGACTTAAACAAGCTCACTAGACCACTGAGATGGGAGCACTGGTTCGATATACGCTTCAAGTGTATAACATCATAGCTTATTTTATAATCATTGTCTTCAAAAATCCCTAAGTAAGTATGTTGCCAATGTTCCCTAATTTTAACGAAAAACGGAATGCCACAATCTATTATTGAAAATGCAATATTAACGGAACTCATGATGAGTTTAATTAAGCTCCCATCATTGAGTGGAGCTTTAGGATACAGCATTAAGTATCTTTTCAGGCCAAACCAATTTGATACTGGAAACGGGCTTCCGTCAACATTATCCATGAAGTTTGTCGTAGAATCCCAGAGACATTGCTGAATTTCAGTCAACAAAGATTGATCCTCAGGTTCTCTTTCGCTGTCTTGACTTTTAAGAGGTTCTAACGCGTTGTATGTAAGCGTAAAATTTGAGCCACGAAACTTAATATCTTCACTTTTCGCAATCCATTTCTTTGTGTAATCTTGACATGTTTTAGACAATTTGGATTTAGATAAATTCCATTCAACGATTATCTCTTCTAATCGTGCTATAAGTACTTCCCATTCTGAAGCAGTAGTAAAATCTTGATGGTAGATATCATATTCATCTATTTCCTCATTCATTTTTAGTTTTTGCTAAATTATGAATTTTATTGTTGACTATTTTATAGTAGGTAAAAAAACAAACAGCTGTTTACTATTTATGACAACCACATGACAATTGACAACCACAGACTACTATGACAAAATTGACATGACATCTTTTTTAAGCTATGAATTGAGAACATAGATTAAAATAAAATTACAGCACAGTAAATATTATAAAAATAACGTGGTGTACCTACTTTATCAATAGAAATTGTCTTTGGCTTGAGATCGGACTATTTTGAATGGACTATTGATATATGTGTCTTGAATTGTCAAAATAGTTTCTTAAGCACAGCATCAAGAAACATAGTATCTCTATGTCAAGAAATACTCTCTACCATTTAGCACAAAACTTAGCTCTAAAACATGGAGCTATCTCTAAAATGATGTCAAATTATTAAAAATGTTACCATAGACAATATTTCATCAAGCATGACTATCTCGAGAATCGAGAATATAATCACTCTGTAGACTATCTGAGGGGTAACCAAGGAAACGGAAATTACAAAACAAAATAAACCGCCAACAAAACGAAAAATATATTTTATATAATAAAAAATAAAATTATATTCTCTTCCTGTGTTCTCTTCAATAAAAATGTTTAGAGGAGATAACGCTCATTCACTAAGTTACGAGCAACAAGCAAAATTTATTCAAGATCGTATCTCAAATGTTGAAAAGAATTTCGGCGAACTATGTGTTGGATTCGGAGATTACACTAGGAAAACCGCTAGGTGTGTCTTTTCATTTCTAAAATATGAGCATAGAAAATCAACGACTATAGTAATTTAAAAATACTACTACTTAGTCTTAGAAAAGTCTTACTATAGAAAGACCCACTAGAACCTACTAATTATAGTCTGCTTTATTATAGATTACGTGATATGGGTGACGAACTTGCAAAAGTTTTAAAGGAATATGCCAACAACGAAATAGTGAACAAGTCGCTAAGTACTGGGCTTGATAACTTGTCGATAACACTTACAGCGATAGAAGAATATAGAAACTGTCAAGTTCAGCGTTTAGAAGCAAAGGTTTTAATAACATTACTACTGCTACTAATACTCCTCTTTACCCTCCAAATAAGCGTAAGGCGTAATGTTAGAAGTAGGTGCTTATTGCAACCGGCGGCGGCGGGGATTGAACCGTCGACTTATTTACGCTGTGCGTTAAATTACACTGCGTGACACGGTTTCGGTACCCGAAAAACTGATTGCTATTTTAGTTTTCTATTAGTCATAGTATGTAGACAGTGCATATCTTTTGTTTCTATCACGTCTAGTTTTTGAGGTACACACCGTTAAATTTTTTCATACCCTCATTTTTCCCATACAAGTTAACTTTACCGTTATTGACAAAATATGTTCATTTCACATTGGTACCTTTGTAATTAATTGGTTAAGAGTGTATTCCTATGATTTTTAAAATAAATACTGGAAAAAGTAGTCACCGCCAGCGCAGAAATTAAAAAAAACAAGTATTGGTAGCGTGTGTGGTTACGTCACATTCTTAAGTCTCAAGAAAAAAGAATGTTTGAAGGAAATGGATGAAAAGCGAAGGATTTTTTATATTTAAATATTGCGTAACTTATTTTCTTCGAAATTAAGTTACGCAATATTAAAAATAAGGGCACAAATGCATCCATTAACGTAAAACAAACTACGATTAAAAAACCAAATGACAAAGATTTATGTACATGGAAATAATTAAAAGCTGTGATAGAAGGTTGCACAGGAAGGTTGTTAAGGTACTCTCAAAGCTGAAAACGTGAAACTCTTGGTGAATTATTTGTTAAAAAAATATAAAAAGATTGGTTGTTGGATGACATTAAAAATTCATTTTTTCCACATCCATTTCTCTTTTCATTCCATAAATCTTAAATTTGTGGGTGTTGAACCAGTGGATCGGCTTACCCAGGATGTAAGAAGGCTTAAAGAATGGTTTCAAGGTCATTAGGATACATCTATGTTAGGAGATGACTGCTGACGTTTAACGCAAGAAAATACTTCCTAACATAAAGCGAAAAGTTAAATATTTTTCATTTTTTGTGTATAATATAATACTTTTTATCGTCTATTTTATATTTTAATGTGTGCAAATATATTAAGAATAAATTTTACTCGAATTATTGATGATTTAATAATAAAATGTGTATATGTATTAAATTTTTAATTTCAGTACTAGTAAATTGTTTATTACCATGTATCTAAAAAACAAGACGTGATAGAGAAAAACTAAGTATGCATTCTTATTAAGCAATGTGTATGAATACATAAACAGGAAAAATTGAAATGGGTACTCAATTTTTTTCGAAATTTGTTGCGCAGTGTTATCTTTCGATTCCAGTTAATCTTGGTCCTCACCATTAATTTATACTTACATATTTACTTAAATAGTTAATTGGGTATATTCTTCAACATTACATAAGAAAATTTCACGTACTTATAAGAATTTTTTTTTCTTCATAAATCCAAAGTTATGTCCTCTTGAAATATTTGATTTATGAAGAAAATGTCCAAAACGGAGTCATTCAAGCTATTCAAGTTTCCTTGATGACGCATGTTTAATCTCATGTGTCATGTTGATTGTAGGTAGTTATAACTTATACACTTCTCGGCGCAAAAATGGTAAAAGTCAAAACTGAACGTGTACCTCCCACGAGTTCAACAAAAATATTAAACTGAAATACTAAAAATAAAAAGACAATTCCTAGGGAAAACTATACCTCTTGTACCTCAATACCTTTTTGTATCGAGCGATTACTTATTTATATACAGTGTACCCTCATCTACGTATGTAACAACTTGGTGCCCAGTACCTGGTGATACGATATGGATATTTATCGGTTTTCCTTTCCGCAGGTAATTGGGGAGCTTTGTCAATATGAAAGTATTTGTAAACACGCGAGGGAGGAGGTCAAGCATACGATGAATGTGAGGGAAAAGGAAATGGCGAGGAAAAAAGTTCTGGATAAGGCCAGAGAAAGACAACCATTTAACAGACAACAAGTTGTATGTTTACTTCAGTTGTTATTTTATTGAATTAATTTTAATCCGAAAACTTTACTATTTTATAAGGTAATACCTACGTATAGTTACTTATTTTGAAGAAAAAGATAATAATTTATATCAATAGGTAACTAAGTATATCATTTAGAAAAAATATCTAAAATTTGTGGATTATATGCGATCGATCCTTACATTGCTACATGGATTTCGTCGAAACACCTGAAAAAAGAATTAGATACCTACTAGCTTTAACCCGCGGCTTCGCTCACGTTAGGTTCGATTTTTTAACCCCCTATTTAACCCTCTTGGGGTTGAAATTTTCCAAAATCCTTTCTTAGCGGATGTATACGTCCTAACAGCTACCTGTATACCAAATTTCAGCTCGATCGGTCCAGTAGTTAGAGCTGTGCGTTGATAGATGAGTCAGTCAGTCAGTCAGTCAGTCAGTCACCTTTGCCTTTTATATATTTAGATAATATTTTCAAGCATCGAAAACCTTAACATATAAAAGTTGAATACTTACCTGTGAAAGTGACGAAGGTATGAATAACTGAGACGACACTCTACATCTCTTATCCTTTTCTGGAGTTCGATGTGTAATTTTTACGCCCGCATACATAACTACTGTAGGAGCACCAGTTTCAGACATAGCGGAGCTGAAGTGGAAATGGGCGGGGAACATAGTTCGAAGTATTGATGTCCATTCCCATTGGGGTGTCCCAACGTATTTGACCACGCACCGGCAAGCACAATGTTGATAGATGCCCCAATAGGTGGACTAATGACATCAGACGAGTCACGGGGAGTCGCTGGATACAGGCGGCGCAAAACCAAAGCCTGTGGAACTCCATGCAAGAGACTTCTATTCCGAAGTGGTCGTCTATCAATTGTTAAAGAAGAAAAGGATACTGAGTACTTACTTTAATATAGACTTATGCTGAATCGGAGTTGCTGAAAGCATCAGCGGAAATGACTCGTACTGCAAAAGGTTTGAGCGAGCAGACTGAGTTTTTCGAAAAGCGCAAACTGGTTCAGTTGAAGACGCTGCTGTCGGACTTCGTGCGCATCGAAATGACGTTCCACGCCAAGGCGCTCGAGCTGCTCAGCGTAGCGTTCCAACAGATCGCTGATATCAACGATAAGGCAGATTTAGAGGTAAATAAAGGTATAACTTATAATTAACTGGGAGATAAAGTTTTAATATCATCATTCATCAGCATCCTTTACAGAGAGCAGAATTTGAATTTAAAGAACTAAATAAGTAGGCACCTACTTCCTACCGTCAGGCCGGTACTCTGACAGTAAAAGCTATATTTTATTAGGTAACTGGGTACTATAGTATCAACGTATTTATGACACTTACATTAGGATCAATACCCCAGAATTAAGTAAGACTTCATTTAGAAAGAAAATTAGGTACTTTTTAATTAAAATTGCATAATAAGCCTCAATAGCCCAACGGTTAAAGGTGTGGACTGAAAACTGAAAGGTCGCAGGTTCGAACCCCACCCGTTGCACTATTGTCGTACCCACTCCTAGCACAAGGTTTCCGCTTATTTGGAGGGGATAGGAGAATATTAGTCAACTTCAGCTTGGCTAATATTCTTTAAAAAAAAAAAAAAAACAAAAAAAAACTATGTAAGTAAAAATCTTACTAATATTAATAAATGCGAAATTGTGTTTGTTTGATGGTTTATCCTTCAATCACAGAGCAACGAACGTATCGACGTGATTTTTTTGCATAGGTGTAGTTAGTTGAGGTCTTAGAGAGTGATATATAAACTACCCTTTATCCTGGTAAAACAGAAGGTTCCCGCGGGATTTTTAAAAACTGATCTCCGTAGAACGAAGTCGTAGGCAAAAGCTAGTTCCTAATTAAATAAGTTTGTAGCAATTTTCGAATTCATAAACTCCTTTATTTTCCAAGCTTTTAGTAACAGGTCTTTCCAATCAAGAGGATGAATCGGTAAATATTTACGAGTAATTTTGAGCATATTTTTCTAATAAAAGCAGCAGTTAGTTATCTAATAACTTTTGCCTGATTTAGAACTTTAAACGGAAACTACGTTCACCGGAGAAGCAAGTGAGCACCGGGATATCCGTTAGGTCTTCTTCCCTGGCGTCTCTGATGCATCCAGAGTTCTCTCCGGCGAGGGGTGACGAAGACTCAATGGTAAGGACTAAGGACAATTACCATAAGACGTGTATTTACACGTCTTATAAGTTTTTAGTTTTTACCGGACTAGTTACGTGTTACGATTTTAGCAGCCTTGTGTTTACTTACCTATTTACTTTCCACCGTGAATAAACTAATGAGCCGATTTTGATGAATGAAGGGTCAATCGTTGCGTTTTGATGATGCGGGTGACGTTACATTTTATGCGAACAAAATCAGTGGCGGATATTACACGAATTTTTCGTAGTCGGTTTTTAAACTTATATCCTTGTTGAGTAGGCTAACGTCCCACTCATCATTTCAGTTCACTTTTATGACGAATGTCGATTCGTCAGAAATGTTCGGAATCCTTTTTTTATGTAGGTATGTTCCCCGATTACTCGAAGACTCCTGGACAGATTTGCAATATTCTATTTTGTTTGAAAGGGTATACTTCGCAGGTGGTCCAATTGTCATCAGGTCAGGATCTGA
Organism: Hipparchia semele; assembly: GCA_933228805.2. Classification (NCBI taxonomy): domain Eukaryota; kingdom Metazoa; phylum Arthropoda; class Insecta; order Lepidoptera; family Nymphalidae; genus Hipparchia; species Hipparchia semele. The sequence continues at coordinate 5,121,895 of OW121709.1, read as the reverse complement.
TGATGGGATCCTGGAGAAATCGAGAGAACTCTTCAAATTTTACAGGCACAATTGATAAGTAGATAAGTCTGCCAATCTACAGTTGGCCAACGTGGCGGACTATGGCATAAACCATTCTAGGAATTTGTGCCTAGTAATGCCCGATCATGAGCATGGTTGTTACGTTCCCTCAAATATGGTTGAGCGAAGCAATGGCTGGATCATGCATCGTGCTCGTGAACGGGTGCCACAAACGGGAATGGGTCTGCTTTGTGTCTACCCATTTTAACATGTGTTAGGTTGTGGTAGGTGTGCATTTTTGAAACTTCTTTGTGGAAACACTGTGTGCATAGCATAATTTTGTTACCCATTGTAAAAAAAATTTTTTGAAAAGAGCAACTGCTGAGTTTCTTGCCGGCTCTTCTCAGCAGAATCTGCATTCCGAACCGGTGGTAGATTTATGACGTGTCATGAGAGCTACAAGTTGGCTTACATGAAATAAATAAATTTTGATTTTGATTTTTTTGATTTTTGGGTTGATGGTGATAAATGAATTTACTTGAACATACCAAACAAATTCCTATAATAAAAGCTAGGCCGCTAGCTAAGACGACTATCTCTATTGCAAAGAATAGCCATCTCATTATATTAAGCAGCAGCTGGATGGGACTCCGCTTATCATAGAGGTGGACACATAATAAGGGTGACCACAATTCGCCAGCATAGCTAATACTTTCCAGCTACGACGACTTAGGTACTTTGTAGTGGCGCTTGAAGTCGGTTTTGTAAAAAGGGCTCAAACTTTTCTATTCCGAGGACACACCGCTACAAACTGCGCACTTCTCCACTCTGGTGGACAGGCACACTCGTCGTCGTCAACAAATACACCTGGACATAGGTCTCTTTTCGAAACTGCATCATGGTTATGTACCGCCTAGAGCCAGCGGCCATGTCATAATTGCACCCTAAGTACCTACCAAATTGACCACTAGGTTTCCTGAGAACGCTTTAATTTTCACATCAGAGTATTGTTAGGTTAAAAAATAGTTATTTGTTCAACAAGATAGCAAAGTTCATTTTTGTTGCGAGTGCCTAGTTTGAATCCCGAGCGAACGAAGGTTTCTAATATAGAATCACGAGCGTAGCGAGTGATTCTAAGTTAGAATCCTGAGAGTAGTGAGGGATTCAAAGGCACAAGAAGCAAAAACTTTGCTATCGTGTGATACATACAACTTTTCACCTCAATAGCGAAAAAATACAAGATGTAAGAAAAATATTTATTAAAACATAAAGGATATTTATTATAAAAGTTTAAAAATTAGGTTTATTTATTTAAAAACTTTTCAATATCATGAGCGGTGAAAACTTTAGATTTTTTGGATTTGTGCCCCTCCGACTGTCTTTTCAAAAATGCAATAAGTTTAGGATAAGTTTCAATGTGAGCGTCGCATTTCGATTTGATTGTAGCTTTTAACATGGAGTAAATACTCCATAATGTAGATGGTTACCTTTTTTTAGACAATTCCATGAAATATGATAAAATAACAGTCTCTGAACTGAATAGGACTTCGCACCCTTAGAAAGTCTCCAATCAGTAAATAATTCATTGGCTTTCAAGTATTTTTCACGAGACTTTTCCGGAAGAAAGTTTAATTCAGCGTTAGACACTAATTCTTTTAATTCTGAAGGTGTTAAATTATCACTAGATTCACTCATTTTGTTATTTTAAAATTCTTACAACAAATAACTACTAAGAAATTAGTACCTAATTAAGATATAGAATAGAGTTAATTATTTTTTTTTTTGCCGCCATTTTATATTACTCTTTTGTCTGCGTTCGGAATTGTGTCATTCATAAAATAAAATATACTTATTAATTAATTAATTTTAATTTTCTTTTATGTTTCATGTTGTGTTACAGAATTATAAAGTCTAAAACACATTTACGAAAAGTAAATAAGTAGTTTAAATAATAAAATAGAGAGTTAAAAAATTTTGTCGAAATAAAATGTATGGGGTATGCAATATTATATACAAAATTTCTGAACGTTTCTTGAGACGATGAGTTGAAGAAACGCCAATCCAATGCGTTCTATATTCAAAACACTTTTTCTCACTGAGTGAGCAAAAACGACTTTTGCTCACTGGTTTTGGGCAGCAAAGGCGCCCTTTTTGAGCTAGAGAGGTGAAAATTTGTTTTTCTCTAAAAATTGTTAAAGTTGTTTTTCTCACATCGTAGAGTTTGGGAAGATTAAGGTCGCCAGATAAGAATTTATCTGCGAAATCGAGAACGAGTTCGCTGGCGGCGCTGATGAATCATTCTTCATCTAAAGATGAAGAGGACACGACGCCAACGGTAAATAGAAAAAACTAGAACCCTATAGTAAACTTTCTTACTTATTAAAAATACTACCTACCTAGGAACATACTCGTAGGTACAGGCTACATCATATCGCAATGGACTAAAATCTTTTTTACATACCTACCTATAGATAAGTAGGTAGTTATTAATAGTCTGAAAATAACTTTTTTTGATTAAAAATAATCCTACTTTACTAATGTTATACTTAACTTGTGAGAATAGATAGATGTTTATTGTTACTCTCATGCAAAATGTACTGGAATGATTTTGATAAAACTTCACAATGTATAATAGCTTATACTTAAATCAGAATACATAGGCGATATTTTATCCCGTAAAAATTAAGAATTCCGGTGGAAATAAAAAAAAATACTTTAAGACGTGGACGATATCGCGGGCATCATCTAGTACCTATGCATAAGAATATACATAACTACCTATTGGTAATTTCTGTGATCTAATCAGTGAAACGGGAAACTGAATAAAGTTACTAGTTTTTTTATTTTGTTTTTATAGGACTCTGATGGCTCTCGAGACAACAGCACCTCTGAAGAAACAGAATCACGTTGATGTGTTGTATAATTATGATTTTTTAATTAAGTGAATAATAATGAATTATTATAAATACGTATTATTATGCAAACATAATATAGTGTGGTACAAAATAAAAGGTTTTAGCTGATTAAATTATTGAACTTATTTATTTTAATGGCCCATCTTATGAGGACATGCGGTCGCAGACTTTTTGAAAAAACTGAGGGCGGATTTGACCCATATGCAACCCCAAATTAATTTTTGGGGTTGGGGGTTATTGACTCAGTTCAATAAGTACCTACGTACATTATTAGATACTAGTACCTACTTGAGTTACAGAAGGTTAGAAGTGTGTTTTTGCAGCTGGGTAACGATTGGCGCCTGGCACAGAATGACACGGCTTATTGATTCCCATCAACAATTTGAATATGTATAAACAAGTGTCAGCTATATACTATATCATAGCAGTGTCAGCTGTGATATAGTAGGTATGTATCATCTGTGAGTATCAGTACCAGAATTGAACTTTGAATCAAGTAAGAAATAATGCGATTTCTTATTGGATTAGATATGTATATTGCTTAATTAACAAAATTAATGAAATGTTTGTTATGAGTTATGACATACAAAAATAAATGGGTTTTCTGAGAAATCATACAATGTCCTATATATTAATTAAATTTTATTAACACTCATTTCAGTGCTCTTCACTTTTCTTATCGTTATCATTTTAAGGCAACTATCGAATATCGCTATTACTCGAGAACAAGACAAGCTAGCTTTGTGCGAAGGATGAACAGGAACAGTGTGAGCTAAGCTAAACACTTCCAGATTGACCATTGAGCTATTGAAACTAGCCTTAAGAAATGCTTATTTATTTTTATTTAGAACTATATACTCTCATTAACTACAAGTTATGACCTGAAATGAATAAAATAAATGGGCATGTACTAATTCTTTAGCTTAAAATGGCTTGTTCGCTTTAGGACAGATTCGCTTTACGACAGATTCGCTTTACGGCAGATTCGCTTTACGGCAAAAATTGTACAGGTCGAGATAAAATGTGGTCTCCACTCCAAGGAAAACTTTCCTTTATATAATTATTATTGACCGAGCGAAGCGAGCTCTCCGAGTCTACTTGAGTGAATTTGCACTTGTCCGTCATTTGAATTTTTTCTTTAAACTAAAGTTAGGTTAGGTTAGGGTTATACATGAATATTCAGGGCACTTAGGTTCTGTTGGGATCGTAAACCTACCTAAAGCTTACAAAAAAAAAAGTAAGTAAAAAAAAAATTGATTTTTTTTTTATGCTAATATTAGGTACATTTTGATGATAGAACAATATAGGATGTGTTATAAATTATAATTATTGATGCTTCACTAAATTTTAAAGGTGCCGAGTTATGAAATTAGAAGCTTATATTCAAAATATATAGTGGCTAAAATAGTATTTATCTTTAGGGAATTATAGGATACCGCGAGTTCTCAGTTCGGGGCGAACCACTAGTTATACAGTGCAACCTCGATATAACAAATCGGAGGGGAACAAGAAAATATTCGTAATATCAAGTAATTCGTTGAACTGAGGTTTGTTATGTTGAGGTTAGATTGGTCTAAAATTCGTTATAAAGAGGTAAAAGAATAGTTTTATTCACCTCAATATTACGTACTTATCTTGTTAAAGCGAACAACTTCTACTAATAATCTTTAACAATAGTGACGAGCAGAGGTGTTTACATTACTTTCCATCAAAGCAACAATGATTACTTTACAAACAAAAGCGTGTCGAAACATGTCGAGACATGAATCACATTATAAGATTAAGAGTTATATTATTGGTGGAAACTTTATATAAAGGTTTTGGGTTGGCAAAATTCGTTAATTAGAGGTATGAATACTTTTTCTTGATAGTTGAAAATTCGTTATTAAGAGGTTGTACGCAAAGAATGTTCGCAATGTAAAGGTATATTTTATATTGACTCTTATGGACAATTCAAGGGGATTACGAAGAATTTGTTAAATCGAGGAAGTCGTTATATTGAGGTACGTTATATTAAGGTTGCACTGTATATTGTAATAATTAACTTTTAACATTAGACGTAATAAAAAATAATAATAGTTGACGCAAAACTGTTTTAACATGACTTGACCGATAGTAAATACAGCGCCATCTATTAGCATTAATGTATTAACTTGTTTAATGTATTATTAATTTTAAACAAAAATCTATCTATATATATTCGAGTTCACTGTACTTCTGCCGTAAAGCGAATCTGCCGTAAAGCGAATCTGCCGTAAAGCGAATCTGTCGTAAAGCGAATCTGTCCTAAAGCGAACAAGCGCTTAAAATGTACCTAATGTTTTAAAAATCCAGGCGCAACGTAGTGCGCCTAGGCCAAATTAGGGCCTACCATTGGCTATTTACAAAATTATGATTACACAATTGATCAGTTAATTTATTTCTAATTTCAGGTTTCTCATCATCAAAAAAAACATTGTTGAAAAAACAGGGGTACCTATTTTCATAAATAAAATAGCTGCATTTTGATAAATGATAGTCTTAAATGCATTAATATTAGGATTAAAGTTTGGGAATATGTTTATCAAATTTTTACTCTTACTTCAGTCTATAATATATTTGCTTTTCATGTGAGTTTCATTATGTTTATATTAAATTGTACCAGCTTCTTAATGATTAGTATTACATATAACATTACACGTTATTGTTTAAAGATACTGATTTATATTAAATTCAATGAATATTACGAGTTATAAATGTTATAATTGACTGCTTTGAAATAATAATATAGTAGTAGTAGTACCACATGGTGGTATTAAGGTATTATTATACATCAACCTAGTGTGCCATGAAGACGAAACTACAAATTATAAAAAAACATTCAATTTCATCTATAAAGATACATGATTTTATGCACAAAAATTATAATTATACATACATAATACATATGTATGTTAATATTATTACTTATTATAAAATAAACATTACAAAATGTTCTAAATGTGGATGATTTATTAATACAGTAGAAATATGATTTTTCAGACTTTTCGAAATTTTCATTTCAAATACAACAACTGAATCACACAAAACAAAGGATATTTTAGTACATTTATGAAATTCAATTGAATTTGGCTTTAATGTAATAGATTCCAAAAACAATTAAATATGAAATAAAAATTCAGAACTCGAAATTGTCGATTTAGTTGACTAACCTATGACCAAAGTGAACATTTAGCAATGGCCTAGTTCATAGCACCAGTGTTCTGGTTCCTTAAAAAAAAAATCCTTGAAGAAAGTTTTGGAAATTTGGAATCAGTGTTCTGGTTCCATATAAATTTTCCATGGAGACAATTTTGGGAGTTTTGGAATGCCCTTCCAACTGGCTTCTGTTTTTCCAACTAACTATAATGTGGGTGTCTTTAAATCAAGAGTGAATAGGCATCGTCTAGGCAAGCGCGAACCATCTTAGGCTGCATCTTCACTTACCATCAGGTGAGATCGCAGTCAAGCGCTAGTCTATATATTAAAAAAAAACTATTTCATTTGAGAGAGTCTAAATTATCAGGTTTCTACTGTATAGGCAAAAAACTATCCTTGCTTGATTAAAAGCTAAACATAATGACTTTCCCTACTTTTCGTTTTCCACACCTGCTTGTGTCATAAGATCAGTGACATTTTTCTCAAGCTCATCCACTCTGGAGCCCATCTCGTCTATTCTGTTTATTATCTGATCAGACATACTCTGGAATTTGTCCTGCATGTTTTGCAGAAGCGATTGTACCTGCCAAAGTATGAAATACATTAAAATAGTAAATGATGTGCTCTAACTTATTAAATACATTATCAGCATGTAGTTCATGATAAGATCATAAGACTCATTTTGTTAAACATTATCAAAATTAAAACTCTCATTTTCAACATAGTCCTTAATATATGCTTATGGCAATTTGTGCATGTCTGTTTTGAAAATGACATCATATTTAGTCAGCTTATCATTACAGGAAGTAAAGGTATACTGATAACCGAATGGTTAAAATACTTACATACTGTGTTACTTCTTGCATGTTTTTAGGATCATTAGCTGGTGTAGAGTAATTACTCTCCACTTCTGTAGATACGGGTTCTGCATTTTGATCTGCCATTATAGTATAAAATTCGAGAGTTCTCTTTATGCACAAGAAAACCTGATTCAACCACGTAAGTTGTCCAAATTAAATTCCTTGTATAAGGTACCTAGTGATTATAATAAAATCTTGGATTCCTGCTGTTCTTGTCCAAATAGTTGATGTATAGCTTTAGTGAAAATCAATCACAGCTTGATGCTTCTTTAGTTCCTCACTTGCCGCAGGACCTTGCTGATCTTTGCCCAAAAGTACCTACCTACTTGCTATGCTATTACGACTATCTATTTAATCAGAATTACAAACAAGAATCCTGAATCACAAATGGCTGTATTCTGATTCTGATTTCTATTGCTGTATGTGCTATGTAGGCTAGGATTGCATTTTTTTAGCATATTTAGTAGCAACTGTCATTGTCAATGTCAACGTCAATGTCAACTGATTAACACTGACCGTAGAGAGAGAAGACATAGAGTCAGTGACGATTTCTTTCTCACTCACACTAAAAAGAGAGCAGAAATAAAGTTATTAATGTGATAAACAGAGACGCAGCTACCCAATTTTTTGTCCCTCATCGTGTAACCAGTTTTTTTCAAGGTCGACACACTTTTGTGCCAAACAAACTGACAGTTAATAAGAAAATTTAGTATCTATGTGTGTTGCCAGCTTTAGGTACCTATACAATGTCCCGATTTTCCCTATCCTACTTATATTATAAATGTGAAAGTTTGAATGTATGTATGGCCATCCATACATACATCCAAATTTCAGCCATATCGGTTTAGTGTGGCGTGATTGAGTAACAAACATATGGATGTTTGTTACTCAATACGCCACACTAAACCGATATGGCTGAAATTTGGCACGGAGATAGGTTTTTTTTAGTAATGTCCTCTGACATACCGTAACGGCGGGTTACTTTGGCTACTTTTTCAATTTTAGGGTTCCGAAAAAAACTTCGGAACCCTTATAGGATCACTTCGTTGCCCGTCTGTCTGTCAGTGTGTCACCACCGTTTTTTTTTTAATTTTTGTTGAAACAAAATAAAGTCGTGATGGAAGAAATGAATATTATGAGAAAAGAAAAGAAAGATGATGGATACTAGAATATAATATATGTCGGCGATGATTAAAGTGTATTCAGTTAGATAGTGTCGGTTACTGTTCTGAATCATCCTGAAGTTTCGTTCGAATGTCCAACGACCAGTCGAGAACTGTTGGCGATCTTAAGAATTATTTTATTTACAAAGTTCTTAATTTTTAAAGCCATTTTAAATAGCTCGAGGCAGATTTTTAATGTTTTTTTTAAATAATTATTAACTTAAACTATGAAGAGTTGCAGTTTTATACGACTGCCTGAAAAAAGGAATATACTGTTAATTTCATTAATGATGATTTTGATGACTAAATATACAATTTTTGTTGCTTTTAATTCAATAGCATTACTCGATCGAAGGAAAATTTTAACTGTTCATTAAAAATTATTTTGTGTAACATTCTTACTAGTAACGAAAAAAAATTTTCCTTTGTGTTACATACATCTTTTTTCAAAGTGACTCACATATGCTAAATTTCTATTCGGCATTTCAATATTTTTTTTAAGGAGCAAATAATTATCTAGTGAATTGGTCCTATGAAACTACATTAAAAAACTTTAGTAAAAAAAAAAATATTTTTAAAAAACCGACTTACGTGTACAAACTAAAATTATTTTATACTTTTAAATGGTGGTTGAAGTTAATATTGTGTGCAATAAAGAATAATAAATTCTTTATTGCACACAATATTAAGATATATGTAAAAAATAGAAGCTTACCCTAATAGGTATGTCTCTCCCAGACAACCTTATATGTGTAGGTATGTTATTTAAAAAATAAAACAGTTCAGCATCTGTTTTGTCGTTTTATTTAAAAATCCTGGGAAGAATTTTCCATCTAATTTGGGGTACTAGGGGAGTGCAGTTATTGTGGCAACATTAAACTCGAACTTGTCATGTGACGTCATCGTTACGTCATGTTATCTCTATTTCAGTCGCGGTTACACAGTACCTTGGTCTATTGCCTTCTCTGTCTACGACACTGACGGATCATCATAGAGTTAGCAAAGCAAATCTAGAAAATGTCAGTCAATGAATGAGTTGGTTGAATGATTTATACCATAGACTTTCTTTTATTTTTTGTTCAATTTTTGGACTATTGCTGTGATTTTATTATACTCTTTGTATTTGCTAGGGGAACGGCTAGGGGTTATTTCACAACACAAACATATAATAGTCTAAGATCCCGCTATACAACGACCTTCACCGAGATGCTTATTTAATGAGACGTATTTTTTATGTTATTAAATATGCCAATAAATATATCCTATATGGGTTGCCTAACAAATTTCAGTCCAGAGTATTTTTAATTAATAATTTAAAAAAAAAAATTTTTTAAACATTGCACCGGTGTGATTATTAAATAAATTTGATACCAATCGAAAGTTTGAAGCGCATAGAATATGCAAACGTTAGGTTGCCTATTTTTTTCCGGTCACAACCACGGGTTGCCAGGTGTAAACAGGTAAATCTATACTAACTAGCATTTTGCAACGGTCTGATTATTGAATCAAACTAAGATAAAATGAAAGATTATTTCATAAGGAACACGGTGGTATAGGGTTGCCTGCGAAAAATCAGTCCCGAATTACGGTTGTCGAATTTTAAATAATAAAATATCGCTGCGAGTGAATGTGTGTGAGAGAGAGGTCCCAGACCAACCATCCCATTTTCATCAGTTTTTGCGTCATTAACAGATGCTGCTGATATTTTCATTGATGAAAAAATGAAGACTGTTCAAGAATTTACGTCTAGATGTATGGTATCAGGAACTGTACCAGTGTGAATGATGCGAGACATCGCATTTTTTTGAAGAATTACTCTGCAAAAGAAGACAGCGAGCACTTTTTAAAAAAAATAAAAGGCTTCGACTCCAACTCCATACCACCATGCTGGATATCATTAACTCAGAAAATTTTACGAACTATTTTCGTAAATTCCATGTGGCTTAATGCAACGGATCCAATATGCGTGAAACTTCAGCCTGAGAACTGCGGTTGGTTCTTAGATGAATATTTAAAACCAGTAGGATTCATTGGGGATCATACACCTTTAAAAATAGAAGACATTGTCGAAAAAACTGAAACGGAGAGTGATGACGAAGAAGATTCAGAAGTTGGAGATCACAGTTATATGTCCGATGACTCGGAACCTGAATAATTTTAAAAATTTTTGTATTTTAAATTTTTTTCAATAAACAGAAGTATTCTTTTAATTGTTGTTTTTTATTTCGGCTCCCAATAATAAAGATAAAATTTCCCAGATAAGTAATATATATGTTTTACTCTAACTGTCTTTTTTACTAAAGATGTGTATATACTTTAGTGTCACATAAACAATAAACATAGATAAATAATTAATTGATTAAAAAATAAAAAATTAAATAACTATTTCTGTATATTAATAATTAACTACTCCAAAATAATGCACAGCATATACGAGTCTATCGCTATCCTTTTCATTTCCAAGCACAAATAGCATGCGCACTCTCCTTCTTTAAATGACTATTATAGCGATATTTTATTATTTAAAATTCGACAACCGTAATTCGGGACTGATTTTTCGCAGGCAACCCTATACCACCGTGTTCCTTATGAAATAATCTTTCATTTTATCTTAGTTTGATTCAATAATCAGACCGTTGCAAAATGCTAGTTAGTATAGATTTACCTGTTTACACCTGGCAACCCGTGGTTGTGACCGGAAAAAAATAGGCAACCTAACGTTTGCATATTCTATGCGCTTCAAACTTTCGATTGGTATCAAATTTATTTAATAATCACACCGGTGCAATGTTTAAAAAAAAATTTTTTTTAAATTATTAATTAAAAATACTCTGGACTGAAATTTGTTAGGCAACCCATATAGGATATATTTATTGGCATATTTAATAACATAAAAAATACGTCTCATTAAATAAGCATCTCGGTGAAGGTCGTTGTATAGCGGGATCCTATACTATAAGTATATGTTTGTGTTTCACAAACATATAAGAGTAAGGGTTATTTAGAGGTAGGTACCCAAGAGAATATAATCACTCCAGTAGGTAGGTACTTGATCTGTGGTCGAAATTCTCAAACGTCAGCCATAGAATAAAGTACCAATAAATGTGCTAATAAGTGTCAATTTAAAAAATACCAAAATAGCTACGCAAAATAGTGAAAATTGAAAAATCAACAGTTCAAAAAATGCAAAAAATAAAATCAAAGTGTTTTTAAAAGAAGGATCATACCTCAGTAAAATCAAAAACTATTTTGCTGCGCTGGAGATTGTTTTATAATAGCTTGCTTCATTTTTAATTCAATAATAATTCATACAACAAGCAATAAATCATGCAACCCCAACTTAATACGAAAGGCGATATTCAAATAGATTTAAATCAAGTGAGAATTGATATACTGAACGGTATTCGCGAATGTAACGATCGCGGCTTGATACAAACTGCGAAATGGCTAGCGGAATTAAATTTTGCTCTTAAGGACCATAAAATTAATCAAACAGAGCCACCTAAGCCTCCTGAACATGATATTCTACCTGAAGAAAGGGAAGCATACACTCTAGCTAAAAGTTTCTTCGACTGTCAGGAGTATGATAGAGCAGCTCATTTTATCGAAAGCTGCACAAGCCTCAAGTGTGTGTTCCTGCACAAATACTGCCAATATATGTCGAGTGAAAAAAAGAGGCTAGACAACGCCACTGACACAGGGACAGAAAATATTGAATCTACTCAAGTTTTATTGGACTTGTTATCTTTTTTTAAGGTAAATTTTATTAGCTGATGCATGCCCATACTTTGTTCTCCAGGGAACTACTTTGCGCCTCTACAGTCTTATAAAAAGTATACTAAGCCTGTCCTCAAGATACAAGCTATCTCTGCATCAAGTTTTAGTTCAGTTGGGTGAGTGATATGTGAGGTAAAAGACAAACATACAAATTTAAATTTTTATTTAATACAACATTTAAAAATGTTGACAGACCCTTCACGATATGGACTGATAAGTCATACCTCTAGGAAGGATACAGGTTGTGTAAGATAGATATGCGGGTTTTTGTATAAACAAAAAGTCTAAATAAACAGTTACTCAAATTATGAGCCAGTTATCAGATAGACTGTCGGAGTGAAATTCTATGACTTAATAAACACTTTAATAGCATAATAATTAGGTAGTGAATATAGTTATTAAAATTTCTAATATGACTATTGCAGGCTAACCGTAACACTCTAGATGGGTACCTTCTTTATTTAGAAGGAGTTGTGTTAAAGAAATTGGATTTACGGAGCCAAGCTGTCTCAGTTCTACAGGCAGCTGTGGCTGCCGCACCGACTCTCTGGGCAGCATGGGTTGAACTCTCTGGTCTTGCAAATGAGTATGAGGCTTTAGATTCTCTGCAACTGCCCAAACACTGGATGATGTATTTCTTTGCTGCTCACGCATTTGTGGAGTTAAAACTGTCAGAGCAAGCACTTGAGGCCTACATGGTGCTTGCTGCTGCTGGGTTTGAAAAGAGTACCTATATCACTGCTCAGATGGCTATTGCTCATCATGATAGGAGAGGTATGACAGTTTTAACTATATTATTATTTGGTGATGGCACTGTGTTATCCTTAATCACTACACTAAACTAAATTATAGATTTAAAACAGCTTTCTGAACCAGTGGTAGATTCACTTGACAATTCAAAACCACTTTGTAAATGTTTATTTGAATGAAAGAAAAATCTAATCTATTCCTAATTATTCAACACTATTGGAAAACTTAAAGCACATTATTCATACAAAATTCATTATTTTTGTACCTTGCAGATGTTGATTCATCATTGACTTTATTTAGAGATCTCTACCAAAATGATCCATTCCGCTTGGACAATTGGGACGTTTACTCACATTTATTATACTTGAAGGATAAAAGGATGGAACTGGCAAACTTAGCACAAAAGGCTGTTTCTATTGACAAATATAGAGTTGAAACTTGTTGTGTTATAGGTACGTAACACCTCATAAGACACGATACATACGACACAATATGATAAAGCAATAATATTACCTGCACTAGCTCAGATTTTGTCTTTTTTTTTAGATTATTCATAAAGAGTATGTGAAAGAATCTTTCAAAAAATATTATTTAGGAGCTGAAGATAGTCCTTAAATATTAGAATAAAAAAATATATATTTGTATTTTACAGGTAACTACTACAGTTTAAGAAGTGAGCATCAAAAGGCAGTACTATATTTTCAAAGGGCCCTCTCCCTGGACCCACAATATTTATCAGCGTGGATACTCATGGGGCATGAGTTTATTGAACTGCAGAACTCAAATGCAGCAATACAGTGTTACAGACAAGCTATTGGTAAATATCAGTTGTGCTAATATTTATTTCATTGTGAAATCGGAAACAAGAGGAAGATTATATAATATTGTTACTATTTCTGTTTTTAGATGTCAATAGAAATGACTACAGAGCTTGGAACGGTCTTGGCCAAGCATATGAAATTCTAGGGCTCAATGGTTATTGTATATACTACTACTCAAGAGCAGCCCAACTTAAGCCTGATGACTCTAGAATGTTAGTGTCTTTGGGAGAAGCATACGAGAAGATGGACAAAACCCGCAATGCCCTCAAGTGCTATTATAAAGCACACAGTACAGGAGATATCGAGGGCATGGCATTGTTTAAATTAGCTAAGTAAGTAATTTTTAATTGAGTTTTACCAAACAATACAAAATATTATTTATGGCAAAGAACACTCTTCGTCTTTTTATTTAACAACCAATAGACGTTCACAGCTGGACGTAGATTTCTTTTACTGTAGCCACACGCTTGTCTTGCGCCTTCTGTATCTATGTCTTATGTCGTTGGTTCACCTAGTGGGGATCTCTCATCATTGTGCTATCAAGGTCACCACTTCCTCAGACTTTATCTTCTTTCATCAAACCATCAGTTCCTTGACCTATACCTGTCCATTACCACTTCAATTTCGTGACTTGATGAACTATGTCGGTAACTTTGGTTCTATCGATCTACACATTTCCGATTTGATTTAGCAGGGATACTTCAAGTATTATAATTCTTTTCATCACCTGCTGAGCGCCCCTGAGTCTTCTTATGAGCATTAAGTAAAAAGGGAAATTCGAGTATCTACAAATGCGTGAATAACTGAGTAGCTATAATATTTGAAGGTTGTACGAGAAGGCAAACATGCCGAACAGCGCAGCGGCGGCCTACACGGCGGCGTGCCAGGACCCCGCCAACGCGGGGAGCAAGGAGCTGCCGGCCGCGCAGCGCTACCTGGCGCAGTACTACCTGCGCTTCTCGCTCATCGACCACGCCGCGCACTACGCCTACAAGTGCCTCGAGCACGAGAGTGTAAGTGCCGTCCTATTCGCTTGTGCTTGTATGACGTAGACAGAGAATAATAGACTTAATAATATCTCCTTTTCACTCCCACACGAAAGAGATGCAGTATAGCGATGTCAAACAAGATAGAATGAGACAGCTATGTATATATCCGTCCCTCACTGCGTGCCATGGTTTGAGTTGTTGCTCACAAGTATTGTGAGGTGATTTTGAGCAACAAGACATACAAGAATAGGTATTTCACAGTGCTATCCCATTCGGCGACACGCTTGGTAGAATTCTAGAGGATACTCATGCTATGTTGTATGACCACGCCCCATCAGTCAATGATAGTGACAGCTGTCAGTTAAAAACCATGTTTTATTGTGCTTATATTATGATATAAATCCTCAAAAAAAAAAAACGTGAACTTCTCCATTAAAATAACTGCACTTGAAGTTATAGTGCAACTGTACAGGAGGAATAGACTACTCTAGCAAATTAACTATTTCATTTTTCTTTTCGTCTTGCAAAACATATTTCTTTTTTATTCACAGACAAAAGAAGCTGGTAAGAATATACTTAAAACAATATCAGAAAAAAGGCTTGCCGCATCGAACTCTTCACAGTCGAACTTCAAGCCTGAAGACCTGCCCGATGCCATAAAAAATGTGTCTACATCTATAATCCAAGAGACACCAAAGACTCCATTCCCTCTACCGAGCCCCAATGTAACCCCTGATAACTTCTCTACGCCTAAGTTTACACGGCTCAATAGTAAATACAAAATTTGACAAACTTTATCTTTAAAATATAAAATGTAAAGTTTTGCGCCGTGTAAGCCTATGTTTATTTTATTTTAAGGATAAGTAATAAAAATAGTTTAATTTTGCATCATGTTTCATTTACTATTTTAAACTACCTAGGTATTCATATTCAAAAATTTTTACTGCATATTTATAGCTCCTTAGGCCAACTCTTTTGTGAAGTCAAGACTCTAACATTAGTTCAGAAAGCAGACAACTGCGAAAGTGTGTTTGTTTGCTGGGCTGTAAAAAATAAATAATGGATTGATAGGTAATGCCACTTTCCAGGATTCCAGGATATAATTATCCTATATATTTTTGAAAAGTTTTATAAAAAAAATTATCTCAACATTTAAAGGGGCTGATAACTGAAAGGTCGACTATTATCGTACCCACTCCCCTGACACAAGCCTTTTAACCTTATTTGCAGAGGAGAGGGGAATATTAAATTCAGCACAACTGCAATTGTTACGGCTCATTAAAAAATATACCTATGCAATTATATTCGTTTTTACAAGGTTTCTATATATTTTTTTGAGATAAAGATAAAAAAAAAGAATTAATATAAAAAAATATTACATTTATTTCTTACATCTTTATACAAATTAACAGATCTCAGTGCTCAAAAAGTAAAAATAATTAATTACATTAAAATTAAATAAACAGTCAAAGTGCATTGGTAAAAAAGTAAAGTATAAAAGTTGTTCAGTTAATATGCGTGAAGCGTGAAGAGATTAAACTACAGATAAAATCACAGATAAAGCACGAAATGTGAGAGCTTATTAATTCAGAGTTTCTAAAGAGAAACATTAACCACACAATAAAATGAATTACAACAAAAATTTTAATAAAGCTTGTATGTAATACTTAGCCTCTTATAACCTGATAATATTAAGTTCCTAAAATAATATAGATGGGTCAGGCCGTAGATTTTGCCACTTTTTTTCCTTCCCTCTTGTCTTCTTAAGTTTTTACGATTTTTATGATCGGTACATGGATTTAAATAATAAAGATCCATGAATTATTGTATAGGTACTCGAGACCGCAAAGTTCTCGCACGTTTTAATAGTAAATTAATAAGAAAAAAATATTTATATAATCCAAAAGGAGCTTTTTGCAAATAATCACTATGTCCTTTGTAGGGGTGGCATAGCATTTCTTCATGCTGTATCGTATTTATTGCGTTTACAATTAATATAATTTCTTCCTTATAATCTTTATGAAATTGGCTTACATCTAGTGACAATTTTATTGCTTTAATTATTTTTTTATATATATTATTGAAATTTTTAATTTTGGTAAGAAATCCGATCTTTATGTAACTTTTTGTATGTAACGCTTCATAGCCGTTTGTTTTTAACTAATCATTTAATTAGAAACATTTTTCTATTTCGCAATATAGCCATAGAATATCATGGGGTTTTCCAAACAACTACGGCTATTTTGTTAAATTTAGTCGAATTTTTTCGTGGATAGAGTGACACGGTCACGTCGTTACGGAGGTTGTTTTTGAAGATTTAAACGTAAGTACTCAACTTTTTACCAATATTTTATCAGAAATTAGTTTTGCGGTCGTAAGTTATTAAACAGTCCTAATTTCAATTGGAAATATTGCATTTATAATGAGTTATCACCGATAAGATACCAGAAGTTCATGCTTATGTAACGCTTATGTAACACTTATCTAACGTGTTACATTTAATTTTATGTAACGTTACATAAAATACCCTTAAAGCTTAGTGTAGGTGAGAGACGAGGACTTGCCATTTAGGTTAACACTTTTTTCACGAAAATAATTAGTAGTTAGTAGCTATGTCTAATAGGTAGATACCAATCTACGCTACTATTATAAAGAGGAAAGATTTGTATTTTTGTGTGTATATTTGTAATGAATAAACTCAAAAACTGGACAGATTTGGCTGTAATTAAAAATTAAGATAGATTATACCTTAAATTAAAACATAGGCTACTTTTTATCCCGAAAAAAGTATAATTTCCGCGAGATCTTGAAAACTAAATTCAATATATAAACAACATAAATAATTATTTGTTCACAGATGCCTCCAAAATCAGTTCCGAGCCTTACAGTTATTATAACAGAATAAAAACTATTTCTTTATGTTACTGTTGTGTTTTTGTTCACAGTTCTGTTCTTAGCTTTACAATTTTAGGTAACGTTTTTATGTAACGATTATGTTATTGTTACATAAAATCTGTATAACAGTCTGTGTCACTAAGTGGTAAAATCTACGGCCTGACCCAGATAACAATATTGTTTATTATAAAACTGATCGTATTTCGTGCTTGACTAAAATGTCATGATTAGAAAATTATTTGTATTGTTTATACCGTAGTATTTACATATATTATCTTACTAATGCAATGCAACCGAGGCGCAGTGACTTAAAACAAATAAAGCAGTTTTATTTATTTTGATACACTGTTGAAAGTATAATGAATACAAACAAATTAACCACCTCGGCCACGGCGCGGGCGCCGCTCTTCCTTGGCGAACTTTGCGCCTAATGGCAATATAACACATTGCACAACAATAATTTATTTTAACTGCATTGTTCGATTGGAAAATACTTTCAAGTAAGTATGTTGTTTGCAATGTGTAAAAGTTTTAGTAACTGAACCAAAATGAAACCAATTTGAAATCATAAAATTGCTATTGAATTTTACTATTGCTGTATAAATTACTTACTAAAAACGGCTAGATTTACGTGAGTCTATCGGACTAGTTTTGAACCCACCCTGAACTCATTCATGTTTAGTCAAGCTGAACTTTACTTATATTCTCTTCTCCACTCCAAATAAGCGGAAAGTTGTGTTAGGAGTGGACACGACAATAGTGCAACGGGTGGGGATCAAACCTGCGATCTTTCATTATTCATCGTCCGCTGTCTGCCGGAAGCGTTGTCTTATCACCCGACGATTCAGCTGGTCACTGGAATCGTCAACGTACGCTTGCAGAATGATGTAATTCGTGTTTCACTTCAACAAGAAGTCTCAATAGCTTCTTAACCTTATAGTTTTCAGTTCGCACCTTTTTTTATTAAGGCTTTAACCGCAGTTGGTAAAGGTGTGAACTGAAACAAAGGTCGACACGATGGACAAATCTCCACCTGTTACACTATTGTCTTAACCATTCCTAACAGGGAGAAAACAGCTAATATTGTCCTCTAGCTATTGTCTAGCTCAGCAAGCCATAAATCCACGTGATTCTAGATATTTCAAGAAGTTTATGTAATGCTATTGAGTTCTGTAGTGTGTTGCTAACTAACAGAGTGTATTGTATTTCAGGACGAAAATATGACATCACAGCAGGTTAATGACTAATTATCCTATAAATTTATAAATAACATTAGTTTATCTCAATAAGGCCACCAATTACATTTTTATGCAAAAAAAACTAAGTATATAATATTGTCATGTAAAGTCACAATAATAAAATTAGACTTAAAATGGTTTTAAATTCTAAAATTTTATACAATACAATAAAATAATCAATAAAACTAGGACCAGCATATTAAATAACAAATATTTATAATTTCACAGTTAATTTTCTTATTTCAATCATGGAATTAAATATTTTCACAGTTGTGTAAATAATAACAGCTCATATAAGAATAATATATTATTATTTGATCAATTTTTAAGGCAGATAGAGGCACTTAAGTTAACAACCGTAATAAGCACATTGGACTAATTCTATGGCATAATGTAAATACTTATTTGAGTTACTCTGTTATTAAAAATAATATTAAAACAGTATAATTTGTAGCATTGTTTGTGCTTTTTGATTTGTATAATTTCTTTGTTCCTTGCTTGTTCCTATGGTTGACGAAGATGTTATCAGAGAAAAGGATTCTTGGAATTCACAAAGGCTCCATTGTTCGCGGGCTAGAGAACAAAATGTTTTATTTAGTCCAGATACATTATCTCTGTACACTTCTCATTCATGAATCACCAGCTTACTATAAATATAGTGTTCTGTAAATTGACTGATAAGGCGCTCTATTAGGAAGCAAAATTTGCAATATCTGGCAGGCTATGGTTTCCTGTTATTTATTTCCTGTTACATAATGGAATATACATTTAATATCATGTCAATTTATTTTTGAACAAGACCAATTAATGCAAGTATAGTTCTTGCATTTCACGAGGGCGCGTGAGCTTTACTTGTGGTTACGTCGTGTACATGCACATTGCGTAAGTGTCTGTCAGGAGCCTAGATGAGAGCGGTCAGGCGCTAGCAAGCTCTCGCTCACACTTATACAGATACAACACACACACAACCACGCGCCACGCGCCTTCGCGAGTTGAAAGAACTATAACATGATAAGGGAATTTTTTTTTACTATAAGGTGTCAGGGACACTAACCATACAGTTAATGCCTATAATAGGCTATAATGAAATTACAAATCCCACTCATCTCGGAACTGATGGGTTACCAATTTTGTAATTTCTGAGCAAGCAATGTAACGCGAACAGCGAACGCCGAACCCAAATACTTTGAACTTTTGATAAACAGCTGATTACGACGTTTTTCTTCAACACATATGTAACTCTGAAAAGCTATACATGACTGGGATCGAACTCTGGACCCCCCCAAAGTGATCAAAAGTTTTAACAACAGGGCTATCACGCTTTTACTACTGTGACAAAGTATTTATTAGGAATGCTTACACATAATTTGTTGATACTTTAATAGCTAATTAATTACTTTAATATATAGCTAATGCCCACAACATTAAGTAATCACTACACTTAGCTAGTATGTAGTTAGTCCTCAGTATGTTCATTTATGTATTAGTGTGTTTGTAAGTAAACCTAATAAAATAAAATAAAAACATCTTCCACTTGGGTAAAGGGGACTGTTTGATTTCCCTGGATAAAAAGAACTCTTGTAGATTATGGGGTTAATAGATAGTAGAAAAGTCTTACCATGAAAGGATTAACAGGCATGGCTGATGCTGCCGCATTCCAACCTCCATTAAAAAATGGATTTTTATTAGAAAATATATCACTGGTAGAAGCACTTTGAAATGGATTCCTGTTTACGTTGTGACCCTCCTCTGAAAAATAAATAATAATATCCTCACAAGTCAATTCTAACATCTGCCAATCTCATGAAGACTTGCTAACTACACTGGATAGTATAATACACAAACACAAGTACCTACACTCTTTATTCCCTCATTCTCATAATCCGCTGGATTGGTTATACTAGGTTTTCGAGCCACAGGTGCACCTAAATCCACCGACTATCCAACTCTGGACTATTACTGATAAATAATTTCTCGTTTCAAAACCCATTGGCTAAGTACTTATTTTACTTAGGCCTGGGAATTGAGTCTAGGACTTTAACACCTAAAGCCAAACATGCAATTCCCTAACCCAAAGAGTAAAACAAAAGCTTTTAGCAAAAACTAATAATAAAACTCTTTACCCATATTCTTCATATTTTGCTGTCTTAATGCCAAATCCAGGTCCGCTAAAGCAGCATAGCGATCATCTGAAATCCATTAATGAATATTATTGTAACAACTAGCTGTTGCCCACAGCTTCGCTTATGTTATGATCAATTTTTCAAACCCCTATTTTATCCCTTTGGAAGTTGAATTTTCAAATATCCTTTTTTAGCGAATGTCTATGTCATAATAGGTATCTGTATGCCAAATTTCAGACTGATCCGTCCAGTGGTTTGAGCTGTGCTTTGATAGATCAGTCAGTCACCTTCTCCTTTTGTATATTTAGATTAGATTTAGATAAAATATTACACATTTAAATACTTAACAGACCAAACCAGTGGTAGTCTTGACTTGTCATAAAAACTACCAGTTAGCCTACATGAAACAAATTATTTTGAATTGAATTTGATCAACAAAATTTTGAATGAAAAAACATTCAAATTCCATTCTATAATCAATTTGGTCCAGTAGACTTTGAATAATACAAAAAGTGTCATCAAAAATAAGTTTTCAAATTGTGAACTGAAAATATCAGTGAGAAAAGCAATATGAACATGTTTAAGGATGATAAGGAAGTCATAAAAATACAAACTTTAGTTTGAAAAATTTTCAAGGAAAATGTATTTTTCCTTTTATCTTATAGGTAGAAGTTATTTTGCACTGACATTTTTCAACTAAATTTTTTATGGGAATACATAATGTATTATTGATTGAAACCAGCAGTGGAAAACCCTTACTTGATGAAGCTTGTGGGGAATTGAAGGCATTAAACGCTGGAGTGATGTTTTGTGATATAATATTGTTGTTTATACTGCTGTTGAATTGTGCACTGTTGTAAATGTTTGCAGTAGAAAAATCAACAGGAAAACTGAAACAAAACATGTCTATTAAAACAAATATTTTTTTAAAATTTGTTTCAAACACTAAAATACTCTGTACTTACTCATTTAGATACTTTTTTATGTACTTTGTAAATAAACAAATGTAGCATCTACAAGTAAATAATTCTAGATAGAAGGTTTTTGAATACTGCTGAGCTTCTTGTTGGCTCGTCTCAGCAGAAGAAAGAATTTGCTTTCTAAATCGGTGAAAGAGACTAGACTTGTTATAAGAGCCACAAGTGGGCCTACATAAAAAATACAATTTTGAATTTGAATAAAAACATTTTTAAATAAAGCTTATGTGATAACTTACTCAGGTACAGGGATCAGGTTTGGTACAGCAGCTGGAATTGTTGGCATCTTATTCATCATTGGCTGAGAGAAATTATTTACTGGCCTCGGCAGCTTGTGCGTATTCTCGCTTACAGGTGCCACATTACTCACTATTTTTGCGACATTCATCACATTATTATTATTGTTGGAAGTCTTCACTGACTGAGGTACAATGGATATCAATGGAGTGGCTACACCCACATTACTACTGGCCAACTTGCCTTTAATTTTATTTTTAACTGAATTTCCGTTTGTGACTGGTACACTATTTGGTGGTGATTCAAGATAGTACCTCTTCTTTTCATACTTATCAGACATGAAATCTTTTACGCTTTGCTCATCAGTGAAATTTACACTTTCACCCTCGTAAAGGCCTAGCCACACGCGTCGGCAGTAATCGTTTCCTCTTACTTTTATGAATTCTATCTCTTCCGGCGTAAAAGTAGCCATGGAGATAGATTTTACACGATGAGGAGGTGTGAGGCCGCGCCTGAAATATTAGTCATTGAAGTATTCTGTTTGTTGATACTATTAACTAGCAAATAACGCAGAACTAATACTTACAGCATTCCCGAACATTTTGAGCACACAAAGGAACCAATTGTAGTATTGACGTAAGTAGGTCCTCTCTGATTACAATCCAAACAATATTTATTCCCGTTTAATGATATAAGTTCACGTAGGATTTCTAAATTTTTGTCATCTTGTTTGCGACGGCTCCCAGCCATTTTCGATTAAAAAAACTAATACTTTTTCTTTGGATTTTCCTTTCCTTCTTGAACTACAAGAAATCAAGTTGACAAGTAACTGACATTAATGTCACATCACTGTCAAGTGTCAAGTCATTAAAGTGTCGTTGGTTGTGTCAAATGCACAGATTAATGCTAATATATATTTTTCAAATTGTCTATTGGTTATGTATGAGATTAAATACTATACTATATAATCATCGATGTATATTCATTCGCTGTATATAATAATTTATTTATTTTACGAAAATCAACAGCGATTTAGAACAATATTAATTTATTTCTAATAGATAGAATAAAATATGTATTTCATTAAAAAAAAAATCATAGATAGTAGGTATAGGTGAGGTGTTAATCTTAAGGCGGTAATTACGTCGCATCATATACAGCCGACTGCACCCCCCGCCGCGCACCCTGCAGAAGTGCAGACCATCAGGACGGTAGCGCTTACAGTTTACCTATAGGTACATCATTCAATTCATAATGAACAATAGAATGATTTCTTAAAGTTAGAAAGTAGGTAGAAATTAGAATTGTATTATGATAAGTCATGTCTCAAGTACTGCAGCTGGTTACAGGATCAAACAGCGAATGGATATGGATCAAATGATAAAATTAAAAATTGTTTAAATCTTTTAATGCCTTATATAATATAGTATACGATTAGCTTACAATATAATTATCATATTGTGTCAATAAACGTTCTAGACACGTCACTGCCTTTTTGTTTCTTATTGGCTATTCTTGATCCAAATTGCAGCGCCCTTTTTGGTAGAGTTACAACCTGAGTCAGCCCAAGATGAAAAGCCACAAGTCTTAGTATCAGTTTATCGCCAATTCCGCATTCTAAATTAGCACTTGGATAGCATCTGTAAATAAAAGAATCATAAGATGTTATCCTACCTTTCAAACCCTATAGGGTTTGGATCATCGGTTTGAATATTTTAGTATGGAGCCTGGCCTTAACCTTTTTTTTTTTTTGCGCTACCAGCATAATACTGAAAACTGAAACATATTAAGTACAGAATGAGTCTCACAGTGTTGGAAGTTTTCATCTGCCTTCTCGTGATTTTGATACAGGTTTTAGGCGTGGCCGCCATTTTGAAAAAAAATGGCGGAATAATTTAGAAGAATTGTACATTAAAGTACTTACTTGCCTGTTGGTAGTGTTGGCAGACCCCCCACCAGGTGGACCGACGACATCAAACGAGTCGCAGGGAGTCGCTGGATTCAGGCGGCGCAAGACCGAGATCTGTGGAGGTCCATGCAAGAGACTTATGTCCAGCAGTGGACGTCCATAAGTTGAAGAAGAAGAAGTACTTACTTAAGCCAAGGCTTGAGGTTTAAGACATAATCAACAAGATCCTCATCTAAGTAAGGCATTCTTGGCTGTCTCCCATGATCACAAATAACCCTATTATCTCTAGCAAGGTTTCTAAATGATATTCGCTTCCAGTCTAATATCAGCTCTTCTGATAAACCTAACCAACTCCTGCGTCTAAAAGCATTTCTATGTCTAGTATAACCACCAAATAGTTCATCTGCTCCTGAACCCAGCAATAAAATCTGAAAAACATAAATCAAAATTAATTTTATTGAATAATGGAGGTTTTTATTTAAAAACTAGCAGATGCCCGAGACTTCGTCCGCTTCTTTACTTCACAATCGACAGTTGCTAAATCCCCACAGCTTAGGTGGGCAGAACAGAACCCCTGAAGCATCAGGATTGAGAAGTTGGAACTTGAGGTTTTTATGGGAGAATGTCGCAGTTTTCGTTTTGATTAAAATAAGATTCAAGCAAATCGTTTTAGAAATCACGGAGATATCGATATATTATGTACATACAAAACAATTCCTTCTCCTCCTTTTTCAAAAGTTGGTTACTAATTAGCCTATGTTACTAACATCAGCTAGCTACTAGTGAAACTCCAGTCAAATCGGTCCAGCCGTTCCCGAGATTAGCGGTGACAAACAACCATTTCAATTTTAATAGATGTATCACTACCACTCGTAATGTCACAAGTTAAAATAGATGGCGCTAGCTGTAGATTGGCACGCGATGTTACCCGATTGACGTGCGTTTCATAAGACGCTGCTATAGCATACGCTTTTGATTCCAGACACTTCAATTATATTTATTTAATATAGAAATAGAAATAGAAATAGAACTTGTATAGAAATAAAGGGAATTTATGAGATTTACCCTACAGGGTGACAGCTCTGACTCCTCTGATTTTGCACCCGCTGCAAACCATAAAGCAGAACCAAGACTTTCATCCAATACTGTGCGTCTGGGGTAGACCAAGTCTCCAATGGAACACATCCGATGATGTTCTAGTTTTTCTTTAGATACATTTATTTCATGAAAAAGCCACTGCCTGAAACAAAGTCTTTTCTAATTTATCTATGCCTGCATGGACTTCCACAGGCCTCGGTCTCGCGCCTGCATCCAGTGGCGCCCTGCGACTCGTCTAGTGTTGTCGGACCACCTAGTGGGGGTCTACCTTTACTTCACTTTACCTTGGAACAATAATTAGTTCTTAGAACTATGTACTCCGCCCATTTCAGTTTCAGCTTCACAACTTGCTTAACCTAAGGTGGATATAAGCATTAGCCATATCAATTTACATTACCTTGATTTGCATATATTTTTCAGCTCATTATATGATTGCCGGCCTGTTATTCTATCTGGAACCTCATAAGAATTATTTTTGGTGTTAAATGCAACATTGATGAGATCTATGGGCTGATTTTTAGGGACATATTTATCGGCAAGAATTGCTAGTATCGTACAATCTAAACCACCAGAGAATAGTATTCCTGTAGTACAATGACAACATATTGCTTGGTCTTCTTTGATGCAGTTTTTACATTTGTTTGGTTGAGCCTGCAATCGAAGTTTGACACTTTTTTCTAATAATTCTGTGATTTTTGTAACAGTGTTTAGTAAAATAGTGTTTTCCAAAAGATTTTTCAAAACTGTATGTTTATCATTGTGTTTAATAGAAATATTTTCTATTTGTTGAATAACATTATCCTGAAAAACAAACAAAAATGAATGTTTTAATTTTAAGGCCCATAAAAATAATTTTTTAAATACATATCAAAAATTTCGAGGCGAGATTCGAACCCACATCTCTCGGGAATCGCGCCCCGAATGTGTTGACCAGATTACATTACGGCCAAGTTGAACCACACATCAGCCACAACATTAGTGACATCTACTCTTTCAATCAGAGAAAAGCAGAGTTTTTCAGCAATTCTATGAGCGACACAAAGTAGCGACACCTTACAGTTGTCGGTCTACTTTTCCAAGACCCCATAATTATTACAAAGGAGCTCTTAAGAAACTAGAGATGCCACATTGCTTTTTACAATTTTTTTTAACTTTTACCCTACCACAATACCTGACAAATTATTTTTTGAAAATATTTAAAACTAACCTCATCACTCAGGTCCAGTGCTATATTAAAATCAATAACAAATTCATCATCAGGTAAATTTTGCTGTTTTTGAACATTTTGTAGCCATTCTTCCACAGAGTATTTGCTGTAAATCTTTGTACTACTTTGCTCCCAGGAATATAAATTGATTTTGTTATCTTTGATATCTATATTATAAATATGTGAAGCTGGCACTTCAATGCAAGGGTACTTTCTGCCTATAAAAGGATGAATTATTTTATTGACAAAGACCAGAGCCAGGCTCCATACAATTTTGGAATGTCTCCTTTTATTAATTCATTTTGCTAAAAATAATGTTCTTTTAAAAGAAATTAACTTAACAATAATTTAGACCATCATAGTATATTAATAGAAATCATCTGATATTTAAATACTTACCTAAAACATTACTTATAACAAAGGAACTGCCAGAATTGTGAAAAAGCAAAGAGTTTCTTCCAATTCTATCCCTTGAGAAAAACAATTTATGAGAAACTTTATCATAATATATTAAACTAAATGGACCTTTGAATAACTTTATTTGAGATATAACTTGTTCTGCAGAGTGATTCTGTAAAATTAGAGAACATGATATTATATTCCTTCATCATCTCAACCCATCAACTTATAATATTAACAGGTCCATAAGTAATTTCCCACAGGAGATATTATGAAACAGGATAGAACTGTTGAAATAGGATAGCACTCTTTTTTGGACTAATTTTGGTTTTTCTTTAACCAAAATTAGTATGAACACAATATAATACAGTAAAGTTAAGGTTATGATGGTTTGGAGGACTTACTTTACTCAATGTCTCCATTATATATTCTGTATCACTCATTTTGTCATCCCAAGTTCGCTCAAAAATGTCACCATTATACAATAGAATTCCTCGCTCATTCTCAACAGGCTGTTCAGTGGGATTTAGACCCTGCATCCATAACACTGAACCACAGAAATATATACTTGTCACATTACTTATAATAAGTAGAGTTGAATTTATACAGTCAGGACCTCTGTTTTTAATGCGTTGCATAATTTGTTCATCCTGAAATAGTTTATCAACAAATCGACAAGGTAAGAAATTAAATTAAGATAGCCTTTAGTCATTTCAAAAATTGAACTGAAATTACCTCGGTTATTGTGTGACTCAAGTGTCGAATTTCGCAAAGAATACCACACATTATTAATTTCAAAGCCTAGCGTGTTGGCGTTTTCTAAATTTTTAAAGTAGAAGTGCATTACATCTGTATATTTCTTGGTTTTTTGATTAATTAAATGAAATATTGTATTAAAACCAATTTTTCATATTATGAGAGTAGGTTATACTTTTGTTTATGTTTCTTATCGTCAAACGTCAACATGACAATTGACATCATTCACAGAATAATAACGACGCCAATAACACTTCGGATTCTGTGTTCAATCAAGGACTATTTAATCACTGGCGCACAATTAAGTACATAGGTAGGTACCTAATTAATCACCATAGAACGTAGACAGAGTAATCTGTCTACGCTATAGTTTGTGGTCTATGATTGTCAGTCAAATGTCATTTCATGACCTTAGTCTTTGTCATTTGTTTCCATGCAGTGTTGCCAAGTTAGCTCTTTTAGAGCTTTTAGCTCTATTTCACGTCACTAGCTCTAAAAAATTGTGTTTAGCTCTTCAGCTCTTTTTTTACGCGTTTTTAGCTCTATTTTAATCACACACCTGAAATTCAATTTTTATTTACGCGATAAGAATATCCAATCATAGAAGTCAATTCAGGTTTATATTGGCGTTTTCACGGTAATCCCCTTAATTTCTCATAGCTTTGTTGTCTCACTTGTCAGTTATCTCTCATTGTAAGATAATTCTTAATTTTTCTAATAGATTTGACATTACGTATTAATAACTAGCGGACGCCCGCAACTTCGTCCGCGTTCCTAAATCACCACAGTTTAGGTTGGCAGTACCCCTGCAGCATCAGGATTGAAGAGTTGGAACCCGAAGTTTTTATGGGACCATCTCGCAAAGTTTTTATATCGATTAAAAAAAGATTCACGCAAATCGGTTAAGAAATCACGGAGATATTGTAATACAGAGGTAGAAAAACGCAACCGACTTTCGAAAAAGGAGGAGAAGGATCTCCTCCTTTTTCAAAAGTCGGTTAAAAAAGTTAGCTTATACGTTGCCCGATAATTATAATTAAATTTTTTATAATTTTTTTTATTATTATTTATTATAATATCAGCTACCAGTGAAAGTCCCGTCAAAATCAGTCCAGCCGTTCCCGAGAATAGCGGTAACAAACAGAGAGACAGACAAAAATTTTAAAAATTGTTTTCTTGGTATAAGTACCGTATTTACTTTCGTATGCAGTCAGTAAAAAGCTGTTCTATTGATATTACAAACAGACACTTCAATTTTATTTATTTGTATAGATTCGAACTACGACGTAGTGATTTTGCAAATTATTGCTAAAATGGCATTGAATAGTAAGCCTTACACACAAAAATTTCGAAATGAATAGCTCAGTGAAGATCCTTTTCGAGGTTGGTTGAAAGCACAAACATATAAGAGTAAGCAGACCTAACATAATTTTCACAACTACATCTAAACGAATAAATAATATCTTCGCTTGCTTCTCTCCAACAAAAAATATATGATTCTATCTCTTTTACTTCTGTTGTTGCAACACTTACGCACTCATAGACATAATTGAGCTTGAGGCAATTCGTAAGCTACAAATAAGAGCAGTATGGTGCAATATGTCAATTTGTCAAAAACAACAACATAACCTGCGAGTTGTTTATTCTTTTAAATTTGCTTTAAAATCGAGTCTAAAGAATCAAAAATTCTGAAATAAAATGGTGAAGTGTTGTGCACCTCTGTGTGGCAATTCTCCGTATAGGAAAACACCTGCAATTACTTTTCATCGGTAAGTTTTGATGTGCTATAGACTCGTAATTACTATATATATAGCTACTCGTGCTGATTCACTGACTGACTGACTCATTGATCACCTCTCCTGTAAAATTTTGTATGGAAAAATTTTTTTTCACCCACCGTTTCGTATAGAGGACAAAAATTCATTCGGAGGAAAAATATGGAGAGAGCTGATGATTGAGGATTTCGGAGACGGGTGAGGAGCACCGGCCAGGGTATCGAAGATAGGTGGGGGGTGTTCGACCAAATGTCACTCGAAACCTCATCCAATTGGCAAAGAGCCGAAAAAAAACTCCAAAATGGCGAATTCAAGATGGCGGCCATACAAATTTTGTTTGTGTCTATCTCGGAGAGTATAAGAGATGGAAAAGTGGTTTCTTGGCAAAAGATGATCAGGAGCCGAAGGTCCACTTGATGAACAGAAAAAAAATTCAAGATGGCGGAATTTATTTTTTTCCATACAAAATATTTGCAAGACTTTATACGGTTCCTTTTCAAAATTTCTGATGGTTTCGTAGAGAGGACAAAAATTCATTCGAAGGAAAAATATGGAGAGAGCTGATGACTGAGGATTTCGGAGACGGGTGAGGAGCACCGACCAGGGTATCGAAGATAGGTAGGAGGTGTTCAAACAAATGTCACTCGAAACCTCATCCAATTGGCAGAAAGCCGAAAAAAGCTTCCAAAATGGCGGATTCAAGATGGCGGCCATACAAATTTTGTTTGTGTCTATCTCGGAGAGTATAAGAGATGGAAGAGTGGTTTCTTGGCAAAAGATGATCAGGAGCCGAAGTTCCACTTGGTGAACAGAAAAAAAATTCAAGATGGCGGAATTTATTTTTTTCCATACAAAATATATGCAAGACTTTAAAACGGTTCCTTTTCAAAATTTCTGATGGTTTCGTAGAGAGGACCAAAATTCGTACGGAGCAAATATATGGAGAGAGCTGATGGTTGAGGATTTCGGAGACGGGTGAGGAGCACGGCCAGGATATCGAAGATAGGTTGGGAGTGTTCAAACAAAAGTCATTCAAAACCTCATCCAATTGGCAGGGAGCTGAAAAAAAATCCAAAATGGCGGATTCAAGATGGCGGCCATACAGATTTCGTCGGTATGCCTATCTCGGAGACTATAAGAGATGGAAGAGTGGTTTCTTGGAAAAAGATGATCAAGACCCGAAGATCTACTTGGTGAACAGAAAAACCGCGGTTCGCTTTAGCGAGCCGCGCACCCACGCGCCCTACTAGTTTGGTTATATGCTTACTGTGTGATTATTAATAATCGTTCGGCATTTTAGAAGCAGTCCCTAATTATTATATACGCAAAACTCGTAGACAGTTATAGTAATTTTGGTTCTAGTATATTCCTGTTGCAATATTTATCAATTAATTAATATCAGGATCTTGTTTGTCGTTTCATATACTTGTACAATTTGACAGGGCCGTATTCAGGCGCAAGTTTTGTTTAGTGGGTATATTTTGATTAAATAATTAGTCTGTTTTTGCCTGCCTGTTTTAAGATGTATTGGATTGTATTAATTTTTATTTGTATTGTATTGGACTTAGGAAAATTAATCGTGGAAGCACTGTATACATAGCATAGTTTCATTAAATATTGTAAAATTTTTACTTTTTTTTGAAAAGAGCGACCGCCGAGTTTCTTGCTGGCTCTTCTCGGCGGGAAAGGCATTCCGAACCAGTGGTAGATTCATTGACGATTCAAAAGTGCTTGTGAAAGTTTATTTGAAATAAAATATTTCTATTTCTATTTCTATAAAAGTAAGGATAAATTATAAAATTAAATCATTTTTCAGCTTTCCAAAGGATGAAAATATAAAAAATGCCTGGTTGATGCAGACGAATAAAAAAAATTGGCAGCACAAAACATCGAGTGTGCTATGTTCTGAACATTTTGAAGCACATTTAGTGGATTGCAGTGGTTTTCGTACCGTCCTTACTTCTAATGCAATCCCAATGATTTTTGATTCATCATTACAAGTAAGTTTCTAGTTGTTCTTATATTTAGGTACCAACCCAAAACATCTTGCCATTTAAACGTAAATATTGACAGCTATACCCATACATATATAGCTGTGTACCTATTTGTATTACCTATTAAATTGTTAATACTAGACAACTGATAATTTATTACTCTTGTTTTCAGCATGTCTACATCATCAGTAAAAGGTCCAGTAGAA
Source organism: Hipparchia semele (assembly GCA_933228805.2). Lineage (NCBI taxonomy): Eukaryota > Metazoa > Arthropoda > Insecta > Lepidoptera > Nymphalidae > Hipparchia > Hipparchia semele. Next base: position 5,090,629 of record OW121709.1, on the reverse strand, counting down.
AGAAAAGCTGCTGGAGATCAAGTTTTGATGGACTTGCAAAATTTACAGCCTAGTAATACTATTAATAAAGAGTATAGAGTAATACTATTCCTTATTACGTTATTGAAAAGACCGAGACATATGGTTTATTTTGTTATTTTTATAAGTTTAAAATGTGTAATACTATTCTAATAAGGTTATTGAAATGAGTGATACAGGCTGAATAGAATGTAAGAGTTAATTAAACTACTGTTGATGTTATCGTATTGTCAATGTTTGTATTTCTAAAAGATATTAGAGAAAAAGTTGCTTTTTGATTTTGTTTTATTTATCTAATAGATATATCTTTTGGGTAGATTTTGTAAATCATGTTTTGTTTTGATTTTATTAAATATTATTTTGTAACATTATTACTTGTTTGATTACAAAACCGCGAAACTTAGCACATTAGAATCCATTTTCATAATTAAGAATTAATTTATAGAATTAAGTTTACAGAATGTAAAATAAGGGTTTAACCTACAATTTGATGGCAACTTTCCGTAGTTTCCATATTATTTCAAATTACAGATATTAAATACTCTCCAGTCCCTTCAACCTCGCTGAACCTCGCTTTTCGAAGTCCGGCTCTGTTTACTGTCAATGTGTGCGTGAGATTTGTATGTAGGCGTAATTGGAACGCCAATTTTTTCTTATGTTAGGTCTGCTTACTCTTATATGTTTGTGGTTGAAAGAAGTTTTTTGATTTTTTAATTAAAACCATTTTTAAAACATCAGCTCTTTTTTGAAAGAAATTTAGCTCTTTTTTAGCTCTTTTTTAGATTTGATCTAGCTCTTTTCCCAAAAACAAGTTGGCAACACTGTTTCCATGACATTGACGACGTTTGTCAAAAATAGAAAATATTTATGTATTGTACTATTGTAATATTTCCTTAAATTAAAATATTAAAACTATTTAGAATTTAAAATAAAACTAGAAAGTACCGTATTCTCAATTCATTGAACGATATTTACTTACATCAAATTTATATGACCTGAATTTTAACACAATCGAAGATGACATCAAATGAAAAAGAAGCTGATAGAAATGAAGACACGCCGAGTGAGAATCCACCAACCGAGAATACTGAAGAAAATGATAGACTTATGCTTATTGAATACGTATCAAACCTTGAAGCCAGGATAAAAACCAAGTCTGAATTACGAAATCAGAATTTAAACTGTGTCCGCCCACCAGACAATCACTTTTCTAAACTAGATTCAGGCTTAAAGAAAAACACAACTTTTGTTAAAAAGTTAAAATCTTTTAGCGCCTCTCAACTGGACGCCCTTTCAAAAGACTTGAGTGCGCTTAATCTTACAAAATACATCTCTGAAGTAGCCGCAGCTATCGCCGAAGCGAAACTTAAAATGTCCGACATCCCTGCTGGGATAACTCTTTGTTCTGTTTTGCATCAGACTTATTCTGAGTTTTCTACTTTCTTTTTCGAAAACTGGCAAAAGATTTTAACATTTAAAGCAACAGATAAGATAACTAACTCCTCAAAATTGCGAGTGGATCTTCGATTTTATGCAGAACTGATCGCTGTTGGAATTTTTACCAACAAAATGGGTCTCCCACTCTTAGGCAATGTCCTCACAGTCTTGATAAATATGGATAAAGAAGAGCACAATAATATTCCTATATTACTGACATTTTGCAAACATTGTGGGGAAGACTATGCTGGATTGGCACCAAAAAAGATTAAAGATACAGCTGAGGTAAATAAATTAAAACTTATATGATATTTTTGTGAATAATAAGGTTCATTTACTAAGGATAGCGAATATTCTGCAACAATTCAGTATTCAGTAGTCAAATCACTATTTGTGGCATCTCTAATTGAGGATAATTTACACTAAACTTACAGCTTAGCTCTTATAGGGGTGACATGATCACTAGGTGATCAAACCTTTAAATAAATTAGATAAAAAAAAAATTACATTAGGCTGTGCTATTTCTGATGCTGTACCTTAACTGAGTAATTTTATTTGAAGTTACATCAGACTGTGTAAGACAAGCCATTTTCAAGCTCTGACTAGGCTAGTTTTGTTACTCCTTATAAAAGTCTAACCCATAGAGCATCCATGCCTCGGTCATGTAACATCTTATGTAGGAAAAAATTATACAATTGCAGTACACTGTATGTACAAAAATGATGATAATATTGTAAAAAGTTCTCTTGAAAACCTAGCCATTTTTATTGTTGATATAATATGAAACATATATTTTGTTTTCAGAAACATAATGTTACTATCCCTAGGAACACATTTTTGCCAGCAGAGAAGCAGACAGTTGTCAGAAGTCTTCTAAAAGACTATTTCCTCTCACTCACAAAACATTTGTTGGCTGAGAGAGCTCAGCTGCAAGCCCTGCATGCAGCTAACCAAAGGACTTTGCATACTAGAGGGGAACTGTCACAGGAAAGAAAAGAACAATTAGAACAACATCAGGTAAGTGTTATTTAAATAAAAACAAACTGCATTATTATCACAGCAGAATGCAAAACTCATATCATTATATAGTGCAGTCAGCAAAAACATATCCAAATAACAATAAAATTGAAATATTGTTCAGTAAAAGTGAAAGGAGTAACAAATGTGCACACACACATGTACATAGAAACTTTTGCCTTTACTATATTAATATGATGTGATAACACGTCTACTGTTGCCTGTTGCATGGACAAGCTCTTTGAACTATGAAAGTTTACTACTAATACCTAACTTGATATAGAAAAGTGGCTTGTATTAGCCCTCTTTATAAAATATTGTTCTTATTTTATAGGCAACATACGACAAGCTGTTGGTGGGGGCGCAAAACTTTGCCGAGGTACTGGGCGAAGAGTTAGGAGAAGCGGGTGAGCCTCCTACCCTTTCCTTCACTGTCATAGAGACACCTGGCACAGTGACAATCGGCGGCAATGAAGAGATCATTATGCAAGCTGGCACAGATCCCTGGCAAGACGAAGACACCAGGACTTTTTATACTAGTCTACCAGACCTTAAGGTTTTCATGCCTAACTATCAGTTGAAAGAGGTAAGAAAGTTTTTAATTTTATATCCGTCTGTCTTTTCTCGTACATTTTTGTGACTACAAAGAAAAATAGCTTGGATCCTAGAGTTGGCTATAAGATAATAATAATTATTATTATCCTAATAAATGAAAGAGTTCCCATTGAAACCCAAATTCACAGAGGCATCAAATAGTTTTTAATAATGTAAAGGTGTTACTGTTGAGAGGGACTTGTTGTATATTTTTATTGTATGTACCTATATATGCATTTTTGAAACTTCATTCATTCAAAAAAATTTTTAAGAACAATATCTCTAAATATATGAAAGGATAATGTGACTTACTGACTGATTGACTGATTGATTGACTGATCTATCTATTAAAAATATTAAAAACACTATTTATAAAAATAAATCTATATTCCATTTGTCCTTTATGTGTGCAGCTTCACACTGGAAAAATTCCAACTTTGCAGGCTGTCAAGAGTAAAACAGAAACTGTTACTGAAGAAATGCTGGATGAAGACTTGAAGGAAGATGAGCTCAGTGACAGTGACGAGCCTCCAGTGGTGGCCGACGTGGAGCAAGAGGAGTCACAGCCTGCAAATGTTTCCAACAAGTTAGTTTCTAGGTTTCTACATTATAGCCTTAAATTAAGAACTTATTGTAATCTGTTCATATGTTACTCAGCAAGATTGTTATTTGTAAAAAAATATTTATGACCTCTTTGATAGAATAGAATAATTTTTTATTCAAATAAACTATTACAAAGTATGTACTTTCGAACTGTCAAATGAATCTACCACTGGTTCAGAATGTCGTTCCAACCGAGAAGAACCAGCAAGAAACTCGGCGGTTGCTCTTTTAAAAATAAAATAATATGTAATAACAATATTGTGTACAATTTACGGGCTCATTATGCTCAAGTATTGCTGGAGCGATTGATGTCCACGCTTTTTTATCATTTATGTAATCTGCAATTGTATAATATGCCTTCTTTATTAGAATACCCTTAATAGATTTCAAAAGATGATCAGTGTTGCTAAGGGTAAAAACATGCCAAAGATGCCTCACTGCGATAGCTCGCTACCTCGATGTCACCTCCATTTAAAACAAATGTATGCAAACAGACAAGCACAAACATGTTGAAGTTATCTTAGATACCTCGCTGTACCGCGATGTATCGCAGTGAGGTATCCTTCGACATGTTCGTGCTTATCTGTTTGCATACATTTGTTTTACATGGAGGTGACATCGAGGTAGCGAGCTAAACCGCGACCGCGAGGTATCGCAGTGAGGCATCTTCGGCATGTTTTTACCCTAAGGAATAAAACTGTAGATAACAGCTAGATTGTAGTGGACTGTGGCCTAATACTGAGATCTATAGAGAATGCTCTGTCTCAGCTCAGACTTAAGATAGAAGTTAAAACATGCTCTGTCATAAATCTGTCTCGTTTTAGCTCTGTCTTGAGCCTGAGCTGAGTAAGCGTGCAGTCCATAGTTTTCAGCCTAAGCCTTCTCATTCAAGAAGACCTGTGTCCAGTTGTTAAAAAAGTTAAATATAAAATAGTTTCTGAACATTAACAATTTCAATTCATACTTTGATATTATTTTTAGGTATGCCCTAGAAGCATTTTTGAATGAACTGCCAAATTGCATAAACAGAGAAGTTATAGACAATGCAGCTGTTGATTTTGTTTTAAACCTCAACACAAAAAATAATCGCAAAAAATTAACAAGAGTGCTATTTAGTGTTGCCAGAACAAGGCTGGATTTGTTGCCATTCTACTCGAGATTTGCAGCTATTCTGTATCCGGTGTTGCCTGATGTTTGTGTGGATCTCTGTCAGATGCTGAAACAAGACTTCAAATATCATGTCAGGAAGAAAGATCAGATCAACATCGAGTCTAAGGTTCAAAATTAATTTTTTTAAAAGTATCCAATAAAGCTCGAAAACACACCATTAACTGTGTGTTCTTGAGGCCAATGAATATTTGTAATTTTTCCATTTGAAACAAGATATACAACTTTGTAACTGCTGATCCCAAGAGTCATTTGTTATATCGCTGATTTGCGACAGGAGTGACATAATTCAAAATTTGCAAATTTTTAGTTAAACGTACAGGCGTTTTGCTATAAAAACGACATTACGCTAAGCCCAAAAAATAAAAGCGAGTGAGGTTGTGACTTTATGCTCTGTCGCACTTTAGTCGCTGCGTTGTTTCGAGACTGTTGCATCACAGAACATAATACTCTTTGACGAGAGAAGTCTCTCGTCGAGTTTAAATTATGAAATATTTCAAATCTAAATGTAAAGCAAAAGGCTATATTTAAGTTATGTATGCAGTCGTTTTTATTCGGCAAGATTACCTTCTCCTTTAGTTAGTAACAAACATTGTAACTGATAAAAATGTAACACTACATGTTTCTGCTTACAGATCAAAGTAGTAAGGTTTATTGGCGAGTTGGTAAAATTTGGCCTTTACTCTAAAATGGAGGCTTTATATTGCTTAAAAGTTTTGCTGCACGATTTTAAACACCATCACATAGAGATGGCCTGCAATCTGTTAGAAACTTGTGGAAGATATCTATACTGCAACCCTGACACTCACCAACGGACAATGATATACTTACAGCAAATGATGAGGAAAAAGGTAAACTTTAGTTTACCTAACAAAATTAGTTTTAAGAGCCGCATAAATAATAACCTATAGAAATAGATACACTTGGATTGTAAGCATCAGTCTGTGAATTAATTCATGTTATCTAAATATATAAAAGGCAAAGGTGACTGATTGACTGACTGATCTATCAACGCACAGCCCTAACCACTGGACGGATTGTGCTGAAATTTGGCATCCAGACAGCTATTATGACGTAGGCATTCGCTAAGAAAGGATTTTTGAAAATTCAACCCCTAAGGGGGTAAAATAGGGGTTTAAAAAATCGAATTTAACGTGAGCGAAGCTGCGAGCAAAAGCTAGTTAAGCTATAATTCAATTTGAATAATATCACATCCTAAACAAATTTATGTTTTGTCTGCCTGCCGATTAGACGCGACTTTCTTTAGGGAAATAAAGCATTCCCAAGGAATAAAATAATGGTAATGTGTTTGTTAAGACTGTTTCAGCTCTGGATTCGAGATACGTCACACAAATAGAAAACGCATTTTATTACGTCTGTCCGCCCGAAACACCGACTCAACCCAAGGAGGAAGAACCACCCATGCATCAGTTTATAAGGAAAATACTCCATGAAGATCTACAAAAGAGTAACGAAGAAAAGATCTTGAGGCTTATGAGGAAGCTGAATTGGGATGACGAAGAAGTTTCCGCGATAGCGATACAGCATTTGGCCGGTGGGTGGCGGGTGCGGGCGAGCGCCCGCCGAGCGTTGGCGCGCTTGACTGCGGAGCTGGCGGCCTGGCAGGAGGCGGTTGCGCCCGCCGTTGTCGACACTATCCTCGAGGAAATAAGGGTCACCTTGGAGGACCCCCACCCACGATACAACCAGAGGAGAATAGCAACTGTCAGATACTTGGGAGAGCTGTATAACTACAAACTCCTGGACTCCAGAGACGTTTTTACAGTTCTCTATTCGTTTATCACGTTTGGCGTAACAAATGAGCACGCCAATGTTTCATCATTGGATCCCCCAGATAACGTGTTTAGAATAAGACTAGTTTGCGCACTCCTCGAAACCTGTGGGGTGTACTTCAACAGTGGGTCGAGCAAGAAGCGGCTGGATTATTTTCTCGTATTTTTCCAAAATTACTATTGGTTCAAATATTCTGATCCGTTCTGGACGGAAGAGAATCGATTCCCCATATACGTGAAGTACATATACCAAGAGTGTTTGACTAGTCTGAGGCCGAAAATAACTTTGTACACAAGTTGGCAACAGTGCAAGGATGCTATTGAGGAGATCAGGTTAACGTTGTATCCTGAATTGGGTGAAGAGGAACAGTACGATAATGATGAGCAGGGAGAAGACAGTGCCGCTGATGGCTTGAACACTATCATAGAGACCGATGATGAGACAGATAACCCAACAATGCTCGATGAAAGTTCCGATGAAGATCCTATTACAGAGAACGCTGGTAATGACGATAATGATGTACAGGACGAAATGGCTATGGAACCGCGGCGGCCTACTCCTAAACCAGTAAATATTTCATTTCAACACCTTTTTTCATCTATACATATAATAAAATTGTAGAAAAGTGGTCTGTACAATGGAAATATATTAAAAAAAAGTAGCAGGGGTTGTTATTATATCGATGCCGAACCCGAAATTGTAATTAACTTTTTTTTGTCTGTTTGTCTGTGTGTTTGTGCACGCTAATATCAGAAACGGCTTATTCGATTTAGATATGGTTTTCACTAATATATTGTAGTAAGCTTCACTTAACATTTAGTGTTTATTTCATGTCAATCGGTTCATAAATAAAAAAGTTATGTCAATTTAAAGAATCACGGCGAAGATTTTTAACGTACAGAGTACGTACTACACGCCTCGCGCCTGAGCGTCCGTGGCTATATAAAGCGCGCTGAGAGCCGCGCCCCGAAAAGTCACTATTCCACGCGAACGAAGTCGCGGGCACAGCTAGTTTAAAATAGTTTTAAAGTCCACAACCAAACACATACATTTCAGCAACAGCAAAATAATACTCATCCATAAATGGGTTAACCTTTTTTATTTTAAGCAAACATGATAGGTTTTATGAATGCCCTTGTCCAATTCAAGAACAGTATAGCTAAAACATGTACATAATTTTATTATGTTCTAGGTTGAAGATGTCGAATTCGAATCGGCGTTTGAGAAGATGGTTATGGAGAATATTGCAGAAAGACAGCGCGAAAACAGGCCACAGCAAAGAGATATTGCCGTGCCGATGACGTGTCGGCAGACAACAAAAAAAACTTACGAACAATTATTGGTAGGATGTAATTGCTGTATTAAAATTGTAACCTAAAATTCCAGTCAAGATTTTATTTAACAAATATTTTCTCTATACAGCAAGGCAAAGAAGGCGTTGAGTTTGTGCTGATGGTTAGGAAAGGTACAAAACCACAGTACAAATCGTTCAACGCACCTCCAGAACTGGCTAGCAATCTACAGCAACAGGCTTTAGCTGATAAGCAAGAAATGGAAAGAGTGAAACGGTTGGTACATACATATTTTTAAAATATTATTTTTGTCTATTCTATGTGATGACTCGATCGTCTAGTGTCTATATTCAGCTGTGAATTATAAAAGTCTGAAATTTTAAAGTTTACAAGTTATATTTTGAATGGGTATAAAGACTACATCTGCGTAGGTAATGTACGTCAGGGCGAAAAATGTTTGTAGGCCCCAATTATCTCGCATCCTAACAGCACGTCACCTAATGCGTATTTTAGCATCTACCAAAAAACCTACAGCTGGTTCTGGACAGGCTTATCACTACATAGTATAAAACAAAGTCACTTTCTCTGTCCCCATATTCCCATGTACGCTTAAATCTTTAAAACTACGCAACGGATTTTGATGCGGTTTTTTTAATAGATAGAGTGGTTGAAGAGGAAGGTTTATATGTATAATAATATCCATTAAATAGTGGAGAAATACTGTTATTTTTGAGGTTTCTAATGTGATGTCGTAAATAATTACATTTTTTCCGCTTACATTGCAAACGCAGGCTGAACCCTACGAGATTTATCAAAATAATGTACTAAGTATTGTACACATTGAAAAGGTCTACAGAAAACTCCGTGATGGTATATGTCTATCTCTTATGGAAATCCCACAATAACATTTTTTTGTCATTTACTTTTTACGACAAATAATGGCTAATTTTCGAAGCGATTTTAACCAATACAGCATTAATCCTTATCTAATTAAATATCTTAAATACATTGTTGATTTAATATAGATCTATATGGCGCTTTACAGCATATGATTTAAATGAATATTTTCAAAGATATTACAGATTTAAAAATTGCGGGACATAGCGTTTGCGGCGGTTCCAGCAGGCCGGGGCAGCGGGAGCGTGCCTATAAATTGTTTTACTCTAAAAACGCGTGCGGGCCACGGGCAGTAATGAATAAATCAAAACTACTGGATCGATTTTAATCATTTTTTCAGTGAATGACATAGGCTATATATTTTATACCCGTGCGAAGCCGGAGCGGGCCGCTAGTCTTTTAATATAAAAGTCAAGATCAACCTGTACTTATGCTATAAACGTATCTTATCTTATTATTTTCTAGGTTAACCTTAAATATATCTGAGAGGCAAGAAGAGGAAGAGTACAGTGCAGAGAGCGGTGGCGGGTCGGGAGGAAGCGGCAACCCTAACAGAGGCCAGCACGTGCGACAAAAATATCAACATCCAAAAGGAGCTCCAGATGCTGACCTGATATTCGGACCCAAGAAGTTTAAATAAATGCACTTATAAACATTTGATAATACAAAATAGGTACTACGTCCTTTATAAATCATCGATATATGTAAATGATTGATGATTAGTAAGACAGGTTAAAAAATAAATTTTATATTATAATAAATGTTCTTTCTTTTATTTTGATATTTTTTTATTTTTATCTGGAATCACTTTTCCATTAAATGAAATGAACCGCCAAGGAAAAGATTTCTTGAGTTCTTGCGTTCTATCAGCTTTTTGATATATGAAAAGCGGTCTGCACATGATAAAGATCATGATACACACTGTAGGGAGTATCTACTTATTTCTTATTAGTTGATTCCCGCGACTTCGTTCGCGTGGATTAAGGTTTTTTATTCCCGCGGGAGCTCTCTTATTTCCCGGATTATCGCGGTTTTTAGTCTGTGATTCAAATCATTTTCTCAAAGTTTGGAAGTGGTATATCGTTGTCGTATTGTTAAGGGACGAAACGCAACCGTTTTGCAAAACGGTTGCAGAAAACGGTAATCGTTGAATCAATTCACTCTCGAGTCTCGACTAGGGATGTAAAGCGGTAATATTACTTTTGTAAAATTCGGTAATTTACCATATTTTACGTAAAATATAAATAAATTACGTAAATTACAGTAAAATTGGGTAAAATACGATTTAACTCTTACTAACAAAACTATTGTGACCCATACTTTTGCTTGATTTCGTGGCATAATTTACTAAATGCACGTATAGTGCAGTCAGTCAAAACAATTCAACTGATCGCCGATCGGCTTGCCGAATGCTTACTGTTCAGTCGGAATGGCAACAGCGCAAAATATAAAGGCAAACTGCACTAAACGGCAACGTCGCATCGTGCGAGACGCGCCGCGCGACTCGCAGTACGTAAGTATGTTTCAACTACACGTTCGTCTCACCCTCCGCTATACTTTTCAGCATACATACGTAGCCGGTAATTTTACCGTAATATATATAAATTACGGTAAAATATCCGTATTTTACTAGCTTTTTCGGTAAAATTACGTAATTTTGCAACCGTAGTCTCGACTGTACTTTCTGTAGCGTAAAATAAAAAATCGCACCAAGTTATTCGAAGACTGGTTTGTGCAACGAAGACTGTTTTACCTAGTAAAAACGATTTCACCGTCGACAAACAGAAAACGGTCTTTAGAAACGGTTCGTCGTCGCAACGATCACGCTCCGTATTGGTCGGAAATCGGAATGGTTTGTTGGGTTCGTAGAGAGAGAAGACATAGAGCCAGTGACGATTTCTTTCTCACTCACACTAAAAAGAGAGCAAAGTTATTAATGTGATAAACAGAGACGCAGCTACCCAATTTTTTGTCCCTCATCGTGTAACCAGTTTTTTTCAAGGTCGACACACTTTTGTGCGAAACAAACTGACAGTTAATAAGAAAATGTGTGTTGCCAGCTTTAGGTACCTATACAATGTCCCGATTTTCCCTATCCTACTTATATTATAAATGTGAAAGTTTGAATGTATGTAGGGCCATCCATACATACATCCAAATTTCAGCCATATCGGTTTAGTGTGGCGTGATTGAGTAACAAACATATGGATGTTTGTTACTCAATACGCCACACTAAACCGATATGGCTGAAATTTGGCACGGAGATAGGTTTTTTTTAGTAATGTCCTCTGACATACCGTAACGGCGGGTTACTTTGGCTACTTTTTCAATTTTTTTTTTTAATTTTTGTTGAAACAAAATAAAGTCGTGATGGAAGAAATGAATATTATGAGAAAAGAAAAGAAAGATGATGGATACTAGAATATAATATATGTCGGCGATGATTAAAGTGTATTCAGTTAGATAGTGTCGGTTACTGTTCTGAATCATCCTGAAGTTTCGTTCGAATGTCCAACAACCAGTCGAGAACTGTTGGCGATCTTAAGAATTATTTTATTTACAAAGTTCTTAATTTTTAAAGCCATTTTTAAACAGCTAGAGGCAGACTTTTAATGTTTTTTTTAAATAATTATTAACTTAAACTATGAAGAGTTGCAGTTTTATACGACTGCCTGAAAAAAGGAATATACTGTTAATTTCATTAATGATGATTTTGATGACTAAATATACAATTTTTGTTGCTTTTAATTCAATAGCATTACTCGATCGAAGGAAAATTTTAACTGTTCATTACAAATTATTTTGTGTAACATTCTTACTAGTAACGAAAAAAAATTTTCCTTTGTGTCACATACATCTCAATTTTTCAAAGTGACTCACATATGCTAAATTTCTATTCGGCATTTCAATATTTTTTTTAAGGAGCAAATAATTATCTAGTGAATTGGTCCTATGAAACTACATTAAAAAACTTTAGTATAAAAAAAATATTTTTAAAAAACCGACTTACGTGTACAAACTAAAATTATTTTATACTTTTAAGTGGTGGTTGAAGTTAATATTGTGTGCAATAAAGAATAATAAATTATTCATTGCACACAATATTAAGATATATGTAAAAAATAGAAGCTTACCCTAATAGGTATGTCTCTCCCAGACAACCTTATATGTGTAGGTATGTTATTTAAAAAATAAAACAGTTCAGCATCTGTTTTGTCGTTTTATTTAAAAATCCTGGGAAGAATTTTCCATCTAATTTGGGGTACTAGGGGAGTGCAGTTATTGTGGCAACATTAAACTCGAACTTGTCATGTGACGTCATCGTTACGTCATGTTATCTCTATTTCAGTCGCGGTTACACAGTACCTTGGTCTATTGCCTTCTCTGTCTACGGTTGGGTTTGATTTTGAATCAGTTTGACAGCTGTTTGAGCTTTGACAGTTTTGTCTGGTTTTGTCAATTGCGTTCGTTTATCAATTGGTATTTGTTAGGTACTCAATATTTTTATTGATAGTAAAAAGATCTGTACATAAATACTAAGAATTGAATTGCAAAATTAAAACAATTTTACATACTGTTAGGGACCACTGAATAAAAATTTTTGGCCACTGAAAGCCTTTAGCCGGCTAAATACATCTTAACCTCAAAATGGCTGAAGAAGATTTTAGTAAACTTTTACAACAAGCAGAACAGCTAACGACTGAAATAGAAGGCAATGAAGAACTTCCAAGAGTTGAGCGGTCTCTAGGGCAGGTTCTAGAAGCCTCTCATGAATTATATTCGAGAGTAATCCAGTCAGCGCCGAATCAGATGCAAGCGTAAGTAAAATGTTTGATTTTGAAAATAAATATATAAGCATTTAGCCTGCAAGATTTATATGGATTTTTATTAATTGGTCATCAAATAACATGTTTAAGTTGTTAGTAGAACTGGAACAAAAAATACTTAGAAAAAAATAATAATAATAATAATTACATACACTCGAGGCGCAAAATAACGCGAAAACAATTGGTCGGTATGAATAATTATCATCACACAGAATTACTTTCACACCTATAAATCTTTACTGATACATTTGAATCATAGTCTTATTGCAACTTGATTTGCAAATTTTTTTTTCAGTCATGTATTATTTGGATCAAAAGGTATTGACTTACAACAAATATCACAGAAGCTAGAAACATTATCATCAAAAAGAACCTTCGAACCTCTACAGCCTATAGCAGATTCAGATATTGAAAGCTTTTTAAAAAATGAAAGAGAAAATGCTATACTGTCGCTCATTGATGAAGTTAACAAAAATGTGAGTATATATAACTGAAGTACTGAGTTGATTTATTCCTGTGTTTCTCAGCTTGTGGCTATTGTGCACAGGAAAACCCAGGATTGTAAGACCCTCAACTAGGGGGACATAATCAGTGGCGTGCACAGGATGTACTACAGGGTAGGCAGATGATACAAAATGGAAAAAATCTTCGGTGCGAATTTAAAAAAACTTAAGGGTAGGCATTGTACAAATTATAAAAAGCCTACCCTTAAGTTTTTATAACTCGTACTGGCGATTTTCTCCATTTTATATCATTTTTCCGCATTATGCCTACCCTCTGTGCACGCCACTGGACATAATCCAGCAGCACAATCGTGTCTTGAAGCAATTTTGGCAAGAGACTAGGCACAGGACCGATGGCTTTACATGCTCTCTGAGGCACGGGGACCCTCGTATAATCCCCCCACTAATCTTCATGGGAAGGTCCTGTGTAAATCTTATCAACTGATCCAAAGTTTACTTGGATACTATTTTTCAATGTGTGCTTAAAAGTGGTGTCATCAGTTCAAAAATATTCCTTGAGGAGGAGGATAGCATTATTTTTAGCTGAATATCATTTTTTGCTAAAAGTTATTGGCTAGTTTGAAATATTAACAATTTTATTTGTAGTCACTTCAAACGACTGAGGATCAAAAGTGGGAGCACATGTTATCTGAATGGAACAAAGAAAAAATTAAGTTAATGAATGCCATGATAGGCCCATCTCAGAACTGGCTAGACCTGAAGCGCACACCAGAGCTGCCCAGTATTGCAGACACTCCTAAGAAGTTTGGTCATTCCATGTTAGATGGTATTGAAGCAGCATATGCTAGACAAGTACAACAATATAATAAGCTTATATCTCATGGAGCTAAGTCTAGGACTGCTCTGCACCAAAAGTTCTCACAAGTTGCGGATGAGTTTAATGATCCTGTAAGTAATTTTAAAATAACATAAATAGTATAACTGGTTTTCAAGCCATTTTCTTGGACTAGAACAAGAACCAACCATATTTTTTAGTGCTTGATTGAGATCACACTAGATGTAAAGTGAAAATATACTTAGGATGGTGCCTGGTCATTTGAAGTTCTAATAGTTAAATTAAATTGTTGAAATAAATACAGTGTGCGGTTTATGTGACTATGGTTTCGTTATTTTCATAATTTACTGATTTCCAATTTGTTGTCATCTTTTTTTAAAATATTTTTTATGTATGTTCCTGATCACTCAAGAACGCCTGGACAGATTTGGAAAATCCTTTTTTTTGTTTGAAGTATACCCTATACTTCCCAGGTGGTCCCATTGTCATCAGGTCAGGATCTGATGATGAAATTCTGGGCACAATGCATAATGTGTAATGTGGATGTACTTTGTAGTGGCGTTTAAAGTCGGTTTAGTAAAAAGAATTTTTACATTTTTTTTTTCTCTTTATTAATTTTTATTATCCTTTCAGAAAGTAAAAGACATGTGGGAAATAATCAAAACAATGGCCAATATCCCTGCTCTTGTCAGAGATGAAGATCCTTTGAAGGCTAGGGGGAACCCAGCAATACAAAAGTGTCTCATATCTCAAGGGAAAAAATATTTAGAAAATAGGTAAACACAGTAAACTTAGTTGTTATAATTGTGTGATTGTGAAGCTATTTTAAGATACATTTGAAAGTCTTTGTTTATTGGTTTATCCTTCAATCACAATGCGTCAGAGCTACGAGTTAACATAATTGTTTGCCTGGGCACATATAGTTGAAAACATGGAAAATTCTAAAAAAACAAATATGAAATTTCCAATATTATGCTTGTCAATTATAGATATTTTATTATTTATTTGAGGTTTTCTGAAGGCTTATTAGGAATGTATTAGTGTAGATGATAATAAATAAAATATGAGTACCTTAACCTATCTTTGTTGCAAAACTAGATACAAGCAGTACATGAACGACGTTGTGCGAGCAAACCCAGCCGCAGCACTGCGAGGAGGTGAACCGGGGACGTTCCCCTTGGTACGAGGTTTCGTAGGGTTACGCCTTCAAGGACAGAACATTCAGGGCCTGACTGACGGAGTGGTCGACGAACGACCTCTTTGGCCCATGGTTTATTATTGCTTGCGGAGTGGCGACGCGAATGCTGCCTTGTATTGTCTGAGGAAAGCTGGGTATGTTAATGCTTTAAGTATACAGGCTGAAATGATTTTGTTTAGGTAGTACTAGCTTTTGCTCGTGGCTTCGCTCACGTTAAATTCGATTTTTTAAACCCCTATTTTACCCCCTTAGGGGTTGAATTTTCAAAAATCCTTTCTTAGCGGATGCCTACGTCATAATAGCTGTCTGGATGCCAAATTTCAGCCCGATCCGTCCAGTGGTTAGGGCTGTGCGTTGATAGATCAGTCAGTCAGTCAGTCAGTCAATCAGTCACCTTTGCCTTTTATATATTTAGATAATAGATTTGTAAAAAAAATTACAATAAAGAAAAATGGAATTTTGGAAAATTTACAATTGTGAAAAATAACTTGAAAGTGACCTCAAACCAATTGATGAAACATTTATGATTTACTTTTAGTCGGGATCATGAAGAATTTATAACTGCCCTGGAGGACTATATAAGAGATCCAGAGAAGGCCCTGAGTGACAAACTACAAACTGAAATCAATTTAAAGTACAGACTTCAAATTCGTCACTCCACTGACCCATATAAGAGAGCTGTAAGTAATAAAGTGTAGGTTAGATTAAGAAGAATATGTAACAGTCAGATTCTGTGTGCAGTTCATATTATGTGCCGGAACTGCACAGTCTGTCAGTAGGCAGTTGCGATGTGATTGAATAGACAAGGTTTTATGAACAAGGTTTAGAAAAGTGGTTATGAACCATCAAGTGAATCATCTAATAGTTTGGAATTTTCCAAAAACCATTCGGATTTTCTGGAGACGTAGTTGTTTAATCACAAATCTATTTGGATTTCTTATTTGCCTATCATGTAAATCTCTTTTTATGTGTGACTCAGAATATTTTGTCTGACAAAGAATATGTCATTATATAATATAATAATAAACTAGCTGATTCCTGCAACTTAGCCCGCGTGGAAAAAGTTTAGAGTGACCTGCTACTATCCGCGAGAAGTTATGTCCTCTATCTTCGATAACATTTAGTAGATCTTCACCAAAATTGGACAAAATATTTCTAATAGTACACAATTTAAAATAAAAAAAATATATATGGGTAATTCTACGATAAGAGGTTCTAAGTCCATAGAGAATACGGCTACGGAGAAAAGTAGCTGTTTTTTCATTAAACACTTATATTACGATTTTTGTCCTATTTATTTATCTTTTCACGTAAGGGCAAGTCACTTTATGCATATTTTATTAAAAAATCAAAAAAATCAAAAAAGTCAAAAAATTCAAAAAAAGTCAAAAAAGACTTTTTTTGACATTTTTGACGGTTTTTGACTTTTTGACTTTTTTTGACTTTTTTTTGACTTTTTTGACTTTTTTTGACTTTTTTGACTTTGTTGGCTTTGTTGACTTTATTGACTTTGTTTGTTTGCACTAACCTTATCTCCCCTGGTCAACAAGTTTCTCTCCTGACATTTATCTTGCCAGGTGAAATATGGCAGGTGAGAGACGTTTTCATGATAAATTGTATTGTTTTAATTGACATAAGAAGTTTTTCGGTACATTATGTATCACACTTTCAATAGTCCATCATTATTAAATTAGACCAGTAAATGCAAATAAATTGAATGAATAATATAACTTTTATGACTTGCCAGGTGAGAGACACAATGACCTCGCGAAACGACTACTTCGAATCAACGGTCGCAACAACTAACAAATGACGGCGCTCTTAACGGCTCACGTGTTTTGCATTACTAACTTCACGTCCGTAGATGACTTTGAGCAATTTTTGGAATATGGCCGTTTTATATTAGTGTTTGTAGTAGCGGAATGAAATTTTCTAGAGTAGATACCCAAAAACAGTGGGACAAAAGTAAAGTGTAAAATATATTGCAAATAAATAAATATTTTTCTATTTTTCCTTAACAATACTTAAATACATTTATTGAAATTTGTGTTTAACATACTTTAGTTTAATAACTGATACAAAAAAAGTATGTATCGTTTCAAATTAAACTGAAAACGACAGAGGGACAGGCCAGGTTAGAGACTTTTTTAGACTTTATAAGGAATTTCAGAAAAATATACTTTAATGAGGCATTGAATCGTGATGTTATTTATTTAATAAAGTACATTTAGGTGATGAGTTTCATTGCAAAAAATAACAACATATAAAGTAAAATTTTTATTTTAAACTGATTGCCGCACAAGTTACCTCTTATCGTAGAACTACCCATATATCAAATTCAGTTTAAATTTGACGAAGTTATGGAGCAAAATCAACAAAAACTTTCATCCCCGATCCCCATGCAAGAGACCTATATCTAGTGGCGGACGTCTATCGGTTGATAAAAAAGAAGTGAAAACGGGCATTAGTACACTAAAAGACTGCTCCATGGGACTTATTTGTCTCAGACTTATTTGTCTGTGAGTCTATTATCTGTCTGTGAAAGTGGTTACCAATGTCTGTAGGTGTACTGCGTGGTGGGATGCTGCGACGTGAGCGACGAGCACGCGGAGGTGGCGCGTTCGGCTGACGACTATCTGTGGCTGAAGCTCTCCATCATCAAATCTCGCGCCAACAACGAGTCCGAATCATTCACGTATTCCGACTTGCAGAAGATTATTTTAGAAGAATATGGTAAGAATTAGTAAGATGACTCCTTTTTTTTATTATTATATTAAAGAAGATTACCGAACCATTTTGAACTTAACTAATATACCCCTGTCGTTTATTATTTTACCTCAAGACCACTGAAAATCAGCATTTTAGTTACACTTTGCGCAAATCCGTTCTTTTCGTATCGCCGCACGTTTGACTGGTAGTCGTGTGAAGGGGCTCTAGGTTTAATTTGAAATGTTTTCTTTGTTTAATAATAAAAGTTCTTATCTGTGACAATATTTTATTGTAGGGGAAACACATTACCATGCGCACGAGAAACCCCTTGTATACTTCCAAGTGTTGACTTTGACGGGTCAGTTTGAACCAGCAATCGAGTTTCTTTCAAGAATACCCAGGTATTTATTAATATCCACTATTCTTTGCTGGTATCTTTATTAGCCCACTAACAAAGAAATGAGCAAAGGCAAAATTATTTATGTAGATGTCTTCTATGACTGTGGTGAGTTATTTTTTATTTATTTATTTTTTCTATCTTGCCCCGCGATTGTTTACGTTTTAAAATAGTTTAACATAGAATTTGTGAAATCGTCGTTTTAATTTCGGTTATTTAGTGGTCAACTCGCATCATATAGTGTTTGCAGCTGTAGATATGGAACGATTGCGAGGATTTTATGTGCATGTTTTTCTTTGTAATAGTTCTCATAATTGCTTTCACTATTGGTGTTTAATTGTATAAGTTTATTACCTACTTACGTTGTTTTTTGATTTTTTATTTTTCTATTCTACCACAATATGGACCACGTCAATATTTTATGTCATTCATTTAGGTACTAATTTTTATGTTATAATTTTCTGACTCGTTAATTAATTTATTCAATCATGCTGTGTACACATATTAAGGGTTGTTACTTGGTTCTCGATAAGCTGTATGTATTTATATTTTGTGTAATTTTTAGTCTCAACCTGTTTTGTGTGCCTCTTTAATAAATAAATAAATAAATAATAAATAATTAAAAATAATTGTATTAATTCAGTTGCACATAATATTGACACTATGCTCAGTGAAATAGTAACTGTACAATGTACATACTATTCCGGTCAACAGTCTGAAATAAACAGTTTTTTTTTGTATATTTTTTGATACACATGGTGAAGTAGTAGCTATAGTGATGTATTGTATAATTTTAGGTATCAAGTGCACGGCGTGCACATGGCCTTGGCTCTTCACGACGTGTACATGCTGGGCACCCCACGCAACGTACAAGCGCCATTACGTAAGGCTTTATAAATTTTTTTAACGAAAACTTTTTCAATAAATCAGCGCTAGTCTATATATTTAAAAAAAAAAATGTTATGTCAGCTAGTACTACGGCTAAGTAAAAGACCTTCTGGAGTTAATATTTCTTCTTTACATCGCATTATAATATTTTTTATCACTACATAGTATAAAACAAAGTCGCTTTTTCTGTCCCTATTTCCCCTTGGTCGCTTAAATCTTTAAAACTACGCAACGGATTTTGATGCGGTTTTTTTAATAGATAGAGTGATTTAAGAGGAAGGTTTATATGTATAATAACATCCTTTAAATAGTGGAGAAATACTGTTATTTTTGAGTTTTCTAAAGTGATGTCGTAAATAATTACATTTTTTCCGCTTACATTGCAAACGCAGGCTGAACCCTACGAGATTTATCAAAATAATGTACTAAGTATTGTACACATTGAAAAAGTCTACAGAAAACTCCGCGATGGTATATGTTTACCTCTTATGGATATCCCACAATAGAGTTTTTTTGTCATTTACTTTTTACGACAAATAATGGCTAATTTTCGAAGCGATTTTAACCAATACAGCATTAATCCTTATGTAATTAAATACCTTAAATACATTGTTGATTTAATATAGATCTATATGGCCTTTTACAGCATATGATTTAAATGAATATTTTCGAAGATATTACAGATTTAAAAATTGCGGGACTTAGCGCTTGCGGCGGTTCCGGCTGGCCGGGGCGGCGGGAGTGTGCCTATAAAATATATTGTCTAACTAGCGGACGCCCGCGACTTCGTCCGCGTTCCTACATCACCACAGTTTAGGTTGGCAGAACCCCTTCAGCATCAGGATTGAGGAGTTGGGTCCTGGAATTTAACGATGTAGTCTTTATTTGGTCCCTACAATAACTATTCATAATCAACAGTTTCTAAATCCCCACAGTTTAGGGGAGCAGTACCCCTGCAACATCAGGATTGAGGAGTTGGAACCCGAACTTTTTATGGGACCATCTCGCAAAGTTTTTATGTCGATTAAAAAAAGATTCACGCAAATCGGTTAAGAAATCACGGATACATTGATATGCAGAGGTAGAAAAACACAACTCCTTCTCCTCCTTTTTCGAAAGTCGGTTAAAAAAGTATACGTTGCCCGATAATATCAGCTATCTACCAGTGAAAGTCCCGTCAAAATCGGTCCAGCCGTTCCCGAGATTAGCGGTAACAAATAGACAGACAGACAAACAGACGGACAGACAGACAGACAAAAATTTTAAAAATTGTTTTCTTGGTATAAGTATCGTATTTACTTTCGTATGCAGTTAGTAAAAAGCTGTTCTTTTGATAGTACAAACAGACACTTCAATTTTATTTTACAAGAAAGCTGTGAACGTTGTATATAAAGACAATCTGTAATATATTAATTGTTGTATAAATAGAATAAATAGGTAAAAATGTAAAAAGTAAATAAGTAAGAATGTAGTGTATGAATTTAGATATTAAAAAATAGCAGGAAATCTTCATGGTTTAGGGAAAGAAGAATTGTTTTACTCTAAAAACCCGTGCAGGCCACGGGCAGTAATGAATAAATCAAATTGTTTTGATTGATTTTAATCATTTTATCAGTGAATGACATAGGCTATATATTTTATACCAGTGCGAAGCCGGAGCGGGCCGCTAGTTTATAATAATTTATAGAATATTTGGGGTACTTTTCAGTTTCTGTGGACACAGATGATCCTATTCCGCTGCGGCGTTTGAATTTAGCACGACTTATTCTGCTTTACGTCAGAAAATTCGAACTATCTGATCCATCGGATGCCCTGAATTACTACTTCTTTTTAAGGTAAATAAAATTTGGTATAAATTAACAGTAGTAACAGCTTCAGTGTAATGTAGTTGTATAGTGACAAGGTTTTTGATCAAATACATTAGGTACATACCAAACTAAAAAGAAAAAAATAATAATAAAAAAGGCCTAGGCCGTAAGGGAACGTTCTACAATTTTTCTTGTCTCACTCATATGCGTGAGCATGTGTTACATTGAGTAAGACAATAGATGGTGGATAAGAAATAGAGAATTCCTTGATTGGATTTTATTGGTTGGGTTGCAGGAACCTAAAGGACCCGAGCGGCAAAAACCTGTTCATGTGCTGCTGCACGGACCTGGCGCTGGAGAGCCGCGACTACGACCTGCTGTTCGGGCGCGTGGACGGCGCCAGCGGCCTGCGCAGCGCCGGCCTGCTGGACCAGTTCAACAGCCCGCACATCGACAGCACGGTGCGCGCGAACAGTACCATCCTCACGCCGTCTGTCGATAGTTGCAAAAAAAACAATCGAATGAATCGAATAATCGAACTATTGAACTATCGATTGTCGATTTATTCGTCTTCATTAAAAACTGGAATAGTTGAATAACTATCGAAAATCGAAAAACTATCGAAAATCGAAAACTATCAAAAATCGAAAAAAAATCGATAATCGAAAAACTATCGAAAATCGAAAAACAAACGAAAACAATCGAAAAATGTGACGTCAGACGTATGGAGCTAAGCAATCGAAAAATCGATTATTTTTCGATAGTTCAATTGTTATTCGATAGTTATCGAATAATTAGATTGTTTTTCGATTAATCGCACATCACTATTTCATATCTTTTATACGTATATTTTTTGTAGGTCATTGCCCTGAACGCTGCGGAGCAGCTGGTGAACAAAGGCCTCTTTGAAGATGCCATTATAGTCTACGACATTGCTGGGGTGAGTTTATTAATTTATCTTTTTTGTCTACACTATGAAACTTTTTAAGAAAATGCATGCGAGCGTGCGTGCTTCTGGTTTGTTATTGCTTCACGCCGCAACGAATGAACCGATATGGCTGTAATTTGGAATGGAGATAGCTCATACCCAGGATTAACACATAGGCTATAAATATATTTATTCTAGAAAATTAAAGAGTTCCCGCGGGAATTATAAAACCTTAATCCATGCAGACGAAGTTGCAGGCAACATTTAGTAAAATATAAAAATACAAATCGACCAGATGGTAAACTTTAACTGAAAATAGCATTATCTTACACACTATCACCTGATACTAAAGCGCCAATGAAGGCCTTTTAGAAAATATAATAGAGTCTTTCATTTAGAGTGTTTTCAATTCTGAACGTACAGAACCTGGAGAAGGTGCTGGAGCTGATGTGCGTGCTGCTCGCGCAAGTGGTGAGCGCGGGCGGCGAGGGCGGGCTGCGCGCGCGCCTGGCCGCGCTCGCCGAGCACGTGTCGCGCCGCCTGCGCGCCGCCGACGCGCCGCCGCCGCCGCCGCCGCTGCTCGACGCCTACACCAAGCTGTGCAAGCTCTGCACCTTCTTCGACCACTTCCACGCCGACAACTACGAGGCGGCGCTCGAGGTGAGGCGCTCTTCTTTAATTCTACTTCTATCTTCTATATATTCGCTGCTTCAGAACTAAAGAGCCACATCTCAAAATCAAATTTTTTTCACGAGAGCAGATTGAATTTTTTTTTTTTTTGTTTTTTTGGCTTACATTGTATGATAATGCTAAAAGGGTGTACGCGTAAATTATTGTGATTTAAAGGCCGATTTTGACGAATGTCTTCGCGTTATGGCCCTATTTTTGAAATAAAAGTGAATTTGTGAAATGAAAAGTAAAGGAAAATTTTGTTTTGTGACCCTTTAATTCTGAAGCAGCGATTACAAGGTACATATAGCAAGAAAAGGTTAGAGTTATTTTGCTATAATCCGCCGCCATAATCATGAACTTCCGCAAAATAACGCCTGATTCTATCCAATGTACAATATAAATCGACGTGTATATGTGTGTAAGTTCCTTATGGCCTCATAACTCATAACGGCTTTTGATGTTGATGTTTTCGTAGACGGTACGATCTTGCGAGCTCGTTCCACTGAGCCAAGGAGAGCTGGAGGCGCGCGTGTCGGGCGCGCGGGCGGCGCGCGGCGAGCTGCTGCGCGCGCTGCCGGCCGTGCTGCGCGCGCTGTGCCACATCCTCATCGCGCAGCGGCAGAAGCTCCGCACCGCGCAGTCTACCCTCGCCGCGCACACCGCTGCCAAGGTAAACGCCTGTGCACTTACGCTAGATAATTCCACTGGGCCACAGCGCCCTCTGTGCAAGACAGATATATACATCCTTACTTCCTTACTAATATTATAAATGCAAAAGTGTGTTTGTTTGTTGGTTTGTCCTTCAATTACGCTGTAACGGAGCAACGAATCGACGCGATTTTTTGCATGAGTATAGTTGAGGACCTGCAAAGTGACATAGGCTACTTTTTATCCAGGAAAAACAAACAACTTTTGAGACAGCTACGGAAAAATATTTTTTTTTTCTTTTTTTTTTCTTTCATAAAGAATATTAGCCAAGCTGAAGTTGGCTAATATCCTCTTATCCCCTCCAAATAAGCGGAAAGCTTGTGCTAGGACTGGGTACGACAGTAGTGTAATGGGTGGAGTTTGAACCTGCGATCTTTCAGTTTTCTTTCAGAGATAATTCTTTAATATTCATATATGGACGCAGATACGCAATAATGAGTCAACCCACACAACTTATAAATTGAAAAGTTAACCTTATTCTTTTACAATATGTATGTATTTAATTTGACAAAGGTTTGTGGGTTGAGTGATTATTGCGTATCTGCGTCCAAATGTATCATATTATTATGTGAATAGGTATGTATTAGTAAAAATAAAAATCCTCACGTTTATTACAGCAATTGGAATGGCTCCGGGAGCAAGCTGAAGTGCTGAACACATTTGCCGGCAACATCGCGTACAGGATGCCTGGAGACACCTACAGTCAGTTGGCGCAAATGCAGATTCTGATGCACTGATGTTTATTCAAAATTTATAAAATATTTTCAACGGTGTATTAAAAATAAGAGATTTCATAAAACTTTATTTCCTTAAATAAGTCCATTGTTTCATTGTAAATACCTTATTAGATCTTAGGCTTATACTAGCGGACGCTCTCGACTTCGTCCACTTCTTCATTTCAAAATATACTCTACTAGTTCTACTACTCGATAACACTGTCGTGTTATCGAGTATATTTTGAAATGAACTCATTCGACTGTCGTCGACAATACTAATTTAAAAATAACGTAATAGGTTCTTACAACGTACTTTTGCCGTGAGTACCTATGTAATTCTTTACATTACTTACCTGCTCTTTGTTAACTTTCTCATTTTTTCTCTATTCTATTTCTGTGGTCTGTGGCGTGATTACATTCTCTTGGGTCTATGCATCTGTGGTTGAGTATGAAAAAGTGAAAAAATAAGGCTTAAACGGGCTAGAACCCAGAGTCGTAAAACCAGTTATAAAAAAAAAATAAGTGAAAAAAATTATTTCTTTCAAAAATCATTGATAAAATAATATAAACAATAAAATAAAAATATAAAGTTTTTTATGTACCAAAATAATATGGATGAGAGTAAAAATTTGCATCGTGATCTATATTGTGTTTTACTTCCTGGAATTGTAAAAAATGACGAAAAGGCGATTGAATGCATGGGTGGTTTGAAGACTATTTCACAGGTGTGGATAATTAACGTAGTATTTCTAGAATAAAGGCTCAAAATATGCAAAACATGTACCTAAGCGTAATATTTTTGTTAATATTAAACGTTTCAGTGTTATACACAGTCCAATAAAAAGCGACTTGGAATGACTTTTCAACCTGACAATCCATTCATGAGAAAAATGTATGCTGATTCAAAATCCACTGCTGGTGTTCTATTCAGGTTGAAGGTTAAGAAAACTAGAATTGGTAATGAGGTAAAGAGGGAAGTTGTGTCCACATCGATTGTAGGGTCAGTGAAAAAGATTAATAAGTTTGAGTGTGAGTATGAATTGAAGTCATTCTGTTGTATATTAATTACAGCATAACCCACTTAATAAGATCATTTTTAAATCAATGTCTTGCATAACAAACCATTTAACATCCTGTCCGTGTAACTTGAGGCTAGTATTACATAGTCTGTCACACATAATATTAACTTAATTATATTAATACACTTCCCTGTCCTGTTTATTACAACAGCTACCTTATGTTTCATCTAATCAAAACATATATAAAATTGTAAACATATCTTAACTGGAAGTAATTAATATAATATATTGTTTCAGCAATGTGTGACTATCAGTATATGCCGGTAACCACACCTGAGCCGAAATCTAGCACATCACAGTGCTATGTAGAACAAATATTACCAAGTGGACTGGATAAATTGAATTTTATTGAGTTAGTATTTATCTTTTCTTATAAATATATTAAAAAAACACCATCCACTCTGAATTATGTGTGTTTAAATAACTAGTTAAATGTCACATGCTTCAACAGTGATGAAAAATATGGTGAAGAAAATAGTTTAAATCATTTTGAGAGACACCCATACTATGTAGTGATGATGATGATAGTAATAAAATTTTGTATTAATAAAATTAAAGCTTCAGCCATAATTACTAGGTTTTATCGAAGCTATGTGCATTGTAAGTATTTAAATATCACTTGCTTTTATGAAAGCATCATGAGTAAATCTGCATGCCTGAGAGTCCTCCATAATGTTCTTAAAGATGAGTAACAAACTGTAAGAAAGACATTTTTTGTTTTTAAAGAGAGCCAGTACCAATCTATATCACTCCACCAAATTTCTCAAGATCAGACAAACCTATTAACTATTTCTACACAGAAAAGCGGTTTATGAAGGAAACAAAGGAAGGCAAAGATGATTCATTGACGTTAGATGATGAATTTCACAAGTCTAGAGGTGATCGTGCGTTGCCCATTGCAAGATACACATTCAGTTTGTCTGAGGATTTGCCATCAGAACCACACGAATTTTATTTGAAGAGGAAAGATTATCGGCAGTCATTATATGCACCATTGAAAGAGGAATTCGATGCTGTTAAGAAGGTACTTATGGACAAAATTATTCTGTACCTTACCTCCACGTAAGCAAAGTTCTACAAAAGCTTACTAGCTTAGGGTTTTCTCGTAATATCTGTACAAAGTCTTTGCTTTGCCTGGAATAAGAAGGCTAGCCCAATTCAGATCTCTCCGTGTATAATCCCAAAGTTTATTTCGTGATTTGGGCAGTTTGGAATTAGCCCAGACACAAGTAAAGCAACCTACTTTCAAAGGTAGGTAGTAGATTATACAAAGAGAAATCTAGGCTACTTTTTATCTTATAAATAAAGAACAGAAAATCAACATTGACAAAGTAGGTATCAGGTAGTATAAAATGAAAGTTTTGATGTGAAATTACTAAAATAAATATATTTTTACAGCTTTTTGATGAGAGACCGATATGGTCTTTGAACCTTATTAAGTATACTACGAAGATAAAGATCAAGTCCCTGAAAGTGATAGTACCGTGTGTAGCAATCTATATGAAAGAGGGCCCTTGGAGGATGATGTGGGTTCGGTACGGCTATGATCCTAGGAAAGAGCCAGAAGCACGGATTTATCAGACGTTGGACTTCAGGATGAGACATGCTGGTGACTAAAACTTATCAAAAAAACAATTCAAAACTATTTAGTAATTTTTGCCTAAACTTATTATTATCCCGAGAAAAGAGAAAACTTCCATTATTCTACTATTACAGAAAAATTATTATTAATTCTGTAAATTGCAGAATCAATCAAGATTCTCAGTTGAACATTAAAGATTTTAGATTTATTCCATGGTTTGACGATATAATGTACAAAACGGGTACATTCCACCTGCCATAGATGTGATTGGAAACAGGATGATATCCCATTGTGACAACGGTCCACTTGAAACTCCATAGATAGATCTATCAATATTTCTAACAGCTATCAGCAAAAACAGCCATCGTGGCATGTACCTACCCGTATTGTACATTTAGACGTAGTTACGCCAAAGGGATCCAACCTACAAACATTTGTCAAATATTTATTTTAGAATTAAAATTAACTTTTTGCATAAATACGTACATTTTACTAAATAGTAAACAACTGCCTCGTTGGTCTAATGGTTAACAAGTTCGACTACAGATAACGAGGTCCCGGGTTCGATTCTCGGGTCAGGCCATAAAATGTATTGGGTTTTTCTAGCAAGAATTTTTCAGTACTAGCCTGGAGTTATGATGTTGGCGGTGAGTCATCCCTGTGCCTCGGAACCTTTTTTTTAACATTGTTTCATGATGAATTTTAGCTGGAGTTCATTCGATGGTGATGACTCGGGATCAGATTGTTCACTACAAGAAAGTCGATCGCATACGGTATACTAAGAAGTTGGCCTCGGAGCCGCTCACGTCCGAAGAAATAGTGTACGAGGGAGCAGTCTACTTCAGACCGGGAATGGTTCCATCTCAGCGGCAAGTTTACTATCAGGTGAGGCGTATTTTCTACTTTAGAGAAAAGAATTAAAAAAAAAAGTAGAAAACCCAGGTTGGTTTTATATATATTTTTTTTAACTAACTTAACCCAACTACCGAAAATTGGATATCCGTTTTGATTTTGTTCATATAAAATTAAGTTTATGTCACCCAAACCATAATAAAACATCAATTGTCACCTCATTTATCATAAAGGGTATACTTCCCAGGTGGTCCCATTGTCATCAGGTCAGGATCTGACGATGGGATCCTGGAGAAATCGAGGGAACTCTTCAAATATAGGCACAATTGATATACTTTGTAGTGGCGTTTGAAGTCGGTTTTGTAAAAATAATTTTTACTTTTATATTATTATTTCAGCTATTGAGTGACGTAATCTTTTGATAAAAACAATAAAAATAATCGAGTCCTATTGATGCAATCACAGTTTTCATTTATCTAGATATGGTTCACAAGTACTTTGCCGATCACAATCGCATCATGTCGCGATCATTCTCTATCAATGCGTCTGCCACCGACCACTAATAAAATACTTGTAACTTTTGTTTGTATTTATTTAAGAGTATCCACTCTTACTGAATTCTTTCTAATAATTGATAGTTACAGACGTTACTTTGCGGAATCCCATGTACCTACTAAAATAAATCATAATTCTTTTGCTATTTTATCTGGTGGGAGGCTTTGGCCGTGGCTAGTTACTACCCTACCCATCAAAGACGTGTCGCCAAGCGATTTAGCGTTCCGGTAAAACCGATTATGGGTGTGGATTTAATCTACACTGATACCCTTTCTAAGCTCTCTACCATCTTAGACTTCATCGTCACTTACCATCAGGTGAGATCGCAGTCAAGGATTATCTTGTCATTGAATTTTAAAAACGTCCACCGAAACTAGGTCCACGAAAAAATCTGTATGGATTTTTGCCGAAACAGAAATACACACATGCTCTGAATGTAGTTTAACTATCTATCTATTACGGATCGCTGGCAGACAGACGGACGGACGGACCGCGGAGGCTTAGTAATAGGGTCCCGTTGGTTACCCTTTATCCCAGTAATGTATACCCAACTAGCAAAATTTGTCATATAAAGGGCTATAAGCAAAAAAAAAAATGTGTTATAAGAGCCATATTATCGTTAATTAAGTGTGGGTTTGGGCGCAACTTATAAAGTAAATCAACTATATAAGTGCCATATAAGTATTTATTATAAGCTAATATTTCTTATACGTGTTTTAATACGGCTAGCAGTATTCAATACTATTTTATAATGATTATAAGAGGTCTGGTCATATTATAAGTCAACTTCGCTAGTTGGGTAATGACGCCGTCCCTCTCGCCAGTACTGCGACGTGCAGCTGGCCGAGGTGCGCGAGCTGCTGGCGCTGGAGCCGCCGGCCGGCTACCTGTGCCACGCGCGGCGCGGCTGGCTGCCGCCCGACGCCGACCAGCTGTGCCGCGACCACATCTTCCGCTACGCCAAGCAGACGCTGCTCGAGACTTACAAAGCCGACCTCAAGTTTGAGGTAATGCTCTCACGTGCACTCGTGTCCCTCACGATTGATCGACTCACTTTTTTTTTTCTTTAAAAAGAATATCAGCCAGGCTGAACTTGACTGATGTTCTCCTCTCCCCTCCAAATAAGTGAAAACTTGTGTTAGCAGTGGGTACGACAATAGTGCAACGGGTGAGATTAGAACCGTCCGTATTAGTCCGATTAGTCCGTACCTTTGACCGTTGGGCTATTGAAGCTTGAACTTTGATTCGATTACAACCTATACGCGATTGATTGAGTCACGAATCTGGAGCCTAGGTAAGCCACGAACATTTTGCGACTGTCGAATAGTAAAAGTTCGAAAGTTGAAAATGTTCGTCTTTCGCCTAATCTACAGAAAACGTTGTTTATACATGCTATTTAGAAATTTCAATTTTTTTCTTTAAGACTTACTTCCCACAGTACAGGGTGGAGGGGGGGTTTGCTTTGTATACTTTTTGTTTTGTATTGTAATGTATATTTGTTGTATATTATCCTGCCGAGAATCGAACCTGATTCCTCCCCACTTAGCGCTAACCACTGTTATTATTTGTTAACCGATAGACGTCCACTATTGAACAAAGGTCTCTTGCACTCGGTCTTGCGCCGCCTGCATCCAGCTGCTCCATGCGACTCAATGTTCCTAACATAGGGTGTTATTAGTTGCAGGAGGGCAGCTCGCCGGAATCAGATTCGGGCGAAGAGGACGCCAGTGGCGCGAGCACGTCTGTCAACGAAGTAGCTGACGAATCCATGAATATATAATGACTACTTACTATTACTTGTTTTATTTTCTTTTCCAATTATTTTATAAGTACTCATTTATGAAATATTATACGAATAAAATTAATAATTTTATTTATTTATTACAGAGTACAGTAGTTAGTTCAATGTGACGTGTGAGTTCTAATATGTTGCTTGGTCCACCGAAGCAAAATATTTTTTCAACACACTTGCTCATAAAATGGCTCCCGGTTCACCGCAACTAGGCACACAATGACACCTTTAACTCAAACTGTGACTTTTGATTACTATTATTCACAATGTGAGTTATAGAATTATTTTTTTTAATTTTATTGGTTGAGTTGCTTTGTTCTTAAAAAAGTTTCTATTACAAAAAAGATCCTACCTATTGCCAAGATACCTATTGCTTGCTCATTTCATACAACTTCGTATTTAAATAGATAATTTCAACTTGTACGTGTCTAATAAATAAAACTGTCACTCAAATATAACTTTTATTTTTTCTGTAATAAAGAAAACTGGAAATTCCCCATTTTGTACGTGGCTATAAGAGAAAAGCCAAAAAAAAAGAAACCTCATTCTTTTAGTCTATGGCCATTAAAAGTGCGCGCGCATTCCGGAAAACTAATTAAACAAATAAACACCTGAATAGGCTGTATGGTCGTCGATCTTTGCCTGCCCTCAAAAGCATCTCAAATCTCAAGAGGGCGAACAAAAAAACAACATTAATTTTTCCCGCCATTGCGAAAAAATTTTCACAACTCGTTTTCACTGTTTTGTACCATAATGTACTATTTTAGTATTATTTTCTTCACAAGTGTGTTGAAAAACGTCGTATGATACACGTGTATATTGATGATTACCGTCCTCGGCTGCCTTAAGACCCTCACCTAACGGCTCGGGTCTCAATAGCGCCTCGGCAGTAATCACTAACTTTTACACTTGTACCATAATGTACTATTAAGCTATTGCATAGCTTCTATCGCGGGCCAGCGTGGAGGCCGAATCCAGAAATTCCGTAACGAAAATAACCTGACACGGGACTCCTCTACGGTGAGTCGCTAGATGGCGTTGATAAAAAATGCTATGCAATAGCTTTACCGCGGCAGTCCCCGAGTGCCACACGTCTTTTTTTCCCCCGAGACCCAATTACTAAGCTTCCGTTGCTCGTCTATCTATCCGTTCGTCCGGATGATACGGAACTCTTCGTGTGCGGAACCGGCTCGCACTTAGTAATTTTATTTCATTTATTGTTGATGATAGGTGCAATAGAAATACACATTCTGTGAAAGTTTAAAGTGTCTGCCTATTACGGTTCATGAGATACAGCCCGCTAACAGGCGGACGGATGGACAGCGGAGGCATAGGGAGTCATAGGGTTCCGTTAACATCCTTTGGGTACGGAACCCTAAAAATTAAAGAGGAAAATCAGGCAAAACCAATAGTTTATTGTATGGAGACCATAGTTTTGTTTTTGCCTGATCTTATTATGTAGCTGGTGTTAAGTACGGGACCCTTCGTTTGCGGATCCGACTCGCACTTGGCCAATTTTTATTAATTTTCTAATTACTACCTCGGGTGACGAAATCATGCAGTATCATCGTGCATGAACAGCATTGGTATCTGTTCTGCCTTACCGTACTTTGAAGTTGAACTACCTACGTTTTCATCTTTGAACTTACCTATCGACCCGTACCTATTAATTTATCACAGGGCAACTATTATTATGGGCTGTAGATATCTATTACATACCTACCTATTAACAAATAAAATGTACAATTTCATTGAGTCATGATCCCCATTTTTTTTTTAAAGAATATTACCCAAGCTGAACTTGACTTATATTCTCTTCTCCCCCTCTAAATAAGCGAAAAGCTTATAGTAAGAGTGGGTACGACAATAATGCAACGGATGGGGTTCGAACATGCGACCTTTCAGTTTTCTGTCTGCACCTTTAACCGTTGAGGCTTAAAATTGAACGAAAAACGAATATTAGGCTGTAATCCGCCAAACCAGAAAAAAATCCGTATGGCAACACGCGCCGCCCGCGCCGCACACCGCCGTTTCTTCAGAATAGAAGAAACAGGAACAACGCCGTCAATACGCAGGACACTAAACTCTTCAAAACACACTCGACGCACGCCTGGCTCCGACACCGGAGCATCATCTGGAGATGATGACTCCAGATTCACAATTACAAAGAATTGCAATTGTGGAGTCAGTACCGCCTGCTTCTATTCAATATTTTCATTAAGTATTCCCAGTGTAGCCAGGCTAGTTACGGATAGATACCTACGGTTTTAATGATATACTTAGTACGGAGAAATGAAATGATCCCGATAATACATAACGTCAACCCCGACCCTTATCAAGTATGTGACATTGGATTTTAGACGATCCCCTTGCAGTTGACTGAAGTTATTAAAGCTTTTGTTCAAATAACATATTTTTCTTTATCAATAGTTAGATAGCCACGAACATATAGTTAGGTACACTTCAACGAAGTGATTCATCATTGAGTCTCTTCTTTAGACTTTCACATGCTTCGGTCTTGCGCCTCCTGTATTTAGCGGCTCCCTATGACGTGTCTGATGTCGATCCATCTAGTGGAGGGTTTCCCAACATTGAACTTTCCGGTGTAAGGTTCACTGAGCACCCCTACTAACATCTTCGAAGTAAACCCATAGCTATTTCATTTTCGTGACTAGACTAGCTTATGACGATGGCTCCTGGTTCTCTTAACATCTTTTTGATTGCTTTAAACCACGTGGCGAGATCCAGTGACCTAACGTTTAGTTTTATGTATTTGGAAAACGATGTTCCTTATCTCAATTTCCGCCCCTTGTTCGACCTCTTAACACAAAGACACCGAAGAGGCGCAAACGCGTCGAGGGCACAAAGCGGCTGCGTTATCAACAGCAGTATATAACCGGCGCGTCGATGCGCGCGCGCACACTCGCTTCGCTCTTTCTCACGCTGCACGATCGATTTCCCGCCCCTTTGTCATTTCCCCGGCGCGCGAGTTTCCACCGCGCGAGTGAGGTTAGTGTGTGATTTTCACAATATTCCAACAATTATTCATTTTGTGAACAAACTGGAGCGTAGCTTTACCAGTTCATATTGTGTTGTGTTGTGTTTACTCCGTTTATGTGCATTTAATCGCAATTATAAGTTTGCAATTTAATTATTTTTAATATTTGATTTATTATAATTTTGCTTCTCTATTTATCTAAAATACGACCGTAGGTATTTTTTTAGTATTAAGTATAGCTGTCATATGGACTAATTTTATTGGACTAGACGGGTAAGAGTAAAATATAAGCATAGTAATCTTTTTTAACCTTTTTTTAAATTTATCGACTATGCGCTTGACTGCAATAATTTCACCTGATGGAAAATGAAGATGCAATCTAAGATGCGCTTGTGTAGAAGATTCACTCTTTATTTAAAAGTACCCAAGTTATATAGCTAGCTGAAATTCAAAATTTTTGCGATGCGTTTATGGAACGAGGAAGCAAAGCGCTTAGTGCGAGATTGTGGAATTTCGACCACATATCGGTGTACCTACTCATTAGATCCATGCGATGCCTTGCGGTTCGATGGTAGAAGGGTGGATGGTAGAACTAAATCAAAGTTCTTGATCCCACTTCATTAAATAATTAGGTTAAATGATGACGCAGAAGTTCGAAGAAGAAGATTTAAATCTGAATTGTGAATCGCGTCTAAATTATACGTTGGGAGGATTTTTTTTACTAACAAAAGGACTGTCGGGTGGATTAGAATATGAGTCAGTTTAACTTGGCTAATATTCTTTAAAAAAAATTACATTTATCAATAAATTAGAAAAAAATTTAATCCTAAAATTAGGATTGCTAGAAACCCGTTCTCTCTGACCTCGACGTGAAGATTGTGAATAATTAATAAAATCCATCTTCCTTTCAGTGTTATAGGTGTATATGTAGGTGTTATCGTTAAGCTTAATTTGCCCTTTCATCTCTACCTAATTATAATTTTCATTAGGTAGATTTAGATGTTCAATAAAAAATAATATCCTACCCTGCGTTCAGTACTATGATAAGTAGTTACGTAACTAACTACGTGGAATTTTGGGGGTTATCTGCACCGAGTAATTGAAAAACAATACGCTCCCATTTTATCTTTCCAAAACACAGATCTTTGCTCATTAACAATAACAATTTTTTTCATCTCGGATTATGCTGCTATTTTTGAGAAGTGGGAAGCAAAGTTGACCCAAGTTTGTAAATGGATGGGGGACTGATATTCAAAGCCCTTACTTAATCTTCCTCTGTGTGTCAGAGAGCATCGGTCAGCCCTTGTCATTATCACTAACTTCTGATAAATCGTTAATATGAGATTAGACAGCACAACTTACTCTGGTAAGTGGTAACAGGCCGGTTTCTTATCCCAAGAAAACTCCACTTAGGTAGGTACATACCTACTTTGCAAAACCTAAAACTGAAATCATTACGACTTGAATTGCGCTGCCTGATACAATCACTCGCATTGAATTTGAGCAATAATTTTCAGTTACGACGGTACATAATTAATCAAAGTTTTGTTAATTGAAAAGACAAAGAAGTACTTAATTAAATTAAGCGGCTATCTTGTGGATGATTAAATGATTGATTTAGAATATAGATAAACACGTGTTCCGAAATTATTAAATTTTATGTTGCTAATACCTACCTACATGCTCTAGATAGGTATAAGTTCTTGCAATTCATTTGAATAAGTTTTAAATATCATGAAGTACATGTTTTTTTTTTTTTTTATATGAATAGCGGGCAAACGAGCCACCAGTTTGTGTTTGAATGTGTTGAACTAAGTCACATTCTTCACCTCCTTGGCTTGTATATTATATACTTGCACTCCTAAAACTTAATATTCCTTTTACCTTGAGAAGTGCGTGTGTGGCAGTAAAATTGCGATCTCTTCTACGACTGTTGATGATCGATTTCCTCAAAGCTTTCCTAAACTTATCGGTGGCGATAGGTAGGTATAGCAGATAGTTTGCATCCAGCTGAATAAGAATAGAACGATTCGCAGAAACTAAAAATCTGATTTAAAAATACTACCTACTGAAAATCAAATATGTATTTTCATTTTGATTAGTGCAGGTTACATCCTCTATGCATAAAAGTCATATTGCAATAGGTAAGTATACACCAACCAATAAATAATAATTATACAATTGGCCAAAAGAAATATTTGCTTATTGAGGGTAGGTAGTTACATTCACTAGTAACATGATTGTAACTTATCTTAGTTAGTTTGACAACTAGGTAAGGCTTACGTAAGCGAAGTGTCAGTCAACAGTTAGTGTAAGTTGTCTTAAATTCGCAATGTGAATATTTACCTATTTATTATTGTAAACAAGGAATTTCTCGGGTTACCGATCTATCCGTAACTGGACCTCTAACCTTAGGATTTACAATTAAGTTGGTAATCGTAAGTGGGTACCTTACCTTATGTTTAAATTAGTTACTTCGTCTAAAGGCCGCTGCATACGTAACGTGCACGGGACGGGACGGGACGTGGACGAGACGGGGCCCGAACGTGGTTAGTAAACACGGACGGGAATTTTTAATGCATACGCAACGTGGCAATAACTCAGAACTAACGTGCTAGTGATGTGAACAAGGAAAGATGGATTTTTCTAAGATTGTAGCGAGCTAACTTGGAAGGGGTATAACAGTGTAAATACAACCCACACCCCTAATCGGTTTCTACACGCCATCGTGTCGAAACGCTAAATCGCTTGGCGGCACGTCTTTGACGGTAGGGTGGTAACTAGCCACGGCCAAAGCCTCCCACCAGACCAGACCAGAGACAATTTAGAAATTATAAATTCCTAAATTGCCCCCGCCGGGAATCGAACCCGAGACCTCTCAGTTATAAGACCACAGCGCTCACCACTGCGCCAGGGAGGTCGTCAAAGGTTGATACTATATACCTATTGATTTGAGCATAACAAGTTCAACTGTAATTATTATTACATATTAAAATATAAGTAGAGATACGAATGCAATAAATTAATAAAATAAATCTGACCGTTTTCAGTGAGTGATAGTTCGACTGCAATTTTACACCACAGATAATTTTTATATTTGGTGTCTAAATACTTTCATGATCGTACACACTCAATTAGTTTTTCCATTCGTCCATTTTTGCTTCGTAGGTAAATACACAAACATCACTACTTAGCTCTCCGGAGCGAACGGGGCGACTGTGCATACGCAGCGGAATCACGGACGGGACGGGGCACGCGCGGGACGGGACGTGCTAAACATCGTCGCCGACGATATTTTTCCCGTTCCGCGCGTGGCACGTTCCCGTCCCGTCCGTGCTCCGTGACGTATGCACATTCGCTTACATTTTCTATGAAACGATATTTCCAAAACTCCACGTCCCGTCCCGTCCACGTCCCGTCCCGTCCCGTGCACGTTATGTATGCAGCGAGCTTTAAGCTCGCTGCATACATAACTGCAATGGAAAAACTAATTGAGTGTGTACGATCATTGAAAGTATTTAGACACCAAATATAAAAATTATCTGTGGCGTAAAATTGCAGTCGAACTATCACTCACTGAAAACGGTCTGATTTATTTTATTAATTTATTGCATTCGTATCTCTACTTATATTTTAATATGTAATAATAATTACAGTTGAACTTTTTATGCTCAAATCAATAGGTATATAGTATCAACCTTTGACGACCTCCCTGGCGCAGTGGTGAGCGCTGTGGTCTTATAACTGAGAGGTCTCGGGTTCGATTCCCGGCGGGGGCAATTTAGGAATTTATAATTTCTAAATCTGGTGGGAGGCTTTGGCCGTGGCTAGTTACCACCCTACCGTCAAAGACGTGCCGCCAAGCGATTTAGCGTTTCGACACGATGGCGTGTAGAAACCGATTAGGGGTATGGGTTGTATTTACACTGCTATACCCCTTCCAAGTTAGCTCGCTACAATCTTAGAAAAATCCATCTTTCCTTGTTCACATCACTAGCACGTTAGTTCTGAGTTATTGCCACGTTGCGTATGCATTAAAAATTCCCGTCCGTGTTTACTAACCACGTTTGGGCCCCGTCCCGTCCACGTCCCGTCCCGTCCCGTGCACGTTACGTATGCAGCGGCCTTAACTCACAGATGAATTACATATATAAAAATTATTAATCTGTGGTCTAACTATATATACTTACCTTACTAAATTATTTGGTTAACTCGTCATATGGGTAAAGACCGACCTATATTTCAGCAAGCACAGAATACCTAATAGTTGTTTCAGTCAAGTTGTAGCAATAAATCTTGTAATGTTCCCACTTTTTATGGATTTTAAAAATAGAAGAAGTCTGTTTTATTTTTACCTTAGGTATGATTAGAATTGCAAAGAACTCGACTTCGCAAGGGTGGAGTTAGGCTTTCAAAAATCCCTCAGGAAAACTCCTCTCTAACTAATTTAGTGAGGATGAGGATTATAATGTCAATATATAACTAATATTGTTTCGTTGTTGCAGGCCCAGTGAATCAAGATGACTTCCAATGACTTTAGAATTGAAAGAAATGTGGAGCTGTCAGATGAAACGATGGCCATAGCGGAACGAGAACTTCGCGAAACTCCAGAAAGAGTACGAGAAGCTCTAGAAAGGCTCAAGGAACTTCTTAAGGAAAATAAAGATTTGTATTTTGGTGAAGACGAAGAGCTACTTACAATATTTCTGCGCCCTTGCAAATGGTATCCGGAGAGCGCCGTGGCATTGGTAAGCACTTATAAATTCCTTTTTCCTTACGACTTGGTTCAGAACACACATGTCAAGGAGTGGCCTCTGTACTGTACTCTAACTCTGTGATAATAGTATATATAGGAAAACAAATAATTTAACTCACACATCTGGATCACTTATTTAGACTGCAATCTACACTCCTAGCAGTTCCTAAGGGGAAAAGGCCAAACCGTCAGACAAACCGTCAGACAGACAAAATCAAGACGATACGATGACGTACAGAAGAGAAGAGTGGTTTTATAAATATTCCAATTTTCCACTATGAGATACGGAACCCTAAAAACCGGGTTAGAATAGTAAGCACACTCGTAAAATACTTATAATTTCTAGGTCGTACAAGTGCGTTCAAAAATAAGGCAGTGTTTTGCAATTGACTAGGTAGGTGCCTACTGCCTACCCAATGTTCTGTTTGCGTAACTTGCAAAGAATAGCGATGGGACAGTTTGAGCAATAGCTCAATAACGAGCGAACGACTCGTTGGGTGCCGCCGAAACCAAAAACTTTTTGATTGTAGTATGACATAACATCTGACATTTGGCTTGAACTAGGTCCAGTGCCCGGTTAGGTAGTAAACAGTGAGTTTTGGAATCATAAACATAGTATTCCTTACTACTTACGGTATGCTATTTTTATGTTTGGAAAAGGATAGTCAGCTACTCGTATCTTAG
The DNA here is from genome assembly GCA_933228805.2 of Hipparchia semele. Taxonomy (NCBI): domain Eukaryota; kingdom Metazoa; phylum Arthropoda; class Insecta; order Lepidoptera; family Nymphalidae; genus Hipparchia; species Hipparchia semele. The sequence continues at coordinate 5,052,362 of OW121709.1, read as the reverse complement.
CCTTTGAAGAGCGTCGTCTGTTTGACATAATTATGTATGACTAGTTGATGCCCGCGACTACTTTCGCTTCCCGCGGGAACTCTTTTATTTTCATAATAATTTCGTGGTTTAAACGTAAGCTACATTGATATGTTTTATTTATGCGATAAAAAGATAGTCCTTTGTGCGATCTTACCTGATGGTAAATGACGATGCAGTCTAAAATGAAAGCGGGCTAACTTGGAAGGGGTATGGCAGTATATTAAACCTGTACCTCTATTCGGTTTCTACACGACTTCGTACGGGAACGCTAAATAGAACGGGACATTGGGTGGTAACTATAGCCCTTTCATCTAATTTTTTAGTCTTTAAATCGAAGAGTTATAATAGCCTATCCATATGGGACTCTTGGAATAGTCTCTTTGTGCGTAATCACAATTCCTACGTAAGATCTAAGTCTTAACAAACAAGGTTACCGGCCGATGGGTCGTTAAAGTATTCTTATCGTAATACATTATTACATAAAAGGTTATTAAATAAGGTGCCACTTTTACTTCTATGAATTGCAGCTATCTAGCTGCAGGTGACGAAAGGCTAAACTTTCAAATCTTTAGAATTTTTTTCCACACGTACAAACATATTTTACGAGTAGGTAGGAACAATAAGAGCGCGTGAAGTCGGATGATTAATCTGTTCGATGGTAAACTATATTCAGTGTGGCATGGAAAGCAAAAAAATTGTTGACATCAATAAATATTATATGAAAAAAGTAGGTCTATAAGACTTAGAATAAATTAAAATGTGAAACAATCATATTTATGGTTAAACCTGTCAGGCTGTTTGGGTGATCACAGAAACTACTGTTTTTCATTCGATTTTCTTTAACGGATAGTTTGATTCTATTTGGATGCAGTCGGTACAGTAAAGTTCTCAGTTAGCCTCCAAAACTATTTACTACCTATTAAAATAATTTTGCGTAAGTAGGTAGATACGTACCTACCTATAAAGTTTTAGGTATAAGGGTTAAATACTATAAAGGACATCGATGTATATGTATAAAGGTTACGTGAGTGTTAAAAACAAAACGATTACTTACTTAATTTTTTCTAATAGGTAATACATCATGTGCAAGGACGTCCGACATGCAGATTAGATATTATATTTTTCAACGACGATGTTTAGAAAGTTGAAGCTTTCATACTTTCTTGTATATTATAGGGTATGAGTGAGACCCGATTAAGCAAAGTCGGACGTAAATTTCTCTCCAGGGAAGGGAAACGTAATTTATCATAACACTTTGCTTACATAAAGTTAATCTAATATTCATATATTTGCATTCAAAGGTCGTTACCCAGTGCAGATACTAGTTGCGATTGTTCGTCCTTATCGTGTGTTGTACGTATTATTGAGAGATAAAAATGACACTGTTGAAGTTGGAAACAGTAGGACGATCGTAAACAATTCTCGTATTGCAATTGAATAAAATTATCCAATAAATGTGCATTGTGCAGGTTTCCTTTATTTTTAACCGATTTAAAAAAAGGGTAATTTCAACTGTTAATCAACTTGTATATTTACATACGTCCACCGTTGGACAATTTGGTTTAGAATTTTTACAAAACCGAGGTCATATAAACAAATTGAATATTTTTTAATCGTCTTGTATAACATGACTCGGTGTTAGTACCTACTTATAATACCTACTTGTGTGCTTTCACGTGCTAACGAGAGAAGTAGAACAAACAATCATAATATGTACCCAAGTGTAATATGTAGGTATGTACTTTATTACAGACTTTGATCAACAAAACACAAGATAAGTACGCAGTTTCACACAAATCCAATGGTAAAGTTTCCGTAAAAATTAAGTTCTCATTTTCACTTACGACTAGGGTTGCCAGTTTTTTTTTTTCAGCCTATAAGGGACAAATGGTTAAATGGGTAAAAAATACGGGATTTCAGTTTTTTACCCGGGACAAATAAAAAACAAAATTATTTAGTGTCATTTTTTTTTATATATTTTTCCGAGGATCGAGTCAGTTTAAACATATTTTTATTCGTTTTAACGTATCTCCAAAAATCAATACAGTTATAATCGTAATTAGGTAGGTATATAAACGGTATTAGGTAGGTATATAATCATCAACTCGCTTTTTTACGAATGCTGCGTGTGTGAATACTTGAATCGATTTCATAATGAAAAACGAAGTACAGTTCAAATACGGGACATAGCCTGTCCCGCCGGGACATTTTAAATTATGCCTAAAATACGGGATGTCCCGGGAAATACGGGACGTCTGGCAACGCTACTTACGACCCTACGAGGCCTAAGCACATTCCTTCAAACTTCCTTAACTTTATAAACTTATAATACACGTTATAATATATTTTTACAACTTTACGTGTGATATGTTCAATGTTCATAATAATTGGCTTTCACACTAGGAATAGGTTCGCAATCGTGGGAACTTATTACGATAGCATAATTTCTAACACATTATTCGTTGAAGATTATATTACAAGGCGCCACATAGTTTTATGTGAATGCACAATTAATTAAATATAGGTACCTAGTATCTTTACCTAATAGATAGAATTAGGTATGGTACATTATGTTTATAACAGGATGTACCTACCAACCGTCGATTGCACGAGACCTTAAAGCGAGATAGTGCAAATTTAATTACATCTAATTATTTATCATTGCTTAAATAGGTAACTAATCAAGTGCGTGTCAGTATGTTATAAGGTAGGGTTCCGTGTTCATGTTAGTAAGAAAATTCTTATTTGTTTATTTTGTATCAAAAACTTAAACATTAAAATATAATTATTAATGAATATTAATGAAAAACAATTCTAACCTACTTACCTACCTACTAACCAGTTAGAAAAGAAATACAACTAAATAATTAATATACTTAAAATAGTTTTCTTAGTTGCATGATAGGTACTTAATATGTTGAAACCAGACTTTTACCCCAATAACAGGGTTACAGATTCACTTAATTTTTTCGTTACTGAAAATACGATTCAATAAGTTAGTACCTACTCTTGACAAACTGTAAGATATTCATGAAGAAAGAAAAAAATACTTATTACCTACATAAACTAGACGCAAGTGTTGCAACCTTATAGGGGAGAACCAAGCGTTAACGTAAAGTTAGGAATAGAGATAGGGTAATAAAACAATGTCAAAGGGCACTGCATATCAGCGTCTGATATGATAACGCTCGACATCGCTCTGTGACACTGACATCATTGGATGTAAAATGATGTAAATTCCTACATTATAACATTAGGTATAATAAGTATATCGCATCGGAAAAGTTCCTATAAAACATTATGTTATTTTTTTTATTTTTATTCGATGACAAGGAAGCCCTTGACTGCGATATCACCTGATGGTAAGTGACGATGCAGTCTAAGATGGTAGCGGGCTAACTTGGAAGGGATATAGCGGTGTTAAGATTTAACAACGCTTATCATTAAACGTTTAGCAAAATATTGAGATTTCAGTTAACTGTAAAATATTTTCCTTGGTTCGTTAATAAAAAAAAAAGTCAAATTGATCACCAAAAAAAAATTTCCGTTAAAATGTCTTTCTGGCTAATTAAAAGTTTTTGCAGATATTTTTTTGTTGTATATTTTCTAATTTCTCAGTTTGAGGCCTTTTACAGCGCCTATTATGTTCCTGCGGGATTTTTGAAAACTAAATCCACTCGTACGAAGTCGCGGGCATCAACTAGTTTCTAAATAAAACAATCGAACAGGTACCGCTATTACGTGGGGATATAGGTAACCTACTCTGTACGTATGTGTCCGTAAAATATATATAATTATATCTAATACATAATACATAATGTTTTATAAACTGCGCTTCAGTTACACGGAAGATTTGCAATAATCGGCGGCGTCGATTGGCGTTCTAAGCCGTTAGTGAAAATCACATTCAAGGCTTTGCCGCGCCGTACTGTTGAGTATGTGGCCTTAAATATTTAATAAACTAAAGAGTAATAAACTGATGATGGCTTATAATGACGGCAAATATTAATTTTGAAAGCATTTTTAGGTTTCCGTACCCAAAGGATGCCAACGAGACGAGACAGATTTATGCCAGAGCTTATTTGCGTCTCGTTTTAACCTTTATCTTGAGTCTGAGCTGAGTCAGAGCACGCTCTATAGATCTCAACATTAGTCTGCCTTTTACTCGTATTTTGTGCAATAAATGATTTAAAAAAATAGTTTGTACCGTCGCGTCTGTAGTCGGCATCACATTTCGTACCTACTCATACAAACCCTTACCTCCTACCTACTAAGGATCAGCAACGTAGGGAACTGATAAAGCGCTTAGCAATAGAAATAAGTAGAGTACCTACATATAATATTTATTTATCGACTTATCAATCGCCATTAATAATGTTAGTCAAAGATAACGAACAATTAAGGCATCTCGACAAACAAATACGAGTTGTTGCACTTTGTACACTTTTAATGTTATCTTTGTTTATCTTTTGCTGATAATAGTTGACCGAGGTTTGTCTGATAAATGATAACCGAGATCCGGTATCCGGACAAATGAACAAATGAGTAATAAATCGTCCTAATAAAGTGTTTTTCCCTTGATTATGCGGATTTTAAGGGGTTTGTTTAATTCTCCCTTATTTTTCACTATGCAATGATGTAGAGCAGCTGCTTAACATGAATATATAATTTATTGTACCTATTCCATTTTAAGGGAAGTTTTCTCCATAATAGGTGCACCCCATAGAAACGAAATTTGATTTTTATTTAAATATTAACCAATTAAAGCGATTAAGTATTGTATTGTAGACACGCTATAGAACGTAACATCTGTCTGCCGTCTATAAGGTTTCCGTAAAAAAAGAACCTATAATTACACGGACAAAATTTGCACGAAAATCTCTAAGGGTGGGTTCACATTTGTGACATTTCACCGTGATATGGCTCGTGCCCGTGACAGCAATACGTGTCAATATCGGCACTACATACATATTTGTTTCTAGAGCGTGTCTAGAAAATTTCATTAACTTTGATTGTCCAATAAATAATTATACGAACATAAAACTTCGTATGTGTGAGACGCTTGGGGGGCTCTCAACGTCTAATTTCATAGGTACTTTCAAAATTTTGCTAACTTTCGAACCTTTATTTCTGCCTAGGTAGCCTTAACACATTTTATAAGTAGGTACATAATGTATAAATAATGTCTAATTTCATCATTGTATTTGGACATAATCAAGATTGATGGCAAAATTCAACTCATGTCGGCTATTGAATTGTTGTTGTAGGTATCTACTTACTTACTATGAATATGTAAGTAGTAAAACAATTTGGTTTTTAAGTATCGAAAACTCGTTAAATAACTCAGTAGCACGATTAACTGAAGATATTTAAATTATATTTATGCATTTGCTCGCTCTTATTTATTTTATCTTAAATGCTTTCTTCTACTAAGTAACACTAAGTTTAGGACACGAAACGTGCTTGCTAGTGCAGTCGCAATCAGTCGTTAACCTGTCTGTTGGGCAACAACTCTGTTCGCCACACAGCTCTGCCTTTTTAGTACGGCAATCGTAACAATTATAAAACTATGTTACATACGGTCAAGGTTAGGTTAGCGATATTCAAACACAAAAACGGTTTTGAAGATTTTAAACTAGGTAGATATTGGATCCTACGTTGAATTTCTAAGTATCGAAGTTCTATTGATATTATACTTAGGTAATTTTTCGTTAAAATGGTCAAAAATTTTAACATCAAGATCACGTTGCATCTATTTGAGATTGCATAAAGTGTGTATTCACGAGGAAAGAAATGTCACGAGACACTTGTCGCTCGAAAAATTGTGGCATATCGTGCATTATGTCGTCTGACTTCGCATGACTTAACGTAACGCTGTCTTGACAAAATCTATGATCAGAGCGACATGACAGATAAGAAATATGGATGAAGCATTATATCAGAAATTTTTGGCCCGAAGACTTCTGTTTCATGCATCCGATGAACGTATGACGTAGGTACGATGGGGTAAAGTTCTGATCATGTGCGGTTTATAAGTACAAAATGAATAAGCATTTTCTTGTAATATTTTCTGATAATATGCGGCTGGCCTTAAAATGACACTGTATCTCTTTGTTAGATAAAGTCGTTCCATGCCATGTCTCGCGTCATGTTCCGAGACAAAAGTCACCTAGTGAATACACAGCTTTAATCCAATATCTTTGTCAAATTATGCACATGCAAATGCTAAAGGCTGAACTGAAATTGCAAGGAAATAATGCTATTTACATGAATAGCATCAATTTTCATTGTTTTCTTACCGTTCTTTGTGCGTAAAATAAATTACTCACCAGTAAGCAGTTATCATTATATTTTCTCAGTTACCATATCATCGAAAGTAACAAGGAAATGAGGGGCATTATGTGTATTGGCCTGCTAATGTAAGCTATTCATTTATTATGATAACAACATCTTTGTGTGGCTACGTAACGAATATCAATTGATAATATTTTTGCTTTTGAAATGGTAACCGAGTTTACTATAACAGAAAACGTAGGTATAATAATAATTATTACGGTATCTTAAATTTTTAGGAGGCCATCATGTTTTTTAACACTCGTATAATTTTCATAGTATAAGAGATCTGGCACTAAATGTAGGTAGGTATGTAATTTTGCAACATGCACCGCTTAGAACTGCAAAGGATGGTTATTTTGATAGCGATCGTAATTTTATAGCAATCATTTTAATAAACCACGCAAAAAAGAAAAGGTTTATGTTGAAGGTCTGTTTCTTGGTATACCTAATAACGGTTAAGTATATTTTTGATTTTTTCCGACAAGTTTAATTACGTACCTACTATTGCACTTTTGAGCGAGGCGCTTTAGGGTGAGGGCAGACTGGCATCTTTTAGTGGCAGCGATTTGCGTTTTTGTGTTTGACACTGATAAGGGTATAGCATTAATTTACGCTGCCATACCTCCTCCAAGTTAGCCTGTTATCTGCAACCATTTTAGACTGTATCGTCATTCGTCACTTAGATACCATCAAGTAAGATCGCAGTCAAGGGCTATCTAGTCGCTGAATAAAAAAAAAAGATTAGTGGTCAAAGATTCTTACGATTTCGTAACGTTAGCAGAATCTGCTTTCCGAACCGAGGGAGAGTCTTGACTTGTCATACGAGACACAGAGGTTGTCAATGGGACCCTAGTACTAAACCTCCGCTGTCTGTCCGTCTGTCTGTCAGCGGGTTGTATCTCATGAAGCTTCATGGAAACTTATTTAAAATTTTCTCAGCATTTTGCTATTGTCGTAATAGCAACTAATTAAAAAAAGTTAAAAATTTAAGAGGGTCTCCATAGAATATCTTCTAATCCTTTCGTTTTGCTCTAGCCCGAACTCTTTGTGTGCGGGTCTGACTCACACTTGACTGGTTTTTGATTTTGATTTTTTTAAATGTTTTAATTGATTTCAGATGCGTCGGGTGGCTGAGTTTAAACGCGACAATGCTTGCCTTCTGGATGGCCTGCTGCCGGAACACGAGAAGGAAGCTTTTCTTGAGCACAAAGTGGTGAACGTCTTAAAGGGCCGTGACGATAAGGGCAGAAGAGTGCTCATCGTTAGTGTTGGAGGTAAGCGAAATTGTCTTGTTATTAATTTCGTCACCGGCAATCCACCAACGTCTCACTACTGAGGGTAGGTATCCTCTCAGAGAGTCATAGGCTATAGTCCACCATGCAGACCCAGTGCAGATTAATTTGCCATCTACTAGCCTGCTACTACTTACCCATTGGCAGACTTCACACACCTTTGAGGACATTAAGGAGAACTCTCAGGCATGCAGGTTACCTTACGATGTTTTACTTCACCCTTGAAGCATGTAATATTTAATTGTTTAAACGCACATAACTCTGGAAAGTCAGAGTTGCGTGCGCGGGATTGTACCCGCGACCCCTCGTATAGGTATAGAAGACCGCAGTCCAAACGACTATGCTGTTACATCTGTACTAGCCCCTATTATTTGGTATATTGCTGTATTAATTCAGTATTCAGCGGCAAATATTAAATGGAGCTTTTGAAAGGAAAATCAGCTGGATTCGGTAATGGCGTCACTGACTCTAGTACTTTGATCGAAGCTCTAGTAGGTACATACATACTATGAGTGTCTCTTTCGGCATTAGGTACACCTAATATTGGTTGCGGGGTACTGTACCTACCTATTTAATATTGAAAAAAGATATGTTATAGCACAGATTAGAGTAAGTATTGTGCTAATTATTGGCTCAATGTACGTAGCTGACCGTAACGAACCACCATAAGTTATGTGTTCGGATTTTTTATTCATAGAAATAAATAAAAAGTCCATATACCTACTATTCGTGTGAAATATTACTGTTTTCTCCTTATTAACCAGGTTTTATTTGAGTTCACTGAACTCGGATCGAACGTAGTAGCTAGTCACAAAAACAATGTAACACAAAATGTTTGTTATGCAATATTATTGTACAATAGACAAAATAGGCTTGTTTTATTATTATTAAACAAAGTATTACAAATTAGTAAACGTCTGCCAATCTAAATTTAATACCTATTCATAAAAATACAACGCAGTTCTATCTAATATTTTGCAACTTATAGCGCAAAGCAGCACAAAGTAAGGAAGGTTTCATAGACTATTTTTTCTTAGCTGTCTTAAGCTCGCTGCATACATAACGTGCACGGGACGGGACGGGACGTGGACGGGACGGGACGTGGAGTTTTGGAAATATCGTTTCATAGAAAATGTAAGCGACTGTGCATACGTCACGGAGCACGGTCGGGACGGGAACGTGCCACGCACGGAACGGGAAAAATATCGTCGGCGACGATGTTTAGCACGTCCCGTCCCGCACGTGCCCCGTCCCGTCCGTGATTCCGCTGCGTATGCACAGTCGCCCCGTTCGCTCCGGAGAGCTAAGTAGTGATGTTTGTGTATTTACCTACGAAGCAAAAATGGACGAATGGAAAAACTAATTGAGTGTGTACGATCATGAAAGTATTTAGACACCAAATATAAAAATTATCTGTGGCGTAAAATTGCAGTCGAACTATCACTCACTGAAAACGGTCAGATTTATTTTATTAATTTATTGCATTCGTATCTCTACTTATATTTTAATATGTAATAATAATTACAGTTGAACTTTTTATGCTCAAATCAATAGGTATATAGTATCAACCTTTGACGACCTCCCTGGCGCAGTGGTGAGCGCTGTGGTCTTATAACTGAGAGGTCTCGGGTTCGATTCCCGGCGGGGGCAATTTAGGAATTTATAATTTCTAAATTGTCTCTGGTCTGGTCTGGTGGGAGGCTTTGGCCGTGGCTAGTTACCACCCTACCGTCAAAGACGTGCCGCCAAGCGGTTTAGCGTTTCGACACGATGGCGTGTAGAAACCGATTAGGGGTATGGGTTGTATTTACACTGCTATACCCCTTCCAAGTTAGCTCGCTACAATCTTAGAAAAATCCATCTTTCCTTGTTCACATCACTAGCACGTTAGTTCTGAGTTATTGCCACGTTGCGTATGCATTAAAAATTCCCGTCCGTGTTTACTAACCACGTTCGGGCCCCGTCCCGTCCACGTCCCGTCCCGTCCCGTGCACGTTACGTATGCAGCGGCCTTTAGTGCTGATTTCTCCAACGTTGACTGACATTTGACCGAGGAATAAATTGGGCGTTCTGACAGTTTTTGTAAAGAAAATCTTCCAAATTGCTTCCAAAACATTAAATATTACGCTCGTATAAGACATTTCCGGAGAAAACATTTTGCTTGCCACAACTATGGAACAATAGATTGTACTTAACATGGTTAAGCCATATACAATATTATGTGAGCCAAGTTAAACTCCCCTCCAAATAAGCGGATAGCTTGTTTTAGGAGTGGGCACAACAATAGAACAACGGGTGGAGATCGAACTGCCGACCTTTCAGTTTTCAGTCCACACCTTTAACTGTTAGGCAATTGAGGATATACGTTCCGTAAGTCATTATAGTCCTGCGCCTAATTTCTCTCCTATCATGTCGTTTTGCCGTCCCGTCAGATTATGAGACTGAGGGAATAGAGAGTGCACCTGTGTTGAAGCACACGCTTGTGCTCTATAATATTCACTGCGTAGTCATATGTCTCATGAAAATTAATCCACAGCCATATATATCTATAAAGATATAGCACATATAGTATGCCTTAATAAACAGTGAGGTATACATTTTATCGTTTTGTTTGCAGTGTTCATAAATCTGCATAATACATTGACATGATGGCTATATAATCCACTTGGATAAATAAAAACGGGTATTGTTTCGCATCATAAATTATATAATTGATCTCATTGAGACATAAGCAATTAAATATCACTTAGGTACTTTTCGGCAAAGAAAAACATTGAAACGTAATGCCTCAGAGTTCTCCATAATAGGCAAGGGATACCTTGGTAGGGATATGTGTAACAGGCGATGTTATCAACGAGTATAATGTGGGTGAAGTCTGCCAATCCGCAATTTGCCAGCGTGATCGACTATGCCTAAACCCTTATTCTGAGAGGAGTTCCGTGCCCAGTTCTAGGCCAGCGATGGGTAAAGATGATGATGATCATGTGACGTTGAAGCATGTGATTTTAATTGTTTATACGCATATTATCTACTATGAAAAGTTAGAAGTGCGTCACTGGGATCGAACCTGCGATCCTGCGAAGGTGATGATTATTCAGATATATTATTGAATCCAGTAGAACTGCAGGGTTCTGTTTGATTTATACAAGAACATCACTAATATTATATAATAATAAAATATATGACATATTCAACATATTGTTTAATTGTTCATATTCTTACGAGTAGCTTGCTGCTATGTGAATGGATACTTAAATTAACAAAGAAACTATTTAATTTTAACTAGTAGGTAGGTAATTACACTATGTAATAACAATTTATGGTCAAATGGATGTTATTTAACAGTCTTCCGTAAGCTCAAGAGTGAATAAGCATCTTCTAGGCAAGCGTGCTGCAACTTCACTCACCGTCATGTCACGTGTGATCGCACTCAAGCGCTAGTCTATATATGTATATATATTTAAAATAAGAATAAATAAAAACTACAAAGTATAAAAATTATTTTATACTGTGTAGTGGTATTAGAAGTCAGTTTTTTAAAACGAATTTTTATTTATTTTTATTTCTTTCTAAGCTTTTAAGTGTAGCTGCATAAAATCAATCTACGCGTTCTCTGAACACGAGTAGTTTGTTGTTTGTTCTTATTCATTGAGGCGTTCCGTCCTCCATCTCCGGAGACATTAATTTTAACCTTTTAATGGGACCAATCTGACGCGACGTCCTTTCAAGTAGACAAAAAAAAATTTAAATCAGTCCAGATTTGACGGAGTTATAGAGTAACATCGCAAAAAAAATAATGAAAAAAAAAAACTTTCTTTGGAGTTAAAAATAATATTTTCTTAGTTTTATATATATACGAGTATTTTCCTAGGTACGTGGGACCCTAAGAAGGTGACGGCAGACCAGTTGTTCAAAATGTTCTACTTGATCCACGAGGCGGCCATGCTGGAGCCCGAGTCGCAGGTGCGGGGCACCGTCGTCCTCATGGACTTCCACAACATGGGCTGGAGTCAGGTGCGTAGTTTCACCAAATTTTTATTTATGTAGCGTATGAAAACATAAATCCTCAAACACTTATTGAAAGTTGACCCTTTAGTTTTACCTACTACCTATGTGGTAGATTCATTTGACGATTCTAAAACACTTTGTAATAGTAATAATATAAAAAATTATTCTATTCTATTCCATATTTTATATTTTATTAGCTGGTGCCCGCGACTTCGTCCGCGTCACTGAGCAGGTGGAACTAATTTCTTTAATTATCTATTCAGTGCGGTTTTTGTCTCCTATGGGAATTTTATAATTTTCCGTGATAAAATATAGTTTATGTGCTTTTCTGGTGTATAAGCTATTACATTGTGAAATTTCATCAATATTTATTCCTTCCTAGTTATGGGATTCTAATATATCGAGCTCGTATCGAGTTACACTAAAAAAGAATTTCTCGTTTTACGTTTCCTTGTCTTAGTTAAATGTAAGTATTTAGTAAGTTCCCTTTAAAATCTTAATCTTCACCACAAAGGAACGAAACCGTATTTGGCGAGTTTTACTTTAACGGAACCCTAACTTTAGCCGTACTTGCAATATTTTTGTCTACTAGTTCGAATTTCATGCCTAGCAAGTGCTTGGTTAAGTATCTATTTGTTTATTTTGCAAAAAAACAAAACGGACGTAGAATGCAATGGGTACAACTTCTATCTATGCAATTCACAGGGGATGTACGTTTATGCGTTTTATTATTAGCATTTCTCTGAAAAACTGTATGGCCGATTTATAAGTAGGTATAGGTTAAAAGCGGTGTAGCTTCGATTGTATTGCTAATTTTTTAATTATTTTCCTGAGGAACCACTAGACCGATTCGATGGGGTGAAGAAAGTACATAGCTATCACCTGATAATAGATGCGCTGTTTTTTTTTTTTAATTTGAAGTCTTGAAGAGTATAATTTACATACATCGACAAACATACGTAAACCAGTATAATATAATTGAAAAAAATATTTTTATGCTTACTATCATCTACTCCTAGTTAGTTGTCTATTTTTAGTTCTTTGATACCAGTGTCACGCTGGCTTTTACTTATTTTGCAAAAATCAATTTTTAGGTAGGTACCATCGAGTGATTGTTTAAGTTGCAAAATATAATTGACGTAATAAAATACATATTTACGTAAAGGGCTTAATAGTGATTTCGAAATCTTATTTATATACGAGAATAGCTTTTGCCCGCAACTTCTGCGTGGAGTTAGGTTTTAAAGAATAGCAACTTTAATAGTTTTCCTTATAACTTTTTTATATGTACTAGGTACCTAAGGTATTGCGAATATTGTTCACATAACTAACATCATTTATTATACCATAATTTTTTATTTATTTAGTCATTTTATTATTAAAAAAATACTGAAAAATTAGTAAGTTGTGTTTTAAAAATTTATTTTATGTATTTGTACATATATTGTATATATCTTTAGTTATTTATTTTTAGGGAACTTAACCAAATATTGTCTTAAAAACTATCGAGATCAGTTAAACATTAGTATGTTTACTTACTTGTTTTTTTATTGACCATAAACAATGAAAAGTTTAAATTATTATGGTTTTAATTCATCGTACATCAATCTGGAGCTATTATCTCAGCACTTTCACCGGGCATGCGCATAACGCAAGCAGGTTGCTAAATAGCCGTATGCATAACACGTGATGGGTATGTGTTTGCTAACGTGCATCAATGTGCTCATTTTGTGAATGACATATTTTAAAATAAAAGCATTTATTTAGTTGCTATTCTGTTAAGTGAAGAGTCATTACTGTATTTCCGAAAATTACATCATCACAGAATCTCGTGATTCCAATAAACTCGAATTCCGAGAGTTTTTGAGAAAATAATAGCGTAAAATCTAAAAAGACGTGTGGCACTCGGGGACTACCGCGCTAAAGCTATTGCATAGCATTTTTTGAAAAAAATGCGCCATCTAGCGGCTCACCGTAGAGGAGTCCCGTGTCAGGTTATTTTCGTTACGGAATTTCTGGATTCGGTCTCCACGCTGACCCGCGATAGAAGCTATGCAATAGCTTAAAAAGTCGTTTAAACTGGAGACTCTCAATTCGCCTAATTGTTTTCTCAAGTAAATTGGGCTACTATGTAGTTAGTGTTATACTAATAATATAAAAATATTTTATAATGACAGATTCCAGAATTCAAAACGCCAAACGGTACGTAGTGGGAGCTAAAATTGACATTGCAATTAGAAATCAGCGTCAAAATGGGGGTATTCAAATTGCTTCAATATCAATTAACCAGTCCAGCTTGCCATTGGTTATGTTATGCTTTTTCAGCAATGGGGGTAAAGGCGAAAACGCCATACTGTTGCTTCCTGAGACTTAATCGGTATTGAGTCTTGACATCCCCACACAAAGGATTTTTTTGGCAAAGTTTTAGCTGCGGACTGCTCAGTCCTCACATATGCATATACAAAAGGGTGTATATGTGTTTTTGGCAATACATCAAAATGTGTGTCTCCTCAAGTACCACAAATCTTCCATTAAAGGCATTCTTTTGTTAACAAAATCAATGCCCTTTTGGTTTGTCATTTTTGTGAATCATCGTTAACAAAGTGTTAGGTAGGAGCAAAGTACAAAATGACATAGGTTGAAGTATAGTATATATTAATATAGATATGTAGATATTTTAAGGACAACAAAGATATGGATAATACAAAGAGCGTTACTCTATTGTCTCTTTATCGTTTTGTTTTGTGGCACTGTTACAAAATACCTACTTGTGTGCTGAAGATTTATTTCTAGCAGGGCACGTAGGTCTATGCCACTAATAGATAGGTTTAAAGTTTAAACACTTGTTACAGAAAAACAACATTACCTAGGTACTTTTCCACTAACCTACATCTTAACCTACCATAAAAAACCGGCCAAGTGCGAGTTGGCCTTTCATAAGCAGCTGGCATCATCGTACAAGATTTAATTTTTTAATTTATTGTCACAGTGGCAATAGAAATACACACTCTGTGAAAATTTCAACTGTCTATCGACATATTACGGTTTATGGGTTACAGCCCGCTGACAGACAGACGGACGCGGTCGGACGAATGGATAGCAAAGGCTTAGTGCGTAGTCATTGGGAAAGTACAGAACCCTTAAAATAATATAATATTAGGTAGGTACACTTGAACCACGCAAAAGACGCTAAGCTAAGGACAATGAATATAATATTTTTTTACAATTGATGCTTATTGTTGTAAACTTTATTTATTTATTTTAATAACAAAAGTAAGTAGGTACTTACATAAGCAGGTAATAAAAACAAAAGTAGGTAGGTACTTAAGTAGGTATTAAAACTTTTTGGATTCTTTGTTCCCGTAAGGGCTTGTCCTGTTGGCATTGCGTTCCTCCTAAACTTGTACAATATACAATGTACATTGTACAAATTGTACCTACAATCACGGAATCTGTTAACTAAACTAAATTGACGGCTCCAATTAATGTAGTCTAGATCATTTTCATTGTAAAACAATAAAATAAGATAGTACAGCTTTTGTTTAGCTCTATAGCTTACTATCTAATTACAAGCACAATCAATATAAACCATGTCAAATTGCGTCTAGGTACAAAGTCTTCAATTCTTCAAAAACAGGATTTGATAACGAATAACCTTGACTTATCTACGAGTACGTACCTACCTACCATTCCTACTGCAATAATATTACAATGATTAATAAAAATTATAGATTACATTTTATCAATTATCATAAAATATTCACGTAGGTAAGTACTTTGTGATCTCTAAATACCTACTTATAGCATGATGTGATAAATTAAAATAAATCAAAAATAAAAATATAGGTACCTACCTACTCAAATGTAATTCGTTCAAATCATAGGTTCAAAAATAAAGAAGAAAATTTCCATGAACTCAAGGAATATTTCCTCCGAATTGCAAATACCTATAATATAGTACCTAATAATGCTTTATTTTATATATCTATTATTCATAGAAAATAATTACGAAACAGGCGCTTGGACTTTACTCGTATGCTTGATTTGAACACGATAAAACTTTGAATAGCTTTAATTGAGGCAATTTTAACATCGGATCACGTAGGTACTATGAATCATTGTTCTTTGAATGTACCTCATGTTATCATTAACCGAATAAATATAACTTTGTCCACTTCCTTATCTTCGATGATCTCTTCGCTCTTGTTGAGGCAGATTAGAAGAGATTATAAGAAATTGGCTATATTGGCTAGATTGTCGAAGTACAGGAAAATGCAACACAAGGCTTTGCCTCATGGGCCGTCACGTCCGAGGCTATGAAAATGATTGTGTATTCTGGAGACGTGGACTCATTTATATATCTCGAGATAGTTGAGTCTTGAGATAGGGTTTTGCATTTGAATAATTACCTATAAGTATACGTATAATTTTGTAAAGCGATAGGAATATCGTTTCGTAGGTAACTAGGTAGTTACCTACCTATCTCGTATTCCTATTTTACGCAAAATAGAAAAAGTAGGTCGTTACTCATTATATTGATTATATTGCATCATTACCAAATGAACGCGTAATTTTTAAATGTTTAATGTACTTTTAATTAAACTCAGACAGTACACATAAAATACACTGCCTTTTAGGCTTTTTGTAGAAAAGTTGAGAGTTGAGACCGTCTACTTTAAGTACTTAGTAGTAGGTATCAATTCAGCTTTACTTAAAATTAGACCTCTCTTGAAAAAAAAAATCCTGATCTAAGATCAATGTAGGTACCTACCTAATTTGAAACAGCGTTAAGTTTAATAGGTAATTCTAAAATAAATAAATATTTTAAAATTGAATTAGCAATATTTATGGTACCATACAGAATAATAGTATACCTATTCATGTGAATGAAACTTACAGGCTATGTTACAAAGGTCTAAATTCTTCCGGTTTTTAAAATAACTTCTGACATTAGTTCGCAAACTTTGCGTTTGATCTCCGTTGGAATACAGTGGATCTAGAATAGAATGACCTTATAAATGATTCTTTATACGTTCAAACCACAATTCAGATTGTTGCGGTTATCTAGGTATTACCTACTTGATTTACTTAAAGCAATTGCTAATTATTGTTATACTAGCTGATACCCGCGACTTCGTCCGCGTGGATTAAGGTTTTTTATTCCCGCGGGAACACTCTTATTTCTCGGGATAAAAAGTAGCCTATGTCCTATTCCAGACCATAATCTATCTCTGTGCCTTTAAGCCAAATCGGTTCAGTCGTTGCGACGTGACTGAGTAACAAACATCCACACTTTCACATTTATAATATTATTATTGTTATACGTACGAAAATGACGACGAATATTGGTAAGAACTGGAAAAAAACTGGAACATCTATCGTATTGTTATAGAAATGTTGTAAAGAGAACATTTGGTGAATCCGCAGGAATAAAGGCGCGTAATACTTATAAAAATAAAAATTAAAGATTCTATTTTTGTCAATTTCAGTTGAACTAAAGCAGTTGAATAAATATTTTACTCAAACTTCCGTTCATTAGGTAGGTACCTATAAGGTATGAGAAGGAAATGGGATTTCCTTGTGCGAAGTATGAGTTTAAGGACACTGACAAAACATACGACACAAGCCGATAATATTTGTCTAACATAAGATAAAAGTAAACTTGCAGATCTACATTGTATACGTCCTAAACATCTACCTAACTAACATCAAATAAAGATTTGGTTGATATATAAGAAAGAAAAAATGATGTAAAACGTTTGACACACTTTTAAAGGCAATTAGAACCATAAGGTACCTACTACCTATATTCCTTACTACCGCAAGGTATCTAGAGAGGTACATAAATATAAACAAAGTCGACGTATTTTTTGTTCAACATATTAACTTGGCCTATCCCCGAAGCGTTTAGAAATCGCTGATGCTTTTTTCTGAACCAATATTACAGCATAATAAATAAAAAATAGCGAAAAGAAAGTCATTTATCGGTCGTTGCGACTTGCGATGATATCATCATACGATAAGTTGCCTTCAATCATCAACGTCATTAGTAGAGATAAATACGTAGATACTGAATAACGATTGAGATGTGATTTGTATGTGAATAGATAAAGATATTTCCGATAGTTATTTCTTTTATTGGTAATTTTTTAACCATTCCAAAATTATGATGGCACGAAACCTTTAGAGTATTAATTAACCATCAGACATTAGGTAGGTTAGGTATAAAGTTATGTGTTTATTAAGCATTAATACTAGGTATCCGAAAGCGCTTTTCGTTTATCTAGTTAGGTATGTATGAATTTTACTTCATGAGTGATCGAATACTGAATACTGATTTCTATTACAAAAGTGGTCACCGACATTCCTGTATAAGTATTGAAAAAGTTTGCACCTGAAATATTCATGAACAATACTGTTTTATTGTTATAGTAGATATAGTATCGTCGACGTCAAGACGTATATATTTTTTGCTAAATTCACCATAGGGCTAAAACCATGAAAATACAAAAAAGATATACGATTTTAATTTTTTAATTAATTTTTGATTGATGCTAAGAGTCCATTTCTTTTGTTTGCAGACGATGGGCCTCACACCAGCATTTTCTAAGCGCCTGCTCAGTTTCATACAAGATGCTCTGCCTCTTCGGTTGAAAGAGGTGCACTTTGTTAAGGAGCCTATGATTTTCAACGTCGTGTGGAAAATGTTCAAGCCTTTGATCAGAGAAAAGCTAAAAACTAGAGTACGTACCTGATTTTTCTTAACCGTTGTGATTTATTTTTCAAATACAGATATTTTCAGTGAAAAATGTGGCTTAATCGTGTCATGATTTTTTCAAAATATTTTTTCAAATTAAGTGTGTATGGTCAGCGTCCACAGCCCCATATCATGAAAATCATAATATCCAAAGGATTGGATTAGGTGTAGTGCGACCACGATTTTGCAGCCGAATATTGACCACGTCGTGACTCGTGGCGATCATTTACAAAAATAAGAGTTGTAAAGTGATTATTAATGCTATTGGCAATCGTCATTTACAATTGCGGCAGATGCACCAGTGGATCCTCTGGATCGGTAATCCATAATTCGTTTAACGTGACGGACACGTAGGTATTGCAATTCGCAATATTGTCTATTCGCGAAATTGCGTCTATATTTTCGCAGGTTCGTCTTACCAATACGGATTAGTGAATGCTGGCATGATTTTTTTTCTTTTTCCTGGGAATTATTCCCGTAATTAGACGGTGACCGCCCTTTTTGCGTGATGTCGCTGGTATGGCTCCCCACCAGGTCACTTCTGCCAGTCTATCTAACTCCAAAATCCAAGCAGGCCTAAATCCTTCCAAAAATCTCGACCTGGTGGTCGGCGAGGATTTTTGGAAGAATTGCTGGAAAGCATTTTAGCCGCGCGTTGGTAGAATGATTTTTTTATTCGATGACAAGACATCCATCCGATGCGTGCGAGGCTTAGCTGTGGACGCTTTCTTAGTACGGTTTATGGTATAGTTCTTGCAATTCACGAGGGCGCGTGGCTCATTGTTGTGTGTGTGTCGTATCAGTATAAGTGGGAGCGAGAGCTTGCCTGACCGCTCCCACCTAGGCTCCTGACAGGCACATACACTTACGCAATGTGCATGTACACGACGTTATCACAAGTAAAGCTCACGTGCCCTCGTGAATTGAAAGCGCTATATGTCTCTTTGAATTAGTTGGCTGACGGTTTACTTTTTTCGTCCAGATATTTTTCCACGGCTCGAAGATGTCATCACTCCACAAGCACATCCTGCCGACGCACCTGCCCGCCGACTACGGCGGTGAGCTGGGCGCAATCGACTACTCCTCCGCTGACTGGTACCCCGTTATCAACGAGGTCCTGCCGCACATTCAAAACTGGAACACCTATGGATTCGTCAAAAAGGCGTAAATCCTATTTACCTGTTATAGAAACTGCCGAGACCTAATTATTCTTTAAAATTAATTAGCTTTGGCGTTTAGACAATATGTAGTTACTAGTTAGATGTTTGCCATAAATGGAAATAAAAGTTAGGGATTTAGCGCGGTTGACTAAATTTTTTATTGTTTAAAAAGTAAAAGAAAGCTGGATACTTTATTATACAATGCTCGAAGATTTTAAGCAATATTGAAGAATTTGATCCTTTTAGTGAAGTGAAGCTCTAATTTAATTCAGTTTAGTTATATATAATAGGGGATTCAGATTAAAAACTTTGGACTGCATTGCAACTGATAATTATTTTAAGTAGGTATTTAAGTAACGATATTTTTACATTAAAATAGTACTAAGTATAGCGTAGTATTACGAATCAAGAATGGTCATTTACAGTATATTTTGGATTGTTGAAATATAAATAGGTACAAATAATAATTATTATTTAGGAAGGTATGTAGTATCTTTACAATGTGCATGATATTTCAAACGGGGCAGGGTGGATATGTTAAGTGTTATAGTTATTTTTCATTCAATTTACATATTTAATTTTTGTTGAAAAATTTCAAACATTAAATTCTTCTTATAGGGGGCGATTGATGACAGTCGTTTATTTTTTTCTTATGTATTGAGACGAATGTAAACGAATTGCTAGTAATGTTCAAATTAGAGTTAGATACTTAATATAACAATTTTAATACGATGATAAGGTGAAATGATATACTGTTGCTGTGTGATTATGAAAATGTTGTGCCTTAAAATAACTTTTTAACTAAGAATATCGAATTATAACGCTTAGAACAGTAGTTTCTAACAAGGCTCCAAATAAAGGCTCAAAACTACCAATGAATGTGTGTGTGCCATGTTTTTATTTTCCGTACTGGTACTGTTAATTACCTACGTTTTTGATGGTTATTGTGATGAATTTTGAAATCCTTTTATTGCACCGTACGTCATTTTTTAATAAATTTCTGTGAAGTCGTCGTACTAACGCGACGATACTGCGTAGTCGGCCTTTGAAGGCTTGCTAATAAAAATGGCTTATTACCGCATCGATTATTGCGCTTCTAAGCGTTATAGTTCTTTATTTTTATAGTAGCTTGTGTCATAGATTAATATAAAGTATAGGTATAAGTACATATATTATTTGCTAAGAGTGATTTTGATATTTTTCTGTAATGTTTTTATGAATACTATATTATTATTATGAGCGAATTTCATGACATTGCCACAAAATAATTTTTTTTATATATATAGACATACGTATTAGGTAAATTAACGAAACATACTAACTTTTTTAATCAATTTTATTCATATGACGAAACCTAGAATTCCATAATTTTTAATACTTATATTTATTGTTGGTATCAATGAATTGATGTACCCAAATTCATGTTCTTTGATGTTAAGACTCTGTCTATAATCTAGATATTATAATATTAAACATATATTAAAGTGTAAATTACTGTGGCTGTGAGCGCAAGCAATACAATACCTATTTTTGCTTCATGAAATAATGACAATACCTATTTTGATTTTGTTTTTTGAAAAAAAAAAATCTTGTGTTCTATATTGATATTCAGATTACGTTTTATTTGAATTAAAAATTACCGTAGGTATGCATAAAATGAAAATCGTGGATGATTTATGTATGTAAGTAAATAAGAAAATATATTAAATTATTGAATTTTTTTAATAAAGTGAATATTGTAGCCAAAGTTTTTGTTAAGACATGTGATGTATATCACTGGACTTAATAATTTTAAATTTTAAGATAATTGTCAGCAAGATATTATATTTAGTTAATGTGTGAAATCAAATCAGGCTGAAAACATTCCATTGATATTTTTTTTGTAATATCTGCTTATTGCTCAAAGTAGATAGGTAAATACCTAATAATGTAAAACCGAAATTTTTTAAAATTTTGTATTAGTAAATATTGCTATGATTGAATAGTCTTTGCTTTTTATTTCATAGATGCCTCATTTTGTGTTATTGTAATAGTTGTTCATCTTTTTTGGATTTTAGAGTTGTAGAGAGAAATAGTATCTTAATACCTATTATAGAATAGCATCCTTACTAATATTATAAATGTGAAAGTGTGTTTGTTCTTTGGTTTGTCCTTCAATCACGCCACAACAGAGCTACAGATCGACGTGATTTTTTTCATGGGTATAGTTCAGGCTCTGGAGAGTAATATAGGCTACTTTTTATCTCGGAAAATCAAAGAGTTCTCGCGGAGATTTAAAAACTTAATCTACGTGGATGAAGTCGCCGGCATTAACTAGTTCTAAAATAAAATAGAGCCTACTCTTGGCACTATTGTCGTGCTTAAGTTCCAAAACAGTTTTTACGAGTACGCTTAGTTCAAGGAGAAAGGTGTGGTCAAGAAAATATGGCTAATATTCTTAAAATAAAAGAAAAGAAAACAGAAATATATTTTTCACCTCTCTAGCTCAAAAAGGGCGCCTTTGCTGCCCAAAACCAGTGAGCAAAAGTCGTTTTTGCTCACTCAGTGAGAAAAAGTGTTTTGAATATAGAACTCATTGGATTGTCGTTTCTTCAACTCACCGTCTCAAGAAACGTTCAGAAATTTTGTATATAATATTGCATACCCCATACATTTTATTTCGACAAAATTTTTTAACTCTCTATTTTATTATTTAAACTATTTACTTTTCGTAAATGTGTTTTAGACTTTATAATTCTGTAACACACATGAAACATAAAAGAAAATTAAAATTAATTAATTAATATATTTTATTTTATGAATGACACAATTCCGAACGCAGACAAAAGAGTAATATAAAATGGCGGCAAAAAAAAAAAAATTAACTCTATTCTATATCTTAATTAGGTACTAATTTCTTAGTAGTTATTTGTTGTAAGAATTTTAAAATAACAAAATGAGTGAATCTACTTATAATTCAGAATTAAAAGAATTAGTGTCTAACGCGAATTAAACTTTCTTCCGGAATAGTCTCGTGAAAAATACTTGAAAGCCTATGAATTATTTAATGATTGGAGACTTTCTAAGGATGCGAAGTCCTATTCAGAGACTGTGATTTTATCATATTTCATGGAATTGTCTAAAACAAGGTAACCATCTACATTATGGAGTATTTACTCCATGTTAAAAGCTACAATCAAATCGAAATGCGACGTTCACATTGAAACTTATCCTAAACTTATTGTATTTTTGAAAAGACAGTCGGAGGGGCACAAATCCAAAAAATCTAAAGTTTTCACCGCTCATGATATTGAAAAGTTTTTAAATAAATAAACCTAATTTTTAAAATTTTAAAATATCCTTTATGTTTTAATAAATATTTCTCTTACATCTTGTACTTTTTCGCTATTGAGGTGAAAAATTGTATGTATCACACGATAGCAAAGTTTTTGCTTCTTGTGCCTTTGAATCCCTCACTACTCTCAGGATTCTAACTTAGAATCCTTCGTTCGCTCGGGATTCAAACTAGGCACTCGCAACAAAAATGAACTTTGCTATCTTGTTGAACAAATAACTATTTCCACCACGGTACTCATTGCTTTTTTTTTGCATGTTTAAGGAGGATGACAACCTTCGTTATTTTTAACCGACTTCAAAAGAGGAGGAGATTCTCAATTTTTCGGATATTTTTATTTTAATATATTATGTTCCCCGATTACTCGAAGACCCAGGACCGATTAGGAAAATTCTTTTGTTTGAAGGGTATTGTACTACTTCCCAGGTGGTCCGGTCAGGCTGTGATAATAAGATCCTGGGGAAATCGAGGGAACCCTTCATAATTTTATAGGCACACTTGATATATGTACTTTGTAGTGGCGTTTGAAGTCGGTTTTTTTAAAAAGAATTTTTACGTTAGATTATATTCCATCATATTAGCAACGCCTGTAGATTATTTAATAGTAAATCAATCCGTTGAAATTTCAAGTGTGATTTTGTTTGGAGGCTTCGGTTATTGTCTTATCGGTGCCTAATAAGTAGGTACTAGATATATCAGATTTAGGTGTAGTTTTTTAAACTGCTATACCCCTTCAGCTCATATTTAGCATTTAATAACTCATCCTATCTAGGTAGGTATCTATAATAAAAACCTAGTTTTATGCAAAAAAATAAAATGACTTTAAACTTTAAAGTCATTACAACGTTACAATGTCTTTAAAGTTTAAAGACATTGTAATGTTTGACTATTTCCTTTTTTTTTAATTTTTTTATTAAGTACGTACCTAACTACATTAAATTACGCTAGTACCTATTAGGTACCAACAAAATTTTGGTGTAGAATAAATTTTAAATTGAGAACTCGGTCTGTATTGGACCCACATCACACGAGAATCTGGCCCTCAGTGTTTCGATATTGTGGAAGAAATTAGAATTTATTTGACAGGCTCTTGCATTTTTACTTGTGTTTACGTCGTGTATATGGACATTGCGTAAGTGTGCCTGACAGGAGCCTAGGTGAGAGCGGTCAGGCACAAGCAAGTTCTCGCTCACACTTATAATACGACACATAACCATTAGCCACGTGCCCTCGTGAGTTGAAATAACTATATCATTTATCAATTCATATCAACAATTTTAAAGCTGTTAATGAATACGATTTAATACGACATACACTGACTTGACCACTGCTAGCAGTCTTGCACACGCTTCTAAACTTTGAGTGCGCGCACATATTTTTATTTATTTTATTTTTATTTTTTATGTACATAAAGAATTACAAGACAAAAACTAGAACTAATTAGAAGAAGTAGGCATTCCCATTGTTAAAAAAATTCAAAGTCTTAGTATAGAAAAATCGTAATAGTATTTAATAAATTACTCATGATAATGTGCTTCCGTTAAGAAGTCTGTGCCAAATTTTTGTGAAGGGTTTCGAATAATGCTGGTCCAGTGGAAGCTGATTTTGTACGTGTAGACCGCCTATAATTAATTACAGTTTTTTTATAAGGCTATTTACACAAACATAATAGAATAATGGACTTGCTATTTGACTCGGATAGTACCCCATACGTGATGTTGGGGGATAATAAGATAAAATTAGAAAAGATGCCCATCACAGAAGAGTTTTATGTTAAGAAGGCGAGATCCGAACTGAGAGAGACGCCAGAAAATATAGAAAACGGTCTCAAAGATTTGAGAGTACTGCTTAAAAGTAAGTAACACAAATAGCTCAACAATAAAAATTACAATTTGGTGTGATTTTTCTGTTTATCCGTACTTGCCATACTTATTATTATAAGTAGGTATACAGCTAAAATATTATATCTAAAATCATAAAAACGAGGTACAGTAGCACGGTGCAGTATTGAAATTACGTGTCATTATCTAAATAGGTGTCTGATAGGTATTTTTAAACATTAGATAATAATTTTTGCGATTAAACATTTACAGGCATATAAGTTATAACGTAATTTAACAAAAAATTGCAAAGTCTAATTCCGATAACTATCTCTAGATATACTTATCTACTTGGGTCTATAAGGTCGTCTTCTTTTTGATATTATGCCTATACCTAATTTGAAATCATAATACTACTGCGATAACTACTTGGGTAGATATAAACAGAGTCATAAAAATCTTTTAACTATAATGATTACTAATCCCGGAAAATTACAGAGTTCCCGCGCAAATCAAAAAACCTTTATCCACGCGTACGAAGTCGCGGGCATCGTCTAGTCACATCACACTATCACACTAATATTATAAAGCCGAAAGTTTGTATGTATATGTGTGTGTGTGTGTGTGTGTGTGTGTGTGTGTGTGTGTGTGTGTGTGTGTGTGTGTGTGTGTGTGTGTGTGTGTGTGTGTGTGTGTGTGTGTGTGTGTGTGTGTGTGTGTGTGTGTGTGTGTGTGTGTGTGTGTGTGTGTGTGTGTGTGTATGAGTATGTGTATAAACATACACATACTCACACACACCTTACTCCTTCACGCCACAACGAATAAACCGATTTGACTGAAATTTGAAATGGAGATAGCTCATACCCAGCATTAAAACATAGGCTACTTTTTATCCCGGAAAATTGCGGAGATCCCGCGGGAATCAAAAAACCTTTATCCACGCGTACGAAGTCTCGCGAAGACGCGTAGTTAATGCCTGCGGCTTCACTCGCGTGGATTTACTTTTTAAAATCCCGCGGGAACTCTTTGATTTTCCAGGATAAAAAGTAGCCTACGTCACTCTCACAGATAATATCATTGGTAAAGCCTGTTCTTGAGCAAGAAATTACTAAGATTCTTTTTTACAGGAGAAGTAAATCTTGTTGTACCAATAGATGATGATGAATTCTTACTCAAGTTTCTCAGACCGACGAAGTTCTACGCAGAAAGCGCATTTAGAAAGGTAAGTGCCAGCTTGTCTTAACCGGTAGTGATAAATCCTGGATTTAGGAAGTAAGTAATTCTAGGATTCTAATTCTTAGGATTCGTCCAAGACGCATGATGCCAGTAACCAAGAATTAAGTATTGCCAGTAAGAAGAAATTACGAATTTTTCTCATGAAGTACTATTCTATTATGTTCCATTCTATTATTATCTAATTAATTATTACCTTTTAGTCTATTTTGAGCGAGATTGATGTTTATTTTTTGATAAGATAAAACTATTAAATACAAATATCCGCCATATTGGATTGAGCACCAATCAGAGTGATACCTATGTCACATCTATGACAAAACCCGTAAAAAAACATACAAGTGACGTCATAAACGACATCATGACACCATCGAGCGATTTTGCGTGAATTTTAAATTGAATTGGGAATTTTCTCTATTTTTTTTTTGCTGAAATAAGATATTTTTTCGAAATAGTCGATACCTACTTCCGAACATTATCCAACAGTTTTTCAAAATCGGTTATTATGCCTAATTCATACACGTGAATTGGACGAATCTTTTCAGATTGCCCATGTTTTCAGATACAGGCGTATTACAAGTTTAAAGTGAAGCACCCGGACTACTGTCGCGAACCTTATCCAAGTGCTGTCCGCCTCGCGTTCGACCACTCCGTTGTCTCTATTCTATCGCCGAGGGACCAGGATGGGCGACGCATTTTGTTCGTTGAAGGTGGAGGTACCTAAATATGTAATTATGAGAAATCTTCCTGCAGTGCTCCACAGCGCGTCTCATACTGCAAACGAAAATTGATTTTTATTTCTAACACTAGTTGACCAGACAAACGTTATAAAGTTTGTGATATATAGCATTTCAAGTATCTATCCATTAAGGTTCACGAGATCTATCTATTAAGGTTTTTCCGTCTGTCAGTGGGCTACAGACGGACGAAAAAAAAGCCAAATCTGTCCAGTCGTTCTCAAGTTATGCGTTTACCAACGTACAACATTTCATTCTTAATTTATATTTTTAAACTTTATTTTACCCTCAAGAGGTGGAATTTCAAAAGGATTATCAAAAATCCTTTCTTTCAGCCCGATCCGTTCAGTGGTTGGCTTTATAGGCCAAGGTTCAGTGGTTTGAGCGTTGATAGATCTTATATATTTAGATTAGAAGAAGATAGAAGACTTACCTAATTTGAAAGATGTCGTTTGATATTATTTTAAATTTTAACTTGCAGAACGTTGGAACCCTCGTGAAGTTTCACTGCGGGAGTATTTCCGCGCAGTGCAGTTATGCCTGGAGTTAGTGCTAATGGAGCCTCGCACGCAGGTCTGCGGGGTGTCCATCATCTTGGAGCTCAAAGGCCTCTCCTTCATCCATGTTATTCAATCGACGCCTTCGTTCGCAAGGATGGCCGTAGATTTTGTTCAGGTTGGCATTTTCCTTTTTACCCACAATCCTTATTTTCCTTTCTAATATATACACGGTGAAATTTTATTCCCCGTAAACCCTGAAGGTGGTGAATGTGCTCATGAAACTGAACAACTTTCCCCAAGGAACATAGGTCGAAATATGAAAAAAAAAAAATTTGACCCTCCATACAAAATTGACGATTAACTGATTAATTTACTATGGGAGGTCCAAAATTTTTTTTCATATTTCCACCTATGTTCCATGGCGAATGTTGTTCAGTTTCATGAGCACATTCACCTCCTTCAGGGTTTAAGGGGAATAAAATTTCACCGTGTATATTTTTTTAAATAAAAAATATTAACCTACCTGAAGTTGACTAATATCTCCCTATCCCCTTCAAATAAGCGGAAAGCTTGTGTTAGGAGTGGGTACGACAATAGTGCAACAGATGTGATTCGAACCTGCGACCTTACAGTTTTCAGTCTGCACTTTTAACCGTTGGGCTAATGAGGCTTAAATATAATAAATTCGAATGTGTTTTTGTTGGTTTATCATGTAATCATACAGCAATGGAGCAACGTATCGACTTGATTTTTGCATGGAGTGAGATGATGGGGAGTTAAAGACATAGGAAGCCTACCTAACTCGGAAAAACAGAGGGTCCCTGCAGGATTTTCGTATGTTACATATAAACTTAACTCCACGCAGGCGAAGTCGCTAGTTTTTTATTTAAAAAAAATAAGGGTGGTGCGACGTGGGTGCGACTTTCTGACTTTTTTGACTGCGCGACATTTCCTGACATTACTCAATAGGGACTCCCGTGATTACATTCTCTTGGGGGACTCCCTTCGTACGTCAGAAAGCTCTTTAATCCGTTGGACTGGTGGCTGTCACATTCATAGTATCTGATGATGGTAAATATTTTAGATTCGAAATTGAGCGCCTATCATTTTACTGTAACCAGTAATCAAAAAATATGTATTTATTTATTACAAAATGATGCCCGCGACTTCATTCGCGTGGATAAGGTTTTTGCGGGAACTCTTTAATAATACAAGTACATAGTTTAATAAAATGTAGCCTATGTGTAAATCCTGGGTATGAGTATCTCCATTTCCTCATCCATTCCAAATTTAAGCCAAATTTGGCGTGAAGGAGTATCAAACACACACACACACACACACTCGCACGCACGCACGCACGCACACACGCACACACACACACACACACACGCACGCACACACGCACGCACACACACACACACACACACACACAGACATCTTTCGCTTTTATAATATTTGTGTGATTACAGGATTGCATGCCGTTCCGTCTGAAGGAGGTTCATGTCGTAAATCAACCATACTTATTCAACATACTGTTCGCTATATTCAAGCCGTTCCTTAACGAAAAGGTGCGATCCCGCATCTTCTTCCACGGCAGCGATCGGAACTCCTTATTGCAGCATATATGTGGAGACTCCTTGATGCAGAGGATAGGGGGATCCTTGTCCGATGATGGGATACCGGGTGAAGTGACGTGGAAAATTATTCACCATTATGAGGAAAGTTTTAGGCGTAAGTTGTGATTCATAAGCGATATTTTTTATTTCATGTAGGCCAACTTGTGGCTCTTATCAAAAATTTTTAATAAAAATTTTATCCTCGATTTTATCCATTGATAAGAGATAAAATTATCTTCTCCCTATGCTAAAGCATGGCGACCGGGGAAAGGAGAAGTATACTCCTATAAGTATATCCGCCGTTTTGGCCATGCTCGACAGAGCGAGCGGATAAAAATTTTATCCTTTCCCCGTGGATAAAATGCCCCTTGCCCATGCTCACCCAGCTTTTGTAGGTACATTTATAAGGACTTGGCTCATCAGTGATTTGGATTGGACATTATCAATGTCCAATCCAAACCACTGGAGTTAGATACTTGAAGTTTGGTCAGTACCTATTTCCTTTTAAGACGAAAGACCCACTCAAATGAGAGGTTTTTTTGAAATTCCGCCCCCAAGAGTGTTAAAGGGTAAAATCTTGTAATATATATAAAGTCATTTCTTCTTATGATAAGTCAAGACTCTACCACCGGTTCGTAAAGCTTTTTTGTGGGATTTTTCCATATAGGAGGGTTTCCAGTTTAGCGCGCTTCAGTCAATAAATATAATTATACTGTGTATTGTAATTTTTTCAGGGGCTGCTTCATACGGGTACGTCACAAACAACAAGTAATATTGTAGAGTAGTAAGTTGGTTAAATACTTAAAGAGGAGGTCTAATCATTGTAAATGATGTAGGTAACTACTTACAGAATTTCGATTCTGTGTCGAGGAAATTACTAAAAAAATTAATAATTAAACATTTTAACGACACCTTTGTTTCATTTCCTGGGTCATAAAACCAATCTCATGTACTTATTTTGAAACATTTTTACCCGACTGCGCGACGCAAAGGAGGGTAATGTGTTTATCAGTCTATTTATGTATGTATTTATTGAACGAGCGAAGCG